>OY728129.1:226007024-228507024 GCA_963277665.1 Viscum album | reverse complement strand
CTTTCAACTTTATTTTTTCTTTCACTTCTTCTTCTTTAGTTGTTTCACTATGAATTAATAACATCAGTATCACTCATATACTGATATGTTATTATAAGTATGAAACAACCCTATTTCACCATCTATCCATCCTACGTAAAACGAAATCACCGCGCATGTGTACGTATGGAATATCGTCTCCATGCCGTGGTGTAATCTATTTTCCACCACCACCTTACTTAGATGGGTATAATGGTGTAAGGAATGAATATATATGATTATTTTAAATTGATATTAATTATTAAATAGTATACATACACTCCAATACAATTCCACAATCATGGGAATGATATCATCGCTCGTGCGTACGTACGGAATACCGTCTCCACGATGTGATGCGACTCGTTCTACATGATTTTCATTGCATAATGATTACATAAATTAATTGAGTGAATAAATATGATATATATTACACTAATACCATTCTGGAAATGAGGTATCTATAACCTAAAAATAAGAATAAGAATTTATTTGACAAAACACGCATAAGAACAAAAAGTAATAAACACCCGAATAACAAGTAGCAATGAAATATTACTAATAATAAGCTAAGAATATGACCATATATGATATCATAACAATGATTATGATTCTGAAATAAGTCAATGACATTATTTAAATCATTATACAGGAGGTTCGGACACTTACGAAGCAAATCGGACCTAAGGTAAGGGATAATTTTGCAAATCTCATTTTTATCTGAGATTGCTTATTTGTAAGTATTTACTGGGGTTGTATGTATCATCCATGTCCAAGTTTTATAAAAAAAATTCATGTATGTTTAAAGTCCTTTTTACCCATTTTTTACTTTTACTACATGTTATGTAAGGAATCTTTCTTTTGTTTACGTTATGAGGTACTTTTTTGACTTTTCTGGAAAAAGTACAAGAAGAATGTTTTTTTTAACTTATACGGAATGAATGGATTTTTAAAATATTATTTCCAAGAAGCTTCCTTTACAAGTTTTCAAGTTTATTTTTAATCAACTTCTTTTAGTTTAGAATTGTATGGCATGTTAAGAAAGGAAAAGTGTTTTTGAAGTAGAAAGGATATTTTCCTCAAGAATGGAGTTCAAGTGTTTTATCAAAATTGTTTTCCATATAAGATAATAAAGGGTTCTGTTTCTATCCCTATTATTACATTGATTTGATTATATTGTGATGGAATTATTTTTATGAATTCCTTTATCTTATATGAATTGTTTTATGATGTCACGATGTTTAAGAATCCCATTTTTATTACATGGGTTATGCTATGATGTATGGTTTATGATTTTGTGGCACACATAAGAATGGTATCATTATGAGATGGGTGGGACCTATATCTCCATCCAATGCATTGGGTAAAGATTTTATATCTCATGAGATAGACATGGCTGGAACGGCAGGTTAAACCGGTTCAGTGAAACAGGACTGAAACAAGGAATGAACTCGATTCAGAAATGGACTTTGTCCACTAAGATAGTCTTGGCAATGAGTCCTGACTAATAAGAAATGATTCTCTATGATTATTTGTGTATGACAAAAAGCTTCATGTTTTAAGTTATGATAATTTTGATTACATTTCACTACCATGATTTATCCCATGTTATGAAATTATGATCTCTTTTTCAGGGTAAGATTTCCAAAATGTTATGTTCTTATGAATATGATGTGATTGATATTTCTTTTGTTTACCCTTACTGAGCATTTGAGCTCACCCTTTTTTATGTTTTCTTTCCCCAGACCAGGAAGAAGGTTATTGAGTAAGATATGCCAAAAGGGACTATAGATATGATGAAATAAATGGGAGACAGTGTAGACGCTTTATGAACAAGTTGTTTATGTTTCCCAGTTTCTAAAGACACTATACCTATACGGTCCTTTCATGGTTTTGTTATATGTTGTAATAAGTGTACTTCAATTTTGAAGTACTAACAATGTATGTAAAGTATGGGTCATTATATAACTAGGATATCTTTGGGGCTATTGTTAGCCTCTTCTTCACAATCAACTATGAATATATATATATATATACTGATGCTTTAGTTTCCTTTCCCTACTCTTCACACCTCTAATCAATTATGTATGTATCTTTGAGGTTGAACAGGTTGTAGTGTAATTCACAACATGATTTGGTTCTTCCTTACTCAAATCTTAATTGATGTCTTCATCCTCCTCGCTTTCTTTAATAATACTTGTTTCCTTCATCTCATCTTCATGAATTTTCAATGTGTTGCCCTTGATAATAGCTACTGAAGTTGTATTATTTTCACTTTTTAATTTCTTCAATCCTAACATCCTCTAAAACACTTCCTTTCTCTTCAACATAAACTTCTTTCATCTCTTCCTTCTCTTTGATCTTCAGCCTTTCTATCAAAAGCATAATCTATCTATTCTTCATTTTTAATTAGGCCTCATGTTTATTGATCTTCTTATTAAGTTTTTAATTCACCATGAACAATCCCATAGTCTCCTCATTAGAAACAGTTGTCATTTCTCCTTTCATACTAAAAGGAAGTTTGTTTCATCAACAACTCACTGGACAAGTTGTTTATCCTTAAAAGACCTTTCTTGCAGCCTGAATGTATCAACCTGAGATTTTATGAGATAGATTCTTTTTAATTTATTTGATGTCTTTTATTGTAAGCTACACCAAGATTATCTTTCACTATACACAACACCGTATTATCTTGCAGTATATGCAACACTATTTTTGGCTTGTGTTACACAGAATTTCAAGTTCTTGTGGTAGAATTTAATTCATGAAAAACTGAGTATAGATTTTGTTAAATGTATAAATGAACTAAGTTTTGATTATGTTATACTCAACACCAAAGGGATATTTCACTACACGCAACACTAATGTGTCTTGCGTTACACGCAAGAGTGACCTTCCTCGATAGGTTGTGTTGTACACGATACCGAGTTTCACTAAACAATGATATATTATTAAAATATTATTAATTAATGGGATATAAACTAGCCTTTATGAATATTATTAATGATATTTTGAATTTTATATAACATTATCATTCATATTACACATTTTCTATAACATGGTATGAGAACAAACTCAATTTTTCAGATAAAAGATGTATTTTTCAAAAAATGCAGTTTTACCACCTTTTGATGGAAAACATATCTTAAATCTAGTTTTTAATAATTTTATAAATTACATTTGATAAAATAAACTTATTATATGGAATACGGACATAAAATTTTACTTTTTTTGAATTTTTGGTATTTTTTTGATAAAATTCAAATTTTAATAAATAGTGAAAAATAATACATTTTAATTCAAAACTACCTTTTCATATAATTTATTTATATAGTTATATTATCTTTTTAATTGTTTTTAAAGTGTATTTGGATTATATTTTTTTCATTTAATATAATTTTGGTCATTGGAAGTAATTTCACTTTTAAATTGGACATAAACACATGTCAATCTTTTGATAGTTATTACTTCTTAAAAACTAGCTTTTTGGTTTTGACAACAGGAATTAATTTTGAAGTAATTACTGAAACTTTTGTGTTTTGAATTTGTAAAATTGGATTCCACATTTGTAATCAGAAGGTTCAAATTTTTTAAATATGTACCTTTTATTTTTTTACATTATGAATAGTAACTTCAGTAATTATTTTATTTACCATGGTTGAAGGATAAAATCTGGTAAATAAGGTAAAAAAATATTATAATAATATTAAACTACTCTAACACACTGTCAAATCCTATTGTATGAGATATTTCCAACCATGGGTATACTAGGGTCGATTTTGAGACCCCTTGGAACCACTTGGATGTGAAAATGACATTTTATAAGAATTAATTTAAAGTAAAGAGAAATATGACATAAACTTGTATCTTCTTAATAAAACAATTTTAATATATGGTTATACATAATATAAATTCGACTATAAATAGTTATTGGAAATATAAAAAATATTTCCTACATCATGGAATTTTATTTATAATTTTTAGACACCAAATAAATAAATTAATTTATGATGCAAGGATGATGTAGTGATTACCTTATTAATGAATGATTTAAATAAATGACATTATAAATATTAAAATAAATTTATTTTGAAACTTTATATTCCATCGAAGAATTTTATAGATGCTTATGACTTCTTATCTTTGAATTTATGAAGTTTTTTTGAATGAATCAAGTTTTTATGGATTTTGAAAAAGTCATGATATGAATACTATAAAATTTACATAAATGACATTTAAAAAAAATACTATTTTATTAAATGATATAATAATCCTAAAAATATAAGATTCAACCATATTATTTATATAATGTTGAAAATGTAATTAATTAACCACTTGAGGTTTTATTCTCATTTTATAGTAACTATATTAACTATATATTATGAATATACAAGAAGATATGGTAAGAGTAAAATTAGTTAATTAAGGGTTAAAGCTAAAAGATCATGTTAAATTTGAGACCTAAATTTTTCTAAAACCTATTGGTTGAGAGGATTTAATAAAATCCTCATCTTATCTTTTAATTAAATGAGTTTTGGACCTTTTTAAACCGAAAATCATTTAATAATAAAATAATATTTCAATACCTTCCTAAAGTGCCCCTCCTCCTCTCTTATAAAAAGGAATCTCCTCCCAAATCTCCTCACACAACCTTGATCCTTCTAGCTCGACCAAACCCTTCTCAATTATCCTATAAACATTATTGGTTAACTTCTTAAGGTTCTGGTTTTCAAAAATTTCATCCCTATTGTCCCTAAGAAGAGATCCAAATGAAGTTGAACGAAGAAGAGGTAATTGCTTTACCAATTCAATTCAATTTAATTTCTTCTTCTACTTCATCTTTATATTTTGATTCCATAATAAAGTAATAAATCTAGTATATTATACATTATGATATGTTATTATAATTATGGTAAAAATTTATACCTCCTTTTATCCATCATACGAATAATAATAGCACCATGTGTGCGTATGTACGGCTTACCGTCTCCACGTTGTGGTGTAATTTGTTATTCAAAAATACTTTATTAGGATGGTTATAATTATTATTGTAATGGATTTAAATAATGAATATAACATGATGATAATTCTGTATAATTAATATTTCATCTAATTACATACCATTTAACCATCAAGAGAATGATATCGTCGCTCGTGTGTATGTACGGCCTACCATCTCCACGACATAGTGAAATTCATTCTCCACATTAAAAATTAAAGAATGATTATAAAATTTATATTATGAGTGAAAATAATAATTATGAACTTAATGACATGTATAAAATACATCATATTAATAAAAAACATGACTTACATGACAAAATAGGAATAGGAAAATGAAGCAGTTAACAACCAAAATAATGGTAATATTGAAATACTGTTAAAAATGATATTATAGTATCACATATGATCATATATGATATCATAAATATGTATATGGTCCTGGTATAATTTAATAACATGATTTAACCATTATACAAGAGGTGATAACACCCTCAACTAACGAAAAGTACAAGGTAAGGGTTAATTTTGCAATCCCATTTTTATATGAGATTGTTTATACGTAAGTATTTACTGGGGGTATATTTATCATCCATTTCCATGTTTTATAATAATATTATCATAGAATGTTTACTATTATTCTATGTATATTTAAATTCATTTTTACCAATTTTTACTTTTTCTACATGGTTTGGAAGGAATCTTTCTTACGTTTACCATACGAGGTACTTTTTGAATTTTTTAACAAAAGTATGAGAAGAATGTTTTTTAACTTATATGGAATGAATATATTTCTACGCTTTCATAACACATTATTTACATTGATATTAATTTACAATATTTCAAGTTTATTTTCGATTAAATTCTTTTCTTTTAAAATTGCATGAAATTTTGAGAAAATAAAACATTTTTGAAGAAGAAATTTTATTTTCCTTAGGAATTAAGTTCAAGTGTTTTATCAAAATTATTTTCCATATAAGATGACATAGGGTTATGTTTCTATCACTATTATTAATTTTATTTTATTGAGTTTATGATTGGATTATTTTTATGAAGTCCATTTATCTTATATGGATTATGTTATGATGAAATGATGTTTAAGAAGCCCATTTTATTTCATGGGTTAAGCTATGATGAATGATTTAGGTTTTTTTATGGAACATGTAAGAATGATTTCACTATGAGATGGGCAGGATATATATATCCTTTAAATTCATTGGGTAAATATTTATATCTCATGAGATAGACATAACTGGAACGGCAAGTAAATCTAGTTCAGTAATACATGGCTGGAACGGCAAGTAAACCCAGTTTAGTAATAGACATTGTTCACTATGATGGTCTTGGTAGAAATTCCTTGGATACTATGGAAATAATATTATGTTATTATTAGTTTTCCATAATTACATGTTTTATACCAATGTTTTTCTATCATAGTTAATGTTTCATTATGATTCATGCCTTACGTACTTCCAAGATTTATTTCATGTCTCAAGATTTTGATGTTTCTACGTCCAAATGTTTATGGTTTATTTTATGTTCTCCATGTTTACCCTTATTGATAATTTCATCCCACACTTTTTTATGTTTTCTTTTACCTAGGATATAAAAGAAAGGTTTTAGGTAGGAAAAAAAGGGGAAGATCTTTATGGGAGATGTTGAAGATCTTTCACCATGTTAGAATATTATGTTCTGATTTTCAAAAGATGCTAAACTAATACAATATTTGGGAATAAATTTGTGTCATGTATTAAGTATTCTAAAAATTAATGTAATGTCCATATAAGTAAATATTGGGTCATTATAGTTGGTATAAAATAATAGGTTTAGTTAACCATTGAAACTAGGATGCAAAAACTTTAGTGAGATCCCTAGAGATATTTCTAAGATATGTGTTGGGATGTCCCTAAGGTTAAGTAAAACTATAGGTTACAGTCCTAGAATTATGATAACGATCATGAATAACCTAGTATTAAACCTAAGATTTTATATATTGAAATTACTCCCCCTTTATTATGTTGTTTTCCAAGTATTATTTCTCCTCTCACACTATTCTTTTTGGGTTTTAGAAAATGGTCGGAAACAGGAGGATTCATGTTAATGGAGAATACGATGGACAATGGAATGATATTATTTATGTGCAACCAAATTAAATGGTATTTGGAAAGAGAAACATCATTATTATTCCTAATCATCAATCTCATTATATGATCAATAATCTCAACTTTGGTGAGTTTCCTGAAGCATCTAATAAGAGAAAGATGGAGTTTTATGGTGATCATAGATAAAAGAAAGTTCAATTTTCCTCATGTAAATCATGTGGGAAGAGGAATCAAGGAGAAATTTTCAAAGGAACTGTAAGATACTTTGGGTGTGGAAAATAATGACACAAATCCAGTAATTTCAAATTAAAAGGTTCTGTTAACACAATGGAAAAGGATAACGGTATTGCTAAGACATAAAAAATGGTTAAATGTTTTAAATGTGAAATGTACAGGCATTATGAAAATTGATGCACTAAGGGAAATCTCATGAAGAGAATCACCATGGTCATATGGGTAGTATTTATGTTGAATATGACGAAGAGACTATAAATGATATATGATATGAAAGAAGTGTTGAGGGATAAAATGATGAATCTTGGTCAATGGTTTAAGAATATAGTGGAATGATTGCATGTTTATCAAGAATAATGTATGGTACTATGGAATAAAGAAACATATAAGGATTTTTACACTATTGTTTTCCTTAAGTATTTGAAAGTATATGTTGAATGATACTGATAACCATGAAAAAGTATTCAGATATTTTTTGGAAAACACGTGATATGTGAATAATAATGGGATAAGGAGATAATGAGTTGTTTGATAGTATTAATAACCTCATGACTGATATAAGGACAAAGTGATATCATGGTTTTGAGTATATAGAATATTTGGTATTTTTGGTGTGTGAAAATAGTTAATTTTTTCAGAATTCATGTTTTCACTAAGGTTCTATGGTAATTCATGTTATTGTCATGTTTCAAGATAATACATGATTAAGGTATTCACATGTTTGGAATGTGATAACCAAGGACTACTAAATGAGATATGGGAGACAAATCTTAAGTTGATTTAGTTCACCTCTTTCTAAAGTTTTATATATTCAGTTTTTGGAAGGATATTATAAGTTATATTCAGGTTGAAGTTTGTTAGATTAATGTATTATCTCACTATAGGTGGCCTTATACATATTTGATTACCTGTGCTAACATTTTTGTTGAGATAGATGGAATAACCTATCATTATAACACATGATCTACTAACACTTCAAGAATGAAAAATTCAACTTCATTTCTTTAAATAAGAGATTAATTAGAAATTTTTCAAGGCACAAACAACGTAAGATTGTACCAAAATCAAGTAAGTACTTATTCTCATGCAAAATTCAACTTTAGAAAAAGGTTCTTGAAAACAAAAAATATTATCCTAGTACCTTCTTATCTGATGAATTAGATGGTCCCTTAAATCATCACATATTTATGGATTTATGGTAGTTAACTTTCTCCAAACCTTTTTCTCTATCACTATCCATCTGAACTTCATGGTTATATTTCTCTTTCATATCCATGTTTTCACTTCTCACCTATGTTCTCCAATGTGGAAACCCAGTGATGAGTTACTTTGGGTAACTGTTTTTTTTCTAACATTAATTTTTAAAATTAAGTTTTAGTATTCCTTTTTATAATGTGGGTTTCTATGAAATAAACTTTCAAATAGTAAACCATTTATAACCTCGACAAATTTCGAGGGTGAAATTCATTTTAAGGGGAGTAGAATGTAACACCGTGATATTTTATGAGATAGATTATTTTTAATTTCTTTTATGTCTTGTGTTATATGCTACACCAATATTAGATTTCACTATATGCAACACTATATTAGCTTTCAGTATACACAACACTATTCTTGGCTTGTGTTACATAGAATTTCATGTTCTTTTGAAAAAATTTATTTCACGCAACACTGAGTATATATTTTGTTCAATGTATAAATGAACTAAGTTTAGATTATGTTATATGCAACACCAAAGGGATATTTAACTACATGAAACATTGACTTGGCTTTTGTTACACGCAAGAGCAACCTTCCTCGATAGCTTACATTGTATGTGATACCGAGTTTCACTAAAAAATGATATATTATTAAAATTTTATTATTTAATGGGATATAAACTAGATGTTATGAATATTATTAACCACATTTTTAATTTTATATAACATTATCATTCATCTTAAACATTTTCTAGAACATGGTATGAGAACAAAATCAATTTTTCAGATAAAAGAGGTATTTTTCAAAAAATGCAGTTTTACCACCTTTTAATGGCGCAAACATTTTAAATCAAGTTTTTGACACTTTTATAAGTTAAATTTGGAAAATTAAACTTATTATTTGGAATATTGACATAAAAAATTTACTATTTTTGAATTTTTGGTATTTTTCTGATAAAATTAAAATGTTAATGAATAGTGAAAATACTACATTTTAATTCAAAAGTGCTTTTTCTTATAATTTATTTATATATTTATATTATATTTCTAATTGTTTTTAAAGTGTAATTGAATTATATTTGTATCATTTAATCCAATGTTGGTCATTGTAAGTAATTTCACTTTTAAATTGGACATAAACACATGTCAATCTTTTGATCGTTATTACTTCTTAAAAACCCACTTTTTTGTTTTGACAACAAAAATTAATTTTAAATTAATTACTACAAATTCTTTATTTTGAATTTGGAAAAATGGATTCCATATTTGGAATCATAATTTTCAAATTTTGTAAATAGGTACCTTTTATTTTTGTACATTATGAATAGTAACTTCAGTAATTATTTTATTTACCATGGTTAAAGGGTAAATCTGGTAAATAAGGGTAAAAAATAATATTATAATAATATTAAACTATCCTAAAACATGGTGTAATCATATTGGATGATATATTTATGACCATGGTCATCCTAGGGCCGATTTTGAGACCCCATAGAACCACTTGGATGTGAAAATGATATTTTATAAGAATTAATTTAAAGTAAAGAGAAATATAACATAAACTTGTATCTTCTTAATAAAACAATTTTAATATGAGGGTATACATAACATAAATTTTACTATAAATATTCATTTAAAATATAAAAAAAATTCCTACATCATGGTATTTTATTTTTAATTTTTAGACACAAAATAAATAAATTTATTTATGACACAATGATGATGTAGTGATTACCTTATTAATGAATGATTTAAATAAGTGAGATTGTAAATATTAAAATAAGTTTATTTTGAAACTTTTTATGACATATAATAATTTTATGTATTATTATACATGTTATATTTGAATTTATGAAGTTTTTTTAATGAATCAAGTTGTTATAGATTTTTCAAAAGTCATGATATGAATAGTATAAAAATTTGCATAAATGGGTTTTTAAAACAAATAATATTTTATTAAATGATATAATAGTCCTAAAAATCTTAAGATTTGTCCAAATGACTTATATAGTGTTGAAATTTTCATTAATTAACCACTTTAGTTTCTATTGGAATTTTATAGTAACTATATTAACCATATATTATAAATATACAAGAAGACATGGTAATAGTTAAATTAGTTAACTAAGGGTTAAAGCTAAAAGATTAGGTTAAATTTGAGACCTAAACTTGTCTAAAACATATTGTTTGAAAGGATTTATAACAATACTCATCTTATATTAGAATTAAATTATTTTACCTTTTGAAACCGAAAATAACTTTATAATAAAATAATAATTCAATACCTTCCTAAAGTGCCCCTCCTCCTCTCTTATAAAAAGGAATCTCCTCCCACATTTACTCACACCACCTTGATCCTTATACCTCAAAAAACCCCTTCCCAATTATCCTATAAAAATTCTTAGTAAACCTCTGGAGGTCCTGGTTTTCAAAAATCCCATCCCTAGTGTTCCTAAGAAGAGATCCAAAGGAAGTTCAACAAAGAAGAGGTAATTGCTTTACCAATTCAATTCAATTTATTTTCTTATTCTACTTTCTCTTTATATGTTGATTCCATACTAAAGTATTAAATCCATTATATTATACATAATGAGATGTTATTATAATTATGGGACAACCTTTTACCTCCTTTTAATCATCCAATGAATAACAATAACACCATGTGTGCGTACGTACAACTTACCATCTCCACGTCGTGGTGTAATTTGTTATTCAAAAATAATTTATTAGGATGGGTATAATGATGAGTGTAATGAATTTAAATAATGAATATAAAATTATAATGATTATTTATAATTAATATTTCATCTAATTACATACCATTTAACTATAAATAGAATGATATCGTCGCTCGTGCGTACGTACGGCCTTCCGTCTCCATGACACGGTGAGATTCGTTCTACACATTAAAAATTCAAGAATGATTATAAAATTTATATAATGACTAAAAATAATAATTATAAACTTAATTTAATGGATAAAATACATCCTATTAATAACAAACATGACTTACATGACAAAACAGGAATGGGAAAATGAAGCAGTTAACACCTGAAATAATGGTAATATTGAAATATTGTTAACAAAATGATATTATAGGATCACATAGGATCATATATGATATAATAAATATGGATATTGTCCTGTTATAATTTAACAACATTATTTAACCATTATACAGTAGGTGACCACACCCTCGACTAACTAAAAGTACAAGGTAAGGGTTAATTTTTCAATCTCATTTTTATCTGAGATTGTTTATACGTAAGTATTTACTGGGGTTATATTTATCATCCATTTACATGTTTTATAAGAATATTCTCATAGAATGTTTAATATTCTTATATGTATGTTTAAATTAATTTTTACCCATTGTGACTTTTACTACATGGTTTGGAAGGGATATTTTTTACGTTTACCATACAAGGTACTTTTTGACTTTTCCTACAAAAGTACGAGAAGAATGTTTTTTTAACTTCTACAGCATGAACGGATTTTTACTCTTTCATATCACATTATTTCCATGAATATTCCTTAAAAATATTTCAAGTTTATTTTCAATTAAATTCTTTTCTTTGAAAATTTCAAGACATTTTGAAAAAAGAAAACATTTTTAAAGAAGAAAGGATATTTTCCTCAGGAATTAAGTTCAAGTGTTTTATCAAAATTATTTTCCATCTAAGATTACATAGGGTTATGTTTCTATCTCTATTATTAATTTTATTTTATTGAGTTTATGATGGTATTATTTTTATGAAGTCCATTTATCTTATATGGATTATGTTATGATGAAATGATGTTTAAGAATCCCATTTTATTTCATGGGTTAAGCTATGATGAATGATTTGTGTTTTTTTGTGGCACATGTAATAATGATTTCACTATGAGATGGGTG
Source organism: Viscum album (assembly GCA_963277665.1). Classification (NCBI taxonomy): domain Eukaryota; kingdom Viridiplantae; phylum Streptophyta; class Magnoliopsida; order Santalales; family Viscaceae; genus Viscum; species Viscum album. The sequence continues at coordinate 228,494,575 of OY728129.1, read as the reverse complement.
GGACCTATATCTCCTTTCAATGCATTGTGTAAATATTTATATCTCATGATATATACATGACTAGAATAAAAATTAAATATGGTTTAGTAATACATGGCTAGAACGGCAAGTAAATCAGGTTTAGTAATGGACTTTGTCTACTATGATGGTCTTGGAAGCAATGCCTTGGATACTATGGAAATCATATTATGTTCTTATTAGTTTTCCACAATTACTTGTCTTATTCCAATGTTATTCTATCATAGTTAATGTTCTTTTATGATCCATTCCTTACATATTTCCAGTATTTATTTCATGTCTCAAGATTTTGGTGTTTTTATATTCAAATGTTTATGGTTTGTTTTATTTTATCCATGTTTTCCCTTACTGAGCATTTTAGATCACCCTTTTTTTGTTTTCTTTTCCCCATGATATAAATAAAGGTTTTAGGGAGGAAAAAAAGGGGAATATCTTTATGTAAGATGTTAAAGATCTTTCACCATGTTAAAAGATTATGTTCCAAGTTTCCAAAGACACTAAACTATCACAATCTTTGGGTGTATTTTTGTGTCACGTATTAAGTATTCTGAAAAAGTAATGTAATGTCCATATACATGAAGCTTGGGTCGTTATACTAAATCTCTATCCTTGGTGGTTGGGTTCTAATATGGATAGTGTAAACATAATTTCATATGTTATAAATTAATATGAAAATAAAGCATTGTTACTAAAAAATAATACTAACAGTACCTTGGTAGTTTCTTATAGTGTAGAAACAACATCTTGAAAACTCCACCAAAAAAATAATGTTGAACCCTCTCTTTTCTGGGAAACATTCCTAGACTTGTCAGTATACCAATACTATAATAGTTAATATTTTTAGGAATTCATTAGCCAAGTATGCATAATTAATCAGTTAAATAAAGTGTAAGACCTTACCAATAAACTCACAATAGAACTCACCACTTTTAAAGGAGCGGTGAGATTTTTTGAACTGATGTAATAAGCTAGTCATGAATACCAGTAGCCCAAGAATAACTCTTCACTTTGGATATATCTTCAAAATATGTCACAAAATTCAAACCCACATAAGAACTAAATGTGTGGAAAAATATTGTTGCACATGTAAAAAGGCAGAGAAAACATGCAACATCAGAGAAGTATTCCTCTGTTAGGTCCACTAGGATAGATACCCTGAGAGGAGGGGTGAATCAAGGTATGACAGATTAAAAAAAATTGCCCCTTTTGATCTTGTTTTGTTTTTAAACAAAACTCTCTTCTCTCTCCTTCCTATTGCAGAGTATGAACAAACCCTAAAGCATTCACAGGAAACAACAATTTTACTTGGTTTACCCTCACTGGGCTACGTCTAAGGAGCATACACTGGAAATGTGCTAATGTACCAAATACACTATAAGTGCACTATTGTTTAAAAATTTTGGAGTGAACTCACTATCCCTCTTGGTTTAAAACCAATCACAATTGAAATCTAACTACTCTCTCAACTGAAGTGTGTTCACTACTTCTTCATAAGATCCACTCAATGTTTATAGACTTATAGATCCTTACATTATCACAAATGAATGCTTCCTCTACTATATGTAGATGCTTTATTTAAGTCCCACTTTCATTCACTGATGAATACCACTTTTTTAATGAACACTAGGAAATACCTTTTGAACTTACTTTCACAAATCTCACTACTTCATGAAGCTCCCAATTTCACAAAGCTTAAACAAGCCTTCACAAAGTTCTTGCCTCTTCTCAAATCTCATTGGTTCACAAATCTCACTAGTTAACAAAGCTCACTAGTTTGTAGAGCTCACTCTATCCTTTGTAATTTCACTAAGCTCAAAAAAGCCTTTACTAAGTACAGTTCTTCCGTAAAGCTGAACTAGCCTTCGCGGCATGCCTTCCTTTCACAGAGCTCAAATGGACTCTATGAATTCTCTTACTTTTACAAAACTCATTTTCTTCACAAACCTATTTTGCAATTATAGATCCTTAAGTTTTTCGTGGAGTCTCTATACTCTTCTATCAGGGGTGGAGGCCTATTTATAGGCATTTCCCACCGACTCCAGAACCTTTTGTGCCATGTCAATTCCACATAATCCCATTTCACAAAGCTATGAAATTTTAGCTGAAATTCTCTCTTCATGAAGCTCCATGGAAATTTTCCAAATTTCAAAACTCATCATAATCATGGATAATTCCGTCAATTCCTTTGCACCGCCACTATGATGCTCATCATAATCTCAAAGCCTTCTGTAAAAACTTATATGTCATCGAAATGTTCCCTCACAATTATCTTCACCTCTGCTATTCATGAAGCTTGTCATAATCACAGAGATCACTGTCAACATTCTTTGTGTCTTTTCAAAATCCACATCATGAATCCCATATTTGACAAACTCATGACTTTTCCATATTTTTATGATATCTTTAATGAAATCCACTTTTCTCAATGCTCACCAAACTCTAAATTTTGGACCCCAAAAATTTGGCAAACATTGGAAAATGGTGCCACCTTGTATCTGTTCTTTTTGTACCACCTCCAGATCTTCCATTATTTTATCATGGTTCTTTTTCAACATGGTTTGTCAAAAATATATCTATAACTCGACAATTCACCATGAAAACCTACTTTTTCAACAAACACAACCAACCCAAAAATGTTGCAATGTTACCTTGATGGATTTTTTCCTAACATCCTCTTCACTGGATTCAACGGTCTCAAGAATGAATCTCCATAACACACCCTATGATAATAGCCATCCCGTATGGTAAAACCTCCTCCTCAAAAGGTATGAACTATTTGGCCATAAATTATATGCAGCTAAAAAAGGTAAGTCACCATCCTCAATGCCAAATATATAGGTGATGTTAGCAACTCTTAACTCCATCATCCTACCAGTTATGTCAAACATTTTTAAATCCACATTATACCTTTGAAGTAAAAATAAAATGGAGCCATAAATTCTTCAAAGCCATCAAATGTCACTATGTTTATCAAGAAACACTTTAAACAACTACCAAAATGGAATCCTTTGAAGAAATTTTATGTGATTCTCTATAATATTAGGCCTAATCTCATTAAATATTTTCCACAACCCCTTCATCAAGGAGCTGTAGTGGTAGGTAGCTAATGTAAAGGCTTATTATGGCATAAAAAATAATATCCCTAAAAAATTGGCATTAAGGATATTTTAATTTTCAAAAGATTCAAAAGAAGTGAAAACAAAAAAATCTTGATGAAAATTCCAACTGTGGAAATTCCACATGACATTGAATCAGAACATTTTAATCAATGGACCAATCAAAATTCACTCAGGAAGTCCCACTAGAAATTCCCACTGAAAATTTTCACTAAAAATCCTACTACAAATTTCTAATGGAAATTTTCAATTAGATAAAAAAATTAGTTATATAATATGAAAATATAAATCATTTGACATTTTACAGTGACAAGGCCTAGTGAAAATCCTAGTTGAAATTATAATTGGAAATTCCCACTAAATTTTCAATAGCTTCTAAAAAATTATATAGTTGGAAATTTACAACAATAATGGGTAGTTTAAATTTATAGATAAAATACCACTGCTAATTCCCAATAAAAATTCCACTAGAAATTTTCATTACAATTCCCCATTGAAATAGTGGGAATTCTCAATGTACAATTTCAACTCATTAAATCTATAGTTTTAAATTATAATTGAATTACACAGTGAATTTTCACTGTTCTTTGTACTTTCCAGTGAGAATTTATAGTGTGAATTTCCACTCAGAATTTTCATTGTAATTTTCAAATATGAATTTCTAGTGGAAATTGGCCACTGGAAATTCCCAATTTGAATTTCCAATAGGAATTCAACGCTGAATTTTCACTATGAATTATCGCTATAAAATTACAACTAATTGAATAATAATTTTTTCACTACTTAAAAAATGTAATTGAATTTCACCATGAATTTATAGTGGGGATTACACTGAAACCTTAAATTAGGAATTTCCATTGGAATTTTCAAATGGTAATTCCAAGTGGGAATCTCCATAGAAACATTTTAAATTATTAATGTTCAATTTCAACTCATTGTATAAATTATTCTATAGTTGAAAATTTTAATTGGATTCCACATGGAATTTACACTGAGATTCAGACTTTCCAGTGATAATTTCCACTAGGAATTTCCACTAGGGATTATAGAGACCTTACACTCAGAATTTCCATTAGAATTCTCAAATTTCAATTAAAAGTGGGAACTTACATGGAAACATTTCAAATTATTTCTGTTCAATTTCAACTCATTCTATAAATTGTTCTGTAGTTCCAAATTTTAATTGAATTCCATAGGGAATTTACACTAGAATTTGGACTTTCCAATGATAATTTCCAGTGGGAATTTCTAGAGGGAATTTCCACTGGAAATTACCAGTGGGAATTACCATTGGAAATTCAACACTGAATTAGTGGGACTTCACTCTAAAATTACAAGTGATGCAATTATAAATTATTCACCCATTAAAAAAAATTAATTTCACTGTGAAATTCAAATAGATACTGAGACCTTACACTTTATTTCTATTGTAATTTTCCACTATGAGCTTCTAGTAAAACTTTCCAATGGGAATTTATAGTGGTATTTATTGGAGTAAAGTTTCAATTGATTCAAAATAAATGTTTACTATTTGGAATTTATAAATTAATTTTACTATGAAATTCCACTAGAAATTTCCACTGGGACTTTCCACTCGAATTGCCAATAGGAATAGACACTATAATTTTCGATGGGAAATTCCAACTGGGAATCCCCATTCATAATTCTCACTACCAATTCCTAGCACTAATTATCAGTGAATAGAACTTCCCAGTTGAATACCTATATAAAATTTCCATTTGTAATCCACAGGGGAAATTGTATAAAATTTTAAATTGTATTAAACAACTAATCAGAACTACAAAATTAACAGATGAAAATTATACTTTCAGTCAATTTCTATTTATAAATCATATTTGGTCTATGAAATCAACATTCCATTGAGGAAATTACAATACAAATTTCTAGTGCAAATACCAACTATAAATTCAATGTAAAAATTTCCACTGTAAATTCCTAGAGGAAACTCCCATTGGAAAACAAATGATGGTCAAAATTCCCAAAAATTCCCACTTGTTTTAATACTTGAAAATGACAACAGGCCCTTAAAACTTTATCAATTCCAACCAATTATAAAAACCAAATCCAAAATTCATGTTCTTAAAATCTATTAAAAAAATAAATGTTAAATACTAAGGAAAATTATAACTAAAATTGGAAATTGACAGTAGGAATTCACAATAAAAAATAGAATCATAAATTCAGACTACAAATCAATTGGAATTTCCACTAAAATATCTCATTCTTGCAATTACTATAAAACAAAGAAATCTTTAACTAAAAAATGGTATTTGAACATCCCATAAGAAAGAAACCAAATCATTACATTTATAGTTTTCTAATAACCCATATGAAAAATACGAATTCACACAATATTAATATATCTATCTCCTTATCTCTAAAATATTTTCAAATAACCAAATATGACTATATTCCAAAAAATATGATAAATAAAAAATAATCCAACAAATAGAAATTGTATAAACCACATACCATCTTTCATCACTATCAGTAGAAAACTAAGGTTGGCTGAAAGATTATCTAAGGGGTTCACCAAAATGTTCACCTTGGGAGGGATTTGGATAAGGTTTCACTAAAGGGTTGGATGAGGGGTTCACCAATATATTGGTCAAAGGATTATTGGAAGAGGGGTTTATTGGTAGGTTGGTTTAGGGTTTCTATAAGGGGTTTACTTAGGGGTTCACTGATACGTCATTGATAGATCTACCTATAAGTTCGTCGATATATTCACAGAATATCTAAAGCATTCACTAAGGGATTTGTCGAGAGCTTCGACGAGGGTTTCGACCAACAAATCTTTTCGAATCTTGACTGAATACCCCATTTCATTTTCAAAATTCATGATTGATCAAAGGGATAGAGAAATTAATAGACACGTGGAATCCATTCAATGGCCAACCTGCGGGCTAGGTTGAGACCCGAACATGAGACGATAATTTATAACTGATATAAGGGTCTCCCTTATAAAGGTTCTTGATATAGGAGTTCCCAATGTAGGTGTTCCTGATATAAGTGTTCCAAATATAGGGTTTCCCGATATAGGGTCTCCTGATGTAATAATAATTCAAGGATCCACATATCAGTGGACCGATGTACTAGTCTTCAATGACATAAGAGGATTATCTTTGTGGATTTTCTAAAAATTATCCAGAGGCTGCAGTAACAATGATTTTTTAATCATAATATATGATTAATAATCCATCAAATAATTTAATAATATAACCAAACCATGAAGGGATAATGAAGCCTTTTTTATTTTGATTATTTTAAAGGAGATAGAGGCTGGTTTTTTGGAACCAAAAGTGACAATGTTGCACAACATGGAAAGGGAAGGTAGAAACATGGAGGTTGTAGTAGAAAGATTTTTAAACAATGTAGCCTACCTAATTCAAATTAGGGGAATTTATTATGTTTCCATAATTTTATAGAATATATTTTATATAGAAATATTCAAATGAAGAAGGTTGTGTAGTAAAAGAGTTATTTTCCATATTTAGGGGGAAAATTAATGTGTGGGGAATAAATATTTGACTCAAATCTAAATAATATATTAGGGAGGATATATTAGAAATAAAATATTTCCATATATTTAAACTTTAAATGAGTTTATTCAACCTAAGTATTAAAGAGTGAATTTGTAAAGATATCCTCTCCATAAAATATAGAAGATATCTTTTACAAAAAATTGAGTAGAACACACAAGACATTAAAAAAGGGGAGAAAAATTAAAGATTCAAGGATATATACATTTTACGATAAGAATAATAATAATAATAATAATATATTGTTTCCCTACAAAAATAAAATAAAGTGAGAAGTAATAAAATTGATGTTATTTAGTAAAGTGAAGGATCGCTACCATATCTAATAAGAATAAGAAGGTTGTTGTTTTCCAGCAAGATGAAAGTATTCCAGTCATAGTATTGGAATGTTAAAGGTCTTCTATACTCATTCTAGAAATAAATAATCTTAGAACTTCTTCAAGAACCTTCCAAAGAATAATAATTTGTTCATGGTCACATTCACAGTAGGTCTATAAAGGAGAAATTGGGTAGTCTAAAGGCACTAATCCATCTGTTGTATTTATAACAGTGGTGATACTATTTAGGTTTGTCCTAAAATCCATTATTTGTTTCCCTCTATAGTAGTGAGAAAATGAGGGAGTTTTAGGCATTTATCTTTGGGTGGTAGTGATATAACCAAAAACATTTGTAATGGGGGTGACCCCAAGTAGGAGTAACCTATACTAAACCATACCATTGATCAATGAGGATAGTTTTTAATAAGTGCATCAACACATTATCGACCACATGCTCATTTGATTAGACCATTTAGGTGAACTAAGTAAAAATTATTTATTTCATGTGTGCTTCTATTTTCTATATAATCTTCACACAAAATAAATTGATAAAATGGGAATAAGTTATCACAAGGTAAAATAGTTAAGGGATAAATACAAGAGGAAAAATAACTGGTTCAATATTAAAAAAAGTGAAAAAAATAAATGACCCTTATAATTAATAGGTCAACATTAACTAGTGATATGAGATAATTAAAGGAAAACTTTTAAAATTAGAAAATATTTCATACCTTGTTTCACCCCCTCCCCCCAGGGTATCTCTCACCTAAGTATTTTATGGTCTTAATAATATCCAATATGATTTCAAGCATTTATTATTATAATATTTTATGATTTAATGGTATATCATTGATTTCTCCATGATTTTTTTGTGTAGTAAATGTGACTTTTTACAATTATATGTTTGAATGATAGAGACCTTGGTGTGAATTGATATGAAAACCTGTTTGATTGGTTATAAAACAAGGGTGGGTTTTTTTCCTGGTCTTGGTAGTCTTTATTTCAACAGTGGTGGGATGGTATGGATGGTGTAGAAAGGCATTATGGGTTATTTTGGGATGGTTTGATTGAGGATGAATCCTTAATTGGTGCTTATTTTTCTTGTTTCTTATATGGTGTTCTTGTTTCTACTTGATATAATTTTCTTGACTCCTTTTGGTATATCTCTTCCTTGAGATGGGATTGGTTGAGTCCTAGAATACTTGAGATTATGGGGTGATAATTAATTATAATGATCTCATGGGAATGTGTGTTGGTGATGGTTATAATTTATTAAATAGAAACCATGAAATAGTTTTGGTAAATGGTTAATGGATCATGGTCATGAAAAATGAAATTAAATTATTGAATATAAAATCACATTGGATTTTTATGGTTAAAGTAGATTGTTAAACCAAAATTGATGATTGGGTTTTACAAGGTGAATAGTAATTATTAAATTAGTAAATGAATAATAATAATGAACATGGATGATTGTGTGATTAAAAAGACATTATATTTCTATTCCTAGTGATAGAAATTAGTTTTTCATGTAGGACATTAGCCAAGTTCAAATATAGGGTAGGATAGTTTCCCTTAGACTAGTTGTGTGTTATATTATTATTATGTTATATTATTTCTTATGTTCTACCACCCAAGTCAATTGGGTAGTCGATTACCATATTGACCTTAGGTTCAGTGTATGTTCCCAATATCTAGGTTGTTTTAGATATGTACAGCTAACTATTCCCCATACCTCACTCTATCTTCTTAAAATATCATGGTATATAGGTACATTAGGGTTGTGTTGGCTTACAGAATAGGGTATGTGCTCATACAGGCTAAAATGGATCTCAGTTATGATATACATGTATATACATGTTGTGGTAACTTAATGTTGTAGAATATAATTGTATCTAGGATATAATGGATTATTAATATATGTGTGTTTTTATGCACAAGCTATAATGGCTTCAGGCATAGTGTATACTTACATAGGTTATGATAACTCTCAGTTTAACTATGTGGTTATGGAGATTTTTTGATGATGTGGTTGTGGTCTGTGTGCATGGATGTGTAAGATATGATGATGATTCATTTTTGTTATGTTTTCATGAATGTATGGTATCACTTATATAAGGGATGGGGGTATTATAATGTAAGATATTGGTGTTTAGGGTGAATGGTTCAGTGGAAAATTGGATACAGGGTACCTTCTTATATATGTGCTTTTGAAATTATGTTACTTATTTTTAGGAATTAAATGGTGATAAATCCTTCTTAAGGTTGGGATATAGTTCTCATGATTTGTAAAATGAGTTGATTTCATTTTATATTCATTGGTATTTAGTATTCTCCTTCCACATTTGCATGAGAAGTTTCGGGGAGGATCCTACTAAGTATAAGAATATGCTCAACCCTATATATATAAATCTATTTTTTAGGTCTGTAGGAGTTGGTTGGTGATCAATTCGGGCACAACTATCTCATTGTGGTTGTTCTTAAGCTATTGTAGTTCATAGTATGACTGAAAATTACCTTTTATTATTTTCACACACTTTTAAAGAAAAAGTGAGAAACCTCACAATTCCAAACCACATAATGTACCGAAAGAAATAGTTGAACTGTTAAATTCAAATTTTAGCCTATTGGAATTATAATCAATATATAATTTTCATTGAATACCACTAAACTTTATTTATAGTTCATCCTTGATCAAGTCTTCGAACCAATAAGCCGTCGTGTCCCATGTTTGAATGAAATCATCTGCATTTATATTCTCTTCATTGAACCCTCTTGTCAGAATAAGGTCTTAATTATTGATAAAATTGCATTTCTCCTTATTTATGTCCATGAGAATTAATATCTCAAGAATCTGATTAGCAACCTCATTATGGGACTTAATTGGAAAGTCCATCTCCAATATTTCTTCCTCTAAATGGTTGATAAGATCTCAATTTTTTCCCTTTTGTGCAACCTTTTTTTCTGCCTCTATTTGCAGGTGATCCATTCCAAAAAAACCTCACTATTAGAAAAATAATCCACCATAGAGTCTCCCTACATCTGGTTTGGATCTTCTATCACACCCCTTTCTTTCTCTAGTTCCATAAGAACTCCACCTTTAGGTTCCTACTCATTAGAAATAGAGACACATCCCAACTTCTTATTCCTAAAATTACAGAAAGATCTCGTGTCTATGGGTTTGGGAAGGTAATAATAATCCTTACACAATTTTTACTTCTTTCCCTTAGCTAGAATGCAGCCCCCCCCCCGAGTCCCAGATTCACTTCCTCCCCTTCTTCCTTATTGGTCTATGAAGACCTCTACTGATGCATTTCTCTAAACTATCTCAAGAGAAATGGTCAGAATCACCATCACCTAATTCTGTATCAGTTATTCCTTGAACTTCCTTAAATTTTTCATCAGGATCACCTTGGTCCTGTAATCTCTCTTTAGTTCCCAGTCCATCAAAACGGTTACTTGGATTTAGACTAAGCAAGATCCTTCTTGGACTGGACCCTTTCATAACATCCACCCAGTAATAATTACCTTTGATTGAGGTCTATTGGACCTTACATCTCATTGAACCACCCTTGCTTGATTCTTGACTCACTATTTTAAGAAATTTTCCACTTCCAGACCCCACAACCCCTACATAGGATCCATAATTCAAAGTGGTGGGGATAGAATCTAAGGCAGCAGCAGCAATCACCACCTTAGTTTCACACTCTTACTTTTAATAACTATAATATTTTTATCATATGGATAAATAGAGGATATGTTTTGTTAAAAATAGTAATTTAAAATCTAAAAGATTTTTTTTAATCATGGTAATTTATTTTTAAGTTTTACTGATGAAATAATTTCCCTAAATTCTTACACAATGATGATGTAGTAATTATTCAATTAATATTAAAATAAAAATAAATGATATTACAAATGTTAAAAACAATATTATTTTAATGAATATTTGGATTCAAATATTTTTGTAGATAAACATTACATATTATATAGGTTTGGATGCTTTATATTTGAATTTCATTATTTTATTATAGTTTTAAAAGTCAAATGAAATGAATAGTTTCAAAATTGACCTAAATGTTATTTTATAATAAATAATATTTTATTAAATGATCTAATTTTTTTTTAAAAACATATCTTCATACAAGTTATTAGGATAAGATTTAAAATATAAGCCTCCATCCATTTATGGGACTTTTTTCCTTTTATAGTAACTATATTAACCCCTTAACTGTAAAAAACATTGATATCACTCTAATTGTCAATAGGTTTAACAAAGGGTTAAAACAAAAATATAGGGGTAAAAATGTTATCCAAACTTGTACAAATTTTATTGAATGATATAATTCAAACTAATACCCATATTAGATTCAAAAATTATCAATTTGGATCTATTTGGGAATCAAAATTAATTTATATTAATTTAATATTTTAATAAATTTCAAGAGTTCCCCTCTCCTATCTTATAAAATGACTATCATGACCCAACCCAAGATGGGGATCAAGTTGAAACTACCCCAAGCCTACCTCCATAGGCCATGGGGTGGAGACAAGCACCAAAGTCATAATTAAACTTGGGTAGGCCTTTTCCTAAGAACTTGTACACACACACATAGCCAACTCAATGAAAAATTGAATAGGGAAAGAAGAAAATATGTAGCACTGCTATAAACTAAACCAAGAATGCATGAATATATAGATAGTACAAAAATACGATAGTGTAAACTGAAAGGAAAAGTGTAAAATACATGCCCAGTTAGAAATGTGTCCCAACCAGATAGAAAACTTGAAAATAAAACATCTGAAAAGAGCCCCACTCCTGAATCCAAATATACAAACACCATATGCAATCCAAAAACCCAGTATCACTAAGCTCCTCTATAGTCACATTCAATATGTATGTCGTATTCATAAGACATGATATGTGCAGGTAAATCTTGTGTAATAGTGATTATATACATACCCAGTAGAATGCCCTAAAAGATGAGGGGGTAGCAGTGAGAGATAAAAAAAGGTATAGGAAGATAGTAGATACACAAGGTATAGTAAAAGAGTAATATCAACCCAAAAAAGAGTGAAATTAATCTATTGGATAAACATAGTGAGTATATGAACTACCCATCGAGCATTCTCCACCTATAGTGGGAGAGTAGACTCATCCAACCACAAGAATCTAGACATGGAAGCCACATGGAATACCCCACACATCTTCACCTCTCTTGGAAGGAGAGTAACCAAACCCAAGGAGTAGGTATAGAAGAAGGATGTGTGTGTGTTTGTGTTCGCACTCAGTCAAAAGAATTCCAAATGAGAGAGTAAAGGGATCTCCATCTCAAAGAACAGCCACATAAGAAGAGTAGCCAATACTTCCAAAAATCCAACAATGATGCATGGCATCCCACACGTCTTCACTGAACACACTAGTATAAGGAAATCATTCACCAAACCTTGATACTATCTACTTTGGGTAGCATTGACTCACTTGAATGGTTTTAGGTCACGTCACAAAAAATAATCTCGGTGGGGAAAGCGTCCCTCTTTCTCATGAGTCCAAATCTATGTCAAACCACATATCATCACTGGGCTGCACAGTTTAGGGGATGAAATTTATAGGTAGAGGACCCATACCCCGGTACAATGGGAGGGTTCCACTCTGGTGATTAAGGAACCATGACCAACCCGGCTGGAGGGTTCCACTCTAGGTCACCGAGGACCCATGCCCTGCACTATAGGAGGGTTACACTCAAAAATTCAAGGACCCATGCCCAGCCCAGCTGGAGGGTTCCACTATAATAGTCATCAAGAACCCATGCACATCCCAGCTAGAGGGTTCTACTAAAAAATTCTATGGAGGACACATGCCCAACCCAGTTGGAGGGATCCACTAAAAATTATATAGAGGACCCATTCCTAGCCCGGTTGGAGGGTTCCACTCTAGAAGCCATCGAGGACCCATACCCATCCCATCTGAAGGGTTCCACTTGGGAGTAAGCCTATGGAGATCCTGGATAATCACTTCCATCATCAAGCATCACCTTAGAAGGTTTCGTGCCTAGAAATTTCTACATCATATCTAGAAATGCACAACTGAGGAAACCATCACATTCTATGTAGAAAAATACTTAGGATAGGCTGCTTATAGGCCAAAATCTAAGCTCAAATGAAGAAGATAGAGAGCTTGGAAGTTTTCCCAAAGTAACTAAGGGGTACATGAAATGTGAGGGATCCCACATGGCATGTGTCCCCACTTCATATCCTGGACATTTCCTTGGTCGGCACAAGGATCCATGTCTGTATAGAAGTATACGCCATGTAGGTGGACTACACGGCGTGTCCTAGCTAACTGGTACCAAATCAATGTTCTACTCATTGTATCTGTATACTGATGTATATGGGCATGTACCTAATCTTGTGTACCTCCACATGGGTCCCCCCCCACCCCCGCGTGACTCATCCCATGGGTTGTCCAACTGGGAAGGGGATACATGATGTGTGAGTGGGACTACACATTGTGTCATCCTTAAATTTCTCAAACCCTATCTTTCGCTGTTAAAAGGGGTTACATGCCATGTATTCTTTATTGAACATGGCGTGTAGTCGGGATTTTCAAAAAAAATCCCAAATCTGTCTTTTCTCCTTGAATCTGTTCAAACTGTCATAGATCTCACCTTGACTCATTCTGAACCTCATGGATCTAACTTTGATTCACGAATCTTGGTCGTCATTCCGGAAATCGACTCTAGTCACCATTGAGGGTTCACTACTCGTTTTGAATGCCACCAAGGCTTATAGTTTCAATTTAATGATCTTAAACTGTCAAAAAAACATCCTAATTCTACAAGATTCCCATATCTATGCTTCATTCATCATTTTGTTCTTGGTTTGTTGATCCATCGTGAATTTGGGGGTCCGATCAAGCTCAGTACCTCCTGGTAAAGTCAAGTCGGGACCACACAGGATCCAACTCATGAAGAACACAAAGTTAATTAGGGATAAAGGCACAACAACAAAGTTTAATTGATCTAGGCCAAGCTTTCTTGTCCAATTGATCGAGAATGGGGATTCTGGATTAGAAAACAACTAAAAACAAAACAAAAATTGTACATAGTCACATGTAAAGATTGCAATAGGGCACAGATTGAAAAAGGAAGAATGATCTACTAAATAAATTTAATTATATAAGTGGAAAAATAAATATAATGAGTACTACCTCAATTATGGAGTGATCATTGATGAAGAACATGTTTTCCAATTATTTTAGTGAAGTTTTTTCATTCCTTGCATCCTGATCTGATCTGATCCAGATTTTCACCATTGTTCATTATGATCTTCCAATGGAAGGGGGAAGGGATATCTCACCATTGATTGTATAAGTATAAGGCTAACCCTGGTGAGGTTTTCATAATTATATATTTATAATATTTATTTAGGAAAAAAAGGAATTAATTAATTGATTTAAAAACTAATTAATCCACTTAAATGCACTGCCAATGAGTGAGAGTTACGAACATCCCGTGATGACTCATTTTACATTGGGCATAGGGTAAATAATGCATTTAGGATCTAAATGTGGTCTCATATTTTTTATCCAATAAACTATTTAAGAGTTATCCCATTTTCTTTAACAGTCCTTGTATGCTCAATATAAAATATTTTTAATACTTTTATAAAATTAATTCCAGGCACACCAGACCTCAGAATCGCATGCCATCTCAGTTCCTAGCTTTGGAAATATATATAGAAATATTTAAAAGTCTTATAAGAAAAAAAATGACTCTAAATAATTCCATCCTTCAAGATTTATATCACCAAAATGCAAAAACTAGGAAAAAAACTCGGGATAATGAGCTCACACTTGGCTTTACTTCTTCCAAGAACTCTTTGGCACATTCCTGTGTTGCCACAACATGTTGAGCAAAGAGATGGTACATCTACACAGGGTCTTATCCTTCTGATCCTCGATCGCCACTGGGTGCTCTGCAAAGATGGATCTATCCTCAATGTCTAGCTCACCCTAGTTGATGATGTGTGTGGGGTCATGCATGTATCTCCTCGGCTAAAACATGTGGAAGATGTTGTGCACCTTCTCCAGCTGTGGGGGTAGGGAGAGGTAGTAAAAAACCTCGCAACCCTATGCATGATCTCAAATTTCCCGATGAACCTTGGGGATATCTTTCCTCACCAACCAAACCTCGGTGATCCTCATCGTGGTGAGAATCTCAAAAAAATGTGGTCTCCCTGTTCAAACTCCAAGGACCTACAACAGTGATTTTCATAAGATTTTTTTATTCACTGGTCCATCCTCATCCACTCACTGATAACCTAAACTTTATCCTTTGTTGCCTGCACCATCTATGGGCCCACAAGAGATGATGCACTGATCTCTGTCTAGCATGAGGGTGACCTGCAGGGTCTCCCATACTGGGCATCAAAAGGTTCCATGCCAATGGTAGAGTGGTAGTTGTTGTTGTATGAAAACTCTACCAAGGGTAAGTGATCCTCCCAGCTTCAGTCGAAGTTAGACATGCAAGCCTTCATCATATCCTCTAGCACCTAGATAGTGCATTTGGTATGCCTATCAGTCTAGGGGTGAAACGATATACTCAACCACAATTGGGTCCTAAATACCTCCTATAGGTCTTTCCACAATCATGATGTAAACCACTTTTCTTGATTGGAGACAATCATTGATGGAACCCTGTGAAGGAGAATGATCTCCTGTATGTAAAGCTACCCCAAAATCTCCACTGAACCCTACTTTATGATAGAAAAAATTGTGATGACTACATGAGTTGGTCAACTATTACCCAAATAGAATTGTGACCCATTGTTGTGTGTGGAAGTTCTATGAAAAAGTCCATGGATATACCATCCCACTTCCACTCCAAGATCTCAAGGGGTGGAAATAAACCTACCGAAACTCGGTTCTCATCCTTTACCTGCTAAGATGTGAGGCACCAAGAGAAAAAATCATCTATGATTCATCTCATTTCGGGAAAAAAACTACAACTGAAGGTCTATGTACATATTTTCCACACTGTGATGTACATATAGGGGAGAAGTGTGGAAATCCTTCATCAATGTTCCTGACGCTTTCCGTCGGGGCGTTCCCACCTCGCGTGTGTCGGCGCTCGCTAACAGATGCATTGTACCTCACATTATCTCTTTCTAAAAATAGGTCGAATTCATTACTTCTTCAGGGATGTCTTCTCCATGATTGAAATAGGATGATGGGATATTGTTCCCTCCTTCCATGGATTCCTCCTCGGAACTCATCACATAGTCCAGGTCTCCCTTAGAGATTAAAACATTGTTCATAAAACTCATTCCTGGCGCCATCACTTTGTGGATGTCGGTTAATCAATCCGCTTCTCCCAGACATTCCAAATGGTAAATTCAGTGCATTAACCTTCATTCAGGGGAGTAGTCACTCTAGGCATTGATGGAATGTCTGGATGCTAAAAAACTAGAACACTTATATTCTTCCTCGTTAGAGGGCTTCTCAAGGTCACAAAAACCCAAGTCTTCCCACATCAACTGTGAGGTATCTTATGCTAGAGGCATGTCTCCAAGTTTTTACTTATCTTATTATGTTTAACATGGGGTATGTCATGAGTTTAATGTCTAGAAGAGAAGGATTTGAATGATAAAAACACTTATGAAAGTGGATCATATGGGAACATCCCTAAGAAATATCACCTGGAAGGTTTACCGGATGAATAGATCAGAACACCCAATGAGGATGGACTTGAGAGTGGTGTTTCCGATAAATGGAAGGTTTCACACCGTGAAGGCTTACCTGGAAACCACTAATGGCGGATCAGAGAGGGTGGAACCCAATGAGGGGGAGGGTACACCAAGGTTTACCATTGGATGGGATTGAACCTTGCGGAGGATTCCTACATACCATGTATAGAAGATAGGGATCAAAACCCATGTATTTTGAAGAGGTGATTTAGGTCTTACACATGGTTATATACCTAAGTATTACTAGGAGTAGCGAAGAAGTGGGTGGCATGATCTCACTAGGACATGGCAGCCCAGTTAAGAATCAGGGTGGATGATGGAGGATTTGAATGAAGTGGGTGAAATGAAAGGGGTGGAACCGATGTGAAGATGATGGCATTGGGCTTAAACCTCAGTGGAGGTTTCCTACATATCCAAGTGTCCAGGAATCAAATTCCACATAGTTCAGGAAGTGGGGAAATGGGACACCTAAGGAGGCTTCCCATGATAATGGAGCGCATGGATAGGGACCCAAAGAAAATGAAACCTTTGGGTTAAGGCATGATCTTCCTGAGGCACAAAGGCTCGAAGGAAAGACCAGGATGGGAAATGGGTTATGGGATTAAACCTTGAAGAGGATTCCTACATACCCTTTTTAGAATTAATGTATCAAAGTCCTTGTAGTTTAGGATGGAGGCATATAATTGGGACGTACACAATGGACAGTGACATAGAGATGTTCCAGGGGCTTATGTGTGGTTAGTGGCTAGTTGTAAGAGGATCACTCTTGGTTGGACGAGTATGGTGAAGTGTGGGGATTATGCATGGCTTGCTGCTTATATGGATGGATCAAAACACCTCAAATAGATGGATCTGGGTGATGTGTCCCAAAAAGTGAAGATGTAACATCAGGAGGGCACATTCCTAGAAGGTATCACTAGAGTTTATCATTGTTTGGGTTTGAACATCAAGGAGGCTTCCTACGTACCCAAAAAAGATCAAAACTTGCATAATTTGGAAGGAGAAAGGGGCTTGTGGTTTAACATCATAAGGGATGAAAGTGACCCGATGTGAAATAGTCAGAATAGATGGAATGTGGGGAGTGAGGGGCGTGAACCTCGTATAGGCTTCCTATATACCCTATTTATAAGGAAGGGATCAAAGTCCAAATAGTTCAGAAAGGATGCATGGGGATTACACATGGATAGAGGTCCTAAATCGTGTTGGGGATTAGGCGTGGTTAGAATCCCAAAGTTATGCTAGGGATTATGTGTGGTTAGTGGCCCAAAGTGAATGTCATGGTCACTGTTACTCTAAGACTATGTGATTCAGTCTCAGTGTGAAGAACAAGAGGTAACAGTAGAACTGATGATCGTGTCATGAAATGTGCATCCATTAGGGATGGTGTGGGGCTTACACATAGATATTAGCCTAGGGAGATGGATATTGGGACTTACTCTGGAAGGGAGGCCCAAAGAGTCAGTTCAGGGCTTATGTAAATACTACCCAAGGCACACATGGCGACAAATCCCTAAGGGAGAGAGAGACTAGAGGGCTCCAGTGTCCATCCACTCTCTAGTCCTTTTAGACTTGTCACACATGAAGAAATCACAGTTTAACGTCATATGTTGAGGATTTTGGTGTGTAACACCCCAAGATCTCATGGTATGTTATCTCATTAAAGTAATTTAACAGCTTGCACTACACGCAACACCGAGTTCGAGCGCACCACAACATTACCAAACTAGCCGTTCAAAAAGCGGTTATAAATAGTATTAACTGCATTTTGAATCTTATATACTCTATATAATTTTAACATCCATATTATTTATTTCTTAAACATAATATAAGAACAAATTCATTTTTTTCAGATAAAAGAAGTATTTTTCAAAAAATGCAATTTTACCACCTTTTAATGGAGAACCCTTTTTAAATACAATATTTGACACTTTAATATATTAAATTTGACAAAAATAAACTTCTTCTTTAGAATTGGGGCATAAAAATTTAGTTTTGATAAATTTTTGGTGTTTTTCTGATAACTTTCATATTTGGGTGAATAGTGAAAATTACTAAATTTTAACTGAAAACAACTTTTTTAATCAAAATAATTTATAGTGTTAAATTATAAATTTGAATGGTTTGGAATTATAATTAGATTATATTTTTATCATTTAATACAATGTTGGTCATTATAAGTAATTTCACATTTAAATTTGACATAAACACATGTCAATCTTTTGATAGTTTTTACTTTTTTTAAAACCTGTTTTTTTACAATGGGAATTAATTTTAAATTAATAAATTCAACTTATATGTTTTTTATTTGGTAAAATAGACTTTATTTTAGAATTCATAATATCAAAATTAGCTTAGGGTGAATTTTTGGTATTTTTCTGAAAACTTTCGATTTTTGATGAATAGTGAAAAACACTTAATTATTGTTTAAAACCGAATTTTATTTAAATAATTATTTATTTTATTTAAATTTATTTTAGGTAAAAATAGATACATAATACCTATATAAGTTCAATTTAATTTATTGGAGTCATTTTATAATAATTTTAGATATATAAAAATTTTACTGAACTTTTTACCATCTTTTACCCACCTCCTAAGAGCATTTGAAAATTTGCATAAAACTTAATTTTACCACTTCTGTGAATTGAATTTCAAAAATCCGAGGGACATAGTTGATATCAGTAAGTAAAATTTGGTTCAATAAGATAAAAATAATTTTTTTTGAATAGTAACTTTTGACTTTTATTTACCACAGTTAAAAGTAAATAGGGTAATTAAAGGTAAAAATGATATTATTATTACCATAAAACATGTCCTAATTCTATTGGATAAGTGTAATTCTACCAAAAACAACCTTAGTAATAAAATATGACCCTTTAGGTCCACTTGGATTAGGTTAGGACATTTATTATTATTTAATTTAAAGAAGAGTTAAAAGTGCTAAATTCAAGTTTCCAGGACTAAAACATTTTAATATATGGTTATATATAAGATAAATTCGACTATAAATATTCATTAGAAAGATAAAAATATTTCCTACATAATGGTATTTTATTTATAATTTTTAGACATTAAATAATTTAATTTATTTATGACACAATGATGATGTAGTAATTACCTTATTAATGAAAGATTAAAATAATTGATATTATAAATATCCAAATAAATGTAGTTTGAGAATTTTGATGAATTCCATTAATTTTATAGGTTAATATGACATTTTAGGGTTGATTATATAAATTTTTTTCGATGTGATAATTTTGTTATGACTTTCACAAAAACAAAATATCAAATAGTGTCAAAATTGACATAAATTAATTTTTAAAACAGATACTATATTATTGGTTGATATAATATTCCTAAAAATATAAGGTTCATCCGAAGGGATTAAATAATATTATATATGCCATTAATGAACCACTTTGTGTTCTCTTGTATGTTTATAGTAAGTTTATTAACCATATAGTGTAAGAATACAAGAAGATACGGTAAAAGTTAAATTATTTAACTTAGAGTTAAATCTAAAAGATAAGGTTAAAATGGTAACCTAAACTTGTATAAAACCTATTGTTTGAACGTATTTCGACCCATACCCACTTTATATTCTAAATAAATCAATTTTTATCCATTATAAAATGAATATGATTTTATTATAAAATAATATTTCAATCTTTTCCTAAGGTGTCACTCACCCCTCTTATAAAAGGGCACTCCCCCTTCTCTCAAATTCACACCTTCGAAGCCATTTGGATCATCCAAACACTGCCCAAATATCATCTCAATTATCCTCCCTTAATCCTAGAGGCCTTCCTTTGGTCATAAATCTAACCTAAGAAGCCCTTTTGATCAAATCAAAAGGAAGAACCCGAAGAAGAGGTAAATATTTCATCACCTCGTTCAAGTTCTTTTCTTCTTCCACTTCTTATTTCCTTGTTGTTTCCATTGTAAAACAATAAATCCAGTATCTTATATATACTATGATGTTATTATAAATATTGTAAAACCATATTCATTATTCTATCCATCCTATGAATGACATGTCACCATACGTGTGTACGTACGACTTACCGTCTTCACGTCATGGTGTAGTTTACATTATTATATTGGATGGGTATAATAATGATGTATAATTGATGTAAATAATAAATATAACATGTTAATGATTCTTTATATATGATATACCATCCAATTATATACTATTTTAATATTAAAAGAATGATATTGTCGCTCGTGTGTACGTACGGATTATCGTCTCCACGACGCGATGAGATTCATTTCCATGTTCACCATTCAACGATGATTATAAAAAATATATATTATTAATAAGTATGTAATATATGAAATAATAATTCTACTGTAGATATATATATATATTTGTGTGTGTGTGTACTTACATATATCTTATTCACTTACTTTCGTTCAATACGATGTGAAAATGGAAACAGCATTTATACGTACGTACAGTCTACCATCTCCATAAACGGTGCCTTTTATTTCATATATACATATATTATAAATATTTATATTAAAAATATATATGATATATAAATCAAGGTTTATATTCTGGAATCATTTAAATCATGATCTAAATGATACGATCAAGAATAATAAGTTAAAACACATACGATAAAGAAAGCAATTATTACCCAAAATGTTAATTTAACATGGAAATCATTATTAAATGGGTAGTATAAAGTCATAAATGAATCATGTATGATATAATAAATATGAATATTATTTTGGTATAATTTAATAACATATTATGGTCATTATACAGGAGGTTAAACGTACCCTTGATCAAAGGAAAGTGCAAGGTAAGGGTTAATTCATCAATATCATTATTATCCGAGATTGTTTATGTGTAAGTTTTTACTGGGACATATTTATTATCTATGCCCATGTTTCATAAAAGAGTTTTCAAAAGGATTCTTTTTAAGGGACTCTTTAACTAAACAATCATTTTAAATGTTTTAAATATTTATTCTTCTAAACCTTTCTCATTAATGTTCATGTTTTCAAAATGATTTTAAGGATTTATTTATATGGACATGAATGTTTTAAAATTTTAATTCCTTTCAAAAGTTTCAAAGTGGTATGGGACACTTTGATTCAAAAATATCTTTTAAATGAATTCCTTTATAAATTTTGTGACTTTTAAAATTATTTCATGAAAAAAAGGATATTTCTCTCAAAGAGTTTTACTGATCATTTTCAACTATGTCAACATCCTTTATTAGATATTATTCTTGATAAAGGTTGATTTATTATGATAAAAATATTCCATATTGTATTGAAGGTTTTTTTATATTTTTGACTGTGGATGTGTTATTTTTATACCATTCATGTTTTGTGGATAAATTATTGACATTTCGTATGCTAGTTTTAATACGAATGTATATGTTATGTTTAAACCTTTTCATATGAGGAATGAATTGGACTTAGTAAGTGATGAGTGGAGCCCGCTATAACTCCTCGATGCATCGGTAGGTATCATGATACAATTAGACATGGAATTTTTCGAGGCCTTTCCCAATTTGATATATGGTTTTGGCTGCGGCCTTAATCATTTTTATACGTCTTGGCTGAGGCCTTGAAAAAATGTTTTAGAATGTCTGGCATTATACATTCCCTCATTATGAAAATAATATTGATGGTTCATGTGGTTATTCTACTAGTATAATACCCATGACTGTGTTTTATTATGGAATTATTTACTTATCTCATATTTCTTCCATAAAGTATTCATGTTTATTATTTGTAAAGGCATGTGTTTTCAATTATTCACCCTGAAAATTGTTTATGTTATCTTCTGCTAAATTATTTACCCTTACTGAGCATCTGATCTCACCCCTTTATTATGTTTTATGTTCCCAAGATCCCAAGAAGTGTTTTATGTTTGAGATTCAGGGTTAATCTAAGGGAAAAATGGCATTCTCAAAGGATTATTTTTTTTTTTTGTATGTTAGAAAGTGTAATGTAACGTTCATGTATGTAATCTATTTTCTAAGACTACTAAACTGATCGGTCTTTCAGGACTTGATTCCTTGTAATCATGCCAATGTATTAAAATAATGCACCAACTCTGAGAATCTAGGTTCGGGGAGTTACATGGTGCTTGGAAGTTTAAAGTCTTGTAGATCGAATGATGAGGACTCACTCCTCACCCCTTGGACTTACATAACTTGTACCAACCCACACTTGGGGAAGGGAAGGCACAATCAATGCCTGATGGTTTTGAGGTGGAGGAGTGGTCAATCAAAGGGTCCAAATTAGTTTAACTATGTGAAGAAGTAATATCTTTTAGCATACCTATGTGATGAAGCATTAGGTAGAGAAATGTAATGTTAGACACCACACGAGGGACCAATAAATCACTGTGTGCAATCCTGGAGGGCTGCATGGAGGAAGTTCATGCAAGGTATGGGTGTTGCACACAAGAGGATCTTGAATATGGTGCCTTGGAGTAAAGACAACCCATGGATTCTATAGGAAGGGGTGCATGCAATATTGTAGACTTGAACACAAAAGGAGGGTCATGAGTGAAAAAGGTATTGCACAAAGGATAAGCCTTGGATTTAAGAGGGGTCTTTTTCATGCACTTTCCTTGGGAAAAGGGAAATGGGAGAGGTCCAAGCCCTTCTGGGCCCACCTGAAGGTGGGCCCATGGGGGACCTGTTGTGAAAGATTCAATAACTTGACATCATGACTTGTGTGTGACCACGGAAGGGGTTTTCTTACACACACAAGAGATGCAGTTCGACTTCTGGAGTGTTCTCCTTGAAAGGGAGGGGTTATATTCTATTTTTAGGTAAAATTCTTGGTAGGAGCATAGAAGAGGCCGGCATGAAAGAGTTTATTTGATGTTTCATTAGGCATGAAAGAGTCTTGTGCACCAGCTGATTTTTTGGGCACAGACTTCCATACTTCTACGCACTTTCCTTTTCCATTTTTTGGAGGTTAGAGAGAAAGATCACATTTAACATCGCATTGGGAATGCAAGGTTTTTGCGCACATCCTTCCGTCTTGTGTGAAAGCATACAATCTTACACACTACTCACTTAGAGTCCTTATGATTATTCATTGAGCCTAATTGTAGCTTTATTTTTCTCAAATTTTCCCATCTCTAGCCTCAAGAGGAATTCGGTGCCAACAAATGCCTCCCCTCAGAATTTGAGCTGAAAGGGGACCTGAAGGTCAAGTTATGAGGGAAATGCTGAAGAGATGAAGATTCTTCTAAGGGGGTGCATGAAAAATTTTTAATCTGGCATGGATGATTCCTTGCACACGCACAAAATAATAGTTCCACACCTATAAATATGTGGGGGGCCAAGGTATAGTACCTTAACTTTCCATACGATAAGTGATTCTCTCTCATGCGCGTAAGTTGTCTATTTCTATATGGAAGAACCAAATTTGTTCTCTGCCTTACGCATAACTGTCAGATCTCTAGTGCTTCGAACATAGCTACATTTTTAGTGGAATCTGTTAGATCTTGCATGCAACCATTGTATTTTCCCACTAAGCTTAAATTTTTTATGCTAATTCCTTTACAAATTCACAACGCAGCCAACATGGTCGGTGAACAGATTGATGCTGAAAGGGAGACCACATTCACCATTTTTGTTTCACAAATGGATGAAACAATTTTAAACCCCCACATTATCCATTCAAGAAGGGTGTTGTTAGATAATCAGATGCTTCTAGGCATGATGACATAGGCTCATAAGGATTATGTCCTGATCAGTAGTCTCCTTCTATAGAACTTTGGTATCCTGGAGGAAGTGTCCACTCTGGGATTTGAGACAGATGCGCTACAGTCATGGGTGGTGTAAGAGGATAAAATTTCATAGTACAACATTAGAAATAATAAACACCCTACTATATAGACTCGGGAGATAGTTATTTTTGTCCTGAATCTAAGAACCTGGACCATCATGGGGGGAGAACCAGTGGCTGAAAAAAATTTCACCCATTATGCAAGCACTTTCCGGAGCAAAATCACTGATGAGAGAAAGGGATAGAAGTAGGACTGGGACCTGAGGTCCAAGGGTATTTTACCAGTGAATGGGAATTGGAATTTTGGGTGCACCAAACATGTGAGGAATTTGGGGAGGAGCTTCGATACATCAGGATATTTGAAGCTGTGTGGAAATCAAAGTTTCATTTCTATCATTAGAAAGACCTGGTGACAGAGTTTTTCAGTTAGTGGTATCCCAACACAAATAATTTCCATCTCCACCATGGGTAGTTTGGTATTATTATTTGGTGCGTTCACTTTATTAGAGGCATTACTCTAGAGGTACTTCAATACAATGAGTTACTACCAATGGAGAACATCTAGGGAGACGGAACACAAACCCACATCTTCACATGTCACCTACTAGAACTAGAGAAAAAGAGGATGGGAATCAACTATATCCTTAAATACATATCCTACCCATCATGGATCATCATGTTCCTCAAGAGGGATAATGTAGTGAGGATTCCAAGATGAGGGAAGCAGTGCCCAAATGCATAATAGAGGGGAAAAGCATGATCATATTATGTGATCCTGGAAGCAGGAAAATACCACTCATGGGGATTCAGTGTGAACGAAAGTAGGGAGCCGAAAGTAAGATATGATGGTTTCCTTGCTTCCTTCCTAAGAGGGTGGTGTAACGTCTCGGGCCCGGGTTCCACTCAACGGGTGCCCCAAAACTGGTTGGTCACATGACCTCAAGCGCATTTCCTGAAACACCAGAGGCTGCCGACTAGCAGCGAGGGCCCGGGTCTGATAGTGGGGAAACTATGCCCTCATTTGTCAAAGTGTAGCGTAGAGGAATAAAATATACAAACATAAAACAACAGCGGAAGCAATAAACCATACACATTTAAGGTGAAAACTGTAGTAAAATCCAACCAATAGTCATATAGATAATGATACAACATGTATCAAGTTCTAAGAAAATAGCCAGAACATGTTACACGGCAGTACAGTACAATATAGCTCAATACCAGGTATAGTAAAACAAAACAAAACAGCCGGTAACATCGCGAGCCTAAGCTCGGTCCCATGCTCCCCTACTCCTTAGCAATAGTAAAGTACTTGTATAGGGACCCTTTACCTTATCCACACCTACAGAAACATAATCTGTTCGGGCCGAAGACATGACCCAAACAGGGTGTGAGAAATAAATCTCAGTAGGCACCCACCAAAGGCTCGTGCCCAACTGATAGTGTAATGTGCAACAGTAGTGTGCAGTAGTAAAATGAAATAAACTAAGAATTACTCAAAAGTAACTAACTTTACCGGTTATATTTCCATTTTAATATTCATTTTATCCATTCAATATAAGACATCACCTCGGTGAATGTTCTATGTAAACAGTCAGTGTCCTCAAACACGCAAACCCTTACCCTCAGGTAATCGGAATAATAACCCAAAGGTAATTTCCCATAGGCATGACAGATATTTCCCTCAGGTGTACGAAGTGTTTCCCTCAGGCACAGAGTCTATTTCCCATAGGCTCGAAAAAAGTTTCCCTCAGGCTAAAATAACCACTGCCCTCGGGCTAAAGGAAACACTACCCTCAGGCTAATTAAAACACTACCCTCAGGCTAAACAAGTAATCGGGCCATTCCCAATATATAAACAAGAAATTTATATACAATTCCTCTCAAGGAAAAAGTAATACACAATATAAACATGGCATACCCTCGGGTATCCTGTCCAAACGGCTAAATAGAGGAACGCACCCCCGGGTGGTCCTGGATCCAAGCAGCGATCCCAAACAACGTTTTATTATCACATTTAATTACCTATATAATTCTAGGTACTCAAAACATCCAAGGCCTCAGCCACACGACACCCCAACATGGTTTAGTAGCTCAATGGTACATAAAAACACACAGAAGATGGAATTTAAACACTAAGCTGCCTACCTCGATCACCCCTGATCGATATACGTGAGCGAAGCTCCTGGGATCGTCCAAGAGCAAAGTAGATATGAGATGAAAGAAAACCCATTCAAACACAGATAACTTCCCCTCGGGAAAGAATTGGTAAGAACGGATTAAGGAGAAGGAGAGGCTTACCCATACGGTTCCAACAAGATCGACAGATGCGGAAATGGATTCCCTGCGTGCGATCTGGAGCTCCTCAAAGGTTAGGCCCTCTCTCTTGACTCCTCCTCTGGTTCTAAGCCTTCCCTGTGAACAGGGGAGGCTACTTCCCATTTTAAGCAAAAAAAACAAACTACATGGTGTGTACTATTGAATACACGGCATGTAATTTTCTCATTTAACTGTTCCTCTGGCGACTACTTTTCCCACTGTTATACTGTTCATCTGTCGGCATGAGTACACAGTGTGTATTCATGATTACACGGCGTGTACTGTCACTCAGCTGGTGGTTGCCTCCACTGCCTTACTGTTCACATGCCGACTGAATACATGGTGTGTAAATACCCTATACATGGAATGTAGTCGGTTTTTACACCCATCATCGTCGAAAGTCCTATACGCCCTGTGTACTCATTCCACACAGCCAAAGTACATGGCGTGTGGAAAAGTACATGGCGTGTGGAAAAGTACACGGCGTGTAGTCACAAAGTTGTGATTTTTCCCCCATTTTTCTTATTTTCTCAAAAACAATTAAGGAAAAGTGAAAGGAAGAAACTCGTACCTCAAAAATAAGAACCGGGTTTTTACAAACTTATCCCCTTAAAGCAATTCGTCCTCGAATTTCCCTTCCAAGGGTGGCAAAGATCAAGCTCAGAACAGCTCTGGACACTGAGCACGTACGTCGGTCTCCCGCTCCCAAGTTTCATCTTGCACTCAACCATGCTGCCATAGCACCCATATGAGAGGAACTGACCAGCCTCGGAGAACCTTCGTGCTCCTATCAATGATACGAATCGGATGCTCCTCAATGGATGCATCTACCTGAAACTCAACCTCCTATGGCTAAAAGTTGTGAGACGGGTCTGGATGATAATGGCACAGCTGAGATACATGGAAGAAATCATGCATGGCCCAGTACCTCTGTGGTAATTTCAACCAATAGGCAACCGGCCCGAATCTCTCCAGAATCTCAAATGGTCCCACATACCTCAGTGAAATTTTACCCTATCTCCTAATCCGCCTGTGTCCCTACCTTGGCAAAACATTCAAGAAAACCTGATCCTCGAACACAAACTCCAAGAGTCATATGTGGCAATCAGCATAAGATTTCTGACGAGACTGTGCGGTATCCATCCGCTTCTGAATCAACTAGACCTTCTCAGAAGTCTCATGCACGAGACATGGTCCCAGTAAAGCTTCCTCACCTGCCTCTAACCAGCACAAGGGTGATCGGCATGGCCTACCATATAAAGCCTCGTAAGGTGCCATCTCAATAGTTGTCTGAAAACTATTATTATAGGAAAACTCGACTAGGGGTATATGCTTCTCCCAAGAGCCCCCAAAGTCTAGGATGCATGCACGCAGAATGTCCTCAAGCACCTGTATCGTACGATCTGACTGGTTATCAGTCTGAGGGTGGTAAGCTGTGCTCAGAAGCACCTGTGTACCCAATTCCCTCTGAAAACTCTGCCAGAAACAAGATGTAAAACGGGTGTCCCTATCTGAGATGATAGAACAAGGAACCCCATGAAGACGTACGACCTCTCGGATATACAACTTTTCGAGCTTGTCAACACTGAAGGTATCCTTGATCAGAAAAAGTGAGCTACCTTCGTGAGTCTATCCACAACAACCCACACGGTATCATTGCCTCGAGGTGACCTCGGCAACCCAGTCACGAAGTCCATCGCGATATCATACCATTTCCACTCTAAAATGGGTAACTGCTGTAACAGTTCGACTGGCCTCTAATGCTTTGCCTTCACCTGTAGACAGGTGGAACATCTCATAACAAAACCAGTTATCTCTCTCTTCATACCCGGCCACCAATACTGATATCTCAAGTCACGGTACATCTTGGTAACCCCAGGATGCACATCTCAAGCTGAAGCATGAAACTCTCGCATCAACTCCTCACGTATATCCCCTGGAACCCATACTCTTCCATGTAAACGCAGTACCTCATCATCGCCTATCGTCCAACCAGGAGGAGGGTCCTCACTTGCCACTGACTCCCGTAGAACTAGGCCTTCTGAATCAGATAGTTTTCTCATCCTCACTCTATCCAGGAGGGTAGAAGTCGCAGCTAAAGAAGAAATATAGGTTTTCCCCTGACTATCGTGCACCTCCAAATGTATCTCAGAGACCAAAGCCATGAGCTGCCACTCACCACTGGCCTCCTGCACTGCATGTATCTGATTCCTCCTGCTCAGTGCATCATCTACTACATTACCCTTACCAAGTGTATAGGAAAGCTCAAAATCGAAGGACTGTAGGTACTCAACCCACCTTTTCTGTCTCAGGTTCAAATCACGCTGAGTAATGATATATTTGAGACTTTTGTGGTCGATGAAAACCACAAAATACTCTCCCAAAAGATAGTGTCTTCAACAGCGCAATGCATGAACAACTTCATCCAACTTGAGATCATGCATCAGGTAATTCCTCTCATGTGGCCTCAACTGCCAAGACCCGTACGCAACAACTTGATCGCCCTGCATCAACACTGCTCCTAGCCCAATACCTGATGCATCACAGTAAACTATATAGCTCTTCCCTTACTCCGGAAGTATCAGGACTGGTGCTTATGTCAACCTTCATTTCAGGTTCTGAAATGATTTCTCGCAAACTTTGGTCCATACGAACTTCACACCCTTCTTAGTCAAACCCGTCAATGGCGCTGCTAAGCAAGATAAGTCCTGGATGAAGCGTCTGTAGTAACCAGCCAACCCTAAGAAACTCTGTATCTCAAACACGTTCTTAGGATGCTCCCAGGAAACTACTGCTCTCACCTTCTCTGGGTCTACTACAACTCCTTCCTCTGAGATGATATGACACAGGAAGTGAATTCGGTCCATCTAAAAGTGTCACTTTGAGAGCTTAGCATATAGCTGATGCTCTCTCAGTGTACTCAGTACGATCTCAAGATGGGTGGAATGGTCATGTCGAGTGTGACAGTATACCAAGATGTCGTCCATGAATAATACCACAAAAGAATCCAGATAAGGATG
This sequence comes from Viscum album, assembly GCA_963277665.1. Classification (NCBI taxonomy): domain Eukaryota; kingdom Viridiplantae; phylum Streptophyta; class Magnoliopsida; order Santalales; family Viscaceae; genus Viscum; species Viscum album. The sequence continues at coordinate 228,464,702 of OY728129.1, read as the reverse complement.
GAACGCACGATTCATCAGAGCCATGAAAACTGCTGGTGCGTTCGTGAGTCCAAAAGGCATAACCAAGTACTCGTATAGACCATATCTGCTCCGAAAAAGCTATAAGTGGTATGTCCGATAGTCTCACGTGCAGCTGATGATATCCTGATCTCAATTCAATCTTCTAGAACACTCGTGCTCCCCGAAGTTGATCAAAAAGATCATCAATCCTCAGCAAGGGATATCGGTTCTTAACTGTCAGCTGGTTCAGCTTCCGATAATCCACACAGAGTCTGAGGGTACCTTCCACCTTTTTTGCAAAAAGGATAGGAGAACCCCAAGGGGAAGTACTAGTTCGGATAAAACCCTTTGACTGTAACTCCTCTAACTTTCTCTTGAGCTCCTGTAACTCAGGCGTGGTCATCCTATAAGGAGGAATGGACACCGGTGCTGCTCCTGGCACAAGCTCAATAGATAAATCCACCTCATGCTCCGAAGGTAGACTCGAAAATTCGTCTGGGAAGATATCCCTGAAATGATCAACAACTGGAGGGAAATCCTTCTGACAAGTCCCCTGATCATCCAGATATAAACTCACAATCTGGGTTGTGACTCCACCTTGCCCATGATGCTTTGGTCCAGCTCGACTCGCCTGAACATCCCACTCGCCCTTTTATAGAAACTCTCCGCCCTCTGGTGACGTGAAACTCACCTTGAGATGATAGAAATCTACAAAGGCTCGAAAGGGAATAAACCAGTCCATCCCGAGAATGACATCATATCTCATCATCTCCAAGACATAGAGGTACCATATAAAGTGACACCCACCAACCTCTAGGGGTAACTCCTTGCACTGATGCACACTAGTCGTTCTCATTACCAATGGAGTGTCTAGCATCATAACAGCAGAAGAAGAAGAAACACAGAGCCCAAGGCTCTCCACAACGAGCACAGATATAAAGCTATGTATAGCACTCGTATCAAAAAGTACTGAAGATAAGACAAAAGCTACTAAAATAGTACCTCTTACAGTAGAAGGTCTAGGATCCTGCTCCTGCTGGGTCTGTTGCACTGCATATGCCTGCCCAGTGTCGCAGCCCTGCGACATAGCCTGGCTACCCTGAGCTGTCACACCCTACTGCATCTAAGATCCTGGTGTCTGGCTACCACGGCCATGACCACCATCTCTTCCTGCACGCCCTGATGTATTCCAGTTTCCCGCCTGGTAAGAAGTTGCTGGTCTTGCTCCTGCACATGGAGTCTGTACAGAACCCCTCTCACTAGCCACTGGTGGAAACGCCCTACAAAAGCACTACAGATGACCCATCTTGCTGCAAGATCGGCACTCCACTAGATCACATGGAAACTGTGGTATCTTGTGACCCTCTTTACCGCACCGGTAGCACATGACTTGACCACCTGAAACATTCTTATGGCTGGTACTACCACTATGAGAGAAATTCATTTGTCTCTTCCTCTTACCGGTAGAAATAGTACCAGAAACTGGTGCTGAACCACCCTGGCCTGCACCACTAGCTTCCCGAAGGTTCCTCTCTGTAATCAGCACCTGGTTCACAATATCATGCACTAAAGGAAACTTGAAAACATTCACCAGTGCTTGTATGTCATATCGAAGACCATCCTCAAATCGTCTGGCCCTCAACGTCTCATCACCCACCAGAAAGGGTGCAAAACGCTGAAGCTTGGTGAAACGAGTAGAATAATCCATCACCGACATAGCGCCCTACTGCAGATTCATGAACTATCAAGCTCTATCTTCCCTCAGCATCTCTGGGAAGAAGAATTCATAGAAGGCTGACTAAAAATATTTCCACGCCATGTCACGGTGATGCTCTATCTGAGTTGTAACATCCCACCACCTCTTTGCGGAATCACGCAGCATGTAAGTCACGAGCTTGACCCTACGCCCTAGAGGCGTCTCAAGATTCTCAAAAATAGTCTTTATAGACCCCAACCAAGACTCTGCATCTTGTGGTCCACCATCCCCTGAAAACGTAGATGGATGCTGCTGCTGGAAGATACGAGTCATCTCAGCCATAGATGTGGAAATTGGCGGTGCTCCCTGAAAAGTTTGCATGAACCGTATAAAGCCTTCACGGAACTGCGCATCTGCGCCTGTGTCTGGTATAACGGATGGCGCTACTTATGGCTCTACTGGAGGATCCAATGGTATCCCATGGCCCACCATCTCTGGAGTATAATTGTTTCCGCTCTCTTGGCGAACAATGCGTGGTCATCTCGGTGGCATGACTCTACAAGTTCATATGCACACCTTCGATCAAAATTATCATAGTCTGAAAAACAAGGGACCAAAAAGGGAACAGGAGGAAGAAGGAATTCAAGATTTTCAAAACAATACTACATGGCGTGTATACTGACTACACGGTGTGTACCTGTCTTCTCTTCCCCTACCCAGGTCCTTCTACATGGCTAAGCCACACGGCTCCCGTTGAACAAGAATACACGACGTGTATATAAGCTACATGGCATGTGTGGTTTAATTTTCCAACTGCCCGTGTCGTTCATGACACGGCTGACTACTCGGCTTGATACTACATGGCGTGTGACACCCACACACGGCATGTACACCACCCCGTTTCCCCAGCCACACGGCTAAGTTCACACGGTCTCTCACTGGTCAAGACTACACGGCGTGTCTCACAGGTACACAGCATGTTCAAAAAGAGGTAACATCGACCCATGTTTGTTAGTTACACGTCCGGGTCCCCAGGTCAGACTACATGGCGTTTTCCATAGTGGACACGGCGTGTATGTCTTAAGGTATCCTTCGTCCGTGTTTGTTAGTTACACAGGTGGACTCCAGGTCAACCCTACACGGTGTGTTCATCCGGTACACGGCATGTTTTTTCCAAGAATTTCCCTTCCCCATGTCCCCGCCCACATGGTCTATGACATGGGAAGAGACTACATGGCGTGTACTGAGGGTACACGGCATGTACTTAAAAAGTTTTCTTTTCTTCCCGAACAGAAGAACACACAACATGTGTCCGAGGAACTACACGGTGTGTATCCTGGGTTTTCCAGACAGTAGGCCTCTTAAACTACTCTAGAACCCAAAAAATACTAAAAAACAACACCTAAGTGCCATATTCTGATCCGTGAGGGCCCATACTCCCCGCGAATCAAATTTTGGCATCTTATATCTGTTATAACAAGATAAACAATCAATGATCCACCAAATTTCGGTCAATGAGGGCCCATACTCCCCAAAACACAAATTTTTGCGTCCATTCTATCAAGGCCTCACACAACAATACCCTATCAAATAGCAGATATTTATCAAAGTAGTTATCACAATAGCATGCTTTTCTAGCACAACAACTATCACAACAACATGCAATTTCTAATGCACCTACATGGCATGGAACTATGCATGGCATGTGATTTCTAGCATGTGCCTAAATGATGCATGAGATGGAATACCCTCATCTCATCAGGTTGCAACTAAATAGAACCCATGGATAAAATATAAATAGCACAATCACAAGTGTGTCACCCAACAGTGAAAATCAAATCAACTGTAAAATTGCGAAACCAGTAAAATTGCAATTACGAGGTAATTTGGTTTTTCCCTGTACACGGGTTAGCTACGCCCGGGCACAGATTATTACCAAATACCTTGTCTGTCCTATCCCTGACTAAGGCTCCAAACAGTAAGTCAAAGAAAAGAAATTCCCTCTCATACCACTTTGTAACGTCCCGGGCCTGGGTTCCACTCAACGGGTGCCCCGAACCTGGTTGGTCACATGACCTCAAGCGCATTTCCCCAAACGCCAGAGGCTGCCGACTAGCAGCGAGGGCCCAGGTCTGATAGTGGGGAAACTATTCCCTCATTTTTCAAAGTGTAGAGTAGCAGAATAAAATATACAAACATACAATAACAGCGGAAGTAATAAACCATACACATTTAAGGTGAACAACTGCAGTAAAATACAACCAACAGTCATATAGATAATGATGCAACATGTCTCAAGTTCTAAGAAAACAGCCAGAACATGTTACACAGCAGTACAATACAATACAGCTCAATACCAGGTACAGTAAAACAAAACAAAACAGCTGGCAGCATTGCGAGCCTAAGCTCGGTCCCATGCTCCCCTACTCCTCAGCAACAGTCAAGTACCTGTATAGGGACCCTTGACCTTATCCACACCTACAGAAACATAATCTGTTTGGGCCGAAGACATGACCCAAATAGGGTGTGAGAAATAAATCCCAGTAGGCACCCACCAAAGGCATGTGCCCAACTGATAGTGTAATGTGCAACAACAGTGTGCAGTAGTAAAATGAAATAAACTAAGCAGTACTCAAAAGTAACTAACTTTAACAGTTATATTTCCATTTTAATATTCATTTTATCCATTCAATATAAGACATCACCTCAGTGAATGTTCTATGTAAACAATCAGTGTCCTCAAACACGCAAACCCTTACCCTCAAGTAATCGGAATCGTAACCCTCAGGTAATTTCCCACAGGCATGACAGATATTTCCCTTAGGCGTATGAAATGTCACCCTTAGGCACAGAGTCTATTTCCCATAAGATTGAAAGGAGTTTCCCTTAGGCTAAAATAACCAATTCCCTCATGCTAAAGGAAACACTTCCCTCAAGCTAATTAAAACACTACCCTCAGGATAAACAAGTAATCGGGCCATGCCCAACATATAAACAAGAAATTTATATACAATTCCTCTCAAGGAAAAACTAATACACAATATAAACATGGCATACCCTCGGGTATCCTGGACAAACGGCTAAACAGAGGAACGCACCCCTAGGTAGTCTTGGTTCTAAGAAACGATCCCAAACAACGTTTTATTATCACATTTAATTACCTATACAATTCTAGGTACTCAAAAAAGACAAGGTCTCATCCACACGACACCACAACATGGGTTTGTAGCTCAACGGTACACAAAAACACACAGCAGTTGGAATTTAAACACTAAGCCACCTACCTCAATAACCCCTGATCGATATACGTGAATGAAACTCCTCGGATCATCCAAGAGCGAAGTAGATCTGAGATGAAAGAAAACTTGTTCAAATGCAAATAACTTCCCCTCAGGAAATAATTGGTAAGAATGGCTTAAGGAGAAGGAGAGTCCTACCCATACGGTTACAACAAGATCGACAGAGGTGGAAACAGATTCCCGACATGCGATCTGGAGATCCTCAAAGGTTTGTCCCTCTCTCCCGACTCCTACTCCAGTTATAAGCCTTCCCTGTGAACAGGGGAGGCTACTATCCATTTTAAGAAAAAAAATTACACGGTGTGTACTATTGACTACACGGCGTGTACTTTTCTCATTTAATTGTTCCTTTGGAGGCTACTTTTCCCACTGCCATACTGTTTATCTGTTGACATGAGTACACGGCGTGTACTGTCGCTCAGCTGGTGGCTGCCTCCACCACCTTACTGTTCACTTTCCGACTGAATACATGGCGTGTAAATACCCTATACATGGCATGTAGTCAGTTTTTACACCCATCATCATCGATAGGACTACACGCCCCGTGTACTCATTCCACACGGCCAAAGTACACGGCGTGTGGAAAAGTACACGGCGTGTAGTCACAAAATTGTGATTTTTCCCTCATTTTCCTTATTTTCTCAAAAACACTTAAGGAAAAGTGAAAGGAAGAAACTCGTACCTCAAAAATAAGAATCGGGTTCTTATAGGTGGCTACTTCTAGTGAGGGACACAAGGATGGGGGTCCATCCAGGGACACTAGTGACAGTCGGGATCATGGAAGCTCACAACAAGGTAAACCTCAGGGTGCCTATATTGGAAAGGCTATACAGTATTCTGGGGCGCATTTCAAGAGGAATTATTCCTAAGATAATCTATGGACCATTAAAAATCCTCCATGGTTGGGTCACAGAACACTTTGGTGGATATTATTTCCCAAACACCATCTGTCCTCTAGGAAACAACCTACGACCATCTCTACTGAATATTACTGAGTTTTGGCCACTAATTCTCAATGGGAAAGGGATCAAGATTCGAATCAAAAACCATAAAAACTTCAACTTCCACCCATTCCATGCCTTGTTCATCCAAATAGTGGATGAACTTTGGGACCCATTGAAGTAGAGGGAGTACCTGTAGAGTATCAGCGGTGGTGTACTGGTAGCCCGGATCGATGGTAAGATCTTTTGCGAGCCCTACGTGCCATCATTGTTTTCCATATAGTTAAGGTACCTACAGTGGATGCCAAAGAAATTGTATATAGAAATTTGGGAAGAGCATCACCCTTTCATACTTTTCCATTTTTGGCTCATTTTTTCTACATTTTTCTTTGGTGAAATAATCACAGTGCCCCCCACTAATGTTGATGTTATCCTGTTGATGGAATATGCAGAACACTAGTTGGTGGCATATCCAAAATCAATTATGTGGAACCGTATTCATAAAATCAAGGCGGCAAGTGTAGAGTTCAGGCTATGAGAGAGAAGGTGATCTACTACTAGGGAAGTAAGACCAGAGGTGAGCTAGGTGGTTGGGGTGGCATAATCAGTAACCTCAGTGGTAGGAGCATCACAAGGTGCGGTTATGCCTCCGCCTTTCAAAGAGATGTGGTCTTAGAGGTGACCTCATAGACTAACTATGGAATCCACTAGGAAGAAAATGAGATATATCCTTCAAACCATTGTAGATGCAATTTTCCCATCACTCGGGTCGTCTTGGACAACACTATGATATTTAGTGAGCCTAAAAGGCCTGTGCCAAATATTGACGTAAGATGGGATCCAGCTGTCAGAAATTGGGCTTATCTGGGTTGCAAAAAGAGTGGATTTCCATCGGTGATACGCATACTTAATGGCCATGGATGTGTATTCATACTAACATGGGTGATATAAAGATCTAAATCTCTTAGTAAAAGTGATGCCCAGCCAAGGGCATGGCCCAAAAGAACTTCCATCTAAAAACGATGGTGATGAAGAATAAAAATAAGGCGAAGGATAAGAAGATGATGTGAAATAAAAAGATGAGGAGGTCGAGGAGGAAGGGCCTTTAGGTGAGAATCCTTAGAGGAAATTGGATCACCGAGGGAGTCCATGGGAAAGCGGTAAAATCATAGGCTCTGAAGAGGAACTTGCTGAACATATCAAAGTAAGTCTTAACTCATGTACCCATAATCTTTTCTTTTTCATAGCTTGAATCCTATAAACAAAATTGGTCTTTTCTAGGAAAAAATTGATGATGGTAAAGAATCTCCCACTGAATAGGATGGAGGTGTGCCAATGGGTGTGGAAAGAAATCTCCCCAATCCTACATCTGGGGCTGAGCAATGAGTTGGATCGATCATGGATAACGTAGTTAGAGGTGATCTAGATGAAAGGGATGAAGCAACAACCTTGGGATCCTAGGATTTCCCCACTTAGATATTGTAAGTATCTTTTGCAGACCCATATCTGTCATCTAAATATCTGGATGACTGGGATGTTCATTCCACACAGTACTCGTAAGGCTACAAGATTGGAAAACCAAGGAGTCTAGGACATCTTTGGGAGTTATCTTATCAATTGTACCTGTCTACGTGGTATCGGCCATTTAGCTCGATCGATCTGGCCTTGGCACCCTACGAGGGGCAATTTTAGCCACAGATGATTTCACTACCAAGGAAGATCCCAAAGCAGGTGATGTTGGAGTTTCCAAAGAAGAATAAGAAATGACTGATGAGGGTCACCCCCATGTCATAGAGCATATCCCTTAAGAAAGAATGTCGTAGGAAGACCCTGCCACTGAACTTATGGACATCTTTCCCAAATACAAACCTACAGACCTTAAGAAGCTAGATGATTTTGATCCCTACACAATTGAGGAGATCCATATGACATGGTGTAGGTAATAGAAGTGAATCAAGAGATTACTCAAGTTCTCACAGGCATAATGGATGAATCGAATTTAGTCACTATGCACTTGTTTTCACTATCTTTGCATTGGTGGGGTGTATGATCATCATCTTCATATGATGATCTACAACTATCTTGATGAGAATATGTGCAAGAGTAGTTAACACCTAGATGATGTCGAGTACCAAAAGGATATAATCCTAAAGTTCCTTGAGGATGATCAGGAAATTCAACTCCTTAATGAGAAAGAGAATGATCATTCCGCATTCATTATCAACCAGTCAGAACTCGTTGAATGGTTGAAGGCCCAGTTGGAGGAGGCTCCAGTACATCTGGAACAGGTGAGCCACCAAGTGTCTAGACTTCAAGATGAATGGGATAAAATGAAGATCATGTAAAATGAGCTTTTCTCTATGGTTGTTGACAAGAAGAGGGATCTCAGGAAGCAGTAAGGGAGTTTGGAAGCCACACGCCATAAGGTGGAAGCATTGAATCATTGTATTGAAGGGGAATATCTCTAAGTGTCATGTTTTGGACAAACTTAAACTTATGAAACATACTTCTTTTTTCTTACTTGGTCACTTTGAACTGTGTGCATGGATATATTTCTTTCCAGTTTATTTTAATTACTTCAACTTGATCATTTTTCTGTGAAGCAATTGACGATCATTTCCTAAGATCACATGGGTCATACCTGGTGTGAGAAATAAGGAATGATCGCATAATCATTCACTTTGTATGAGAGTTCTAGATAATCATCAAATACTCAAGGTATGCTATTTTTTAGTGGCCACCCAAAGTATTAAAGCTGAGAGGTACTGTGATTGGAGAATATGGCTCTCAAAATAACCAACTTACCTTTCCCAACATGTTCTAGTACATGAGTGGGATAACACCAAGGGTGTTGGAATCATTCTGAACAAAAAGGAATGGGGAGTGTGAATCACGACACCTAGAATTCGAGGCGTAATGATGAGTAGTTTTATGATATGGGATAGCTACTGAATATATTCAAAATTTAGTACCTATACCGCTAGCCTGGAATGGGGGAAAACAAAATAGGGTCAACTGCTGGCCGTATTAAAAAACATAGGGCCTAATTCAAGATATCATACAATATCTTCTAGGACGTTATCCTAGAATGGTAGGCGATCCATATGGTCGAGAACCATGCCATTATGGGGTCCCTTCAGATATAGAGGATAATGAAAATTTGAATCAGGGGCATGAAAAGTGTGAAAATGGAGTGATGGGATGTTCAAAAGGATTCCAACACTCTTGAAACTATGCCAACATTGCTTGGAGAACATTGGTATCGGTGAATTGGTCTGAAAAAAGATCAAACATACCCTCCATGGGAGAATCATCTCAAATACCAAGCGACGGCTGAAGATGAAAATAATGTATTAAGTAACCAGTACTGTGGGAGTGAACCTCCCGGGCAAGGTCATGGGATTACTTTCAGTTTTGTATTGTGAAACTGAGGATGATGAACATGTAATTTAATAGCATACGATGAGTAAAATACATGGTATAGTTTAACATCATGTGATCAGTACATGTCACGTAGTTTAACGTCATGCAACTAGGACATTGCATATAGTTTAAGGTCATATAGCCTGGACCCTGGCCAATAGTTTAAAGTCATGATGCCTAAACTGCCAGAAAATACCCTGTCTTAGGGTATATAAAGCATGTAGGAAGTAAAACCTAACATGAATGAGTAATAGGGAGGTATCAATGCTACATACACACCCTAAGATGAATAGAGGCCAAAGTGATTGAAAAGGGATAAGGAACTTGTGGCTCGGCCTAATATAAAATATCAGGGCATTCCTATATATCCCATAATAATAGGAATCAATATGCACATAGTTCTTTAAGCATAGTTTGTTAGAGACCAACATTGGTGGGGGAATTACTCTTAGATGAGGAGGCTAAAACATCCCACAATTATCATGGGGCATCCTGAACTCGCTCAGGGTATGGTTGTAGTTTACCATCATGCATTGAGGATGAGAAAAGTGGAAATAATACTGAGGATGGACCTGACATCATTGTCCTGGGTGCCACTACATATCCCAAAAGGATAGGAATCAATACATATGTATTTCTTGGAGGGAAATTCCATTGTGAAAGTCTGACCCATACACAGAAAAAATAGACATTTTATATTTCTTATTTGTCCTTTTTTTGTGTTTTTTTTTGAGTGACTGGACCAGGATGAGAAGTTTAGGTGCCACTACAGAAATAAATTCATGTTCTAGTCCTGATAGGTGGCATAGTAGATGACCAGTTCCAAAGGTGATTTCCTCTCAAGTGAGTACACTACAAAGTTGTACTATTTTTTATTGTGCGGCCAGGAAGATGATGTCGTAGTTTAAGGTCATATGACAGGACCAGTATGTGCACTTTAACATTAGGTGGTAAGGATGAAACATTATAACATCATGTGGGATGGAGAATCATATTTTAATTTCATGTTTCTTGGAAAAAAGATCTTAGTTTAAGGTTGTAGAACTTAGACCATAAGGTTTTGCAACTTTCATATATGGGCATAACCCTACCAAGACCCCTAAGCCCATGTGAGTCATGCTCAGTGTGGGAAACAAGGAGTGATTCCAAGATTTCCTCATCACATGAGAGTGAACAGCAAGGGAAAGGAAACATCATATTAGAAAATTCAACCATGCAAACATTCCTACCTGACAGGAATAGATGCATGGAGGGACAACACCAGGAGCATTGGAGATCTATAAGAACATGAAAGGGGTAGGAAAATGTGAATCATGATGTATGATATTTGGGACACAATGGAAGTGGAATAATGATGAATGATAACTATTAAACATGTTCAAAATACAGCATCTATATCGTGTGACCTGGGATGGGAATAGAAAAATGAGGCTCGGCCGCTGACCATATTTGAAACATGGGAAATGACTCAAAATTTTGTTCAAATTCTTCTAGGGAATTATCTCAGTATTATAGGTGAGCTATGAGGCCGAGAATCCATACCATCAGGGGGTCCCTTCAGATGTGAAAGGTGATGGGGACCCAAAAAATGAACATGTGAAGCGTGGAAGTGGAACTTGGGAATATCCCTATGAAATCCAACATTCCAAGTCTCAAACAACTGTATACTCAAACATGCCAGTTTAAAATAGCCATAGGTAGGATCAGACCCGTCCTCAAGGAGTAGGTTCATGGGGGGTATCATGAACTATTTAAAGTTTGTGTTTTTGAGACCATAATCTTCTAGTTTAATGTCATAGAGTTTGGACCATGGGTGCCTAGTTTAATGTCGTGTGTGTGGGATGTACCCATGTAGTTTAACATCATACGGTAACAATCAAAATTCTATGCAGTTTATCATCATACGACTAGGAAATTTTCATCCTGAAGGATGAGTGTGTGGTGCAGAAAATAAATTGACATGAGTGAGGACCAAGAAGATTTTCACCACATCACACATTCTCAAAGAGGAACCCAAGGAAAAAGGGGGAGAAAAGGTTCATGACTCTATGTTTGGACCCAAGGAACAAAATTTAAAGGCATCACTACATATCCCAAAATACAGGAATTAATCCACACATAGTTCTTGAATATGGAATAGTAAGATACCAATGCCAAAAGAGGGGCAATATTCTCCCAAATGAGGATATCATGGTTGTTACGCAGTTTACTGTCATGCAAACTAGGACACTAAAAATATTAGTTTAAGGTCATAAAACTCATACCATAAAAGGGGAGGTGTGCAGTTTGGATCCATGGGGAAAACCGATGTGAATGAGGATAGAAAAGTTCCACACCGCACAACATACTCCTAAACGATACTCGGTCCCAGGGGCCAAATGGTTGAACTTTGGATTCTGCGGCTGGGCTCAAGGACAAGATGTATGGGTGTTACTACATATCCCATAAACATGGGAATCGATCCACACATAGTTCTTATAGGTGGCATGGTAAGATATTGATTCCAAAAGGGTAAATGTCTTCCCAAATAAATATTTCATAGAGTTGGGTAGTTTATCGTCATACTAAAAAGATGCATAATCTGTAGTTTACGTCATATGATAAGTACAAAGGCTATCACACAATTTATCATCATGAAACAAGGATGCATGGGATCTTAGTTTACAGTTGTAGAGCTTGGACCATAAGGTGGGAGGTGTGAAGTGTGGTGCCATGAGGATACCTGACATGAATGAGGACCAAAACAATTCAATCCATACCACATGATTCTATGAGAACACACATACCGTTCAAATTCTTGACTCTTGGAACTAAATTCTCTATTTAAATTCACGATCTCAGGATATAGGCTTCTAGTTTAAGGTCATGGAATTTGGACCATAAGATGGTGTGATTCTTCCATGTAGGTAAAAACCTAACCAAGACCCCTAATCCCACATGATTCATGCTTGGTGTGAGAAACAATGGGAAGAGAGGATCCTTACAATACATTGAAACATGCAGTAGAGGAATGGATAAGTTAGGTTAAGGATGTTCTAACGATGGTGATCAGCCTGCTCACCGCACAAAGTCACATGGAGGGGTAACATAGAGGGTGTTGAAGTTCTGCTTGGACATAAGGATGTGAAAATAGATGAATCACAATGTCTGATATTCAAGACATGATTAGGGTGGTGTAATGATGGAGGATAAATGTTTACCATGTTTGAAACACAACATCCATATCATGTAACCTGGTATGGGAACATACAAATGAGGTTCAGTCACTGACCATATTTTAAATGTGGGAATTGACTCAAAAATGTCATTCAAAGTCTTCCAAGGCATTGTCCTAGGATGGTATGCAATCCATGAGGCCAAGCATCCATACCATTAGGGGGTCCCTTCAAATGTGAAAGATGATGAAGGCCAAAATAAAGGGACATGTGAAGCATGTAGAATAAAAGAATATCCATATAGAATACAATACTCTAGGTCCTACGCCAAAGCACATCTGAGTGTGTTATTGGCATGCTAGATAGAGGGATTTGAAACCTTTCTCAAGGTAAAGGGGCCTTAAGAGGTCCCCTGGACATGGAATGGAAACAATATAATGCCAAATGATAAGTAAGATGGATATAAGAGGGTTAATAAACCAATCGATGGACCTGAATACAAAAATATCGAGCATTCCTACATAATCCGTAAGGATGTGAATCAAGTCGTACATAGTTCTGAAATCCCATGTCATTTAACGTCGTGTGGTAAAGACGTACATCAAAAGAACTATTCATGGGGGAGGTACATGAAACATTTTTTATATCCCAATGTGAATGAGAAACAATTAGGTCCCAATCACCCCATGTACTCCTGGGGAAAACCTAGGCCAAGAGGACGAAAAGGTGAGGCCCTCTTAGATAAGGACATTAAGGCACTGCGCAGTTTATTGTCATGCAACTAGAACAAAATGATAGTTTAACATCATGTAGGATGGGGTAGTTTAATGTTATGCAGTAAAAAGGGTCATTTTCCTTTTAAAGTAATGTCAGAAGGACCATAAATACTATGTATTTTAATGTCTTGCAGGACAATGTCATGCAGTTTAATGTCATGTGGGAGGAAAAAAGATATATTAGTTTAAGGTTGTATAACTCAGACCATAAAGTGAGAATCTACCAACATAGAGGTGTGTAGGGTGATTCCATAAAACAACCCAACATAAATGAGGACTAAAGAGGTCTCAACACCACACCACACACTCATGAGGAAATCTTAGGACATGGGAAAAAAGGGTGAAATAGTGGTTCTGTAGATGGGCCTAGAGACAAAATGCCTGAGCATCACTACATATCCTATAAGGGTAGGAATCAAACCACACATAGTTCTTGAATTTCATATAGTTTAACCTCATGTGGTAAGGAAGAATGACAAGAGAAATGGAATCCTAGGGTGGCAAGTGATGCGGTTGTTACAAACCCAATGTGAATGAGGACCAAGGAGGTATCAACTGTACCATGAAATCTTGGGAAAAAATCTGGGCCAAGGGGCCAAAAAACCTATAAGGCTTCACTGTTGGACCAAAGATGAAAGTTTATGGCATTCCTACGTATCCCATGAGAATAAGAATCAATCCATACATAGTTTCGGAATCTCGTTCAGTTTAACATCATGTGGAAAAGACAATGGTATGTAGTTTAACTTCATGTAGGACAATGATGTTGGGCAGTTTTACGTCCTACAATCCGGATGATGAAAAGGGTCGCATGTGAAGTATTACTTGAGGAATTTTGAATTGGTGGGAGGAGTAATTATCTCACCATCCATGGTGACCAAATAGTATGCATTGTTGGGGTAAACCTTGTGAACGATGTAGGGTCCTTACCATTTGGGCTCCAACTTTTTTGGCTTCCTACCAGGTATCATCGGCATCCTCAAAGCCAATACCATGTCACCTTTAAGGAAGGAATAGAGACAAACTTTCTTATTGAAAGCCCTGACTATCCTGTTCTGATGCCTCTCCACATTGTGTAAGGCCTAAATACTATTTTTTTTCTAAGATCTTACAACTCTGGAAAATAGACTTTTTCTACCTTTTATAACATATTCTAATCTTAGATAGTCATACGGAGCAATGGAAACTGAATCTTGATGGGCAGGACTATCTCTGTCTTCTACACCATGGAATATGGGGTAACCTGGGTGAAATTTATAGTTGTCATCCGATAATCCATGAGAGTGTTGAGGAGATTGTACAACTAGATTTTCTTGTTTTGTCCCACCATCTTATGAAAAATGTTAGCGAGGGTATTGTTAAGCACCTCAATCTATCCATTTTTCTATTCATGATAGCGAGAAGTATGGTTGGACTGGATTTTGTACTTGGCATACAATTTCTTCAACTCAGCTTCCTATAAATTGGTTCCACTATTAGTGAAAACAGTGTGAGGGACTCCAAATCTATGGATGATGTTGAAGCTCATGAACTCAATGATGGAACGGGCCTTTAATTCCTTGAGAGGGATCGCCTCTTCCCACTTGGAGAAGAAATCCATCGTAGTCAGAATAAACATACACTGGAGAGCTGTTGCTGGTGGATATGGTCCCATGACATCAAGTCCCTACACCGAAAAGGGCCAAGAATATTTGGTGGTGTGGGGGGCTCTGCTATTCAATGCACAAATTTGGAATTAATATTACATTTTTGGAACCTCTTTTTGAACTTGATATGGTCACGGACCATGGTGGTCCAAAAGTATCCCAACCTATGAATCTGGTGAGAGAGCTTTGATCCAACTTGATGGGCTTCAGAAGAGTTGTCATGGAATTCTTTCATAACCTAGGGAATCTCATCTCCTTGAATACACTAGAGGATAACCCCATTAAACCCATGTCTTTAGAGGATCTTCTCAAGGCTGGGACCACTCTGGAGGGTGAACTACACTTCATGTCAATGGATTCACTTATGTTTGGCTCTATTTGTTGGGATATTGTCATGCTAGAGATACTCGATGAGAGGAGTTGTCCAATCGGAACTTTCTTCCCCCACGGAAGAGGAATTCAAAGGTCCTGACATAGAATCATTAGTGGTAAGGTTCCTTACCTATTGGTTTTCATCATCATCCAAGGAGATGTGATCAATGACCCTTCAATGTGCCACATGGATAAATAGGTCTCCATGATTAGACTCTGAAATAGATGTGGAAAGACTGGACAAGGCATCAGCTCAACCATTCTATGACCGGGTAATATGAGTGACCTCTAGTTGGGATAGGAACTAGGCTATCAGCTGGAAAGTGTGCTCTAACAGGGGTATGAGCTCTGGATTCATGACGACATAGTCACTGTTGATCTACTTGATGACTAGTTCAGAGTCCCCCTTTACATGTAGGTGGGGAAAATCAATCTCAAGGGATATCTTGAGACCAGTGATGAGATTCTGATACTCTACCTCTTTGTTGTTGAAGCCTTTTGACAATAGGAATTAATAAGGTCGGGTAGCCTGTATAGGCATAGTGAAGACAATTCCTAGGCCTACTCTATTGAGTCTAGGATAATTGAGCCTTATACTGGTTATAATTTGGGATGCACCATCAAAATGAATCTGTCAACATGGCATAGTCTGATACAATGATAGAATGGCCTCATCTGAAAAGTCAAGATCCAGGGAATGCTCTATGGGGGCTGGATGAGCAGCAAGGAATTTTTTCAGTGTCTTAACCTTGACTTCCTTCTGCAGAACAAACTTGATTTAAAACTATTAAAGGATTGTTACCCATCGAGCTAGACAGGCTGTCAATATAGGGTGGTTCAAAATGTACTTCAGAGAATCCACATGGGATAGCTACTATATCTTGTGATGCTATAAATAATGTTGAAACTTATACACTACAAAAACCAGTGCGATACAACTCTTCTTGATAGAGGAATATCTCATCTCCATAAAGAGGAACATGTGGATAAGATAGTAAAAACTATTCTCCATCCCTTTATTGTTCTTCTGGGAAATAAGGGTGTTGAGGGGTTATTCTAGGGTAGTCACATAAAGGACTAGCAGCTTTCCAGATATGGGTGGTATCAAAACCGGAGGCCATAATAGATACTACTTGATCTCCTCAAAAGTGGAATAGAACTCTTAATCACATTGGTAGATGACACCATGATGTATTTTCTTGGAGTTGTGATGAAAATACATGGTGTTTCTTTATAAAATACACATATTTATATTGTTATTTGGCAGGAATAACTACATTGATTGGTGTTGGCCTTAGGTTTGTTTCAGTACTAAGATTCGCCTGTACCAACTCATCAACAGTAGTGGAGACACCTTCCTCAAATGTAAGAGGGGTGTCTTCCGGATCTTCTTCATCATCTGAGGTGAGTGTACTATTGGTAGGAGGCAATTCCTCTAAGTTAAATGACCCTAAAAAAACACTGGTGTTGGATTGAGTGGTAGTGAAATCTTCACCATGAGCATCTTGCAGTATCGAAACCATGGAAAAAGAAGTTATTGAACTGATTCTATTAGGACTTTGACTGAGGGTCCCGCACTTGATGATATCAAAGTAATGGCGGTGGGTAAGTTTTTGTCGACTTATCCCAACTTTCAAAAACAAGCAAGTGTGACATGACACTATGGCCATAGGATGAGCATCCTGATACCTAATAGGGGTTAAAGGCTATGGTATCACTCTGTCATGTCCTGTGTAGGAATAAGAGGTAATCTTTCAGTGTTCCTTGTATCTGGGAATGTGTATTCCCCTTATCCTGAACACAAAAAAGCAATTTCCCAACTCTAGGGTTGTAGCCTCTAGTTATTGAATCAAAATAATAAAGGCATTATCCAAGTCCATTTAGGGATTTTCCATAAGAGAAGTGTACTTAACCCCATTAGCCTAAACCTACTTGTACTTTCTCTTATAATAGTCAGTATCTAGATAGTAGGCTTCAAAAGTGATAAGGAAGATGCATCTCCTTGTAGAATTCTTATTCTACCATTTAGGGAGTACTTGAGGCATTGGTGATATAAGGAGGGAACCTCTACATACATATGGGGCCAAGGTATTCCCATCAATTCATTGTAGGTGATGTCTTAGGAGATGACCGTGAATTTAGTTCTAGAGATTAGGCCACTAAAATGGGTCTTCAAGAAGATATTTCCACACAGCCTCTATTCAATACTATCATAACACTAAATTTTCTGGTCATAGGGACTCAAATCTACTTCAGACAGTCTTAAATTGCGATGCATCCGGGTTAGGATGAGATTGATCCCACAACCTGTATCAAAAAGAAAATGATATAATTCCATGCCATTGAGATGTCATGTGATGTATAAATGGCGAATTTTCCCCTATACAGGGGAGCCTTCATCTTCTCCTGAGAATGAGATGATGGATTAGCATTCTATTTTTTCAACCTCCTCAGCATGGAAGGCATCCGCAGCCACTACCTATTTTTTTAACTGAAGGGGGGTTTTCAGAGCCTTTGTGAGGGATTAATGCATGTATTCTAATAAAATAAGGGACTAAAGAATCAAAATATTTGTAGGAATGTTAGAAATATTCTTAAGAACATCGTAATTCTTTGATAGACACACATTTCTACTGATAAGAGATCAATCTTTGGAATGAGTTATAATGTGCATTGCTGGTGGAGCCGGTGGATTCTGGATAGTGCTGGGGATATATCAATGTTCACTAGTTGAACCATATAAAAATACCAATGGGTGGCTATCATATGAATGAGATCTTCCTATAAATGAGTGTGATTTTAGCGGCTCCACCTAATAGAGTAGCAAGAATGGCGGTGGTTGTGAGACCGATGAGACGGGATGAGAGGATTGTGCATGCTGAGCTCTATGTTGAGCCTACTATATAGTCTTGATGGCATGAACATCCTCATTAAAATCATTGTCCCAAGCATTCCAATGGTTTACATTTCCACAGCCCCGTCGTCAATGGCGTAGACCGGGAACATTATGAGGATCTTCCTGACATTCTTCGTCATCAGGAATTATGTAAGGGTCCACCAGTTCAACGGTATTCACTGAGGAATACTATTGATCATCACTTGAGGAATCCTCCAATATTGGGAGAAGTATGGAAGCGATCCCCATATCTTGAGTCATGAATTCACTGAGAGTATGGGACGGATTTGGTGCTGGTGGTGGTATTTTCTTAAGCCATCAGCACTTACTCCTTTGAGAAGAAAAAGGATGAGATGTGGATACAGAAGTAGTAATGGGGAGAGGCGTAGATGCTTTGGGAAGCTTAGGATGATTCAATCAAGCTCAAATGACACCCTGGTTATGAAAAAATGCTTTGTGGGCTAACCAATCATCACATTTTTGTAACCCATGGCTAGAGACCTGATGCCACTCACCTTTTTTGTCATTTTTAGGTTTTTCAGAAATGCACGCTACTTGTTTCAGTGTAAGACCCAATCTAACCACATTATTATAGACCTGTTATTGAATTCATTCCTTAAAAACATAGCGTTTCCCGATAGTATGTCCAATGAATCGGTGATAGGGGAAATAGTTTGGGAGATCGGTGAGATCAGACTCCTAGGGCCTCCTATACTCTAGAAACTTCATGACTCCCTAATCCAAGGAACTTTGGAAATAACTAGGGACCTGGGCCTCATCAAATGAGTAGGTTCATTTTCTCTTGTCTAGGAAAGGAACTCTGGGAGCCTAGCCCTGATGAGGGGCTGGAGCCTAGTGAGGATGTGGAATCTGATTGTCTTTCCTAGGTGGCAGTGCTTGATGAGGTGGCGTCGGCTGATTCTGAGGTGGGTGATATTGATCATGAGGCTACTGTCTTTAGTGAGGCTGTGGAAATGGATCTAATGGTAACAATTATAGTAGTCTGGGGGGATCGACCTGTGTGTTGGTAGCAGTCTTGGCTCTGGTGGATCTTCTTGCAAGAGTTGTGGGAGGCAATAGGTGTGCCTGTTTGTCCTGGTGAAAGGCTTCCTCTAGGTTTTGAGCCTTGTCTAAGAAATCCTAAAATCCACTAGGAAATTATGAGTGATGAGATAGGGTAAAATTTTAGTCTTCACATTCCCCACGCACATTGTCAGCAGTTTTTCTTGATTCATCGGCATATCGAATGAATACATGAGGAATTTTCAACTGGAAAACAAGTTTTCAACTCACTCATCTGGTTGTTGTTTTCACTTGAAGAGGTCATAAATACTATTCTTCCATGTGGTGGAGCTGAACTGATATAGAAATTGTCTGCGAAGATCTTCTCAACTATCTATAGTCCCGATGGGTAGCAGGCTATACCAGATAAATAAAGGTCCTTCTAGTTTCTGTACAAGACACCGGATCTTGGTGGCTTCCTACTACGATGGAGTTCCTATCATGGTCCCACACCTTGAAATAAGGTGGACTATATACTGCAGTGGGTCACCCTTTTCATTGAAAGGGGAAAAGGTAGGGTTCCCAATATTCAGGGGTGTCATCATATCATCTACTCATGCCGGATGTGGTTTACCGTCAGGTGGGATCACCACCTATCATATATCAAGGGCCATGATGTGGGAAATGAGAGCTACCATCAGATCCTCCTGATGGGGATTCCTGTATTGTTGGGGGATCTTAACTTCCAACACATTAGCAGATTCTTTAACATGGTAGGTAGGCCCAGCAGTTCATGGAGCGATTGGTGGAACTGTTGGAGGAATAACCTAAAGAGATGCTGGAGGAGCGACCTAATCCAGATCCCAAGGGTAATTCTTACATAGTTTAGTAGGTTTGGATGATGCATACTGTGGATGTTTTCCATAAACTATGGCCTCTACCTTATCAAGGTGTTTATGCTTGTTTAGATTAATGGGGGAACCTAGACAAGGAGGACTTCTGGATACCCCTACTTCCCCAATGGAGGAGGGATAGGATCATATCATGAATCACCATAATTTGTACATCTTCCTGCAAGATGCTCATCCAATAGCTCATTTATAACCCTTTTTTGTTTAGCAAGATGTTGATGCAAGGCAGCCATGATGGGGTCAACCTCCATCTTATGTACTGAACTAGATGGGTCATACATCTTAGCATCCCTAGGCAGTCCTTTACCTTTATTGGGGTCTCTACCTAAGGGTAATGATTCAAAGGGTTATACTAGGTCAAGAATATTCTTTTTCTAGTGAGTGACAGTACCTGGTGGGGTCCAGTAAACATTGTGTTTCCCCAAAGGTTGGGTCATCCTCTTTGGACCATGATTTTGTGTGTCTCTCCTTAAATGTGCTGAGGTCGGCCATATTTACCATGACTATTCCTGGAGGAATATCCTCGATGTCACTGGGGAGTTCTGTCTATCAAAAGATCGGGTTGAAGTATAGAGCAGCATACTTCCCCCATCCCTATATCTTCACATATGAAGATGCCTCTTTGATGATTCTATAGAGCATAGGTAATCTCTGAATTCATCTATGATGAATAGCTTGGTAACATCCATGCGATGCAGGGTGTTGAGCCATAGGAAGTGTAGCTAGATCTACAATGAAACACTACTGGCCAATGTCATCAAAGTGCTCCCAACTCTTTGGATAAACCAACTAGTGGTTATGGAGACATAAGTCTATTGCCCAGATGGTCCGGTGGAAGCACATGACTTCATCCTAGTTGAGAGATTCCAAAATTTTGAAATCTAGAGTTGCGGTCGGCCAAAAAATCTTATATAATTGGTCCACCACAAGAATTTCCCATAGACTTCTTCTTTCAGAATCAATTCTTGTCTCTTGGTTATCCCATTATTAAACTAGGGGCGGCTGAGGAACCAGTAATGGCAATGATGTGGACCATTACAGTGGTGGACTAGTTGGGGAGAGACTGCTACATGAGCTAATAGGCTGTTGTATATTAGGTCACCTCTCAAGGACGGTACTTACCGCATCATCATGTCCCTATAGGATGGGGTGTTGACCACTGCTTCTTGTGTGGGGATAGAGGTCACCAGTGGTGGATAAATTGGGTTCTCATCATCCACCAAACCCCAAAATAAATCCTTGTGATCTCATGTTGAGGTAGATAATGGTCCTGGTTATAATAGAGAGGAATTTATAGAAAGACCCTATAAGGGATCCAAATCTTCCTCCTCCTGCATGTACCTATGGAGGGATTTGGGGATCTGGTGCATCTCACTTTCAGGGAGGAAGAAGCTCACATGTCAGGTTCCTGCATCATACTCTAATGTAGAGGATCATGGTGAAGGTTCCATTATCAAGTCATATTCCACTTCAAAATATGAAAATACTAAATTGATAGTGTCCTATAACTTTTTGGAGTTCTTCTTTCAGTGGAAACAATTCACCCTTCTGCTCTGGGATGGATCTTCAGAGCATGGTAGATTTTCGACATGGGGAGTACCTCCATGTGGATTGGTACTGAAGTAGGGAGGACCGCTTTTTGAGCTAGTTGTAACATGAGGAGGACCTTCATATCAGTTATAGTTATAGCAGATATGACCTCTACTGTGATGAGCCAAGGTGTGAGGATCACCCAAGAATATATCAAATGATACACGAGGAGGACTTCCATGTTGATTGATGGATGTGTGAGGAGGACCTACATGGTAGGGAGTGCTGGAGCAGGGAGGACCTCTTCTGGAACAAGTGAGAACATGAGGAGGACCACCATGTTGGTTTTCAGTGGCATGGGGAGGACCTCCATGCTGATTGGTAGTGGTATCATGAGGAGGGCCTTTTTACTAATCGAACTGGACACAGTGAGGACCTCTATGTTGACCATTGATGAAGCGGGGAGGACCTCTGCTTAGATGTTTACTAGAGTGGAGAGGACCTCTGCTTGAATCATGGATGACATGAGGAGGGCCTTCACATTAATGATCTGATACATGGGGAGGACCTCTGTATCTAGGATCATAGGCATGGGGAGGACCTCCATGCTAGGTTACAATAAGATGGGGAAGGCCCTCGTTTGGACCAATGATGGTAACATGAGTAGGACCTCCATGATGGGTTTGAGAGTAGGGAGTACCTCCACCCTAGCTGGTGATGGTATAGGTAGGACCTACATACTGGACCTCATCATCAGGGGTCGGCCCGCAACAACCACTAATTGTGTCAAAAACTGAAAGAGTCGACCCGGTCTACCCGTGAGGTGGATGAGGGCTTGATCTCAATTAGGAATTAAATTGAACCTTCTCTACAATAGTAGGGAACTGGTAGTATGAATTTATGGTGGCATGGTCCACTGAATCTGTAGAAGATGATTCCCCCTGATGGGCATTTTCCTAAGCTTGCGCACAACATTAACATTGGGTTATCCAGGCCAAGGTCAGTAGAGAAGGGACATAAACAACCTATACCTAGGCCTGAAGGACCAAAACTTGGTGGTGATAATAAGGCTCGGTGGGAGCCCTCCTTGAAGGCTCCTAGATAGTAGTCATCTCCGAGTTGACTCTAAAATCTCTTACCTCATCAGTTTATGGAAATGAGTCATAGGAGAATTTTGGGGAGAGCTTCCCAAAATGGTTGGATGTTGGATTGGGGAACAACGGCTCCCTATGTGGCCCTTGGGGGTGGAGGTGACGGTGAGGTACAAGAGCCTCCAGGTCCTAATGTTCCATATCCCTCATGGGTATGACCCCCTTCTTCTCATATTTTTGAACAAGAATGTCTATCACCCTCCTTTGAATGGTTTCTAAGGGTGAGATGGGGCATGGGAACCTAGTAGCCATGATTGTGGATGATGTCATGGTGGAGGTGGAGCCATGCAGGAATGTCACATTGTTGTCCCTCTTTCCCCTACATCTACAAGTAGGGGGATATTGGTTCCATGTAGTTGTATCTTGGTTCCTTAAAAGTAGTTTATTCAACCATCAGTTTGGATATTAGGAAAGAAATGACCAATCCCTAGTGATTTTTAGACTTCTATGGTTTGAGAGAGAGATCCATGCTGATGGTGCCATAGACTAGAATGCCCAATGATTTACTACCCTGAATTCTAGTGATTTTTATGCTAGACCCACTATTTTATTGGTAGGACCTATCACTAGATATCTGGATCTAGTGACATTCTCATCTGTTGATGTCTCTAGTACTACTAATCCCCATGGTTTATGGAGAACTAGTTCATGTCAGGTTCACCATTTCTATTTCCAACACTTTCTGATAGTGCATGCCTGCATCACGCATGTAGGCACTCGTTGGCAGTTGCATTGTACCCCGCATCCCTACTTTCCAAAGGTGGTCATCATTCATCACTTCTTCAGGGATTTTCTCTCCTTGATCAAAATGGGATGATGGGATTTCAGTTTCTCCTTCCATGGATTCCTCCTTGGAACTCATGCCTAGTTCGGGTCTCCCTTATAGATTAAGATGTTGTTCGTGAAACTCGTTCTTGGTACCATCTATTTGTGGACATTGTTTAATTCTACTACTTTTTTCAGGACATTCCAAATGGTCAAGTCATGGTAGCAACCTTTGTTTAGGGGATTAGTCACTTTGGGAATCTATGGCATGTCTGGATACTGAAACATGGAAACACTTGTATTCTTCCTCATCAGAGGGCTTCTCAAGGGTGAATAAACACAAGGCTTCCCACATCGATCATAGGGTATCTTATTCTAGAGGCATGTCTCTAAGGCTTTCCTCAGCTTCCTATGCTTAACACGGGGTATACCGCAAGTTTAACATCTAGTAGAGATGGATTGTACTAATCAAAACATTTATGAAAGTGGATCATATAGGCACGTCCCTAAGAAGGATCATCTAGAAGGTTTACCAGATGAATGGATCATAATTCCCAATGAGGATAGACTTGATAGTGGTGTGTCCCATAAAGAGAAGGTTTCACACTGTGAAGGATGACCTTTACACCACTGAGGAAGAATCAGAGAGGGTATACCCCAATGAGGAGGGGCACTAAGGTTTACCATTAGTTGGGATTGAACCTCATGGAGGCTTCCTACATACCCTGTAAAGAAGATAGGGATCAAAACCCACATAGTTTGAAGGGGTGATTTGGAGATTATACACAGTTAGCTACCTAAGTGCTGGTAGGATTAGCAAGGAAGTGGGTGGCATGATCTCACTGGGATGTGGAGGCCCGGGTAAAAATCAGGATGAATGGTGGAGGATTTTAATGAATTGGGTGAAATAAAAGGGGTGGAACCAACGTGAAGATGATGGTGTTGGGATTTAACCTTGGGGGAGGTTTCCTACATATCTTAGTGGTTGGGAATAAAATTCCAAGTAGTTTAGTAAGTGGGGTGATGGGACACCTAAGGAGGAGGCCCATGAGAATAGAGTGCATAGATAAGGACCTAAAGGAAATAGAACCTCCGGGTTAAGGCATGATCTTCCTGAGGCACAAAGGCTCAAAGGAAATACTAGGATGGTAAATGAGTGATGGGCTTGAACCTCATAGAGGCTTCCTACGTACCCTATTTAGAAGGAATGGATAAAATTTCACTTAGTTCAGGATGGAGGCATATAATTGGGGAATACACAATAGACAATGACCCAAAGACGTGACAGGGGCTTACATATGGTTAGCGGCCCATCGCAAGAGGATCACTCTTGGTTGGAGCAGTATAGTGAAGTGTGGGGCTTATGTATGGAAATCTGCCTAAATGGATGGATCAAAACACCTCGAAAAGATGGATCTTGGATATGTGTTCCAAAAAGGGAAGATGTCACATCAAGAGGGTACATCCCTATATGGGAGAACTGGATTTTACCATTGGTTGGGTTTGAACCTCAAGGAGGCTTCCTACATACCCAAAATGGGTCAAAAACCACATAGTTCAGAAGGATAAAGGGGCCCACAGTTTAACATCATGTGGGACGAAAGTGAGTCGACGTGAAATAGTCAGAAAATATTGAATGAGGTAAGTAAGGGGATTGAACCTCATATAGGCTTCCTACATACCCTATTTAGAAGTTCATGATCAAAGTTCATGTAGTTCAGTTAGGAGGCATGGAGCTTATGCATGTCTAGTGGCCCAAAGTCATGTTGGGGCTTACACGGGTTAGCAGCCCGAAGTCGTGTTGGGGCTTACATGTGTTTAGTGGCGCAAAGTGGATTTCATGGTCACTATTACTCTAATCCCATGTGATTCATGCTCGGTGTGAGAAACAAGAGGTACATTAGACCTGAATATTGTGTCGTAAAGGGTGCGGTCACAAGGAATGGTGTGGGGATTATGCATGGCTAGTGGCCTAGGGAGATGGATATTGGGACTTACTCTGGAAGGGAGGCCCAAAGAGGCAGTTCAGGGCTTATGTGTAGACTGCCTGAGGTGCACATGGTGACAAAACCCAAAAAGAGAGGGAGACAAGAGGGATCCAGTCCCCATCCTCTCTATGGTACTTTCAGAATTTCCATGCATGCAACAATCAGAGTTTAACATAATGTGTTGAGGACATTGGTGCTTATAAATTTAACATTCTATAGCTCATATGATGAGGACACACTCCTCACCCCTTGAACTTACATAACTTTTACCAACCCACACTTGGGGAAGGGAAGGTACAAGCGATGCTCGATGGGAGAAAGGTGGAGGAGTAGTCAATTTAGAGGTCCACATTATCATAGCTATGAGAAGAAGAAATATATATTAGTGTACCTATGAGAAGAATCATTAGGTAGAGAAATCCAATGTGATACACCACATGAGGGACCAAGACATCACTTCGTGCAATCCTGGAGGTATGCATAGAAGAATTGAGTGGAAGGTATGGATGTTTCATGAAAGAGGAGCTCGAACATGGTTCCTTGGAGTAAATACAACCTATAGAGTCAATGGGAAAGGGTGAGTGCAATATTGGAGACTTGCACGCAAAAGGAGGGGTTGTGAGTGAAAGCAGTACTGCACAAAGGATAATCCTTGCACGCAAGATGGGTATTTTTCACACAATTTCCTTGGGAAAAAAGGAAATGGGTGAGGGTCAAGCCCTTGAAGGCCCTATTGAAGGTGGACCCATGGGGGACCTGTCGCTAAAGATCCAATACCTTGACATCATGACTTACACATAGTTGTGTAAGGGGTTTTCTTACGTACATGAGAGAGAAGGTTTGTCTTTCAGATTGTTTTCCTTGAAAATGGTGGGGTTCCCTTCTATTTATAGGTAACATTCTCAATGGGAGAATGGAAGAGACTAGCGCAGAAAAGGTCAGTTGACATCACATTGGGCATAAAAGAGTATTTCACACCAACTCATTTTTTGGGCACAAACTTCCAGACTTATGCGCACTTACCTTTTCTGTTTTTGGGAGTTTGGGGAAAAAGATCGCATTTAATGTCACATTAGGCATGCAAGGTCCTTGTGTGCATCCTTCAATCTTGAACTAAAGAATCCAATCTTATGCGCAGCTCACTTGGGGTCCTTGGGATTGTTCACTAAGCCAAATTATGGCTTCAAGTTGCTCAAATATGACCATCTATGGCCTAAAGTGGAATTCAACACCAAAAATCACATCCTCCCGCAACGTGACTAGAACCATTATTCACCCTTGTAACAAGATGATGTGATTACCTCCTTTAGGATATCCATTTGGTGAGTCTAATATGTATATATGATGACATAAGACCTCACAGTAAATGTATCTCAGTTGGGACTCTCTCACATTCTCAAGAAGTGAAGGATTTAACTCCATCAACTACAGAAAATCGATACCCTTCTGCTCTACCAGGGTCAGCTGCAAGGAATCTAACTACTCTAAATCTTCCTACACTAGGCGAGCCTAGGACTTCCTACAAAGATAATATAATAAAATGTTTCCCTTCCCTAGATTATAGAATATTTCTAATTCATAGTCCTATAGGAACTCCTACCAGCATCGTTACCTTGGGTTTAGTTCACTCTACATAAAGATGTATCTGAGACTCTGGTGGTCTAAGTAAACCAAAAATCACTCCCTCATAAGATAGTATCTTCATATACTCAGGGTGAAGACTACTGTTGTAGGATATAGGTCATGGGTTGTGTAGTTCTACTCATGGGGTCTCAACTGCCTAAACCCGTATGTGATAATTTTATGTCGCAGCATTAACATGTTGTCAAGTCCATATCCTGAGGAATCACAATACACTACAAACTCCACACCCTCCTCTGGTAGTCTCAACACTGGTAGCACTCATTAGCCTCTAACTCAACTTCTTAAAGTCTTTATAGCACTTCTCAAACCAGGTAAACCACTACCCTTTCTGTGTCAGGGTGGTCATAGGGGTTGTGATTATAGAGAATTCATCCAAAAGACTTCAGTAAAACCCCCAAAAAACTAAGAAATCTCTACACCTATGATACATTCTTGGGTGGATCCCAAGAAATTACTGCTTTTATATTTGTTGTATCTATGGCTAAACCATTCTTAATAATTACATACCACGGAAAGTGAACCACATGTATCCATAACTAGAACTTTGAGAGATTTCTGTAAAGCTGGTGTTCTCAAAGAAAGTCTAGGACCATCCTCAAGTGCTCTGCATGCTCCTCCTCTGTTACGGAGTAGACAAGTATGTCATCAATGAAGACGACAATGAACTGGTCCAAGTACAGCTAGAAAACATGGTTCATCAAATCCATGAACATAGTGGGGGTATTTTTTACACTAAAGGTCATCACTAGAAACTCATAGTGTCTGTAGTAACATTGGAAAGCCAGCTTTGGAACATCAACCTCACAAACCCGCAGTTGGTGGTAGCCGGACTTGAGATCGATCTTCGAGAACCATCTCACACCACACAATTGGTCAAAGTGGTTGTCAATTCTCATAAAGGGGTAATTATTCTTTATCGTGGCCTGGTTCAGGCGATGATAATCCATAAAAATCAATAGCTCCCATCCACCATTTTCAGGAATAGTATTGGAGCTTCCTAGGGGGACACACTGGGTCTGATTAAACCTTTCTCTCAAAGGTCCTAAAACTATAACCGTAGCTTCTGAATCTCAGTAGGTGCCATCTAATATTCCTAAGAAGATATTAGAGTTATCCCTGGATTCAATTCGATGAAAAAAACCATCTCTTGACTCAAAGGTAGTCCTAAAACTTCCTCAGGGAAGACGTCCACGTAATCCTCCACAATTTAAGGAATCTATATGCTTGAAGATCTTGTTTCACCAAGGGCTAAACCTTATAGATGATGAGTGATAGGTTGTATCATCCTTCTCACAAAAATCACTTGCCCTTCCATGATTTATATCTATATAGATAAAGAGAATCTATCTCATAAACACGTAGGCATATGACTTGTCTATGGTGACAATCAATCTGGACTCAGACCATGGAAAGACAATCCATACCCAAGATGAAGTCATAGTGTTCTATAATGATGACCAAAAGGTCCCACATGAACCTCTCTTCTCCAATATATATCTCATAACACCGGTAGATGAAAGATACAAAATAAGTGTTATAGGAACCTCAAAATGAAACTATTATGATAGAGTCTCAAATGGGAGATCCAGCTCTAGCACCAGGAGAATAGAGATGAAGGAATGACTAGAACATGTGTCCACAAACACTGAAGCAAGATTATAAAACACACATAACATAACTCAAATCATCTTGTGCACTATATGGTTATATGCCTCCAAAGCATACAGTGATCCCAAACGCCAGCTCCTTGAGCTTGACGTGGGTCTCCCAGTGGTGGTGGTGGAAGAGGATCATAAAGGAGTCTACCACCCATAGCTCTTGCTTCTATTCCAGCTCCACCTCCCTAGGGAATACCATATCCGCGCCTGGGAGATCCCTGATCACAACACTGCCTCTATTATGGTAGTCTATAGGCTATCTATTTAGGCTATTCTGTATGCCTAGTTGGGTAGTCTTGTTCCATGTGACCTCCTCATCACAATTAAAACACTTCCCATGTATGGGATGCCCTAGAACATCACACTGCCTCTGACCACATGCCCGAGTCTAATCATGAAAGGATATTCTACACCAAGATCATGGTTCCTAGTATCTATTAGCTACTATAGATGACTCAGCTCTACAGTGCCCACTACCAACTCTAGCTATCTAATTTCTCTCTAACAAAAAACTCTCCATCACTAGTGCTCTCTTCAACACCTCGGCATAGGTGGGGATGCACAAGGGAACAATGCTAGATCGGATCTCTCTAGGGAGTCCCATGAAAAACTTTCTTTATTGGAAGTAGAAATATTGAATCATGTCAAGGGAGTAACACATAAGGTATGTGAACCTCTCTGCATACTCGACCACTATTATCCCTCCCTACTTCAACTCTAAAATCCCTTAGATCAGAATTGAGTGTAAGTAGGAGGGGTAGTACTCCTCACAAAACTACTGATGGAATTCATCCCACAAGAGTGTCAAATCATCATGCATCTATGTAATAAGGATCCAACAATACCCAGCGGCTCCATGGAAAAGGAAAGATTCTAGTTCCACCACCTGATATGTCAAGGTCTGAAAAATCCTAAAGATATAGACCATCAACTCTAGCCAATCATCTACTACTTTTGGAAATGGCTCACCATGGAACCTCAGTGGTCTCTGATGCAAGAACTCGTAGAGTGTGTTAATCCTATGCACATCCTTATCCTGATCTGTTGGGATGATCTGCTACTCGATAGGGGGAGGTGTTTCAACCTACCCACCTGGAGGAAGGGGATCATGGGATGGACCCTAAACTGAGGCTTCATCGCTCATAGGGTCGTCTTCATGAACTAAAGTTGGTATCCTATCTGGATATCATTGTAGAGGCATACTAAAAGTTATCAAGGAGTACCGTAGTTAGATGAGCATATATATATATATATATATATAAAATAATGTGGAGATGAATCAAGATGGAAAGTAAAATACTCAATCCCATATTATGCATGTACTATTTATCCCTCCAATAAATGTCTCATAATAATGAGTCATAAATCATGTGGTCAAGGTCCTGATGAATGGATACATCGGTCGTCACACCATCACTAGATTTCCTGGCCTAATAGACACACACGAGACACCTCGACAATTTTTCTATAAACCTAACCAATCATATTTAAGGGGATACATCCAAACAACGTCCCAAGGAATGAACTTTCTCTAATACCAATCTATCATGACCGGACCCAAGCCAGGGATTGAGTCGCAACTACCCCAATCTCGCCTTCATAGGCTAGGGGTGGTGATAAGCACTGAAGGCATAACTAAACTCAGGGAGACCTTTACCTAAGAACCTGTACACATGCACACATCCAAATCAATGAAAAAGTACAGAGGGAAAGAAGAAAATATGCAACACTACTATAAAGTAAACCAAGAATGCATGAACCTCTAGACAGTACAAAAATACGGTAGTGTAAACTGAAATTTAAAGGGGTAAAATATACACCCAACCATAAATGTATCCCAACCTGACAAAAAATAGGAAAATAAAACAACTGAAGAGATCCCCACTCTTGAATCCCATGTTATGACTATCGTACATGGTCCAAGCACCCAGTATACCTAAGATCCTTTTTGGTCATGGTCAACCTATTTGTTGTCTGCATAAGACATGACACATGTGGGAAAATCCCATGCAGGGGTGAGTATATAAATACCCAATAGAATCCCCTGAAAGATGAGGGGGAGCAGTAAGAGATACAAAAAGGAAGAGGAAGACAGTAGATACATAAGGCATAGTGAAAGAGTACATATCAACCTAACAAAGATTGAAAGTAAGATCATCCAAGAATAAGGGGATAAACATGGTGAGGAGATGAACTAATTGTTGAGCCTTTGGAACCTATAGTAGTAGAGTAAACTCATCCAATCATGAGAAGCTAGACATGGAGAGCATGGGGAATACCTCATGTGTCTTCACCTATCTTGGAAAGAGAGAAACAAACCCCAAGGAGTGGGTATAGAAGAAGGATATATATATATATATATGATCAGTCAAAAGAAGATTAAACAAGAGAGTAAGGGGATATCCATATCACATCTTAGCCTAATAAAAATAGTGTCCAATAGTTCCAAAAATCCAATAATGATGTCCAATATCTCACATGTCTTACCTAAACACACAATTATAAGTA
The DNA here is from genome assembly GCA_963277665.1 of Viscum album. Lineage (NCBI taxonomy): Eukaryota > Viridiplantae > Streptophyta > Magnoliopsida > Santalales > Viscaceae > Viscum > Viscum album. The sequence continues at coordinate 228,433,341 of OY728129.1, read as the reverse complement.
ACCATTCACCACACCTTGATATTGCCTGCTTTGGGTGGCACTGACTCGCCCACATGGTTTTAGGTCATGTCACAAAAATACGTTTCGATGGGAAAAATGTCCCTATTTCTTATGAGTCAAAATCTATGTAAAAATATGTCTCATCACTATATCACACAGTTAAGGGGACATAATTTCTAGGTAGAGGACTTGTTACATGGTACAACAAGAATATTCCACTCTGGTGGTTGAGGACACATGCTTAGTCCGGCTGGGGGGTTCCACTCTAGGTCATCAAGAACCCATGCCCTAACATGTAGGAGGGTTACAATAAGAAATTTGAGGACCCATGCATAGCCCATATGGAGGGTTCTACTTTAATAGTTATCGAGGAACCATGCCCAGCCCAGCTGGAGGGTTCCACTCGAAAAGTCTATAGAGGACCCATGCCCAGCCCAGCTGGAGGGTTCCACTTCGAAGTTTGTAGAGGACATATTCCCATCTCGGCTAGAGGGTTACACTCTAGAATCCATAGAGGAACCATAAACAACCTAGCTGGAGGGTTCCACTCAGGATTAAGCCTTTGGTGATCCTTCTTGATCATTGTTGTCATCAAGAATCACCTCAAAAGGTTTCGTTCCTGGAAAGTTCCACATCATATCCTGAAATTCACAAAAGAGGTCACCATCATGTTATACTTGAAAACCACTCAGGATATGTTGCTTGTAGGAAAAAATCTGAGTTTAAACAAAGAATATGAAGATATTGTGTGAGGGGACCCACATGGCATGTGGCTCCACTTTATAGCCTGGTCATGTCCCTGGTCAGCTCACGTCTCCCTATCTGTGTAGTAGTACACACCGTGTAGGTGTACTACATAGTGTGTCCTAGCTAATTGAGACCAGATCTTTGTGATACTCACTCTGTCTGTGTACCGGAGTACAAGAGCATGTACCTAATCCCATGTACCTTCTACACGGGTTCCCCTCCATGTGAATCATCACATAGGTTGTCCAACTGGGAAGGGGATACATGGTGTGTGAGTGGGACTACATATTGAGTCATAAAACTTTCTTAAACCCTAAATTCCACCATGGAAAGGGGATACATAGTGTGTTCTTCATTGAACAAGGTGTGTTGTTGGAATTTTCACAAAAATTGAAGATCCAAATTTTCTCCTCGAATTTGTTCAAACCGTCATAGATCTTGCCTTAACTCGATCCAAAACTCATGTATCTGACTGTGATTCTTGGATCTTGGTCATCTTTCATTAGAAATTGTCTTTGGCTACCATTTAGGGTTTTATTCTCATTCTGCATGCCTCCATAGCTTCTAGGTTTGATTTCATAATCTTAAACCACTAAAACGGTCATCCTCATTCCTCAATCTTTATATATTTATGCTTGATTCATCATTTTGTTCTTTTTTCTTTGATCAACCATGAATCCATGGGTCTAATCAAGCTTGATACCACCCAAAATAGTTGAGTCGGGACTGTGGGAGATCAAACCAGAAAATAACGCAAAGCATATTAGGGAAAAAGGCACAAAAACAAAGGTTAATTGATCAAGACTAAGTGTTATTATCCAATTGATCAAGAATGTGGATTCCTAATTAGAAGAAAACTAAAAACAAAACAAAAAATATGTACATAGGCACATGAAAAGGGTGAAATAGGGCGTAGATTTAATAACAAAGAACAATTTACCCAATCAATTTAATTTTTAAGGGAAGAAAACAACATATAATGAGTCTTACATCAATTACAGATTAATTGTTGATGAAGAACGTGTCTTACAATGATTTGAGAGGATTTTTTTCATTTGTTGCATCCTGATCTAATCTGATTCAGAGTTTTTTTGTCATTCGTTGTGATCCACCAATGGAAGTCGGAATAGTTCTCTCACCAGTGATTTTATAATTATGAGGCTAACCCTCTAAAGGTTTCTATAATGATATATTTATAATATTCATTTAGTTCAAAAAGTAATTAATTAATTAATTTAATAACTTATTAATTCATTTAAATGCACTTCTAATGAGCGAGGGGTCTGAACATCCTACACTGGATCATTTTATGTCATGCCTAGGGTAAACACCACATTCCAGACCCAATTGTGGTCTTGGATTTCTGATCCGATCAACCATTTAAGATTTATCCCATTTTCTTTAAGAAGTTGTGCATGCACAATATAAAATATATTTAATATTTTTATAAAATTAATTCTAGGCACACCAGTCCTCATAATCACATGCTGCCTTAGTGCCTAGATCTGGAAATATATATAGAAATATTTAAAAGTCTTATAAGGCAAAAAATGGATCTCTACAATGACGCATATTCTTATCATTTATTTACATTTTAAAAGTATTTTGGTTCATCCAATCCCTACCCAAGTCCCTTAATTACTTTCTCCTCCACATCCTAGAGTATTTATTTAGGGAATAATACCAATCTTATAGGACTTAAGGTGTAAAGGATGTTGTTATAAGAGAAGGTATAGTTCTTAATTGAACATTTTTGTTTTATTTATTCTTCCACATCCTTCAAATATTATTTAACAATGATGATATAATAAAAATAGTATCTCCCGTATAATTATATTTTATTATATTAATGAAATAATATATATTCATATCCAACCCCCATCAAATGGTAAAGGAGTCCATCATTTGTGTGTATGGAAGATTACCGCCTCATGGGCCGAAGTAATTTTTTCCACCACCACCTCTCACAGCTGGTTATAATGATAGATTTAATATATATATATATATGATATTCATGAAATATTTAACATTATATAAAGATAATATAACACTTATTTTATTACCTTTTCATTCACTAAAAATGATAATGTCATTCATGCATACGTGTGGACTATCACCTCTAAAAAGTGATGTGATTTGTTCTTCATCACCACGTCACATGGATTATATATATAAGTATATTTAAAGAAATAATATTTTTTTAATGATATTATAATCATTATTTAAAGATAAAATAACACTCTCCTTCTTTCCATAATTATCTTTTAAAAATGGATATGTTTCTCATGTGTACGTACGACCTACCCTCTCCATGATTGTATTGTGGTTCATTTTTCATAACCATATTTTATAGTTAGAGTTAAAAGTACAATTGATGTGTAAAAATGATAATTATTTCATGATTATTTCTTTGGATATGATGTAATAATGACCACTTTGAGCATAGTTAACCTACCAAAGTCATTTTAGACATATGAGTTGAATATCATCAAAACATATGACGTAAACTTAATTGATTAAGTAATTGTATATAACATGGTATTAAATAAAATAAAATAAATAAACTTAAAAAATATTCTTAATCAAGTAAATAATTAACATAATTTTGTTATTTAGGAAGATAAATAACATACATGACGATTCGAACTCAAGGTAAGGGAATTTCTTTTAAAATCATCTTTTAAAGTCTCCCTTCCAACTCCTTTTCTTACATATCCATGTTTTTTAAAATATAGTATTAATGTTTTTATATAGACATAAATTAATTGTAAAGGAAATTTTATATACATCATAAGTTTTTCTCTCACGTGACTTTTTCAATCCTGCACAGGTCTAGTCTGAGTGGTTCACTTGTGCAACAAGACACCCCATGTAGGTCTCCCTTACATGGTGTAGCTGCATATGTCCAAAAATCACAAAATACTTGTGTGAAAAACATGAATAAGTGACCTATATGAAGATACCTTTTTCCTAGGTTCCTCATTTTTCTTATAAATAGGACTCATGGGCTCCCCATTTGACACAACTGAAAGATGAAGAGACCGCTTGAAGCTCTGTACTCCTAAGTCTCTCACCCAAGTCCTCTAAACCCTCAAGTAGTTCCATAATACTGAAAAGGAATAATTAATTAGCAATTTTGAATGGATTGAAGTCCCCCAAGGTCTATAATACCAATAACCTTGAGAGGAACCATTCCTCTCCTAGTCAAAACTACAAGGAAAAAGGGTCCTTCCATGGCTCGAAACTTGAGCGCCAATCATCCAAAGACACCTAAGAAGACCCTTGGAGCTTAGATCAAGGCCTGACCTCAAGAGTTTTTTCATAGTTTTTTCATAACCCAAGATTCATCTCCATCTCACCCAAGTCCACCCTTCACAAGTCATCTCTATCTCTCCTAGGTCCACCCTACATGAGGCATCTCTTGCTCTCCTAGTTCCACCCTACATGAAGCATCTTCAACTCACCCAGACCTTACCTAGGTGAAGAAACTCTATCTATCACAAGACTTACCTATTAGAAGAACTTATAGCTCTCTCAAGCCTTACCTAGGTGAAGTACATCTAGATCACCAAATCCTTACCTGAGAAAATAAAATTAAGCTCACCCATGCCTTTCCTAGAAAAGTAACATTTAGCTCACCCAAGCCTTACCTAGTCAAAGTAACTCTAGCTTTCCTAGGCATTACCAGGTTGAAGTACCTTCATCTCACCAAGGCCTTATTGGGTGAGGAACCTTCATCAACCCCAAGACTTACCTAGGAAAATTACTTATTGTTAAGACGGTATGTGAGTATGATATACTCTATAATACCAAATGTAGGATTGAATATGTAAACATGAGATGCTCAAATACTAGAGGGGGTGAATTGTACACTTTAAAAATCCCTAAGGAAATTTTTTTATAACCAAAATTCACAACACCTCTAAGCTCTAAAAACGTGATTGATTCTGAAAAAGTGATTCCGGAAATGCAACTTAACCAAAGTTTACAAAAACTAAGATTCTACCTTAAAGCGTATAGAATCCTATATAATCAGAGTAAAAGTATAAGGAAGTATAAGAAGATTATACTTTCCTCAACAACTAAAAGTACAGTGGAAAAATAGAAAACTACAAGTAACAAGTAGTAACTCTTTTAACCCAAAGAGAAGGGTATCCAATAGTCTTGGATAAAGGTCCCTTGATTTATACTTTCAAGAAATTCTGCCTTACCCACACTAGGGTAAGGCCTCGATATGAAGATCGGAGTCTGTCTTTCTATCCCCACAAACCCTCAAATTTGAGGTAGTCGGCACCTCTATCTTCATATCCCTAGAAGCCCCCGATTGTACACAACAACAATCGGAGTCGCACAAAGCAAATCTGCATGAAGAAAAGGTTTAACAAGCCATTCAAACTTTATGCACGAAGCCTGAGAGTTTATAAGAGACTCTCTCTCTATAAATCACTTCTGAAGGTTATGAGCTTCAAAAATTCCAAAAGTCCTGATCTATTTCAAATGAGATCCTATTTATATGCACAGCTCCAACAGTCAGATCCCTCCTCCAATGGTCATATTTTCCATGAATTTCAGAGGGACATGTACACGTGTCACTCAAACAACGGTTAGTTGATAACTGAAAGCATGACATCATTTTATAACAAAACAAGTGTGAGAATAAATAAAATCTGATATTCATAATGTGAGTAAATATGAAAGTTCAGATTCTATCCAAAAATTGAATTTGGAGTCTATAATACAAGGATATTCGAATTCTGTTTTCTAGGAATTCGGAACCTGAATTCTATAGAATTCCAGAGTCTGAATTTCAAGGAAATTCAGAATATGAACTTACAAAGTTTGGAGTTGGATTTCATGAGAATTCAGAGTTATAACTCATAATATTTGGGAGTATGTATTCAGAGAACTTGGAGTAAGAACTCAGAGTAGTTTGTAACCAGAATTCATAATCAAAATTCAAAGTCATAACTCAGATAAGTTCGTATCCAGAATTCATATTTAGAATTTGTATTCAGAATTCGGAGTCAGAACTTTGAAGAGTTCATATCCAGAATCCATATTCAGAATTCAGAGTCAGAACTCTGAAGAGTTTGTATCCAGAATTCGTATTAAGAATTCAGAGTCAGAACTCAGAAGAGTTTGTAACCAGAATTCTGAGAATTCTGATCCTAAAACAGAATGCTTCATATCTAGGTAATTATAGGATTCCGAGGTTTTTGATTCAAACCGAATTTTACACTTAGAAAAATTATGATGTGAACAATAAACATGGGAAGGATAAATTTCCTTGGGGAATGAAATTTTTCCTTATAGAAGTAAAACATAGGGTAAAAAGAGTTTTTCCCTGAGATAAGGTGTTTGTGATTTTCAAAATAAGAAGGAATGGTAAAGTCATAAGGAAAACCTTAATGACTCACCAATCTCCCCCAAGTATGAAGGAATGGAAAATTCATAAGGAAAACCTTATTGACTCAACAATCTCCCCCTTTTTGGAAAGCACAAACATCCTTACAAAAAAGAATATAAGGACTTAGAAAAATTTTCTAGACTTTGAAATAAAGCTTATCTCCCTTTTCTCATTGGTAAAGATGAATACGACTAACTCCCCCTTAGGATTTGGAACTCTAAGGATCGTATTCTAGATTTCTGGAATGAGAGTTTTCATTTAGCATGAATAAGGAAATCTTCGTAATGAGAAATACCCCTTTGATAAACTCCCCCTTACTTAGGGATATTTATTATTTTACTTAGAATTATTTTTTCTTCTACCCCTTTGTGATTTTAAAAAAGAGTTTGAGGGAATGGAAAAAATATGGTACCTTAAATATTAGTACAAACATCCAAACAAAACAAGCATCCACAATTTCATTGAGATTGGAAGTATTTATACAAGGAAAAACAGATACAACAAAAGATCAGATTTGGGTCTATTTTGCTTCTTTTTCTTTGGGTATCAGCTTATTCACGATGGTTTTTAGCTTCTTTAGTTCTTTGTGATCCTTCTCTTCTTTCTTTTATAATATTGTGATCCTATCATCTTGTGCCTTCAGGGCCTCTTCCTGAGCCTTCAATAATTCATCTTGCTTCACTATCTTTTCTTCTAACTCAATCTGAAGATCCCTTTCTGTTTTCCAACTTTGGACAAAAAATTTCAACTTCCCATTCAGATATTTGACATCTCGAATCCGAGAATTTTGTTCAAGATTTAGCTTTTCTAGAAATCTATTTGTAAGATCCTTGATTTTGGTGTCTTCGGTATCAAAGGCTTCCTTGACATCTTCCTGAAATTGATCAAGCTCTCTCAAGTCTTCAATGATTTTCTTTGACCAGCTGGTCATTTTCTTGCAATATTTTCTGTGGGCTTCATAGTTGATAAGAAAATTCTTGTGTTTGGACTCAATATTTACACACCTATCCATCACCATGGATATAGAGTCTGATTTCTGATTCATGCTATGCTGGAGCATCTGGCATCTAGATTCAATTGTTGGAAATATCGGAATGGTTTCCTCTAGCTTCTTCAAGGACTGAACGGAAAAATCAAGTTGATGACTCTGAATCTGACATTTTGCTTGGAGATGGTTCTTCCTCTAGCTCCACCAGCTTCCTCTTAGAGGATCCTCTAGTTTCCTTCTTCCTCAAAATATCTTTGGTTGGGGTATCAACAAACACTTGTTTCCCCTTATTGGTTCTCGGAATAGCTTCTCCATCAGAAAATTCATGCTCACTGTCAGATAACTATACAATATTATCTTCATCAATTTTCTCTTTTTCATCTCCTACCTCAATGTATTTAGGAAGAATGAAGTCATTATTATTACTCTCTTCCTTAGATAACTTGTTTACTTCCTCTTCACCCTTCTCATCTATTCCAGGAGTAGCAGGTTTTGAAGATCTGGCTTGAGAAGTCCAGATTGACAATTTTTTGAAAGAACTTTCCTTCTCATGATAATCTTCAACTTTATTAATCAGATCATCAGTGCGATTACTACTTTCCTCCTTTTCTTACACTTCTTCCACAGCTTTTATCTGTTCAGCAACCTTTTCTTGTGATTTTTCCAGAGTCATGAAATTTTTTCCCGGTGTCTCGGGTAATGGTTCAACTAAGAAGGTTTTCGGCACGGGAATGTTCTCAGATGCAACTTCAGTAGCCTTCAAAATAGATTGCACAATCTCTGCCTCCGACGTCTTCTTCTTTTGCTTCTTCTCTTTTTCTTTCTTCTCAAGCTCTTCAACAACTTTTTCTTTCAGTGCTTTGGCCTCTGCGTCTAGGCCAAATTGTGGTTCCCCTTCCTTCCGAGTCTTTTTATCCTCCCTCCATTTGGAAACCACTTCATCTGGATAGGCTTTCTGCTTTTTGGGCTTTAGAGGTGCGGATTGAGATTATTTGGAGTTAAGGGTTTTCTCTGTTTCTTCCACTTCCTTTAGTTTCCTCTTCTTTCTAACCTTCTTTGATGGTTCAGCTTCTTCAACATTTTTCAAAATGGCTTTTGCCTCATCCTCAGGTAGATCAGAAAACTAACCTGACTCCTTATAAAAACCTACTTTCATTCTCTTGAGGGTATCATCACTGATTATCATTATTTTTCAATTCCTCGGCTTGGAACTATAGGGGATCTTGAAAGATTCAAGGCACCGAACTATCAATTTGGAGAGTAGAGCAGGATACATGATTATTTGTGCTCTCAGATTCCCATTCTTGATATTCTCTATCGTAATGAGAATATGCTTCATCAGATTTATTTTCCTTAGATTTACCAAAAAGTCTAAGATATCTATATCACTTTTCTTAATAGTGTCCTTGTCACCCTTTCTCATTACGATAAGGCCTTGAACCCATAACTGTAGGATCCGATTGTTGGTAGACAAGTGGGCAATTTTTGTGGTCTTGACATCAGTAAGTCCAAGGAATTCCATAGCCTTTACCTTTATGAAACTACCTTGAATATCCAGCAGCTTGTGGGAGAAAAACTATGCCTCCCCTTCATATGACAGCCCCACCAAGCTAGCATCCTTGGTGTAAGAGAGTGCATAAGTTTTTCCATAACTCTTGAAGGAAAATTTTTCTCCTTCATCTTCTTTGAAAAAGCAAACTGATTCATAGAATTCTATAAGTAGATCTGGATACACAACATCCTGAGCTCCTGTATTTGAAATGGATATACTCTACCACCCATTAAGCCTCATATTATTTGAGATAATAGAGTCATACTTATTGAAGAAGTTCGGATGTACCAACCTCTCCCTGTAAATTTTCCACTCCGAAATCGTCTTGACAGAAGACATTTCTTGAGAAGGAATTTCAGCAGACATTCAGACTTTTGAAAACTCTGAAAATCCGGAATGGGATTTTGAAGTTGGGAAGAGCTTCGACATGCAAATGCTTTGAAAACCGATGTGGGACAACCATCGGGGGTCCCCTTTTTATAGGTGTTTAAGCGACAATTGAACTTCCCATCTGAATCCATTGGCTGAGAATTCTTATAATCTGATATGACGGTTGAAATAATATCCACAAGGAAAATTTTGGTAGGATTCGATCTTTTGAGGTTTTTAAAAGAAAACATTTGGATTTAAGGAAACTAGAATATGAGAAATCTTAAAAACAAAAGAAACTACCAACAAGTAAAAGGTAATTACAAAAACTCAAGAAAGAATCATACCTTTTGGATTGTCATGAGAATTATTCATATTGAGGAAAATTCTTCTTGAAGGTCTTTAGTTTCCGGAAAAAAAATTGAGTACGGAAAAAAAATGAGTACGCATATCTTCATTACGAAAATCTTCATTACGAAAATCTTAAGTACGAAAAGCTTCGTTACGAAAAATATGAAAAACTATCATTATGTAAAATATGAAAAACTATCATTACGAAAAATATGAAAAACTGTCATTACAAAAAATATGAAAAACTATCATTACGAAAAATATGAAAAACTATAATTATGAAAAATATGAAAAACTATCATTACAAAAAATATGAAAAACTATCATTACGAAAAATATGAAAAACTATATTACGAAAAATATGAAAAAATTCATTAACAAATGTACTCCACATATGAAAAGGGGTTTATTAATGTAAAGAGATTGGTTTCAACCGTAATCTATTGAGGAGGATTACCTTAAATTTATCATTCCTAACTTCTGTTTAATGTATTCAAATCTTTCGGAGGGTAAAGATTTTGTGAAAATATCAGCAAGTTGATCTTGAGTTCCGATAAATTGAAGAATGATATCACCTTTTTGTGTGTGATCCCTAAGAAAGTGATGCTTAATATCTATGTGCTTTGCATGAGAGTGATGTGTAGGGTTTTTACTAAGGGTAATTTCACTTGTATTATCACACAAAATTTGTGTTTTGGTAAAACTCATACCATAGTCTGTGAGTGTGTGTTGCATCCACAACACTTGAGCACAACAACTTCCAGCTACTACATATTCAGCTTTAGCAGTGGAAAGTTCTATTGAGTGTTGCTTCTTTCAAGACCAAGAAACTAATGAATCTCTTAATAAATGAAAAGTTTCAAATATACTCTTTCTATCCATTCTACATCCACCAAAGTCGACATCCAAAATTTTTTTTGAAACAAAATCATTTCCAGAAGTATAAAAGAGTCCTAAATCCATGGTTCCCTTTAAGTAACGAAAAATTATTTTCACTACCTTTAAGTGAGATTCCTTAGGATTGAATTGATATCTTGCACATAAGCATACTGAAAACATTAAGTCTGGATGACTAGCTGTCAAGTAAATTAAACTTTCTATCATACCTCTAAAAGTTGTTTGGTCTACTGGTTTCCCAGCTTCATCAAGATCAAGTGTGTTTGAGGTACCAATGGGAGTACTTATACTGTTAGTGTTGTTATATCCATACTTTTTAAGAAGATATTTAATATACTTATATTGGGATATATAGATTCCTTCTAGTTTTTGAGAAATTTGAAAACCAAGGAAAAATGTTAACTCACCCATCATACTCATTTCAAACCCATATTTCATTAGATCCTCAAAGGAATCAGTTAAAGATTGCTGAGTTGAACCAAATATAATGTCATCAACATAAATTTAAACAATCAAAACATTTTTCTTATCTTTCTTTATAAAAAGGTTTGGATCTGCATTTCCCTTGACATAGTTATTTTGAAGCAAAAATCCTGTAAGTCTATCATACCAAGCTCAAGGGGATTTTTTAAGTCCATACAGCGCTTTGGTAAGTCTAAAAACATGATCAGGATGTTTTGTATCTTCAAATCTAGGAGTTTTTTCAACAAAAACTTCATCTTGAACATAACCATTAAGGAAATCACATTTCACATCCATTTGAAAAAGTTTTAAATTGAAGAATGCTGCAAAGGCAAGTAAAATATGAATAGATTCAAGTCTAGCTACTGGAGCATAGGTTTCTTCATAGTCTATTCCTTCTTGTTGATTATAGCCTTTAGCAACTAATCTAGCTTTTTTTCTTACAATGATTCCATTTTCATCACACTTATTTCTGAAGACCCATTTTACTCCAATAACAGAAGTTTCCTTAGGTCTTTCAACCAAGGTCCAGACTTTATTCCTTTTGAATTCATTTAGTTCATCTTGCATGGCTTTAATCCAATCATCATCACCTAAAGCTTCATTAGTGCTTTTTGATTCTAATTGGGAAAGGAATGCTAGATGTTCTACTTCATTTATTAAGGAACTTCTAGTCCTTACAGATTGATTTACACCGCCAATGATTCTATCACTGGGATGATTCTTGAGAAATGACTGATTTGGGTTTTGTAAAACCTGTTCATCAACATAGGGTAGGAAATCTTCTGGGGTAAATGTTTCAGTAGTATATTATTGAACATTTTCCTTATCAGAAGGATCTTCTATCAAAGTTTGATAATAATTTTTTGAAAACACATCCTAGGATGTAAGTTGGGGTTGTTAAAAAACAAAAGGATCAGTTTCATCAAATTTAACATGTATTATCTCTTCAATAGTGCAAGTGTTTTATTGAAAACTCTATATGCCTTAGAAGTTGTAGATTAGCCTAAGAAAATTCCTTCATCATATTTTGGTTCAAATTTATGTAGATTATCTTTAGTATTTATAATGAATACCTTGCAACCAAAAACCTTAAAGTAGTAAAGTCTGTGTTTTCTACCATTCCATAACTCATAAGGATTTTTATTAAGAAAAGGTCTAATCAAAACTCGATTTATAGTATAACAAGAAGTACTTACAGCTTCAGCCAAAAAATGTTTGGCTACATAATACTCACTCAACATGGTTCTAGTTATCTCTTGAAGAATTCTATTTCTTCTTTCAACAACACCATTTTGTTGAGGTGTTCTGGGTGCTGAGAAGTTATGAGTAATGCCTTTTTTACTACAAAAAGTTTCAAAATAAGAATTTTGAAATTCTTCTCCATGATCATTATTAATAGTTTTCAATGGAAGGATTTTATCATTTTTAACTTGTGCTCTAAAAATTTTGAAATAAGATAAGGCTTCAGACTTCTTTGTTAGAAAATAGACCCATGTAAATATAGTGTAATCATCAACCAAGACAAATACATAGTACTTGCCTCCAATGCTTCCAGTTTGTGTTGGACCAAAAATATCCATATGCACTAGATTTAATGCATCAGTAGTTGAGACTTCACTGACTGATTTAAAACTTGATTTATGTTGCTTTCCATACTGACAAGGGTCACAAACTTTTGAAGAATCAAATCTAAGCTCTGGTAGATCCTTAACTAATCTTTTCTTAGAAATTTTGCATAAGTTCCTAAGGTTACAATGACCTAACCTTCTATTCCATAACCAAGAATGATCTTCCATTGCACTAAGGCAAGGTAAGTCTTGGCTCCTAATGTCTTCTAATTTTAGTGTGTAAACATTCTCTTTCTTATGGGCAGAAAGAATAAACTCTTCCTTGTAATTGTGTACTAGGAACTTTTCATTCCTAAAATTCACAAGGTGGCCTTCATCGCATAATTATCTTATGCTAATGAGGTTGTGCTTAAGACCTTTAACAAATAAAACATTTGAAATCAAAGTTTTTCCAAGAATAACGATGTTACCTATACCAATAATTTCTCCCTGATCATTATCTCTGAAAGTTACTTTTCTTCCTTTTGTCTTGATGATATTTTCAAAATATTTTTTGTTACCATTCATATGCTGAGAACATCCACTATCCATGTACCACATATTTCTATTAGTATTTTCTCTATTTTCCTTAAAACAAAAGAGTTAGACTTTCGAAATCCAAACTTTCTTGGATCTGGAAATTTCAGAAAGCAAAATTTTAGGCACTCACATCTCCTTAGAAAAATATGCTTTATGGAATCCTAAAGACTAGGTTTTGTTAGGGAACAATTCTTTGCCCAATTTCCATCACACTGACACTTAGTACAGAATGGATCACTTTGAGGAACAAAGTAATTGTTACTAAAAATTGGTTTAGAACCAGTATAACCAAAACCAGAACTATTCCTTAAAGGTCAGATTTTAGAATACATTTTATCAAAATTTTCTTTACCTAAGGTAAAGTTTGACAAACACTTCCTCAAGTAAAATATTTCATAATTGAGTTTGATAACAAAGTTCTTGTCTTCAAAAACATTTGATTTTAAACTAGATCTAGGCTCGAAAACATTTTTCTTAGAAATTACGTTTTCTAGATCTTTGGAAAGTTTATTCTTCTTATAACTTACTTCCTCAAGATTTTTTTAAATACTTTAAAAATCAGCATTTTTTTTGTCAAGATCTTTAGAAAGATCTGATATTTCCTTAGTAAGAATAGTATTCCTAGAATTTTCCTTATCAAGTTTTTTCATGAGTTTTGAATTATCAATCTCAATAAGTTTGGAAAACCTAGAAACTTCTTCATAGGAAGGTAAAGTATTATCTTAATCAGAAGAAGATTCTTCATCCGAAGAGTTATAATATTTACTATCATTAGAATTCAAGGAAACATTGTTCAATGATTCAGCATTATGTACCTTATCCATTAAGAAATGATTTTCAATAGGTAGTCTGGATATTAGACCAAGATTCTTTTGTCCAGAAGATTCATAATCTGAAGATTCATCTGAGGAGTCTCCACCACTGGCACTCCAGGTGTCATTTGCTTTCAAGACTTTCTTAGCTTTATCCTTGTAATACTTATTTCTGTTTCTCTCAGAATGCCTTTACTTTCTTTCTTTTCTCTTATGAATTGGATAATCAGGTCTTATGTGTTCAGATCTCTTGCATTCGTAACATGTGACTTCTGAATCTTTCTTATCTTTCCTTTCATTTTTCTTATATCTGGATTAAAAGTTCCTCTGTCTAGCTATCTTGTTCATCCTTCAAGCAAGATTTGCTAATTCATTTTCTGAAGATTCACTTCCACTAGATTCGTATTGGATAAAAACTTTCTTATATTTGGATCTAGTAACTCTCTCAGGAGTCTTGGATTTCATATGATTAGAAGTTGTAGTAAAAGAAACACTACCATTTCCATTGTTCTTCTTTATGTTATCAACATCTCTCTTCATTCTAGTCTCATGCTGAAGAAGAGTTCCAAACAATTCATCTAAGGAGATCTGAGTAACCTTTCTGTTCTCATCAATAGCAGTCCTTTTGGATTCTCACTCATTCGGCATGATGTCTATGATCTTATCAAAAAGAGCTTCATCATCTAATCCTTTTTCACCCATGGATTGTAAACTATTCACAATAGTCATGAATATTTGTTGCACCTTACATATGGGTTCTCCATAAGGAAAGCAGAAACCATGATATTTAGCTCTGAGAATGGCTCTTCTAGTTTCAATTACTTTGGAAGTTCCAAAGTGAGTTACTTCAAGTTTATTCCATATAGAATTTTCTACTTCACAAGATGAAATTTGGCTATATATGTTTCTATTAATGGAACAAAGAAAAGTATTTCGTGCCTTATAATTCAGTTGATATTCATGCTTTTCTTGATTGGTAAAGGTACTAACTTCTTTGTCAGGAATTTTATATCCTCCAGAAAGCATAACAAAATTATAAACTCCAGTATTGATAATGAAAGTCTTCATGCGATCTCTCAAATATTCTTAATCATTTCCATCAAAGATAGGTGGTCTAGTTGGATTGAGATTGTTTATGGAACCAACATTGATTCATGCCATCTTAAAGAAGATTCTTTCCACAAAAACTTGTTAATAGAAAAAGTTTGCAAACAAGGAAAATATTCCTAAGCAAGGAAAATATAAAACAAGAGTATCACTAAGAAAAAATGAATCCGAACTATACGAGTCCAAAAAACTAATTCTGAAAAAGTGTTAATCCGGAAGTTCAATTCCGAGAATTTTCTTCTGAATCTAATCGTGAGATTAATTCATAGTTTACTCCCTCTGATACCAATTGTTGAGATGGTATGTGAGTATTATATACTCTATAATACCAAATGTAGGATCGAATATGTAAACATGAGATGCTCAAATACAGGAGGGGGTGAATTGTACACTTTAAAAATCCCTAAGGAAATTTTTGCATAACCAAAATTCGCAACACCTCTAAGCTCTAAAAACTTTCTTGATTCCGGAAAAGTGATTCAAGAAATGAAACTTAACCAAACTTTACAACAACTAAGATTATACCTTAAATTGTATAAAATCCTATATAATCAGAGTACAAGTATAAGGAAGTATAAGAAGATTATACTTTCCTCAACAACTAAAAGTACAACAAAAAAATAGAAAACTACAAGTAATAAGTAGTAACTCTTTTAACCCAAAGAGAAGGGCATCCAACAGCCTTGGATAAAGATCCCTTGATTTATACTTTCAAGAAATTCTATCTTACCCACACCAGGGTAAGCCCTCGATACAAAGATCAGAGTCTGTATTGATATCCCCGCAAGCCCTCAACTTTAAGGTAGTCGGAACCTCTATCTTCCTATCCTCGGAAGCCCTCGATTGTACACATCAATAATCGGAGTCGCACAAAGAAAATATGCACGAAGAAAAGGTTGAACAAGACATTCAAACTTTCTAAATGAAGCCTGAGATTTTATAAGAGCCTGTCTCTCTAGAAACCACTTCTGAAAGTTCTGAGCTTCAAAAATTCCAAAAGTCGTTATCTCTTTCAAATGAGCTCCAATTTATAGGCACAGTTCCAACGGTTGGCTCCCTCCTCTAACAGTCATATTTTACTTGAATTTCGGAGGGACCTATACATGTGTCACTCAAACAACAGTTAGTTGATAACTGAAATCACGACATCATTTTATAACAAAACAAGTGTGAGCATAACTAAAATATGATATTTGGAATGTGAGTAAATATGAAAGTTCGGAGTCTATCCAAAAATTGAATTCGGGGTCTATAGTACAAGGATATTTGGATTCTATTTTCTAGGAATTCAGAAACTGAATTCTATAGAATTCCAGAGTCTAAATTTCAAGGAAATTCTGAATCTGAACTTACAAAGTTCAGAGTTGGAATTCATGAGAATTCAGAGTCAGAACTCATAAGAGTTCAGAGTCTGTATTCAGAGAACTCGGAGTCAGAACTCAGAGTAGTTCTTAACCAGAATTCATAATCAGAATTCGGAGTCAGAACTCAGAGAAGTTCATATCCAGAATTCGTATTCAGAATTTGTATTCAGAATTCAGAGTCATAACTCTGAAGAGTTCATATCCAGAATTCGTGTTCAGAATTCAGAGTTAGAACTCTAAAGAGTTCGTATCCAGAGTTCGTATTCAGAATTCGGAGTCAGAACTCAGAAGAGTTCATAACCAGAATTCTGAGAATTCAGGTCCTAAAACAGAATGCTTCATATATAGGAAATTATAGGATTCTGAGGTTTTGGTTTCAAACCGAATTTTACACTTAGAAAAATTATGATATGAACAATAAACATGGAAAGGATAAATTTCCTTGGGGAAGGAAATTTTTCCTTATAGAAGTAAGACATAGGGTAAAAAGAGCTTAGCCTTGAGATAAGGTGTTTGTGATTTTCAAAACAAGAAGGAATGGTAAATTCATAAGGAAAACCTTAATGACTCACCAATATCCCCCAAGCATGAAGGAATGGAAAATTCATAAGGAAAACCTTATTAACTCAACACCTCTAGATCACCTAGGTCATATATGGGAGAATCACCTCTAGCTCTCCCAGGTCCACCCTGTGTGAGACACTCTTTGATCCCTCTCCTTCACCACTAATGATAAGGAACCCCTCTCCCTGAGACACCCATCTAAGGGAGACCAAATCAAAACCTCCACTGAGGCCTCTTTATTTTCATGATCATGGAGAAAGACACGCCAGCATGTCTTCTATTCTATTGTGTATTATATCAGTAAAATATGTCATGAACTTAGCCTAACAAATAGGTAGGGTCCTTAAAATGCATACAATTGTGATTTCTATCATTAATGAGGATCCCTATCATGGAGGCACTACTAGGGACCTGCTCATTTTTAGTAGTGAGGGTAATTACTTAATTTTTCTTTCTATAAGGGTTAATTCCTAGTCTTCCTCCCCACCTATCAAAAGGGTCACCCAAGGGAATCCCTCTTGGAGTTAGCCCTTAGTCTTTATTATGGATCATTCCCCCGCCTTCCCCATCCTCACCCTCATACACTAGCAGATAAAGAAGATTTTTTGGATTTCCATATCTTCCACTTCCTATTGTTTCTCAAACCGAGCATGAATCGCATGTACTTAGAGTTTGGTGATGATCATGTTATCAACACAATCAAATACCACCAACATGGTACACCTATTTGGTATAATCCCCAAACACACTCACCATATGGGCCTCCTACAAGGTGTAATCTCCAAAACCATGTTATCATCTTCTCCAAATCCATATTTTTTGATATTTTATGAAATCGCTTTTTAAGTTGAAATGAGAACCCTCACAAAATCAAACCATTAAAAACCCTGAAGCAAAGAAAACACTATTCATGACAATGAACCACAATTCAAAAAAAAATCTAGAACGTGCAAACCATACCTACTAAAATCCATCCAAAAATGAAGGTCCATATTACCTATAAGAAAACCCTTTAAATGGGCATATTCCTTATGAATCAACCTTAGGAATCCTCCATAGGTGTAATCCTCAACCATTCCAAAATACATGGTATTTGATTCTTATCCAAATGGGATATGTAGGAAGCCTCCCTGAGGTTTATACCAAGCACCCCAAACTCACCCTAATATTCTCTGGTCCATATTCTTAATGGGGTCATATCCAACCTAGAGGTCCATATTCCTTTTGGGTCCCTCCATCACCATTCCTATGGGTCCATATTCCTAGTAGGTTCATATCCAACCCAGAGGTCCATATTCCTTTTGAGTCCCCCCATCACTATCCTTATTGGGACATATTCTCAATAGGGGTCATATCCTACCTGAGAAGCTACATCACTTCTAGGTCCCCCAGGACATTTTGGTGTAATTATTGCACCATCCATGTCTAGGAACCTTCCTCCTATATGTCTTTGACACATGATGTTAAACTAAATAGTGTGGTCCTCATCACATGATCTTAAAAGGTTTGATGTGTCATGTTAAGTGGAACCAAACTATGTGTGTTTTGATTCCTTTCACAAGGATACATAGGATTCCCTTCTCATGGGCCTCATCCTAACATCAAAACAACTCTCATATTCATGGGTGATGATAAACTCCATAGTTCCCCACTACATGGCTTAAAACTATCATTGTAATAACAAACTATATAAGAATATCTAATCCATATACAAATGGTACCATCAAGGGAGGACCTCAGATACATACAGATGCCTCCATCGATGAAGAACCTAGGATACATATAGATGATTCTAAATCCAATACAAGATAAAATTTTATTCTTAATATAATGGTGACTCATTCTATATTTTTTATTTAATAAAGGATTCATGAATATGTCTTAAATA
Organism: Viscum album; assembly: GCA_963277665.1. NCBI lineage: Eukaryota > Viridiplantae > Streptophyta > Magnoliopsida > Santalales > Viscaceae > Viscum > Viscum album. The sequence continues at coordinate 228,414,683 of OY728129.1, read as the reverse complement.
TATAAGAGATTCTTGAAGTAGGAAATAATTCCCCCGAAAAAGGTTTGATGAGCCTAACCTACCATCCTCTTGATTAATGTGAGTCCTAAAGTGTTGTTGGAACCATTTCCCAATGACCACATGTCTTTGGAAAGAAGGTTCATAAAACATCATGAATAAGGGAGTCATTGGTTGTTTCTAGTTCCATAAATAAACCCCATTGGAAATCACTCGAAAGGGACATGGAAATAAAAAAGGTGTTTCTAGCGTGAAGGGTCATTCCACCACCACCAAAAGATTCCATTCAAACCCCACTTAATTTTATACACAAAAAAATAGAGGACCTGACATGAACCACATAGTTATAAAAGAAATCATTTTATGCATAATGGGATATTTTGTTCTCACCTTTCCGAATGAAACAAAAATGGTAAACTTGATGTGAATCCTTAACCAAAATGACTATGTTTCCCACATGCTATAAAAAAAAGAAATAAATATAAACATGGATATAGAAAATCAATTATCCATCAATTCATTTATTGAGATGTTGTTTTATGGGTTTTTCTTATTTGTGTTTTTCATGCATACTCATTAACTCTCATCAGAACTTTATTCAATCCAAATGGATCCTACCAACTAGCCTAGACTTATGTATTCACTATCACACAAGTAGGATCCTCATCAACTTATAGGATACTATAACCAACCCAATGTCTTCAATAACATATCTCAAATGCACTAGTTCAGGAGTACCACTACAACTGTATTGTACCGACCCTGGAGACTACATGTGAAGCAATCCAAGGAATGAATCCCTATCAAACATCCACCCAACACCGGTTGGTGGAAAAGAAGTAGAAAACACCCATTTGAGTCTTAAACAACTTTGAGAGTCCATCCCCATACTGAAATAATTAGTCCTACCTTATCTTAGAGAGGTGGTTCAATATGTCACAAATGGCCTCATTCCAACAACAAATGGGTCTCTCCATAGAGCCCCTATCAGCAATCGCTACCACCAATACCATGCAGCATCAAACCCTCAACATGATGAGGGTGTCTCCCTCAGGTGTCCAATCTAGGTTACTCAAGCCTAGTCACCTAGGATAGCCCACTGAGGGAAGTGGTCAAGAAAGAAGGAACAATATCGTACTTGTGTTCCCTCTAGACAAGTCTGCCAGTCAAATATGGTGAAAAAATGTGAGCATGTGAACATACATACCCACATCTACCAAGCCTACCAGCATAGTTCGGAACCATCTAGAAAAAAAATAGTTGGTAGATATTTGTAAAAAATAGGAGGTATAACCATGTCTCTTCCCCCGCATAAAATGGATTTTAGCATATCTCGACTGGAAATTGAGGAAAGAAGTAGGCTTGCATCCTTTCTCTAACCATGGAATGGAAATATATCCTCATCCTGACTATTGAGGCCACCCAGTATATCTTTAAAATTAGGAAAGTGAATATTTAAATCCCTACCCATATCCTACAAACCTTCCAAGATATAATGATAGTAGTGGAAGTGGTTAAAGGGAAATCACACAACCTCGTCCCCACAATTGGAGTGAATCATCAATATAATGCAAGGGTATCTCTATAGTAGACACATATCCATGCTCTCATATATGAGGTTCATTTGAAAAATCCCATGATAAATGGAAAACCAGATCACGCCCATATCCCTGTTGCAACTGGAGTTCATTAGTGCATCCTAGTGACCACTCCATGGCAGGAATATATCCCTGCCAAAATTCCAGAAATATGTCAAAACAAATTGGCAGTAACATGGGAGATACTCAAAAAGGAACCCATATATGAATCTCGTTATCCATAATAGGCATCCCCAGTCGCCCGTAGGAGAGCATCCAAAAATAATCCTCACCAAAGGAGATTTTAAAATGAAGATCCTATCTATGATCCTGTTATGCTCAATGCCGGTGTTCTTGAAGTCCTAATATGTTTATCTATGGTGGATCAGGATCTTATTCATCCTTTACCAAATTATGGAGATAATAGTTTCAATTGTAAAGGTCCTCCCCAAAACTTTTCTACCAGTAGTTCCAGAGGTCCTCCCCAGACAACTTACTTTGAAGGATTACTTTGTGTCCATAATCTGATCGATCGTGAGAGCCCATATCTTAATGAGTGTCATGGAAACCCTCCTCATGGCTAGAAGATCAAACATCAAGAAGTACCACCCCATGATATTTTCCACCCTAAAGGTCCTCCCTAGGGAATACACTGTAGAAATTTTCCATGCATTTGAATATCAAGTCATGAGGGTAGTTTTCCCCATAATGGAATTTTCTATGAAGATCCTCCCTATAGTGACACTTAATTTCATCAAGAAGGTCCTCCCCAAGATGAATAAACTATGATAAGGTCCTCTATCATGAGAAACTTAAGAAAATGAGTCCAGACATATCTGATGCCTCATCATTGAAAAATGATGTTCTTTATCAACCAGAATACATCCCAAGGAAATGGTTATTCCCTAAGTCACCCTTGGATCACTTGACTTACAAAATGACAGAGTAAATCCATGTTGACCCTATTATTTACAATAAATAAATTGTGAAACATCCACTTTGGTCAGATCAATTTGAGGAACCTCTTGAAAAGGATGAAGAATACATATTGCTTATAAAGAGATAGTTGGATAATGACAATATACCAGTCATGTTCTGGCCTTTAGCCACTCCCCAATATAGTATTGAAGAGGCATAATTAGAAGAATGTGTGCATGACATATGCCTAAATTTATGGAATAATATTCATCACCTGAAAACAAAAAAAAACTTATGAAGAATATCCAAGTCACATCAATGTAATAGAAGAGTTACATCATCAAATCAACTTGTAATCCCTTATAGTTATATAGCACCTAAAATTGGGAAAAATATCAAGGATCCCTTCAGTGTGCATGTCTTGATGCATTAAAATTGTTTATGTAAGCTGATCATCGATGCCCCATCCATTTTTTATATCAGAGGATGGAGAGAACACGTAGCATTTCATTTCACCTTGCTCCCCGATCAGAAAATACCACCCAAGGTGACATCATGTAACATCATTGCCTTGTTCCTGCTTCGATAAATAAGTTATTCTCATAAAAAATGGTATGATCAACAAAAATTGGCCCTAAATGACACTAAAATTCATCAGTCTAGGAGAGAAATTAATCAAAAGACCCTTGCATAAAGCATTTAAAAATAATGAGAAAGCTTCCCACTTAAGGTAAGCCAATCATCAGGAAGTGACAATATCTTTGGAAGCAAATAGATCAAGTTAAAATCATTAAATGCACCTATACCATGTTTGAACAATGCTCTGTAAAATCAAGAGAGTGGCTACAGTAGTTGTAGTCATAGAAATACAAGATAAATCCCAGCCTATAAGCCTGGGGGAATTTTTAGCACAGCCTTTGAGGAAAAAAACCAAGCCTAAAATACTTTTAAATTTGAATAGGGATATCCCTGACCTAATGGTATGGGGGGGTTTTTTACCACAACTTCCTCCTAAATAGAATTTAGTCTTTTCCATTTAGGTGGAGCTTTGTAAAGTGAATCATCCTAGTTCAACCTATCTTGTGGCCCGGCTTCCTCACTAGGAACATGCATTACAAAATTTTCTAGAGATTCCCTTCGGATAACCCTTCATAAAACAATTCCAAGGGGACCAATGAAGAAGAGGATGAGGTCTCATGGAGAGTACAAAAAAAATATCTCAAGGGTATAACTCATCTTGGAAATCACAGTTATTTCAATGAATATTCCCAAGTCAACTGACCCTCTTATCATTATGGTATTAATATGACATCTACAATGAGTCACTACGCCAAAAACTAGCAAGGGAAGAGCTACCCCTTTATCAGTGCTTCTTTTAGTAGCGCTGATAAAGGGGGGATTTATCAGCGCTTTTCCCGAGCACTGATAAATGTCGAGTTTCAAAAAAAAAAATTCATGAAAAATAATATTTTGTTATATAAGTATATTTATATTGATATAAATACAATATATATTTTTTAAATATGTTATAGATACATATAAATAGACTATTACATTTAATATATAATAAATTTAGTGAAAATGGCTTCAAAATATTTTATAAAAATATTATTAATCAATAATTTTCTAATTATTATCGATTAAAAATCATTTAATAACAATTTGAGGACAAAAAAATCAAAATAATTAATAAAAGATCTAAAATACGTTGAAAATGTAACTCAAACTTCAAACGGCCATAACTTTTGATCCGGGTGTCCGTTTGAGCTCTACAGCATATAAAATCGAAGCCTACAACGATCTCTACGCGCTAGTGACTTAGGAAAAGCCTTTTTCACATTTTTAGAGCCCAAAAAAGGCCCATAAGGCCTCCAAAACTGAGTTTTTAGTCGGGATACCCCGATTTTTTAACATTCAAACAAGTATAACTTTTCAATCGGATGTCTGTTAGGCCTGTACCACATATCATATCAAATATTATTTCATTTTCTTCGATTTGACTGGTTATGACATTGAAATGAAATTATAGATTATAAGTTATGGTCGTTTTGACATTTTATAGCTTTTCAAATACACATATATATGTATTTATTCGTAAATATATATGTTTCTGTGTATGTGTGGGTGTCTATGTGTATGTCTGTGTGTTGTATATATGTATATATGTATTTATTTACTTACTTACTTATAAAAACACATCAAAAACATATTTTTTTCATAAATTCATTTAAAACTAATCTTATATGTACATTCTATGGATTTTCAAATACACATATATATGTATTTATTCATAAATATAAATGTGTTTGTGTGTGTGTGTGTCTCTGTGTGTGTCTGTGTGTTGTATGTATATATGTATGTGTGTTGTATATATCTATGTATGTATGCATGTATTTATTTATTTATAAACACACATAAAAAACATATTTTTTCGTAAATGTATTTAAAACTATTCTTATATGTATATATTAATATACAAATAAATATATGTATAAAAAATTATAACTAAAAATATATATATAAATATATTAATATACGAATTAATATATATATACTAATATATGAATAAATATATTTATATTAATATGAATCTATATCAATATATGAATCAATATATGAATAAATATAACTATATATATATAGATATATCACTAAATAGAGAACAAAATGAAATGGCATAGTGGTAAAGGTGCAGCAGCAAAAGGGGGGAGGTACCGGGTTTGAGTTCGGGTGGAAGCGAAGGGGGTGCGTGCGTATGAGGATGTGCAGGAAGGGCATCACGCGGGAGACCTCCTAGCGCTGATAAAGGGGGTGTGAAGCGCTGATAAAAGCACTCCCTCTGTATTATATTTTATTTTTTTATTTTTTTTTTATTTTTTTTTTATTTTTTTGACCTTTATCAGTGCTTTTTAAAAGCGCTGATAAAAGGGACCCCCCTATATTAGCACTGAGCTTTATAGGGCTTTTTTAGCGCTGCTAAATCCCTTTTTTAGCGTTGATATAGGCCGTTTTTGTAGTAGTGAGTTATGCATAAGTGAACATTGTTATCACTACCCCTATAGACACTAGAGAACATGAGGCTGATACATAGGAATAGGTGGAGGATTCTTATGTTCGTAATACAGTCCACACAAAAATTATTAAAGAAAGTGAGAATACCAAAAACTTGAGGCTTTCTATGAATTTAGGGATTCAAAAAACTACTCCATTACCACCTCCTTGGTTAGAATCATCTAAGGAAAAGGGTAAAGGTGTGATCATATATCACCTGCCACTCGAAGATTTTGAACCTCTCACACTTGAGGAAATATTTTCTCAGTATAAGGAAGGGATGAAGGAGTTGATAAAACTCAATGAAAAAATACTCTGAGGAAAAAACTCTATTGTATATGTTCTACAAGGAGATCCTCATCTCACAATCCTAACTAATGCGCCTTAACAAAGAGGTTTCTTCATAGAAACTGAAATGGGGATATAATATCCACTCAACATGGGGTACTGAAAAACAATATATTTGGACCCCATGATAGTAATATATCATGATTTCCCTCCATTAGATACACAACCACTTCTAGTTCAAATGTATCTGCATAAGCCAAATCATATAGGTTACCCACCGCGAGTATAGGAAGAATTGACACCTCTAGAACAACCTATTGTTCCCCTTGTTCAAGATCCTACCCAGTTGGCCATTCCTCCCCATATCATCAACACTTTTGAGTCACTAGAGGCTTTATTAGAAGCTATAGAAGGATTATGTTCACTAGTACAACTAAAGATGAATTCATACCCTTAATGGGTGGATATAACTCTCCCCCCCCCCAAATGGGAATCCTATATTCTCATAATTCAATGGTTCAAGGGATCCAGAATAGCTTCAAATGCACTTCGTGTCTCAGTGTGGCCCCATGATGGGGACCCTCAAGTAGTAAGAAGAAACTAACCTCAGATATTTTATACAAAATTTAGAGGGACCAACCTTTACCTAGTATACCGGTCTACCTGCCAAATAAATCAAGGGGTGTGAAGATCTTCATTGATAATTCCTCTATCAATTCAACTCTATGTTATAGAAGACAATGGTCCTTGATCTATAAAAATGTAAACAATAAGAAAATGAGATGGTTTCAGATTTTATTTCCATGTGGAAGAGTTTGACTTATTCTTTGACCTTGTAGATTACTCAAGAAGATTTTTTGGGTCTTTCCATTGAGAATCTTCATAACGAACTACAAACACTACTTATCCCAGTAAAGTATCCATGTGGATTTTAGGATATTTCCATAGTATAAAAATGGTTGGAAGATTATATTTTTTGATCCAAGTATAAATCCCATCCTATGTTGGCATCCCAAGGGAATAGGATGGGTAGATTGGAAATTGAAACTATTACTTTAAAACTAGCCTCTACGCCAACTCCAACTCCAAAGATCACACCTCATCATGTAGAACCTCCTCCTAAACAGCAGCATCAGTATATGTATGCCCATCAGGATGATATAAAGGAACCTAAATGTTCCCATTTTGAGAGTCATAAGAATATATTTTATTCCTTATAAGTTGAGTAAGTTCCTAGTTACTTTTTAGCATCCATGGAAAATAACTTGCTAAAGTTTCCAGAGCCCAAGAGACCTGAGAAAGTTGTCCTTGAAAACCAGCAAGATTATTTGCTCATATCATCGAATTCTAGGGCACACCATCCAAAAAAAATTTGTATTTAAATACATCCTGAAAAATATATTTGATTATGGTTAGGTAAAGTTGGGAAAACCACTAGCATATGTAGTGTGGGTTTCCACTGCCACTCCTAAGGAATAATGTGAATATAAGGAAGTTACCATAAAAAATTCAAATAATTTTAGGGATTGTACGACTAAAAAAATCATCCAAACTCATGATATACTATAATCATAGTTAAAAAAATCAATTATGCCCCTAGTCCCTTATTCTATGTCACATCTGACTCCATTAATGCCATATCCCTCCAAAGGATAGTCTTCTAAGAATATACATGGATAGAATATAAAAAAAATAATAAAATGAACTTGTACCAAGAAAAAAGTTAGCCTTAAATATCTCATACCTCATGCCTTTAGTCCCAAGAGAATGGGTGCTTACCCAAAAAATGGTAAAATGGGAACCACCCCAACAAACGGTACTGTGAGAATCATCTGGCCATACAGAATCATCATCAGATGAAGAATTAATTTTTGGTTACATTAATTTCAATCACATAATGGATCTTTTATCTGATGTTGAGAAAGATTATGAGCTATAATTCCCTATTCTGAGATGGGAAACCATAGGTAAAGGTCGTAGAATCCAAGTAGTTAGGGAAATATATATTCATGGTCAAAACTAATTTCCTAGCCACATCCCCACTAGGGTTGTTTATGCTGCTAACACTCACAGAATAGTACTTAGACTGGCATAGGAAGAGTAGGGAAGTGAAACCACCATCACAAAGAGTATTACAAGCCTGATCATTCAATAATATTGACTAGAATGGGTGCAGTAGTCTCATAAACCCATACAGGTAGGCAAGATGAAACAGTCCAACCCAACAGTAAAGGTTCCTTCAACATCTTCGCAACCACCCGACTCATCTACCTTAGGCATGTCAGTCCCTACAGTTCCTACTATAGAGTATCTCCCCATAGGAAGATGTGTGACTTTAACTTAAAAATATTAAATCTTGAAGTAGTTTGACATGGTTCTATTAAAACTTTCAATTTTTGATGCTCTCAACATGTCAAAGGATCTACGAGAAGCACTTGTAGAGGCTCTACTGAGCCCTCAAGAGTTTGAAGATAAAGTCACTACTACCAAGGAATATCATGCAGAGATAAAATCCATGGAATTTCATGTATTTATCTATTTCATGGAGTATAACAGAGATTCTATTATATAGGTACATATCATGTTCTTATATGTATATGGAATATTAGATGACATTGGCATCTGTCGAGATTTTATTAACAACGGATCAGGAGTCAATCTCATCCTAATAAGAACACTTTATTGATTGGGATATGATAAAAATGATCAATACATTTCTGGTATAATACTTCAAGGGTATGATAAAATTGAATAGAAACCATTTAGATTCATTAACCTCAAAGTTCAGTTTATAGATCTTGTGTTTGAATCTGAGTTCCAAGTTATCTGACAAGATACAGCTTTCAATGTCTTTCTAGGAAGGCCTTTCCTACACCAGAATACAGTGATTCGTTTATCATATCATCAATGCCTCTAATGCTATAGAAATGGGAATTTTGAGACATTTCATGGTGATAAATCTTTATTTGAATCTTGTGAATCTCAATAAATTGATGTATAATTCTACTAGAGAGAGGGGAAACAACCTATAATGGATGGTGTCACTCAGTTTAACACCACAAATGGTATGTAAATGACCATGGATGACCCATTAAAAGACATTTGTGGTGAATATGTGTTTCCCGTCAGTCAGGTCGAAGACATAAGATCAGATTCAGAGATGTGCTCTCTGATATTCATGATATCGGCCACATTAGTTGAATATAAGAGCACTAAAAAATGTATTTTATTTCCATGTTAGTGTTGATACCTCAAATAAAAATGATCCAAATTCATCCCCATAACTTTATAAAGTTTCCACTTCATCAGAAAAATATGAGGAAGTCATTATATTGTTGTTGAAAGATGTTTCTCAAAACACTGACCACCCCCTAATCTCAATAATTCCCCTTTTCTCCCATCCATCCTGATATAGACCCATAGGAAGAGGAGGAGGAAGAGAAAGAGGAATAAGAAGAAGAATCCAACCTTAAAGACCCTACTCTAGTATTCTAGGAAGGAGTCTCCATCATTGGAAATGAACTCCTACAAATAAATATGGGTATAGAGGAGGATCTATGACCAATATTGATCAATAAAGTCATGCCCCTCTATGAGAAGAAAATTTACACCTCTTTTCTGAATCATCACCAAGAATTGTTTGCCTAGAATTACAAATAAATTTCATTCCTTGATCCCAATGTGGCTACCCATCACCTAGTATTTCCAGGATACCACCACGATTACAGGCAAGCATCTATAAGGACACATCCTACTCATGACACCAAGGTCAAAGATGAAATTTACAAGATCATCAAATAAAACTTCATTTGGGAAGTCTAGTACCCAAAATGGTTGTCCAACATTGTCCCCATCAAGAAAAATAATGGGAATATCAGGGTTTTCATCAATTTCATATAACTCATCCATTACTATTCAAAAGATGACTTATTGGGTATGATTATAGAACTTCTGATTGATGCAACATCTAACTATCAAGCTCTATCATTCATGGATGACTATTCAAGATACAATCAAATTATAATGGACCTGGAAGATGAATAATAAAATTCCTTCAAAACCCCCCATGGAGTATTATACTATTGGGTGATGCCCTTTGGTTTAAAGAATATTGGCACTACATATCAACATGTCATGAATTACATCTTCAAACCATTCAAGGTAAAATAAACTGAGTGCTATGTTGATTATTTAGTGGTAAAATTATGGAAATTTTTTAATCACCTTTCTAATTTTTGAAATTATTTTTCATAAACTGTGACAACACAGTCTGAAAATGAACCCCCAAAAATGTTCTTTCTGCATTACCTTAGGAAAATTTCTCAGCTTCATAGTATTCTATCGTAACATCAAAGTAACCCTAAAAATACTAATGCATTCCTAGGTATTCCACAACCTTGAAAACTAAAAGAGTTGAGAGAACTATAGGGACACATTTCCTACATTCAACACTTAATATCAAACCTCACAGGCAAGTGTTTCCCTTCTAGGTTGATGAAGAAAGGGACTGCATTTAAGTCGATTGATGACTGAAAATAATTATTCAAAATCCTCAAGAAATATATCTTGATGCCACTAGTGTTGATGCCAATAGTTGAAGGAAATTCACTTATATTAAATGTGACCGCTTTGTAATAGTCATTGGGGGCCTTCCTTATACATAAAAAATGATGTTGGTAGTGAAAAAATACCTTATTATCTCATTTATACCATGATTGATAGTAAGATTTGATATTCAGATAACAAGAAGAACTTTTTGGAACTTATTTTTGTAGTACATAAATTAAGTCACTATTTGTAGCACCATGAGGTACATTTGATCTCTTTAAATGAACCACTCAAATATATCCTCAATCGTTCCATGTTGACTAGATGTTTTTCATGATGGGCTGTCATTATGAAACAGTTTGACATCTGGTTTTATATCAAAGAAGGTGATAAAAGGGCAGGCCTTAGAAAATTTCTTTTAAAAACATACCTCTACAGAATAAGTACCAATGAGTATCAAACTTCCAAATGATGAGATCTTCTCCATTAAAGAATCTAACCAAATGTAGGAAATGTACTTTGACGGTGCATCTATAATCCCAATAAGATAGAGTATGGAATATCGTAATCTTGCAAAGTCGGTTTAGGATTCATTCTCATTTCTCCAGCAAAGGCAGTTCTATCCTACTCCCTCCTTCTATCAGAAGTCTGCACTAATAAGAGGCTGAATACTAATCCATCATTGTTGGATTGGAATTAGATTTTTTAATACCATTGACTAATCATAGAATCAAAGTTGACTCCGAGTTGGTGATTAAAAAGATCAATGGTGGTTATTCCATCAGAAAAGAAGATTCAATCCCCCTGATTACTTATGTTTGAGGATTGATAGTAGAATTAACATCTAATCCAACACTAAATCACATCCTGTATTTACAAAATTCTCAGGTATATGCATTATAAAATGCTGCTATAGCCTTACCAAATCCAGATACGGATGAAATAATCACTGATATCTCCCATCATAGAATAGTATCATTACTTTTTCAAAGAAGTATAGAAGAGATCAATAGGGTTGACTCCACCACTAAACTAGATAATTATGTAAATTATTGGATGATTCACATCCTAGAATACCTCCAAAATGGTACCATTATATCATATAGATATAGAAAATAATATATATGATGATAGGAAGGAAATTTCACTCTCTATGATAGCCTGGGTCATCATAAGGTTCTTTATAAGAAAATATTCAATGGAGTTATCCTCAGATTCATTGACAGAGTGGAGACGACTGCCACTATGAAGGAAGTTCATGTTGGCACTTATGGTTCCCGTTATTCAAGAACCAATATTTCTCAACAAATCAAGAGGATTGTGTATTTCTAGACTTTGATAATGTGGGATTTCACACAATTTATCAAAAAGTTTCATTCCTTCTAAGTGAATGACAACTTTATCCATAAAACCCTAGAGTTTCTACACACAACTAAATATTTAAATTCGTTCTCTATATGGGGAATGAATGTTGTATAGAAATACCCTTCATCTATGTCTAAGCATTTCAAATACATCCTTACTGCTACTAACTTCATCTACAAATGGACTGAGGTGGTGCCTCTTAAGGAAGTCGGGACCAAGAGTGTCATCAATTTCATGAAGTTATATATCATCATTTTATTTGGTGTCCCTCACACAATACTGATGGAAAATGGAATCAAATTTTTCTCTTTTTAATTAAAGAAGTTATACCAAGAGTGAAACATCAAATCTAACCATACTTCCCACTACCATGGAGTGGTAAATGGAAAGATGGAGACTTTAAATAAAACTCTATGGAATATTCACCATAAAATTGTGGCTATATAAAATAAGTCTTGTTCTGATAAGCTTCTGCACGCCTTTTGGGCCTACCTCACTATAACTCACACTACTACTCAGGTGACCCCGTGTTCACTAGTTTACATAACAGAGGTAATGCAACCCATTGAGGTCCAATTTCCCTCACTCCAAATACTTATATATGGAAGAATATCAGATGATGACCAATAATATAATTACTTGGATGAGTTAGATCTAGTTTATGAGAAAAGGTTTCATATCTTTCACCACTTTAGGTTCACCAAAAATGGATAGCATGATCCTTCAATAAGAAATTTCATCTTCATTCATTCCTTCAAGGAGAACTAGTTTTATCTCCTAAAACTCTGATGATACTTGGAAAGAAACCCCCAAATCTTGAAACAAAGTGGGAAGGACCTTACATCATATATAAATTCTATCCCAATAGAGCTTACTCATTAATCATTATGGATGGGTAATGTACTATGACCCTAACAATGCAAGGTTCCTCAATAAATACTCCATGTGATATCCATGGTCCTAGTCATAAGACCCTAAACTACAAGACACCATGGTTCTAGTGGTAAGACCCTAAACTGAAAGGCAGCATGGTCCTAGTTGTAAGACCCTAAACTACAATGCATCATGGTCCCGGGCTCATGACCTTAAAAGGAATTAACTTTACTTCCTAGTAAAAAGATTTAAACTTTATGATACATCTTTGTCACATGACATAAAAATACATGGTTCACATCCCTCTTTCATGATATAAAACTTTATAACAATTTGGTTCTCACTTGAGAGGTCCCAATCTAGTTTTTAGTCTCCTACCACACCACCAACCTATATACCCTTCAAAACTATGTGTGTATTGATTCCTTACTAAACAAGATATATAGTGACACCCATATCTCAAATCCTGAGTCTAGCAACAATATGAGTGAAAAATGTCCCCTCCCTGCATACGGGTCTAACTGGTATAGGAAAATTTTCAACAAGAACTACATGTTTCTTGATTCTCTCTTCAAAAATATATGTAGTGATGCTTGGGACCCTTAACCTAGGCCCAACACAGCAAAAAAATAGGATCATGTGTCCATTTCCTCCTGTATATGACCCCAATCCATACAGGAGATCTTAATTCATATTCCCTCATTTAGGAACCCATCATGGAAACAAATGTGTCCCCTTACCTACATGTGATCCATATATATTCAAGGAAATTTTCACTACATGTCCAATGTCAGTCCAAATTATTCCTTTGTGCTTGGACACATCCCTTTCACACATCATACTCCTTGCCCTTGGAAACCCAAATCATTAAAAACTCACCTTGTCTATTGGGAATAAGAGCTCCTAACTCTAGAGGACACCATTGTTTTTACTATGCATAATACATCTCAAATTGAATTTTAATAATGTGTTCCCCCAAAGGGAATGTCAACCAAAGGAACCATTTTCCTTATAAAAATGATTCACCTTATTTTCATATGACTCGACAGTATCATAACAGAATTCACCTTTCAGTCACTCCTTCTGTACTTGTCCCGTATCATTTATCCTTATCCAAGAATCCCCAAGATCATGATTTATAATTTCCTTCCTCATGTGTTAAGTACGTATGAACATTCTTAACCTAGTAATCCCTATGTAGTTTATTATTTCCATAACTCATGGTCTAATCTGTGTAACCTTAAACTATAGAAACTATAGGTCCTAGTCGTATGACCCTAAACTACAAGACAACATGGTCTTAATCACATGACCTTAAAATGAATGACCAAAGGTCCTTATTTCATAACCTTAAAAGGAATGAAAGACATCCTAATCATGAGATGTTAAACTTTACGACAACATCCTCACTATGTGATGTAAAATTTCATGGTTCACAACCCTATTTCATGACTTAAAACTACATAACACTTTGTTCATCACCTAATAGGTCCCTAGTCTTGGTGATGTTCTCTTAATGCACCACCTTTTGTATAAATTTTAGGATTCTAAATGGCAGAATAGGTTTTTAGATAAAGAAAATATAGAAGAAAGAGTCACACAAGACATAAAGATCTACATGGTTTAAGAAATGATCCTTACATCCACAAAGAGTTAGAAATATCACTAAATTGGGAGCACAAATTACAGGAAGTATCTCAAAGTTTCAATCATAATAAAACCTATCTTGAAATGGGATAATAAAGAAGATAAAGTCTTGTTCCACCAACTACATAGAAATTCCACACTGCTATAGTGAATGATGGCTAGAAGTATGCATCGATATAGTTCCACGGGGACCCAAGTCCAAGCTGCTATAGTGGCTGGTGTCTAGAAGTCCAAGGAGCTATAGTAATGTTGTCTCCAAAGTTTGAGATGCTACAGTAGTCAGACTTAAGTCTGCATGAATACTATAGAATCTTGGACTTTGGAAACAACAGTACTGTAGCTTCATGGACTTTTATCCCCCATCCACTGTATCATCTTATAATTGGGTGTTGGTGTCACTTTAGTTATGCGGACTTCTAGATGTCTTTCACTGTAACGGTGTGGACTTTCAGTGTGGTTAGTGGCACAACACTTCATCTTCCATGGTAATGTGGAGTATTTGTGAGGTTTCTTATCCATTATTCAAGAGATTTATTTTGAGGGTTTTCTCCTTATAATAGTGATGGAGTGTGTACCCACTTTTACCCATTGTGATCCTTCTATTTGCCCATGGTTTTTTTACCCCTTTCATTTTGGTGGTTTTTCCAGATTACATATGGTGCCCATTTATTTCTACATTTTTCACTTTATTTAATCTCATGATTATTTCCACACCAGTAGGATAATAATTTTCTATCCCAACACCACTAACCTATTCCTCCTTAGAACTATGTGTGGCATAATTCACATTTCAATGAGATATGTAGTGATTCTCGGACCTCTTTCCTAGGTCCATCCACAAAGTAAAGAAAATATCCCCATATCATACATAAAAAAGCACATATATATATATATATACATGCAAATATATATAAGATCCATGCATGGGACTCTAACATGGGTCCTTTCATTGGTAGATCCATCTTAAGTAAAATTTACTCTCTTTTCACATGAGTCAGATCAATGTAGTGAGTTGTGTCTAGAACTATGTATGGATTGATTCTCTCTTTAAAAAAATATGTAGTGATTCCTAGGGCCTCATTCTTAGGCCAAATCTCAAATCCACCCCTTTATAAGATAATTTTCACCATCCTTTGGCCCCTGAGGATACTCTTCACGTTAGGTTTTTTACTTTTTGGCTGGAGAGGACATCTTTTCACCTCATATCAGTCAAGTATTTGTGTCCATAAACAACAGAAACCCCATGGTTCTTATCAAAATACCCTAAAAGATACGACTGGATCATCCTATTTAGAATATGTTAAACTATATGACATTTTCCTAAACCGCATGATGTAAAACTGTATGGTTTATATCCCCATCGCACAACATAAAACTACATGATACTTTAGGTCCTCACCATAGATAATGCATCCATTATGGTATTATTCATCTACCATTCCATATTCTAGAACAATATATGGATTGATTCTGACTAACATAGGATACGAAGTGATGCCTAGATTCTTTAACCTAGGCCCAACCATAAATCCTAAAATAGGGTGCGATTGTCTCTCACCCTACCAGTTTTCTTATACTAACTTACATGAAATGAAGGAAACCTTGTTATTCCTTGTTTTTCACACTAATCATGACTCACATGGGCTTAGGAATATTGTAAGGGGCCTTCTTTCATGGTCAATACACTTGGTCTCAATATAAAGACCTTAAAATGGATACAAATTGGTTTGTAGATGCTTTTTCAGTTCAAGATTTATTTCTATCTTCACACCATAGTCCGAGCACTATGACATTAAACTAAGTGTAATTAACCATGAGATCATATATACCAGAATTTACCTCTCTATTAACGTTGGTTTTATATTTTCCCTTATAGTATGGAATATATAACCCACCATTCTTGGTCTAAGTTATGTGACCTTAAGCCTCAGCAACATTTGTTCAAAGTTGTGTGACCTTAAATTATATCCTTGCATTGTTTCAGCTTGCATGACCCTAAACTACCAATGGAAAGATACATAGTACTCTCTAGGTTCAAAACCCTAAAAGGGGAACCTGTGAAAAAATCGAGACTCATTTGGCTAGGAATGTACCATGTACAACCTGGGAAACACATGAGAATCTAAGGAAAAAATAAAAGGCATAAAATTTACTAGGTTAAAAACCTAAAAAGTTTGTCCTGATTAAAATGCCAAATCCCTTTCTGCTAGTCCACCCCATTAATTTATTTAGAAAAAGTTAAGTAAAAAAATAGATATAAATCTCGTAAGGGCCGCAATTCAAACCTAAAAAAAATCGGTTTATGCTTGATAGGTCCATCGACCTAGGAAAAAATTAGAGCAAGTATTTTTTCCCAAGACTCATCTGAGGGTACCAAATCCCCACATGAATTTAAAAAGTATGAAACGTGGTATATCCTACATGACCCTAAACTTATTATAGTTTCCTACCCCATGAGTCCTAAAATTATAGCATGAGAGTCAAATATATGCAACATCCCCACAGAAACATGGGTCCCTACACATGAATCCATGATAAAGGGATGATATCCCCTCTCTTATGTATGAGCTAGATCTATGTGGTATCTTTTAGCATAGATTTATTCATTAATGATCCTATGTTGAAAATTTCATCCCTCTATGTATGAACTTGATTTATATGGGAGTCCCCTTAAATAGAAATATGTGTGTATTGATTCCTACTATCACAAGATGCATAGTGACATCTAAATCTCCCATCTTGGATCCAATCACAAATAAACTTTCATTCCACCACCCTTTCATTCCTAGAATTTAGACCTTTCCCAATTTAGTATATTCATGCCCTGACTTTAGATTACTCATCTCGGAATCCTAAACACCTTAATTCAATATTATTACATTGTTGATATCTAAAATCTTTATACTGAGATCCACCTTTTGGAAAGAATCCTACCAATGGTGAGATAGCTCAAAATCCTACCAGATGATTTAAGAATGCATAAAAGTTCCATATATTTACCTTAAATCATATTCTTTTCGTTTTAAACAAATCCAATTATAAGGGGGGCATTTTTTGGCATCGAAAAATTCATTCCATGCACTTTTTTGAAAAAACTAATGATATTATCCTCACTTAGACAAAACATGTCATGTTTGAGTAGAAATATGACAACCCTGCTTTTATTACAAACTTAAACATGATTTATTACATAAACCATTCACTTGATACAACATGGATGATCGAGAGGTCTAGTGTATTTGGGGCTTAGGATCATTACATAACAACTTAAAACATGAAGTACAACATCTTTATTGAAAACTTCCTTTACATGACCACTACATTCTCTCGTTCTTAGCATTGCATGGGATAACCTGAGGACATGCATAAGAAAAGGGGTGAGCTATAAATATCAGTAAGGGAATAAACATGGAATACATGAGGAGTACAATACATGTTAGACAATAGGCATATCAATAGAGCACAAGAGAAACATGAACATAAAGGCATGATAAAGCATGATAATCATAACATGGAAATGTGGCAACAACACTTAACATGGAATTAGCATGATCCAAGGCTCATTGCGCATAGATCATGAGTAAATCCTCATTAAACTTGAATTATCATGAGTCAACACTCATTTCACATGACCTATCATGACACTATACTTTACCCAATGCATTGGAGCGCTATAAGGGCGTACCCTTCTTAAACATTTCATTTCATGCATAAGTGTGCCACATGGATCATAAAACATGGATTCATTAAATATAATCAGTTATTCCACGATAAAGGAATGTGGAATTCATACCTGAAACTTTATAATCAATAAGTAAATGTGCATAAAGGTGAATACCCTTGATGGATAAATGGGCATGGTATTCACTACACAAAGGCATTGGCTTAGAAAATCGGTGCAATTTCGGCAGCGTAACGGCGTGACATAAGAATTCATAAAAATGGTTGATGAGAGAGAAAGGGGTGTCTCATCATATTTACATGAAATGTACAGTAAGGGGGTAATATAGATACATGTCCAAACAATTGTAATGGAATTTAGATTCATGATACAAAAGTATTGCTTGAATGTAAATGAGGAGAGAGAAGTTCCTTTTGGAATTTCGGTATAGTAACAGGTGTACATGGGAGGCATTTAATGAGAGAGAAAGGGGTATCCCATCATTCAAAAAATAAGATGGCAGTATGGTGGAGGTGAGAAACCATACCCCAGAATTTATAATTGAAATTAAAAGGACATAAAAATATTAAAAAAATTGGACAAAAAAGTGAAAGGAAGAAAAAACCCTTACTTGGAAGTGTGCTTCCAAAGGCTTGAGAGAGGCTTCTTGGGAGCTTGGCGCACCTTGAGAGGATTATAGAGAGATTAGGGTAGAGTTTGGACGAACTCCAAAGGCTTTGAGTGAGGATGAAGTGGGAGATTTGGTGGGTTTATATAGGAAAGGTGAGGGAATTCTTTATTATTTAGGTTTGGGACCCCTTATATTAAATTAATCCAAACCACAAACCATCCCATGATTTTTGCCCATGGTTTTTGGAAAAGTGAAGAGGAAAAAAATATTTTATAATTCCAAAGTCCGAAATTCTTAAAATAATGGGGTTGCTTATGTGGAGGTGAGTCACACTCTCATGGAAAATAATTTAAAAAGACAAGATGTTTAATAAGTCTTGAGGGGTCCATTAATGTTTTTTAAAATAATTAAAACAAACCCAAAATCACATTATTTTATTGGTAAAACATATATTGTCCGAAAATAAAGCTTATAGTATTTTATTACATCACTATTGGGTCATTATGATGTCATAAAACACATTATATATTTAAACGGTGTTTAATTTTTACCCAAAAATTTGACTGTCTCAGAAAATTATGAAAAATTCACCGTTGGATAATTTCGATGTCCTGATTCTAGAAATAACATTTATTTTATCTAAATAATTTTCTAAATATGTTAATTTTCACTTTTAAAATAAAAACTGACATTTATCGAAAATTCACGGGTTTTGACAAAAATGGCTTCCAAACCTTAATAAAAAATTACAATTGCATTCATAAAATTATAAGATAATTTATATTTAATAAAAATTAATTTAATAATAATAATAATATTTTATTAAAATATTATTTAATTCAAAAAAATCCCTTAATTTAATAAAATAGAATTCTTAATTAAATAATAACTAAAAACACTATTTGTACTTTAAAAACTATTTACAATGTATCAATAATGACAAGAAAGTATATTCATTATTATATACAAAAATAATGTACATGAACATAGTACTAGAAATTTGTTACATAACCCCTTAAAACAGCCGCATAAGACCTATGGGTAAGGTGTGCGATGGTGACAGACTCTTGGGGTGGCTCGGATAACATCGCTCGAGTGGTAATTTCTATCAACTTCCACTTTTCCCGTAGACGATCATGTTCGAGATTGACATGATGAAGCTCAGCTTGGGCTTGGTCAAGATCGAAGCCCAAAGATGCCACCTCTTTTCTGAGCTCCGACAAATGGGCTTCGTATGGAGCAATTCTACTGGATGAGGCCATCGCTTCCTTTGTCTGAGTAAATTGGGTTTGTTAAAGCCCTATATTTATACTAATCATGTGATAACTGTTCAACGGCTATAAAAGCAACGGTCAAAATTCTTAACATAAAACCAAAGAAGTTGATATTTTATATAAACATTTTACATAAAGAGACATTTAATTAGATCAAGAGGGATTTCTATTAATGAATCTTTGGGTCGTTACAATATTTCCCCTTAAGAAATTTCACCATCGAAATTTCCTTTTCCCACACTAAAATAGATGTGGGTAACTCAGCTTCATCATTTCTTCCGATTCCCAAGTCACTTATTCAAACTTGTGGTTTCTCCACAACACCTTGACGAGGGGTATTGTCTTATTTCGTAGAACTTTTTCTCTATGATCTAAGATCTTCACTAGTTGCTCCTCATAAGAAAGATCATCCTCCAACTGTACCACCTTAGAAGAGAGTACATGTGAAGGGTATGGTATGTACTTCCTTAAGAGGGATACATGAAAGACATCATGTACTTTGGTCATGGTAGGTGGAAGCGCTAGTCGATAGGCCACAGCCCCGACATGATCAAGAATCTCGAAGGGGCCGATGTACCTTGGACTTAGAGGTGAATCTTGGATCTCAGTCAGACACAATAGATAGTGGCACTCCATGCAGCCTTACCACTTCCCTGATATATATCCGTGCTAGTTGATCCAATGATAAATCCTCCCTAATATAAAAGAAGTGTGTAGTCTTTGTAAGATGATCCACAACAACCCAGATGGCATTATTGCATTTGGATGTCCTCGGAAGTCTAGTGACAAAGTCCATGGTGATGTTCTCCCATTTTCATTCTGGTATGGGAAATGGTTGCATCATCCCCTTAGACTTTTGCCTCTCTTCCTTTACTTGCTAGCACACCAAGCACTTTGATGTATATTCAGAGATCTCCTTTTTTATATTATCCCACCAAAAGTTTTCTTGGATATCTCGATACATCTTTGTGCTCCCTATGTGAATAGAGAAATTTGAACTATGTGCATCATCCAAAAGTTCCTTCTTCAGCTCCGGATGTGATGGAACACATATCCTTTTCCCAAATCTCACAATTCTTTCTTCATTAACATTAAACTCCAAGGATTTACCTTTTTTGATAGATTCCACTTTTTCTTGAATTCCCACATCATCCTTTTGAGCATCCCTTAACCTTTCCAAAATAGACGGTTGAGTAATCATTTGTGAAAGGATTGATGATGTTCCCTTCTTTATGATTCCCATGTCCATCTTCATTAAGTCTAAGAAGATTGGATCCTTCTCAAATCTCATCATTGATAAAATCATTGGGTACTTTCTACTTAGGGAATCTGCCACCTTGTTCACTTTCCCAGGGTGGTAATGTATTGAACAGTCATAATCCTTGATGAGATCTATCCATCTTCTATGGCGCATATTAATCTCTTTCTGTGTGAATATATATTTAAGACTCTTGTGGTCAGTATATATCTCACATTTCTCCCCATAGAGATAATGCCGCCAGATTTTCAAGGCAAAGATCACCGCCGCCAACTCCAGATCATGTGTTGGATAGTTTCGCTCATGGATTTTCAACTGCCTTGAGGCATAAGATATCACTTTATCATTCTACATCAGCACACAGCCTAAGCCCTTCTTCGAAGCATCACTGAATACCACAAAAATATTCCCACTCATGGGTAAAGTGAGAACGGGCGCAGTGATAAGCCTCTTTTTCAACTCCTTGAAGCTTTCTTCGCATTCATCACTCCAAGCAAACTTTACTCCCTTTCGAGTTAGCTTGGTATGAGGTTTGTACAATCATGAGAAATTTCTCACAAATCATCGATAATATCCAGCTAACCCCAAGAATCTACGGATATCTGTTATCGATGTTGGCCTCGTCCATCCCTCAATTGCATCTGTTTTGGAGGGATCCACAGATATCCCATTGCTTGTGATGATATGGCCCAAGAATGAGACTTCATTTAACCAGAACTCACACTTGTTGTACTTTGCATAGATCTTCTCCTTGTGCAAAGTCTCCAGTACAGTTCTTAAATGCTCCTCATGATCCTCCTTGGTTTTGGAGTATATTAGAATATCATCTATAAATACTACCAAAAAAATTTCTAGGTAATCTCTAAAAACTCTATTCATCAAGTCCATGAAGATTTATGGAGTATTGGTGAGTCTGAAAGGAATTACTATGAATTCATAGTGCCCGTATCTTGTACAAAAAGCAGTCTTGGGTACATCTTCCTTCTTCACCCTTACTTGATAATATCCCAACCGAAAATCTACCTTGGAGAAGTATTGTTCTCAATGCAGCTGATCGAACAATTCATCGATCCGTGGCAGAGGATACTTGTTATTTATCGTGATTTTTTTAAGTTCATGATAATCGATGCAAATCCGCATTGACCCATCCTTCTTCTTGACGAAGAGGACTGGTGCACCCCATGGTGAAGCACTTGGGCGTATAAACCCTTTATGTAGATTATCCTGTAGTTCAGCTCTTCAAGTTCCACGACAACCATTCTATATGGAGTCTTGGATATTGGTAGTGCCCCTGGTATAAGTTCAATTGAGAATTCAACATCTCTTTTAGGAGGAATACCAGGCAGTTCCTCGAGAAACACTTCATCAAATTCCCTCACAATAGGCATTTCTTCAAGGATGGTTTCTTCCTTGGACTCAATCATCTGATCCAGATACGTGTGCTCATAGGGCAGTAATATCCATTCTTGAGATGATGGAGCTAAAGGAGATTCATCTTCCTCCTTACACTTGTAAAGAATCGGGGGTCGATTCTCCATATGGAGTGTGATTTCCCTCTCCTAGAAATTTATGTTGGCTCTATATAAGGAAAGCCAATCCATGCCAAGAATTGCATAAAATTCCACCAGAGGGAGTATGATGAGGTTCGCTGAGAAATTAAATCCACAGATTATAACAGGGGAGGACTTATATTCATGGGATGCAATGATTTCCCCATTTTCCGTACTCACCGACATCTTCACTTCCATGATTTGTGGTGGTGCTGGGATTGTTCTACTAAACTTTTGAGATATAAAAGAATGCGTAGAACCTGAATCAAAAAGTATGTTCGTTATTCTTGAATGAATAACTAGCATACCTGTCACCACTTCATTCATGGGGTTTACTTCAACATAAGTGATGGAAAAAGCTCTTCCATGCTGCCTTGGAGGTTGTTGGTTGCCTCCGAAAACCTTTGGATTAGGGAACTGATTTGCAAGATGCACTGGTTCTTTGAATTTGTAGAAATGAACAATGCGATGAGGTTCAAACGGAGCGTTACTCTTCTCTGTCGCAGCCGCGGGTCTTTCTTGCTGACAGTTAATAGCTAGGTGCCCTTCTCTTCCACACCTAAAGCATTTCCTCGTCCCCTTGAGGCAATTTCCAGGGTGCTTCTTTCCGCACTTTTGGCAAGTGGGGTGCTGGATCTTCTTATCACCATTGGATTTATCCATCGGACCGCAAGCATTGAAGTCCACCTTACACTTCTTTTCCCCATGATACCCATGTGATTCCTTGATCTCCATTTTGACCTTGAGGGCACATCGGACAATTTCCTCATAGCTGTCGAAGTCATGGATCACTAACGCTTTCCGCAGGCTAGGCTTAAGCCCACCAAAGAAGCGGTCAACCTTGCATTCGGGGGTAACGACAAAGCCGGAAGCGTATCGTGCAATCCTTGTGAAGTTTTCCTCGTACGCTCCAATAGATTCTTCTTCTTTTTGCTTCAGGGAAAGGAAGTCCATTTCCATCTTAAGCCGGAGGGTGCATGGAAAATATTTATCGAAAAACATCTTCCGGAAATCCTTTCATTCCAACGCCTCGATCTCCTCCTCAGGCTTTGTATTTTTTATCAACGTCCACCATTGATCAGCTTCACCCTCCATACGATAAGCCGCCATGAGAACCTTCTCTTTCTCGGAACATTAAAGGATAGAGAAGATCTTTTCAATGGAGTTGATCCATTGTTCAGCGATCGTGGGATCGGATGATCCACTAAAAGTAGGAGGCCTTTGTCTCATGAAGCTCTCGATAGCGACTTGTTCCTTCTTAGGGGGGTTTGGACATTCCTCTTGACCCGTGTTTCTATTCAAAGCTTGAGTTAGCTGAGAGAGAAGCGTGACAAAGTTCACGATTCCCGCTCCCATTGGATTGGGCATCTCATTAGTACAGTCATCACACTGATCTTCACACCGGTTGTTAGACTGAGTCCTCCTATTACTGGCCATTGGCTGGAATAAAAGGAAAGTTAGGGGGTAACACATAAAGGGTAACCAAATACAAAATTTTATGACTTAAAAATAAACTTTTATTTCCTTAACTCATGAGTCTATAGGCTTCAACCTAGGATTTTCATGATCTACTTTCTAACATATATTCTTAGGGGAATTTTTTTTAATTCCCTTAATAAGGGTTCATACTAAGCTTGTGAATTTATCAAAACATATCCCTCAGGAGTGTCATAACCAAGAGTGCAGTAAGGCCCATTATCGAGCACCAGTTCCTGTTCGAGTCTAGCTTAAAGCGGTGTTTTCAGGTTTTACCCCTAAGATACATCTGTGCCAGAGCTGCCTCTACCTGCTCGTATCCAGATAGGGATGTATTTGTTTGAAAAACCACTTACTCAGTACTTACCAAAACTTAGGGATGTTTTTATTATACTTAGTCTTGTCTCTAAGGATTTACTAGGATTTTCTAATCCTAATCCCAAAAATAACTAAACCTATCCTCTGATACCAACTATAACAACCCTTCTTTTATTACAAACTTAAACATGATTTATTACATAAACCATTCACTTGATACAACATGGATGATTGAGAGGTCTAGTTTCTTTGGGGCTTAAGATCATTACATAACAACTTAAAACATGAATTACAACATCTTTATTGAAAACTTCCTTTACATGACCACTACATTCTCTCGTACTTAGCATTGCATGGGATAACCTGAGGACATGCATAAGAAAAGGGGTGATCTATATAGCCCAGTATGGCAATAAACATGGAATACATTAGGATTACAATATATGTTAGACAATAAGCATATCAATAGAGCACAAGATAAACATGAACATAAAGTCATGATAAAGCATGATAATTATAACATGGAAATGTGGCAACAACACTTAACATGGAATTAGCATGAGCCAAGGCCCATTGCACATATATTATGAGTAAATCATCATTGCACTTGAATTATCATGAGTCAACACTCATTGCACATGACGTATCATGATACTATACTTTACCCAATGCATTGGAGCATTATAAGGGCGCACCCTTGTTAAACATTTCATTTCATGCATAAGTGTGTCACATGGATCATAAAACATGGATTCATTAAATATAATCACTTATTCCACGATAAAGTAATGTGGAATTCATACATGAAACTTTATAATCAATAATTAAATGTGCATAAAGGTGAATACCCTTGATGGAGAAATGGGCATGGTATTCACTACACAAAGGCATTGTCTTAGAAAATCAGTGCAATTTCGGCAGCGTAACGGCGTGACATAAGAATTCATAAAAATGGTTGATGAGAGAGAAAGGGGTGTATCATAATATTTACATGAAATTAAAAGTAAGGGGGTCATATAGATACATTTACAAACAATTTTAATGGAATTTAGATTCATGATACAAAAGTATTGCTTGAATGTAAATGAGGAGAGAGAAGTTCCTTTCAGAATTTCGGCATAGTAACGGGTGAACATGGGAGGCATTTAATGAGAGGGAAAGGGGTCTACCATCATTCAAAAAATAATAGGGCAGTATGGGAGAGATGCAAAACCATACCCCAGAATTTATAATTGAAATTAAAAGGGCATAACAATATTAAGAAAATTGGACAAAAAAGTGAAAGGAAGAAAAAACCCTTACTTGGAAGTGTGCTTCCAAAGGCTTGAGAGAGGCTTGAGAGAGGCTTCTTGGGAGCTTGGGGCACCTTGAGAGGATTCTAGAGAGAGTAGGGCAGATGTTGGACGAACTCCAAAGGCTTTGAGTGAGGAGGAAGTGGGAGCTTGGGTGGGTTTATATAGGAAAGGTGAGGGAATTCTTTATTATTTAGGTTTGGGACCCCTTATATTAAATTAATCCAAACCACAAACCAACCCATGATTTTTGCCCATGGTTTTTGGAAAAGGGAAGAGGAAAACAATATTTTATAAGGACAAAGTCCTAAATTCTTAAAATAATGGGGTTGCTTATGTGGAGGTGAGTCACACTCCCATGGAAAATAATTTAAAAAGACAAGATGTTTAATAAGTCTTGAGGGGTCCATTAATGCTTTGTAAAATAAGTAAAACAAACCCAAAATAACATTATTTTAATGTTAAAACATATATTGTCCGAACATAAAGCTTATAGTATTTTATTACATCACTATTGGGTCATTATGATGTCATAAAACACATTATATATTTAAACGGTATTTAATTTTTACCCAAAAATTTGACTGTCTCAAAAAATTATGAAAAAATCACCGTTGGATAATTTCGATGTCCTGATTCCAGAAATAACATTTATTTTATCTAAATAATTTTCTAAATATGTTAATTTTCACTTTTAAAATAAAAACTGACATTTATCAAAAATTCACAGGTTTTGACAAAAATGACTTCCAAACCTTAATAAGAAATTACAATTGCATTAATAAAATTATAAGATCATTTATATTTAATAAAAATTAATTTAATAATAATAATAATATTTTATTAAAATATTATTTAATTCAAAAAATACCTTAATTTAATAAAATAGAATTCTTAATTAAATAATAACTAAAAACACTATTTGTACTTTAAAAACTATTTACAATGTATCAATAATGACAAGAAAGTATATTCATTATTATATACAAAAATAATTAACATGAACATAGTACTATAAATTTATTACATAACCCCTTAAAATAGCCACATAAGACCTAAGGGTAAGGTGTGTGATGGTGACAGACTCTTGGGGTGGCTCAGATAACATCGCTCGAGTGGTAATTTCTATCAACTTCCACTTTTCCCGTAGACGGTCACTTTCGAGCTTGAAATGATGAAGCTAAGCTTGGGCTTGGTCAAGAGAGAAGTCCAAATATGCCACCTCTTTTCCGAGCTCCGACAAATGGGCTTCGTATGGAGCAATTCTACTAGATGAGGCCATCGCTTCCTTTGTCTGAGTAAATTGGGCTTGTTAAAGCCCTATATTCATACTAATCATGTGATCACTATTCAAAGGCTATAAAAGCAACGGTCACAATTCTTAACATAAAACCAAATAAGTTGACATTTTATATAAACATTTTACATAAAGATACATTTAATTATATCAAGAGGTATTTCCATTAATGAAACTTTGGGTATTTACAAGAAATGTGTCCCCAAGCTAGAAAAAGAAAAATATGTTATTTTCATGTGTTTCAAGAATACTCACACATTGATGGATGGAGATTCCTCATAAAAATTTCCCAATCCATTGGCGTTTTGGTGAGAATCACCCTCCATAATTAGGCCATGAATTTCTAAAATCGGTGATAAAAAAATGTTCATGCCTTAAAATGCATTTTTGAGGGTCCTTTGGGAACTTTTTGGCATTTTAAGACACCCTAATAGGGTTTATACACAATATTGAGGGGGTTATTTCACTTTACAAGATTCGATATGACTTCTCATGGAGCCCAAACGGAATTACATATCAAAATTTATGGACACCAGAATTTGGTGTCTCGCATAACTTTTCCAATCCCACATAGGTTTAGTCTGCATGGTTCACTTTTGTGGCTAGACACCTTGCACAAGTCTCCCCTATACGGAACACCCATGAACATCCAACCATCACAAAATAATTTCATGAACCAAATATATGAGTGACTTGCGTGAACATCCCTCTTCACCTACAATCTTGAGTTTTCCTATGAATAAGACCCTTGGGTTCCCCATTTGACATGACTGTAAGATAAAGAGACCACTTGAAGCTATTCTCACCCAATTCTCTCACCCAAGTCCTAAAAACCCTCATGAAGTTCCCTAAGACTACAAAATAAGAGGTAATTAGTGATATTAAATGGATTAAGGTCCCTCTAGATCTATAATACCAAGAACCTAGAGAGGAACCATCCTAACCCTAGTTAAAACCACTAGGGAGAAGGTCCCTTTCACAGCTTGAAACTTGAGTGCCAGTAATCCAAAGACACCTGAGGAGACCCTTGAAGATTAGAGAAAGGCATCACCAAATAACTATTTTCTAGATTTTTCATCACCTAAGAATTGTCTCCAAGTTTCCTAGGTACACCCTACGTGATGCATATCTAGCTCTCCCAATTCCACCATATGAAAGGCAAATCCATCTCACTTAAGTCCACCCTACACAAAGAACCTTCAGCTCCACCAGGCCTTACCTGGACAAAGAATCTCTAGATCTCAAAAGAATTACCTAGAAAAGAACCTCTAGCTCACCCATTTCTTACCTAAGAGAAGCACATTCATATTTCCCAAACCTTACCTAGGTTAGGAAATATTATCTTGCACAGGCCTTACTTAGGTGAAGTACCTCTAGCTCGCTCAGGCCTTACCTAGGTGAGGCACTTTCAACTTGCCTAGTCATTACCTAGGAGAGGCACCTTAATATCTCCTAGGCCTTACTTGGGAAGTAACTCTAGCTCTCCTAGGCCATACCTAGGTGAAGTACCTCTAGATCTCCCAATTCCACCATGAGTGAGACACCCTCTAAGCCCTCTCCTTCACCACTGATAATAGGGAACCCCTCTCCCTGGGACTTATGTCTAAGGGGGACCAAATTGAAACCTCCACTGAGGCCTCCAGATTTGTATGATCATGCTGAAAGGGGCACCAAAATATCTCTCATTCGATTGTAAATTCCCTTGGTAAAATATATCTTTCACTTATCATACCAAATAGGTAGAGTCCTTGAAATGATTACTGTTGTGAATTCTCTCAATAACAAGGACCCTTATCATGGAGGTAGTTCTAGGTACCTCCCCATTTTAAGAAGTGGGGGGAACCACTTGATTTTACCTTCTATAAGGGTGAATGACTAGTATCAATCCCCACCTATCAAAGGGTAGTCACCTATCAAAAGGGTCGCCCAAAGGAACCCCTCCTAGAGTATTCCCCTGGTCTTTCTTGTATGGAATTCCCCCACTTCTACATCCTCACCCTCATTCACTGGAGAATGAAGAAGATTGTGTGTATTTATAGATTTTATGTTTCCTTTTGTTTCTCACACTAATCATCACTCACATTGTCTTATAGGTTAGTGATGATCTTGTCATTAGAATAATAAAATACCACCAACATGGGCCTCCTATTCAGTATAATCCCCAACCATACTTTCCATATGGTATTCCTACTATGTGTAAGCCCCAAAATCATGTTACTATCATCTCAAAGGGTCATATTCCCTATGAAACAAACCTTAAAATTTCCATATTCCTGATGAAGAAACCTTGGGCCTCCTCCATAGGTGTAATCCTCAACCATTTTGAACTACGTGGTCATTGATTCATATCCAAATGGGATATGTAGTAATAATCCCTAAGGTTCAAACACAGCATCCTAAAATCATCCTAATCTTCTCTAGGAAATATTTCTAGTGAGGTCATATCCAACCTGGAGGGTCATATTCCTTCCAGGTCCCTCCATTTACATCCTTATTGGTTTATATTCCCAGTAGGGTCATATCCAACCTAGAGGTCCATATTCCTTCATGGTACATCCATCTCCATCCTTATTGAGCCATATTCTTAGTAGGGTCATATCCAACATGGGAGACTATATCCCTTATAGTCCCCCTAATCCATTTTGACATAAGTTCTACATCATCCTTATCTAGGAACCTTCCTCCTAGACATCTTTGTTTTATGATGTTAAACTACATGGTCTGGTCCTCATCACATGACCTTAAAAGGTATGATGTGTCCTGTTAAGTGTCACCAAACTACATGGATTTTGATTCCTTTCACAAGGATACATAGGGATCCCTTATCATGGGCCCAATCCCAATATCAAAATAATTCTCATGTTCCTAGGTGATAATAAACTATATAGTTCCCCAATATATGTATTAAAACTAGCATCATGATTATAAACAACATAAGAATCTCTAATACATGTAAAAATGATCCATCTAGGGAGGACCATGGATACATAAAAATGTATCCATTGATGAAGAACCTCAAATACATACAGATGATTATAAATATAGTACAAGCAATTAATTTAATGTTAATATAAGGGTGGACCATGATATATTTGGGATTTAATAAAGGATTCATGAATATGTATTAAATCTATAAGAGAGTCACGAAGTAGGAAATAATTCCTGCTAAAAGGTTGCGATGAGCTTGATCTCCCATCATCTTGACCAATGTGATTATCTAAGTGTTTTTGGAACCATTTCCCAATAATCACCTTCCATTGGAAAGTAGGTTTGTGAAACATCACAAATAAGGGAACTGTTGGGTGTTTCTAGTTCCATGAATAAACCCCGTTGGAAACTATATGGAAGGGACATGAAAATAAAAATGTGTGGCTGATATGAGGGTCATTCCACTACCACCACAACATTCTATTCGAACCCTACTTGATTTTCCATATGAAAAAAATGGAAAACCCAACATGAACCTCATTGTTATAAAAGAAAGTAGTTTTATCCACATTGGTCCATTTTGTTCTCACCTTTAAGAATGAAACAAAATTGGTAAACTTGACGTGAATCCTTAACAAAAATGATTGTGTTTCCCACATGTTAGGGCCCTTTTGTGCTCTCAAAAAATGAAATCATGCCAAATATGGATCTAAAACAATCAATTATGCATGTGTTCATTTATTGAGATGATGATTTGATGGATTTTCCTTATTTGTGTTTGTTATGTATACTCAGTCACTCTCATCAGAACTCTATTCAATCCAAATGGAATCCTACCAACTATTTTGAACTTATTAATTCTTTGCCGCACAAGCAGGATCCTCATCAAATCATAGAATACTTTCACCAACCCATCATCTTCAACTCCAGGTCTCAAATGCGCTAGTTAGAGAGTATCACCACAATGATATTGTACCGACCCTAGAGGCCTCACGTGAAGCCCTTTAAGGAATGAATCTCTACCAACCATCCACCCAACACCTATTGGTGGAAAGGAATCAGATGAAACCCATTATTATATCAACCCATTTTGGGATTCTATCCTTAGAACACAACAACAAGTTCCTCCCTTATCTTAGGGAGGTGGGTAAAGAGGTCACCAAAAACCTAATTCCAACAAAAAAGGTGTCTCACCAAAGGTATCCTTATAACATCCACTTCCACCAAAACCACGCGACATTGAACCCTCAGTGTGATGACGGTGCCACCCTTGAGAGTCCATCCTAGGTCACTCAGACCCAGTAACCCAGGAAATACCTCCAAGGGTAGCGATCAAGAAACATAAAATAGGACCATACCTGTGTTCCATATAGACAACCCCTATATTCAAATAAGGAGTAAAATTTCGTGCAGGTGTACATAGATTCTTGTATCCACCAAGCATACCACCATAGTTTGGCAGCATCTAGAAAAACTAGCCAGCAAATCTAGGAAACAAATAGAGGGCATACCAATGTCTCTTCCCCCACGGAAAATGGATTTTGGTATATCTTGACAGGAAATAGATGATAGGAGAAAGATTAGGTCCATGATCCAACCATAGAATGGGCATATATCCAAGATCTAGACATTGAAGTCACCTAGCATATCTTGAAAATGATGAAAGGGTAGATAAAAATCCATATCCACATCTTATAAAATTTCCAAGATATTATGATGGCAGCGACACTGGTTAAAGGGTGGGAAAAAACCCCTCCCCCACATTAGAGTGACTCATAAACATAAGTTGAGGGTCACTCCAAAGCATACGCATATCCTTGCTCTCATCCAAGAGGGTCATTGGAAAAATCCCATGGTAAATAGACAACCAGATTGGGATCATATTCCTATTTCAAATGTAGGTCAGCAATCCATCCTAGTGGTCAATCCAAGGCAGGAATATATCCTTGTCCAAATTCCATAAATCTATTAGAAAATTTCAGCAAAAATATAAAAGATACTCAAATAGGACCCTGTATATGAAATCCACTATCTACAGTAGGTGGCCCCAATCTCCCACAAGAGATTATCCAAAAAGAAGCCTCACCAAAGGCGAGTGGAAAATAAAGAGATGGTCTACGATCCTACTCTTCTCAATGCTAGTGCTCTTAAAGACCTTTTATGTTTATCTATAGTGGCTCGGGATACTACTCATCCATTACCAAATTATGATGATAGTTGTTTTAATTATGAATGTCCTCCTCATAACTTTCCTGCCAACAACTCTGGAGGAACTCCCCATACATATTACCATGAAGGCTTACTCCATGTCCACAATCTGATCAATCATGAGAGCTCATCTCCTAATGAGTGTCACAAAAACCCTCCTTGTATCTAGAAGATAAAATAGTAATAAGTACATCCCCTTTCTATCATCCTTACTAAAGGTACTCCCTGGGGTATACGATGAAAAAAATTCCCCTTTCAAAATTCTATTTACAGTAAAAAGACTAGAGGTAAGCCCCCAAAATGTTCCAAGTGTGGTAAAAGACATTTTTAGGAATGTTTGACATGATATGGAAAGTTTTTTTTTGTTCATTTAGTTTGTTCATAGGGTTTGTGACTTCAAATAAAATAATCATGAACAACCCAAGAATGGGGTAATAGATAGTCAACTAGCGGTGATGTGTTTTAATTTCAATGAGTTGGGACACTATAATAACATGTTTACAAAGTTAGTTACTTAGGATGGAGATCATTAGGATCAAAAAAATGTTCATAAAATTCATTTTCTACTACTGCGGTTGATTTCAGGTCATCTAATAAAGTGGTGATAGGTATGTTACTTTTTTATTCGAATTATGTCAATGCCCTGTCTGACTTTGGATCTTCATATTTTTTCAATTTTTGAAAAATTTACAAGAATACTGGGAATATAAAATCATGAAAATAAGATAAAATTTTGGTGAAAAATTCAGGTGGAAATATTAAAGAAAATAAGATTTATAGGAATCTTTATATTGTTGTTAGTGGGATAGTCTTTCCTGAAAATCTTTTGGAACTTCATGTGGTAGAGTTTGATATTATTTTGGGTATGGATTGGATTTAAGTTTATCATGATAAGATAGATTTAAAATCTTAGAAATTTATGCTCAATGATTTCATACCTTTGATAACCTACCAATAAGCTAAGAAATTTATTAGAGATAGCAGTGAAAGTTACCTAGATCATGTTTCTTAAAAGAAATAAATAGTTCAAATTAGTGATGTCCCACTAATAAATGATTATATAAATGTTTTTTATGATAATTTTCCTAGTGGTATTTCTAATCGAGATGTTGAATTTAATGTTGAATTACTTCCTGATGCTAATCCTATTTCAAAACACTCTTATCAAATGTCCCAAGTAAAACTTTTTTAATTGAAAAAGCAATTGTAAGAGTTTCTAGATAAAAGTCTCATTCATCCTATCACTTCACTATGGGGTGATCCTATATTATTTGTTAAAAACAAATATGTTTTAATGACACTTTTCATTGATTATAGATCCTTGAATAACATCATTGTTAATAACTAGTATCCTTTTCCACATATTAATGATTTGTTTGATCAGATCCCAAGAGTAAAATAATTTTGGAATATTGATCTTGGTTTGGGGTACCATCAGTTAAAATTAAAGGATAAAGATATTAAAAAGGCATCCATTTAGACTAGATATAGAAATTGTGAGTTTTTATTTATTCCCTTTGGGTTATCTAATGCACTAGTTGTATTTATGGATCGTATGAATAGAGTTTTTCATGAGTTCTTGGATACTTTTGTGGTTGTGTTTAATGATGAAATATTGGTATATTATAAAATTCATGAGGATTACAAAATACACGTAAGGATTATTTTAAAACCTTAAAAGAAAATAAACTATATGGAAAATTTATTAAATGTCAATTTTGGTTATAACAAATTTATCTTATTGGGTATATTGTTTCTAAATATGGAATAACTGTTGAACCTAATAAAACTAAACTTGTAGAGGAATGTACATGACCAAAAAATTCACAAATATTCATAGTTTTCTTGGTTTAGTGAGTTAATACCGACGTTTTGTTGAAAAAGTTTCTCAATTTTCTATCTCATTAACTAAGTTAACTTGAAAAGGATTTAAATTTATCTAGATGAAATAATGTGATGATTATTTTCAGGAATTAAAGAGAATATTGTTGAATGATCTAGTTTTTTCCTTTACCTCTAGGGATGGTGAATTTTTCATTTATGGTGATACTTCATTAAAGGGAATTGGTTGTGTTATGATGAAGAATGGTCATGTAATAGATTATGATTTATAGAAAATGAAACTGCATGAGTTAAATTATTCTACAAATGATCTAGAATTAGTTTTCGTGGTTTTTTCTTTAAAATTTTATAGGCGTCATTCATATAGAGTAAAGTGTGAAATATATATTGATCATAAAAGACTGAAGTATATATTCTCTTAGAAAGAGTTGAACATTAGGTAGAGAAGATGGCTGGAACTAATTAAGGATTATGACTACATGATTTATTATCATCTTGGAAAATCAAACAAAGAAGTTGATGATTTTAGTTAGAAAAATAATGTTTTATTAACCATATTACATATGGAACATGACCCTTTGGTTAATTATTTGATGAATTTTTTCCTAGAAGTTGGGGATGCAGGAACTTTCTCTGTTTTTTTTTTCAAGTTTCATTACAATCATCTCTATTAGAAATAATTAAGCAAGCTCATAAGGAAGACCATGAGTTATAGGAAAATTTATAATTAATTAATAAGGGTAAGTTTCCTAAATTTAATATTGACAAAGAATGTGTTTTGAGATTTAGTAAGAGATTTTTTGTGCCTTGTGATTCCCATTTGAAGAGATAATTGTTGAATGAATCTCATAGTTTCCCATTTTCCATTCATCTTAGTTGCACTAAGATGTATAGAGACCTTCGGGGGCATTACTGGTGGGAT
This sequence comes from Viscum album, assembly GCA_963277665.1. Classification (NCBI taxonomy): domain Eukaryota; kingdom Viridiplantae; phylum Streptophyta; class Magnoliopsida; order Santalales; family Viscaceae; genus Viscum; species Viscum album. The sequence goes on along the minus strand of OY728129.1, from coordinate 228,379,762 downwards.
GGAATAAAAAACGATATTTATAACTTTACCATGAAATGTTTGAATTTTAAATAGGTTAAAGTAGAATGGAAATTACCAAAAGGGATTCTTTAACCTTTTCTAGTGCTGGAGTGAAAATGGTAAAATATATCTATGGATTTCATAGTGGTATTTCTGACGACTTCTCAAGGTAATAATGCAATTTGGGTTATTGTTGACCGATTAACTAAATCTGTGTATTTACTTCCCATTCAAGAAACTATGTATTTATATCATCTTTATCGATTATATATCAAGGATATAGTTAGGTTAGATAGATTTTATCTCTCCATTATATCTGAATGTGATCTCAGGTTGACTTCAAAATTTTAGAAAGGACTTCAGAAGTCATTGGGTATTGAATTAAATTTCATTACATCTTTTCATCCTCAATATTATGGATAGTTTGAGTGAACGATTTAGACCATATAAGACATGATTCAATCTTATTCAATGGATTAGAAAGGAATTTAGGATTGGTATATTTTTTTAGTTGAGATTTGTTATAATAAAAATTACCATTCCAGTATACATATGGAACCTTATGCAGCTTTATATGGAAAGTGGTGATGAAATTTAATTTATTAGGATGAAGTAGGAGAAAGGAAGTTAATGGGACCATATTTTTTCAAAGAAATAGTTGATAAGGTGAAAATTATTTAGCAGTATATGAGGATGGATCAAAGTAGGTAGAAAATCTATGTGGATAATCATAGGAAATGTTTTTATTTTGAGGTAGGCAGTCATATTTTTCTTAATGTATATCCATGGAAAAATGTAATTTATTTTGGTAAAAATGGGAAAGCTAAGTTCACTATTAATTATACTATATGAAATCCTAGAGAAATTTGGATCATTTGATTACTGAGTATCTTTTCCCCTAATTTTATCCCAAGTGCACAACATACTTCATGTTTCTGTGTTAAGAAAATATGTTTCAGATTCATCTCATATTTTTAGCCCTAAGTTAGTTCAATTAGAAAATAACCTTTCTTATAAGGAATATCCAGTTCAGATTATTGACTATAGAGAGAAAGTGTTGGGTTATAAGGTAATTCATTAATTTAAGGTTTTTTCAAAAACTCATACAGTTGAAAAAGAAACATGGGAATCTGAAAGTGTTATAAGGGAAAGAAATCTCCACTTGTTTGATAAATGATTAAAATTATGAGGATGAAATTTCCAAAAGGGGGAAGAATGTAACAACCCAGGTGATGATAGAATAAATCATTTTCATATTTATTATTATTCATGAGATATATAGTTATATTCATTATAAAAACATTAAGTAATTTTTAAATGAAAAATAAAATTATTTTATTAAATTATTTTCTTATAAGGTTTTATTTAAAAGTATAATATTAAAATTATTGAATTTTAATTTAAAAATTTTAATTTCATTTTTGAATTCATCATGTCAAAATTATCTTAGGATGAATTTTTTATAATTTTCTGAAAAGATTTATTTTTCAATGAATAATAAAAAAATACTTATATTTACAGAAAATTGTATTTTATTTTCGATTATTTACGAAGTAAAATTCTATTTTGGATTGTTTTTAAAATTTAATTAGTTCATTTTAATTTAAAATAATCCAATTATAGTTTTTAAAATTAAATTTGTACTTTAATTTAGTATAAAAACATTTTATACTTGAAAAGGTCTTTTTTCTAAAAAAATCATTTTTCATCACATTTTACCGGTTTAATTTTAAATTAAATTCTTCCACTTATGTGTTTTTAATTTTTAAAAATTGATTTCATATTTTAAATTAGTGGGTACAAATTTGTTAAATAAGTCCTTTTTCTTTTTTTTCAATATGTATAATAACTTTAATAATTTTTGTTATAATGGTAAAGGGTAAATTGAGTAATTAAGGATATAAATAAAATGATAAGGACTAAATAATGACCCTAAAACTTGACTTAATTTTATTATATGATTATATATCATCCATAATCATCTAGAAGTCTAATATATGGCCTTTTTCCATTTGGACATGATTCTGTCCTTTATAATATTTAAGTGAGTATAAAGCCAAAAATGTCACATTCTTACTTTTAATAACTATAATATTTTTAACATAGGGATAAACAAATGATATTTTCAGTTATAAATATTCATTTGAATGATAAATTATTTTTTCATCATGTTAATTTATTTTTAATTTTTACTAGTGAAATAATTACCCTAAATACTTATGCAATGAGGATGCAGTAATTATTTGATTAATAGAAAAATAAAGTAAATGATTTTTAAAATGTTAAAAATAATATGATTTGAATGAATATTTGGATTCCAAAATTTTTATATATAAAAATGAAATATTAGATAGTTTTTTATGATTTTTATTTGAATTTATTTATTGTTTTTTGTTTTTAAAATTCAAATTACATGAATAGTTTCAAAATTGACATTAATGTTATTTTATAATAAATAATATTTTATTAAATGATATAAAATTTCTAAAAAACTTATTTTAGGACAAGTTATTGGGATAATATTTAAAATATCAACCATGGTCCATTTTTGGTTCATTTTTCCTTTTATAGTAACTATATTAACCCCTTAAGAGTTAAAAACATTGATATCACCATAAGTGTCAAAAGGGTTAACTAAGGGTTAAAACAAAACGATAAGGGTAAAAATGTGATCCAAAATTGTCCAAATTTTATTATATGAGATAATTTCGACTCATCCTCATCTTATATTCAAATATTATTAGTTTGGATCCATTTTTACATCAAAATTAATTTATATTAATTTAATATTTTTGGAAATTCCAAGAGTGCCCCTCCCCTCTTATAAAAGGGAACCTCTTCTTATCAATTATTCACACTTCAAAGGAATTTTTATTTGGAAAATACCTACTAAAATACCTTACTTATATACCTATATACATCATAGAGGACTTATTTAGGGAATAATACCAACCTTAGTGGTCTTAAGGTGTAAAGTAAAAGAGGTCATTTGAAGATGAGGCATAGTTATTAATTGAGTGTTTTTGTTTTATTTCTTATTCCACGTCCTTCAAATATTACTTAGTCATGATGATATAATAAAATAATTATATCAAATATTATGAGATATTATTATGTTAATTTCATAATATATATCCATCTCCAACCTCCATCAAATTGGAAAGGAATCCATCGTTCGTGTGTACGGCAGACTATTGCCTCACAGACCGATGTAATTCATTTTCCATCACCACCTATCACAGATGGTTATAATGATGGATTTAATATATATATATATATATATATTATTTATTAGATATTTACATTATTAAAGATAATATAACATCTATTTTCTTACCTTTTCATTCACTGAAAAATGATAATGTTGTTCGTGCGTACATGTGGACTACCACCTCCATGAAGTGATGTGAATCATTCTTCATCACCACATCACATGGATTATATATATATAAGTATATTTAAAGAAATAATATGGTATTACTGATATTATGATCATTTTTAAATATAAAATAGTACTTACCTTCTTTTCATAATGATCGTTGAAAAATGGAAATGTTACCCATGCATGTGTAAGACATATTGTCTCCATGATTGTTACATAATTAATTTTTCATAACCATATTTTATTGTTGATTTTAAAAGTATAATTGATTTATAAAAATGATAATTATTTCATTATTATTATTTTGGAGGTAATTAAATAATTACTTCTAACCATAGTCAACCTACCGAAGTCATTTTGGATGTACGATCCAAATATCCCAAAACATATGACTTAAACTTAATTGATTAAGTAATTGTATAACATGGTATTAAATAAAATAAAAATTAATAATTAAATTTAAAAAGTTTCATAATAAATTAAATAATTAACATAAGTTTGTTATTCAATAATATAAAGAACATATGTGATGAGTCTGACTCAAGGTAAGGGACTTTATTTTAAAAATCCTCTTTTAAATTCTCCATTACAAGTATTTTTTTCCATGTAAATGTTTTTAAATATATATTATTAATGTTTTTATATGGAAAAAATTAATTCTAAAGTATATTTTATGTTTCTTTTAACTTTATTTCAAATGTTTTAAAAAGGAATATTTTTATGGAATGTTTTGACTTTCTTTACAAAAACAAAAAAAAAAGGAATGCTCTTTTTTAACGTATATGGTGACTATGAATTATCCTTCCATCATCAATATTATTTTAAGTTTGGATTTATTTACAATATTTCATTTTTTTATTCAAATAAAAATTGTCTTTCCCTTTTTCTGGTTATTTTGGTATTAAAAATGGGTTTTGAAAATAAAATGGTATTTTGATATCTGAAAGTGTTTTGCATACGGATTTAAAGGAGTTTTTCAAAGGTTTTATGATGAAAAGGTACACGTAAAAATGTTTTATTCATGATATGATTCTTGAGAATTATATATGTGAAACGGTTGAGCCTAATATATCTTATATTATGGGTTGATCCCCATTATAACTCATGAAAAATGGGTGATCCCGATATAGATTATATGATGGGTGTGATGAGATAACACTTTATAAAATTTAGGGTAATATTCCTTGTATTAATAGGTAATAAAGAGGGAGTTACCATGGGGTTTTTCCAAATAATTTAATCAGGATCTAGTTATTTTTTACATGGGTTTAAAATGGGTTATTATTATGATGATCTAAGTTTCCAAAAATGGTTTTTATTTTCTTGCTATGGGTTTTAAAGGTTTTATTTGAACAAAAATTGTGTGTATTTTTCATGTGTAAATGATTTATTTCAGTATCTTAAAGAAAATTGAGATAATATTAAATGTTTCATGGGTTTTCATATTTTTCATTAGACTAAAATATTTCTTCTTTTTATGTCCCTTACTGGTCTTTTTATGCTCATCCTACATTTTAAAATGTTTTTACAAGGTTTTAAGGAGGAGTAGGAACAAGGATGATATCAAGATAATAATAATGAATATATTTCATGAAAATAAAACATGTTTCTTTTAAAAAGTTTTATATTATGGGGAAAATGGACTCTAAGTTGAAGTTTCCACTTTGTAATGTAGTATTTATTTGTGTAAGGGTGATGACCTAATTCTCTAAAACTATAAACCTAAAATATCTTTCATAATGTAAGAAAATGAATTATTATCTAAAGATACAAGAATATATATTCTTTAAGGTTGTTTACTTACTGTCACAACCTGGGCCGGACAACCCATTTAACTAGGCTCTGAAATAGATTGCAACATGACCCAAAGGGCGTTCTGAATCCCCATAGACTGGAGACAAGAACCTAGGCATACAACAATGTACAAAGGGAACAATTTTCCCAACCTAAAACAAGATACATTACATACATATAGATAAATATAGATATAAAGAAATATGTCAAAGTTGAAAATAAAAAAAATAGGTATCAATACAATGTGAGTAGAGTGTCAAAACCAAGGTGTATGTCCAAAAAAACAAAAAAAAAGGATAACCTAAATTATCAATATCTACTTCATGTGATACATAGGAAACATCTCACCATATCACCACCAGCTACCCATGCGTAGCAGACATAAACTTATCTGCCTCACTATGGCACCTTTCCCTTTTCGATATTAGATAAAACAATGTATACAAACCCCTGAGGGAATGTGCAGGATGTGAGCTAAATAGGATCAGTAGGATCCCACCCAAGTGTTCCATAACAAGTCTCTATCAGATAATCCCAATATTCTCAAAATAAGAAAAACATGGCATGGTAAACTATTTTTCACATTTATATCAAAATCATGGTAAAATAATTCCCCTTTCCATAGTTCTTACAAAAAATCCAGATAATACAGTTTCAAATAAAATTTCAAATAAACCATTTTACATTTATGAAAGCATGTGTCATATATCATATTGAATCCAAAATAATAAAAATTCAAAGCATAATGGAGATCACCACTAGGATAACATAGGCTTGGTCTAGCTTGGTCACTCACACCTAAATAATCAATTAAGACTAATACACTAAAAAAAGTCCCTAGGAAACAAGGCATAGAGAACAAAGGAATGCCTTCCAAGGAAACACCCCCTATTATGTCATATAATCAAGTACCTAGGACACATGTCCTAAGGAACATAGAAACACCCCATAAGTGAACCCCCTACAAAAATAAGGAAAATACCTAATAAGAACCCCCCTCCTAGGTACCCAAGGCTCCCATGTGTTGTATATGTCAAATCAGTTTCAGTTTCCAAGGTCTTATCACATTTCATAAATAATTTCCAAGCTACCCTTTTCCATTAAAATCATGCCTTGAAAACTAATTTCACACCCCATTTCATAATGTTTTAAAAACTATCTTTCTTTTACCAAAATATTATTTGGTTCGGGCCGGCGACCAATTCATCACCTCGAAAGTGACTCAAGGCATTATCTCCTGCTTCATGTCTTTCATCTATGTGAGCTGTGATCCTCGGGTGTAGGCTAACTTACGGAAGGATCTCAGTGAATTCGACCCAGGTGTCCATCAATGGTTTTTTGGGGGATATTTTAACGTTGTTTTCTATCCAGAGGAGAAGAAAGGCAGGGGAATTTTTCAAAGGAAAGCCAGTACGGACTTTGCCCAATTCATGGCTGGGAATGGACTTTCCGACCTCGGATTCTCAGGCAATTGTTTCACTTGTTGAAACAACAGAAAGGTTACTCACTGCTCGTGGGGTCATTTGGATTGTTTCCTAGCTAATATGCAGGCCATTTCTATGTTATCTAATGAAAAGGTTCGGAACCTTTTCTAGGGTATTTCTGACCATTCCCCCCTTCTGGTCTCTTTGGCTCCAGGGCAGCTTTCCCATGCTAGTTTTCTCTTCTACCATCACTGGGCTGCCACTCCAGGGTACCATGTTCTAGTGAGGTCCACCTAGGCAGAGCCTACTTAGGGGAATACTTGGTTTGTCTTACACAATAAGCTGAGATGGCTCAAGGTCAGGATGACGGCATGGGCCAAAGAGCTCCCCCCCCCCCCCCAGATTGTGATTCTGATGCAGCCATGTAGGAGGTGGAGAGTCTTGAGAACAGTTTGGAAGAAGTATGGGATGAAAGGACTTTTGAGGAGCTTTCCAGCAAAAAATACGCCCTAGACATTATACTGATTAAACAGAAACAAGAGGCACGGGACCAAGCCAAAGTCAAATGGCTCTACGAGGGAGATAAGAACACTGCATTTTTTTCATGCCTACATCAATGAGAGGAAACTCCCAGTCAAACCTAACATTCTATTGGATGATGGTTCTTATTCAGATGACATAAATCTAGTGGGAGGCTTGTCTAACTCTTTCTTCAGGAACATCCTGGATGGACCCAACCCCTACATATCGGATGGGTATCAAGGAGGGGTCTTGGATCTCCTCGATGTTATTCCTGTTTGGATCTCCATTCAAGACAATGAGGGGCTCAACGCTATCCCAGATGAAAAGGAAGTCCACAAGGCCATTAAAAACCTCAATTCCGATAGTGCCCTGGGACCATACAATTTTCCAGGCTCCTTCTATAAGGCTTCATGGGAGGTGGTGAAAGAGGATGTTGTCTCAGCTATTCAACACTTATTTGGGGTGTAATTTTACTGAGGGTGGTGAGTGAAACTACCATTTTTCTCCTCCCAAAATATAGAAACCCCACCTCCATCACACACTACAGGATAGTGAGCATGTGCAATTTCCCGCACAAAATCATGGCGGGTATCATCAACTCTAGGCTGGCCTCCCTCCTCCCTCAGTTGGTTTCTCTAGATCAGCACATCTTTGTGAAAGGTCGATCGATCCAAAGAGCCATTTCACTAGCCTAGGATATGATCAGAGACATTAACTTAAAATCTTGTGATTCCAATATAGCCATTAAACTAAACATGATCAAGGCCTATGATCATGTTGAGTGGGGATTTATCAACAAGGTAATAGAGAGCATTGGACTTTCACCCTGGAATGCTGACCAGCTCTTTAGGTGTTTCATTTCCTCGTGGTTGGTGGTCACCTTAGGTGGTAAGTCCTTCGGCTTCTTCAAGGCCACTCACAGTCTCAGGAAGGGAGACCCTATCTCACCGAGCATCTTCATCCTCTGCCAAGACGTCCTCATCCATCTGATTCACAGGAGCATGTCCAGAGGAGAGGTCCTTCCCTATCGTAGAATATTGAGTTCCACCCACATTTCCCACTTTATGTTCACGGATGACACCATACTCTTCTTTAATGCTATAAAAAAGTTGATCAGAGGCATCTCCAAGGTGTTGGAGGACTACTTCCACTAGAGTGGTCAAATGATCAATAAGGCAAAGAGTAACATCTACATCTCCAATAGATTCTCCTCATGTCGGTCATCAAAGGTTCAACACAGTCTTTCCATGCAAAGGGGAATCTTCCCCATGGAATACCTTGGTTTTCCAATCTCCCCCAGCAGCCTTCACATCCGGGATTTTGAATTCCTCATCTCCAAGATTACGGACCAGATTCACAATTGAAAAAACAGATTCCTTTCGTTTGGAGGGAGGATTTATCTAATCAATAGTGTTCTCCTAGCCACTCTAGTCCACACCCTCTCCACTATCAGAGTCCCCAAAGGCGTCATCACCAAAATTTACAAGTTACTGGTCGACTTCATTTGGGACCCCAAGTATGAGGGGAAACTTCATTGGGCCTCCTGGTGTAGGGTGGCAAGGCCTTCCAGTGTAGGAGGCATCAATTTTCAGAGTCTTAAAGCCACCCTCCTTTGCATGCACATCAAGATGGCATGGGAGGTCCTGAATTGGCGCACTCTATGGGGATTAACAATGCACAACTACCACTATGGAACCCTGTCATTGGTGACTGCTCATGCCTCTCCATTCTGGTCGGTCATATCTCCTCTGATTTCTTTCCTCCTTCGTCAATCATGCTAGATCATCAGGAAGGGTGACCTCTCCTTCTGGCATGAGGATTGGGTCAGGGTTGCCCTCGGCTTTCCGAGCTATCCCTCTCCCTTGATCTCTTTTAGGGAGGCTAGCTCATATCCGGTTCTCATCAAGGTAGTGATGAATGAGATCCAATGTGAGATTTTTGATCTCATTGATCTGAGTTTGGATCCTAATCATTGAATTTTCATCCCCTTTTCCTCAGGGGCCTTCTCTTCAAGATAATTCTAGCGCACTTTTGAGGCACATGTCCATACTGATAGTTGGGACGACATCCTCTGGTCCAAGTGCATTCCCTCAAAATACAATTTTCTTCTATGGCGGATAAGAAACGGAGCTATTCCCATGGACGAGCATATCAAGCGGTGTGGCATCCCACTTGTTTCCAGATTCTCCTACTACAGCAACCATCAAGAGAAAATTGTTGGTCATCTCTTCTTTGAGGGGGAATGGGTGAGGGCAGTATGGGGATACTTTAGGGAGTTAACTGCATTGCATGATCTCAACATGGAAGATCAGCCATTCCTGGACCAGTGGTTCCATGGCACGGGAGAGCGGGGGCCCGAGAAGATGGCTCGATCATTTTTCCTCCATGTAGGCTGCTGGAACATTTGGAAGACCCACAAAAAATCCAGGCATGAAGGATCTCCTACTACTGGTAGTTCCCTCATACTGAGAATGACAAATCTTCTTATTGATCTAATCAGGATCCTCGGCAACTGGAGATAGGATTCCACTCTCCACTGGCTCAAGAAGTACGACCTCGATGGCCTTCCCGGTTTGCACAGTGCCAGTGGGAATTGGGTCCGCTAGAACCCCCCATCCAGGGGCCGTAAACTCAACACAAACGGGTCTTGTAATATGGGGGCCCTTCGCGGGGGTGGATTTGTCTGCGACCACTTCAGCTCCATCATCTTGGCATTCTCATCCCACCATGGACAAGGTTCCTCTCTTCAGGTAGAGGCAGAATCTTTTCTTTCAGGCCTAACCTTATGCCATTAAAGAAAGGTCATTCTCACGGAGGCTGAAACGGACTCAAAGATCCTTTACAATTCCCTGAATGGTAGGGGCCCCATCCCATGGTCCATCACCTACATCGTCAGGAAGTGAAAAGTCTTGATCAAAAATAACATCAACATCGTTCACACTTGGCGGGAGGGGAACCAAGTTGCGGATCATCTTGCATCACTTGATTTCCCGAGTTCGGAGAGCATCTACCTCCACAATTGGCATACCTTGAAACCCGAGGGGGTTAATTTGATTAGAGGGAATGTCCTCAGCCTTCACTATTTCATGCCCCTATAGGCCTCATGTTTTTATGCTCTATGGACCCTGTGCCCTCCTATTCTTAATAAAATAAATAAATGATGATGATATATGGGTTACCAAACATAGGCTAGAGATGGAACCACCTACCTCGCAATTGGGTCGCACGCCAACCACAATGGGATCCACACACTAAAAAAAATTACACACTAGATAAATTGAGAGGATGACCTAAACATTATTTCCCACAAGTTAGAATCAAGTTTCCATAATCAATAGGCTAGCAAAGAGGAAAGATCATCATATACCTCAATGGTCACATGCATCACACCACAATAAATAAGAGATCGGTCCTCTGAGAGACAAATGCATGAAGAATATATAAGGGGTTAAGAGAGAACAAAACATGATCAATATATTCTGACAACACATCCTAGAACTACTTCCAATTCCAAGATAAATGGATAAAACATTAGGAATTTGATCAAAATTACCAAAGAGAGAACAACTGATCGACCGGAGAACAATTCACCAAGAAAAGATGATGGAGAGAAATCAATACAACCCTAGATAGTTCATGGATTCATAAAAGGTGAATTAGGGTCAAAGGGGGAAATTAGAGGTGTTAAAAAGTTGTTTATAGGGTGTAAAAGACTAGACTTCCCTTGATTAGTTCAGATTATCTTAAAACCACCGACTAGCCAGCGGTGCTAGGAAAGCAGTGACCCTGTGCCCCTAAAAGTATCACCGGATGGCTAGTGGGCCTCCACTAGTTATCCAATGGAGTTCCTATAGGAACTTCATTATGTCATCATGCCACTTGCTTCCTAGTTTCTTTCTACATCCACTGTTCATCCCACTTTTCATTCCCCCCTCCTCTGAAAACCCAACGCCCAACTCTCAAACCTCAGAATAAGATCTAGAACACCTGGAAATAGAAAAAAAATATTTTAAAGGGATTGTACCTTAGGGTAATGTGGGATGTTAAAATTCTCCCCACCATATAATTTTTCATCCCCATAAATTCAGGTTGTAGAAGACTGCTCTAGAAAAAAGGTGAGGCCATCGCTCCCTCACTGGTGATTCGTGCTCCCAAATCTCATGAGAATCCAATCTATATCACTATAACACTTTGACCAATAGAATAGACTTCTCACATAGAACTTTCATCTAAGATTCAATAATCTCCATTGGTTGTTCCACAACTAAAATTTTTGGATCCAAATCAACTTCCTCCCAATTCAGAATATAGGAAGTATCAAGGTTATACTTCTTGAGTTGATATGTGTGGAAAACATCATGAATACTTGTCAATTGATATAGTAATTCCAACTGATAAGAAAATTTTCCAACTCACTAAATCATCCCAAATGGTCCAACATGTATCAAATCCAACTTCCCCAATTTCTCAAGCCAGTAATGACCCAACCAAGGAGAAACCTTTAAAAATACCCAGTCACTGATGGAAAACTGAAGGAACCCAGGGCATAGTGAAAGCATGAAAGAGGTGAAATTTAAAATTTAGGGTTTGGATTCATATTAAAAACATATAATCCAATTAACCCCTTTACTTTATTTCTAAAAGGATTTATTTTAATTCAATTTAGGCATGAAAAATAAAATCAAATGAAAGCTTAAACAGTACCTCATTTGTTTGTAGTCGCTAGTTTGATTCGCTCATCATCGATGTGTCGTGACTATAAGACAACAAAATAGAAATCTTATATATCATCCACATGTGATCCAAAATTATAGGATTATTGATCTATGTTTATTTGGTGCTAGAATGGGAAATATAAGAGCTTTATGATGTCCCTTCGATCGCCTGAATAATGTAGACTCGATTGAGAAAGTGGGATCGATCTAACCTTCTCTTACTTCAGAATCTCTCTCTAAGAACTTGAGAGGAGAGGAGAAGAGATATTTTATCTATAAATTTGTAAAAATGGTGGATCTCACTATTCAATAAGCTAAAATGAGATTTTATACTTAGGTTATACTTTCTAAAATTTCACTTTGGTCCCTAGAAAGCAATAACCTTCATTTTAGACCTTTGAGCACATGTGTGACTAAATAAACTTGTCATAAATGTCACAAATATTTTATCACTCACTTGTAACACTATAAAATTTTATGTGATAAAATAAAAACCATTAACTCAGTCCGTAAGCTTCCCAAATAATTTAACAAACCATGAACATCCTATGTTCCTTTGAAAAATTATGATTTCTCGTGTTCACATTTATGATCAAACAACTTGTGAATACCTTGAGAAATAAATTCAATCCTCATTATTCTAAATGTGAATAATATAATTGAATTAATTTTATTTATGATCTATCATACTTTGATGTTCACCGTCCCCCACATGTGGGGCCCACTTTGTCCTAAACTCTTATTCATTAGAATAGGTGGAACTTGTGGATAGACTTAGTATGTGACCCTCTAGGTCTTTATCTCAATAGAAGTGACTACAACCCACAGAACAAGAGTGTATCCTATAAACCCATCATAACCCCTAAGGAGATAAGGAATTCCATAGATATGACTTCCTCTTATGAACACTTACTGTGTATTTTAATCTCTTTGTCTCGCGATATCTCATAAAGTAGGATGCACACCTGTGTCATCATCCTTTTGTAGCTCTATATGTTTCATGATCTTACTTGATAGAATTTATTTATTGTACCATGTCCATGGATTTATGAAGGTACTACCATCTTGTTCAACCTGGTCCCATGATATATCTCTTCCTTAACTCGTAAGTGGAAAATTCTATCATGATCATTCAACCAATGCCATACCACCAATGATGCACCCAACACAAAATACCTCGCTATGAATTCATTATCATGGTTTTCACCTTACATCAAAGTAATTAATCAAATGGAACACACTAATAATGATCTCAAGTCTAAAGACCAATACACATGTTCGTAGATAGGAACAACCAATGAAACTCGAAACATGTGGTGTTTCTATTGGCAGGTCTTTCCTCATGATCTCACTACTAGAGACCACCAAGTGTGAACTTCATGAGAAGAATTGTCAATAATTATGAGCCTCCATCACTTGATATTCAAACATAATATGTGTCATGTTGGTATGATGTATCTAGACCATAGGAAATCTATATTTAATATTATTGTCATATTATCTTGATGTTCTCATTATAACTGGGAACTGCTATAACCTTTTGATATTACATGTAATCTAAGGACATTACCATGTAAATAGTGGGTACAGAAATATAAACACTATTATGGTAAGAATAAACACATGTATATATCAAACTTTATACATGTAATGGTAATCAAAAGTACTATTCAAGTTGGGTCTAGGGAACCCACTGTTACAACAAAAACTCCAAAGGATGACGTTGACAATCTGCATGAGATTTATGCTGACTCTGATTTGTGACCAAGTGTCAATGTACATCCTGAATCCTCATTGAAATCTCTTGAATGATACTTAGTCCTAGAAAGAGGTCTCTCCCACCTCTGACCAATAAATAGGTGACCTACATAGGTGACCATACAAATCCTCAAATGGGTTCATTCTTATTGATGACTGTTAACTATTATTATAAGAAAACTAAAATAGTATCAGATGTCTATCCTAAAATCCTCTAAAATCTAAGACACATGCATAGATCATGTCCTATAGAATCAAAATAGAATGCTTCATCTAGCCATCCATCCATGGATGATAAGTTATACTCAAATTGACCTAAGTTATCATCACCTCTTGGAGACCTTTCTAGAACTGGGAGGTAAAAGTGGGATTCCTATTAGATACAATGGAGGAGGGGACCCCATATAGCCCTATAATTTTCTACATGTAAAGCTTACCTAGATCTTCAACCATGGTGGTGTCCCTATTGGAATGAAATGATCTGATTTTATCAACCAATCAATCACCTCACATATAACATTATCTCCTTGGGGAGTATATGGTAATCCAATGATGAAGTTTGTGGATACCTCATCCCATTTAAATACTAGAATCGTAAGAGGATAAAGAAATCCATAAGGTTTTAGGTGATCTGCCTTAATCTTCTGACAAGTGTAACAGCAAGAAACATAATCAGCAATGTCATGCTTCATACTCAGCCACTAGAATCACTATCTCATGTCATAATACATATTCATAGTGTCAGTATGGATTCCAAAAAAATAAATATGACATCCATGCATCATTAAGTTCCTAAAAAATAAAGGGATGAAGAATCGATTTCTAAAGCGGAAAATTCCATCAGAGGAGATAGACCAACTAAGAATGGTCTCCCCACCATATAAAGATTCTTTGATTCCTCAAAACCCATCATCATACTACTGGTCCTATAGAATCAACTTAAGGAGAGATGATGTCAACTAAACATTGGTCAGAACCATACCTAAATCATCCTCATGCGCATCCAAATGCAATTGAGTAAAATCATTATCAGATTTAATTCCTCCTTCACTTCTAGGAAAGCCTGAGAAGGAAGTTTCCTACTGAGATTGTTGGTGATGATGTTCCCCATCCCAAGGGTGTAGGTGATATCAAAATCAAATGTTTGGTGGTACTCCACTCATCACCTCTGAATAGGGTTAAAATACTTCTGAGAGAAGATATAACTCAAGATCTTGTAATAAAAAAATACTATGAACCTCTCCCCAAAAAGGCAATGTCACTAACACTTAATATCATGAAAAACAGTAATGATCTCCAAGTCATGAGTAAGATAATTCTTCTCATGTGTTTGAAGTTGATGAGAACCATATGCCACCATGTGATCATCCTACATAAACACACATCCCAAAATATATCACGTAGCCCTTAATGGATTCCAGTAAGATTAGAATAAGTGATGATATCAGGTTCCATTTCTATTCATCAAAAGAAGCCTAGCATTTAGAATCCCAAGAAAATTTCACCCCTTTCTTGGTAAGAGTAGTCAAAGGTGATGTCAACTTTGAGAAATCCTTAACGAACTACTGATAATACCTAGATAGGAATAGGAAGCTTTGAATCTTGAAGATTTTTTTGTGGTTCTTCCCATGAAAATCCAGCCATCACCTTTTCAAGATTGATCGAGATTCCATTTTTTGAAATCACATGCCCTGAGAACTTCACCTCTTGGATCCAGAAATTACATTTTGATATCTTCGTATAAAGGTGGTAACTCCTAAATATTCACAAAAATGTATTCATATGATAGTCATGATCTTACTCAGTTCTCAAATAGACTAGTATATCATCCAAAAATACCAAAATAAATGTATTGAGATACTGGTGGAATATTTTGTTCATAAAATCTATAAACACTACAAGATCATTAGTTAGGAAAAAAGGAATCATGAGATATTCATAATGGATTTACCTACTCATGAAAGTGGTCTTCATGATATCTGATTCCTTAACTTTTAACTGATGATAACCCAACTGAAGATCAATTTTCAAAAACCACTTTACCCTCTTTAACTAATCAAATATGACATCAACAGAGAGCAAAGGGTATTTATTCTTAACGGTTACCTTATTCATATTCTGATAATCTATGTAGAGAAGAAAATAAGTATCATCCTTCTTAGAAAGGAGCACAGGGGTCGGCCATAATGAAACACAAAGGCAAACAAAGCCCTTATCTAATAGGTCTTCCAGTTCAATCTTGAGCTCTTTCAATTCAATAGGTTTCATATGATAAGAGGGTATAGAAATTAGATGAGTACCAAGCACCATACCAATCAAGACCTCTACCTCCCTCTTTGTAGGAAGACTAAAAAAATAACCAAGTGAAGATAAACATGATAGGATACATCATAAGGCTCAACCACAATGGTAGTAAACAGACTCTTGTGCTCTAGGAGAGAATGTTATGCACGAATAGACCTCAAATCTCACTCTCCCTAGAACACCCAAGACCTCCCATCAGCAGAAAAGAATGAAACATGCTGATGATAACAATAAATCTCAGCTCGGTTAACAACAATCCAATCCATCCTGATGATGATGTCAAAAATATCTAGATCAAGAAGTATAAAGTCATGGGCTAACTTTATATTATCTATCAAAAGAGAACATGAAGGACAATAAAACCCATGTTATTTCCCCTTTCCAAGAGGTGTCTCCAACTCCATAATATACGACATGTGCTCCAACATAAGTTTCAACACATCTATGAAATGGAAAGATATAAGTGTGTTAAGAACATGTATCAAAAAAATAAGTTTCTATAGAATATGTAACAAAAATTATACCTCTCAATGTAGTCAGGCTCGCATCAACTTCTTCTAGAAACTTCTATACTGCGTGAAATTGCTTCACTCTAGAGGCCTGTGGCTGGAGCCCTATAGACTTTGAAGCTTATAACTATGATTTAGTTACCTTTATATATGATGATCCCTGACTATAATGAGGCATAGATTGATCCTATAAGAATCTCTACAGATGGAATTGGAGAAAAAATGCACTTCAGTTCTTCATTGGTGCAGGGTAAGTTCACTGAGTGTGCCCTACCTTGCCACACTAGTATCAAGTCAAGGGTACACTACTAGTCATTACTGGTGGAGTAGAAAAATACCGATTTTGAGAACTACCTCCAATACCCTTGAGATTTTCATGAAACTTTATCTTCTTCCCATGTGATCTACTAAAACCATCTCTTCGTGGAAGGGAAAATCCAGACAAACATGTCTTGCCTACCATATCAATTTCCTCCATCGTAGATCTATCAACCACTTCATCATAGGTGGTGAGATTCAACATATACACCTACGATCAGATGTTGGGTCACAAAACTTTCAGGTATTTCTAAACCTCCATCTTTTTATTCATAACCACCTATGGAGAAAAATGAACTCACTCATTAAAATGGTTGATTTACTCTATCACTGAATTCTCTCCCTGATGAAAAGAGAGGAACTCCATAGACTTTACCGTCATCAAGGATTCTAGGAAAAATTATTGAAATGAAATGGTCTTGATGTATTTCCACTCCAATTCCACATGTCGATTCACATGAACCATAGAGTCTCACCACCTCTTTCTAGGACCCTCAAGATTAAAAGTTATACACTTCACATTGAAGGATTCAGGTGTCTCCAAGAAATAAAATACCTGGTTGATTTTTTCATCTAATCCTCCTCTTGAGGTTCATTCATACACTTAAAAGATGGTGGTTTCTAGCATAGGAACTCTTTTGATCAATCCTCGTCTCCTATAACTCCTAGTTTCACCTCTCTAGTTGGGTTCTAAATAGGTGGTACATTCAGGTCAATGATATGAACTACCCACATGATAGCCTCTATGAGTTATAATCAAGAAGAGTATTCTCTTAAGAAGCATTCCCCATTGAACCCTCTTGATGAATCCTTATAGTATGTCTTAGAGGCATGTTTCTACATACCAAAAACAGAGGGAAACAATCAAATAACAAAACAATAGTTTAAACTCAAAATAAAATAAATGGAAACTGAGATCTAGATCAAAACCCAACATAGGAGACACATTTCAACATCCCCTGGTAAGTTAATCCCTATCGCGGTGAGATTTAGTCATGAACTCACTCATAAAACACCTCATAAGTCCAGACAATATTATCTTATGTCTACCAACTTCCCAAAACCGAGTATAACCATGCTCTGATAACAAATTATCATGACCCGACCTGAACAACTCATTCAACTAGGCTCTAAACTGGACCACAAAAAGGACCAAAGGGATTTATCAATCCGCATATTCTAGTAATAAACACCTAGGCATCCAATAATGTCTATAGGGCACGATTTTCTCGATATGAAATAAGATACATTGCATATATAGAGAGAAAGATAACCAGAAAGAAATATTTCATAGTAAAAAAGAAATATGTCATAGTCAAAAAAATAGTGATAAAACCAAGGTAACAAGTCAAAACCAAGTTTCATGTCCAAAACAAACTAAAAAGGATGACCCAAATGATCAATGAATACTTCATGTGATACATGGGAAACATCCCATTGTCTCACTTTCAGCTACCAATGCCCAGCTGATATAAACTTTTCCACCTCACTATGGTGCCTTGCCTTTTCATGCATCAGACAAAACAAGGTCTACATACCCCTGAGGGAGTGTGAAGGGTGTGAGATAAACAGGATCAGTATGATCTCACCCAAGTGTTCCATAAAAATTATCCGTCGCATAATCCCAATATGCTCAAAATAAGAAAAAAAATCATGATAAAGCAGTTTCACATGTATATAAAAAGCATGGTAAAATAATCCCCCTTTGCATAGTTCTTATACAAAATTTAGGTAACATAGTTTCAAATAACATTTAAAATAAACCATTTTGAATTTATCAAATCATGCAACATATATCATAATTAATCTAAAACAATGAAAAGTCAAAGAACATTGGATATCACCCCTAGGATAACATTGGTTTAGGGTATCTAGGTCACTCACACCTCAATAATCAATCAAGACCGGTGCACTAAACAAGTACCTAAGACACAGGTCCTAGAGAATAGATAAACACCCCCAAGTATGAACCCCCTACGATGTTAGATAATCAAGTACCTAGGACACTGTTGGCATCATGAAATGTGTTCCATTCACTTTTTTTGTAGAATTCAAGATATGAAACTCACTTAGATACCAAATATTGAGTGTTAGTGTAAATGTTTCTTTATTCCAGAAGAAGGATCAGATTGGATTTCCATGTTTCACAACCCAAAACATCCTCGACTCAGTTAGAAAATTTTGAGATATGACTCTCTTATTTACCATAAATAGGACCTTGGGGCTCCTCATTTGCACAACTAGAAAATCATAAGAATCCCCCAAGTTGTAGTTACTAGGCCCATTTTCCCAGGTCCTCCAAAATCCATCAAGTAGCTCTCCAAAACCTGATAGAAGAGATAATTAAGGATATAAATATATTAAAGTCCCTCTGGGGTCTGAAACACAAAGACACGTACATGAGGACCTCTTCCCCCTAAGTAAATAGGCACTTGCACAAATATACATTCCCTAATCATGGACCTGCACGAGAACCTTCTAGGGACACCTGAGGAGACCCATGGTGCCTGGTCTAAGGCATTTCCCTAGTGTTATTGCCTATGTGTTCCATTGCCTAAGGAATCTCCATCTTTCATAGGCCTACCCCCCAGTGCGAAGCACTTCCAACTCCTCTCATGACCTGTGTGAAGCACATTTGATCGCCAAGCCAAGACCTACACGAGCCTCCTTTTGAGCCCTATTTCAATCCACCAATGGAAGGGTTCCTCTTCTTTTGGATCCCTCTTCTGAGAGAGACCAAATTAAAACCTCCATTGAAGCCTCTAGACTTGAAAACCCATGGAAAGAGGCTCACCAACATGTCTTTCATTTGGATGTGCATTCCTTCAGTCATTGGTGCCCCACACCTGTCCCATTTGATGGTTAGGGTCCTTAGGGTGCATGTAGATATTAATTCCCATGGTCACGAGGACCCTAACCCTGAGGGTGGTGAAAGGTACTTTCTGGTTTTAGACACAAGGGTTGGGGACTTTCTCTTCCCTCATTATCTCTAAGACTAGGGACTTCTGATTCCATGTGGGGAGAGTGAGGATCATGCTTTCATTTTCCATTTGACATGGAATGAGATCCTCCTCTCTTTCCCAAGAACAAATTTTAGGGAATCCCTCCTTGAGTAATCCCCTAAACTTTCTTATAGGATCTCTCCTGCTTTATTTCTTTCTCCTCCATCCTCATTGGTCATGGTCAGATAGATCATCAAACATGAACATCCCAGTTACCAAAATAATAAGGGAGATAGTAACTTAAAATACATTTCTCTCTCCCTTTAGGTTTAGGGTACAACAATGAGAGGGAATGGGAAATAAAGCCTTCTCTATTTCCCTTTCCCTTTAGTTCTTGGCCTCATCCACCAGAAATCAAAGAAGATTGTGTGGTTTCTCCATATCTATTACTCCCTATGGTTTCTCACACCAA
This sequence comes from Viscum album, assembly GCA_963277665.1. Lineage (NCBI taxonomy): Eukaryota > Viridiplantae > Streptophyta > Magnoliopsida > Santalales > Viscaceae > Viscum > Viscum album. Next base: position 228,359,622 of record OY728129.1, on the reverse strand, counting down.
GCATAACTCACATGGGATTAGAGGTTGGTGGTGATCATGAAATCCAAATGATCCCAAAATAGTGGGCCTCCTATTCAGTATAATCCTCAATCATAACCAAGCATTTGGTAATCATTTTAAGTGTAATCCCCAACCAACCTATGGGCCTCCTATTCGATGTAAGCCCCAACCACCATTCAAAAGGGAATCCTTTTTAAGAGTAAGCCCTAACTAGACCAACCAAATCACTAGGGAATCCTCCATAGGATTAAGCCCCAAATCAATCATCTCAAAGGGACATATTCCTCTACGAGACAAACTTTCATAGGGCCTTGATAGGAATGGGTCCTCTCAACTTAATTATGTGGGCTTTGATTCCCATCCAAATGGGATACATAGGAAGACTCCCTAAGGTACAAACACAACACCCTAAATAAATCATAATTCTCTTTGTGTCACATTCCCAATAAAGTCTTATTAAACCTAGAAGTTCATACCCCTTCCAAGTTTCCTAGTCCACCTCAACATAAGTTCCATGCTGAAATTTTGATAGGTTCCTTTAGCCTAGACGTCCTTATTGCATGATGTTAAACTATACGGTTTGGTCCTTATAATATGACCTTAAAAGGTATGATGTGTCTCATTAAGAAGCACCAAACTATGTGGTTTCTGATTCCTTTCACAAGGATACATAGGAAGACCAACTCATGGGTCTGATCTTGATATCAAAACAACTCTAATCTCCCCGTATGATGATACACTCCAAAGCGGCCCACTGTGTGGCTCAAAACTAGTATTGTAATAATAAATGATAATAGAATACCTAACCTATTAGTAAAATCATACCATTAATGGAGAACCTTAGATTCATATGGATGTCTCCATTCATGAAGAAACTTGGATACATAAAGATGATTCTAAGTGTCATGCATGTTAATAATTGATTGTTAATTCATGGGTTACCCATGTCATACTTGAGAATTAATGAAGGATTCATGAACATATATTAAATATTTAAGAGAGTCCAGAAGTATGAAATAATCCCCCCCCCAAAGCGTGTGGTGATCATAACCTCCCATCCTCTCAGAAAATGTAAGTTCTTAAGTATTATTGGCCAAATTACCCAGAAAGCACCTACCTTTGGAAAGAAGTTTCAAGAGTTATCATAGTTACAAGAACATTTTGGTGTTTCCAGCTCTATGAACAAAACCTGTTGGTGGCTACTCAGAAGTAGTGAACTCAATGTGAATGATTTTAAAAAACTCAACCCCCTATAATCAATTGTTAAGCACCATTATTTTTCATCAGAAAAAAAATGTTGAACCCGGCATGAATGATTGTATAAAAATCAACTCCCTGTAATCAATCGTCGAGCACCATGATTTTTCATTAGAAACAAAAATGGTGAACCCAATGTGAATCCTTAACCAAGATGATGTTATCACTCATCTATCATGCCCCTTTTTCCCTCAAAATTAAAGAGGTCCAAACAGTGAAATCAATCATGTATGTGTTTGTTTAATGAGATGATGATTTGAATATGTTTTATTGTTTATTTTTTTCACCTATATTTTAGTAACTTCCAATGGTATCTCCCTTAAATTCAAATTATGTCATACCAACTCTCACAGATTTATGCCCTAGCTACCGTTCATGTTGGGTCCTCGTCTAAGCATAGGAAGCTGTTACCAACCCAACATCTTTAATACTGGGTCTCAAATACATTAATCCAAGAGTACTTCCAGAATGGTACCATCCCAACCCTAGAGGCTACTCGTCAGGCCCTCCAAATTGTGAATCCTCACCAGTCATCTACTCAATGATGGTCGGTGGTCCAAAATAATATGGCATCGATCTCCACCTCACCTCCAAATGTTTCGGGAGATTATCCCCAGTACATAGCAATCAACTCCTCCCATATCTTAGGTAGGTATACTAGGAGTCTACTGATGGCCTCACCTAGAATATGCAGGGGTCCTTCAAAAATACTCATGCCAGTAATCATCACCACCAACTTCATGCAGTAGCGAACCCTCAACATGATGAGGGTGCAGTACTCGACTGTCCGGCCTAGGTCATCCAAACCTGGGCATGAAAGAAGGCCCACTGTGGATAGAAAATAGCCAATAGAAAATAGGGCCACAACTTTTTACCCTATGGATAATCCTAACAATCAAATTTGGTGGTAGATTGTGAGAAATAACATACACTTGTCTACAACAACCAAGATTTCTAGTAGCCTCATCTAGTAGTTTCCAAGGAAAGCCACCATTCAAATTTGACAGCAATCTGTGAGCAAGCACAAACACCTACCCACATAAATAAATCCCACTAGAAGCCTCATCTAGTGGTGTCCAAAGAATTCCACTGGTCAAATCTAGTGTAAAATTATGAGCAGGATCACACACCTGCCTGCACTTATCAATTCTTCCAATAATCTCATCTAGCAGCACCTGGAGAAGTCAACTGAAAATTCTTGATGAAGAATGGGGGTGGACCCAAATCTCTACCCCCGTACCTAATTACTGTTGGTATCCACTAAAATTAAATGGAGGATAGGATCATTCATATACCCATTCTCCATATACAAAATGGTCATATATCCCTGTTCCAATTGCTGAAGTCTCCAATCATATCTTGGAAATGGTGAAGGGGTAGATGCAAATACTTACCCACATCCTATAGACCTGACAATATATCATAACAGTGACAATAGTAGTGGAATATGGGAGAACACATAACTCCTTCCCCACAAATGAGGTGGCTTGTCATCATGTTACCTAGAGAAGATACACACCTTTTCTCTCATCTGGGAGAGTTATGGGGAAAACTCCCCCAAGATATATAGACAATTGGATTAGGAACATGCACTCATTTCAACAAGAGTTAATAGGCATATTTTAATAGTCACTCCAAGGCAAGAACAAACCCCTAACAAATTTCCAGGATCCTGTCAGCAAATTCCAGTGGCAGGATGGGAGCTAATCAAACAACATTCCATACCGAAAAACCACTTTTCCCAACAAGAATTCATAGCCACTTTAAATAAGGAATCCAAAAATAAGCCTCTCCATAGAGGATTGTAAAATGAAGATCCAATATCTAATCCTTCTCTACTTAATGTAGGAGTTATTGAAGCCTTCATATGCTTATCTATGGTAGTTCAAGATTCTACTACCTCGTTACTAAATTATGGGAGTAGTGGTAGTAATTCTGAAGGTCCTCCTCAGATTCTTCATCATGAAGGCTTGATTCATGCTTATAATCTAATTGATATTGAGATCCCATATCCCTGTGATAATCATGGAATTCCTCCACATGGATAGAATATCTAAGAGAAAGAGGGTTTTCCCCTTTCTTTAATCCACCATGATATTCCTCCCCATGAAAGTTCTATTTGCATTAGTGTTTCATTTCATAAAAAGGGTCTTCCCCTTGGAAATTTAATGATGAGAAAGCCCTACTACTGGAAGGAACTTTTTAAAATAAGGTCAGTCATGTCTGATTCCTTGTCATTGAAAAGTGAAATCTCTACTCATCTAGAAGACATCCCAAGGTGACAGTCATTCTATGTTCCAACCTTGAATCGCCTTCCTTCTACTGTGATAGAGTAATCCCCTACAAATCTTGTCATTTACAATAAATTAGTAGAGATGGATCCATTTTGGTTGAACTAGGTTAAGGAATATCTATAAAATATGAATAATATATAATAAACATGAGAAAACAACTAGCTGAAGATGACATACTAGTCATTTTCTGGCCTTTAGCCACCCCTCAAAACATCATTCTAGAGGTATTGTCAGAAGATTGTGTAAACTACATCCACATAAACATATGTAACACTATTCATAACTTAATAGAAAAGGTATTACCCTAAAATAAGTATCAAAGTCACAAAAATGTAATAGAAGGGATGAAACGCCAAATTAACTTGGTGATTCTCCTCATTGCACGAAATCTAAATTTGGGTAAACAACAAGGATCCCTTCAATGTACATGCCTTAGTGCATTAAAAAATTGCATCAGCTGATCATAGATACCCCATCTAGTGTTCATATCAGAGGATGGGAAAAATATGGGGTGTTGTGTTTCACTATGATCCCTAATTAGAAAATCCCACTAAATATGGCATCATGAAATGTCATAGCTTTAGGCCAACTTCAGCAAACATACTTTGTTCACAACCAGTGATATGATCAATAAAAATAGGCCCCAAATGACTCTCACCAATGTCAGTCCAAAAGAGAGCATTCCATTGAAAGACTTTTGCAGTAGAAATTTGAGAATATCCAGTAATCCTCCTGCTTAATGGAAGTTAGTCGTCATATAGCTCAAACTTCACTGATAGATCAACATTCTTCGAAAGCAGGTGATTCAGGTAAAACCCAAATGATGCAATCATCCCATGTTTGAACAAAACTCCATAAAATCATATGGGAAGTCATGGAAATAACAACCACATCACTTCAAGAGTAGCCTTATCCCAAAGGTCTGGGGGATTTTTTAATACAACCATCAAGATTAGCAGAAAAAACCCAAAGAGTTTTGAAAGTGGAACATAAACAGCCCCATCCCTCAGGGTTGGGGGATTTTTTACCTCAACGGCCTCCTCCTCAATGGAAATCATCCTTATCCCGATTAGGGGTAATGTTGTAGAATAAATCCTCCCAATTTGTCTCATCCCCTAGTTCGGTATCCTCATTAGGGACATACACGACAAAATTTTCAGGAGATTCTCTTCAAATTACCATCTGCCAAATAGATCCAAGAGAACTAGAGAAGGAGTTGACAAAACCTTGTGAAGGGTGTAGAAAAAGGAAATATCATAAAGACACTGATGAAATGTCTTCAATTCATTTCTCATTATTTAATATCATCAATACTAACCATTTAGACCCTATAAAACATTAGGCTAATTTAGAGGAGTTTGAGGAGGATGTTTTAGTTCATAATATGGTACACGCTGAAATGATTGAAGGAGGTGTGCATACCCAGAACCAGGGGATTTCCATGAATTTGGGTATTCTCTAAAACAATCTATCATTACCTCCTTAAAGAGTATCCAATAATGAAAAGGGAAAAGATAATATTGTGTCTCACCTACCCTCAAGAGAGTTTGATCCACTTACACTCGAGTAAATATTTACTCGGTAAGAGGAAGAAATAAAAGAATTGAGAAGACTCGATGTAGAATTACTCTAAGGTAGTGTTCTTACTACATATGGTATACAAGTAGATCCTCAACTCACACTCCCAACTAGTGTACCTCAACAAAGAGAGTTCACTGCAGTAACCGAAAGGGAGCCAGAACATTATCTCAACATGGGATACCAACAACTGATATATTTGGATCCCATGATGGTAGATTAGGATTTCCCTCCATTTTATATACATATAGAACAGAGCCAAGTGTATCCTTATAGGTCTTCCCCTATAGGTTATCCATGGTAGATGCTAGCAGTGCTACAATAGTTTACCCTACCTGCTACTTCCCTTGTTCCAACTCCTGCTTAGCCAGATATCCCTCAAGGTATCATGAATACTATTGAGTCACTAACAACTCGATTGGAAGCCATGGAGGAATGACGTGCATTGGTACAAATAGAAAAGAAGCCTTATCTTGAATAGGTGGGTCTGAGTCTTCCCTAGATGAACTTTGGGAACCCTACATTTCCAATTTTCAATAGCTCGAGGGACCCATAGAAACACTTGGCACGTTTCATGTCCCACTATGATCCCGTGATGGGGACCCATAAAAAACAAGAGGTAGTGAAACTCAAGTCCTTTGTGCAATCACTATAGGGACCAGCCTTTGTATGGTACACTAGTTTTCCAGCTCTATCAATTACGAGGTGGAAATATCTTCATCATAAGTTTCTCTTCCAATTCATCTCAACATTACAAAATACAATAATCCTTGACCTATCACACTAAAAATAGTAAGAGAATGATAGGGTCTCATATTTCATTACTCGATGGAAAGGGTATACATAATCCTTAAACCTACAGCTTCTTCAAGAAGACTTTTTTCTCATCTTTATAGTGAATCTTCACAATGATTTGTGCACATCACTCATCCCTATGAAATAAAAATGAGGATTTTGGGACCTTAAAGTGATTACTCAAAGAGTGGAAGACTCAATCTCATAGACCAATGCTAAGTCCTGGGTAATTCTGGCAGCTCAAGGAAAGAGAATGGGGAAAGTAGAGGTTGCCACAACTACACTTAAGCAATCCCATGCACCTGCTCCCACTCGAAAGCCTACACCATATCATTTAGTTCCTCCTCCTGATTTTCAGAAACAATGCCTACCTTGTCAGGATTGTTAAAGGTAGTAGAGGTGAAAACAGTTTGAGTAGATTAAGAACAAAGTTTATTCTTTCTTAAATGAGAAAGTCTTTGGATACTTCATCTCAGCATTGGAGAATGACATGATTGAGTTTCTAAAGACCAAAAAATATGGTGATGAAGATATCTTGAACTATTTCCCCTTACATCAAGTATTAAGTAACAACATATAGGATTTTTTTTCAAATACATCCTATAAAAGATGGTGGACTTGGGGAAAGTGAAGCTGGGAAAGACACCTACTCAAGTAGCATGTGTTTCTACCACTGATCCAGAGGAGGAGAATGAATGTAAGGAAGTTAAAAACAAGGGTACACAAAAGTTCAGTGATTGTATGGTCAGGAAAATGATCAACCAGACTCACATTATCTTTTGGGTACAATTGAAACATCCAACTATGCATCTGACCACTTTTGTCGTGTCCTAGCTGACTTCATCGGCAGTTCTACCCTCCGAAATATAGTCTTCCAATAAGTGACATGTCCATAAGAGTAATAATAAAACACAGTAATATGAACTTATGTCAAGGTAAAAGTTAGATTTTACTTTAGAAAACTTCATACCTATAGTCCCAGAAGCACAGGTACTACCCATCCAAACGGTACAATAAGAGTTGACCCACCAGACATAATCTCCATCAAATGAGGAGTTTATATTTGATTCCATTAATGTTATCCACTTTATGGACCCCATTTCAAATGTTGAGTACGACTATGAACCCAAATTCCCTACACCCAATTGGGTAATTAGGGGAAGAGGTGGACAGAGTTTAGGTTAAAGGGGAAAACGCAGTCATGTCAGGGGTCACTACTCTAACTGCATCCCTAGTTGAACCGTCTACATGGTTATAACTCATGGGAAAGCTCTTCAACGCACTCAGTAGGAGAAATAAAGTTCCCCAAACATGCCAAAGTTTTCCCTAACATGATTATCTTGGAAGATCATCTAGAAGATTCACCCTTGCATAATCAGCCTCAGCGTGCACCCAGACCTAGTCAACCAAATCCATTGAGAGCATAAGAAATTTTAACTCCTATTACAAGGGCTGATCCATCCACATCAAGTACTTTAGTTCCTAAAACACCTTTAAAAGAGCATCCTCATACTGTGAAATGTAGACCTTTGGACCATAAGTATGGTATTCTGAAACAATTATCCCCAGTTCCAACCAAGTTTTCAATACTAGATGCTCTGAGTCTATCAACAGACCTCTAGGAATCACTCATAGAGGCTTTGTCAAAACCCCAATAATATGAGGTTAAAGTTTCTACTGCCAAAGTATATCATGCATAGAATGATCTAGTGGAATGTCACATGATCATCTTATTGCGGAAAATGGTGGGAGAAACAAAGTGACATATGATTCATAGAATAGTAAAAAGGGAAAATGAGAAAAAGATCTTGGGAAACATAGATTTACATGGTTCGGGAAATGATCCCTACATACACTAAGAGGAATAATTTCACTAGTTTTAAGTGCATAAAATACAAGGATATCTCAAATTTTCACACATAGAAACCCTAAACTGAAACGGGATAATAAAGAAGATGAAGTATTGTTCCACCAACCACATAGAAAGTTTGTATCACTACAGTACTGTAGTTACCCAAGTCCAAACTTCTATAGTGGTCGGTGGCTAGAATTCTGTGAAGTTGTGAACTGGTGCACAATATGGTCCACAAGTATTCGGCCCAACACCATCCAAGAAGATCGGGCTACACAAATCCAACAATATCCCACTTGGATCCTGATCTGATACACTGAACTGCTTCTATGCCACTGACTTATAAGACTTACTTAATCTGAGGTCCTCCTCTTATTCACTCACCAGTGTGTTCTTTCCATTCACAACATCAATTTCAAGTTGATGGTTTATGAAATACCAGTTGCTTTCCTTTTTTTCTCCCATAGTGTCCTACCATGTTCTACCTCTCATCCTCTATTAATTATTGGAGGCCAAAAGAGGCACAATAGTGCCTCAACTTCTGTATTACCATTGTCTTCATCAACATATCTTCTAGAATGTTGTTCCAAAAATCTTATGAAATGTCAATAACCCATCATGTATCAATCCTCTAATAAAATGGTACTTCAGTTGAATGTGCTTCATTTGAGTATGAAACACTGGGTTCTTTGTAAGATTTATTAAACTCTTAATGTCATTATGCAATGCATTTTTCTCTTGATTTATACCCAACTCATCGAATAATTTCTCCATCCAAACTATCTTTTTTATATCTTTTGTTACAAAAATGTATTCTACCTCGATGTTGGATAAAGTCACCACCTTCTACAATTTTGATATTCAGCTTAATGTAGTTCCCCCAAAAGTAAATAAATAATGTGTGGTACTCCTCCTGTTGTCGACTTCACCTCCAAGGTCAGCATCCACATACCCCTTCAATAACTTTCCTTTTTCAAACATGTAGATACCTCTCGGCTTCCCTTTAGATACCTCATTATCCACTTCATAACTTCTTAATGATGATTTCTAGGGTTATCCATGTACATTTGCACAAATCTCATTGCATGAGCAATGTCAGGTCAAGTATAGACCATGGCATGCATCAGGCTTCCAAAAGCTGATACGTACGAAACATTTACCATGTACTAAACCTCTTCTTCTATCTTCGGTGATTTCTCCTTTGATAATTTGAAATGTCCTGCCAAGGGAATATAAATAGTATTTTCTTCCAAGATACTAAATCATCTCAAAACCTTTCTAATGTAGTCAGCCTATGATAACATCAAGGTTCTTGTTGTGTGGTCTCTCTTGATATTTATCCCCAAAATCTGTCTAGATTCTCCATGATCTTTCATGTCAAAATCCTCATCCAACTACCCTTTCAACTCATTAATCCTCTATATACATGATCCTAAAATAATTATGTCATCCACATATAGAAGAAGTATAATATATACATCACCAAAAGACTTGATGTAGCAACATTTATCTATGATGCATTGTCTATATTCATTTTTAGTCATGAATGCATCAAACTTTTTGTTCCACTGTCTGGGTGTCTGCTTCAACCCATATAATATCTTCTGGAGTTTTCACATCAGGCCTTCCCTCCTTGACTCAATGTATCCCTCTATCTATTGCATATATATATCATCATTCATATCTCCATGAAGGAAAGCATTCTTGACATCAAGCTACTCAAGGTATAAATATTATGAATCAATAATAATAAGAACTACCTGGATGGTGGTAAGATTCACTACATGCGATAAGATTTTAGTGAAGTCTACAACTTCCTTATATTGAAATCCTTTTACCAATAGTCTTTCCTTTCACCTCCTCTTGTCATCATGTTCTTCCATAAATTGGTATACCCATTTTTTCTGCAATTCTTTCTTTCCTTGTGGAATAGGTGTCAAATCCCAATTATTGTTGTCATGTGGTGAAGAAATCTCCCCCTTCATAGAAAAATCCCACTTGTTTGACTCCTCCAACTACATTTCCTCTTCAAAAAATTATGGTTCTCCACCATCAGTCAATAAAAAATAGTTTAATTATGGTGAATACTATTTAACAGGTATTCTTACCCTTGTCGATCTCCTTAACTCCACTGGAGGAGTATTATTCTATGATTCCTATGTCTCATGCTTAGGTACACCTTCAAGCTCCACTTTCTCTTTGCAATATAATTATTTTTTATCATTTTCATCTTTAACTGCATGGAAATACTTATATGTGAAACCTTCATTAAATACCACATTCTGGATTCTGATGATCATCTTGTTGCGATCATCCCAAAAGTGAAACCAAACTCCTCAGCACCGTATCCAATAAAGAAACACGATTTGGACTTAGCATCAAGATTGTCCCTTAAATAGGCATCTACATATACATGTTACAAACAACTAAAGACTCATAAATTTTAGAGTCTTACCTTCTTTACATACCAGAACACCTCAGGTGGGATTCTCCCATTGGTACAAATGGACTCATGTTGATGAGATATGTTTCCATGTTCACTGACTCCTCCCAAAAGGTTTTGGGTAACCCCGAGTGCAATATCATACTTCTAGAACATTCATTCAATGTCCTATTAATCCTCTTAGCCACGCCATTCTTTTGTGGTGTACCTGGAATAGTCTTGTCTCATTGAATTCCATTATTAGCATAGAATTACTTGAAATCCTGACTATCATACTCTCCTCCATTATCAGACCTTAATAATTTCATCCTTGATCCTAAATCATTCTCCACCATGGTTTTCCACTTCTAGAACATGTTAAACATGTCAGGTTTTATTTTCATAAATTAAACCCATACCTTCCTTATTGATTCATTAATAAATGTCACATAATATTGTGATCCTCCATAGGAATGTATCGGTGAAGGCCCCCAAACATCTGTGTACACCAAGTATAGCTTCCCATCCTTCTATGTTCAACCTCCTTTTTCAAATGATACCTTCTTTTACTTTCTAAGGATGAAATCTTCACATAAACCAACTTCCATTGAAATTAGATCTAGTATCATTCCTTTTGTCTTCGGCACTTTTATCCCCTTCTCACTCATGTGTCCTAACCTATAGTGCCACAATTGTGAATTCCCAATAGAATTTATTGATATAATCATTTCCATGGTAGTCTTTGTCATGTTTTACTATGTACCATTATTTTCTCCTCGAGCTATAACCATAGATCCCTTGGTAATTTTCCAATCACCACTAGTAAACATGGTACTAAATACTACATCATCAAGATACCCAAGAGAAATAAGATTTCTTCTTAGACTAGGGATATACCTCACATTTTCCAGAATCAACAAACTCCCATTATTTATCTTGATTCGTGCATCACCCTTCCCTATGATTTGCAAGGGTTCATCGTCAGCAAGATGTACCTTGAAAAAATTTCTAAAAACAAAATTGTTTAGGAAACCCTTTTTCAATGTGGAATGGAAAGACACCCCTCGGTCTAAAATCCAAGACTCTATAGGTATATAAATGCTCGACAAAATATTATCATCTGTTCCTTTGGCCTCCATGTTTTCTACATTGGTTTCAGGCACCTTCAGTTTATCTTTTCACTCCTTTATATGTCCTTTATTCCTACAAATCTAGTAGTTAGTACCATCCAACTATGCCTTGTCTCATATCTTTCCTCTTGACTTTGATCGTACTCTGTGATTGTCTCCCTATTCATGTATTCCTCTTCTTTCAACGTTCATAGAAGAACCAGATAATATACCTGATTCTATCCTTAAAATATCCTCACTGAGGATTAGGTACCATGAATCCTTTAGAACTAGATTTGTATTCCCTAAAGAACTGCTCATGGCTATTACAGTTTGTTCCCAACTGTCAGCTAATGAAGATAGTAAAACTAGCGTAATATCCACTGATGTCAACTGACTAATGATGGTGTTGAATTTGTTGATGTGATCCATAATAATCCTCCCTTTAATCATTTTTATTTTGAACAATCATCACATCAATTATACTTTGTTTGATGTTTAAGTCTTATCATACATATTTGTGAGAGATTTCATTATCCCAATAATAATATTCTCTTCTCTGATGTTGAACGCCACATTTTTTTCCAGCATAAGCTGCACAATTCCCAAAACCTATTGATCCAACAACTCCCACTCCGTCTACTCCATGTTCATTGGATTTAGACCCAAAGCGGTAAGTGAAACTTTTTCTGATAAATATAATCCTCAATATTCATCCTCCAGTAATTGAAGTCAGTTCTATCAAAGTGATAGATATTCACCTTGGATTCTTCTATGGCCATCGTTCGATTTGGGTAATTCAAACTCAACCTTTGATACTAATTGTTGCGGAAAATGGTGGGAGAAATGAAGTGATAGATGATTCAAAGAAGAGTAAAAGGGAAAAACAAAAGAACGAGAAGAAGATCTTGGGACACATAGATTTATGTGGTTTGGGAAATGATCCCTATGTCTATAGAGAGGCATAATTTCACTAGTTTCAAGAGTAAAAAATATAGGGATATCTTAAATTTTCACACACAAAAACCCTATCCTAAAATGGGATAATAAAGAAGATAAAGTATTGTTCCACCAACCACACAGAAATTATACATCACTATAGTACCACGGCCACCCAAGTCCAAGCTGCTATAGTGGCCAGTGGCTGTAAGTTAGTATAACTACAGTACCACTATATCCAAAGTCTACACTGCTACAGTAGATGGTGGCTAGAATTTTGTAGAGTTACAACCTAGTACGTATTATGGGCCGTAAGAATTCGTTCAGCATCATCCAAGACGGGTTGGGATACACCAATCCAACACATCTATTTAACAGACCAGGACTAAGATGTCATCATATAGAGACACATTAGACCTTTGTATGTATCTATAAAGATAAATGAAGTTGGTATTCGATAATCCTTTATTAAAAACGGCTCAAGAATCAACCTCATTTAGGTCCAAACACTCTGTCAGTTGGGTTTCAATGAGTCTCATTTGTCCCTCTTTTTCCAAACACTACAGGGTTATGACAAGAATAAGAAAAATCCTTTGAGTGAGATCAAACTCAGGACTCAATTAGGGGATCTCACTTCCAACTCAAAATTCATGGTTGTTCGGTAGGATACAGCCTTCAACATTCTGCTGGGGAGGCCTTGGTTATATCAGCATGCGGCTATCGCCTCATCATACCATCAATGCCTCAAATATTGCATCAATAGTTAAATTGGGATATTTCATGGTGACAAAACCTCATTTAAATCTTGGGAATCATAATACATAGATGAATGATTCTATCAGAGGGAAGGAAAATATCCCATCACAGACAATGTTATTCGAATTAATGATTTGAATGGTCTAGATATGACCCTGACTAATCCTTTCAAGAGGCTCAGTGCATAGTATGTGCTACCCATTAGTCAAATCGAAGAGGTGAGTCTGAATTCAAGCACACAATCAGCAAATTCCATGATGTCAGTTGTTACAACTGAACCCAGCAGCACTGGAGAAGTTTTCAATTCTCTAAGTAGTGATGAAAGCCTGGATGAAAATTCCCTCATTTTATCCCCTGAGCTTTAAAAGATCATCACTTAATCAGCTGGGTTAGAAGAGGTTTCCACATTACTGAAAGAAAGTAAAGATGTTCATTCTCTACCCTTCATCTCCCCTTCAGAGCTTAAAAAGATCCATGTGTCATCATTCAAGTCAAAAGTAGAGGAAGAGGAGGAAGACCTTAGGGATTCCCCTCCATCATTTGAGGAAGGTTTATCTACCACTATTAACAAACTCATAGAAATGAATATGGGTAAAAAGGAAAATCCATGACCCACTTTGATCAGTGCGGCCATGACTTCTAAAGAACGGAGGTATATACCTCCTTCCTAAAGAAATACCAGGACATGTTTTCCTAGAATTACACAAAGATTCCAGGCCTCAATCCTGAGGTGTCCACTCATTACTTGGGTTTTCCAAAAGACCACCAGGGATATAAACGGACATCCATAAGGACACGCCTGACTCACGCCTCTAAAATTAAGGTTGAAGTGGAAAATATCATCAAGGTTTACTTCATCTAAAAATTTCAATATCTAAATTGATTGGAAAACATCTCCCTAGTAAAGAATAAGAATAGGAAAATCATGGTCTGCATCAATTTCAGATATCTCAATAGGTATTGTATGAAAGATGAATTCTTAGATCTAATCACTGATCTACTGATTGCTGCAAAAGCTATTTATCAAGCCCTCTTCTTCATGGATGGCTATTCAGGGTATAATAAAATTAATATATCCCTAGAAGATTAAGAATACACCACCTTTAGTGCCCATCAAGGAGTATTTTTATACTACATAATGCCCTTTGTCTTGAAGAATGTCGGCTCCACATACCAACACACCATGCATTGAATCTTTAAAACTTTCCTAGGGAAATTTTTTGAATTATATGTTGATGATTTTATGGTTAAGTACCAATAGAATTATGACCACCTGGATGATCTTGATACTATATTCAACAAACTATGGAAAAATTACCTGAAGATAAACCCCCTAAAATGTGTCTTTGGGGTAACCTCAGGAAATTTTCTTGGCTTTTTTTGTATGTCATCGCAGCATCGAAGCTGACCCTAAGAAAACAAAGGTTATCCTTATCATGTCACCTCCTTAAAACCTTAAATATTTGAGATGAATTTAAGGAAACTTGGCCTACATCAGGTTCTTTATAGCCAAACTCATAGGAAAGTGTTTTCCTTTCACCAAACTGAGGAAGAAAGGGGTCACATATCAATGGATCACTGTATTTCAGGAATCATTTTACAACCTCAAGAAATATCTTCTGATCCCACCACTGTTAATGTCACCCATTGAGGGAAATCCAATCATTCTATATGTGACATCCCTAGAGTTTTCCCTTGGTGATTTCCTCACACAAAATAATGATGTTGACAATGAAAAAAACCATTATAATCTCATTCAAACCATTCTCGACACTAAGACTCATTATTCTGATATCGAGAAAAGTTGTCTAGAATTAATCTTTGTGGTTCAGAAACTGAGGCACTACTTGCAGCATTATGAGGTCCATTTGGTCTCTTGAAATAACCTTCTCAAATATATCCTTAGTCGTACTATGTTGAAAGGATGTTTGGCATGGTGTTCAGTTATCCTGTAGTAGTTTGATATACAGTTTGTGTCCCAGAAAGTAGTGAAAGGGTAGGATTTGATAGATTTTCTTACAGAGCACCCATCTGTAGAAACAACATATTTAAATAATAAATTTTCAGATGAAGAGATATTTTCCATTCAAGATAACCCAAAAACATTGGAAATATATGTTGATGGCACATCCAAGAGACTAATAGGGAAGTTAATGGAAGACCCTAATCTAAACAAAGTCAGGTTATGGATCGTGCTCATTTCTCCAGTGAATGAAGTTCTACTTTACTCCTTCCTAATGTCATAAGGTTGTACAAATAATGAGGTAGAATATCGGTCCCTCATTGTAGGCCTATAACTAGCACTCCAAATACCAGTGGACTACCTAGAGGTGAAAGGTGATTCAGAGTTAGCAATAAAATGGATCAATGGTGATTGTACCATTGGAAAAGAAGAGATAACACCCTTATTTGATTATTTATGAGGGTTAACGGTAGATTTCCCCTCAGAACCAACTTTGAATCATGTCCCATGATTGCAGAATTCCCAAGAAGATGCATTGGTAAATACAGCTACAGCTTTGGAATATCTAAATTAGGATGAAATGGTCATCAGTATTTCACATCACTGAATAGTCTCACCTTTTTCTCATGTCAGAAAAGAAGAGATGAACGAAGTCAATCCTATCCATGAACCCTATGGTGTTTCCACTAGGTTGATAATTCCAATCATGGAATACCTCCAGAATGGAGTACTCCCATCAGACAGAGTTGGGAAAGAGAAAATCTGATGATGAGCAACCACTTTCACTCTTTATGATGGCCCAAATCACTAGAAAGTCCTCTATAAATGAGGATTTGATGGAGTACTTATTAGATTTATCAATGGAGAAGAGACTGATGTTATCATGAAATAAGTACATGCGGGAGCCTATGGTGTCCACCAGTCAAGATACAGGTTTCCCAACCAAATTTTAAGGCTTGGATAATTCGGGCCTTCGATGATGCAGGATTGCACCGAATTCGCCAAGAAGTGTCATTCCAGCAAAGTGCATGCCAACTTCATCAATCAACCCTCATAGTTTCTACATAAATCCAAGTATTCATGTCCATTTTCCATATGGGGAATGGATTTTTTGGGGCCATACCCTCTAGCTACGGCCAAGCAGTTCAAATATATTCTTACTCTAACCGACTTTTTTCTGAATGGGATGAAGCAATACCCCTCAAAGAAGTTGGGGCCAAAATAATTGTTAGCTTCATGAAAACCAACATCATTACCAAATTTTGTGTGCCTCAAACAATACTGATGGACAACAGCACCAATTTCTGTTCTGTTGAGGTGGAAAATCTATATCAGGAATACAACATCAGATCCAACCGCTCATCTCGCTATCATGTAGAGGCTAATGGATAGATAGAGGACTTTAACAAAAACTCATCAAACATACTCCAAAATATATTGAATAAGAATAATAATTCTTTTCTTGATAAAAATTTTCATGCCTTGTGGGCCCACCAAACCACAACCCATACCACCAAGTGGGCAACCCCGTATTCACTTGTTTATGGGACAGAGGTAATCCTACCCATTGAGGTCCAATTTTCATCACTCCATATTTCCATTTGTGATTGGATATCCATGTACAAACAATCCTATAAACTACTAGATGAATTAGAGTGACTTAATGAGAAAATATTGCACACTTTTCATCACTTGGAGGTCTATAAAAATCGGATAGCGCAAATTTTTAACAAGATAGTCTACCTATGTTCATTCCTCCAAGTAAAATTGGTACTGCTCCTTGGGACTCCAATGATACCAGGAAAGACACCTCTGAAGCTTGAGCTAAAGTGGGAGGGACCTTACTCCATACACAAGGTCCACTATAACGGAGCTTATTACTTGATTTCAATAGATGGAGAGCTTATTACAACCCCAACCAATGCAAGGTTATTGAAGAAATATTTTGTGTAATACCATGACAATTTTCCTAGAAATAGGAAGTTAAACTACACAACATCATATAGTCTAATATGTAAGACCTTAAACTATGTATCATTTTTTCCTTACCGTATGACGTTAAACTGCAAGGTGTACGTCTTATCTACATGATGTTAAACTACGTAGTCGGTCTTTGTCGCATGACATTAAAAATCATGACATATTTTCAAAGTCATAAATCATTAAACTATATGACAAAGTACTTTACTCATAACATAATACTGTATGATTCATTTCCATGCTGCAAGACATAAAACCACATAGAATTCTAATCTGTGCTTGAGCGGGTTACATTTCTTGGTGTTAGTACCCTACCACACCTTCACTATAGAACTATGCATGGCTCGATTATCATCTCAAAGAGATATGTAGTAACATATAGACATCATGTATTGGGTCTCATCATCATTCTGGAAAATATAAAATCCCCCTTTTCCCCACGTCAAAACCTAATTGATGTGAGGAATTATTTTCAAGAACTATGTGTGGCTTAATTCTTGCTCCAACAAGATACGTAGTGATGACCAAGTCATATCCCCTGTTCTAATAGTAATATTCCTTCCCACATCGAGTGACCCACATCCTTACCACAATATGTTAAACCACACAGCGAATGACATCATTGCATGATGATAAACTGCATGATCTTTCTGAGAAATATGTGTGGCTTGATTCTCATGTCAATGAGATACATAGTAAAGCTTAGATTTCCAAACCTAGGTCCATCCGTAACAAGGAAAAAATGACCCACTCTTTATGTACGAGTCATACCTAAATAGGGAACCTTTCAAGAACTATGTGTGGCTTTATTCATTCCATCACAGGATACGTAGTGACGCCCAGATTTCCATTTTTGGGCCCAATCGCAACATTTCCCCTCTTTCATGTCAGGTCATCTTCACCCTCACCACATGATGTTAAACTACATGATATTTAAGAACTATGTATATCTTGATTCTTATTCTAATGAGATACATAGTGATACCTATATCATATATCTTGGACCAGCCACCATATGACCTAAATGCCCCTATCCTTCACTTGTGTTACCTTTGTGTCATGGAAGAATCTTTTACCACTCCTTGTTTCTCACACTGATCATATCTCATGTGGGTTTAGAAGTTTTGGTAAATAAGTTCCTAGCACAAATAAGGAATATCAATCCACATCAGGGTTATCATAGTCTTTGTTTCAAGACCTTAAAAGGCACATCAAATTTCCTTATTTTATGACTTTAAACTGTGTGGGTTCTTTGAGAACTACATATGGATTGATTCTTGTTCCCATGAGATATATAGTGATGCCTAGATCCTACATCCTAGTCCATCCACAATACAATTAATTCCCCCAATCTCCTATGTATGATTCAGATCTACATAAGATAATATAATGTGGGTTTTCACCCCATGCACGAGCTCATATTCAAAAAAACACCTTTTTCTCCACACATGAATTCAATAAATATGGGGAATCCTTTTTAGAACTACATGTGTATTGATTCTTACTCCAAAAAGATATGTAGTAACACATGGGTCTTGTGCCCTGGTCCAGCTACAATATTTCTTTTTTGTGTCAAGTTAGCTTCATCCTTACCTCATGACGTTAAACTATCTAACTAATGTCCTTATCACATGACTTTAAACTGCATGGTACCTCAATAACTACATGTGGATTGATTCTTATTCTAGTGAGACATGTAGTTATGCCTAGGTATCTTGTCCCAGTATCATCCATAGGGTAAAGAAAAGAACCCCCACTCATACATTTGAATAAATATCTATGCAAAAGATCTTAATTTGGGTTCCCTCATTCAAGGGTCCACCAAGGAAACAGAGATGTCTCCTTCTACATGCGAGTCGGATCCATGAAAAGGTATCCACACTTCATGGTCAATATCGGTCCAATTACTTCCTTTTTCCTTATATATATCTCTTCCATACATCATACTCCTAATCTTGGACACTTTCGGATCTTAATAATCTTTATACAATTACCGGTAATATAATTTCTTATACCCGAGGACTCCTTTATCTGACTATGTTGTAACATGACCTAGTTGGCTTTGCATAAGTCACCCACATAAAGGACTTGTCAGCCATAGGATTCCACTATTTGACTATGCACTAACACACCCCAGTTGGATTTTCATAAAGTCACCCACAAAACAAGTTTGTCAACCAGTGATAATTTCACCCTCGGGAGAAGCCTCTTCTTCTTCTGTAAGCTTTGATGACATTATGTTGGAACCCTCTATTAAAATTTGGTCCTCATTCATCCTCCACATACTTTTACCATATCATTTATCCTTATCTGGGAACTCCCAAGATCATGGTTTACAATTTTCTACCTCATGTTTGAATTATATCAGAATGACCTTGGTTTAGTAGGCCACATATTACCTATCATTTCCATAATGCTATGGTCCTAGTTGTATGACCTAAAACTACAGGCACCATGTTTCCCATGTTTGGTTAAATCCTTCATAGGAAACCTTTTCCCTCATCCTTGAGTAATTTTGAATTTGAATTCTCCTCCCATATTCAGGTACTTTCCTTCCACAATCCAAACTCTATGTCTAGGGAGAGCCAGCGAGCCCGTGGCCGAGTGGTAAGGGCTCCTGCTTGGCATCCAAGAGACCCAGGTTCAAAACCAGGTGGAGGCGAATCTCTGGGTACTGTAGCAGTATTATAGTAGTACTGTAGTAGTCATTGTAGCATCACTGTAGCAGGTATTGTTCGGTACTGTAGCAGTCGGAACTATTCACCCGATTTGGGCTTTCGGGCCACCGGTTTGGGCCTACGGGTCTCAAGGGACTTCAGGACATCAAAGGCCTTTGGGCCACAGGGCCTTCGGGCCATTTAAGACCATGAAGTATCCCAGTTCACACAAAGCAGGCCCTAGAAGAGGATTAGAGCACTAGTAGCAGTCACTAAAAGCAGAGCTAACCGGATTGGAAGAATGAGAGGGTATGGAAACTGCCATCGGGACCAGGCACCGTGCAACTTTGTACGGGGCAATGCTAGCCTATCATCAATGCAGGTGGGGAGCTAAAGGCGATCAATTATGTAGAAGCTGGGGAGGATCATTTCTAGTGGTTTGGGCCTATGGGTCATGTTATGGGCATGGTTTGCCTCTGGGCCTTCGGGTCATGTATTACGGGTCATGTCGGGCCTTGTGCCTTGGGCCTACAGATCATGTACGGGTTCCCCTTCAACCCTTAAAATGGGGATTATCTATAATAAAATAAAAAAGAAGGACTTCTGGCCATTCGGATATGTCCAGGGAGATCTGAATCTCCATAAAAATTTTTCATCCATCAGAAATAGAATGTCATAATTCTTGATAACTCCTTTTCTTAACTATATTGTAACACACATAAGTTGGTTTTGCATAAGTTTCTTATATAAAGGGCCTTTAATTTAGATGATTCTAATATTTGACTATGTTGTAACACACCCCAGTTGGTTGTGCATAAAGTCACCCAAAAAATAGGTTTTTCAACCAAAGGTAATTTCATCCTTAGGAGATACCTCCTCTATCGCCATAATCCCTTTTCCTCATACCACTCTTAGGATCTAGAGATCCTCATATTATAGCTTACAACATTCCCCCATCATACCTAAAAGTGGTGGAGCATACCTGGATAGATTACCATGAAAGGGGATAATTATTAACCTTTCAGTCAAAGCTAAAGACCTTAAATTATAGCCCCCAATGTACTTTTTGCATGATATTAAACTGCATAGTATAATGTCCTAGTCACAAGATGTTAAACTTTACAATAAATTTCTCATCATAATTTGTTAAACTGCATGGTCAATGTCTTGGTTGTGTGACATTAAACTACACGATGCTTAAACCCTTGTCAGAAAGGAACCTTCCCCACCTGAAATTGGCCATTTAACCAAATGTACCCTCCTTCACAAAATCCAAATTCATGTAGGATTGGTTTCCCATTTATGGAAAATTCCAATACAAATTACCTCTTCATTCTCAGACATCTCCACTTGGAAAAACCACCCTTCATGGTTTTGATAAATATGGATTTTCACAAACTCCTCGACCATGGGTGGTAGAATGTCAGAATTCTTGAGGATGCCTTTGTTTAACTATGCAGTAACACACCCCAGTTTTCTTTGAATAAGTCACCCACATAAAGGTTCCGTCAGCTAGAGGATGTCACTGTTTGACTATGCAGTAACGTGCCCCAGTTATCTTTGCATAAAGTCACCCACAAAATAGATTTTTCAACCAGTAGTACATTCATCCTCAAGAGAGACCACCTCTATTCCCATATTCCTTAACAATATTGTTCTAGAAACCCCTTTTAAAACTCAGTCTATAGTCATTCCCCGCATACTTGTCTGCTCCATGTTTTGGATTCGGATATCACAAAATCATGACTCAAAATTCCCCTTTGTATATTTGAAGAATTTCAGAACATTCCTGGTTAAAATCCCTATTTAGGTCATCATTTTAAAACTCATGGTCAAAGATATTCGACCTAAAACACTAGTCACATTAGTTTGGATTTGATGACATTAAATTGACCTTGAAAGGAGACATAATACTCACCAGGTTGAAAACCCTCAAAGGGAACTCTGGAAAAAAATCAAGTCTTATCTCGCTAGACCTATGCTCTACATGGTTTAAAAAAGAATCGAGAAATGAAAAGATAAAAGTCACAAATATTTTTAGTCTGAAAAGCTAAAAAGGGTGTCCAAAGAAAAAAATCCAAGTCTCTCCCACTAAGTCTTCTTCATTGGACATAGTAAAAAAGTAGGGTAATGACACAAAAGATAGAAGGGATCTTTGGGACCACTTGAATGCTACCCAAACTGGGGCCCTCCCTTGGTTTGTGGGAGGGGATTTTAACTCTGTTGCGGATCCATCAGAGAAAAAAGGCGGCTTGGGGATTAGTCAGGAGGGTATGTTGGATTTCCAGGAGTTCTTGGTTCATGCTGGTCTCATGGACCTGGGCTTCTCAGGATCTAGATTCACGTGGTGCAATAATCGCAAAGGCCCTAATCACATTTGGAGTCGTCTGGATAGATGCCTCACCAACATGCAAGGTTTCGACAGTTTTATGAGAACCTCGATTTCTCATCTCTCTCATATTCTGTCAGATCATGCTCCTCTTTTAATATAAGTTAGACATGAAGCAGTGCTGGGTAATTATTTTCTTTATTCTGGGGAATGGCACTGTGATCCAGCGTACATGAATTTAGTGGAATTTTCTTGGCTCAGGGAGGAGAGGGAGTGTTCTTGGGGTGGGTTGGTGAATCATCTCAAGCATCTCAAAGATGACATCAGAGGGTGGATTAGTTGCTGACCAGACTCTTCTAATGGGATTTTTGGCATGCAAGTTGAGATTGATAGATTAGAGGGGGTTTTTCAGATGTCCTGGGATGAGAATTCTTCCATTGCTCTTTGTGACTTGAAGGTCGCACTTGCTGAAAGGCTACTGGAGATGGAGAGAGTTTTCAAGGAGTGGTCTCGGGTTAGATGGCTCAAGGAAGGTGATCGAAATACTACCTTTTTTCAGGCGTGCATTAAGGAAAGAAAAAACACAAAGATCAACATTAAGTTGGAAGATGGTTCCTATACTTCGGAGGTGAATATTGCTGGAAACATGGCTTTGAAGCATTTTGAGGAGCTTCTGGCCAGGGAATCCACGTCGGGTTTTGTGAGGAGTGATAGGGATTGTACAGACTTCTTAAGTTTCATGCCTCTGTTGGTTAATGATAGAGATAATGAAGGCCTTTCCTCTATCCCCCAGGAGGAGGAGATCAGAGACGTGTTGATGAGCATGCCAAAGCAAAGTGCGCCTGGCCCAGATGGTTTTCCTATGTCATTTTTCAGTTCTGCTTGGTGCATTGTTGGCACAACTGTTGTGGAGGTAATTCAGGACTTCTTCAGAGGGGGTCATTTGAATAAGGGGGTCTCCGCTTCTATGGTAGTCCTTGTTCCTAAAATAAAAGATCCAATCCTCATTTTCCAGTATCGGCCCATCTGCCTTTGTAATGTTTCTTACAAGATTTTAGCCACGGTGATCGGTAGGAGACTTTCAAGAATTATTCC
Source organism: Viscum album (assembly GCA_963277665.1). Lineage (NCBI taxonomy): Eukaryota > Viridiplantae > Streptophyta > Magnoliopsida > Santalales > Viscaceae > Viscum > Viscum album. The sequence continues at coordinate 228,336,596 of OY728129.1, read as the reverse complement.
CAAGGTGGTCTTGGTAGAATATCATGGCTTCATCCATGGTCGAAGCATCCAGGGCGCGGTGGGCATTGCTAGTGAGTTAATTCATGACATTAACAGATGAACGGTGGGGTCAAATGTCATATTTCAAGTTGACATGAATAAATCTTATGATTATTTGGAATAGAGTTTTATCATTCGGGTAATGAGGGGGTTTGGGTTTCAGGAATGGGTTTGTGATCTTTGTTATAGGTGTTACTCTTCACTGTGGCTCTCGATAGCTTTGATGGGGAAGTGTTTTGGATTTTTAAAAACTGTCTGAGGTGTGAGACAGGGTGATCCGCTTTCCCCAACCATCTTTGTTCTTGCGCAGAATGCTCTTTCAAGGAATCTGAATAGAAGTCTTTTTGAAGTCAATTTGAAACCATACTGTGGCAGAAGGAACTCAGGGAGCATATCCCACTTGATGTTTGCAGATGACATCCTGTTATTCCTGAATGGAAGGTACATGTCCTTGAATCATTTCAGTGATATCATGTCCAGATATAGCCGTGTGAGCGGTCAGTCTATAAATCCTTCGAAGAGTCATGATTATATTTCGGATAAATTCTCTATTAGAAGAGGTCGGGATATACAGAGAGTGATTGGGTGCAGACCGAAGAAACTGCCCATTGTGTATCTTGGGGTACCTCTATCCTGTGGCCAAATCAAGAAGCAACACTTCAATGGAATCACTGATCGTATGCTTGGGAGTATTTTTAACTGGAAGAACAAACTTTTGTCTTTTGGGGGTCGGGTCATTCTTGTTAACAGCGTTCTTTTTTATATCCCCATGCACATTTTTTCTGTTATTCAACCTCCGAAGGGAACTGTGGAGAGGATGGAGCGTATTCTCACATCATTCCTTTGGGATGTGAAGGTGGAAGGGAGGTGCCACTGGGCCTCCTGGAAACGGATGGAAAAATCAATTGATGAAGGGGGAGTAGGTTTGCGTGACATACAGGGATCTGTCCTTGGTTTTCAGGCTCACCTTGCATGGGAGATCATTACTGGGGAGTCACTGTGGGCACGCTTCTTCAGGAGGTGTTATGGATAGAACTTGGGGAATAGCATGCTTGGTGCTACTGGTTTGGCTAAATGTATGTTTGCACGTATGGAGGAGTTGCATGGCCATGTTAGATGGATTATTGGCTACGGGAATATTAGCTTCTGGAATGATAACTGGGCAGGTGAAAAGCTTGCATTTGCAGGTTGTCCACAACTGAATATCTCTTTCAGGGAAGCAAGTGACTGCTTCGACTTCATCCATGCTTCGCTAAACCCCGCTCAGATGAGCGTTTTTGAAAACTTTGTTATGAAAGACGAACCGGATATATGCTGCTTCACGGAGGCTAGTTATGGCAGGTTTAACATCTGTGACTACAGAAGGATTCTTCAGAGGGAGAACCTGAGAGAGGAAGACGGACCGATCACTTGGTATAAGGAGATCCCGATGAGGATGAATTTTCTACTATGGAGAATCAAGAATAGAGCATTACTGACAGAGGACAATATTCAAAGGAGAGGGGTTTTCATGGTATCCCAGTGCTTCTTTTGTGACCACCCTAATATTGAGACATTGACACACCTATTCTTTCAAGGTCAGTGGGATTCCTTTCTCTGGTCTGCTTTTAATCACTTTCCGTCTTCTGTTGGCATGAGATGGAGTTACCAGTAGTATGTGTCATCATGGTTCTCTGAAACTGAGCACAAATCCATGGAACGAACGATCAGGACCATCATACTGGTGGCGGTTTGCTGGATTTTATGGGAGACCCATAATCAGGTTAGGTTGGGTAGTAAAAGATCCCCTTGGGCTCTTCGAATTTGGATTAAGTCCCTCATTGTGGAGTTATCTTCTCTGGTGAAGGTGGGGACAGCTTCGGTCACGCTATGCAACTTCCTCAAGAACCCATGAAAGCCTCCAGGAAGCGGTGGTTTTTGGGTTGCATGGCAGCCCCCTATCCATGGTTTGAAATTAAATATTGACGGGTCTTGCATGGAGGGAGTGATGAGGGGTGGAGGTTTACTACGTGACGGTTGGGGCTCGGTGCTTGTTGCTTTTAGTGCGTTTTACGGTCCAGGTAACTCTTTGGAGGCGGAGTTTCGGGCACTTATTTCTAGTTTGATGGTTTGCATGAGATGGGGCTGGCATGTGGAGGAGGATGAATCAGACTCGAAGTTCCTTGTTAAATCCTTGTAGGGAAAGTGTGAGATCCCTTGGGATCTTACTTACCTTTTCAGAAGATGTAAGGTGGAGATAGATCAGGGGAGATTAATTCACCATAGCTAGAGGGAGACCAACTTTACAGCCGATGCACTTGCGCGTTTGGGTAGGCAGGAGGACTCTCTTTTCATTTATGATAATCTTCATTCCCTTCCTCTTGAGTGTTTATGCGTGGTTCGAGGGGATGCCCTTGGTCTGCATCATTTTCGGCCCCCTTGAAGGGTTCTTTCTTCTTTCTTGGTGTTTGTGGTATTAATAAATAATAACTTTCAGTCCAAAGGGTTGTCCAAATGACCCTAGAAACAGTAAAACTATACTCACTAGGCCCTATTAATTAGGTAAAAATTAGAGCATCCTTTTACATTTTATATAGCTTCAAATCCAACCAATTAATGTTGGAATGCATCAAAGTTCCCTACAGTTACCTTAGAACCAGATTCTTTTCATTCTGAACGAATATAATTCTAAGGAGGGGCTTTTTTTTTACACCGTGAAATGTGTTACAGGAACTTTTATATAGAATTGAAGATGTAAACCTCACTTATACACCAAAGTTTGAGTGTGAGTGGAAATGATTATTTATTCTAGAAGAAGGATCATATTGGATTTCTATGTTTCATGACCTAAAACATCCTCAACTCGTCTGGAAAAGTTCACGGTGTGACTCTCCATTTTTTAATGGGGGTGGGTAATGGTAGCGAAGGACTAGGACTGCAACCTAGCACTGATCCTGAGTAGGGGTGCAGGGGCACATCCCCCCTGGTATGGAGCAGCGATTTTACCCAGGTGGTCTTGCACACACTAACTCTACACACCAATAAACTGGTGCATGCCCTACATACGCAGCCACCCCTGCATGCGGTACCTACATAAACCACTTTCTCTTTAGACCTATGTGGCCCAGAATTTTTTCCACCCCTACACAGGGAACCTATTCCATGGACCTGCATAAGGTAACCCCTTCGGCCAGGGTCTCCTTTTTTCCTAAAAATAGGACCCTAAGGCTCCTCATTTGCATGACTGGAAAATCGAAAAAATCCCCCAAGCTCTGGTCTCATAGCCCCTTCTCCCAAATCCTCAAAAATCCCTCAGTTTTCTCTCCAAAACCTAATAGAAGTGGTAATTAAAGGGATAGGGAGATCAAAGTCCCTCTAGGGTATGAAACACAAATACATCTACATGAGGACCTATTTTCCCTGAGTGAACTGGAACTTGCATGAACGTCCCTTCCCTAATCAAGGACCTACACATGACCCTTCCAGGGACACCTGAGGAGACCTGTGGTGCCTAGGCTAAGGAATCACCCAAGTGTTGTTTATTATGTGGTATATTTTCTAAGGAATCTACATCTCGTGTGGGCCTACCCCCTGAGTGAATCACTTCTAGCTCCTCCCAATCCCTATGTAAATTGCCTTTGATCACCAATTCAGGACTTACGTTAGTATTTTTTTGAGCCCTATTTTAAGACATCAATGGTGGGGTTCCTCTTCCTTTGGATCCCTCATCTGAGAGAGACCAAATTGAAGCCTCCACCAAATCCTCCAAACTTTCAAAACCATGGAAATAGTCACAATAATATGTCTCCCATTTGGATATGCATTCCTTCGGTCATAGGTGTCCCGTACATATCCTATTTGATGGGCATCATCCTTAGGGTGCATGTATATGTGAATTACCATAGTCAAAAGGACCCCGACCCTAGGGGTGGTATAAGGAAATTACCAGTCTTAGACACAAGTTCTAGGATCTTTCCCTTCCCTCATTTTCTCTGAGACTAGGGACCTCCAATTCCAGGCGGGGAGGGTGAGGATCATTCTTGTTTTTTCCCTTTGACATTGAATGATATCCTCCTCTCTTCCCCATGAGACAATTTTAGGGAATCTATCCTAGATTAACCCCTATACTTTCTTTTAGAACCTCTCCTGCTTCATTCCTTCCTCCTTCTCCATACCCATGGGTTGTAGCCAGATAAATCATCAAGCATGATTATCCCAGTTACCAAAATAAAAGGGGAGATGGGCACTTCAAATCCTTTTATCACTCCCTTTGGGTCCAGGGTACAATGACGGGAGGGAATGGGAACCAGTACCCACTCTATTTCCCTTTCCCTTTGGGTATTGGACTCGTCCACCAACAGACAAAGTAGATTGTGTGGTTTCTCCAGATCTAACATTTCCTCTTGTTTCTCACACCTAGCATGACTCACATGGGCTTAGTGGTTAGTAGTGATCATGACATCCACACGATATCATACCAGTGGTCCTCCAATTTTGTATAAGACCCAATCATAACCAAGTGTCTGGGAATAATTCTAAGTGTAAGCCCCAACCAACCTATGGTCCTCCTATTTAGTGTAATACCCAACCTCCATTAAAAAGGGCATCCTCCTTAAGAGTAAGTCCCAACCAAACCTCCCAAATCACCAAGGAATCCTCCATAGGATTAATCCCCAACTCAATCCTATAAAAGGTTTATATTACCCTATGATAAAAATCTTTAGAGGTCCACCATAGGTATGGGTCCTCACAATTGGACTATGTGGGCTCTAATTCCCCTCCAAATGGGATACATAGGAAGTCTCCCTGGGCTCTAAACCCAACACCCTAAATCAACTATAATTATATCTGGGATCATTCTTGGTAGAGTCTTATTCAACCTGGGAGTCCATAACCCTTACAGTTTTCCTAGGAATCCTTATCATAAGTCCCACACTAAAATTTGGATAGGCACATTTCACCTAGACATACTTGTTTCATGATGTTAAATTGTACGGTTTGGTCCTTATCACAATAACTTGAAATATATGATGTGTACCATCAAGCATCAATGAACTATGTGGGTTCTAATTCCTTTCATGAGGATACATAGGAAGCTCATCCCATGGGTTCGATCCTGACATCCAAACAACTCCCATCTCCCTGGATGACGATACACTCCATAGCGCCCCACTACATGGCTCAAAACCAGCATCGTAATAATAAACGATAATAGAATCTCTAACCTATCTATAAAAGGATACCATTGATAGAGAACCTCATATACATATAGATATCTCCATCCATGAAGAACCTTGGATACATACAGATGATTCTAAGTTTTGTGCATGTTAATAATTGATTGTTAATTCAAGGGTGACCCACATCATACTTGGTAATTAATGAAGGATTCATGAACATATCTTAAATATTTAAGAGAGTACTGTAGTTGGAAATAATCCCCCTCCCCAAAAAAAGGGTGTGATGAACCTGACCTCCTATACTCTCGATCAATGTGAGTTCTTAAGAATCATTATCTAAATTACCTAGTGAGTGTCTGCCTTTAGAAAGTAGGTCCATGAGTCATCACAGATATGAGAACTGTTGGGTGTTTTTGGCTCCACAAACAAACCATGTTGGAGACCATTTGAAAGTAGTAAATCTGACATAAACGATTGTACAAAACTCAACCTCCTACAATCAATCATTAGGCACCATGATTTTTTGTTGGAAACAGACACATGGCCTAAGGAATAGAGGAACACCCCATGAGTGAACCCCCTACAAAAACAAGGACAAGTACCAATACTAAACCTCCTCCTAGGTACCCTAGGATTTCATGTTCTATATATGTCAAATTAGTTTCGGTTTCCAAGGGCTTATCACATTTCACAAAAAAATTCCAAACAAACCTTTTCCATTAAAATCATGTTTTGAAACCCAATTTCATATCCCATTTCATTGTGCTTTGAAAACTATATTTCCTTTACCAGAACAAGTGGGAAACCATCTTGTATTAAAACTCATTTACACATGCAAACCAAAACATCAAGAATCATGTTGTATATCACTTAGAAAACCAAGAACATACACTATAAAAAAAGTGTTGTTTAGCGACAGTTTATTAGCAGCGGTTCTAGTAACTGCTGCGAAATAAATCTGATTAAAAAAACATATAGTGGTGGTTTTATCAAACCATAGCTAAAAAAATTTTAACAGTTAGAGGAGGTTTTACTTAAATCGCCACTAAATGTTTAAAAAACCCTAATTCTTCCCCCTCCCCTACTCCATCTGTGTGACCCCGACCCCCCCCCCCCCCCCCCACACACACACACACACACTCCCCCGACCTCCTCCTCTCCCCTCCTCGGTGGTGACCTCAACCCCGCGACCCCCATTCCCCCCACCCCTCGGACCAAACTCCTCCCTTTTCAGTAGAGACCCTGACCCACGCAATCCCCCCACCACCACACACACACACACCTCTAACCTCCCTCTCCCTGGCTTGTGGTTCCCCTCCTCATCGGTGATGTAGACCCCCCCCTCCGACCTCCCTCTCCCCATCTTAGATCCCTTCTTCACTGGCAACATAGACCCCCATTAAAGGTTGCATCATCCTCACCCTAAATCTATTATTGAGTATCATTAAATGGACAATCATGGTTGATAAAAAAGAGTATAGAATTTGTTTTTTATTCATTCAGTGGTGATGTATATATGTAATTTTGGTTTATAATATGTTATTTGGATTTTGAAGTTATTTTTTTGGAGTTATAATAATCATTAATTTTTGTTACAATGTATTAAATTAAAAAAACGATTATGATATAAGTTGGTTGTGGAATCTAGATCGTTCATAATTTCAGGGTTTGTATTTGATATTAATGAATTCCACTTTTTTCTATATATGTTAATACCTAAAATTTTTGACATATACATAATTGAGACTATTTTACAACTTGTGACCAATTGGTGGTAGGGTTTTGAGTCACACGTGGTTTCATCACCAACCCTGGCAAGGTCTATAAGGATAAAGGCCTTGAAAATGAGATATTAGACCCTTTTAAAATTTATCATGTTTCATATTTTATGAATATGTGAGGAATAATTTAGTTTAATAAAATATATTTAATAATGATAGAGTAGTTAGAGTTAAGTTTTACATGCATGATAATCAATTATTGGTTATGGTAACTAGAATTTCCAACATAGTTTCATTGATTTTATTTTAACTAATATGTTTTTAAGAGAACTAATTATAGTGTGTAGTTTGTTTGTTTGTTTGTTTTTATTCAAATGACTAATTTTTTATCATTTGATTTGAAAATCACAATACACATTATTCAAATTTATGTTAACATGATTTTTTTATGTTTATCTCAAATTAAAGGAATATCTGATTCGATGTTATGTGAACAGAGTTGATTTATATAATTCATGTAACAACATGAAGTAACACTAAACTAGTTTAATAGAATATGAACATATAAAGTTGAATATTTTGGGTATTCATGACATATCATGATATCTAAATAAAGTATACTTTACATTCATATTTTTAAAGGGGTGATCTTAGTCTTAGTTAGATCATGGGAAATGGTTCGAACATTGATCAATCTAGAAAATTTTTCAATGGAAAGAACCCTCATTAATTACAACACTGTGGTAGAATACACCATTATCTTTTTATACCATAAAAATAATATCATATGCATATAAAATATCAAAAAATGATACATCTTTATCATCTTTAATGTAAAGGTTTTTTTCCACACTTCCATCATTAAATATTACTTGTTTCGAGAATGTATCTAACTTCAAATACCATACTATTGAGTCTTATCCTAGCCTGTATAGATCCTTCTTTAACCTAAAAAAAATAATTTTATATTTACCAAGAAAGACACTTCATCTTACAACACCAAATTTAAGAAGACATATTTGATATCTTTTAAAATGTTCATGGGGTTCCTTTGTGCTAAAATGTGGTGGTCATCTAATTTATGTAATTATTAATCTATGTTTGTGAGAAATAATAATTTATTTGATTCATGTTTTTATATTAGAATTTTAGTAAGAAAAATTTCATTATTTGACTCATTCCATTTTCCTTTATAGTTGTTATGAAAGAGTCAATGGCGAAGTTGGGTAATATTTAATTTTGATTGTACCTGTTTGATTAAACATTTATATCTTTATATCTAAACATACAAGGAGAATACAATCCAATACCTATGGATTAAATATGGATTAATTTACCTTGAAACACACCTCGATATGTCAAGGTTTTGGAAGAATTTTTAGATTATGCAATTACAAACCAATCAATGGATGGTAGAATAAAAAAATTTTGTTCTCGTTGTAAATTCAAGTGATGATTGAATAGAAACGAAGTATATGAGCATTTGATATTGAAACAGTTTTCTGCTCGATATGTATGTTGGATTTGGCATGGTGAATCAAAATGTTATGGAAATTAAAAATAATGACAATACTTTCAATGAAATACGAAGTGACCCAGCAGAGAAGAATTCAATTTGAAATTTGTTAAATGACGCATTTGGTTTTTCAGAATACAATGTACAATATTTTAATGGATCAAAAAAACCTTTAGTTGATCCTGATCAGGTTAATCTTGCTCAGAACTTTAGTGACCAAAAAAATGATTTTTATGAATTAGTTAAAGGCGGACAGTAAGAACTGTTTGAAGGGTATTCCAAGTATTCAAAGTTGTATTTTCTACTTAAGTTGTATCATATCAAATGTCTATGGAATTACTGGAAAATAAATTTCCATGATTTTAGAGTTTCTTCATGATGCATTTAGTGAAGCTAAGATCCCTACACCATTCTATGAGATGAATAAAGTTGTCAACAAACTTAGACTTGATTATACAAAGATACATGCATGCCCTAATGATTGCATGCTTTATTGGGGAGAAGAGTCAGATAAATAATAATGCACAAGATATCATACAAGCATATGGAATTCAATGAACAACAATAAGAGTATAAATCAATGCAACCCCAGGAAAAAATAGAAGAAGAAAACTCCTACAAAGGCATTATGTTACTTTACTCTAAAACCATGCTTTCAAAGATTATTTATATCACCTAAGACTACATATAACATGAAGTGGCGTGATTAGGATAGTAATGATGGCTTGATGATACATCCAAAAGATTCAACATCATGGAATATGTTTGATTCTCTATATCCAGATTTTTCTTTGGATCCTAGGAATGTACGTTTTGTATTGACTTCTGATGGTTTTAACCCTTTTGGTACTTTAAGTACTAATTATAGCATTTTTCTAGTTGTTTTTATCCCCTATAATCTACATCCATGGATGTGTATGAAAAAGGATTCTTTTATTATTTTAATGATTATTCCTAGAAAGAAAATTCATGGAAATGACATTGATGTATACCTTCAACCTCTAATCAAAAAATTGAAAGAATTATGGGATTATGGCGTGGAAATATATGATGCTTCAATGAGGCAACTATTCAAAATACATGTTGCTTTAATGTGGACAATTAGTGACTTTCCTAAACTATGGAATTTATCTGGTTGGAACACTCATACTAGTTTGGCTTGTCCAATTTGTAATTTTGATTTTGAACCTTAATGATTACCTCATAGCAGAAAATTATGTTTTATGTTTCATCGTCAATTTCTTGATGTTTATCATAAATTCATAAATTCACCGAAGGTGTTATCTGGTTCAGAAATCTTGGGAAAATTAAGGAATGTCACTGAAGAGTTTAGAAAATGTCATTAGTTTAAATAAGGGGGTGAAAGGGTAAGAGGTACAGTATCCAAAGAAGATGGAACAAAATAACGAAAGAAAAAGAGTATATTTTTTAAACTTCTTTATTGGGAGTTTAATTTGATACATAATAATCATGATGTAATTCATATTGAGAAGAACATCTATGACAATGTGATTTTCATAGTGTTTAATGAGCAAGATAAATCAAAGGACCACCTTAATACTCATAAGGATTTAAATTCAATGAATATAAAGCATGGTTTGTGGATAAATGATAATGGAAAGTATCCTTCAACTATTTTTATGATGAAAAATCATGAGAAATACATACCTTTTTTAGAGAGATTTGTGAAAAAACTCTAAATCCAACCGAGCTTGATAAACTTCAAGAAAGAATTGTTTTGACACTATGTCATTTAGAGATGTTATTTCCCCCTTCATTCTTCATAATCATGATTCATTTGACTGTTCATTTAATTGAGGAAGATAAACTTGGTGGATCGGTACACTATCGATGGATGTATCCAATTGAGAGGTATGTTGATATTTTTTTTTATTTTCATTGGTGAATTCGATTTTATAAAATCATTACGTAAAATTTTTTAATATGTTTCTTATTTTTCTCATGAAGTACTTAGGTCATTTGAAATCAGATGTGAGGAATAAAACTCAACCATAAGGTTCTATTGTTGAGGGTTACATAGTCGAAGAGTGTTTAACCTTTTTTTATATGTATTTGAATGGGATTGAGACTAGATTCAATCATGTTGGATGTTCTGACGACATCTCCACTAATTCCCATTCTGAAAATCAGTCATCGGTATTTCCAACTAATGGACAACCAATTGGAAAGGGGTCAAATTTTACATTGACAGAATTGGAGTTTCTACAAGCACATAGATATGTGCTACTCAATAGTGTTATTGTATATACATTTATTAAAGAATTGTGACTGCATACAAAGAGGTGACTAAGGGGTCAAGCTCAAAATGAGCTGGAATTAACAAAAGTTGTTAATAAGGAGCTTGTCAAATGGTTCGACCGTCATGTAATCATATACTCATATTCATATTATTGACGTGTAGTTATTTTTTCTATGTTAAAAGTAACAACTTATATATTTTTGTTTAGATAATGAATGTTGAAACGCGAGCTGAAATATCAAATGATTTGAAGTTTTTGGCTTGAGGTCCTCTAAGGTAGGCTAAGAGATTTGATGCCTACAATATTCATGGATTTAGGTTTCATACAATTTATCATGAAGAAGACTTGAGAAACCAAAATAGTGGTGTATTTACACTTACAGAGGTGGGATACTATGGGAATCTTAATGATATAATTAAATTAAACTATCATGGGAATTTTTTAGTTGTCTTATTCAAATGCAAGTGGGTCAACATTGATAGGGGTATGATGAAAGATTTTTTATATTTTACTTTTTTCAACTTCTCTCACTTGATGGATATCGGTGAGCGTGCAGAGCATGATCCATTTATCTTGGCTTCACAAGTAAAGATGGATTATTAGGTGGATGATGAAATATATGAAGGTTGGAGTGTTGGTTTACACTTAAAGCAAATAGACTTATATGATATGGGAGATGAAGATCAATTAGTGCTTTGTGACAGTGAACCTTATCAACCACAAAACATTGAACAATTTTTTCCTGACAATATCAAAATAGTAGAACTTGCAAGAGGGTGAAAATGAAGGACTCGTCGCAATGAAGCTTGATAACAATAAAGATAATGAAGATAAAGATAATTGAATGTATAAATTGGTAATGAAAATATATTATAATTTCCCATTGATAAGTGTTTCGTACATATTTTTTTTCTAGTTTTTCTTTTTATAAAAAACGTTTAGTTTTCCATTTTTTATACATTTAATATACCTTAACTATTTGAAATTCAGGAATGTTGAGAACAAAAAAAATAGGATCCTAGCCAATCAACATCTCGGAGCACACTACCACTACCGTCATCTTTTGTGGATCCTAGTGATTTTGTTGTACCCGAGACTGCTAGTGAGCCAGTTGTTTCCCCAAATTTCGTTGGTAACCCACCACCTGATTTACCTCCGGTGATGGAGTAGTTTATCACCCCTCCATCTATGGGATATTGGAAAGTTACCGTTAGTGGTATGTATGTCATTTTTCAAAAAAAATTATATGTTATTAATTTTTTAATGCATTTATCAAACATATAAAGACAACCATAGAAGGGATACAAATATGAACACGATAGATGTATGGGACCTGAAGGACTTCAAGATTATCGTTTCATTTGATGAGTTTGGGGTGCCTGTCGGTGACGCTATCAGAATCTATGGGTAGATTCTTGGGCCGCCTACTTGCGAGACGGTGAGATTTCCCATTAATTATAAAGATTTGAGGCATATGCCTACAGCTTGGAAAAATGAGGTCTTTGATACTCAAGTAAAGGTAATATTAATTTAATATTCCCTGATAAATAATTTAAAATACATGAGTAAAATTTTGTAAAATACTGATAAAGTGTTATGTTTTTTATTTCTAGATGTTTTTTCATTTTGATGTCCCTAACTTTGTTTCATGTCCATGGACTTTGAAAAAATTGGGCAAGAAATTAAGAGATTTTAAATGGAGATTATGGCATGATTTTAATGACACTTCTCTGAGCTCACAGTAAATGTATGAGAAAGTGTCTGAAGGCATTTCTCGTGAGCAATGGAAGCTCTTTGTCGATATCAACAGAGATGCATCTCATGGGGTAACTGCATATTTTACAGTATCATAATAACATAAACACAATAAAATTATAATTTTTATTAATGTTGCTATTTTTTGTAGGAATTATCTAAAAAAATTGTGAATCGTAAGAAGCAAGGCATTCCTCACGTCGTTGGGTCTCAGAGTTTTTTAAGAAAAAGATTAATTTTGTTTTTTATTTTATTCATTGTTATTTATATCATTTTATTATAACTCAAGGTTTTTTCTAACTTGATTATATTTTTTTATGAAGGCTAATGAATTAGGTCGCTTTGTTGGCCGAACAGATATGTGGTTTAAAGTGCATAGAAAACCCGATGTCAGTTTTGTAAATGAGCCTACCAAAAACGTTGGAGTGAGTACTTTTCATTACCATTTCATATTATTTCATTACCATAAAAATGTAATAATGAAAAATATATTATAACAACTAACAAGCCTTAAACCCAATTAAATGGGGTCAGCTACATGGATCAAACGATGCCAATTTGGCATCATTTGATACATCTAGTCGGCCCCAATTAATTGGGTATAAGGCTTGTTTGTTGTTATAATATAATTTTCATTATTATGTTTTTATAGTTTTGAAATAACAATAAATACTAATGAAAATTTTATTAATTAGATAACATTATAAAGTTAGGATGTTTTTAAAAAAATTGTCAATATTTTTGTATTAACAAGTCAAAATTCAAGAATTTTGGGATGCAAACCCTTCACAATCATCATCAGTTTCCCAGAACGATGTAGTTGAAATAGTTTTAGGGAAGGAGCATCTCGTACGTGTATAGGGGATGGGTTCTAGGCATGCTCCATCAGTTGTCTTTGGTAGGGCGGCATCATCTATTACTGTTACACCTGGTGAGGGTTCGCATAGTGTCGTTGATCAGGAATCACAGAGAAATTTCAAGATTAAAATAAAAAGTGCAAGAACAAGCCTCTTATAGCAAACATGGGATTAGTGGCGATCGCAAATGGAAAATGCTTTAGTTTTCATATTTCAGCGGATGACTGGCACGATCCCCAAGGAAATCGTCAGCGTTATAGCTCATTCCACTGAGGTAAATTCTAAATTCCATAGATCATTCACACATTTGCAAAGAACCCATACAACATCTATAAATAAAACTAAAATGACACACATATATAACGTGCATTTCAAGTCATATCGACCACATTTTGCGTCGAATTGACGTGTGCTTGATTCCTACACATCAAAAATGACTTGTAGATCGTTATCCATAAGTTTGAAAACAATCCGAGCTTGTTTGCTCGATTTTGACTCAGTATACACTTCTGAAGGGTACAAAAACCTTTAAAAACAAGTGTCAGATGGTCAAAACCAGGAAAACGATGTCGGATTGCCCTTAAATCACGGGACAACGAACTTAGATTTAATTGTGAAATGTAGGAATTGACAGCACGTCATTCCAAATTATGGTTTGTCTGTTATGGCCATAAACGCATTTTTTGTTTTTTAAAACACTAAAACGTGCGTGGAACGGTCAAAACCATACCAAATGACCTCATATTGATGTGCAATAATGGGACAACCACCGCTGAGTTGTTTTTGACGTGTAAGAACAGACAACACGTCAATTCGATGTGCGGTGTGGTCGAAATTACTCGGTATACACTTCTGAAAGGTACAAAACCCTTTAAAAACAAGTGTCGGGGGGTCAAAACCAGGAAAACGACATCATATTGCCTTGAAATCATGGAACAACCGTAGATTTAATTGTGAAATATAGGAATCGACGGAACTTCATTCCGAATTACGCTTTGTCTGTTATGGTCGTAAACGCATTTTAAGTGTTTTGAAACAATAAAACGTGCGTAGAATGGTCAAAACCATAGCAAACAACCTCGGATTGATGTGAAATCATGGGAAAACCACCGCTGAGTTGTTTTTGATGTGTACGCGCAAACAACACATCAATCTGATGTGCGGTGTGGTCAAAATTACTCGGTATACACTTCTGAAAGGTACAAAAGCCTTTAAAAACAAGTGTCAGGGGGGTCAAAACTAGAAAAACAACAGCGGATTTCCCTAAAATCATGGGACAACAATCATAGATTTAATTGTGAAATGTAGGAACTGATGACATGTCATTCCGAATTACGGTTTGCTCGTTATGGCTGTAAACGTGTTTTTAGTGTTTTAAAACACTAAAACGTGCATGGAACGGTCAAAACTGTAGAAAATGACCTCATATTGATATGCAATAATGGGACAACTACCGCTAAGTTGTTTTTGACGTGTAAGTGCAGACAACATGTCAATCCGACGTGTGGTGTGGTCAGAATTACTCAGTATACACTTCTGAAAGGTACAAAAGTCTTTAAAAACAAGTGACGGGGGTCAAAACCAAGCACACGACGTCGGATTGCCTTGAAATCACGGGACAACGACTGTAGATTTAATTTTGAAATGTAGGAATCGACGACACGTCATTCCGAATTACGGTTTGCCCGTTATGACCGTAAACGCGTTTTTAGTGTTTTAAAATACTAAAACGTGCGTGGAACGGTTAAAACCATAGAAAATGACCTTAAATTGATGTGAAATCATGGGACAACGATCCCTGAGTTTTTTTTTTTTTTGACGTGTACGCGTAGACAACGCATCAATCCGATGTGCGGTGTGATCGGAATTACTCGGTATACACTTATGAAATGTACAAAAGCCTTTAAAAACAAGTATCGGGGGGTCAAAACCAGACAAACGACGTCAGATTGCCCTGAAATCAAGGGAGAATGATAGTAGATTTAAATTTGAAATGTAGGAACCGACGCCACATCATTCCGAATTACGGTTTTCCTGTTATGGTCGTAAACACGTTTTTAGTGTTTTAAAACATTAAAACATGCGTGGAACAGTCAAAATCATAGAAAACAGCCTCAGATTGATGTGCACTCGTGGGGCAACCACCGCTTAGTTGCTTTTGACATGTACACGTAGACAACGCGTCAATCCGACATGCGGTGTGGTCGGAATTACTCAGTATACACTTCTGAAAGGTACAAAAGCCTTTAAAAGCAAGTGTTGGGGGGTTAAAACCTGGCAAACGATATCGGATTGCCCTGAAATCACAGGACAATAATCATAAATTTAATTGTGAAATGTAGGAACCGACAGCACGTCATTCCGAATTACGGTTTTTCAGTTATGTCCATAAATGCGTTTTTAGTGTTTTAAAACACTAAAACATGCGTGGAATGGTCAAAACCATAGCAAACGACCTAAGATTGATGTGCAATCATAGGACAACCACCACTGAGTTGTTTTTGAAATATAGGACATGTTGTGATATCAAAATCTTTAAAATTTGTTAAGTAAATTTCAAGCATATCGCATGTCGCTTTAAAAATAAATTAGAATATTTATTTATCCCTTTTCAATTTCAAGTGTTGAATCTTATCTTAAATATGTATGTTTATGTTTTCAAAGTGTTTTACATTATATATTATTTGTTTTATGTTAAAATGTATTCTGTTTGATTAACAAAATAACAAATTTTATATGCTGCATTCTGAATATATTCTGTATCTTTTCTCTTTCGTATTTCTTTTCGTAAATATTATGGTTTTCATTTTAAGTGGCAAATGTCAGTAGTAGGTAGAAGGTTGACTGTTCTGATCCACGACATTCTTCATATGGCAGTTGTGATGATTTTTAGTTTTTGCGGTATGTTAAAATTTTATCGATTATTCTACTATAATTCTGATTTATTATGTTTAGTTTTAATTTTTGTTTTCTTTTTTATTACAGTTGGTGAGATGACGTGGTCGGTTTCAGATGATGAGATAATGTGGAGGCAGACAAATGCAATGGAGGTTGTGACATGGATGTATATTGGGCATGAGTTGTTGTTTGACATATTTTATATGTATATATTGGTGATCGAGGTATTGGTTGGCAGATGTATGGGTTGACCGAGATTGAGGTTATGATGACTGGATGTTTGTATATGACTGTGGACGTATGATATATGTATGATGGATTTATTATATATTTATGTTTTAGTTTATTATATGTCAATTTTTTTATATCTATAGTTTTTTATTAAATATTAAAAAACTGATTTAGCGGTGGTTTTAAGTAACCGCAGCTAAATAAAAAAATTAAAAAAAAATTAAAAAAAAATTGGGTACAACTGCGAAAGTGGCACACACGCAAGGAAGAAAATTACATTTAAATCGCAAGCCCGGGGACTTGACCCCGCGACCTGCTAAATACAATACATATAATATGTTTAGCAACGGTTACGCTTAACTGCCGCTAAAAGAAACCACTGCTAATATATTATGCGGCGGTTTCTTTTATTTTATTTATATTTTCCTCAGATATTTTTTTTTTATAAAAAAACCGCTGCTAAATACTCAAAAAACAACACATAACAAAACCGCCGCGAAATTAAAGAAACCGCCGCTAAATGACTAACGATCGTGCAATACGTTGCGGTTTTAATAACCGTTGCTACGCTATTAGGCGGCGGTTTAAACCACCGCTACTGCCCCTTTTTTTTGTAGTGATATATGGTTCACCCAACATAGGCTATAGATGGAACCAACTACCTCGCACTTGGGTCGCACGCCAACCACAACGAGATCCACACATTGAAAGGAAAGGGAACACTAGAGCAATCGAGAGAAGGACCTAAACATCGATTCCTGCATCTTAGAATCGAATTTCCATAAGCACTAGGTTAGCAGAGAGGATAGATCATTACATGTCACAAAGATCACACACACCACACCACAATAAACAAGAGATCCAGTCTCTAGGAGACAAACGCATGACAATAAGAGGTTGATAGTGATCATAACGTGATCAATAGATTCTAACAACACATCATAGAATAGCTATCAATTCCAAGTGAAACGGAGGGAACGAGAGGAATTCGATCAAACTTACCAAAGAGGGAACAACCGATCGACCGGAGATCAATTCGCCAAGAAAAGATGATGGAGAGAGCCCAAGCCAACCCTAGGGAGCTCTTGTATTCATACAAGGAGAATTAGGGTCAAAGGGGGCGATTAGAGGTGTTAAACAGATGTTTTAGGGGTGTAAAAGACAAATCTGCCCTTGATTAGTTTAGCCCAGCCTGAAGCCACCTGCTAGCACCAGTTGATCGGTGCAGTGAGCCTGCACCCTTGGAAGTCCCACGGGCTAGCCGATGGACTTCTGTGGCCACTGTTCAGCCCACTTTGCTTTCCCCCCTCTTCTGAACACTGAACGCCCGATTCTCAAACTTCCAAACAAGATCCAAGACACCAGGAAAGAGGCAAAAACGATATTTTAAAGAACTCGTGTCTGGGACTAAGGCAGGATGTTACATGATAGGAGTTTCTTTGGCTAAAGGGGGCATGTCAGTGGATGTTTTATGCCCTTTATGGAGTTAAAGATTTTGAGCATGTTTTTCATTTTTATTTGAGGGTTGTTGGTGTTTGGCAAATAGCTAATTTCAAGTCCCTGTTTTCAACTCATAAATATATTAGAGATGTTTTTATGCAGTAATTGCTTTTGAAGGATTTTAGTCTAGCAGAATTTTTTATTAGTTTAGCTTGGAAAATCTGAAATGGCCGCAATTCTTAAAAGTTTTCAAATTGGGAGATCGTCACACCAACCTATCCCTGGGGCTGTTGATTTATGGCAGTGGTATCGAACAGTTGGGCTGTGATTTTGTGTCTGAGGCTAAGAAGTGGCGATCGCCACCCATTGAGGTGGTAAAAATTAATGTGGACGCCTCTGCTCTGTTGGAAAAATCAATTAGCGGTATTGTTGCAGTGGCTCGGAATTCTTATGGTCGATTTATAGCGATTATGTCAAATATATGTTATGGAAATGATGTGCATGAGTCGGAAGCAAAAGCGCTGCAGTTGGATATTTCTCTGATTGAATGGTTAAATTGCTCGCACTTTGATTTTGAATCAGATTCTGTTATCATTATTTCAGCTATTATGAAATTATCTGGCTGTTTGGCTTTTATTTTATCCAATTCTTCAGGCAGCAAGACACCAGGAAGAAGCTTTTCATGGTAGCAGATTTCAACACATCATTAGAGATTCAAATCGAGTGGCGGACTCCCCTGATAAACTTGCAGTTTCTGTCATGGGGCCTCGGTTTTGGACTTTCCAGTTCCCAAGGCTGCTATTGTGTTAAGTATATGATGAAATCCTTTTAAAGACTAAATATGTATATCTGACACTAATCCAATGACAACTAGAGGGAAGAGGGGGAACAAATTTTAAATAATGGATGAGTCAAGGCATCCAATGCAGTAGTAGACAAAGGAAATTAATCAATCTATAAATTTTACTATTCAAATTATACCATGAAAACAGCTGAAACTTAAAATGGAATATTTATTGAAAATTGTAAAATCAATGAATGAAATTCTACCAAATGCATGGTTTAAGAAAGACCAGGTCTTCAAATTTTTGTTCAACTTGTTGCAGAATGACAAAATAATCAAGAGAGGTGGTCATATAGCAGACCTCCATTAAAAAGGAAAGAAATTACATTTATTTTCCCATAAAAGAGGTAACTCTCAAATTCATAATAAAATTAAGAGGTTTACCCTCACTCATTAATAAAGGCTACCAACATCTACAACTCGAAATTAAGCTTAAATGTCTTCATCTGAACTAACATAATCTAATTCAATCATCTTTTCTGTTTTCTGCTCTATTTTGGCCACTGAACACCTCCCTTGCTCAGCTTTTTTCCTTTTCAACTGGGGTTCGCTTCTGGGAGGGGCTTTCCCTGTTACTTGTGTCAAGAATCTGATCCCTTGTGAATATGCATTGGCCGGCATCTTGTCTGCTGCATTGCTCAGAGCCTTTTTCAGTCCTTCCACAGACAACACCCTAATTGGCTGCGAGGCCTTTGCAAGGTTTGTTTTGTCAGCAAGAGGATCAACCAAGTGAATTCCTTCTGACTGTTGCCAGCCCTTAAAGGCAGTTCTCAAGTTACTGGCACAAAAAAAAAATACCAGAATTTAAAGGCGCATGCAAACAGTCATAAAAGATGAAGGGTATGTTTCACATTTTATGAGGATGAAGAAGAAAAAAATGCGGGGATGTCCAGGGGTGGGGGGCTGTCCAGGGGTGAGGGGAGGTGTCCAGTGGGGTGGGGGGTTTCTCAGGGGTGTGCGAGGGCAGTCCAGTGGGGTGGGGGTGTCCAGGGTGTCCATGGGGGGTGGGAGGGTGTATAGAAGGGTGGGAGGGCTGTCCAGGGGAGTGGGGGCTGCCCAGGAATCAAAGGATCCATTTGACAACACTTCATTAAAACTGCTTATAGTACTTAACATTTATGATGAGTGAAGTCACTTATTTTTAAGTGGATTTTTTTCTGAAATTTAATTGTAAACAAAACAAACACAACTAAATTTTTCAAACTACTTTTTATAAGTGACGAGTGCTATAAGCGGTTTTTATCAAGTGTGAAACAGACACTAAATATTAATCGGGAACAGAAATACCTGCCCATCAGCTCTGTTCTCTTGGTGGAGTATTTTTCAGATGATTTCTGTTAAGAACGCCCAAAAAAATAGCCAGTCAAGAAAATTACACCCCAATAATTTCAGCTAGGGTTGAAGAACTATCAGTGATCCTCACCGATCTATGGTATTTGCAATAAACCCCTTGACGCCTGCAAACATATTCCTCGAGTTAATACATTGAATGCCCAGTAAAACCCATACAGAAAAGTCTCTTTAAAGGAGAAATAGAGCAGTTTAACCGCACAGATCCCTAGCCATCTTCTTTCAGACCCATACAAAAGCATATTTTCTTAGACTTCCATTATCTCTAGGATTTTCACTACTCGGTTGATCAAGCAAATTGGCGTTAACATCAGAAAACATCATGTTGCCATCTGCAATTGAACATGGGTAAGTTTGGATGAATCCGTCCATCCCTGTTTCCCTAGAATCATCCTAGGATTCAAATGTTGGAAAATAAAATTTTAGAAAAGGAATGAATTTCATTAAATAACATATGGGAGTTTTGATCAAATGACTGTTTTTTCTAATATATTTGGTCTTATCCTTGGCTTTGACAAGGGTTTTATCACATCACAGATTAGGACTTACTTCATGGAACGAGGCATGTTTCTCAACAATTGCTTCTCAAGTGTGAAAATCATAGATCATGTTTTCCATATGCACATCATAAACATGGATCGAATTTTATGTTCAGGGATCAAAAAATGGATATCAATCATTTGCACTTCATAAACCAATTTTGAAAATTAAATCAATAATTAATGGTTCAAGAAAAAATTTATGAAGAATTTTATGTCTCTCCTTGTGTATGCTTATGAATCAAGGAAATCAATATTCACACCTGAGCATCAATCTCCTCCTCCTGTTGTACTTTGTGTGCTACTGGTGGTATTAAATAGAAACTATTGTTTTTTTCTCTATCGCACACAAGTTTCTATCAATTGGTGCTTTCATTGAGAGTGCTTCTAGAGAGAGAATCTAGAAGAGTTTCTAGTCCGAGAGAAATTTTAGAAGCAGACGCAACAGTCACAACACCTATTTTCTCACACGCATGGAGTTTCAAATGCAGGAGCTTTGGGCGTCACTAGTGAGACTGACCAGGAGTCGGGAGTACTCTAGGCAAGTGATGATGCCAGAATTTTATGGAGAAGATCCTGAGACCTGAATCACGGAAGCCGAGGCTTATTTTTCAATCTGCCAAACTCAAAAAGGGATGAAGTTTCTGTTGGCAGAACTGTGCATGGAAAGTATTTGGATTTTCTTATTGGAAATAAATAATGTTGGGCTTACCTAGACGCAACTCAAAGAATAGCTGCTCGAGAGAATTGGAAATGCAGCAGTGGAAGAAACAATAGCTCCGACTACCCAAGCGGAGACACATTCTTCAGAAAATTAGGCAAATTCAAGTCTATTGACACGTACTGAGAAGGAGCGGGAGGCTTCAAGTCCTTTACAGTTGTAGCGTGAGGTGCTGCAGATGGTGCCGACGCAAGTGCGTGTTCCTATTGAGTTTTCTGAGGCTTCGATCGAATTAAGCGAGCAATCTCTTCCAGTACCAAGCACCACAAAATTAACTGAAAGAGCACCTACTACAACTAGTTTGATTGCTCTTGTCAATGACACCGGAGGGCGTGAAGCTGCTGATTTTAGGAACTCAGGAAGTCAGGGAAAAACTTCTGCAATGGATTTGATCAGAAGGAATCAGCAGGATTCAGGAAGTCCTCTCTTATTAGACCCA
Source organism: Viscum album (assembly GCA_963277665.1). NCBI lineage: Eukaryota > Viridiplantae > Streptophyta > Magnoliopsida > Santalales > Viscaceae > Viscum > Viscum album. The sequence continues at coordinate 228,314,826 of OY728129.1, read as the reverse complement.
ACGCTAACTCCACCAAGACATACATCGCTTGAAATAGTTGACTCAAAAATGGTTGATGGATTAGACAAAGGACTACGGAGTAAAAACAACGAAAGGATCAAAGAAGAGATTGAAGATTAAGCATTTTGTTAACACGAGAGTTGGGGAAGAATGTGGACAAAAAAGTGCAGCTCAAAAGTCTGCATTAGATAACTACAAACAGCAACTAGATGAAGAGGCAAATGCTGGGGACCGAAAGGACGGCATAGAGAATTGAGAATTACTGCACCGAAAGGAGTAATGTCGTGTTTCAGATATTATTATTGTCGATGGGAAAGAGATGACTCATATCTATGAGCCGGCACTCTCAAAGCTGGCAAACATTGGTGGCCTGATTCTCAACTCTTCGGAAGATGTATCTAGAGATGTTGTTTTAGTAATCATGGTAATGAGTGAAGCTCAAGTAGAAAATGTTCTCTACGGCAAGCATGGTGCAATTGCAGCTCTTCCATTTGAAGCTTCTATTGTTTTTTTCATGCAACTTGACTTCAGGATTTGTCCACCGACATGCGCAGCGCATTCAAAATGAAGGGAATGATCTAAAATTGGTTTATGCTTCCTTTTCAAGTGGTGTTAAGAGAGCAAGCTATGAGAGAACTCTTACAATCATGGTTTCTGGAACAGGAGAAGCTCTTCAGAGTAGTCCATCAGATTTTTCCGTGTGAAGTGAAAAACTCTGTTATTAGCAGGTCTTGTGGGGCTGGGTGTTGCGGAAACGCCGAGAGTTGCAGTGACAAAACAGGTTTGCGAATGAAAAAAAATTCGGAAACAAAAAAGAACACAGACACAGGGATCTACGTGGTTCGGGAAATGATCCTTACGAGAGGGGCAGAAATATCACTAAATCGGAAGCACAAATTACAGAGTATCTCAGAATTTCAAGCACACAAAAACCCTAGCCCGAAATGAGCTAATAAAGAAGATGAAGTGTTGTGCCACCAACTGCACAGAAAGTCTACATCGCTACAGTTAACAGCGGCTGGAAGTCTGCATCGCTACAGTGTCGCGTCCACCCAAGTCCAAGCTACTACAGTGACCGACGGCTGAAAGACTACGGAGCTACAATACTGTTGTCTCCAAAGTCTGAGATGCTACAATAATCGTGCAAAAGTCCGCACTGCTACAGTATCCTGTCGGTTGCGACCTGGTGTGTAAGATCCCGAATTTTTCCATAAGGTATGTTTTATTTACGTTTCAGTTTAGGCTCTTTTTTTGGTCAATTAAGTTCTTTCCAAAGTCCTTAAGGAGACACGAGGGTGTTTTGGGGGTTTGGGACACGAAAAAGGGGGAAAATGGGTTTTCTGGGTTAGCCGCACGATCTGTGCACGGTTAGTGCTAACCGTGCGGACAGCCCAAGTAAACCGTGCAAGAAGAAGGTTTTCGGAAAGTAACCTCCGCACGGTTTGCGCACGGTTTGCGTACGGTTTGGCGAACCATGCGGGTAAACCGTGCGAAGGGACTCTTTTGGGACAGAAACATCCGCACGGTTTGCGCACGGTTTGGCAAACCATGCAGACAAAATGTGCGGCCCAAAAACCTTTAAAAATTTACAAAAACGTCACTCCGGGATTTTATAACCCACTCGGGATTTTCCTCCCCCTCCTCCTTTGCAGCCCTCAGAACGAACCAAGGGGACCAAGAGCTCCCAAGGATCAATCTCTTTCGATTCTTGGCCGTTTGGAGTGTTGTCAGTTGCGGATTGAAGATCCGGGTAAGGCTAATCTCCCTCTTACTTTTCTTTTTAGTTTAGGGTTTCTAATTCTTTTTAGTTTAGGGTTTCTAATTCTTTTCCCTCTCCATCTGAAGCTCTCAAACCCTGTCTTTTTGGTGAGTTTTAAGGTAAAGCTTCAAGGGTTGGTTGAATCGAGATCTAAGGCTTCGTTTGGGAGTGCATTTGCCAACGGATTTGAGGTAGGTGGTCTACAAAATTATATCCCTTGAATTTTGTGTAGATTTGTGCATGTAGAGTTTTTGTTCTTGCCCTCTTTTGAAGAGTTCTTGATGCCCTTGACATGATGTGATGTAGTGGTGTCTAAATGGCTAATTGAACACCTCTTGATCCCCATGGGATGCAAGGAGGATGACCCGACTGAATTAGGGCCACCCAAGGGGCGTGCCAATATTTCCCCGAACTTAGAGTTAGCTAAGTGTAGGTCGTTGTGCAAGCACATAGAGCCCTTGATGATTATGTTAATATGCTTAAAGGGATTGCAATTGGTGTCGAGTAATACACCTAGGTTGGGTAATTACCCAAGAGGTTGTTTGGTTGGCACGAAAAAGGGTTAAATGGATAAATGGGAAAATGCTAGGGATTAGCTTTATACCTGAATATGCTTAGTGAGATAGGCGTGGAAGATGGGAATGGTGCTAAAGGGGTTAGGTAATATGAACAATGAAAGTGTTAATGGATTGAGGAAAAATGTAAATTCTCATTTATTGAGATTATTGTGATGATTGTAAATGATGTTGGCTATGTTGTTGTGATATGGTGTTTTGTGGTGAATGATAAACAAGCATGTGCACATGGCTTGGCTGAGTGGGGTATTGACTTGAGGTTCTATGCCCACAGGTCGAGTTGGACCGAGGTTTTAGCTCCTCCCCTAAATGCACGGGTTAGGGAAGGGGACGGAGTTCTATTCCCCTAACGGTTGCATTCCACCCGAACTGGGGCTTCGAGGTGAGGATATTGGGAATTGTTATTGTAGAATGGGAAAAAGGAGAGACCCGAACCCCCAAGGTATACTCTCTAAGGGAGCCCTCGGGGTGTATGTATAATGAATATTAAAAACCACACCGGACCTCAAGTCCGATGTGGGATGCAGACTCCAACACTCTCCCTCAAGCTAGGTGAACCTAGCTTGGACACATAAAGAAAAAACAAGCCAAACAAATGAACACAAAACAATCAACAGACTGCAAACACTCCCCCGCAAGCTGGACATACCCAGCATGATGACAAAACAAGACGAAATAAAATATAAAGCTGATGCTGCTGCTCCCCCTCACGATCGAAGCTCCCCCTTAGAATGATGGATGGATGATGTTGCGGGTACAGCAGAAGAAACCACTCAGACCGACCGGTTGACGGAACGCCAGGAATGCCGCACTAGTGGGGCCGGTCGATGAAACGCCGGGAAATCCAAACTAGCGCCGGGAAAACCGCAGTTGCGGGGCCGGCGACGGGAGGCGGGGATTCCGCAGAATTGTTGTGGTATCTGGCAGCACCAACAGGCCCAAATTCTAGGTGGTCGAGCTGCTGCGCCAGCGAATGGGCGTGCCGGCGGATAGAGATGCGGCTGCCGGGAGTCGTCGGGAGGAGAGCCGAGCCGGCCACGGTCGTCTGGAACTGTGTAGAATCGCAGGGGAGGAGCGGCGTCGGCGTCGCGCGCAGCAGGGAGGAGACGCCGGGGGAGGAAGCCCGCCGGACGGGATGAGCTTGCTCGCAGGAGGAGCGCGCGCCGGAAGGGAAGGCGTACCGAGGGGGAAGCCGCCGGACAGAGCCGGAGCGGGAGGCTACCGCTCGCTCGAGAGGGATGACCGGAAGGAGCAACGGAGGGAGGGGGGGCGGCTATTTGGATGGGAGCCGCCGCCCCCGGACAAGGAAAACCCTAAAGGCTGATGGGAGAAAAATAATAATAAGAATTAGGGAGGGAGGGTCGGGAGTAAATCTCTCTGATACCATGTAGAATGGGAAAAAGGAGAGACCCGAACCCCCAAGGTATACTCTCTAAGGGAGCCCTCGGGGTGTATTTATAATGAATATTAAAAACCACACCGGACCTCAAGTCCGATGTGGGATGCAGACTCCAACAGTTATGTTGTGATGCCTGGTGAGATAGAGCTTGATTGTATTTCCATATGCTGAATATGCCTAATCCAATGAATACATAAAAAGGAGAGATTGAATAATGAAATGCCTAAGTAGTGAACCCGAATTCATTGGTAGTATAAATAAAACGAACGTAGTTTAGAATGACCTATTGAACTGTTTACCATAACTTGCCTTTATTTATCATTTGCATGCACTATCTGTCTTGCTGGATATTTTATAGACACCGTTGGTGATGGCCTATTGAGTTATACTCACACCCTGCTCGGGCCGTCGTTGGGTACCCGAACAGATTTCATGCTTGCAGGTCAGGACAAGGGCAAGGGCCCTATGCTAGGGAGATGAGTTGGACATGGGACATGTTTGGGTGAGGTTCCATACTTGAAGTCCGGACCATTTTGAGAATTCTACCATTTTATTTCTTTTGGGTTTTGATCACTTGACACTGTAGCACGACATGGCATATTTATTGTTGTTATGATTGTACCCAGTTTTGGGATTTGGTTATTATGCATGTTATGGATTGTTCTCTTATGTTTCCGCTATTTCAATTATTATCTGTTATGACTCACTCTGGTATTGAGGGTATAGTCTCCCCACATGACCTATTGGACCCTCACTGCTAGTCGGCAACCTCTGGCGTACGAGGAGACACGCTTGAGGTCATGTAACTACCCGGCTCGGAGCACTGGTTTAGTGGCACCCGGGTCGAGGACGTTACATGGTGCGCAATATGAGCCGCAAGCATTCGGCCCAGCTTCAACCAAAACAGATCGAGCTGCACCAATCCAACACTGAGAGTATTGTGAAGAAGGTTGATCAATTACTTGTTGGAGTTCATATAGCATCAGTGGCCGGAGGAATGGTTTTTGGGGCTCATTTTGTCCTTAAAACGAGAATATTGCATGATATCATCTCTAACAATAGGGGAACACCTAGTGTGTTTGAGAATCGCACTCTTGCACTTGATATCAATGTGAAGGGATTGGGTATTGTTTTCCATGAGTGCCTATTGGGAAAAATTCCACTTCATCTTTTGACCATAGCACACCAGTAGTTCATCTCAGGTTCAACTACTGGTTGGGGTCGGCAAGTTGATGGTCGAGGTTTACAAGCAAATCACTGGAGTTAGAACTAAAGGGAAAATAAAAAAAAAAAAAAATTCTGGATGATGTTCCAACTGGAACACAAACTGTCCATGATAATGATGTTTTAACAGTGTGGTGCATTGATTTTCTCACTGAACAATTCAGAAAGCTACTTAAATGCCTTTACATTTTGAAAAAAATCCGGTCATTAAGTTCTGAGAAGGTTAGTAGAGAGACTAAGTTGGCTGAAAATATTAGTTTTGTTGTGGAAGTGAAAGCATCTGTTGTTAAAGGAGGCATATCTCTTGGTTTCCAATTTGGAGGGGTTGGAGTGAGTTGCTACCTTGAAACTCCATACCTAGAAGCTTTATTAGTCAAAGGAGTCAAGGATGCTGTTGTACTGGAAAATAAGTGGGGCCAAGAAGCTGTCAGTGATACGGACACTAAAAGCTGGAGAGATGGGATTGATTTCCTCACCTCTATTGTATTTTGTGTTTCTCTGTCCACTGCTACTGCTGGTATTGAATATAAACTACTTTCTCCAATCAGTCTTCGTACCATGAATGAACATCTCGTTGAAAACATTGCATTAAAGTGTACAAGATTGAGAATGAAAGCATATGAAAATTTTCTTCTGCAATTCATTTTCGTTGCCCCCCCCCCTCCCCGCACCTATGTAATATAATACCATGAAAGATAAATAGAATATGCATGAATTCATATATTAGTTCAAGAGGAAATGTAATATTCTCAATTTTTAATTGTTCTTAAAACCTTATTTTGGATTTAATTTGTAAGTACTTTTATGTGAAAATCTAATTTTTCAATAAAAATCACCCTTGCGGTTTTATGGTGTTGCGTAAAGGTAACCCTTGATTTACAAGGGTTGCGTCAAGGTAAGGTGACTTCTTAAGACTTGCATAAGGTGTAAGGGTAAGTGGGTTGCCCAAGCCTCTGCATAAGGGTAAGGTGGCGTTTCTCTGAGCTACATAAGGGTGGAAAAGGCGCTGCGTAAAGGTAGAGGAGTTACCATAAACTGCATAAGGATATAGGGGTTTTTCCTTGAGTTGCATAAGGGTAACTCTCTAGTTCATGTGTTCTGTAAGGGTAAGACATGACCAGTATAAGGGTAACTCCCTAGTTCTATGCGCTGTGTAAGGGTCAACCTGACCTCACATAAGGGTAGCTCCGAGTTATTAAAGGCTACGTAAGGGTAATTCTAGCACTGCGTAAAGGTAAGATGGACTTTTCAAAGACCATGTAAGGGTACTTTGAGGTTGCGTAAAGGTAAGCGTGGGTTTGAGATCTGTGTTAAGGGTAAAACGTATTACCCTTACGCAACATATAAGAGTTGTGTTAGGGTAAACCATGTTACCCTTACGCGTCGCCCTTTTTGAGAGGAATATTTTAAAAACTCTCTTCTCGCTCCTTCCCTAGAACACTTCCATGACGTGTTTTGGGCTGTTCTAAAAGCCAAAAAGGGAAATTATTCTTTTGCTCGTTTAAGGGTCGTAATCCCTTTATGAAGGATTCTAAATGGTTTCATTCAAGATTCGGTTAAAACACAATTTAAATTGCTGAATCTATTTGTGGTTTTTAATATTGCGGACCTATGTTTTGTTTTTCTAAAATAGCTAAATTCTTGAAGCCTTCGTTTTTGGTTGACCCTCTGAGTCCGAACAACCTAGAAATTCCCATGTTCTTGTTTGGTGAAACCCTCTATGAACAATACGAGCCTTTCTTCTGGTTTCCAGGCGTAGCAGTTTCCCTCTCTCCCTCTTCCAATGTTGGTGTTGCATTTAAGGGGAAAATTTCGAAGTATTCATTTTATGTGATTTTGCAATTTGAATTCTTCCTAAGTTCTGGAATTTGATAAGGTTTTCTTGAGACGATAATAATCCAAAATTATCAAAGAATAATAAAAAAAAGGTTATCATATGTATATTATTCTGGAGAGATAGAGTATTATCATGTGTGGTTTTGTTATTATTCTTTGAGGAAGAAATTGTCAGCACACGCATTGGAATAATTTGATAATTCGAAAATTATCCAAAAGAGATAAACTACTATCGCATGTGATATTTTATTTCTTTTAAAAATAAAATAGTTGGATTTGATTATAAGAATCCTTGGCGAGCGGGATGAGCAAACAAACACGTGAACGTGGTTCGAGTGACGATTCTTTGATGAACCTTGAAGTTCTTCGTCAGCAACCTTGAGGTAGAAAGTTCCTTACCTTTTGGGGCTCTCGTATACACATGTTTGTCTTGGTATAATTCTTGTGATTGACATACTTGATGATCGTGTTTGATTGTGATTGCATGTGGGTGTGTGTGTGGCATGTAAGACTCAGTATGGTATTTGATTCCATGAGTATTGCTAGAGTAGCTTATTGTCATGTTTGATTGTGATAACATGTAGTTATGTGGTCTTACTTTATTATCATGATGATATGTTTGTCTTGTATGTTCTACCTTGTTATGTATGTTACCTTGTTTTCAAAGGTACTGTTCTTGGTACTCAGAACAAGTGGAACGTCGTGAGATGATTGTCCCTTAGAAGAAGAGTGTGCATGATTTGCGACGATGGACCTGAGCATAGGGTGGAAATACAATAATACCATGGAACGCCGTGAGAATGCACTCGATGTCCGGAAGCCAAATATCAGGTTGCTCGATGCCAGTTTGATTTTCGAGTAGCGCACTCAATGCCTAGTTGATTTGCGAGTGGCGCACTCGATGCCTAGTGGTTTGCAAGCAGCATGTCGTGCTTGAGGCCTAGGGAAGCTGAGTCGCATGTACACACGATATCATGAGGTTGTCGAGCAACAGATTCACTAGCCCCATGGCTGGTTCTGGTTACTTTCGATTTCTCCTCGTTATCCTTTCAACATGAAGCTGAAACAGGTGTGGTCGAAGGTTTGTGGCAGCTTGGTTAGTGCATGACCGTTCGGTATGTGGTTGTATGTTTGATGTCAGTTTACACATTTATTATTATCATGGCATACACTAATTATACATGTGCACATTTATTAAGGATACATTGTTGGTGTCCTATTGTGTTTTATTAATCACACCCTGCACAGGCATCCCAATGCACGTGCGGACTTCATGCAAAGGGATTCAACTAACGGCAAGGGGCCAGTGGCTGGTGGTTGAGCAGAGGAGCTTGGAGCTGATGACGGACCAAAATGAACTCTGAAGGACTCTATAGTTTTTTTTTATTTACCTGCATGCATTTTACTCTGGTTTGGTTTGCCACTTTGGGAGCCCGTTTATTACTTGTATGACATGTATGTCATCTTTCAGTTTTCATATATTGTTGTGATTATTTATTATATTATTTATTTATTATTTGTGTTATAAAATCATAATGTGGGTATAATCTCCTCACTAAAAGACTTAGACTTACACTGCTAGACGGCAGCCTACTGTATACGGGGAGGTGCACATGAGATCATGTGACCCTCCGGCTCGGGCTCAGTGGTTCGAATCAAGGTGTTACAAAATGATATTAGAGCATCGGTTTTATTCTTTTCTTTTTGGACTAACCTGGGACGTGGTAGAAAAGAGATAGTTGTGTGGGACTCAGGTAGGGGAGTTGCCATGTGCCTGGCCAACACATGTGTTACGGACCTCCGGGTTACCATCGGCGGGATCGATGCTACAATTATAAGATTTTGGGTGCGTTAATGCATCATAATTAAGCGCATGGGTTCACATTTCATACATATACCCATTGTTGTACTGCATATTGGTTCTTTAATTAGATGTCTTGATTGTGGTATATGTTCAGGGTAGTTTCTATGTTATGTGATATATCTGTTTTGTCTTACTATTATGATGTATCTTTGTTAGCATTAATTAATTGAACCGAGCATGCTCTTATGTTTTAGTGTATATATGATGACAGTGACTAGCTTACAGGGACAAGACCTGTGGTTAGTGCTAGGAGGGTTATGCCTTGGGTTATGGGTAGACTCCTAAGGGAACCTTTGTGCAATCTCTTAGAATAATTCGGATATAACGGCTTATGTCCTAATGCTTACCCTCATGTTACAGAAGATGTCGCCATGTAGACGATTGATGGGACCGCCTGCTATGCAGAAGGGTGTTGCAGAGCACAATTTATTCCAAGGCTAACCGGACAACTAACACAACCACACCACACAACAACTGACCCAACACATATCAACAGCTGCTGCCGCGCCACACCAATCAAACCATCTCGTCCACCGCATACCACCACTGCACAACCACAACTACCACACCACATCACCGCACATCACATCATTGCGCACCTCAGCCACCGCACCACATTGCACACTACAATCTCATCGCACAACCCCGTAATACAACACAACATCACCACTCATCATCGCCACCGTGCATCACACCACTGCGCACCAAAACCACATCACCGCATATCGCATCATTGCACACCTTAACCATAACACCACATCGCACGCCACAACTTCATTGCACAATGCTGCTATATGACACAACACCACTGCACATCATCGCTACCACGCATCACACCTCCCCGAACCACAACCACATCGCATCACAGCCCAACGCATCACACAACCCAGCTGAATGAGGAGAAAATCGACCAATCATGTGTTATAAACAACCTGGAAAACACCCCTTTCACGTCGTGAATTCCACGGGCCCTGTGGATTACGAGTTGTGAATTTGGTACAAGGTGTGAAACCACCATATCTTCGATTTTCGTCGAAAAACACGTCACCTTGGTATAATTCTTGTGATTGACATACTTGATGATCGTGTTTGATTGTGATTGCATGTGGGTGTGTGTGTGGCATGTAAGACTCAGTATGGTATTTGATTCCATGAGTATTGCTAGAGTAGCTTATTGTCATGTTTGATTGTGATCACATGTTGTTACGTGGTCTTACTTTATTATCATGATGATATGTTTGTCTTGTATGTTCTACCTTGTTATGTATGTTACCTTGTTTTCGAAGGTATTCTTCTTGGTACTCAGAACAAGTGGAACGTCATGAGATGATTGTCCCTTAGAAGAAGAGTGTGCACGATTTGCGACGATGGACCTGAGCATAGGGTGGAGATACGATAATACCATGTAACGCCGTGAGAATGCACTCGATGTCCGGAAGCCAAATACCAGGTTGCTCGATGCCTGGTTGATTTTCGAGTAGCGCACTCAATGCCTAGTTGATTTGCGAGTGGCGCACTCGATGCCTAGTGGTTTGCAAGCAGCATGTCGTACTTGAGGCCTAGGGAAGCCGAGTCGCATGTACACACGATATCATGAGGTTGTCGAGCAATAGATTCACTAGCCCCATGGCTAGCTCTGGTTACTTCCGATTTCTCCTCATTATCCTTTCAGCATGAAGCTGAAACAGGTGCGGTCGAAGGTTTGTGGCAGCTTGGTTAGTGCACGACCGTTCGGTATGTGGTTGTATGTTTGATATGTCTGTTTACACATTTATTATTATCATGGCATACACTAATTATACATGTGCACATTTATTACTTGTATGACGTGTATGTCATCTTTCAGTTTTCATATATTGTTGTGATTATTTATTATATTGTTTATTTATTATTTGTGTTATAAAATGATATTGTGGGTATAATCTCCTCACTAAAAGACTTAGACTTTCGCTGCTAGACGACAGCCTATTGTATACGGGGAGGTGCACATGAGATCATGTGACCCTCCGGCTCGGGCTCAATGGTTCGAATCAAGGTGTTACAAAATGATATTAGAGCATCGGTTTTCTTCTTTTCTTTTTGGACTAACCTGGGACATGGTAGAAAAGAGATAGTTGTGTCGGACTCAGGTAGGGGAGTTGCCATGTGCCTGGCCAACACATGTGTTACGGACCTCCGGGTTACCGTCGACGGGATCGATGCTACAGTTATAAGATTTTGGGTGCGTTAATGCATCATAATTAAGCGCATGGGTTCACATTTCATACATATACCCATTGTTGTGTTGCATATTGGTTGTTTAATTAGATGTCTTGATTGTGGTATCTGTTCAGGGTAGTTTCTATGTTGTGTGATATATCTGTTTTTTCTTACTGTTATGATGTATCTTTGTTAGCATTAATTAATTGAACCGAGCATGCTCTTATGTTTTAGTGTATATATGATGACAGTGACTAGCTTACAGGGACAAGACCTGTGGTTAGTGCTAGGAGGGTTATGCCTTGGGTTATGGGTAGACTCCTAAGGAAACCTTTGTGCAATCTCTTAGAATAATTCGGATATAACGGCTTATGTCCTAATGCTTACCCTTGTGTTACAGAAGATGTCGCCATGTAAACGATTGATGGGACCGCCTGCTATGCAGGAGGGTGTTGCAGAGCACAATTTATTCCAAGGCTAACCGGACAACTAACACAACCACCACACAACAACTGACCCAACACATATCAACCGCTGCTATCGCGCCACACCAATCAAACCATCTCGTCCACCGCATACCACCACCGCACAACCACAACTACCATACCACATCACCACACATCACATCATTGCGCACCTCAGCCACCGCACCACATTGCACACTACAATCTCATCGCACAACCCCGTAATACAACACAACATCACCACTCATCATCGCCACCGTGCATCACACCACTACGCACCAAAACCACATCACCGCATATCGCATCATTGCACTCCTTAACCACAACACCACATCGCACGCCACAACCTCATTGCACAATGCTTCTATATGACACAACACCACTGCACATCATCGCTACCACGCATCACACCTCCCCGAACCACAACCACATCACATCACAGCCCAACGCATCACACAACCCAGCTGAATGAGGAGAAAATCGGCCAATCATGTGTTATAAACAACCTGGAAAACGCCCATTTCACGTCGTGAATTCCACGGGCCCTGTGAATTACGAGTTGTGAATTCGATACAAGGTGTGAAACCTCCATATCTTCGATTTTCGTCGGAAAACACGTCACCTTGGTATAATTCTTGTGATTGACATACTTGATGATCGTGTTTGATTGTGATTGCATGTGGGTGTGTGTGTGGCATGTAAGACTCATTATGGTATTTGATTCCATGAGTATTGCTAGAGTAGCTTATTGTCATGTTTGATTGTGATCACATGTTGTTACGTGGTCTTACTTTATTATCATGATGATATGTTTGTCTTGTATGTTCTACCTTGTTATGTATGTTACCTTGTTTTCGAAGGTACTGTTCTTGGTACTCAGAACAAGTGGAACGTCGTGAGATGATTGTCCCTTAGAAGAAGAGTGTGCATGATTTGCGACGATGGACCTGAGCATAGGGTGGAGATACGATAATACCATGTAACGCCGCGAGAATGCACTCGATGTCCGGAAGCCAAATATCTGGTTGCTCGATGCCTAGTTGATTTTCGAGTAGCGCACTCAATGCCTAGTTGATTTGCGAGTGGCGCACTTGATGCCTAGTGGTTTGCAAGCAACATGTCGTACTTGATGCCTAGGGAAGCTGAGTCGCATGTACACACGATATCATGAGATTGTCGATTAACAGATTCACTAGCCCCATGGCTGGTTCTGGTTACTTCCGATTTCTCCTCATTATCCTTTCAGCATGAAGCTGAAACAGGTGCGGTCGAAGGTTTGTGGCAGCTTGGTTAGTGCACGACCATTCGGTATGTGGTTGTATGTTTGATATGTATGTTTACACATTTATTATTATCATGGCATACACTAATTATACATGTGCACATTTATTAAGGATACATTGTTGGTGTCCTATTGTGTTTTATTAATCACACCCTGCACGGGCATCCCAATGCACGTGCGGACTTCATGCATAGGGATTCAAGTAAGGGCAAGAGGCCAGTGGCAGGTGGTTGAGCAAAGGAGCTTGGAGCTGATGACGGACCAGAATGAACTCTGAAGGACTATAGTTTTTTTTTATTTACCTGCATGCATTTTACTCTGGTTTGGTTTGCCACTTTGGGAGCTCGTTTATTACTTATATGCCATGTATGTTATCTTTCAGTTTTCATATATTGTTGTGATTATTTATTATATTGTGTTATAAAATGATATTGTGGGTATAATCTCCTCACTAAAAGACTTAGACTTTCGCTGCTAGACGGCAGCCTATTGTATACGGGGAGGTGCACATGAGATCATGTGACCCTCCAGCTCGGGCCCAGCGGTTCGAATCGAGGTGTTACAAAATGATATCAGAGCATCGGTTTTCTTCTTTTCTTTTTGGACTAACCTGGGACATGGTTGAAAAGAGATAGTTGTGTGGGACTCAGGTAGGGGAGTTGCCATGTGCCTGGCCAACACATGTGTTACGGACCTTCGAGTTACCGTCGACGGGATCGATGCTACAGTTACAAGATTTTGGGTGCGTTAATGCATCATAATTAAGCACATGGGTTCACATTTCATACATATACCCATTGTTGTGCTGCATATTGGTTCTTTAATTAGATGTCTTGATTGTGATATATGTTCAGGGTAGTTTCTATGTTGTGTGATATATCTGTTTTGTCTTACAGTTATGATGTATCTTTGTTAGCATTAATTAATTGAACCGAGCATGCTGTTATGTTTTAGTGTATATATGATGACAGTGACCAACTTACAGGGACAAGACCTGTGGTTGGTGCTAGGAGGGTTATGCCTTGGGTTATGGGTAGACTCCTAAGGAAACCTTTGTGCAATCTCTTAGAATAATTCAGATATAACAGCTTATGTCCTGATGCTTACCCTTGTGTTACAAAAGATGTCGCCATGTAGACGATTGATGGGACCACCTGCTATGCAGGAGGGTGTTGCAGAGCACACTCCCGCACCCACTCCAGTAGTTCAGGTGGAAGGACTACTTCAGCCAGGAGTTCTCCACCTCATGTCTATCTAAGGTGGGGGAGTCACCGGGACTAGGGTTGACTACGCTCGAAACTTTCAACTCCAGCATCCTCCATCTCTAGAGGCCCTCAAGATGTTGAGGGCTGGATTCAGATTGTCGTGAGGATTTTCAACTTCGTAGAGACCCCAGGGGATTGGAAGGTGAAGCTAGCGGCATTCATGCTACAGGGATCCACCAAGCAATGGTCGTGTGTAGTGAACCTTGCTGGATGTTATGTAGGTCTGACCTGGAAAACCTTCAAGGACCTTTTCTTCGAAGAATTCCTTCCAAGTATGTTAAAGCATTAAAGTGTTGAGGAACTCAGAGAGCGTCGACGAAGCTTGATGACAGTGTCTGCTTATGTGACACGACTCACGGAAGTGCTTCGAAAGGCCCTGGTGAACAAAATGGTGTGTGGGGGGATAGAGTTGTTGGTCTTCTTCTAGTTACCAATGGACCTTCCAGTGATACTTTCGTAAGAAGGAAGAGGAAGGAAGAGGTTTTGCGCCAGAGCGACGGCAGACACCCAAGGTGAAGCAAGGGCTCGTTAGAACCTTTTGTAAAAGAAGGGGGTCCACAGTGCTTCAACTGTGAGTAGGTCGGGCGTTATCAAAGGTTCTGCCCAGCACCTCAAAAGAAGTGTCAACAGTGTGGAAAAACAGGGCATCTCCATAAATTTTTCTCCAGAGCTTTCAATTTCATAAGGGTGTTCCACAGACGCAATCTACGACTCAGGGATCCGGTCAGGGTCCTCAACAGCAGACTCGGGCGACGACTCAAACCGATCATGCGTCTCAAGGACATGGTCACGAAGCTGAAGCAGGCCTTGTGTAAGCAGTGGATCAGACTCCAACGGGTGGTGGTGAGGGATCATCTCCTGTACGAGATACGGTCTTGATCACGTCCTCTTAATCTACTGCCTTGTTTAATACTGGTGTTTTTCTTTCCTTCCTATCTGCACAAATTGTGACGGGACTTGATTTACCGGTCAAGTTAAGTCATTTTCCCTTGATACGTAATTGGGCGACGACGATGTGATCCTCGTGCATGGGATAGTAGTCCCTACTTCCATTAAAGAGAAACTGATGAGGGACTTCCATACCACTAGGTGGAGGGACTTCGCAAGATTCGTTTTCCAATACCCTTCCTTTCATAAGATAAAGGTTGAGCACCAGTGTAACGGTTAGTGTCTTCCCGGTCTGTTTCCCAATTTTGGTATTGGAGGTGTTTCGGTGAGAAGTTTTTGTGGAGGTTGGAGGTGCAGGAGTACTGCAACAGGTAGTTCACGACATAAACCCGATTCACGTTGTGAGTTGGTGATTCACGGCATGTGACCCCAGCGAATTCCCAGCTTGTGTTCGACTGAGGTGTGAAGCATCAAATTGATTCACGACGGGAAAAGGGCATTCACGATGTGAAATTAATAAAGGCCAAGATGACGTGTTTTTCGACGAAAACCGAAGATATGGAGGTTTCACACCTTGTACCGAATTCACAACTCATAATCCACAGGGCCCGTGGAATTCACGACGTGAAAGTGGCGTTTTCCAGGTTGTTTATAACACATGATTGGCCGATTTTCTCCTCATTCAGTTGGGTTGTGTGATGCGTTGGGCTGTGATGCGATGTGGTTGTGGTTCAGGGAGGTGTGATGCGTGGTAGCGATGATGTGCAGTGGTGTTGTGTCATATAGCAGCATTGTGCAATGAGGTTGTGGCGTGCGATGTGGTGTTGTGGTTAAGGTGCGCAATGATGCGATATGCGGTGATGTGGTTTTGGTGCGCAGTGGTGTGATGCACGGTGGCGATGATGAGTGGTGATGTCGTGTTGTATTACGGGGTTGTGCGATGAGATTGTAGTGTGCGATGTGGTGCGGTGGCTGAGGTGCGCAATGATGTGATGTGCGGTGATGCGGTGTGGTAGTTGTGGTTATGCGGTGGTGGTATGTGGTGGATGGGATGGTTTGATTGGTGTGGCACGGCAGCAGCGGTTGACATCACTACCACCGTATCACACATCAACTGTCTTAAAGTACGTTTTCGTTAAGTATTGGCTTGGATCTCTCCTTTGCGGCTAGATAAGTGTTTCCCAAGTTCAGGTGGGGACTTGGGGGTGCCCCGGGGGCTCGGGGCACGAAGAGAGAAGCAATCAGGTCAAGCAGTGCAAGGCACGCGGTCTGCGCACGGTTAGGGAAAACCATGCGTGTAAACCGTGCGGACCAACCATCTTCGGACAGTAGTCTTCGCACAGTCACCGCACGGTTAGGGAAAACCGTGCGGGATCCCTAGGAAACCGTGCGGACCAGCCTCTCGCGGACAGTAGTTGTCGCACGGTTTGCGCACGGTTTGGCAAACCATGCGGAAAAATCGTGCGGCCCAGAAAAGTTGAAAAAAATTACAAAAATGTCATCCTGAGATTTTAAGACCCAACACGGGTTTTTCCTCCCTCTCCTTTGGAACCCTAGGAACGAACCAAAGCTCCCAAGAGCTCTCAAGGATGGATCTCCTTCGATTCTTGGGCGTTTTGAGTGTCGTCAAGTGCGGATTGAAGATCCGGATAAGCCTAATCCCCCCCTTGCTTCACTTTTTAGTTTAGGGTTGGCAACTTCCTCTCTTCTCCATCTGAAACCCTAAAACCCTCATTTTCGGATGAGATCTAGGTTGAGCCTTAAAGGAGTGCTTGAATCCAGATCTAAGGCCGTGATTAAGAGTGAGTTCATCAACGGATACGAGTTAGATGGTCTACAAGTTATATCTCATAGTTTTGTTAGAGATTTGTGCTATAGATTTGTGCATGTGTGTTGGGATTTCGCTTATCTCTTGTTGTGTATTAGTTGCCTTGAGTATGAATGGGTAAATTGGGTGTCTAAATGATTTCCTTGAAACCCTCACGATCCTCATGGGATGCGTAGGGAATGACTTGTCCATTTTAGGACCACCCATGGGGTGCGTCGGCATCTCCGGACCTAGAGAGTGGTAAGGGTTAAGTGAATGATTGCCGAATAATAATGTGGAACCCATGTAGGACATGTTTTAACGGTTGATTAAGTTGTAAATGGAAGGATGATAAATATGCCTAGGGCGATAAGGGAATAAGATGTTGTTGGAATGACATGAAAATGGATAATTTGGTTGAAAGAGGTTTTGTCGGTTGTTCCATGAATTTTGGTTAGAAATGCTTAAGGGGATTAGTGCATATTAAATGGTGAGTTAGTAATTGGTTAATGGAATGGGAAATGGGGAATATGTTAATGGGATGTAATAAGGAAATAGATGAATTTGTGGAATGGGTTAATACATGAGAATTAAGTGGCACACCTAAATGATTGAATGTAATAAAAGGGGTTGTGTTATGTGATATGAGAATTGTACTTGAAATGCATAAGTGGGTAAAGGCTTGTGAAATGATAAATGGGCTAAATGGGATAATGTATGGCTATTGATAAATGTTGACTAAGGCATAAGGATTGTTGAATATACCTAATGGGTTAAGGCACGAAAACGAGAATTTGGCTAAGTGGATATGAATTGTAAATGGTAAATGTATTAATGGGTTATGGCATAGTATTAATTCCCATGTTGTTGTTATGAATTGTTATATCCAATGGCATTGAATATGCTTGGTTGTGTTATGGTATGGTTGTGGTGATTTGATAAATAAGCATGTGCACGCGGCTTGGTAGAGTGGGGTATTAACTTCAGGTTTTACGCCGACGGGTCGAGTTAGACTGAGGCTCTAAACTCCACCCCAAAATGCACGGGTTAGAGAAGAGGACGGAGGCTCTATTCCCCTAACGGTTTCATTCCACCCGAACTGAGGCTTCGAGGTGAGGATAATGGGATGATGTGATATGTGTATCCCTAGTGAGATAGAGACTTGATTTGTCTCCCCTATGCATTGTGATTGATTGCCTTAGACCCTCATGTAGATGATAATTATGCCTAACCCATGGAACATGTGATTTAACGGATTAAGTAATGAAGATGGTATAAGAAATGGAGCTGGGATAAATGCTAGGAATAAATTAAATGAACTTGTTAACTTATAGCACACGAACTGTCTCTTGTTTACTCACCATTTATGTTGCACTTGCATGCAGTATCTATTAGACTGGATATTTTGTAGACACCGTTGGTGGTGACCTACTGAGTTTTGTACTCACCCTGCTCGGGCCGTCGTTGGGTACCCGAGCAGATCTCTTGGTTGCAGGTCAGGACGAGGGCAAGAGGCATACTCTAGGATGTTGAGTTGGGTTCGGGATGTACATGGAGAAGGATCCGGACTTAGAGTCGGAACCCGTTTGGAGATTTGGCCGTTTGTTTTATTTTGGGTTTATTTCACTTGCACTACTAGTATGGCATGACATGGTTGTATTTGATTTGTGGTTTGTACCCCGTTTGGGGAAACGATGGTTATACATGCTTATTGGTTGTTCATATTGTTTTCGCTATTTATAGTGTGTTCTGTTGTGGTTTACTCTGGTAAAGAGGGTATAGTCTCCCCACGTGACTTTTTGGACCCACACCGCTAATCGACAACCTCTGGCGTACGGGGAGGCGCGCTTGAGGTCATGTGACAACCCGGCTCGGAGCACCGGTTTAGTGACTTTCGGGTCAGGGACGTTACATTCGACGTTGGGGCGTGAGAGCAGCAAATCAGTGGGGAAGCGGCAGCGGAGCGCCTTGTTTGGTTATGATCTCAATGTTATATTATTATATCGGATGCGAGATTTGGTGAGCGAGCCATGATGAGGCTAGGATTGGTTAGTTGACCTGTTTAAGTGGTCGTCAGTTCTGTTGTTTATTCACTGGCGCATTAGCATGCTCTTTTCACATGTGCACTTGAAACTTTGGTTATGTCCTTACTGAATATACTTTTTATGCTCAGTCAACGTAAATAAACTGTTTTTTAGGTTTCCAGGAGGACTTTGGGGATCGAGCTGGACATTACTAGTTTGGGTTTGGAGCTGTTGTTGTGCCGTCGTCGTAGACTTGTCTTTTGGTATATTTGGAGACTTTTATATGTACCAGTTTATTTTATTCATACATTATGGAATGGTGTTTGGTTTACCTTTATTTTCTCTACTGAAGTTGTTTGGTGGTTGTTTATCCTATCTCTCGATTCTGCTTTATTAGAGGATAATGTCTCCCATTTGTGAGATTTTTATACCCTTGGTGCTAGTAACCAACCTGGAGCCTACTAAAGGCAGGACTCAGGGGTCATTATCTCTCTCCCTTCATTGCAGCATCTTTGGTGGGAGAAGGTCGTGACAAAATGGTATCAAATGATAATGATTGAGAGATAAGATGGAGTTTGGAGTTTAACACAGTGAGGATTGCATGGGTTGGTAGGGCAACAGTGTCAGTTGATCTTGGTGCGTGACATAGGCTAAGGAGACCAGCTGGGACACAGGATTTTAAAGTCTCTGTGATCCAATGCACGGACTTTGAACTTATTAAACAACCAAGTGAGATAAACCTGTTTGCAGGGTAAAGACCTAAGAGAGGTACATGCATCATGATTGATTATGTTCGTGTCTGAATTGGGTTGTTGTGGGAAAATGAAACGAATTAAATAAGTTTGTTTAAAATTCCATGTTATCGGGCTTAGGATGTTCTTCTTGCTTTTCAGGAATGACTTGTTCGTTGTCCACGGGTGGCATAGACAGTTGAAGTTCAACAGGTCGATCCGGTTAATCGTTAGAGGGTTGACCAGACAGAGGAGGATGAGGCATGGAAGAGAGCTTTGTGTGCCTTTCAGCGGCAAAGTTTGGGAAACTATGAAGGGAGCGTCTCGAATCTAGAGATGGAGCGTTGGCTGGAGGAGCTCGAGATCGCTTTCAGTCTGATCCGAGCATAGGCTGAGTTCTGAGTACTGTTGGCAATTAGTCAAATGTTGGGAGTTAACGCGTTAGTGGTGGACGTTGTTTCTTAATGACCGTAAGGAAGCCAATATTTTATAGTCAGACTTTCAAAGAGACTTCCAAGCAGAGTTCCTGTCATCGACAATGAGGGCAACCAAGAGGCAGAAGTTGCTCTCCCTTCAACAGGGGAGCTTGAGTGTGTGGGAGTTGGGGATCAGGTTCAAGAACCTCCGGCACTTTGCTTCAGATGTTTTTCCAAATGAGGAGTCCAGAGCGCGACGTCTAGAGGAGGTTTTGCGCTCAGTGATCAGGTATGTGGCCACTCCGTTTACACTCCCTACTCCGTTTACACTCCCTACGTATCTAAAGGTGCAGAAGAAGATAGAGGTTATCGAATGAATGCTTTCTTTGGAAGTTGAGCCTCGAGAGAGTGGCCAGCAGGGCGTCTCGAGGAGCAGGGCGTCGGGCAGTGAGTCGTGGGTGTTCAGTGGGGAACCGACCGTGGCAGATCCATTTTCGTTTTTCAGGGGTAGGTGGCTCCCGAGTACCTGTCGGAGGTTTCCCGTTTTCGTGTTATGTCTATGGAGGACATGGACATCGCCAGACTAAGTGTTTGGCGCTCAGAGAGGCCAATATCAAGTGGGTGTTCAGGCCCCTTTTCAACATCAACAGCAGTTGCCTCCAAGGCAGTTTCAGCAACAGGGACCGCCAGCGTTTGTTCAGCAGCCGAGAGTAAGTGGAGTTAGCGGAGGGCAACCTCATGATTGTCTCTGTCTGCAGGGACCTAGGCCAGAGTGTGGTCGTGGATGCCGACAGCAAAGATGTCGAGGGGCTAGGCATGGTCAGATGCAAGCGTTATAGGCGGCAACACTAACAGAACTGGGAGTTGTTCGAGGTAAAATTAGCTTATCATCTACCCTTGTGTGTGTTTTGTTTGATTCGAGAGTCTCGCACTCCTTTGTTTCCCCTGCTTTGGTTTGTGCTTTGAGACTGGACGTAGAGAGGCTTTAGGGTGTAAACTGGTGATGAGGCAGCACCAATCAGTGTGAGAGTGCGAGACTTCTTACTGTAAATCCAGTCATACTATGTTATCCTCAACATGGAGTGGTTGTATGCCGTGCGCAGTCATCGACTGTTTCCATATGAGAGTTTTGTTTTTCAATATGGATGGTCAGTGAGTGGCGTTCGTTGACGAGCGAGGTTATCGGATGGGTGGCAGGCAAGTGGAGCCCCTTTTATCGCAATTGGTGGAGATGTCCATGAAAGCTCGAGTGGGGGATGTTCCAAGAGTTGTAGAGGAGTTCCTGAACGTTTTCCCAGAGAAATTTATGACACTACCCCCTCAACGCAACGTCGAGTTCGGGATAGAGTTGCAATCGGGTGTGTCTCTGATTTCAATGGCTCCCTATCGGATAGGACCTACGAAACTGTGAGAATTGAGGTTGCAGGTGGATGATTTGATGCAGAGGGCTTTCATCCGACCCAGTATCCCATCGTGGGGTGCTCCAGTGTTGTTCACCAAGAAGGCGGACGGTAGTTTGAAGTTGTGTATAGACTACAAGAGGTTGAATCAGGTGACGATCAAGAACCGTTACCCTCTTCCGAGGATAAACGATCTTTTCGACCAGCTAAGAGCAGCTAGTTAATTTTTAAAAATCGATATACGGTATGGATAACACCTGTTAAGGGTGAAGGGTGAGTATATTCCGAAAACTGCATTCAGATGCAGATATAAACACTTCGAGTTTGTAACCATGTCATTCGATGTTACGAACACACCAACCGTGTTCATGGAGCTCATGAACTCCTTGTTTCGTGAATTCCTGGACCGATTCGTTGTCGTATTCGTCGATGATATCTTGATCTACTCGAGGTCAGAGAAGGAGCATGTCGAACATCTCAGAGCTGTTTTGCAGGTCCTTCGACACCACCAGCTCTATAGCAAGTTTTTCAAGTATGAGTTTTGGACACTAGAGGTGTGTTTCCGTGGAAATGTGGTGTCCAAGCAGGGTGTGGCAGTGGACTCATCGAAGATCAAGGCAGTTGTTTCTTGGACAGCACCCAAAAACGTGACAGAGGTTTATAGTTTTCTTGGTCACATAGGCAATTATCGGAGGTTTGTACCAGATTTCTCTCGAGTTGCAACCCCGCTAACAGCGTTGACTAAGAAGGACCAGGCTTTAGTGTGGAGTGATCGGTGTCAGGCAACATTCGGTTCCCTGAAGAAGAAGTTAGGCAATGCTTTAATTGTCTTAATGCTTTAATTGTCTTAAGGAGGGCGTGTTGTTTGAGGTTTTCGGTGACGAGTCCCGTCTGGGCTTAGGATGCATGTTGATGTAGCAGAGGGTAGTGATCTCTTATGGGTCTAGGCATTTACGTCCCCACGAGCGTAACTATATCACACATAATCTGAAGTTGTCAGCAGTGGTGTTTGCACTAAAGTTGGGACGGCATTACCTCAGCGACGAACGACCACAAGAACCTAAAGTATGTTTTCTCTCAACGAGATCTGAATCTATGCCAACAAAGAAAGGTGAATGAAGTTTCTTCAGGATTACGATTTTGAGATCTCTTACACCTTGAGAAAGAGAAATGTGGTTGTCGATGCGTTGAGTCGAAAGTCCCGAGGAGATGTGGTTTGGGAGTCTGAAGATGTTTGGAAAGGGATAGAGAAGCTTGCAGCGATGTGTGGGGATTGAATGGTTTTGTTTTCCTTGGGGTGGATAGTAAGTGTCGGTTTTATGAATATAATAAATTAGCATAATTGAAATCGATTGGTATGGGGGAAATGTCTATGTCTCATGTTTTGGATGTTTTGATATTATTGTTGATATGTTTATGATTCTGAAAATAACGATTGTTGGAAGCGATGTTTGCGTTGTAGATGATGTGTGTTGAGACCCTTATTGTGTTGTTGTGAGATCGCACCCTGAATAAAAGACTAATGGATGTATATTTGACTAATAAATTGCTTGCCCATGAAATCTAGTTTGTTTGATAATACTCATGCTAAATAAAAAAGTAATGTGATGAAAACCCTTGAATAAATAATAATATTATTATTATTATTAACTTAACGTGCGCTAAACTCACTGATAAATATAATTTCTTTAAATAAATAATATTAATATTTATTCAAATAATATTTAATATGTCATTTTTCACCGGACCATCGACGTGACACCCATAGAGAAAAGTGTTATTGTCATAACAACAAACAACTTCATACGAATGCACATTGTGCAATATAATCTTTTTGCCTCTCAATCATGTTGCATAATTGCATCATCAACCTATGTGTCTTATATATGTTTCTTTTACTTTTCAGAAATGAACTTGCCGATAGAATATCATGGTCATGGACTTAATCTAGTGATGCAAAACGGGCTCGTGGCCCACAGGCTTCACGAGTAAGGGGCGGATGTGGGGCGGGCCTAAAAATTTTTACTGTTTAGAGCGCGGGCCAATGCAAACTGAGCTCGCAGGGGTGCGGACCAAGGCGGGTTGAGCCCGTGCAGGTGCGGCCACAGGCCTGATTTTAAAAAAATATATTTTTTTACAATATATGTTTATTTAACATTTTAGTTTTTTTAATAAAAAATCATGATTAAAAGATGACATTTGATTTCTCACGGTAATGGTCATACAAATTCACCATTCATTCAAATGTGAATTTTAAACAGATTTATATTTATTATTTTAATATGATATTATATTATTTATATAGTAATTATTAACAATATTTACATGGTGTCATCTCACCTCTCGAAAAATGGAACTCATCTCCCCTACATATTATTTCAATTCTAAAAGAGTTATTATAATCATAATATTTTTTTATTCGATTTAATTTAATTTTCTTATTAAAAAAATAGGAAAGGACCTCATAGGAACCCTAATAGCCTCCTCTGAAATTGACCATTAACTGGAAAATCGTCGTTCATTCACAGGTCTAGCCGCTTGCATCACCACACAACCAACATCGTCATTCATCGTCTCTCACTAATCACTCACCTACTTTGCATCGCAACAGTTCGCCACCACATCGACGTCATCGCATGCCACCATTAACCCATAAAAAAATGTTTCATCACATCCCTTAAAACTCTAAATATTGTCAATTCATACTTCTCCACACACTTTGTTGGATTGGTGTAGCCCGATCCGGTTGGGCCGAATGCTTGTGACCCGCAACTTTCGCGGGTCACTATAGCACTTTTGACTTGGGTGGTCGTCTTTCACTGTAGCGACGCGGACTTCCTATGCAACAGTGGATAGTCTTCTCCATCTGTAGCCCATTTCAGGCTAGGGTTTCAATACCTGGAAAAAACTTTGTAATTGTGCCCCCGATTTTAGTGAAGTTATTTTGCCTCTCCGTGGACGTAGGGATTATTCCAGAATCACGTAAATCCTTGTATTCTCGTTCTTTTTTCCCTTTTTTACTCTTCTTGAATCGTTTGTGTTGTCACTGCAACTTTCAGCGTTTCCGCAACAACTAGTATCAGAGGTTGAGTTCGGGATTCTCCAACGATGGCCATGGATGAAAGCAAGATGAAGATCGATCGCTTCGATGGAACTAACTCCAGTTTCTAGAGGATGCAGATCGATGATTATCTTTATCAAAAAAAGATGCACTTGCCACTGTTGGGTCTGAAGCCAACGGACATGGAGCAGTCAGAGTGGGAGCTGTTGGATCGGCAGGTTCTGGGCGTTGTGCGCCTTACGTTGGCAAAAAACATGGCGTTCAACATCAGAGAGGAGAAGACGACGATTGATCTGATGAAAGCTCTCGCAAATATG
The DNA here is from genome assembly GCA_963277665.1 of Viscum album. NCBI lineage: Eukaryota > Viridiplantae > Streptophyta > Magnoliopsida > Santalales > Viscaceae > Viscum > Viscum album. The sequence continues at coordinate 228,290,315 of OY728129.1, read as the reverse complement.
TACGAGAAGCCTTCTGCTGCAAACAAGGTGCACTTGATGCGGCGATTATTCAACCTAAAAATTGTTGAAGGGAGAATTGTTGCAGACCACATCAACGAATTCAACACCATCATAAGTCGGCTGACATCGGTGAAAATTGATCTTGGTGATGAGGCATGTGTGCTGGTCTTAATATCTTCTTTACCTGACAGTTGGGAAGCAACTGTAACAGCTGTGAGCAGTACTTCAAGGAACACCAAACTGGTTCTGAAAGATGTACAAATTCTAATCCTCAGTGAGGATATGCGAAGAAGAGAATCGGGCAGATTCTCTGGTTCTGCTCTGAACGTTGAAGGAAGAGGAAGGTACCCACAGCGTGACAATCATAGAGGGCGATCAAAGTCAAAAGGGAAAAGCCGAGACAAGGCAAAGGGGGTTGGTCCTACCTACTGGACATGCGGGAAGAAAGGACATGTCAAGAAGGAGTGAAGAGATAAACGGAAGGGACCTGAAACCAGTGGAGCAAACACGACAGCTGAAGGAACTGATGACGTGTTATTGTTAAGCGTGGATAGCCCAATAGAGTCTTGGATTTTAGACTCTGGGGCGTCTTTCCATTCTACATCGGAGAACGGCTTCCTGAAAAATTGTATTTCTGGAAATTTCGGACAGGTACATCTTACTGATGATGGACCCTTGCAGCTTGTGGGGAAAGGAGATGCACGAATCAAGACAAATAGTGGGAGTCTGCTGGTTCTGGAAAATGTGAGGTATATCCCTAGTTTGAGAAGAAATCTTATTTCTATTGGACAACTTGATGATGCGGGGTTGAGTACCACATTCACTGGTGGTGCATGGAAGATAACCAAAGGAGCTATGGTCACAACTCGGGGAGCAAAGAATGGTACCCTGTACAACATGATAAAAACTTGCATAGACATGGTTGCATCACTGAAAGATGTCGGAGATTCACAACTGTGACACTACAGACTAGACCACATGAGTGAGAAGGGGATGAAAGTGCTGGCAACAAAAGGGCTGCTACCAGAGCTGAAGTCAATGGAAGTTGGCCTATGTGAAGATTGTATCTTCGAAAAGCAGAAGAAAGTGTCTTTTGCAAAAGGAGGCAGAACACCAAAGGTTGGGAAGCTGGACCTGGTGCACACTGATGTTTGGAGGCCTGCACAGTACTTTCCCTCGGAGGGTCACAATACTATGTGACAATCATCGACGACTCCCTGGGAGTTCGCGCGAGCAGAGAAGACGATCTGAGGTTGCCGACCATTGTGAGGGAAACGCCTGAAGCTGTGCGACGCTACTGTTGAGGAAGAAACGAGCATTGTTGGGTAATCGATCGCAGTTGGAAAAAAAAACGTGGTCGTCGTTGTTCGTGGCGCAAATGTTGTTCCAACAGAGAGACGCTTACCGCTGGGAAAAATAGCTGGAGAGAGAACGTGCATGTTGGAGAAACTTTGAGAGAGTGTGTCCGCTGCTGGAGACTTGTACGCCAAGGAGACGATTGTTGCTGGAAGTTCAAAAAGTGAGGGAAATCATTGTTGTGAAGGAAAAACGCAGAAGAGACGCATGCGCTGGTCGTTTTCTGTGATGTTGGTTCAGGAATCTGTGGGTTAGAGTATGGAGGCGACTGCTTGGGCGCGGACGCTGTGAGGAAGAGGACTCACTTCTGGTAGCTTGAGACAATCAGGAAGAAGTGAAGTGAGACGGTGTTGGGGACAAGTTCGCTGCTGGGGACGAGTTCGCTACTGAGAGGGAATCACAGCTTTTGACGATGGATAGAGGAACGTTTGAGAGGCCGTCTAAAATGGATTCTGGGAAAGCAACAATAGAGTCAAGCTCGGAATGGGTAGAGAAAGTCGTTGCAGTTGAGTCGGCAGTGGAGAGTATAATGCGGATGTTTTCCACTATGCAAGAAAGTTTGGTTAAGATGAAACGTAAAGAAACAGAGCACTTTGGATGCGTGCACAGTTACGCCGATCTGAGGAAGAGGCGCCACTAAGGTTGATCGATAGGGAGCAGCAGCTTGCTCTCAATTTGTGGCCAACTTTTATTTCTGGAGAAGTAGCATTTCAGAGTAAAGAAAGGGAATGAAATGACAGTGCAAGGACAGTTTGCTCAAGCTACACTTAAGCTTCCACCGCAGGTGGTGCGAGAGCAACCATTGGAGTCTGTACTTGGGAAAGAGTCGCAACTGGTGACCAGATCACGCATAGGGGAGGTATTGGTGGCAGGATACCCTATTGAATCTGGCCAAGGGAGCCCTAACATGTCAGGAGATAAAGAACTAGTGAAGTGCTTGAGGGATCCCAAAATTAATCAGGAAAAGAAGAACGTGAAGGGCAAATTAGTTCCACACCAGTCCAGACTGAAGAGAAAAATTTTTGCCTGAATTTTAATTTGTGAAAGTGCATTAAGTTACTTCCGGCGGCTGAGTTGAGGAGGGTGACAGAGTTCGAGGCTTCATACGGGCTGAGCGAGCAGCTCAAAATTTGTTCTGTAGTTAGAGAGGATAACTGCAAGGGCAAACGAACAGCTTACTTAGGTGTAATGAGGAGTTATAAATGACTGGCAGCCGCTGTGAAAACTGATGTTTGTAAAAGGGACATAAAGAACCACGAACCACCGCATCATAAGGAGCTTCATCATACTCCGTATCCGGTTGAGATGGAGGAAAAAGGCTACAACATGGATGTCGGAATAGCCAGGCTGCCCAGGTGGTGCGGCCTACCTGCAGGGTTGGTATGTAATGTGCGCAAAAAAAGTGAACAGTGAGGTCAATCTAGGACTGATGTTGGGATCACATTTTATGGGAGTTGATCATACTCGAAGTTTGAGGCATCTTGTACCAAAGCTTGCTTCCACAAATGCCAAATCATCAATAGAAACTCCAGAAATCAAGAGTTCATTAGCAGGAGATGATCCCAATGAAAAAGAAAGTCAGATACGAACAGTGGCAAAGTCAGTTTCTGGAGTAGCATTCACAAGTGTTGTTCCGCTATATTAGAGGATTGTCAGATTATGAAGGATGGAACCGAAGAGGAAAATGCTGAATATTTTTTGTCAGATGGCAATATCATTGCTGATTCTATGAGCACCATTGGCAGTGCTTTGCACCAACCTTCTCCATCTACCGGTAGCATTGTATATAATCATTTGTCTATGGAAAAAGTGGGTCATCTCAGTTCAGGTTGTAGTCTGGCTTTGTGGTGCCATTTCTCTTCAAATGGAAAGTGGCTTGCTAGCGGGGGGATTATGGATGACGGTTAAGGTCTGGGATGTGGAGACACTTCAACTTGTTAGTCATGCTACTGATGACGACGACCATTTCATTACCGATGTTCAGTTTAAACCAAATTCCAGTGTTTCTGCAACGTCTTCAACTAAACAAACAGTGCAGATATGGGATGCATACAGACCAAACAGGTCATTATTCAATCTTTGTGGGCATACTGGAGCAGTGGTGTCATTGGACTTCCACCCAAGAAGGGGGACCTCTTATGTTCATGCGAGCAAATGGCTGGTGTAACATCTCGGCTTTAATCAAGGTACGTACCGTTAAGTTTTCATGTCCAAATCCATAAGGTACGTACCGTTAAGGTACGCACCCTATTGCGGGTCACGGACATCTATTTAAATTAATTAAATAATTGTTCGGGCCTTGTGTAAATTTTTACGCCACACCTTAGCACAACGTTCGGGCTAAAATAATTAAAAGGATTAAAAGGTTTAAAAAGAATTTTAAGTTAAAAAAAATTAAAAATGGGATAAAAATAAATAATAAAAATGAAAACGGTTGGAGAGAGATATAAAATAATTAAAATAGGGTAAACCCATTTTATTTAATTATTTTTATTTCTCCCTCCATTTTTATTTTTATTATTTTATCTATTTGCTTTTTATTTTCCATTTTCTATTTTTTCCTTGTTTTCTTATTTTTCCTTTTCTTTTCCTTTTCCCTTTTTCTTTTTTTTTTCTCTCTTTCTCTCTTCCTCCCCCTCTCTTGTGCGTGGCGCACCTCCCCCTGTTAAGTGGTGCGCACCACCCTCCTCCGCCTTCGGGTGATCGATGCAGCCTCGTTTCTCCTCCAATTTCGACGTCATCTGGTGCGCTATGAAGCTCTCAATAAGGCTAACCTCACGCACCAAAAATCGTTCGATCTCGTTCTAAATCCATCGCGCAATCTGTCGCGGAAGGATTTTACCCGAAATTGGGGGTTTTCTAAAATCATATGATTCTTCCGTTTTAAGTCAAATCAAGGATCGTCGCTGAGTATAGGATCCTCTACGAGTATAAGGTGGGGCGTCTATTCTATTTCCCTTCGTTTCATTGCGTCATTTAAATCGCATGTTGTGCTGCTCGTTAATGCCTACCGGCGAGGTCTAATTTTCACCCTTTTTAAATTAAATAAACTGCTTTGTTGAACCTTCGCATCTTTGTGTGAGACATTTTAACCTATTTAAATTATTGTAACACCGTTGGATACCCCTTTGGATGTGATGACGTTTTTGGCCCATTTTTCGTTAGCCCCGAATTAATTAAATTAATTAATTGCACATGTTGTGTGATCTCTTTTGTTGAGTTTTAATTAAATAAATTATTTTAGGTAATTCTGAACAATGATCTTTGGTTGTGTTGGTTAATTATTGTCTAATGATTTTTTTCCTTGTTCAATTATTATCCTATTGTGCCTTTATAAATTAATATGTGTGTTTTTATCGTTTTCGCTGATAAATTATTTTAGTTATACTTGTTCGGTTTAAATGATCATTTGTTGTGGCGGAATTACCTATATTGTTTAGTTGCAATTATAAATGCAACTCTGTGATACCTGTCTGTGACATCTAATTAAATTCAGAGCAGGAAGAGAACGGGGTTCTGTATTAAGGACTCGCGCTTGAACTCTCTGTTCCTGACTGGTTACCTTTATGCGTCGGTGGAGTCGATGTTTTAGGTTTTGTCAGACAAGTACTTCCCCGGGCCTTCTATATACTTTTGGGTGACACCAGTTCCTGAAGGGATCATCAAGGACGGACCATTGGCAAGTGGTTACGCCAAGCCTCGGGTGATACTCGACCCCTTCAGTACGAGATCGGGACAGACTCATGTTAAAGACATGTCTCGAACGATATTTGGTCTTCGGAAGATTACATTGGACGAGCTCAGTGGTATTGGATAAATTGAAGGATATACCGTAGCAATACCTTCGGGACGGGTTTGGACTCCAACTCTACAACTTGAACCTAGTAATAATAATGATGCGTGGAAGGTGTTTAATTATGCAGCCTTGTTTCCTTCGTAAATTGTGATGTCTTTCTGGTGCTTGAAACACACTTTGTTGACACATAAACTAGACCTCAGGCTAAAGCACAAGCTTTGGGTATTGTTTTTTTGTCTGCCTCTTTATTTCTAGCATGTTTTATATATATATGCACCCTGCTTATTACAGGTACTTTGTTCAGATTCACGACTTGGGCCGAAGCAGGTGATATGGGATGGGTGTCGTTGAGGACCCGGACCAAGATATATTTATTTTATTGTGTTTATTTGATTGCTTACTTTTATCACATGTTGGCACACTGTTATTGTCTACACCACGAAATGGAAAGGTTTAGACACTGTGGGTGTCGACTTACTGGGATTTTATCTCACCCCCTACTCGAGCGTCGTTTGGTACTCGAGTAGACTTTATGTTCGCAGGTAGAGATAATGGGAAGCATGTTGCTTCCGGTTCTTGAGTGTGACTTGCTGCTTAGGATGGAGCTTGGGGGCAGAGGATCGAGCTGCTGCTCGTGATGCAGTTGTTGCACTTCGTTTCATTTCATTATAACTTTGAGTGCATGCTTGTATTTCCTGTTTTATGTACTCTCATTTTAGCACATCATAGTATGACATCATTGTGTATTTGGTTTATTTACCAGCTTCCGCACTTATTATATGTTTAGCTGGGGTTGTTTATTTGCTTTTGATGCAGTTTGGTTATTTATATGCTTCTGCTATTTGTTATAAACTGGTTTTATTCCACTATATATTACTTATTACCTATGAGGGCATAGTCTTCCCTGCGGACACGTTAAAAAAGTTCTCGTTGCTAGTCGGCAGCCTCTGACGTTCGAGAAGATGCGCTTGAGGTTATGTGGTCAACCCAGCTCAGAGCACCCTTCTGGAGGCTTCCGAGACGGGGATGCTACAAAGTGGTATCAGAGCGGTGTTTTTTCCTTTTGTATTACTGTTTGAGTTAAACAGAAGACTAGGATATAGGGATTTAAAACTTACCCTGTACTTGGACATAGCTAACCCATGTAGAGGGGAAACCCAAATTCCTGGGTTGGAATTGCAGTTATTGATTATGTCAATTATAGTTGATACGATTTCACTGTTGGGTGAATCACTTGTTTTATGCTGGTATTGATATTGGTATTATTGAGATAATGATTTTTACCATTGCAACCCGATGATATGAGGGCAATGCATTTACATGCATCATATTAGGCACAATAAGATTAAAATGACATGCATATTGTCATGCCATATTTACTTTCAACGTGCATTTGTTTGTTTGCATGTGAGTGTTGTTTTGCCTAATTGTAAAATTTTGAAGCGTCTGTTTGTTAAATATAAAGTTGTGATAGTTTATTAGATGTTAACTTTACCTTACCTGAAAAATAGGCGGTAGGCCTCGTTTTAATGATCCTTTAAGTTTACTCTTCCTTATCCAGACCCGGCTTCTGGAGCGGGCTACCTGTTGTGTAGTGCTAAGAGGCAGGCCATATACCTACCCTCCTTATTGCACCTATCATGTTTTATTCTTCTGTTATGAATTTCTTTCTAAAGGTGTGTGTTTGGCTATTGTAGACCAATGTCGTCGCGACGTCTTCGTGTTGTGCCTCAAGAGAGTGGCAATTATCACACTCCAGAGATTGTGGGTCCCGAACCAACAGAGGTGCCTCTTGTAGTGCCTCCTGTGATGTTACCTATAGTACCACATGTGGTACCGCTTCTTGTCGGTCTTCCGATGGGCTCTAAAGCTCAATTCAGGGAGTCTCCTCAGGTTTATGCAGTTAGTCCAAAATATCCCTAGACCTGCCCCGTTTATGGCAGAGCTCGTACGGGACTTCCTACAGCAGCACCCTCCCACCTTCTCGAGGAGTGGAGGTCATTCATGCTGCAGAGTCGTGGATATAAGCCATAAAGTCCATCTTTGACCATCTTGAGACGCTTCCAGAACAGAAGGTCAAACTTGCAATCTAAATGCTTCGTGACTCCGCCAAGCGTTGGTGGGATGTTATATCTCAAACAGAGCACACCCAGGACATGGTTTGGGCAAACATCCAGACAGCTTTCTACGATCACTTCTTTCCGCAGACTCTGAGAGGTGATCTAGTCAGGGAATTCTTACGTCTTCAGCATAGCTCTATGACGGTTTTAGAGTATTCTACTCGTTTCACAGAGCTTCAGCGTTTTGCCCCATCTCTGACTGGTGACACACAGACTACTGCGAGACGCTTTGAGGACGGATTCGAATATACCATCCGCTCGCAGGTGAACGTTTTTCGTTTGACAACTGTCATAGAGATCGTAAATCAAGCCCTCATTTCGAAATGAAATGTCAGGGAAGCTAAACCTGTGAGCCAGGGCGATTCAATTCCAAGGCAGGGCAATGGTTCTTCTGGCAATAAGAAGTGTCATTTTGAAAGTGCACATGGAGGAAATCCTAGCCAGGCAGCACGTTTTGACAGTTTTGTCACATGTTATCAGTGCGGCAGAGCTGGTCATAAGAAGCCTAAGTGCAGAAGATACCCGTTGGAGTGTCGAGCTTACGCCAAGATGGGTCACCTTCAGCGTTTCTGTCGTTCTCTCTCGTCACCATCCAATGGCAAAGGACCCATAGCAACACCTTTGTCAGGTATGAGATCTATGACTCCACAACAGTCGGGAAGTTCTTTTTCCACCGGCCGATCAGGCCGAGGTAACAGTGAAGGCCATGGTCAAGAAAATCCAGTTTCAGGCTATCAGCGCCAGCAAAGCGAACCTGCTCAGGCCAATCAAGCATCATTTCAAGGTCGTGGTTCAGGTCTTATGTATGCGGTGCAACCAGCACCAGAGGAGCAGAATGCAGGACCATTTACGGTTAGAGGTACTATTGATAGGAATGTGGGGGATGGGGATGGGGCTGGAGCTGGCTTGGCTTCGTGGAGCAGTTCCAGGGGTGGGAGTTGGGGTGTGTTGGTGCCCAGGTCTTGAGGAAAGTGGTTGTTAGCCTGGGGAATTATTGTAATAATTGTAAAAGGTTGTTAAGTAGGTTATTAGTTGTAGGTTTCCAACTGTATAATTGTTAGGTGGTTCCAGCTGTTATTGTCAGCTCTACAGAACTCTAGAAAGTTCTAGCTGGAAAAGTAACTCTCCTTTATAAGCTAGCAGGGGGGAGGTCTAGGGGCACGATTGGTCTTGGGAAAACTGGCTTCCAGCAGAAGCCTAGTGGAGCAGCAACTCCTTAGGATTCTCCTCTTCCCCTCTTATATTTCTTCTTCTATTACTTCTTCTCCTTTGCTCTGTAATTTTGCTTCTTTTAATAGAATTTTCTCAGTTCTCTCTCTATCTCTAAATTGATACCTATCAATTGGTGCTTTCATTGAGAGATATTCTAGAGAGAGAGTTTTAGAGAGAGGAATTTTTTATCAGAGTAAATTAGAAGTTCACGCTGCATCTAACTGTGCAAGTGCATTGACAGCAGAATGGCACAACTGGAATCGACTGTAACTGAGCTGAAAAGCAGGTTTCACCATCAGGAGATGGGACTACAACGGCTGGAGAATGCATGTCAGCTCCAGGAGGATGTTAGCTGGCGTCGAGATCACCAGATTCAGGAGATAAAGGCGATGGTGACTCAGCTTTTGGAGGTACAAGCGGAGCATATGGCTCTGGAGGAAAGAAACAGAAAATCGGTTGGAACTGAGGAAGACAAATGCAGAGGCAGCGAGGAGCATCCTACCACTAATCCAACACGACAAGTTGATCCTGGGAGGTTGACACGTGAAAACGATGAGGTGGAGAAATTTCTAGATGCAAATCGACCAGTTAAGATGAGTTCTGAACCTAGTTCTTGTTCTGAAAAACACAATGAAGAGGAGGAAATGAGCCCAATCAAAGTCATGCGTAAGGAAAACGAGCAGCGAGTGGAACAGATGCAGCAGCGCAAGAGACCATTAGTATTGTCGGGGCGGACAAAACTTATCGCAGGGAGCTTAAAACGGCTGCAGAAAGTAGCTGCTGAAGCTGGGAACTGCGAGAGGACTGCTAGTCAGAGAGCTGCGCCAGCCTTCGTTGACTGGGTTGAATGTAAGAACCGACAGGGACCAAAGATGTCGACAAAAGTTTAAGAACATATTGAAGCTGATGGTGATGTTGAAGTGCTGATAGAGCAACATAAGTCAGGAACTGATGAGGCACAGTAAGGCAGTAAGGATGAACAAGCCACTCAACCAGTTGTTTTAGGGAGCTACAATCGAGGAGCTGTAGATGTTGGGATTCAAGAGGACGATGAAAAGGGTTCGAGAACCGCCTCACCGGAAAGAAATTTTCCAGGGAAATACTTCCAATACATTGGCAGCGCAGGTGACCGAAGACTCTTATGATGGAGCCAAGTTTCGTTCAGCCTTTGCTTTAGCGATTCACAAGCAAAAGAGACCTTTGCACCAGATGAAAAGTACGAAACAGTTATACCTGAGGAAGAAATTGCTATTGAATAAACTGCATGGGTGCCTAGGCCACCACCAAAGCCACCAGACAATCACCTTGAGGACAAGGTGATATTTCAAGGAGGGAGAAATGATAGGAATGTGGGGGATGGGGCTGGAGCTGGCTTGGCTTCGTGGAGTAGTTCCAGGGGTGGGAGTTGGGGTGTGCTGCTGCCCAGGTCTTGGGGAAAGTGGTTGTTAGCCTGGAAAATTATTGTAATAATTGTAAAAGGTTGTTAGGCGGGTTATTAGTTGTAGGTTTCCAGCTGAATAGTTGTTAGGTGGTTCCAGCTGTTATTGCTTGTACAGGACTCTAGAAAGTTCTAGCTCGAAAAGTAACTCTCCTTTATAAGCTAGCAGGGGGGAGGTCTAGGGGCACGATTAGTCTTGAGAAAACTAGCTTCCAGTGGAAGCAGCAGAGGGTTAGGCCTCGGCCTGGTGGAGCAGCAACTCCTTAGGATTCTCCTCTTCCCCTCTTCTATTTCTTCTTCTATTACTTCCTCTCCTTTGCTCTGTAATTCTGCTTCTTTTAATAGAATTTTCTCAGTTCTCTCCCTATCTCTAAATTGATACCTATCAACTATTCTAGTAGCCTCTACTTTAGTTTCTGCCCTTTTTGATATCGGTGCATCGCACTTCTTTTTATCTGTTGTTGTTGTTAAAAACCTTGGTCATCCAATTGAGTATTCTTGCGGCGTCATGTCTCTCAGCACTCCGCTAGGGGTCAGAACAGAGGGCATACACCAGTGCCAAGAATGCCCCCTTGAGATAGGTGGGTACTGTTTCCTTTGAAATTTCTTTATCCTCGATATGTCTAGCATCGAAGTCATTCTCAGTATGAACTGACTTGCTCCTTACAGTGCTCAAGTGGATTGTTATCGCCGTCGGGTGTCCTTCACATCCTCTGAGGGCGACACATATCTACATAAAGAAGAATGGGATATACAGGCTGGTCGAGCTGGACTTAAATGTGCAGGGTTGGGAAAAGTGACAGCTCAATTAGCAAGTCTCTTCATGAGCGATCAGGGAACGCAACTAGTGGATTTCTCTCCCATTGTAGATCGTTTCAAGGACATCTTCCCTGACGATTTCTCTGGCTTACCTCCAATGAGGGATGTGGAGTTCACTATCGAGCTAGTATCAGGTGCGGCACCAGTGTTTATTCCTCCTTACAGGATGGCACCTACGGAACTACATAAACTCAAAAAGCAACTTGAAGACCTCGAGGCTGAGGATTTTATCAAACCTAGCAAATCGTCGTGGGGTTCACCAGTTCTTTTCACCAAGAAGGCGGATGATACCTTCAGATTGTGTGTGGATTACCATCAGCTCAATCAGCTTACGGTAAAGAATCGATATATGTTGTCCCGTATAGATGACCTCTTTGACCAACTCCGAGGAGCAACTGTTTTTTTCCAAAATTGATCTGAGGTCGGGATATCACCAGGTGCGTGTACGACCATCTGACATACCACGTACAGCGTTCCGGAGCAAGTACGGCTTGTACGAGTATCTGGTTATGTCATTCAGCCTCACGAATGCGCTAGCAGTCTTAATGGTTCTGATGAATCGGGTTTTTCACTCATACCTTGATTCCTTTGTGGTGGTTTTTATTGACGACATCTTGGTATATTCGCGTTCCAGACACGACCATGCAATCCACCTTGAAATCGTGCTAAGTACACTGAGAGAACACCAGTTATATGCAAAGCTCAACAAATGTCACTTCTGGATTGATAAGGTTCACCTCTTGAGCCATATAATATCTAAGACGGGTGTGTAAGTCGACCCAGAAAAGGTGAGCATCGTAGTTTCATGGGAGCAACCCAAAAATGTTTTCGACATACGCAGTTTCTTGGGACTTGCTGGCTATTACAAACGTTTCATCCAGAATTTCTCCCACTTAGCAGTGCCCCTTACGACTCTAACTAAGAAGAGTGTGCGGTTTATCTGGTCAGATGCTTGCAAAAAATCTTTTCAGGAATTAAAGGGAAGACTAACCTTAACTCTGATCCTGATTTCGCCCGAGCCAGGCAGAAGCTATACTGTTTACTGTGATGCTTCAGGAATCAAACTAGGTGCAATTTTGATGCAAGGCGATTGAGTCGTGGTTTATGGATCCCGTCAGTTGAGACCTCATGAGCGGAACTATCCTACACACGGCCTCGAGTTAGCAGTTGTGGTTCATGCTTTACGTTGTTGGAGACACTACTTGTTGGGTGAGGGGTTCGTCGTTTACACGGATCACAAAAGCTTGAAATATATCTCCACACATCGAGACTTGAATTTAAGGCAGCACAGGTGGGTCGAATACCTTCATTCTTTCGATTTTGAGTTTCCTTATACCCCTGGTAAGGGTAATGCCATGGCTTACACTTTGAGCCACAAGATGCAGACGCAAACCGTCCAGGCAGCCAACAGTGAGTGACAGATGATGACTCTGTTTTCTGAGATGCATCTGGAGATTCAGGAACAATGCGGGCAACCAGTCCTAGCAGCTCTTATAGTGACATCCTCTCTTCTGAAGCGAGTTCGTATACGACATTAATCTGATTCAGAGGGGCTTGTTTTGAGAGAAAGCATCACAGGAGAGAACCCTTCACCTCATTGGGTTGTTGATGGCGGTGAAACTCTGTTTTACCGTGGCCGAGAGTGGGTACCTTATAATATACAAGAAGAACTGATGAAGGAATCTCACACCTCAGTTTGGGCAATTCATCCCGGACTTACCAAGATGTACAGAGACATGTGTCATCAATACTAATGGTCGGGTATGAAGAAGCAGATAGCGGGTTTCATCACTCGGTGCTCCACCTGTAAGCAGGTGAAGGCAGGCACCAACAACGTGCTGGACTCTTACAACCTATATCCATTTCTGAGTGAAAATGGAATGACATCACCATGGATTTAGTTACAGGCTTGCCAATATCTCCTCGAGGCACCGATGTAGTGTGTGTGATTGTCGATAGGTTGACCAAAGTCGCGCACTTCTTGCCTATCCAGGAGACCTTTTATATAGATGAGTTGGGAAAGCTGTGTATCTGGGAGATAGTGTGACTTTATGGCGTACCTCATTCTATTGTCTCGGACAAAGATGTCTGCTTTACTTCACGATTCTGGCAAGGGTTACAGAAAGCGCTGGGGTCGAAGGTACTCTTGAGTACTGCATATCACCCTCAGACCGAGAGGCAGTCCGAGCGGACCATATGAGTGTTAGAGGATATGCTACAAGCTTGTATTCTTGATTTTGGATATTCCTGGGAGAAACATATTCCTCTTGTTGAGTTTACCTATAATAACAACTTTCAGACGACAATTCAAATGGCTCCGTATGAGGCTCTCTATGGTAGACCGTGTCATTCGCCTTTATGCTGGCTCAAAGCAAGTGAGGCAACTCTGTTGGGTCCTCAGCTCGTTCAGGAGACTTCTGAGCAAGTTCAGCTGATTCAGAAGCGTATGACTGCAACTCAATCCAGACAGAAATCTTATACCGATCGTCGGTGCAGACCTCTTGAGTTTGAGGTGGGATATCGAGTCTTTCTGCATGTTTCACCAAGATTGGGTCACAAACGGATCAGGAGACAGGGGAAGTTATCACCGAGATACGTTGGGTAGTTCGAGATAATGGAAAGGGTTGGGTCGGTGGCCTGTTGGTTATTGTTACCTAAGAGATACCGTGCCACGCACGACGTCTTCCATATATCTCAACTTCGACAGTATCATCGAGACTCATCTCACTCTTTTGATCCCGACGACATCGAGCTCGAAGCGGATGCATCCTTTGAGGAGTGTTTGTCCATATCATCGACCATAGCACGAAAGTTCTCTGAGGCAGGTCAGTTCCTCTAGTTCGGGTGTTATGGCAACACAAACGCGTTCAGAACGAAACTTGGGTCATTGAGCACGCCTTAAAGCAACGTTCGGACTAAAATAATTAAAAAGATAAAAAGGTTTAAAAAGAATTTTAAGGAAGTTAAAAAGAATTTTAAAAGGGATAAAAATAAATAATAAAAATGAAAACAATTGGAGAGAAATATAAAATAATTAAAATGGAGTAAACACATTTTATTTAATTATTTTTATTTCTCCCCCCAATTTTATTTTTATTATTTTATCTATTTCCTTTTTGTTTTCCCTTCTCTATTTTTTCCTTATTTTCATATTTTTCCTTTCTTTTCCTTTTCCCTTTTTCTTTTTTTTCTCTCTCTTCCTCCCCCTCTCTTGTGCGTGGCGCACCTCCCCCTACTAGGTGGTGCGCACCACCCTCCTCCTTCGGGTGATCGATGCAGCCTCGTTTCTCTGATTTCGACGTCGTCTGATGGACTGTGAAGCTCTCGATAAGGCTAACCTCACGCACCAAAAATCGTTCGATCTCATTCTAAATCCGTCACACAATCTGTCGCGGAATGATTTTACCCGAAATTGGGGTTTTTCTAAAATCATTTGATTTCTTCCGTTTTAGGTCAAATCAAGGATCGTCGTTGATCATAGGATCCTCTACGAGTATAAGGTAGGGTGTCTACTCTTTTTCCCATCGTTTCGTTGCGTCATTTAAATCGCACGTTGTGTCACTCGGTGTCTACCGACGAGGTCTAATTTTTACCCTTTCTAAATTAAATAAACTGCTTTGATGAACCTCCGCACCTTTGTGTGAGACATTTTAACCTATTTAAATTATTGCAACATCGTTGGATACTTCTTTGAGTGTGTCGACATTCTTGGCACATTTTCTGTTAGCCCTGAATTAATTAAATTAATTAATTGCACATGTTGCGTGATCTCTTTTGTCAGAGTTTTAATTAAATAAATTATTTTGGGTAATTATGAACAATGATCTTTGGTTGTGTTGGTTAATTATTGTCTAATGATTTTATTGTTCAATTATTATCTTGTTGTGCCTTTATAAATTAATATGTGCATTTTTATCACTTTCGCTGATAAATTGCTTTGGCTATAACTGCTCGGTTTAAATGATCATTTGTTGTGGCGGAGTTACCTATATTGTTTAGTTGTAATTATAAATGCAACTCTGTGATACTTGTTCTGTGACATCTAATTAAATTCAAGACGGGGAGAGAACGGGGTTCCGTATTAAGGACTCGCGCTTGAACTCTTCATTCCTGACTAGTTACCTTTATGCGCGGTGGAGGCGATGTCGTAGGCTTTGCCAGACAAGTATTCCCCCGAGCTTTCTATATACTTTTAGGTGACACCGGTTCACGAAGGGATCATCGAGGACGGACTGTTGGATCGGTGTAGCTCAATCCGGTTGGGTCGAATGCTTGTGGCCCGCAACCTTCGCGGGTTGAGTTCCGCAGTGATCTCGTTGGGGGTTGCAGGGGCAATGCACCCCTGCTTGGGGGGTTCAGGGGCCGAAGGTCCCGTCCCAAATTTTCAGAACTGCAGTATCTCTGACCATTGTAGCAGAGCTGAGCGACCGACACCGACAGAGTACTGTAGCAGTGCGGACTTTGGAGTCAACTTTACTGTAGCCTTTTGGACTTTCAGTCGGCAGCCATTGTAGCACTTTTGACTTGAGTGGCCACCTTTCACTGTAGCGACGCGGACTTCTCGTGCAGTTGGTGGAACAGTGGATCGTCTTCTCCATTTGTAACTCAATTCGGGCTAGGGTTTCTTACTGAAAAACTTCGTAATTGTGCTCCCGGCATATAGTGAATATTTTGCCTCTTCATGGACGTAGGGATTATTCTCAAACCACGTAAATTTTCGTGTTCTTGTTCTTTTTTTTTCCTTTTACTCTTCTGTGTTTCGTTATTTTCTGTCGTTGCAACTCCCGGCGTTTCCGCAACACGGACCGTTGGCAAGTGGTTACGCCAAGCCTCGGGTGATACTCGACCCCTTCAGTGCGAGATCGGGATGAACTCGTGGTAAAGTCATGCCTCGAGCGATACTTGGTTTTCAGAAGATTACCTTGGACGGGCTCGATGGTATTGGATAAATTAAGGAATGTACCGTAGCGATACCTTCGGAACGGACTCAAACTCCAACTCTACAACTTGAACCTAATAATAATGATGATGCGTGGAAGGTGTTTAATTATGCAGTATTGTTTCCTTCGTAAATTGTGATACCTTTCTGGTGCTTGAAGCACACTTTGTTGACACATAAACTAAACCTCAGGCTAAAGCACAAGCTTTGGGTATTGTTCTTTCGTCTGCCTCTTTATTTCTAGCATGTTTTATATATATATGCACTCTGCTTATTACAGGTACCTTGTTCAGATTCCCGACTTGAGCCGAAGAAGGTGATATGGGACGGGTGTCGTTGAGGACCCGAACCAAGATATATTTATTTTATTGTGTTTATTTGATTGCTTACTTTAATCACATGTTGGCACACTGTTATTGTCTACGGCACGAAATGGAAAGGTTTAGACATTGTGGGTGTTGGCCTACTGAGATTTTATCTCTCCCCCTACTCAGGTGTCGTTTGGTACCCGAGTAGACTTTATGTTCGCAGATGGAGATAATGGGAAGCATGCTGCTTCCGGTTCTTGAGTGTGGTTTGCAACTTAGGATGGAGCTTGGGGGCAGAGGACTGAGCTGGTGCCCGTGATGCAGTTGTTGCACTTCGTGTTGTTTCATTATAACTTTGATTGAATGTTTGTACTTCCTATTTTTTGTACTCTCATTTTAGCACATACATCATAGTATGACATCATTGTGTATTTGGTTTATTTACCAGCTTCCGCACTTATTATATGTTTAGTTCGGGTTGTTTATTTGCTTCTGCTGCATTTTGGTTATTTATATGTTTCCGCTATTTGTTATAAACTGGTTTTCTTCCGTTGTATATTACTTATTACCTATGAGAGCATAGTCTTCCCCACGGACACGTTAAAAAGGCCATCGCTGCTAACCGATAGCCTCTAACGTTCGAGAAAATGCGTTTGAGGTTATGTGGTCAACCCGGCTCGGAGCACCCTTCTAGTGGCTTCCGGGACGGGGACGCTACAGCTAGGATGCGGATGTGGAATGTAAAGGCTGGTATTTGCACACACGTCACAAAGGGAGCTGATAAGCTGGTCAGATTTCAGCCTCAGGTTGGGAATCTCTTAACTGCTGTTGAAGGGCTGAACCAGGTTGGAGGTACATGGGCTGCTAGGATCCGAAAAGACAGAGAAGAAGAACCATGGCACCGAAAGACGCTTCATCATGGAAAAGGGTCGAGTCGTGTCTTAAAGGTCCACCTTGGGGACAAGGTAGTTCTTAGGTGGGAGGGAATTGTTGGGAATGTAGAGGGTTGTCTAGGTGTGGATCTTTGCTGGAGGGGTTGTCCAAGTGTCGGTATATTTGTATTTTTCCTTTTATTAGTTTGGTGTGTTGCCAAGTGTAGTTGGTTGGGTTATTAATTTGTTGTGTTGCCAACTGTCGACAGTTGTAGTTGGTTGGGTGTTTGTTGGTTGTCCCGGTTGAGCATTAAAAGAGGGACCAGCTGGAAGGGAAAAGGTAGGAATCATTTTATTAGCTTGGCAGCAGGTTCACCGGTGATCTCGGATGGGCTCGCGGTAGGGTGGTCTCCTTGTGCGGGTTACTTCTTCCTCTTTTCCTCTTTCTCCTACCACTGTAGCTTCACTTTGATTCTATTCAGCACCTCCTAATACACAAAATCTACGACTATTTTAACTCTCTTACTCTCTCTCTCTCACGCTCTCTTGTGTCATAACAATTACTTTAAATGAGCATATAGAAATTGATAAATAATTCAATGTACCTATAAAATAAATGAAAAAAATATTAATTACAAAAAATATTTAAAACAATTATTTAACTTATTTACCTCTTTAAAATATTAATATCTTTGATTAACAATTTAACAAAAAAACAATGTATTTTTTTATCCAAGATATAAGAAAAAATAATACATTTAATTTCACTTTTTCACAAATGTAATTCATTAAATATGAGAGATGATATAGTGTAAATAATGAATTAATGATGTTTTTTAGAATGTGTCATAATTTGTGATGAATCCAACATATTCAGCCAATTTTAGTTAGCTTACTTAATTATTGTGAAAAAAATTATTTTTTGTTAATATTGCAGATAAGAGGTAGTGTTATTTTATCAAAAATGATTATTAATTCAATGGATTTAATAATTTATATAACAATTACTAACATATTAAAAAATGCATTGATTCATTAAAAGTATATATTAATTGAAAAATATATGTCCGCTGAGATTATAGAAGTTACATTAGAACAAACTTGCATTCACATAAAAAACTTAAAAGCATTAAATTAACAAATGAATTAAGTTCTTCAAATAATTTTATTGACAATAAACTTCTACTATGCCAAATTGAACATGAACATGAGTTTATCGAATGGGTACTGATGGGTCCTTCCACTCTTTTCCACTTGGTTGAAAGTTTAATCCTGCACGGATCAGCAATATGAAGGATGCGAAAGGAAAAAGACTGTGATGGTTACTGTTGGAGTCTGTATCCCACATCGGACCAAGTCCGATGTGGAGTTTATCATTCATTATAAAAGAACGTCTCCTCCTCACTTTGAGAAAAGAAGGTAAGGGGGTTTCCTCATTCTACATGGTATCAGAGCGGGTTTGATCCCTCCCTCACATATTTTTTTTCCGATCTAGGGTTCTTTGCTATTCCCCCGTGGAGGGGCGGCGGCCTCAAAGCCCCGTAGGGTTACCGCCGCCGCCCCTCCGCCTCTGCCCTGCGCGGCTCCCAGGCAGGTCTCCCTTCCCGACGACTCCTCCCTGCTCAACTGCGCGCGACTCCTCAACTGCGCGCGACGCCGACGCCGCTCCTCCGTCGCGGTTCTACACAGTTCCAGACGACCGCGGCCGGCCCGGCTCTCCTCCCCAACGGCTTCGCTCCGCCCCGCAGCTCCCATCCCTCTCGCGGCCCGCTCCTCCTGCGCGCAGGCCCTCCCCGCCTCGGCTCGGCTTCCAGACGATCCCCGCCTCGGCTTCCTGACGATCCCCGGCGGCCCGACGCGCGCACCTCTATCCGGCCTGCGGCCATCATCCAGCGCGCGCGGCTCCCGGCGAATCCTCCCGTGCGAGGCCATCGTCCGCGCCTCTGCTTCTGCGCGACGACCGTCGGCGGCCTTCCCGCCCACGCTTGCTTTCTGCGGGCTTCCTCCCCGCTGCGCACTGCCCCGACGGAAGTCGCGCCTCCCGACGGCCCTCCCTCCCGGCGGCCCTCTCTCCCGGCAGCTCTCCTTACCGACGCGGCAGCCTCCCGCGCGGCAGCCTCTCGCTCTGGCTCTGTCCGGCGGCCGCTCCTGCCTGGCGCGACTCCCGGCTCCCCGACGTCCCTCATCTGTTCTCGGCCGCCCTCCTCCCCTTCGCTGCGAAGCGTCCCGGCGAGTCACAGCCCCTGCGAACAGCCATCCTCCAGCATCCCCCTCCTGGCGGCCCCGCCTTCCGCGACGCGTCCTGGCCCCACCCTCACGCGGCTTTCCCGACTACAGTCGACGGCTCTTTCCGGCAGCCTGCCTCCTGTGCGGGTGGTCCTTCCAGCCGACCTCCATCCCAGCCGGCTCCATGCGCCGACGGCCTCCCTTTCCCAGCCGGCCTCCATTCCCGACCGGCGTCCAGCGCCGCCTCCCGTTGTGCCTGCGCTCCTCTTCCGGCAGGCAGCCGGCTCCAGTTTCTCCCTGCGGCTGCCCAGCTTCAAGTTTCGGCTCTTCGGCACCTCATGCGGCACCCCGCGCCTCGCCGGCATCTCCCGACTACTCCAGGCAGCCGCCTCTCTGTCCTCAGGCACACCTTCACGCTTCATCCACCGTGGCGCAGCACCTTGACCGTCTTGGATTCGAGCCTTTTGGCACCGCCAGCCCCGCAACAATTCTGTGGAATCACCGCCTCTCGTCGCCGGCCCCACAAATGCGGTTTTCCCGGTGCTAGTTTGGATTTCCCGGCGTTTCATCGACCGGCCCCACTAGTGCGGCATTCCTGGCGCTTCGTCCATCGGCCCGGTTTGAGTGGTTCATCTATTACGTCCGCGACATCATTCATCCATCATCCTGCAGAGGAGCTTTGATCGTGAGGAGGAGCAGCTGCCTTTTGCAGCTTTCTTTTTTTTTATTTCATCTGTTTTGTGCTCAAGCTGGGCATGTCCAGCTTGAGGGGGAGTGTTAGCGTCTGTTTTGTTGCTTTCTTTTCATTATGTGTCCAAGCTAGGTGTCCAATGTGGAGTTTAGCGTCTGTTTTGTTGCTTTCTTTTCATTATGTGTCCAAGCTAGGTACACCTAGCTTGAGGGGCAGTGTTGGAGTCTGTATCCCACATCGGACTTGTGGTCCGATGTGGAGTTTATCATTCATTATAAAAGAACGTCTCCTCCTCACTTTGAGAAAAGAAGGTAAGGGGGATTCCTCATTCTACAGTTACATAGGAGTTCTACCTCACTTTGTTTTGTGCAATTTCTAATGTTTCCCCTTTGATTTTCCGTATATGATCACTTGAGAGCTTTGCAATGTTTTTTTATTATAGTTGATACGGAATTGTAAGTAAAATAGTACACAGCTTTAAAGCCAAAAAAGGCCAAAATCACAATATTGAGCTTAATTTTCAAAAATTATAAAGCTTGAAATAAATTAAGCACAGCCATTAGTGCTTAAAACTGTTTGTGAGTGCATTAATCGCATATGTGTTGCGAAATCGCCGGAAGACACAACGACAGAAACGAGAAAAAACGAAAGAAAGAAAGCAGAGGACACAACGATTTACGCGTTTCGGGAACAATCCCTACATCCACGGGAGAGGCAGAATATTTCACTATTCGGGAGCACAAATTACAGAGGGGTTTTTCAGTAGCAAACCATAGCCCGAAATGGGCTACATATGAAGAAGACGGTCCACTGTTCTGAAATAGTAAGTTCGCGTTACAACAGTGATCGGCGGCCAACTTTGTCAAAAGCGCTACAGTGTCTGCCGGCTAAAAGTCAAAAACGCTACAGTGAAGTTGACCCCGAAGTCCACACCGCTACAGTGTCTGTCGGTGTCGGTCGGTCAGCTCCGCTACAGTCGGCCCAACCGGATCGGGCAACACCAATCCAACAATCTCCCACTTGTAGCCCGATCCGCTGCACTACTAAACTTCGATGCAGCTGATGAAGACAACTTACTTAATCTAAGTTCTTCCTCTTTTTCACTCACCAGTGGCGTGCTTTCCATTCACAGATTCATGAAATACAAACTGTTTTCCTCTTGTGCTCCCATCAAGTCCTCCATCATTCTGTCTCTCATCCTCCGTTTAATCAGTGGAGACCAACAGAGGCACAGCAGTGCCTCAACTTCTGTGTCACCATAGGCTTTGTCAACATGTATGCCGGATTGTTGGTTCCACAGATCTTCTGCAAAGTCAGCAACCCATCCTGTATCAAACCTCTGATGAAATGGTACTTCAACTGAATGTGCATCGTCCGGGCATGAAACACTGGGTTCTTGGCAAGATGTATAGCACTCTGACTGTCACAGTGCAATACATTCTCCTCTCGCTTCCTTCCCAATTCATCCATGAAGTTCTTCAGCCAAACCATCTCTTTCCCAGCTTCTGTTACAGCAATGTATTCTGCCTCTGTGGTGGATAAAGCCACCACCTTCTGCAATTGTGATATCCAACTTACAGAAGTTCCTCGACAGGTAAAGACATAACCCGTGGTACTCCTCCTGCTGTCGACATCGCCTCCAAGGTCAGCATCCACATACCCCTGCAATGAATTTCCTTTCCCAAAGCACGGAGATACCTCCTTGTTGCCTTTCAAATACCTCAGTATCCACTTCACAGCTTCCCAATGTTGCTTTCCAGGGTTAGCCACATACCTGCTCACAACTCCCACTGCATGAGCAATGTCAGGTCAAGTACAGACCATAGCATATATCAGGCTTCCAACAGCTGATGCGTATGGAACTTTTGTCATGTACTCCACCTCTTCTGTCGTCTTCGGTGATTGCTCCTTTGATAGTTTGAAGTGGCTCGTCAGGGGAATAGAGACTGCATTTGCTTCCAGCATGCTAAATCTTCTCAGAACCTTCCCAATGTAATCAGCCTGTGACAACATTAATGTTCCAGCTGTGCGGTCTCTCTTGATCTTCATTCCCAGAATCTTGTCAGCTTCTCCAAGATCCTTCATTTCAAACTCCTCAGTCAACTGCCCTTTTAGCTCATTAATCCTCTGCATACATGATCCTGCAATGAGCATGTCATCCACATACAAAAGCAATATAATGTATTCATCACCGAAGGACTTGATGTAGCAACACCGATCCATGCCACATCGTTTATATTCATTTTTAGACATAAATGAATCAAACTTCTTGTTCCACTGCCTGGGTATCTGCTTCAGTCCATATAAGCTCTTCTGAAGTTTGCACACCAGGTCTTCCTTTCCAGACACTGCATATCCCTCTGGCTGCTGCATGTAGATGTCCTCCAAATCTCCATGAAGGAATGCAGTTTTGACATCAAGCTGCTCAAGGTGCAAGTCCTCTGACGCCACAATGCTGAGAACCACCTGGATGGTGGTAAGCTTCACTACAGGTGAGAAGATTTCAGTGAAATCTACTCCCTCCTGTTGAAAGCCTTTCACCACCAGCCTAGCCTTGAACCTCCTCTTGCCATCATGTTCTTCCTTGACACAGTAGACCCACTTATTCTGCAATGCTTTCTTTCCTCTTGGCAGAAGTGTCAGCTCCCAAGTGTTGTTCTCATGCAATGAGGAAATCTCCTCCTTCATAGCCAGCTCCCACTTGCTCGACTCCTTCAGCTGCATTGCTTCTTCAAAGCATTCTGGTTCTCCACCGTCAGTCAATAACAGATAATGCAATGATGGTGAATACCTCTGCACAGGCCTTCTCACCCTTGATGATCTCCTCAATTCCACTGGAGTAGTAGGTTCCACCGGTTCGGATCTCTCAAGCTCAGGCACACCTTCAAGCTCCACTGGCTCTTTTCACTCTGATTCAATGTTCCCATTTTCATCTTCAGCTTCATGACGACCTTTGTACATGACACCTTCATTGAATACCACGTTCTGGCTTCTGATGACCATCTTCTTGTGATCATCCCAAAACCGGTAACCAAACTCTTAAATGTGAGAGTTTTACCTCCTTACCAGACCAGAGCTCCTCGGGTAGGCGTTCTCCCATTGGCACAGATGGACTGCTATTGATCAGATACGCTGCCATGTTCACTGCATCAGCCCATAAGGTTTTGGGCAACCCTGAGTGCAGCCTCATGCTCCTGGCACGTTCATTCAGTGTCCTATTCATCCTCTCCGCCACACCATTCTGTTGTGGTGTTCCTGGGATTGTCTTCTCCCACCGAATTCCATTTTCAGAACAAAATTCCCTGAACTCCTGACTGTCATATTCTCCACCGTTGTCAGACCTCAAACATTTCAGCTTTGCTCCCGACTCATTCTCCACCATGACTTTCCACTTCTGAAACATCTTAAACACATCAGATTTGTTCTTCAGAAAGTAAACTCATACCTTCCTCGTTGAGTCATCGATGAATGTCACGTAATATTGTGACCCTCCGAGGGATGGTACTGGTGCAGGCCCCCAAACATCTGTATGCACCAGGTCCAGCTTTCCAGCCTTCGGTGTTCTGCCTCCTTTTGCAAAGGACATTTTCTTCTGCTTTCCAAGGATGCAATCTTCACATAAGCCTACTTCCACCGACTTCAACTCTGGTAGCAACCCTTTTGTTGTCAGCACCTTCATCCATTTTTCACTCATGTGGCCGAGTCTGTAGTGCCACAATTGAGAACCTCCGACAGCTTCCAGCGATGCAGCCATGTCCATGCAAGTTTCTGTCAGGTTGTACAGGGTGTCATTCTTTGCTCCCCGAGCTATGACCATAGCTCCTCGGGTGATCTTCCATGCACCACCAGTGAATGTGGTACTCAACCCTGCATCATCAAGTTGTCCAACAAAAATAAGGTTTCTTCTCAAGCCAGGGATATACCTCACGTTTTCCAGAACCAGCAAACTCCCACTGTTGGTCTTGATCCATGCATCTCCTTTACCCACAATCAGTAAGGGCTCGTCATCAGCAAGATGCACCTTGCCAAAATTTCCAGAAACAAAGTTGTTCAGGAAACCCTTCTCCGATGTAGAATGGAAAGACGCCCCAGAGTCTAAAATCCAAGACTCCATCGGGCTATCCACGCTCAGCAGCAACACGTCATCAGTTCCTTCAGCTGCAGTGTTTGCTCCACTGGTTTCAGGTCCCTTCCGATTATCTCTGCACTCCTTCTTGACATGTCATTTCTTCCCGCATGTCCAGCAGGTAGGACTAGGCCCCTTTGCCTTCTCTCTGCTCTTTCCTCTTGACTTCGATCGTCCTCTGCGATTGTCCCGTTGTGGGTACCTTCCTCTTCCTTCAACGTTCAAAGCAGAACCAGAGAATCTGCCTGATTCTCTTCTTCGAACATCCTCACTAAGGATTAGGTCCCGTATATCTTTCAGAGTCATCTTCGTATTCCCCGAAGTGCTGCTCACAGCTGTTACAGTTGCTTCCCAACTCTCTGGTAATGAAGATAGTAAAACCAGAGCACATACCTCATCACCAAGATCAATGTCCACCGATGACAACTGACTTATGATGGTATTGAATTCGTTGATATGACCTGCAACAGGTCTCCCTTCAACCATTTTCAGGTTGAACAATCGTCGTATCAGATGCACCTTGTTTGCTGCAAAAGACTTCTCGTACATGTTTGTGAGGGCTTTCATCAGATCCACCGTCGTCTTCTCCTCTCTGATGTTGAACGCCACATTTTTGGCCAACGTCAGGCGCACAACACCCGGAACCTGTCGATCCAATAGCTCCCACTCCGACTTCTTCATGTCCGCTGGCTTCACACCCAGAAGTGGCAAGTGCATCTTTTTCTGATAAAGATAACCATCGATCTGCATCCTCCAGAAACTGAAATCAGTTCCATCGAAGTGATCGATCTTCACTTTGCCTTCATCCAGAGCCATCGTTGGAGAATTCCGAACCTCCTCTGATACCAGTTGTTGCGGAATCGCCGGGAGACACAACGACAGAAACGAGAAAAAACGAAAGAAAGAAAGCAGAGGACACAACGATTTACGTGGTTCGGGAATAATCCCTACGTCCACAGGAGAGGTAGAATATTTCACTATTCGGGAGCACAAATTACAGAGGGGTTTTTCAGTAGCAAACCCTAGCCCGAAATGGGCTACATATGAAGAAGACGGTCCACTGTTCCGAAATAGTAAGTCTGCATTGCAATAGTGATCGGCGGCCAACTTTGTCAAAAGCGCTACAGTGTCTGTCGGCTGGAAGTCAAAAGCGCTACAGTGAAGTTGACCCCGAAGTCCGCACCGCTACAGTGCCTGTCGGTGTCGGTCGGTCAGCTCCGCTACAGTCGGCCCAACCGGATCGGGCAACACCAATCCAACAATATGCTTTAATTAATAATTAACCACGTGTATTAACTAACAATTATCCACGTTCTGTGATTGGCATTTAAAAACAACACACAGACTAATTGACAATTAATCGGATGTTATTGGAGATGTGGGGAGGATTTACTTATAAAAGCGTGAGGGTCCTGATCCCATTGATAACCAGCATAGTACATTATGAGTGATGTGAGATGGTTTTCTCCTATTATTCAAAATATATATTGAGAATGTTTCTCGTTACGATATAATGCAATTGAGTATCCTCACGTATTCGTTGTGAGAATGCTTGCAGTTTTTACAGCAATTTACTTTGGGGTTTTACACATCAGATTGCAGTGTTCCATAATTTTTATTTCTTTTGTTTATATTTCAATTCCGCATCTAATTCCAACATAAACATAGACAAAAACATAGACAAAAACATGTTACAATCTCAAGAAAGCTCTTAGATGTGATCATTACTGAAAGGATAAACACAGAAATCATTTGTTGTTTTGAACAAAAAACTTCTCCATGCTTAGAGCAAACTGAATAAATCGATGATTAAAAACAACAGGGGCGAGAGAGGGAACATTCACTCACTTATTGATGACTAGTGTACAGGCCATCCCATCCTTCCGTTTGCCTTTGCAAACTCCATAATCAACTGAAGTACCCATCTTCAACATTTGCCCCGCATTGTAGATACTAAGAGAAAATCCAGATCCCTGCGCTACATTGATCGCAAAAGTGAGCGAGTATGAAATGCAAAAATAACACAATTCCTAAAAACAAAACAATTTTTTAGAACCATGGCATCCTTCCGAACATTGCAGTTGAACAGGGCGAAGGTTGCGCCAGGTTGCTCTTTTCGGAACTTCTGGTAAGCATCCCCAAACAAGAAAGTAGACACCGTCATCTCGTCTAAACATCCAAATTTCCATATACAGTAGCCTTTCCCAGTCGAACTAGTCCTTGCATTCCCCTTTTCAGTCAAAACCCCAACGGTTGCCCAGCAACCGGAAAGAGTATCACTCGTCAGCAAGTTCCTTCAAAATGGAATATCCGTGACCACGATATATCGGCTTGACACTGGTATACCGAAATAAGTAGAAAACGGGAAAATCGTACTTTATGGTCGGTAACCGGACGAATCGAATTTCCGAAAAACGATTGTTAAGCTCTACGGGAGACACCAGAGGATTCCTGGAGATGGAAACGCGCAAAAATAGATATGTAGCAAAAAAAGGGCATCGAGTCCACCACAAAACTGAAGGGCTACATACCGAATCCTCAAACCTGAGAACTTCTCGACTTCGGGTGCATTTAAGTTCGGTCTGTTCACCGCGGAAGCCTCCGTTTTAGATTCAGGCTCGTCGTCGAGATAATCTCGAACTGAATCGCGGAAGACAGACATGTCAACATTCCGTACCCGATTAGGGGATCCCCCATAGGAGAGGTGACCTGAAAACCAACCGAAACAACGAAAACCCAGCGTAGAATTCAATAAGGTGCTGAAATAACTTGAAAGCCCCGGGTGTCATGAGTCGGATGCATATCAATAGGGGAGTGGGGGGGCTACCGGGTGAATGGGGGCGAGGGGCCGGAGAAGGGGAGGCCGGTGGGGTTTCCAAAATCCGATCCTGGAGGGAGAGAAGGAGATCGAGATCGTCCTGCTGTTTAGACATGGCGCCGCTGCCTTTACTGCTATGGTGGCCCGCCCGGGGAGAGCTGCTGCCGTATGAATCACCGCTGGGCTCGAAGGGATGGGGAGGGAGATACCAAAACCTTGGCGGGAAAAACGTAGAGGTGGGAAGCCCGTGTATCTGTGAGCGTGGCAGTGTATTTGTGACTGTTTGTGACATGACCATAATATGATCTTAAAATATTACATGAAATCGACTCCTTATGCATTCGAATTTTAAGATCCCATTAATAGATGTATCATGTTCGTGACATTGTTAATAATTGTGTTGTGTTTTGATTGATTTGTTCAACTCAAATCAACCATGAAATGATCCATTTAATTGAATCCATCGTGACTAAACTTGTTTAATTTGTCTAATTGTATTGGTCATAGCATGTCATGTTGTATCATGTTTGATCAAGTTTGATTGTTTACTGGTCATGTTAACTAGATAATGTCATGCTAGTGTTTGGGTTTTGTTATATTATCAATAGAAGAACTGTGTTCGCGTTGAATGCATTTGTGTTTTTTTTATCTGATGGCATGACACGAACAAGACTCTTGGACATGAATATGTGGTAACATTGTGATGATTTCAGTTTTTAAAAAAATATTGATTTCAATTTTATCAATTTTGCGACTAAGCTTTTTTTTACACCGTTTTTTGATGCTCTACAGCTACAATATATAAATACACGAGACCGACTCATTCAAAATGTCAAAATGACACCCCTATGTCCATTTGCATTAAATGCACATTGTCTTCCCTCTTCGTCCTATGCCCCCCGACCCTATTAAATGTGTGTTGTTTATCCTCTCTGAATATCTCTCCTCTCCCTGTGCTTGTTATCACATCTTGTTTTTTAAAGTAACGTTAATGTTTCATCAACTTCATTTTTGTAAATTTAATAACTTTATCTTCGTCTCTTACTTAAATTTACAATAATTTTTTCACGTTTTCTCACCCTATCATTTAATATTGGAGATATTAAGACATGAAAAATGAAATTAAACAACCAACTGAAAATAATACTTTTTACATGTCATTTTTATATGTCACATAAGACGAGGACATATCTCACTCCATGTATCATGTAAAGTTATTATAAAAAATCCAAATTATGCATTTTTTTAAACAGAAAAAAATATTTATGTAGAGATCCATAAATTCGAATTTTGGGAGTTTGTGATGTTTTTTGGATATCCGATTGAGAAGGGTAAATGGTATTTTTTCAGTTCTTGAAATAAAATTTTGAGAGCGTCGTTAGATTTGGGATGCGATGTTTACCCTAAGGTGGTAGGTTAGTAAATTTTCGAGGTGGTTAGATTTTTCAATTAACTATGGGTGTTGGTGGAGGTTAAGTTATTATTTATTTATACAGTTGATTCATTTTTATCGATTGTTTTTATAAAATAAATAACGTGGCTTTGATGTTTTTTTAATGGCGATGACATGGAAATAACAGAGGGAGAGGTGTCATATATTTTATGTTGATGACATATCGAGTTCTATAATTAAAAAAGGAAATTTTGAATTGGAATTGATGAAAGAAAAGAGGGGGAGTCAACAGTGCCTTTATGGGATGGTATGAAATGAAAATAATAGGAGAATTACAGGGAATGACCAGGAATTCATTTTTCATTTCTAAAGATGATCCTTCTCCCATCCTATCCATTATATCTTCTATTTCAAGGGAGATAATTATTGGAATTGTTGTGGAATGATGGATCAAGATAGAAGATAATAGAGAAAAAAACATGAGATGAATGATTGGCAATGATCATCAGAAAACTAAGGAGTTCACGTTCATCCTATAGTCATGGCAGGTGGCTCAAAATTCTCATATAATTATTTACCCTTGCAAATCCACCATATTTTTTTTCTATGTTGGGTAAATGATTCATAACAATTCAAGATGATGAATTTATGGAAAAAATAAAAAATGAAATGGATGGTTAATGGTGGAAAATGATGAATAGCGGGGATGGATAAGTAGATTGTGAGATAATTATTATTGGTGAATAATTGAAATGATATGAATCGTTAAGTGGCAGATTGTTATTGAAAATGGTGGAAATGAAATATAGAAATAGATGAAGGGACGTGTTTTATGACAATAAAATTCGAGCCATTATGAATTGCAATGGATTATTAGTATAATTATGACATGATAGATATTTATGAAAAAAATCAACAGGGAGAATATCACGGTCTGTGTTTTTATGAAAATTGGCATCGGTCAGCGCTTATAATTCGAGAGAGAATTATTTGTTATGTTCTTATAGAAGAAATAAACATTGATAATTGTTTATGAACATTTGATAAATATTTTTCAAGCCCCTATATTAATATTTGAGCCAAAAACTTTGAAATGTAGAGGAAATAATAACAATGGTGAGAGGGGGTATTTTACAAGTTTTGACACAAGTCGTGCCAATTCGGTATGGGGGTTATGACACACACTGGGAAAATATTCTAAAGTGTCGGTGATAGACATGTGCACTAAAAGGATGATATAGACATTGTTGTTTAGACCACACTTTGGTATGACCTTATATGCACCACCACATTGTGTGAGACATTATGTCATTGTAGCTATGCATGGGGATTATCTTACTATAAGATGATCCTTTGTTCGACCTCCATCTTTGACCCTAGCTATCATACTTGGTTCAATAATCATATGATGATGATAATGAGAAGTTTAAACTTTTAATATCTTTATTTAAATGTTAAAAAAATTGACGGATGATCAAGTTGAACATTACAAAGAGTTGTAACATTGAGAGATGCTTATAATCCATCTCATGAGTGTAGGTCAGTTGCCTGGGTTCTTAGTGGCCTATATAGAACTGTTTTGATCCTCATGGGTGGTTGTGGGTATGAGATTCACCGATCCCATTAGAACTACTCAAACTGAGATGATTATCAAGATCTCTTTTATCAATATTCTTTAAACACAAGGTTTTAGCAGACTGTGAATAGAGGGAGATCCTACCCAATTGTCGGGTGATTCCCATGATTCATGGATATCTCTAAATAAAGAAATTTTTTGGTTGATTCTCAGTGATCTCAATCAAATTATCTCATTGCAGTTGTAAGGATCCAAACTAGAATCCCTCTAGCGGTGATCCACGTGTGTTCCGATGGCCTCCGATCGACACCGCTCGTTCTACGGGTGCTAACGTGGCGAAGTGAGTGTCTTGTGTCGATCGTTCTTGATCGCTTGTTCTTCGACCTTGAAGAACGCCTCTTGTTCTTGAGAGGAGAGAGAAGAGTATTCGAGAGAGAAATTTTTTGGCACAACAATTCTGAATTCACCAGGCATGTGGTGTGTTGTATGGCACAATAGGGGTACTTGCCTATTTATATATATGGAATTTCAGTTACAATATTTAATTGCATAACAGCAATTAAATGCATTCATGAACTTAGAGAAAAATAATGCATTTAATAACTATACTACGTCATTATTTATAGTGCACCAACTTGCGCAAAACAGAATTATAAATAAAATTCCGCGTCACAAAATAATAGTAGTGTTATTTTAATTTGTGCTAACTAGTTAAATAATTATTTATCGTCTTGCAAATAATTATTTTACTACTAGACCGACCTTGGTCTCCTCGAACTCCACTTCAATTTATTGAACACCCGGATAAATAAATAATTTATTATATTAAATAAATATTTTATTTACAAACTAGTAAATAAATATTTATTAAATGTTCAATAAAATAAATAAATACATTTTATTTAATTTATGCGATCATCTTAACTTGAATAAAATTATTCAATGGTCTTGAGAATAATATTTATTTCATTAATTAAATTCAAATAGAATTTAACCGAGACCACAAAAAACACTTAGTGTGTGACCCTCTAGGACTCTTTCTTGTTGGCATTAGGCGGGCTTACCTAAAGTCCAAGAGTACTGTCTAGCAACAGGTCAAGACACCCAAGAGAATGTTGGGCAAAAATCCCTCAAGGTAACATTGAAGTATTTTTGGGTTGATTGTGTTTGTTGACAAAGCAGGTTTCCATGGATAATTGTCGAGTTCTCGAGAATTTGTTGACACTCCTTGTTGACAAAGAACGATGACAAAGGAAAGGACGATCTGAAGGCGGTACAAAAGAGCAGTACAAGGTGGCGCCGTTTCCCAGTTTTTGCCAAATTTTTGGGGTCCAAAATTTGGAATTTGGTGAGCATTGCGAAAAGTGGATTTCCATGAAGATCATATTTTTATATGGCAAAGGCATGAGTTTCGCGAAGATGGGATGTATGGATTGGATTTCGCGAAGGCCAGAAAAATGGAGGCAGTGATGCTTCGCGATTACGTCAAGCTTTGTGAACGACAGAGTTGAAGCGCATCGCGGTGGTGAAGGGCTTTGCGAGGGAGTTTCGCGACGAAGGCGTGAAGGAATGTTGACGATGATGCTTCGCGATTACGACGAGCTCCGCGAACGGAAAATTGCTGTGGTGCTTCGCGATTTGGACATAATTTCGGCGGAAACTTCGGAGCTTAGTGATTTGAGATGACGTGGCGTTGACTTCGCGCGGAAAGTTCGAGGGTCGGTGGAATCACCTATAAATAGAGGCCGACCCCCTCGAGAGAAGAAGAGAGAATTTTCAGAGAAAATCCATTGCTCTCGGTTCGCAGAGGTGGTTCGCGAAGGCAGTGTGCTTCGCGAAAGAGGAGCTTCGCGGCGGCTATTGTAGCTCCACGAAACCTGCGAGATCCGTGTTGGCTTAGTAAGCTTCGCGAGGGACGTTGCTTTGCGATGGCTTGAGATTCGCGAAAGTGCTTCGCGAATGTGCTTCGCGAAAAGGCAGGAGCTTCGTGAAGGCTTGTTTGAGCTTCGCGAAATTAGGAGCCTCGCGAAGTAGGGTGCTTTGCGAAGGTGTTTCCAAAGGAATTTCCCAGTGGTTAAGAGGCAAAGTGGTATTCATCAGTGGATGAAAGTTGGAATATAACAAAACATCCATCAACAGTTAAGGATGCATGTATTCATGCAAATGAAGAGACCTACAGGTCTATAAACTGTGAGTGGATCCCTTCCAAGTGCAGTGAGCATAGGAAGAGGAAAAAGGTGATCCTCTCCACCGGCAGTGAGCCAGAGAGAGAGAAATAGGGAGTGACCCTTGGGAAAATAGTGAGCTGACCCTAAACTTTGTAAAGGCAGTGAGCTGGGTATAGAAGTGATCTAGCCCGAACTTTGTATCCACATCTAGTGAAGAATAGTGGAATTTGGTACGATCGGCAACTTGTCAGCGTATGCTCCTTGGACGTAGCCCAGTGAGGGTGAACCAAGTAAAAATATATGTGTTTGCCTATTTGCTTCCCTGTATTTCATTCAAAGAATCATCATTATATAAAGAAGTAAATAAGTGATCATAGTTTACACACAAGAGCAAACAAAGTGACCCTTGTAATAAAGAGGTCAAGATCCAGTGGGGTAGGAAGAACTTTGAAAAAGAATATTCATACCCTGATTCACCCCCCCTCTCAGGGTATATAGGCCCCTATTGGTCTTAACAGAGAAAGAACGTAAAGTCACAACAATGACATCCACATATGAATGCTTAATGTGTAATATAATCTCTTTGTCACAATATCTCATCAAGCAGGTTCCATGATTGTGTTATCAACTTTTATGCTTGATACGTCATTCTTTGACTACCTGAAATAAACTCGTCGTTACACCATGACCATGGAATTTTGTGCGACGGTTCTATTTCAATCAAAGGGCTGAGATATCAACTTCCATAAATGGAAGGGACAAGTCCTTCACCGACTTATCCATTAATAACATGCCACTCGTGATGCTGATCGTACCACGATTCACTGTTTTATTCCACCCTTACACCGCAGTTTTAAACTAGTTTTGTAATGAATATTCCAAATATAATAATAAATTTTACTTCATGTTTAAATAAATCAATTAATGTTAATCAATATTATAATGGTCAATGTTACTTGTTTTTATTGTTTCAATGTAGGTGGAGGTGATTTGGAGGGCCTTTGATGAAGTGGAAGAAAAATGAGCCAAAATTGCATGGATCCATGGACATCTATCCACTGTTTTGCATAGTACACTAAATCAGTGAATCCAAATGGGCTTAAATTTTGTGGGCCTTTCCAAAACTTAATAGGATACATTTCATATTAAGGAACCCAATGCTGATTCGGCTTCTATGTGGCCCAGCTGAACTGATCTATCCAAGCCACCGAATTTGGACCAAGTCAAATGCGGTGTTATGTATTTTATCAATATCGTGAGAGGTAGTTATCCAAAAGGTGCCAAACTTTCGGTGGAGATATTCAAGAGGTAGGGCTACAACTTTTCTATTTTCTCCAAAGCGAGATAAGACTGTCTGAAGGCCGAAACGCATGGTACAAGTGGATTGAAGAAATCTGTGTGCCTAAAACCACCTTCCAATTTTCCTATAAAATGGAACCTTGGGCTCCCCATTTGCAAGTTCGGCCAGGAGGCAAGGTGATGCCATTTTGGAGTCCCCAAGGAGTCTTCTCAACATCCCTTGAAGTTCTAGAGGCTATGGGAAGTTCTACCCCAACATCTTTCTCTTCCTCCTCTCCCATGGGTTTCTAAACCCCTCGTGATCACCCGGGGAGGAACGTGATGTACATCCCGAGCTTCATGTTTGTAATATGTGAATGATCTTTTAAATTCCAGGTTGTTGTGTTGTTTTTCATCCTCCTCTATTATTATTTTATTGATTTATGTACTGGTATGTCATGCTCAACTCATATGATCATGTTTGGGGGTACCCATTCATGTGATGTTTCACAAACCGTTCACCACTTTCTTTCCCCCTTTCAATTGCGGTGTTTGTATGGTTTATATTGGTCAATTGAACTCACACAAGCACTGTCAAGGCCGTGTACATTTATGTCATGGTATCACAAAGAAATAACATACAATCCTGGACAGCGGATCGAGTTTTTCGTGTGTTGCCTTGGTGAGTTTTGGTTATGAAGTCAAACACAATTCACTCAATCATCGGCGGTGTTCGGTGAATCATTGTGTGTTTTTGACTGAACCCTAGGAGTTATCCTAGTATAAACTCAGTAAAATTCTAGTTCTAGGTGTTAAAAACCAGGGATTAAAAGATCATAACCTTATATCATGAAGCGATGAAGGATAAACATCATGCGAGTACCCCGGGTTGATCACACTTAATTTATTCTGTTAATCTCTACTTTGTTTTATAGCTTCTATTTTCTATTGTCATCTTTAATAATCAAACCCAAGTATTATAAAACCCCATTTTACTTTTTACCTTCATAATCAAAACCAAATTTTAGAATTAATGATCTAAGGCTCCGTCGAGAGACGACCTAGGGTTGCTGCTATACTGCAGAAATTCTAGTTAAAAATAAACATCTAATTTGACGCGCTCGACAACGCGGTAAAATTTTGGAGCCGTTGCCGGGGAGACAAGATCATTTTTTTCTTTATTTCCTTTTATTTAGTTATTTTACTTCTTAATTAGTACTCCTTTAAATACCCCACCCTCATTTTATTGTTTTTGTTTTGGGTTTTGTCTTTATTTTTGGTTGTTTTTGATGTGTTCTTTATCTCTCTCTCTCTTCTTCTCCATCTACCTCTACAATTCTATAGTATAACGTTCTATTATTATTTCACCCTCATTAAGTCTTTTTTTTATCCATCTCAAATAAAAAAAAACACAACAAACAATCAATCAATCAAACTGGACATCATTAGTGCATGACAAGATCTGGTAAAGGAACACTACTTGAATTTGATCCTGAAATTGAAAAGTCACTTCACACACAAATCAAGGCATCTAGATAAGGTCAATAAAGTAACATTGTGGAACCCCTTGTGGAACCTCAAGTGGTCCTAAACCAATCCAAAATTGAACCAAATCAAACCCCAGAGATCATGAATGCAAATAACAGAACATTAAAAGAACTGACCACCCCGGATGTGGAGTACCATCCTGCGTACATCCAATATCCTGAGGAAGTGGCCAATTTTGAGCTAAGATCAGGCCTCATCCGTCTCCTTCCAAAATTCCATGGTCTTCCCGGAGAGGACCCTCACAAACATCTAAAGGAGTTTCACATAGTGTGCTCCACCATAAAACCCCAAAATGTGTCTGAGGACCTCATTAAGTTTAGGGCCTTCCCTTTCTCCCTTGATGGTGTAGCTAAAGATTGGCTATACTATTTGCCTTCCACAATTGGGGGCTGGAATGACCTAAAAAGACGTTTTCTAGAGAATTTCTTCCCTGCCTCCCGAACTGCATCAATTAGGAAAGAAATCTGTGGAATTAGGCAATCACAAGGAGAGACCCTTCATGAATACTGGGAGAGATTCAAGAGACTTTGCTCAAGCTTCCCCCACCACCAGATTAGTGAACAACTTTTAATTCAATACTTCTATGAGGGACTTATCCCCATGGATTGTGGAATGATTGATGATGCGGCTGGTGGTGCCCTAGTTGACAAAACTCCTTCTGCCGCTCGTGACTTAATAGCCAACATGGCTCAAAATGCACAACAATTTGGTACACGGGCTATTGCACCAACCCGAGGAGTTCATGAGGTAAGTCATTCAGCACTAGAACAAAAGGTAGATACTAAACTTGATGAGATGCATACCCTTCTAAGGCAATTATCTCAAGCACAAGGTAACTCAATCTCTACTTTTATTCCATTACATTGTGGGATTTGTTCTGATAACACTCATTTTTCTGACCAGTGCCCACAACTTCAAGATTCATCTGAGTCCTGTGCAGCTGTGTTCCCAGGGCGTCCATTCCAACAAGCGCCTCCCTTCAAGCAAGAACCATTCAGGCCAAATCCAAACCCCGAGTGGCAAGCACAACCACAATACTGACAAGGAGGAAACTCAAGCTACCCGAAGCAGAATTGGTATCAACAAGGCCAAGGTATGAAACCTTCTTATACTTCAACTTCTCAAAACAATCATCCTCTTACTCCTCCCAAATCTGAACCAAGCCTCGAGGACATGGTGAAACAAATGGCAACCCAGAACCTTCAGTTCCAACAGACCACACAATCAGCAATTCAAGACCTACAAACTCAAGTGGGACAATTGGCGAACACCATCGGTGAGCTTAAGATGAAAGGTTCTGGACAACTACCATCCCAACCCATTGCCAATCCGAAGGATAAAGGTAATGTATGTGAAATTACACTTCGTAGTGGTAAAGAAGCTTCTCCTTTTACTGATTCTATGAAACAGGTATGTCCCCCTCTTGAAAATACTCCTTCCCAACCCTCAAAAATTTCATGTAATGAAAAACAAAACAAAAAGGGCAATCAAATTATCATTGATGATTCAAATGAACAATCAATTCCTCTTCCTTTCCCTCAAAGACTCTCTAAATCTAATAAAAACTTTGATAATGAGATTGACAATGAAATAATGGATACATTTAAAAAAGTTCAAGTTAATATTCCATTGTTGGATGCAGTCTAGCAAATTCCCCGTTATGCCAAATTTCTTAAAGAGCTTTGCACCCATAGAAGGAGGTTGAAGGGGAATGAGAGAGTCAACCTGGGGAGGAATGTCTTGGCCTTGATTCAACCAGCAATGCCAACCAAATGCAAGGATCTAGGCATATTCACGATACCGTGTACCATAGGGGAGACCTTCTTTTCTGATGCTATGCTAGATTTAGGTGCTTCCATTAATGTGATGCCTCACTCCATATATACTTCTCTACAGGTTGGAGAGCTTCAACCAACAGGAATTATCGTGCAACTTGCCAACCGGAGTACAACACATCCAAAAGGAGTGATTGAGGATGTCCTTGTTAGAGTGAAGAATCTCATCTTCCCCGCTGATTTCTACATTCTTGAGATGGAAGATACCCGAACCCAAGGACATGCCCCTCTCATACTTGGGAGGCCATTCCTCAAAACAGCAAAGACGATCATCAATGTTCACAATGGTACATTGTCCATGGAATTCAGAGGAGAAAAGGTAAGTTTTAACATCCTTGAGGCTATGAAACACCCTGTTGAAGAGCACTCCACTCTTCCTGTCTATTCGATGGAAGTGCTCTCAAACGATGCACACACACA
This sequence comes from Viscum album, assembly GCA_963277665.1. Taxonomy (NCBI): domain Eukaryota; kingdom Viridiplantae; phylum Streptophyta; class Magnoliopsida; order Santalales; family Viscaceae; genus Viscum; species Viscum album. The sequence goes on along the minus strand of OY728129.1, from coordinate 228,253,376 downwards.
CAATTCTCTCCTCAACCCAAACTCTGATTCTTTTTTGTTTTCTTCACCCTTGGATGATTTGAGTTTTGGTTCTTCTTTTGAATGTTGTGTGGGTTCAGAAAAATGTAAATTTTGTGCTTTAATTGATGAGTATGTTTATTCTGAGGTACCCATGACTATCAATGATTCTGAAAATCTCATTTCAATAGATTCTCTTTCCTTTGAGAATAAACATGAGAAGATAGATAGTTTCATGGACCTCACTCCCCCTAAATCCCCTCCCTCAATCCAGAAACAACTGGTGTTTGAACTTAAACAACTTCCTTCTAATTTAAAATATGCATATCTTGAGGGTATTGACCAATTTCCCGTCATTATTGCCAATAACCTCTCTCCACAATAGGAATTGTAACTCCTCAAACTTTTGAGAGAGTGTAAAAAGGCAATAGGATGGACATTGGATGATATTCCCGGGATTAGCCCATCTATTTGTATGCACCATATACTTTTGGATGATGAGGCTAAGCCCATAAGACAATCTCAACGCCGGTTGAATCCCACTCTCCTTGAAGTGGTAAAATTGGAAGTCAGTAAATTACTTGCTGTAGGGATCATTTATCCTATATCTGATAGTAAATGGGCTGGCCCAGTGCAAATTGTGCCTAAAAAAACAGGAATAACGGTTGTGTCAAATGAAAGGAATGAATTGGTTCCAACACGTGTGCAAAACAGTTGGCGAGTCTGTATTGACTACCATCGACTGAATCAAGCCACGCGGAAGGACAACTTTCCTTTACCTTTTATTGACCAAATGTTAGAATGATTGGCTGGTAAGTCCCATTATTGTTTCCTTGATGGCTATTCGGGTTATTTCCAAATCCATATAGCCCCTGAGGATCAAGAAAAGACAACATTTGTAACGACCCGAAATTTTGAATAAATATTATTTCCTAATTTTGTGTGTTATTTTATTTTATTTTTATACTCAACAAAAATGTTTCATTTGATAACATGAGTATAATTAAAATGAGACCATTGGGCTTTGACTGTTATATGACCATTGGTCAATATGACCACTGGAAACTAAACGTTTTGATTATTCCCTCTAAATACAAGTAATCTTGGTTAATTATTATAGAAAGAAGATTCGATGGCCTCACCTAGTAGTCTTGGACCGATCGAAGCCCATCTAACAGAACTTGGGAAGGAGATAGCACCACTGGGCTTTGCTCTGGACCAAACCCAAGCCGAACTTCATCGTGTGAAGCTAGAACGGAATCGCCTTTGCGAGAAGTTCAAACTAATAGAAATTACTACTCGTGCGATGTTAGCCGAGCCTCCCTCAGATTCTCTCACCTTAACACACCTTACACTTAGGTCCTATGCTGGTGTGATAAGGGGATATGTAAGGAGACTGTAACTGCCTTGTGTAATCCTTTGTTTTAAATAAAAATTGGGATTTCTTCTTATGATGAAGTTTATGAATTTTCAAATGACCGGATAAATATAGTATGCATATTTTTGATGAATTTTAGAAAAAGGATATTTTAAAAATGGTTGTGTAAACCTTAAATAGTTAAAAATGTGTAATGATTTTCGAAAAATGGTCTTCTACAATTATGTTCAGTACGAAATTTAGAGTCTAATAAGATCAACTTAATTTTTGATGAATAGTAAATTATGAATAGTGATTTTATGATTAGGATTAGTAATGTGTCCAAATGGATTAGTAATCTCACTTAAAGAAAGTATTAATATAATCTAGGCACCTTGATTAAGTAATGTGATTCAATAAAATAGTTAAATAACGGTTTCATAAATTATTATTCAAGTATTAGTTTTTTCGGGTGAATAGTGTTTTTTAATTAAAAATTTAATTAAAAATATTTAGAAAATTATATTTATAAAACGGATTTCATTTTTGAACTCAGAGCACCGATATTATGTTATGGTAATTTTTGGGGTTTTTTCTGAAAAAATGAATTTTCGGTGAATAGTGGTTTTATTTAAAAATTGAATTAAAAATATTTAGAAAATTATTTTTATAAAATGGAGTTCATATTTTTAATCAGAGCGTTGATATTTGGTTAAGGTGAAATTTTAGGATTATTCTGAGAAATTTGAATTTTCGATGAATAGTGAAAATACAGTTTTTAAGTTACGGGTGTCTAATGACATCATTAAATGATGTATTAAGTATGTAATCAATATGGTCGACTTATGAATAGTAAGATAAGGTATTAGGTGTCCCAAGTGGCCAATACCATGGGAAAATACCATGGGCAAGCCCATGGTTTTGCCAAAACCACTAATGAGGTGTCCCTTAGCCATTAATGCCTTGTCCCCTCACTTTCCCTATAAATACCAAGCCATCCTCTCATCCATTCGACTCCCCACTCTCCCCCAACGAAGTTCTGGTCTCATTACCTCTCAAGGAGTCCTCCCATGGTTCCCCCAAGCCCTCAAGGTCCCAACCTTTGAGTTTTAAGAGTTATGTTTTAAGGTAAGGGATCCGACCTCTCTCTTTCTTTTCATGTAATCCTTTTTTATGTCATTCCTTTTATGCTCCATGTTCTTATGTGAGAGAATGTTATTTTATATTCCTCTTACCGCCCTTTTCATGTTTATATGATGAGAGATCCCCTCTTACTCTCATCATTTCGTTTTATGAATGTTTAAGTGACGCCGTTAGGCTGCCGAATTTTTAAGGGATTCTTTCACCCTTCTCAATTTTCAAGTTTGATTTTCATGTCAAGTCTTTCAAGTTACTTTTTTTTATGATGGGGTATGATATCTATATCTATAATACTGATCTCTTATGATCATATGATGAGGGACCCTATTTGATCTTGTCAAATCATTTTCTTTGAAGTTAAGTGACGCCGTTAGGCTGCCGAATTTTCATAAGAGAAATCTTGTTTTGTCTCACTTCCATGTTTTTCATTTCATATGGTATATCTTTCAAATTTCATTACCATGTTCTTAAATCCCTTATATTCTGTCCCCCTACTGTTTTATGGATCATTTATGAGTGGGTGACCCATGTCCCCTCTCTTTTCAATGTTTTCTAAAACCTTGTAACATAGCCGTTATGCTGCAGAATTTTCGTCTCAAAATGCCTCTCTCTTTTCTCAAAATTATTTTATGTTATAAAGTGAATACTAAAAGCTCTTATTTCTACAAGGGTATTCACATATATATCAAAATGTTCTATTTTAAATTCTGGGATTTACATACATGAGACCCGCTTTCCCTTTCTGTGGGTTTAAAGTGACGTAAAGATCATGTCTTTAAAGCAGTTTTTAAAACGTTATGATTATGAAATGAAACCCATTTATTTTATGATATATGGGTTATTTATGAAATTTTTTATGATGATATATGTGGCTCACATGATAATAAAGGCAAATTTAAGGGTGCGCCCTGATAGCGCTCCAATGCATTGGGTAATGATGTAACCACTAGAGATTACAATTTTCACGATACCTTGGTGAATAACCTTGGTAATTTTCAAATGACACCTTGGGGATGGACCTTGGTGATATGTTCATGATTGTCTATGTTAAATTATGTAGCCACATCTTCAAGTTATGAAAATGTTATTTTTATTATGATATGCCTCATGATTTCATTCTCATTCCTTAAAGTTCTTTTCATGACCTTATTGAAGTATCTCAAGTTCACATGTAAAATGTTTCTCTTGTTTCCCTTACTGGGATTTTTGCTCACCCTTTCTTTTGATGTATGTCCCCAGGTTATGTGATGCAGTAATGAACCTAGGATGAACATGAGGAGAAGCCTTTCAAGTGTTTTAGAAGAATGTTTTATGTTTTCATGTTTAAAGTTCCTGGTTTCCAAGACACTAAACCTTAAAGATCCTCGATTTTGTAAAATGTAATGAAAGTTTATGTGATAAAAAGGGCGGGATGCTATAGTTGGTATCAAAGGATGGTTTAGTTATTTGTGGAAATTAGGATATGAAAACTCTAGGAAGAACCCTATAGAAAAGTTAAAAAAATAGGAAATCTTCCTGGTATTTTGGTGAGTATTGAGTAAGGGGTTTCCAAGCAAATACATCCCTATCTGGATACGAGCTGGTAGAGGTGGCTCTGGCACAGATGTACATAGGGGTAAAACCCAAAAACACCGCTTCGAGCTAGACTCGAACGGGAACTGGTACACGACAATAGGCCTTGCTGCACTCTTGGTTACGACACTCCTGGAGGATATGCTTTGGTAAATTCATAAGCTTAGTATGAACCATTGTTAAAGGAACAAAGATAAAATAAAATAAAGATTCACATAAGAATATATGATCATGGATAACCTAGATGGGAACCTAGGGGATCACAAGTTAGGGTATACTTTTCTTCTACAAGTTATCCTTATATGCTTTCAGTTCCTTTTCATGATTATTGGCTAAGTACTTAAGCCCCTAATTATGCTTTCTCTTCTTAGTTAATGGTGGGAAATAGAAGAACATGTCCCAACAACCAATGTGATAGGAAATGCGACGATTTTCGTATTAATATGACAGGGATGATTAGGGGATTAAAATATGATTATTATTTTGGAAGACGTTCACTATTTTGGGGACCCTATATGATTGAGGTAAATAGATTACTACGGTATTTTCATTGAGGAGTAAGGTTGACTTATATTTTGAAGAATCGATGAATTTAAGGTGGAATTATAGTAATTTAGGTTACTTATGGGAATGATTAACCTATCTTGGGTAAAATATGTTTAGGTTAGATACTTTTGTTATAAGATGTTAGGAGTGGTTGATGTTGTTTAGAGATGAACAATGAAGTTTATTTTGGAAGACTATGTTATCAAATCCTTCTTGTATTTGGGTTTCAATCTTAGTTTGGTTTATTTTGAGGAATTTTAAGGACCGTTATTTATGGAATGGACTATGATGAACTTTGGGTAGTACCATGGAACTTTGAAGATTTAAAAGTAGTTTCCATTCCTATGGGATTATTTCTTTTTGAAGAGTTGTTTTACCTTACCCTTTCTGTTTTTGGGATAATGTTTAAAGATAGAAGAAATAGATAGTTAATCTTTTGTGGATTATGAAGATGATTCTTGTGTTTTGATGAGACCAAGTAGTTTTGAATGCTCATAGTTTGGAGAAAAGATTAGTTTTGGGTAGAAACTTATTAAAGGATGAAACTCTACATGAAGATAGGTATATTTTCTTATGTTTTTGTTTTATGTTGTAAATGAATTCCTAAAAATTATGAAAAGGAACGTAAAACAAAAACTTTGTTGGTTTACGTTTCCTACTTGGTAATCAAAGACCATACACACACATCATAAGTTTGGGATTTTCTTATGGTTAACGTTCTCCTAATCATGTTCTCTATCACTCTCCCCCAGAAATTGACCCTTTGTTTTTCTTCCATGTCCATGTTTTCCTCCATGGAATCCTAGTATGGGTTAACTCGGGTGACCTTTGTACTTCCCTTTATTTCTTTTAAAGTAATATTTTTTCTGACTCCTTTTCTGATGTGGGACTTTCAATGAAATTTCAAAACCCGTTTAAAAAAAAAAATTGCGAGGACGCAATTTCTTAAGGGGGGAAGATTGTAACGACCCGAAATTTTGAATAAATATTGTTTCCTAATTTTGTGTGTTATTTTATTTTATTTTTATACTCAACAAAAATGTTTCATTTGATAACATGAGTATAATTAAAATGAGACCATTGGGATTTGACTGTTATATGACCATTGGTCAATATGACCACTGGAAACTAAACGTTTTGATTATTGCCTCTAAATACAAGTAATCTTGGTTAATTATTATAGAAAGAAGATTCGATGGCCTCACCTAGTAGTCTTGGACCGATCGAAGCCCATATAACAGAACTTGGGAAGGAGGTAGCACCACTGGGCTTTACTCTGGACCAAACCCAAGCCGAACTTCATCGTGTGAAGCTAGAATGGAATCGCCTTTGCGAGAAGTTCAAACTAATAGAAATTACTACTCGTGTGATGTTAGCCGAGCCTCCCTCAGATTCTCTCACCTTAGCACACCTTACACTTAGGTCCTATGCTGGCGTGATAAGGGGATATGTAAGGAGACCGTAACTGCCTTGTGTAATCCTTTGTTTTAAATAAAAATTGGGATTTCTTCTTATGATGAAGTTTATGAATTTTCAAATGACCGGATAAATATAGTATGCATATTTTTGATGAATTTTAGAAAAAGGATATTTTAAAAATGGTTGTGTAAACCTTAAATAATTAAAAATGTGTAATGATTTTCGAAAAATGGTCTTCTACAATTATGTTCAGTGCGAAATTTAGAGTCTAATAAGATCAACTTAATTTTTGATGAATAGTAAATTATGAATAGTGATTTTATGATTAGGATTAGTAATGTGTCCAAATGGATTAGTAATCTCACTTAAAGAAAGTATTAATATAATCTAGGCACCTTGATTAAGTAATGTGATTCAATAAAATGGTTAAATAACGGTTTCATAAATTATTATTCAAGTATTAGTTTTTTCGGGTGAATAGTGTTTTTTAATTAAAAATTTAATTAAAAATATTTAGAAAATTATTTTTATAAAACGGATTTCATTTTTGAACTCAGAGCACCGATATTATGTTATGGTAATTTTTGGGGTTTTTTCTGAAAAAATGAATTTTCGGTGAATAGTGTTTTTATTTAAAAATTAAATTAAAAATATTTAGAAAATTATTTTTATAAAATGGAGTTCATATTTTTAATCAGAGCGTTGATATTTGGTTAAGGTGAAATTTTGGGATTATTCTGAGAAAGTTGAATTTTTGATGAATAGTGAAAATACAATTTTTAAGTTACGGGTGTCTAATGACATCATTAAATGATGTATTAAGTATGTAATAAATATGGTCGACTTATGAATAGTAAGATAAGGTATGAGGTGTCCCAAGTGGCCAATACCATGGGAAAATACCATGGGCAAGCCCATGGTTTTGCCAAAACCACTAATGAGGTGTCCCTTGACCATTAATGCCTTGTCCCCTCACTTTCCCTATATATACCAAGCCATCCTCTCATCCATTCGACTCCCCACTCTCCCCCAACAAAGTTATGGTCTCATTACCTCCCAAGGAGTCCTCCCATGGTGCCCCCAAGCCCTCAAGGTCCTAACCTTTGAGTTTTAAGAGTTATGTTTTAAGGTAAGAGATCCGACCTCTCTCTTTCTTTTCATGTAATCCTTTTTTATGTCATTCCTTTTATGATCCGTGTTCTTATGTGAGAGGATGTTCTTTTATATTCCTATTACTGCCCTTTTCATGTTTATATGATGAGAGATCCCCTCTTACTCTCATCATTTCGTTTTATGAATGTTTAAGTGACGCCGTTAGGCTGCCGAATTTTTAAGGGATTCTTTCACCCTTCTCATTTTTCAAGTTTGATTTTCATGTCAAGTCTTTCAAGTTACTTTTTTTATGATGGGGTATGATCTCTATATCTATCATACTGATCTCTTATGATCATATGATGAGGGACCCTATTTGATCTTGTCAAATCATTTTCTTTGAAGTTAAGTGACGCCGTTAGGCTGCCGAATTTTCATAAGAGAAATCTTGTTTTGTCTCACTTCCATGTTTTTCATTTCATATGGTATATCTTTAAAATTTCATTACCATGTTCTTAAATCCCTTATATTCTGTCCCCCTACTGTTTTATGGATCATTTATGAGTGGGTGACCCATGTCCCTTCTCTTTTCAATGTTTTCTAAAATCTTGTAACATAGCCGTTATGCTGCAGAATTTTCGTCTCAAAATGCCTCTCTCTTTTCTCAAAATTATTTTATGTTATAAAGTGAATACTAAAAGCTCTTATTTCTACAAGGGTATTCACATATATATCAAAATGTTCTATTTTAAATTCTGGGATTTACATACATGAGACCCGCTTTCCCTTTCCGTGGGTTTAAAGTGACGTAAAGATCATGTCTTTAAAGCAGTTTTTAAAACGTTATGATTATGAAATGAAACCCATTTATTTTATGCTATATGAGTTATTTATGAAATGTTTGATGATGATATATGTGGCTCACATGATAATAAAGGCAAATTTAAGGGTGCGCCCTGATAGCGCTCCAATGCATTGGGTAATGATGTAACCACTAGAGATTACAATTTTCACAATATCTTGGTGAATAACCTTGGTAATTTTCAAATGACACCTTAGGGATGGACCTTGGTGATATGTTCATGATTGTCTATGTTAAATGATGTAGCCACATCTTCAAGTTATGAAAATGTTATTTTTATTATGATATGCCTCATGATTTCATTCTCATTCCTTAAAGTTCTTTTCATGACCTTATTGAAGTATCTCAAGTTCACATGTAAAATGTTTCTCTTGTTTCCCTTACTGGGCTTTTTGCTCACCCTTTCTTTTGATGTATGTCCCCAGGTTATGTGATGCAGTAATGAACCTAGGATGAACATGAGGAGAAGCCTTTCAAGTGTTTTAGAATAATGTTTTATGTTTTCATGTTTAAAGTTCCTGGTTTCCAAGACACTAAACCTTAAAGATCCTCAATTTTGTAAAATGTAATGAAAGTTTATGTGATAAAAAGGGAGGGATGCTATAACATTTACCTGTCCATTTGGCACATTTGCATATAGAAGGATGCCATTCGGTCTATGTAATGCTCCTGGTACTTTTCAGCGATGTATGTTGAGTATTTTTTCTGAGTACCTTGAGAGTTGTATGGAAGTCTTTATGGATGATTTCACGGTTTATGGTTCTTCTTTTGATGATTGTTTGGAAAACCTAGGTTCTGTCCTCCGCCGCTGCATTGAAAAAGATCTTGTTTTAAATTATGAAAAATGTCATTTCATGGTTGAGCGGGGGATAGTTCTTGGGCATATCATTTCAAATAAGGGAATTCAAGTTGATAAATCTAAAATTGAATTAATTTCATCCCTTCCATATCCAAAATGTGTTCGTGAGGTGCGGTCTTTCTTGGGTCATGCTGGTTTTTACCACCAATTCATTAAAGACTTTAGTAAGATCGCACTTCCCTTATCTCGATTGTTACAAAAGGATTCTGAATTTGTTTTTGATAAAAATTGTGAGGATGCATTAAATTCACTAAAAAAGAGTCTCACATCACCTCCCATAATCCAACCACCAAGGTGGGATCTCCCCTTCGAGCTTATGTGTGATGCCTCTAACTTTGCAGTTGGGGCAGTTTTATCACAAAGGGTTGAAAAGGCTCCTCATGTCATTGTGTATGCCTCGCGTACCCTTGACCCTGCCCAGGTAAACTACACAAACACAGAAAAAGAACTCCTTTCTATTGTGTTTTCCTTGGAAAAATTCCGTTCATATCTTCTTGGGTCAAAAGTGATTGTGTATTCTGACCATGCTGCCCTTCGTTTCCTCCTAAAGAAACCTGAATCCAAGCCCTGCCTCATTCGGTGGATGCTCCTCCTCCAAGAGTTTGACCTTGGGATTAGAGATAAGAGAGGAGTGGAGAATGTTGTAGCTGACCACATTAGTAGGATTTCCCCACCATTGGACCATCATGTTGACTCACCCTTACCCATTGGAGAATTCTTCCCTCATGAGAACCTTTGTGATGTTGTGGACCTTACCCCCTGGTATGCGGACATTGTGAATTTTCTAGCAACATCTAGGGTCCCCACTGATTTTAGCACTTCACAATCCCAGATACTTAAACATGACTCTCGTTGGTACATTTGGGATGACCCATACTTGTGGAGAATTTGTAGTGGCCAGGTTGTTCGTAGGTGTGTCCCTGACCATGAGTTCACCTCTGTTTTGACCTTCTACCACACCTTGGCATGTGGGGGCCACTTTGTCTCTCAACGTACAGCTCAAAAGGTCCTTGACTCAGGATTATATTGGCCAAAATTGTATATAGATTCCCATAGGTTTTGTAAATCATGTACTCGATGTCAATTCACAGGGAATATCTCCAAGAGGAATGAAATGCCCCAACAACCCATGTTATTTTGTGAGATCTTCGATGCATGGGGCATTGACTTCATGGGGCCTTTTCCAAATTCATTTGGCTTTGTATACATCTTATTGGCTGTTGACTATGTATCTAAATGGGTGGAAGCAAAGGCCACCAGGACCGATGACTCTCGAGTGGTTGTTGATTTTGTGAGGTCCCGTATTTTTAGTAGGTTTGGTCTACCAAGATTCATCATTAGTGATCAGGGTTCACAATTTTGCAATCGTAACATGAAAAACTTGCTTCGTAAGTATGGGGTTGTTCATAAAGTCTCCACTTCATATCATCCCCAAACTAACGGACAAGCAGAAATTTCAAATCGGGAAGTTAAGCGAATCTTGGAGAAAATGGTACAACCCAATAGGAAAGATTGGAGTTTGCGCTTGGATGATGCACTTTGGGCATACCATACTGCTTTTAAAACACCGATTGGAATGTCACCATATAGGATTGTGTTTGGAAAATCTTGTCACCTCCCAGTGGAGGTAGAACACCATGCATATTGGGCTGTTAAACAATGTAATATGAACCTTTCAGATGCAGGTGAGGAAAGAAAGCTGTAGATTCAAGAGTTGGAAGAAATTCGACGTGATGCATATGACAACTCCTGAATCTATAAAGAGAAGAAAAAGGCTATTCATGATAGCATGATTCACCAGCAGAAGTTTCATATTGGTGAGAAGGTCCTCATGTACAATTCCAGGCTTAAGCTCCACCCAGGTAAGCTTTGTTCCCGATGGCTCGGTCCTTATACTGTTACTAATGTTTACCCTTTTGGTACAATACAGGTTTTTCATGAGCAGAGTGGACGAAGTCTTACTGTCAATGGGAAACGACTTAAACACTTCTATGAGGATTTTCCAAAGAATCCGGTGGAGGAAATCCACCTTCTCGACGCATCATACCAATAAAACACACCAGGTTTTATCCTTCCTTCTCACATTTTCAATTATTTCAGTGAGGACACTGCACATTCTAGGTGTGGGGGGGGGGGGGTGGATACATTCTTGGGTTAGTTAGGATTTTTCATCGTTTTCTCCTTTTTTCTCTCCTTTTGGCCTTCTTTATGATATTTTTATTTTTCCCCATCAACAATTTCAAAATTCCATGATGTGGAGACCATAAAGTGGGGAAAGTAAAAATACCATAACGAAGGCTAAAAAGAATTTGTGTGTGAGTTTACCATCAAGGAGTGATTTTTAGTGAATTGGTTTTCTGTCAATGATATAAATGGTCGTATCTATGTGAAACCTTTGAGATGATTGATGCCCTTTGTGTGAGTAGTTTTTTTGGAAAACTGTGTCACTAATATCTCCACAAATTTTTGCACCAAACCACAAAGTGTGATTATTTCTTACTTAATATAAGGTAAATATATGTTTGGGTTAATATTGTTCAGCTTTAAATGATATTTCCATACGTTCGTTCCTTATCCGATCTGTTTCATTACTATACCAGATTGACCTATGCGTGTGTACCTAATGTCCGACTGTTGTACACCCTCAAAAAAAAAATTGTTGTGTCTTGGGCAGGTCAAAAAACTACTCCTCCTCAATCTTTGATCTTGTAATAACTATTTCAATTAGTGTCGTGAGGAGATCAAACAAGGATTGAGAGATGAGTGTGAGATTTGTTCCAATTGAAACTTAAAAAAAAGAAATAATAAATGAGGGGAGTGATGAAATGTGAAACATATGGGGATATCAAGGTCGGGAGCTTATGGTTTGACTTCTGGGAATGATTAAATGAGTGGGTCTTGAAATATGATTGCAAAGGATGTAGGACAGGTTCAGTGACAAAATCATTTAAGCTAAAAAATGTTAAAATAATATATATTTATTGGATAGCAAGTGGAAAGAATAGCATGGAATGGTTTTCACACACACACATGGAGATTTAATTTCATGGTTTACTTCTGAATTCCATTCCCAATTGGGTATCATGAATCTTTTTGAATTTCACTATGATATGATTTATGAGACATCTTTTTCTATTTTCACTAGGAAGAACTCCTTGGTGTGGTTCGTGCATTGACCACTTTACTTCAAATAAAATTTCCTTAAATGAAAAATCTTTAGGATGTTGGAAATATATATATATATATATATATGAATCATTGTATTTGGATATGTGAATTTTCCCAGGAGTGCAAATATTTAGGTTTGGGGGTGTGATCGTACCACGATTCACTGTTTTATTCCACCCTTACACCGCAATTTTAAACTAGTTTTGTAATGAATATTCCAAATATAATAATAAATTTTAATTCATGTTTGAATAAATCAATTAATGTTAATCAATATTATAATGGGCAATGTTACTTGTTTTTATTGTTTCAATGTAGGTGGAGGTGATTTGGAGGGCCTTTAATGAAGTGGAAGAAAAATGGGCCAAAATTACATGGATCCATGGACATCTGTCCACTGTTTTGCATAGTACACTAAATCCGTGCATTCAAATGGGCTTAAATTTTGTGGGTCTTTCCAAAACTTAATAGGCTACATTTCATATTAAGGAACCCAATGCTGATTCGGCTTCTATGGGGCCCAACCGAACTGATCTGTCCAAGCCACCGAATTTGGACCAAGTCAAATGCGGTGTTCTGTATTTTATCAATATCGTGAACTGTAGTTGTTCAAAAGATTCCAAACTTTCGGTGGAGATATTCAATAGGTAGGTATACAACTTTTATATTTTCTCCAAAGCGAGATAAGACTGTCTGAAGGCCGAAACGCGTGGTACAAGTGGATTGAAGAAATCTGTGTGCCTAAAACCACCTTCCAATTTTCCTATAAAATGGCACCTTGAGCTCCCCATTTGCAAGTTCGGCCAGGAGGCAAGGTGCTGCCATTTTGGAGTCCCCAAGGAGTCTTCTCAACATCCCTTGATTTTCTGGAGGCTATGGGAAGTTCTACCCCAACATCTTTCTCTTCCTCCTCTCCCATGGGTTTCTAAACCCCTCATGATCACCCGAGGAGGAACGTGATGTACATCCCGAGCTTCATGTTTGTAATATGTGAATGATCTTTTAAATTCCAGGTTGTTGTTTTGTTTTTCATCATCCTCTATTCTTATTTTATTGAGTTATGTACTGGTATGTCATGATCAACTCATATGATCATGTTTGTGGGTACCCATTCATGTGATGTTTCACACACCGTTCACCACTTTCTTTCCCCCTTTCAATTGCAGTGTTTGTGTGGTTTATATTGGTCAATTGAACTCACACAAGCACTGTCAAGCCTGTGTACATTTATGTCATGGTATCACAAAGAAATAACATACAATCCTGGACAGCGGATCGAGTTTTTCGTGTGTTTCCTTGGTGAGTTTTGGTTATGAAGTCAAACACAATTCACTCAATCATCGGCGGTGTCCGGTGAATCATTGTGTGTTTTTGACTGAACCCTAGGAGGTATCCTAGTATAAACTCAGTAAAATTCTAGTTCTAGGTGTTAAAAACCAGGGATTAAAAGATCATAACCTTATATCATGAAGCGATGAAGGATAAACATCATGCGAGTACCCCGGGTTGATCACACTTAATTTATTCTGTTAATCTCTACTTTGTTTTATAGCTTCTATTTTCTATTGTCATCTTTAATCATCAAACCCAAGTATTATAAAACCACATTTTCCTTTTTACCTTTATAATCAAAACCACATTTTAGAATTAATGATCTAAGGCTCCGTCGAGAGACGACCTAGGGTTGCTGCTATACTGTAGAAATTCTAGTTAAAAATAAACATCTAATTTGACGCGCTCGACAACACGGTCAGATGCACCCAACGTACCCTACTTCCCGCCAACTGTCTATGTGACAGTTTTCATCAGTAAATCAAAGTGCATAAGTCGTGACACGTATTAATGATAATCTTAAAGTCTAAGGATCATTACACACGCTCGTAGATAGAAATGTCTGATGACACCAAAACATGCGGAATTCCTACTAGCGAGTTTGTTCTCATAATCTTTTATCTTAGAGATTACCAAGTGCGAACTTCATGAGAGGAAGTCTCATCTACTTACAAGTACTCGTACCTGACGGTCTTCATGCTATGTGTCCCATCATAGTATGTCATCCAACTGAAAAACTATATTTAAGAATATTGTTATAGCATTTCAAGGTTCTCATCATAGCAGGGAACTGCCACGACCTTATCAATGCAACAAATACTCCAGGACATTATTATATCATAATCATGCAGAACAATGAAAAATATGTAATAATACATTAAATATACATGTAATCAAAGTAAAACTAGTTGGTTCTAGGACACCAACTCTTAAAAACTCCCACTTGGACTAGAGCCAACTGCCTATGACTTTCAGTCCGCTAGACCTCACATGATGATCATGTTTATGTTGAGTCAAGGCTTTAGTCAAGGGGTCTGTCACATTTTCTTCTGTGGAAATATTACTCACTACAACTTCACCTCTCTGAGAAAAATCCCTCAAGAGATGATACTTCCAAAGTATGTGCTTCGTCCACTGATGTGACCTTGACTCTTTTGCGAGAGTCACCGCTACAGTATTATCATAGTACAGTGTGATGGGATCTTTACTGCTAGGTATCACATCTAGCTCCTGGATAAAGCTTCGCATCCAAACTATTTCTTTAGCTGCCTTAGAAGCTATGATATACTCAGACTATGCTGTAGAATCTGCGACCACACTCTGCTTTGAGATCTTCCAGCTCACTGCACCTCCATTCAAAGTGAAGATGTATCCCGTTTGTGACTTCATGTCATCTTGATCAGTCTGGAAACTAGCATATGTATATCCTCTGATGACTAGTTCCTCATCTCCTCCATAAACCTGGAATATATCCTTAGTACACCTCAGATACTTTAGGATAGTCTTGACTGCCATCCAATGGTAGTCACCTGGGTCAGCTTGATATCTGCCTACCACACTCAATGCGTAGGTGACATCCAACCTAGTACATAACATGACATACATGACTGACCCAATCGCTGATGCATATGAAGCCCTTGCCATTTTCTTTCTTTCCTCATGTGTCTGAGGACACATTTTCTTGGAAAGATGAATGTCATGTGATGCTGGCGACAATCTCTTATTGGATTGTTCCATACTGAATCTCTTCAATATCTTATCAATGATGTACTTTTACTACTGGAAATACAGTCTTTCCCAATGGTTCTGAACCGTTGGGAAAGACTACAGAACCGTTGGTATATGTTATACCAACGGTTCTACAAACCGTAGGGAAGTAAGCCGTTGAGAAAGCTTTTCCCAATGGTTTACTGTGAACCGTTGGTATAGGGTGGGGAAAGCCTAACCTATCCCAATGGTTGTGCCAAACCGTTGGGATAGTTTTTCCCAACGGTTTGGCTTGAACCCTTGGGAAATCCCAAGGATTCTCCTCTTTCCCAACGGTTTAGAAACCGTTGGGAAATGTTTTTTACCAACGGTTCATTGAACCATTGGTAAAAAAAGCATCAGAGATGCTATGCCAACGGTTTCAAACCGTTGGCATAGCCTATGCTGTGCAAATTGCACAACAGCCTGCAATTTGCACAGCAGCTCTGCAATTTGGACAACAGGCCTCATTTTGTGCATTCCCTCCCATTTTCAATCCAATTATTGTACCTACAATAAACTAACACATACATATACAACTATTGTACCTGCAATAACCAACTAACACATACATATAGAAAACAAATTCATACACATTTAACATATAATGCATCCTGGAACTATACAAATCCATAATTAAATTAGAATTCATAACGTAATTATAAACATACATAATTCATTTAGAATTCAATTTAAAATTTAGATGACAATTATATGTGGAATCCGGAATTCAATTCATTATTTGATCAGTTTTTTGTATACCATATATTTTTACCTGAAATGATGTCCATTTTAAACAAAATACATACACCTGGAGTGATATCGACCACACCATGCCTCGGATTGAGGTGAGGTTAACTCATACACGTCACAAATGACCCATCTATCATTGTCCTAAAGTATAAACATATTCCGAAGGTGTTTGCTCAGTTTTCCGTATGTCAGTTGATGTTTTTCACTTAAAATGATGTCCTTTTGAAACAAAAGACAAACACTTTGAGTGGTGCCGGCCACACCGCGTCTCAGATTGAGGCGGGGTTGATTCTTACACGTCACATATGACCCATGGATTGTTCTCCTAAAGTTTCAATGGAAACCTAATGCATTTGGTCGGTTTTCTGTATGTACTTAAAATGTTGTCCATTTTAAACAAAAGAGAGACACCTAGACTGATCACGGCCACACTGCAACTCTGATTGAGCCCGGGTTGGCTCATACAGGTCACATATGACCCATGAATCGTTGTGATAAATTATCAACATATTCCTAATGTGTTTGGTCGGTTTTCCGTATGCCAGTTGTTCTTTTCACTCATAATCCTACCCATTTTAAACAAAAGAGACACAATTAGAGTGGTGTCGGCCACACTGTGCCTCGTATTGAGGCGGGGTTGACTCTTACACATCACATATGAACCATGGATCGTTGTGCCAAAGTATCGACACAATCCAAATGCGTTTGGTCAGTTTTCCGTATGTCAGTTGATGTTTTTCACTTAAAATGATGTCCTTTTGAAACAAAAGACAGACACTTTGAGTGGTGGCGGCCACACCACGCCTCAGATTGAGGCGGGGTTGACTCGTACACGTCACATATGACCCATGGATCGTTCTCCTAAAGTTTCAAAGGAAACCGAATGCGTTTGGTCAGTTTTTCGTATGTACTTAAAATGTTTTCCATTTTAAACAAAAGGGAGCCACTTAGAGTGATCCCGGCCACACCATGCCTCTAATTGAGCCCAAGTTGACTTGTACACATCACATATAACCCATGGATCATTTACCTAAAGCATCAACACAATCCAAATGCGTTTGGTCGTTTTTTCGTATGTTAGTTGTTCTTTTCACTTATAATCCTGTCCATTTTAAACAAAAGAGAGACACTGTGAATGGTGTCGGCCACACCGCGCCTCAGATTGAGGCGGGGTTGACTCTTACACGTCACATATTACCCATGGATTGTTGTCCTAAAGCATCAACACATTTCGAATGCGTTTGGTCGGGTTTTCGTATGCCACTTGATCTTTTCACTTATAATCCTGTCCATTTTAAACAAAAGAGAGACACTATGAATGGTGTCGGCCACACCGCGCCTCAGATTGACTCATACACGTCACATATGACCCATGGATCGTTGTGCTAAAGTATCAACACAATCAGAATCCGTTTGGTTGGTTTTCCGTATGTACTTAAAATGTTGTCCATTTTAAACAAAAGAGAGACACTTAGAGTGATTCCGGCCACACTGCGCCTCATATTAAGGCAGTGTTGACTTATACACGTCACATATGACCCATGGATCATTTTCTTAAAGAATCAACACATTTATAATGCATTTGGTCGGTTTTCCGTATGTTAGTTGTTCTTTTCACTTATAATCCTGTCCATTTTAAACAAAATACATACACAAGGAGTGATACCGCCACACCCTGCCTCGGATTAAGGCGGTGTTAACTCGTACACATCACATATGACCCATGGATCGTTGTGCTAAAGTATCGACACAATACGAATGCGTTTGGTCGGTTTTCCGTATGCCAGTTGATGTTTTTCACTTAAAATGACGTCCTTTTGAAACAAAAGACAGACACTTTGAGTGGTGGTGGCCACACTACGTCTCAGATTGAGGCGAGGTTGATTCTTACAGGTCACATATGACCCATGTATTGTTCTCCTAAAGTTTCAACAGAAACCGAATGCGTTTGGTTAGTTTTTCGTATGTACTTAAAATGGTGTCCATTTTAAACAAAAGAGAGACACTTAGACTGATCCCAACCACACCGCAACTCGGATTGAGCCCAGGTTGGCTCTTACAGGTCACATATGACCCATGGATTGTTCTCATAAAGTTTCAAAGGAAACCGAATGCGTTTGGTCAGTTTTTCATATTTACTTAAAATGTTGTCCATTTTAAACAAAAGAGAGCCACTTAGAGTGATTCCGACCACACCGTGCCTCATATTAAGGTGGGGTTTACTCATACACATCACATATGACCCATGGATTGTTTTCCTAAAGCATTAACACATTTCAAATACGTTTGGTCGGTTTTGCGTATGTCAGTTTTTCTTTTCACTTATAATCCTGTCCATTTTAATCAAAAGAGAGACACTATGAATGGTGTCAGCCACACCGCGCCTCCGATTGAGGTGGGATTGACTCATACAGGTCACATATGACCCATTGATCATTTTTCTAAAGTATCGACACAATCTGAATGCGTTTGGTCGGTTTTCCGTATGCCAGTTGATGTTTTTTCAATTAAAATGACGTCCTTTTAAAACAAAAGACAGACACTTTGAATGGTGTCAGCCACACCGCATCTCATATTGAGGTGGGGTTGATTCTTACACGTCACATATGACCCATGAATCGTTCTCCTAAAGTTTCAACGGAAACTGAATGCGTTTGGTCAGTTTTCCGTATGTACTTAAAATGTTGTCCATTTTAAACAAAAGAGAGCCACTTAGAGTTATTCCGGCCACACCATGCCTCAGATTAAGGCGGAGTTGACTCGTACATATCACATATGACCCGTGGATCATTGTGCTAAAGTATCAACACAATCAGAATGCGTTTGGTTAGTTTTCCGAATGCCAGTTGATGTTTTTCACTTAAAATGACGTCCTTTTGAAACAAAAGACAGACACTTTGAGTGGTGTAGGCCACACCGCACCTCGGATTGAGGAGGGGTTCACTTGTACACATCACATATGACCCATGGATCGTTTTTCTAAAGTATTGACACAATCCGAATGCATTTGGTCAGTTTTATGTATGCCAGTTGATGTTTTTCAATTAAAATGACGTCCTTTTGAAACAAAGGACAGACACTTTGAGTGGTGCCGGCCACACCGCATCTCAGATTGAAGCGAGGTTGATTCGTACACGTCACATATGACCCATGAATTGTTCTCCTAAAGTTTCAACAGAAACCGAATGCGTTTGGTCAATTTTCCGTATGTACTTAAAATGTTGTCCATTTTAAACAAAAGAGAGCCACTTAGAGTGATTCCGGCCACACCAAGCCTCAGATTAAGGTGGGGTTGACTTGTACACGTCACATATGACCCATGGATCGTTTTTCTAAAGTATAGACACAATACGAATGCGTTTGGTCTGTTTTCCATATGCCAGTTGATGTTTTTCACTTAAAATGACGTCCTTTTGAAATAAAAGACAGACACTTTGAGTGGTGTCGGCCACACCGCGCCTTGGATTGAGGCAATGTTGACTCATACACATCACATATGACCTATGGATCGTTGTGCTAAAGTATCGACACAATACGAATGCGTTTGGTCGGTTTTCCGTATTCCAGTTGATGTTTTTCAATTAAAATGACGTCCTTTTGAAACAAAAGATAGACACTTTGAGTGGTGCCTGCCACACCACGTCACAAATTGAGGCGGGGTTGATTCATACACGTCACATATGACCCATGAATCGTTCTCCTAAAGTTTCAATGGAAACCGAATGCGTTTGGTCGGTTTTCTGTATGTACTTAAAATGTTGTCCATTTTAAACAAAAGAGATCCACTTAGAGTGATTCCGGCCACACCATGCCTACGATTAAGGCGGGGTTGACTCATACACGTCATATATGACCCATGTATCGTTGTGCTAAAGTATCAACACAATCCAAATGTGTTTGGTCGGTTTTCTGTATGCCAGTTGATGTTTTTCACTTAAAATGACGTCCTTTTGAAACAAAAGACATACAATTTGAGTGGTAGCGGCCACATCGTGCCTCGAATTGATGCGAGGTTTACTCATACACATCACATATGACCCATGGATCGTTGTGCTAAAGTATCGACACAATCCGAATGCATTTGGTCGGTTTCCGTATTCCAATTGATGTTTTTCAATTAAAATGACGTCCTTTTGAAACAAAAGACAAACACTTTGAGTGGTGCCGGCCAAACCGCATCTCAGATTGAGGTGGGGTTGATTCATACATGTCACATATGACCCATGAATCGTTCTCCTAAAGTTTCAACGGAAACCGAATGTGTTTGGTCGGTTTTCCGTATGTACTTAAAATGTTGTCCATTTTAAACAAAAGAGATCCACTTAGAGTGATTCCGGCCACATTGTGCCTTAGATTAAGGCGGGGTTAACTCGTACACGTCACATATGACTCATGGATCGTTGTGCTAAAGTATCGACACAATACGAATGCGTTTGGTCGGTTTTCCGTATGCCAGTTGATGTTTTTCACTTAAAATGACTTCCTTTTGAAACAAAAGACAGACACTTTGAGTGGTGCCGGCCACACCGCATCTCAGATTGAGGCGAGGTTGACTCTTACACGTCACATATGACCCATGAATCATTCTACTAAAGTTTCAATGAAAACCGAATGCGTTTGGTCAGTTTTCCATATGTACTTAAAATGTTGTCCATTTTAAACAAAAGAGAGCCACTTAGAGTGATTCCGACCACAATTTGCCTCATATTAAGGCGGAGTTGACTCGTACACATCACATATGACCCATGAATCGTTTTTATAAAGTATCGACACAATCTGAATGCGTTTGGTCGGTTTTCTGTATGCCAGTTGATGTTTTCACTTAAAATGACGTCCTTTTGAAACAAAAGACAGACACTTTGAGTGGTGAAGGCCACATCACACCTCGGATTGAGGCGGGGTTGACTCTTACACCTCACATATGAACCATTTATCATTGTGCTAAAGTATCGACACAATCCAAATGCGTTTGGTCGGTTTTCCGTATGCCAGTTGATGTTTTTCAATTAAAATAATGTCCTTTTGAAACATAAGACAGACACTTTGAGTGGTTCCGGCCACACCGCATCTCAGATTGAGGCAGGGTTGATTCATACACGTCACATATGACCCATGAATCGTTCTCCTAAAGTTTCAATAGAAACCGAATGCGTTTGGTCGGTTTTCCGTATGTACTTAAAATGTTGTCCATTTTAAACAAAAGAGAGTCACTTAGAGTGATTCCGGCCACACCGTGCCTCAGATTAAGGCGGGGTTGACTCGTACACGTTACATATGACTGATGGATTGTTGTTCTAAAGTATGGACACAATCCGAATGCGTTTGGTTGGTTTTCCGTATGCCAGTTGATGTTTTTCACTTAAAATGACGTCCTTTTGAAACAAAAGACAGACACTTTGAGTGGTGGAGGCCACATCGCGCCTTGGATTGAGGCGGGGTTGACTCTTACACATCAAATATGACCCATGGATAATTGTGCTAAAGTATCTACACAATACGAATGCGTTTGGTCAGTTTTCCGTATGTCAGTTGATGTTTTTCAATTAAAATGACGTCCTTTTGAAACAGAAGACAAACACTTTGAGTGGTGCCGGCCACACCGCATCTCATATTGAGGCGGGGTTTATTCTTACACGTCACATATGACCCATGAATCATTCTCCTGAAGTTTCAATGGAAACTGAATGCATTTGGTCATTTTTCTGTATGTACTTAAAATGTTGTCTATTTTAAACAAAAGAGAGCCACTTAGAGTGATTTCGGCCACACCATTCCTCAGATTAAGGCGGGGTTGACTCTTAAACATCACATATGACCCAGGGATCATTGTTCTGAAGTATCGACACAATCCGAATGTGTTTGGTCGGTTTTTCATATGCCAGTTGATATTTTTCACTTAAAATGACGTCCTTTTGAAACAAAAGAAAGACACTTTCAGTGGTGGTGGCCACAACGTGCCTTAGATTGAGGTGGGGTTGACTCGTACACATCACATATGACCCATGGATCGTTGTTCTAAAGTATCGACACAATCTGAATGCATTCTGTCGGTTTTCCGTATGCCAGTTGATGTTTTTCAATTAAAATGACGTCCTTTTGAAACAAAAGACAGACAGTTTGAGTGGTACCGGCCACACCGCATCTCAGATTGAGGCGGGATTGATTCGTACACGTCACATATGACCCATGAATCGTTCTCCTAAAGTTTAAATAGAAACCGAATGTGTTTGGTCGGTTTTCCGTATGTACTTAAAATGTTGTCCATTTTAAACAAAAGAGAGACACTTAGAGTGATTGTGGCCACACCGTGCCTCAAATTAAGGCGAGGTTGACTCGTACACGTCACATATGACCCATGGATTGTTGTTCTAAAGTATTGACACAATCTGAATCCGTTTGGTCGGTTTTCCGTATGCCAGTTGACGTTTTTCACTTAAAATGACATCCTTTTGAAACAAAAGACAGACACTTTGAGTGGTGGCGGCCACATCGCGCCTCGTATTGAGGCGGAGTTGACTCGTACACATCACATATGACCCATGGATCATTGTTCTAAAGTTTCGACACAATCCGAATGCGTTTGGTCGGTTTTCCGTATGCCAGTTGATGTTTTTCAATTAAAATGACGTTCTTTTGAAACAAAAGACATACACTTTGAGTGGTGCCGGCCACACCGCGTCTCAGATTGAGGCGGGGTTGATTCGTACACGTCACATATTACCCATGAATTGTTCTCCTAAAGTTTCAATGGAAACCGAATGCGTTTGGTCTGTTTTCCGTATGTACTTAAAATGTTGTCCATTTTAAACAAAAGAGAGCCACTTAGAGTGATTCCGACCACACCATGCCTCAGATTAAGGTGGGATTGACTCATACACGTCACATATGACCCATGGATCGTTGTGATGAAGTATCAACACAATCCGAATGCATTCGGTCAGTTTTCCATATGCTAGTTGATGTTTTTCACTTAAAATGATATCATTTTGATACAAAAGACAGACACTTTGAGTGGTGCCAACCACACCGTGTCTCAGATTGAGGCAGGGTTGACTCGTACACGTCACATATGACCCATGAATTGTTCTCCTAAAGTTTCAGCGGAAACCGAATGCATTTGGTCGGTTTTCCCTATATACTTAAAACGTTGTCCATTTTAAACAAAATAGACCCACTTAGAGTTATTCCGGCCACACCGTGCCTCAGATTAAGGAAGGGTTGACTTTTACACGTCACATATGACCCATGAATCGTTGTGTTAAAGTATCGACACAATCCGAATGCGTTTGGTCAGTTTTTCGTATGCCAGTTGATGTTTTTCACTTAAAATGACGTCCTTTTGAAACAAAAGACAGACACTTTGAGTGGTGGCGGCCACATCACACCTCAGATTGAGGCGGGGTTGACTCTTACACGTCACATATAACCCATGGATCGTTGTTCTAAAGTATTGACACAATCCGAATGCATTTGGTCAGTTTTCCGTATGCCAGTTGTTGTTTTTCAATTAAAATGACGTCCTTTTGAAACAGAAGACAGGCACTTTGAGTGGTGCCGGCCACACCGCATCTCAGATTGAGGTGGGTTTGATTCGTACACGTCACATATGACCCATGAATCATTCTACTAAAGTTTCAACGGAAACCGAATCCGTTTGGTCGGTTTTCCGTATGTACTTAAAATGTTGTCCATTTTAAACAAAAGAGAGCCACTTAGAGTGATTCCAGCCACACCATGCCTCAGATTAAGGAGGGGTTGACTTGTACACGTCACATATGACCCATGGATCATTTTGCTAAAGTATCGACACAATCCGAATGTGTTTGGTCGGTTTTCTGTATGCCAGTTGATGTTTTTCACTTAAAATGACATCCTTTTGAAACAAAAGACAGACACTTTGAGTGGTGGAGGCCACATCGCGCCTCGTATTGAGGCAGGGTTGACTCGTACACGTCACATATGACCCATGGATCATTGTGATAAAGTATCGACACAATCCGAATGCGTTTGGTCAGTTTTCTGTATGCCAGTTGATGTTTTTCAATTAAAATGACGTCCTTTTGAAACAGAAGACAGACACTTTGAGTGGTGCCAGCCACACCGTATCTCAGATTGAGGTGGGGTTGATTCGTACACATCATATATGACCCATGAATCATTATCCTAAAATTTCAACGGAAACCGAATGTGTTTGGTCAGTTTTCCATATGTACTTAAAATGTTGTCCATTTTAAACAAAAGAGAGTCATTTAGTGTGATTTAGGCCACAACATGCCTCATATTAAGGCGGGGTTGACTCGTACACGTCACATATGACCCATGGATCGTTGTGCTAAAGTATCGACACAATCCGAATGCGTTTGGTCGGTTTTCCGTATGCCAGTTGATGTTTTTCACTTAAAATGACATCCTTTTGAAACAAAAGACAGACACTTTGTGTGGTGTTGGCCACACCGCATCTCAGATTGAGGCGGGGTTGACTCATACACATCACATATGACCCATAAATCTTTCTCCTAAAGTTTCAATGGAAACCGAATGCGTTTGGTCGGTTTTCCGTATGCCAGTTGATGTTTTTCAATTAAAATGACGTCCTTTTGAAATAGAAGACATACACTTTGAGTGGTGCTGGCCACACCGCATCTCAGATTGAGGCGGGGTTGATTTGTACACGTCACATATGACCCATGGATAGTTCTCCTAAAGTTTCAATGGAAACCGAATGCGTTTGGTCGGTTTTCCGTATGTGCTTAAAATGTTGTCCATTTTATGAGAATCCTCATGTGTCTATTAGTGGAATGGTATTTACTTAAAATCTTGTGGACATTCATATAAAATATTTTTATATCATTCTTAGTATGGATTAGATTTTAGTTTATCATGCTATGAAACATTTCGGAGCTAACAATGTCATGCCCAATGAATACATCTCTTTTATAACATACCAAGAATCTATGATATTGATTAGATGTGTAAATGTGATTTACATTGATTATCATGATGAAAATAAATAAAATATATATTATAGATTTTCTAGTATTAAATGAAATCAAGGAGGGTGTGGGGGTTGTCTGGTGGGTGTCTGGGGGGCTGTCCAGGGACCAAGGAGGAGGGTGGGGGGGCTGTGCGGGGGGTTGTCCGGGGGGGGGGGGGTGTTCGGGGGGTTGTCCGGGGTCCAAGGAGGAGGGTGGGGGGGGGGGGCTGTCTGGGGGGCTGTCTAGGGGGCTGTCCGGGGTCCAGGGAGGAAGGTGGGGGGGGGGGCTGTCCGGGGGCTGTTCGGGGGGCTATCCAGGGGCTGTCTGGGGGGTGTTCGGGGGGTTGTCCGGGGTCCAAGGAAGAGGGTGGGGGGCTGTCTGGGGGGCTGTCTGGGGGGCTGTCCGGGGTCCAGGGAGGAGGGTGGGGGGGTTGTCCGGGGGGCTGTTTGGGGGGCTGTCCGGGGGCTGTCCGGGGGGGTGTCTGGGGTCTAAGGAGGATGGTGGGGGGTTGTCTAGGGTCCAGGAAGGAGGGGTTTCCCAAACACACAACCACTAAAAGACAACAACATCCATAAAAACTGATAATATATAAAAATAACTCAACTCCAATACTATACTACGAGTCTAGATAAAACCAACAACTAGAATATATTAAATATCAAATCTTAGTAATATTAGTCAAAAATGTAATGGATCAATTTGTCCCACATCACTATAACCATCATCACCATCATCATCACCCTCGTCCTCATCCCCATCATCATCCTCGCCCTCCTCAGCGCCCTCTTCCTCGCCCTCGCCCTCCTCCTTGCCCTCGCCACCCGCCTCGCCCTCCTCCTCTCCCTCCTCTTTCGCATCAGACTCCTCGCCATCATCATCATCAAGCTGGACATCATCCTGACCACCACTAGAACTTCCACCTAGTGCACCATATATAGAACATATCGACGACATATATTCATCAAAAGCTAGACTGGCCTCTGCTGGAAGTGTTGGACGTAGAAATTCAATAAATTTCATAAACGCACTGTTTGCCCTAGTAGACTGTTCTGCTGTCTCTGTGGCCCTTTTCTCAGCCTATTCTGCCTATGACCTAACTTGCTGCAGCTTTGTGGCACTACAACTCGTACCTAAGGAGGTCCAATACCTCGTCGGGGCTATCCTAGGTTGGCAGCGTACTCTGCCAGAATGCTCCTCTCCCAACACCTGATGTAAGTGATCTGTTGACCCAAAATTGTCTGGTTCTTGGGCATCGAGGGCCTCTAAAGCAGACTGTTACAAATATAAATATATAATTAAGTTACAAAATAGATATTAAAATATAAATTCAACATATTAAAACTTACAATCTGCTGCTGAGTCGCTTCGTTGACGACACTTCCATCCTTTTTCCGTCTACTCGAGCAAAATAGTTTTGCTCGAGGCACACGTCCTTCAATATTTTGTATTTTCCTCTACAATGACATTGAAAAATAAAGTTATATAAAAACTTTATCAAATTATTAAATAATTGAGGAAATAAAAGAAAGTGTAAGTCGTAAAGAAAACTTATAAACAATTGCCATACCTGCTTCCTCTCATGATCAGGCATCGTAGTGCGTCCCAGTGTGTGGAGGTATTTTTTTGCATCAATGTTCTTTTTTATTTTTTCCAGATGATTCCTAAATAAAATTAAAAAATGCAATAGATAGTATTAATGAAAAACATGAAAGTTATTATTTAAATACCTCAAATGTTATTAATACCTTAAACTGGGTACTCATCCAATGAGTAATCATATGACGATACTGCTCTATAGGACAATAATCCACCACTGGTACCACCTCTAACTCAGTGCCAACTCTAGAAACCCAGCCAATATACAACTCAGGCTTGTAGGCTCTCCAAAGCTCGCCTAAATCCTTTAGACATTCCGGTCATGCACCCTCACCATTGGGAAAATTAAATCAAAGCTTACATCAAAATATTAATTCATATAAATACAAAAATAATTCATGGCATTAAATAGAACAGATTTTTTTACCCATATCTCTGCCCAAGCTCTATCCTTGACCTCATGTGGCAAATGTCTCCACGGTAGTGGGCTGATGGGAATGATGTCGGAGTATTTGGCAAGCAACCCCAAAAAACTCCGACATTGCTGCCCTGTTTTCTCAACCATTTGGTTGTCTTCATTATAATCCACCATAACCTGTGTGCGACGGTTCCACACCGAACGCATGCATGTACGCCCCCGCCCATGCCTCCTATCAGTAGATGTATCTGTCATGAAAGAAAAACAAATATTTTATCAAAACATGTTATAATGAAAATAAATATTGCTATCAAAATTTGTTAGGGTTCTATAAATATACCTGTACCGGTCTGATCACTGAGCACCGTTGGATCCACATAAACTGATGGAACACCCTGTGGTGGAACAGGAGTCGAAGACGATGAAATATAGAAGCTTGGAGAGACAAAAGTAGAAGGAAAAAAAGATGGGACAACTGTCTGACCGGATGCTGACTAGGGAGTGGGAATCATCATGGGATGTGAAAATTATGGGCCAGAAGATGCAGAAGGTAGCGAAAACATGGGAGGCCTAAATATCCCATGTGTCCCTAACGACACATCGGGATCAGAATGTGGTAAGTATGACATGTCAGTGGGAGGGGCAGGGTCTAGTCAGGTACGCGCAGCTGCTCGTCCACCTCTGGTACGAACCCTCCTCGTACCACCGACCTGAGTACTAGGACCAGTACTAGGCTCCTCGTCGAATAACTGTCGACGTATAGGTAGATCCTATAAAAATGTTTACAAAAAAATTAATCACATGATATTATATATTCTTTAAATATATCAATTTGAAATAAAGTACTCACTACAGGTACTAATGATGGAATTCCCAACTCTGTCATTAGATGATTGTTCTCTATCATTCTTTTCCTTCATCTCTCTTCAATTGGCTTTATTTCCTGCTTTTGAAAACAAATATGTAATTAATTAGAAAAAGGAAACTAATGTGTAACCCAAAAAACTAAATATATGAGGGAATATGGGGATTCATTGGTAATTTAGTTATCAATTGTTTTAGAAGAACTTGAATGGATTTAATAAATCATACAAGTTGTAATGTTCACCAAGTTAGAAATATTGTTTGACTATGTTTGAATACAGTTCAATTCCAAATTAGAAAATACAATTCAAATAAAACTACAACCAATAAACATTGAAAATTCACATAACGGTCAAGTTAGCTATCAATTGTTTTAGAAGAGCTTGAATGGATTTAATAAATCATACAAGTTGTAATGTTCACCAAGTTAGAAATATTGTTTGACTATGTTTGAATACAGTTCAATTCCAAATTAGAAAATGCAATTCAAATAAAACTTCAACCAATAAACATTGAAAATTCACATAATGGCCAAGTCAGCTATCAATTGTTTTAGAAGAGCTTGAATGGATTTAATAAATCATACAAGTTGTAATGTTCACCAAGTTAGAAATATTGTTTGACTATGTTTGAATACAGTTCAATTCCAAATTAGAAAATGCAATTCAAATAAAACTGCAACCAATAAACATTGAAAATTCACAAAACGGTCAAGTCATCTAAAACATATTTTTGATCAATACTAAATCAATTTGAATATTACCAACCTTAACAACCCAACTTGAGGTAAACCAAAATAATTGAGAACATGGATGAATGATTCTATATATTTTCAACCACAACTTCAGGTTCACAATCAACTCTGACAATTGAGCTATTGGAGTCATCAAAAGAAATAAATGGATTGGTTCCAATGGCACTAGGGACAGTGTCAATTCCATCATCACCATCATAAAAAATATGTCTTGGAATTACTTCAACTATGACACCAAATTCAGGTTGAAGTTGGTCTTTGACATAAAAAACTTGTTTAGCCATTGATGCCAACACATATGGTTCTTCGGTAGCAAGAGTGCGAGTCATGTTAATTACTTGAAATCCAAAATCATCAATAAATGTGCCATGTCTCGTCATCGAATCAAACCAATGGCATTTCATCATTGTGAATCGTCCATGAGAGTAATAATCCAATATTATTATTTTCTCAACAACTCCATAATAACCCACATTTTCAAATCGCGGTCTACTATCTGATGCACTGGCATAATAATCTATTGTGGTAGTAACCATAACACCATCATGTTGTGTCCTCATGTTCTTTTCTCGTTTAGTGACAATAAATTTGTACCCATTGATAACAATTGATTTACAGTCACGAAACACGGTATTAGGACCAAAATCCAAAGCTCTTATTTCCTCAGAGACAGTGTCAGCAGACAAACTCAATACCCGCAATATAAATGACTATTAAACTTAATTAAATATTGATATAATTATTTTAAACATTAATTTTTTTACCTTCAATTTTAACCAAGCAGAAAACTCTTTTCTATGAAAAGTCTCTCTCCTTCTCAAAGATAAAGAACGATGCTTCTTATTTATCATTGTTTTATGTTCCCTGTAGATAAAAAATATGAATAGTTTAACAGATATATATGTAAGATATACATAATCAATTTAGTTACCTGATATAGTCATCGAACAAATCACAGTTAAACAAAACTGTGCGATGTGCCATCTCCCGCTCTTCATGGCTTAATGTCTTCAATGTATATGATCTAGGAATTCCTCCTGTTTGAGGAAGTGATGGAAAACTGGGTTCAATTTGCTCATACTATTCTTATTCATTTTTCATTGGTCTGTTCAATCTTGTAGTAAGATTAGACAAATACATCGAGCAGAAATCCATACATTCTTGAGCCAAGTAACCGTTCACGATAGAACCTTCAGGATGATTTCTGTTTCGGACATAAGACTTTAATGTGAACATATTTCTTTTAGTTGGATACATCCAACGAAAAGAAACATGTCCTCCGAGAAGTATTTCAGTGGGAATATAGACAGTCAGATGCAACATGCATGTGAAAAATGATGGAGGAAATATTTTCTCCAACTCACACAAAATTAATGGGGCATCTGTCAACATTTTTTGCAAGAAAGACTTGGACAAATTCTTAGCACAAAGATCTCTAAACAAATGGCACAACCGAATAAAAACCACCCTTACATTATTGGACAAAAAATGACAGATTTATATTGGAAGCAACTCATGCAGTAGAACGTGATAATCATGAGTCTTCAAAGATTTTATCTTCAACTCTCTTCTGTTGACCCGTTTAGATATGTTGCTTGAATAGCCATCATGAACTCTAATAATCTCTAATACTTCCAGAAATTGTTTTTTTTCGTAGGTGTCATCACATAAGAAGCACATGGAAGTTTCCATTTATTTTCACTGATACGCACAGGATGTAATTCTGGTCTGATGCCCCAATCCACCAAGTCACACCGAGATCACAAATCATCTTTTGTCTTCCCCTTGACATTTAGAAGAACCGAAAGCAATATTTCACATATATTCTTTTTAATATGCATTACGTCTAAGCAATGATGTAACAAATTGGTTGACCAATAAGGCAAATCAAAAAAGATACCCCTCTTCCTCCAATTGTAACAGGTTTCAGTGGAAACATTCTTTCTCTTTCCAGATTTCATTTGAACCTTCCCGAATGAAAAACTGAAATCTTTCAATTCATTAAGCACGTCAGTTCCAAACATACGCTGAGTTGGATCATCGGTCTCTATGGTATTATCAAATCTTTGACGATTCATTCTATATGGATGATCCTTTGGAAAGAATCGTCGATGTCCCATAAAACTGAAACTACAACGATGTTTCAGTCTTTTGGATCGTGTATTCTTCATACAAACTGGACATGACAATTTTCCCTTCGTGCTCCATCCAGACATCATTGCATAAGCCGGAAAATCATTGATCGTCCACATAAGCGCAGCACACATCTGAAATATGTCTTTCTAACATGCATTGTATGTGCGCACACCCACATCCCAAAGAAGTTTCAACTCTTTTATTAAAGGTTGCATGTATACATCAATATCAATGTCGGGATCAGAAGGACCAGATATGAGTATACTCATGAAAGTGAAAGGTTTTTTCATACACAACCATGGGGGAAGATTATAAATGTGTATAAAAACTGGCCATGTGCTGTGCAAAGTAAGCATATGCCGAAACAGATTAAAACCGTCGCATGAAAGACCCAGCCTCACATTACGCACGTCAGCTGCAAAATCAGGATGTCGAGCATCAAATCTCTGCCATGCAAATCCATATGCAGGATGAACCAACTCATCATTAGTCTTCTTTCTCTCAGTATCATTCCATCTCATTTTTATTGATATGTCATCAGACATAAAAAGATTCTGGAGTCTAGGGATCAATGGAAAGTTCCACATTACTTTCTGTGGAACACGGGATGGTGTTCCATCAGATTTTGACTTCCAGCGGGATGTGCCACATTTTATACAATCATTTCGTTCAACGGTTTCCTCCCAGAATAAACTAAAATATTTCAGGCAAGCATGAATTTTGTTTCTTGAAAATCCAAGTTCCTCAACTAACTTCCATGCCATATAGTGGTTTGAGATAATATCTGCATCATATGGAAGTAAATCCTTCAAGAGGGTAAGAATGTAATCGATTGATATATTAGAAATCCCATACATAGTTTTCCCATGAAACAATTGGATTAAAAATTCCAGCTTTTTCATTTTATCGCATTGTCGATATACTGGAGTCGTGGCAACATCATTAAAATTTTTCACCCTATCAATATCATCATTTTCACTAGATACATCAGTTGTCCTCATATCAAAGTCTTCTTGAGTTGAAATCCTTTCTTTTTCATGATGACGAATAAACAGAAACTGATCATCTAACAAATTCTCCATTCCAGTCCTTTCATTTCGATCATCACCAATTTGAGATTTCATTTTCTCCCCATTGTGATACCACACAAAGTAGTTTGCTTGAAAACTATTTTTGGTTATGTGTTAGCTGACTTCTTCACGGCTCAACCAAGGTCTACCAATAAAATTAGAACATGGGCAGTGTATACGACCACTATCTGAAGCATTGTAAAATGAAAAATCTATAAATATCTCCAAATTATTTTGAAAATCGCTTGAGATCCAATTGGTTTCATACATCCAACTTCTGTCCATTCTGTAAAAAGAATTTATATAAGTCATTTTGTCATAAACAATTCAATAGGATTGAACTTTAGTAGAAAATATCTTTCGAAATCCATTTTAAATAATAAAATCCCTTTGATCATTTTTAACAAATATTCAGAGTATTCTCAAGGCGCCATTTGGAAAAGTCACATTAAATGCCCAATTTCCACGCCAAACCATTGAAAACAATTAACATGAGACAATCATCGACCACAAATAACTTAACTGGAAATTAAAAAAACAGAAACCAAATGTGATATAGAATTTAATGTTAAGTTAGGGGAAATGAGATTAAATAGAGACAACAACATCATAAATGGTTCCAACATCATAACTTTTGATTAAAACCACCCATAATAGGAATGGGAATGCCTCATACACCTAATCCCTAATAAAACAAACCAAATCTCCAATTAAAACATTGAATTTAGGGTTTCCACCCCACTTGGACAACCCTACCCCCACCCCACTTGGACAACCTAGCACCCCCCACCCCACGTGGATAGCCCTACCCCCACCCCACTTGGAAAACCCAGCCCCCCCCATACCTGGACACCCCTACCCCCCACAACCCACTTGGAAAACCCATCCACCACCACCCCACCTGGACAGCCCTACCATCACCCCACTTGGACAACCCATCCCCCCACCCTACCTAGACAGCCCCTCCCCCACCCCACCTGCACACCCTCCCCACCCCACTTGGACAACCCTACCTGGACACCCTCCCCCACCCAACCTGCACACCCTCCCCCACCCAACCTGCACACCCTCCCCCACCCCATTTGGACAACCCAGCCCCTCCCCCACCCTACCTAGACAACCCCCTCCCCTACCCTACCTAGACAACCCCCTACCCTACCCTACCTAGACAGCCCCTCCCCCACCCCAAACAGCCCTACCCCCACCCTATTTGGACAACCCAGCCCCCCCCCCCCACCTAGATAGCCCCCTCCCCCACCCTACCTAGACAACCCCCTCCCCCACCCTACCTAGACAGCCCCTCCCCCACCCCAAACAGCCCTACCCCCACCCCATTTGGACAACCCAGCCCCTCCCCACCCTACCTAGACAGCCCCTCCCCCACCCCACTTGGATAACCCTCGACATCCTCCCCTACCCCATCTGCACACCCCCACCTCAAATTGAAATATAAATTCATCCAAATAAAAATCCAATTTTCAACTAAAATAAATTCCTCCAAAAGTACCATATCACCCCACTAAACAAACCCTTTACCATGTTTGAAGTGTAGAACAAAAAACAAAAAACAAATCCAAGGGTTCCGTAGACAGCAACCCTAATTTAGCCTAAATCAAAACATCAAACACCAAAAAAATAGAGAAATAACGCTAAAACTAAGGTAACACTTACTAATTTGAAGTGTGAAATAATATTTTGTTTGATTGAAGATGGATATTGGGTGGAAAGAGTGTCGCGGCTGAGAAGAATTCAGGAGCTCGATTAGGTTCTGTCTGCAATCAGTCTGCAATTGGGCTGGGTGGGGGTTCGACTGGTCTGTATTTGGGGGAAATCTTTCCCAACGGTTTTTAAAAACCGTTGGGAAAGATAGAGTTTTCCCAACAGTTTCATTAAACTGTTGGAAAAAATGATTTTCCCCATCTTTCCCAACGGTTTGATGAAACCGTTGGGAAAACTAATTTTCTTCCAATCTTTCCCAACAGTTTCATCAAACCGTTGGAAAAAATCAATTTTTATAGATCAATACCAACGGTTAATGAAAACCGTTGGTAAAGATCACATATACCAACGGTTCAAAAGAACCGTTGGTACAACTATTGGGAAAACCATGATTTCCAGTAGTGTTTGACTTAGGCCCAACAATCTCTTGGATCTATCACGATGTATCTTGATCCCAAGAATATATGCTACCTCGCCCAAGTCTTTCATGGATAAGCATTGATTCAACCATGACTTAACAGACCACAAGACTGGTATCTCATTTCCAATGAGTAATATGTCATAAACATATACTATTAAGAAAATGATTGCACTCCCACTAAACCATTTGTAGACACAAGGCTCACATTCATTTTTGATAAAACCAAATTATTTTATGGCTTCATCAAAATGAATACTCCATGACCTGGATGATTGCTTTAATACATAAATGGATTTCTGAAACTTGCATACCTTATTGACATCCTTTGGAGTCACAAAACCTTCAGTTTGTGTCATGTAGACATCTTTATGAAGGTTCCCATTAAGAAATGTTGTTTTTACATCCATTTTCCAAATCTCATAGTCATGGTAAGCTGTAAAATCAAGTTGAATTCTGATGGATTTTAGCATTGCAACTGGTGAGAAGGTTTCATCATAGTCAATTACTTGATGCTGTTTAAAACCTTTTGCAACCAGTCATGCCTTATAGGTACTGACTTGTCCTTCCATGTACAGTTTCTTTTTGAATACCCATTTGAAACTAACAGGCTTTACATCAACTGGAGGATCTACCAAAATCCAAACTTGGTTTTGGTACATAGAACCCATTTCATAATTCATGGCTTCTTGTCACTTGGCAACGTCTGTGCCACTTACTGCTTCCTTGTAGGTTATATTATCATTATTATCAACTAATAATGAGTCACCATCCTTGGTAACTAGAAAATTGTACCGTTCCGATTCTCCAACCTCTCTTATACTCCTACACAGTACTTGTGTCTCCAGAATAGATTCTTCTTCCATGGGGCTTTGTAGAATCTGTTCCTGTACCAACTCTTGTGCACCTTGAGCCTCGACTTCATCAAAGTCTATCTCTCTCCCACTATCTATTTTGGAGATGTGATCCCTCTCAAGGAATATGGCATGTCTTGCCACTATAACCTTTTTTTTCTAAGGGGTTGTATAGGTAATATCCCCTTGTTTCTTGGGGTATCCTATAAAGGTACACTTTGTGCCTCGGGGTGCGAGTTTGTTACCTAAAGAGGCCTTAACAAACGATTTGCTACCCCACACATGTAAATTCGATAACATGGATTTTCTTCTACTCCAGAACTCGTATGGAATACCATTTATCGATTTAGTTGGTACTTGGTTTAGTATGTGTGCCACTGTTTGTAATGAATATCCCCAAAAGGATAATGGAAGACTTGTATGACTCATCATTGATCTCACCATGTCCAATAGGGTGTGGTTCCTCCTTTAACTCACACCATTCCACTGGGGCATGTTTAGAGGAGTGAGTTGGGATAAGATCCCAAACTCCCATATGTAATCAATAAAGTCTTGATTAAGATATTCTCCACCTTGGTCTGAGCAGAGTTTCTTAAACTTCTTACCAAGATGGTTCTCAACTTCATTCTTGTATTCTTTGAACTTATCAAAAGAATCTGACTTATACCTCATTAAGTAGATATATCCATATCTACTAAAATCATCAGTAAAAGTTATGAATTATGAGTACCCTCCCCTTTATTCAACTAGAAATGATCCACACACATTGGTATGAACCAATTCAAGAAGTTCTTTAGCCCTTTCACCTTTCCCATTAAATGGGTATTTGGTCATTTTGCCTTGTAAACATGCATGACATATGCCAAGTGGTTTTAGTTCGAAAGAATCTAAATATCCATCTTGATGTAACTTTGTCAAGCGTTTCTTGTTTACATGACCTAGCCAGTGATGCCAAAGTTGGGTGTGGTATGAGTCATGTGAAGTATCTTTTTTATCGATTGCCATTACTTGGTTTGTGTAATCCAACACATAAAGTCCGTTGTATAAATGTGCCCTACCATAACAAATGATATCTTTGTAAAAGAAGCAACATTCATTTCCAAACTTGAAAACGAATCCATCTATATCTAATTTGGATACAAAAATAATGTTTTTAGTAACAGAAGGCACATAATAACAACCCTTTAACACCAAGATCATCCTAGTTAGAAATGTGAGGTGGTAGTCCCCGACAGCTACAACAGCAAGTCTGGCTCTGTTGGCTGCTCGTAGATCTACCTCCCCTCGATCAATCTTTCTAAATCTACTTGGTTCCTGTATTTGGATACATATGTGAGCACCAAAAGCTGTATCTAATACCCAATTTGTAGAAATATATAGATTACATTCTATAAAAAATGCACCTGAAGCTTCCCCTTGCTTCTTAGGCTAGGTGCAGTTTTTCTTCCAGTGGCCCTTCTTGCCGCATGCGAAACAAACAACCTCATGTTCTCTTGCCTTCCCTTTGATCTTCCTTTTATTGGAAGGCCGTGAAGAAGCTTTAGGCTTAAATCTCTTCGCCCTCCCTTTCCTATTATTCACCATAAGGACATAAGGCTTTTCGCGCTTCATATCTTTGTACACTTGGCGAATGAGGATAAGAAGATCAGATAAAGACTTATCAATGTTGTTCATATTGAAATTAGCAACAAAGTTAGAGAATCTATGAGAGAGTGATGCAAGAATGAGATCGGTGCCCAGTTCTTCGGGGAGTTTAAACCCTAGAACCTCCAGGCGCTCAATGTAGCCAATGAGCTTGACTACATGAGGCCCAGCTGGGGAACCTTCTCCAAGCTTACTCTGAAAGAGTGTCTTAGAGATCTCAAACATTTCCTGTCTTTCTCTCTCCTAGTAAAGACCATGGAGGTGCTCGAGCATGCTATAAGCATCCATGTTTTCATGAGACTCCATGAGATCACTAGATATTGATGATAACATCAAACATTGAACGTCAACCACGTCGTTCATATGTTTCTCATAGACCAGGAATTCCTCATCACTCGCCTCTTTGGCAGGCAGATCAGGTAATGCTGACTCCAGCACGTAAGACTTCTGTTCATGGCGTAGGATAACCCGAAGGCGTCTAAACCATTCCTGTAAGTTACTGTCGATGAGGATTTTGTCTTTATCCAAAATTGATCATAGGGATAATGTGGTTGATGAGATTGTCATTTTTATTCTATAATTAAAAGAGCAGATCATTAGTACTTTCTTGATTACATGTTATGAGAAATAATAAATTTTATTAAGTCTCTCACTATTTTATCAAGTCCCAATGGCCTTCACCATTGAACTCAGAATGCTCAGTTGCCATGCCATTCTAGTGGCAAGGATCCATATTCTCCTTCACATAACCCCAAAAAGGGTTGGTAAAGCTATTAGAAGGTATTTAGGTAGGAAGGACTTTGTCAATTGTAGGCTTGCAACTCCTTGATATGTTGAGTGTACTCCCCAATACCGAAATCATGACTTTGGATTTCCTCAACTCTTGCCTCCAATATTACACCAAGTCTAGCAAGGGCTACTCCTCTTGATGTAATACAGTTAAGTCAACCCGAAACCTTTCATAAGGGCTTCCTGTATAAAAGTAAGTGTCCCAACAAGGGTTGGTCAAACACATAGTTTTATTGAGTTTTGCCCTTAATCAAGTAACAAAAGGCTTTTTCTAACTTAATATTTTATTTGAGGGATTTTTATCTCTTATGAGTGAATTTCTTATTATCATTGTCACACGCTTGTTAATATTAAGTGGAACTTACTTAAGTGATTAACCATGTCTTGATAATATTTACGCATAAGTATAGTTTATTTTAGTTCCATCTTGCATGCTTGTTTAATTCATTAATTATGTGATCGTGACAACACATCCATAATGATAAACCATGCAACTGACAGAAATAAAATAAATTAAATGGTATGATCACGAGCTTTTCTAATGGTTAGTTTATCTAGCGGTTGATAAACTAACCCTGACCTAGGGGAGAAACAACTTGAACCTTTTGGGTTTGTGTTTACAGCTTTCCACCTATCCACCTTTGTATATTCTTGGATTGGTTTCATCTTGGCTCCTAACTTGAGCCGCCTCCACTAGCTTGGGAGCTCCATCCATTATATATGCTTTTATCTCACACGCAGGTGAGGGGTAAAAGGGGTTTTACATAAAAGAAACCTTGGGCGCGCAGACCCTACATATTAATGAGGAGAAGGCTCGTACACCAACAAATTTAATTTAAATAAATAAATTAAAAGAAACCATTCACATACAAAGGTCTTGGTCTAACTCATGACCATCCATGCATGCAACGATATTTACGCATAAATAAAACTAGAATTCAATTATTTAATCATTCTTGTTTAAGATAAATCACACTCGAATCAATTAATTATCTTTAATTAATCAATCCTTTTATCTTAAACCCTTTTCTGAATTTCCTTGAGATTCTCATCCATCATAATTTTAAACA
The DNA here is from genome assembly GCA_963277665.1 of Viscum album. Classification (NCBI taxonomy): domain Eukaryota; kingdom Viridiplantae; phylum Streptophyta; class Magnoliopsida; order Santalales; family Viscaceae; genus Viscum; species Viscum album. The sequence goes on along the minus strand of OY728129.1, from coordinate 228,215,226 downwards.
AATAAATTCACTTAAAATTATCTTTGTACATAACTTGTACCTTGGAGGTAACCCGATGAATTCATATTCATAACTATCCAATGAGTATAAATGAACATTATACAGATGTTAAATTAAACACACATATATAAAACACTTATCATGTGTTGTTCATCAGCTTTATGCCTGCACGATGGTACACGTATCAAGGGTTTGTATAATATAATAATAAATTTTAATAAATCTGTGTAATTTGGATGAGTACACGGTGTGTAGTTCCGACTACACGACGTGTAATTTTGTTCATCGTCCATCCAAAGTACATGCCCGGAGACATGGCATATAGATGTACTTTGAAAATTTTCAGAGTACACGGCGTGTTCAGTGGGAAACACATCATGTAGTATCCGCGTTACACGGTTTCCAGCTGAGCAAGCCGTGTACGAAGTACACGGTCCAACCCTAACCCGATGGGACTACACACCATGTTCCATGAGCCACATGACGTGTAATATGGAAACTGTGTGCCACCTATTCCTGGTCAACACACGGAGTCTTAAAGACTTAGATAAGATCCATTTACATGGTCTGATTTGGCAGACCAGTCCAATGCATTGAACCTAGACTACACAACGTGTACTTCCGAATACACGTTGTGTATTCTGGTGTTGTACAACCAGGAACGTTTGGCACCTCTGGATGAGATCCTCTATTTTATTTTAATCAAAATTAAAATTAAAATTCGTTTCTGTAAGGTGAATGAGAAACGAAATAGGAGGAATAGATCTTGAGATTCATATTTGCAGAATGATTAACTTGAATTGAAACAACTAAATTATTAAATGTGTAATTCATCAACGAAATATTTAAATAATTATAAACTATGATGTAACCTCTCTAATACCACTTGAAGGTTCTAGGCGCAGCGGAAGCGTGGTTGGGGAGGGACCCAATTTTGATTTTTACCATGATCAATGATTATTTCAGGATCAATATGACGATGAACGCCAGTCTCCACATAATATAATCAAAGATTTAGATAAAGAAAAAAGGAGGCCCAAAACCATCAGAGGGGATCTTGCACATCATATTTATAATTAATTTAATTAATTTGATAAAGAAAAATAATACCCGTGTCTTTGGTATTTTTCTTCATTGATGATTTTGATCATCTGTATTGACCCTTCTGGATTATCTCATTATGGTTGTAAGGATCCAAACTAGAATCCCTCTAGCGGTGATCCGCACGTGCTCCGATGGCCTCCGATCGACACTGCTCATTCTCCAGGTGCTATCACGGTGAAGCGAGTGTCTTGTGTCGATTGTTCTTGATCGCTTGTTCTTCGGCCTTGAAGAATGCATCTCGTTCTTGAGAGGAGAGAGAAGAGGATTCGAGAGAGAAATTGTTTAGCTCAACAATTCTCAATTCACCAGGTGTGTGGTGTGTTGTATGGCACAATACGGGTACTTTCCTATTTATATACATGGAATTTCAGTTACAATATTTAATTTTATAGCAATAATTAAATACATTCATGAACTTAGAGAAAACCCATGCATTTAATAATAATACCGCGTCATTATTTATTGTGAACCAACTTGCGCAAAACGGAATTATAAATAAAATTCCGTATCACAAAATAATAGCAACGTTATTTTAATTTGTACCAACTAGTTAAATAATTATTTATCATCTTGCAAATAATTATTTTACTACCGGACCGACCTTGGTTTAATCGAACTTCACTTCCATTTATTGAACACCCGAATAAATAAATAATTTATTCTCTTAAATAAATATTTTATTTACAAACTAGTAAATAAATATTTATTAAATGTTCAATAAAATAAATAAATATATTTTATTTAATTTATGCGATCATATTAACTTGAATAAAATTATTCCACGTTCTTGAGAATAATATTTATTTTATTAATTAAATTCAAATATAATTTAACCGAGACCACAAAAAACACTTAGTGTGTGACCCTCTAGGATTCTTTCTTGTTGGCATTAGGTGGGCTTACCTAAAGTCCAAGAGTACTATCTAGAAATGAGTCACGACACCCAAGAGAAAGAACATAAAGTCGCAACAATGACATCCACATACGAACGCTTACTATGTAATATAATCTTTTTGTCACAATATCTCATCGAGTAGGTTTCATGATTGTGTCATCAACTTTTATGCTTGATACATCGTTCTTTGACTACCTGAAATAAACTAATCGTTACACCATGACCATGGAATTTCGCGTGATGGTTCTATTTCAATCAAAGGAAAGAGATATAAACTTCCATAAATGGAAGGGAAAATCATTCCTCAACTTATCCATTAATAACATGCCACTCGTGATGCACCCAACGTACCCTACTTCCCGCAAACTGTCTGTGTGGATGTTTTCATCATTAAATCAAAGTGCGTAAGTCATGACACGTATTAATGATAATCTTAAAGTCTAAGGATCATTACACATGCTCGCAGATAGAAATGTCTGATGACACCAAAACATATAGAATTCCTACTAGCGGGTCTATTCTCATAATCTCCTATCTTGGAGATTACCAAGTGTGAACTTCATGAGAGGAAGTCTCATCTGCTTACGAGTACTCGCACCTGATGGTCTACATGCTATGTGTCCCATCATAGCATGTCATCCAACCACAAAACTATATTTAAGATTATTGCTATAGTATTTCAAGGTTCTCATCATAGCAGGGAACTACCATGACCTTATCAATGCAAAAAATACTCTAGGACATTATTACATCATAAACATGTAGAACAATGAACAATATGTAATAATACATTAAATATCCATGCAATCAAAGTAAAACTAGTTGGTTCTAGGACACCAACTATTACAATTGTCAGGTGATTCCCATGATTCATTGATATCTCTAAATGAAGAAGTATTTTGGTTGATTCTCAGTGATATCAATCAAATTATTGTTTAAAATCATGGCAAATCCAAATAAAAAAGGTGAATGGTACACCATTCTTGTTCTTCATTTTGTTATTCATTCCAGAAATATAGATTGATTATGTGTTTAATCAGGTTTTGGAGTGTTCTTTCATTGCATTTAGGATGTTAGACATCCACTCAACACCCATCAATGGCATGAAAGTAGATTTATCATGTTTGGGTTGATCTTTGGTTGAACAAATAAAACCGAAAAATGAGTTTTCTAGGTACCACAATATGGACCCATTCCAAACAAGCATTTCAATTCTTGAAATTCTCAAACTACGTCATAGTCCAATGGAAAATGAGCATTTTGGTTCATCTTTTTTCCTAACAATGACATAGTGACTTCAAAACATCCATTTTGGGTGTTACCAGGATGTCATAAAAAATAGAGCATCATATTTAATACTACCACTCTATGGTTTGGAGATATTTTTTTCATAGTGGACTTCGGAACAAGGACCATCATGGTATAATGTAAATGTCCAATACATTTTAGACATATAAAGTCCCATCTGAGATACCTACTCAAAACAAAATGGCTAGGTAAAGTGACTACCCAAAACACCCATTACCATGGCATGACCATGAATCATAATGACCACCAGAACAGTTGCAACACATGGAATTTTTAGAGGACTAAAATGACATGCATCACACCAAGATGTAAGTCATTTTGGACTGAATTTTAAAGAAAACTATATTTTTATTAAAATCCTTAAATATTTCATCAAGTTTTAAAGTGAATTTACATGGTAAATAATTCATAAAATGTTTATAAATCAAATATAGTTAAATATAAAAGTGTTTATATTTATTTATGAATATTTTATAGATGTAAATATAAAATGTTTATATTAATGACTTATTTTAAATATATTTAATCCATTTTAAAAGAAATTATGGTTGATGTGATCTATGGTTTAAATATAATCCAATACAAGATATTCAATTTATGTAAATTGTTTACATGAATATGAAATTTTAGTTATTCAATAATAAAAGTGTCAATAAAATATATCATATTGTGAAATATAAAGGAGTTCATATTAAATCCATGTAAATGATAATATGAAAAATTCATATCAGATAAAAGTGAATTGTCCAAGTTTATCTGTGCTTAAATTGCAAAGTGTTTATAATTTATTTATAAATTTCTCATTTATTTAGTATTATTCCTTGTTTTATTTGTGAATTTAATTGTTATATTGTGAATTGTGATGTGTGATTTATTTTAAAGTGTTGAAATACTTCTAAATTATTATACATGAATTTAAGAAGTTACATGTTAGGCATGCCAATGGATTTAGTTTTCTTTTACCTTGACTTTGACTTGTATTGTGTTGTGATCTTGAATTGAGAAGTTGATTATAGTGTATGCATATCAAGTGTTGGAGCTATGATAGAATTGAGATATCTCTCAAGTAAAGTATCACTAGGTATAGGGACTTTGAGTTGGACTACTCACTAGCCTGAAGGGTTATGCCTTATTTAGAAAAGTGAGGGTTGGCTACCTACTGCTCCAAGATTACTCTTATGTGGATTATTGATTTTATATGTTACAAGCATTTAAATGAAAGGGTTTCATATACCTTATTCATTGAATGCATTTGGATATGTATGAATATAATTGAATTTTAATTTAGGTTGGTAACATGATCAATAAGTTGTGTAAAGAGTTACAAATCAATATGGTTGGAACATATTAATTTGGTGGAAGAAATAAGATTCAAAACTAAATCATTAGAAGCATGCATACATATAAATGGAATAACATATGATAAGTGTTGGGGGAATGAATCCAGCTTCAAGTGTCGATTGCAACAACCTGACAAAGAAATACTGAATGATAACTTGGTTCTTGATGATAATGGAAATCGTGACAGGTCTCCTCAATGGATGATAGGTTGACCAGACAAGGCTATTGTCCGATGGGAATGTGTAGTGGTTAGTCTCAGTGGGCCATACGATGTTCAATGAAAGTTACTAGGTAGTACTCATGGTTTGTGGCAAAGGGATGCATAACCTCCATTGTTCACTAAATTCAAAAGTTATGTTTCAATGATGGGTTGTTTATGAACTTTAGACAACAATGCACTTGTTTTGACTGAATAATATTTTTTATAAGAAAGAAGACCACTTGTACATGTGGATATGAGTGAAATCGTGATGTAATTGTGGATTACTTATAATTAGTGATCTAATTTTCTATATCAGAAAATAGTGATTATAATTCATATATCTTTTGATTGTAATGGAAAGGCAACGATGTCCCCCTAGTAGATATAGGATATATTTCCCAAACCATGTAAACCAATGTTTTATTTCTTACTTTGTTTAATTTTCATTAATCTTACATGTCATGTGATCTATGATTTTTCTAGAGTGTGTGTGAGGGATACTTAGTGTGGTGAGTAAGGTGATTGGTCTTCCTATCTTCTGGTAAAATGAGTAGTGGGGGTCATCCAGAAGATCTGTTTTTCTACTGCGTATCGTCTAATAAATATCATCTAAGAATTAGATGGTGAGGTAGATTCCCAACAAGTGGTATAATATCTTGGTTTGTTAACCAGTCATCAACACACCTTAAGGCATATTAGGTAATTCTTACTATCTTTCCTTGATGTAATTTTAATTTTAGTGAGAGTTTACTATTATCAGGAGGTATGACATCAGATGAAGGTAAGGTATAGGTTGATAATTTCGACAAAAAAATTATGGATTATAGAGAATGCAGATGGAGGATCATATTATTAAAAAGGAAATATATGTTCCATTGACTATAGTTTATTTAGAGAAGATGAAAAATATAGAATGGGAATAGCTATCTAGGAAAGCATTGGGTCTTATTAAGATGTCATTGGCATGAAATGTGGCCTTTAATATCTAGGAGGTAAATAGCATGAATGCACTCATGAATGCCATGATATCTATGTATGATAAGAAAATGAAACTTAATAAAGTGTTCATGATGTGAAGATTATTATTCATGAGGTTATTGGAAGGTAGACTAGTGACAAATCAAGTGAATGATTTCAACATGATTAAAGGGCAGTTCAAATTAGTGAAGGTAAAATTCAAGGATGATGTACAAGAATTTATACTATTGGAATCACTTTTAGAGTCATGGGATGTGATGGTAATGGTGGTGAGTAATTCTCATGGTAACAATGATTTGGTTCTTGAGGATGGGAACTTGATACTGAATGAAGAACTCAAGAAAAGGAGAGTCTAAGCACTGTATAGAAGTGCACTCAATACTGGAAAATGAGGATGATCACCCCAGTAAGGAAATTGGAATAAATAATCTAATGATAAGTCATGGGAGTTAAGATAAGGCGCATTGACTAGTCCGGGTCCTATATGCTGGTAATATAGGAAATAAATACATCTCTAGAGAAATTTAAGAAATCACAAGGAGGATTTCATAAGGGCATTGACTTCCAAAATTAAAAAATATCATGAGTGCAATTGAGGGAGGCAATAAATTATTGCTCACTAACAATATTCTAATGTATTCATGGGTGATTGAATTAAGATCATCATTACACCTAACAAAAGTGAGAATTCATAGTGAATTATGTGTCTATACATTTCAGGAAAGTACATTTGGTGGATGATGAAACTCTAGAAGTTGTGGGGAAAAGAGATGTTAATGTTCTAATAAAGAATAATATATTATTGTAAAAAAACAATGGAAATGAGGAGTAAATGATGAGACCCTATATCTGACTATAAGATCAAATGGAGTGGTAATTGCTGGCGTTTCAATGTCCGATAGTCTGGAGTTGTGGCATTGCTGACTTGGACATCTCAGTGAGAAGAACATGAAAGTTATAATATAAAAAGGCATGCTGGAACTTGAACACACTAAATTTGGAAGTTATGTGAGTCACATGCTTGGGAAGAAAATGAGAGTGTCCTTTAACTTGAATAGATAGAATCCCAAAATCCATAAGTTATATTTGTTTCACTTATATGCTTGGGGACCCATTCTAGTCTATTCTCATGATGGGATGATTTACTTTATAACTTTCATTGATGATGTAACTAGGAAAGTATGAGTTTACTTCCCGAAATATAAATATGATTTATTTGTATAATTTATCCAATGTAAGTCCATGTAAAATAGGGAAACTAGTTGAAATATATTCCTAAGGTCTAAAAACTACGGTGAATGCAATGGAAGGAACTTACAAAACTTCCATCGAAATAATGGGATCAGGCTGGAGAGGACTGTGCTTGGTATACTATAACAAAGTGGTGTGGTAGAGTTCATGAACTTGATGTTAACATAAAAATCACAAAGTGTAAGTACACTTAGGAATTCCCAAGGAAATTTGGGTAATAACAGTGGACATGACAACATACTTGGTTAATAGAAATCTATCCATTCCTATGGGATAGGAAGTTCTAGAACAATTATGGCCTAATAAACAACCTAAAGTTATCTATCTCAAATTTTTTTATAGTATTACCTATGTTTATATTTATGTTAAGGAAAAATAAAAACTTGAAGATAGTTCTAAGAATTTTTTTCTCATGGGATATAGAAAATAATATTTTTTATTTTGGTTATGGGATGATAACAAGTAAAAAGTCATCAAAAATTGGGATGTTATCTTCAATGATAAGGTTCTATAGAAGGATAAAAATTTGTATGGGAAATAAGTTAAGTTTAAGAAATCAAATAAAAAATTATAAGTTGAACCAAATGGGGATATCAGATGATTTTTTTTTCAAAGAGTTCAAATGGAAGCACTGGAAGTCGCGAAGAGAGACCAATGAAAGATGTATCAGAATTCTCTATAACCACTAAAGCCTGAGGTAATGATCTAAAAGATATAACATCAGAGGGTAGTGTTTCAAAAGTTATAGCACTAGAAACTATAGAGTCAGATAGAGAATAGAAAAAAAAATTAGTTGTGAATATATTCTATATCCTGGTGGCCAATTGATCGTACTGTGATTCACTGTTTCATTTTCACCCTTACACAGCTATTTTAATATGAATTTGTATTGTAAATTTAAAATATAATAAAAAATTTACTTCATGTTATATTCAATTATTTTGTGTTTATCACTATTATAAATATAATTTTTTTTTTATATATTTTCATTGAAGGTGGAGGTGATTTGGAGGCCCCGGAGATCATCTCAAAGAAAAATGGGCCAAACTGCATGGCATCCCATGGACATCTGTCAACTGTTTTGAGAATTAAGATAATTTAATGCATCCAAATGGGATGAAACTTTTTGGTAAGCTCTAAAACATCATGGTATACAACTATTCTCAAGGAACCGAATCCCAATCCGGCTATCTGGTGGCCCATCCGAACCATTCTATCCAGGGGATAGAATTTGACCGAATTAAAAAGTTTGGTTCAGTATTTTGACCATATATCCAAATAAAGTTGCTTAATGTCCACCAAATTTTACATTAATACATTCAAGAGTCTGTTAAAAAACTATTCTCTTTTGGTAAAGTTGTGATATGGCTTTATACTATTCCAAAACTGATACACAAGTGGTATATCAAAAACAGGGTGCTCAAAACCATGTTCCATTTTGGCTATAAAAAGGAACCATGGGCACCTCATTTGGGAGTTAGACCAGAAGGACAAGATCTAACATTTTGGAGTCCTATATAAGTTTCCTCATCATACTAGAAGTTCTGGAGGCCCCTATCTTTATAGGGGGATCAAGAATGAAGAAGGAGTTCCACCCGAGCTTCCTCCTCCTCCCGATGTCGAGCTAAGCGGTGGGTGATCATTGCGAGGGAGATACACACTTGAAGAGGGAGTTATGGAACATAATTATCTATTGGTTTGTTGTAAATTGTGATTTTAATTGTTCTTTCATATGTATCTTAATTTTTTTTGATGCATTGAATTGAAACACTTTTTTTTCATAACCGATTGGTGTGCGATTTTAAGTGTGCATCTTGTGTTGTTCCGATTGGACAACATAAGAACCCTTTTATTTCCCAACCATTTGAGATTTAAATGTTTCTTTACAAAACTTAAATCATTCTAAGGGGATGGAACTTGACTATAGGATTTTTATGTCAGGTTTTAATTATAATCGCATCATTTTAAGAGGCTTGTGGGTACCCAAGATATTGGTTAACCCTCAACCAAAGGATTACACTAAAATATAATAATCAATTAAGAATGAAGAACTCTTCAAGTGTTGTAGTAAATTAGAAATGATCACTTATTTATCTCATATTTTTCACAATCCACTTGGCCTTTCAAATTTATAACTCTTTAAATTAAGTTACTTTCTTGAAACTATTTTCAAAACCACTCCCATCTTTTGTTCTTCCTATTAAAAATACACATTCAAAACCTATAAAAGCTCCTTGAGAGACGACCTAGGGTCTAACCTAGACTATAAATAAACCTTAAAAACATAATCAATTTGATGTGTCATGATAGCACTGTCAAATTTTGGAAACGTTGTCAGGGAGCGATTTGGTTTTTAGAGCGTATTTTTTATAAGATTTTTGTAAATTTTGTGAATATTTATTTATTTTATCTTATACCTTTACCTATATTTTTGTGTTCTTATTTATTTCTTGTGTAGGTTTTGTGCATGACACGTTCTAATTTGAGAGATTTACCATATTTCAAACTCAAACCAAATAGGATCTTACATTAGCGACCCCGAGACGCACAAGAGAACCCTTTGAAGGAGGACACACAAGACAACAACACTCTTCTTAATCCTTCATCTTATTCTTCTGAAACCAACATAAAAACTAAAATAAACTTGCATAAAATGGCTGAAAATAACTGGACATTAAAAGAACTAACCTCACCTGATGTTGATATCTAACCCACTTACATTCAAATGCAAGGCGAGACACCCAATTTTGAACAAAAATCAGGTCTAATTCATTTATTACCAAGATTACATAGACTCAATGGAGAAGATCCAGACAAGAATTTAAGAGGACTTAATATTGTTTGTTAAAAATTAAAACCTAATAATGTGGATGAAGAACAAGTAAAGCTTAAACCATTCCCCTTTTCTTTATAAGATACAACAAAAGATTGATTATATTATGTTAATTCCCCAATAAGAGGTCGAACGGACATGAAACACCTTTTTCTTGAAAAATATTTCCCAGCCTCTTGAACTATAACAATAAGGAAAGAAATATGTGGTATAAGACAATATCAAGGGGAAACACTTCATGAATATTGGTAAAGATTTAAAATATTATGTTCAAGTTGTCCACATCACCAAATAAGAGATAAAATTTTAATACAATATTTGTATGAAGGTTTAATTCTAATTGATCATAACATGATTGATGCTGCTGTAGGTGGTGCACTGGTAGATAAGACCCCAATTGCTATAAGAACCCTAATTGAGAACATGGCGTAAAATACTCAATAATTCAGTTCAAGGTCTAGTGTACCCATTCGAGGTGTCCACGAGGTGCAAAGTACTAAATTAGAGAAGATGGTGGACACAAAGTTCAAAGAGGTAAGTACCCTTCTTCGACAACTTGCTCTTTACCAAGGGAAAACCCAACCTCCTCCTCCCATCCATTGTGGAATCTGCTCTTCTGACACCCATTATTCTAACTAATTCTCCTAATTGAGAGAAACTTTTGAGAGTTGTGAGGAAATATTTCTAGGACACCCCTATAACCAACCCTTTAGGCAAGATCCATACTATCCATACAACTCTAGGTGGAAAGAAAACCAAGCTTATAGGTAAGGGGGTATTCAAACTAGTCTTATCAAACATGGAACCAACAAGGTCAGAGTAGTCATCCACCACCACCACCTAAAAATCCTCAACCACCCCAAAGACCTTTCCAACCACTCCCTCCAAAACTTGATCCTAGACTAGAAGATATGATGAAAAAAATGTCTACTAACAATCTCCAATTCCAACAAACCACCCAAACAGCCATACAAGACCTAAAAACCCAATTAGGCCATCTAGCTAACTTAGTGGGTGAAATTCAAAGTCATGGGTTGGGTAAACTACCATCTCAACTAGTAGTTAACCCTAGGGATAAGGGAAATGTTAGTTCCATAAACCTTAGAAGTGGGAAAAAACTTAAAACCCAAATGAACCCTCCATTAGATTTATCCACACTTGAGGAAACCACCATCCCAACTACTAAAAATGGTCAAAGAGAAGAAAATCATTATCCTGAGAGAATCCCTTTCAAAGGAAAGAGTGTATATGTATATGAGTCTCCTATCCCAATCATTCCTCTTAAATTTACCCAAAGGGCCAACTAACCAAGAAAACAAAAGGAAACTGAACTTGATAAGAAAATATTGGAAACTTTCAAAAAATTGCAGGTTAACATTCCTTTGATTGATGTCGTGAAGCAAATTCCAAGATATGAAAAGTTTTTAAAGGAGATGAGTACACATCAAAGGAGACTTTGTGGTGATGAGAAGGTGAGCTTGGGGAGGAATGTCTCAGTATTGATATAACCTTCACTGCCTACCAAATGCAATGATCCCAGAACCTTCTCGATTTCATGCACTATAGGGGAGTATTCGTTTTCCAATGCTATGCTTTATTTAAGTGCTTCCATAAATGTGATACCTCACTCCGTTTACTCTTCATTACAGGTTGGAGAATTAAAGCCAACTGGGATAGTCATTCAACTAGAAAATCAGAGTACAACACACCCTTATGGAGTGTTATAGGATGTTATTATGAGGGTGAAAATTTTAATTTTTCCTGCTAATTTTTATGTGCTAAAAATGGAATATGATAGGATGAATGGAAATGCCCCAATTATATTGGGAAGAACTTTATTGAAAACTGCCAAAACCATAATTAATGTTCATAATGGTACATTGTCTATGGAATTTGGTGGTGACATAGTCCATTTCAATATCCTTAATGCCATGAATCATCCCTCAGAAGAACATTCCTCTCTCTTAGTAAATTAAATTGATGTACTCCCTTCCCCTAAAAACACTTATTTTCACTCCCTCGATCCCCTTTCTGAGTTTTCATCCTTGATTGAAATTATTGGTAATAAATCATTCATTGATTGTTGTAGTGGTCTAGAAAAGTGTCATGCATGTTTATTAATTGATAATTTATTGAACACTGAGGATCCAATGACCATCAATGATACTAATAAGATTATAAAAGCTCATTACTCTATTGAGTATGATACCATTGAGCATTTATATGAGATCAGTGACCTCTCACTTTCACACACAATCCCATCAATCCAAAATCCACCTGAATTGGAACGGAAACAAATGCCTCAAGATTTAAAATATTCATATCTTGAGAATGGAAACAAGTTACCCATCATTATTGCTAGTTCACTCCCTCCTAATCATGAATTGCGACTGCTTGAACTTTTGAGGGAGTATAAACAAGAATTGGGATGGACACTTATGGTTATTACTGGTATTAGAGAATAAGTTTGTACACATCATATTTTGTTAAATGATGAGGCCAAACCAGTGAGGCAGGAACAACGTTGACTGAACCTAAACCTCTTATATGTAGTTAAAAATGAAGCAACAAAATTATTGGTTGTTGGAATCATTTACCCCATCTCTGAAAGCCAATGGGTTAGTCCTGTTCAAGCAGTTCCTAAAAAAATAGGTCTTACATTAATCAAAAATGAAAACAATGAATTGGTTCCAACTCGTGTGCAGAATAGTTGGCGTGTCTGCATAGACTATCTCCGACTAAACCAACACACTAGGAAGGACCATTTCCCTTTTCCATTAATTAACCAAATGCTAGAGAGGCTAGCAGGTAAGTCCCACTACTATTTCCTTGATGGGTATTATGGATACTTTTAGATCCATATTTCCCCCAAGGATTAGGAAAAGACAACCTTTACTTACCCCTTTGGCACATTTTCATATAAGCGGATGACATTTGGTCTATGCAATGCTTCAGATACTTTCTAGTGATGCATGGTTAGTATTTTTTCAGATTACTTGGATAATTGCATGGAAGTTTTTATAAATTATTTCAATGTGTATGGATCTTCTTTTGATGAATGTTTGAGTAGTATTACTTTATTCCTACGTCGTTATATTGAAAAGAATCTCATATTAAATTATGAGAAATGCCATTTCAAGGTGTGAAAAGGTATAGTTTTGGGACATGTAATTTCTAGGGATGGTATCCAAGTAGATAAATCAAAAGTTGATGTCATTTCTTCCCTACCATTCCCCAAAAATGTATGGAATGTGCAGTCTTTCCTAGGTCATGCTAGATTTTACCATAATTTTATTCATGAATTTAGTAATATTACACTCCCCTCTCCCAGTTACTCCAAAAAGAAAAGGAATTTGTTTTTAATAATGAATGTGAGGAATCTTTTAATAAGTTAAAATGGAGTCTCACATCACCCTTGGTAATCCAACAAACTTGGTGGGATTTACCATTTTATCTCATGTGTGATGCCTTTAACAATTAAGTTGGGACAGTCTTGTCACAAAGGGTCAATCGAGCTCCACATGTAATTACCTATGCCTCACATACTTTGGACCCTGCCCAAGCAAACTACACCACAACTGAAAAATAATTCCTTGCCATTGTATTTTCCTTGGAAAAATTTAGGTCATACCTTTTGGGGTCAAAAGTTATTATGTTCTCAGACCATCCAGCCCTTTGACATCTATTTAAGAAACTGGAATCCAAACCACATCTCATTCACTGGATGATCCTCCTTCAAGAATTCAATCTAGAAATTAGAGATAAAAAATGAGCCTAGAATGTGGTGGCTGACCATATTAGTAGGATTCCCCCATCCTCGGACATTGACCCATCCCCCTGTATTCCTATAAATGATATGTTTCCCAATGAGCAATTGTACCGAGTGCAAGATGTTATTCCTTGGTATGCTAAAATTGTAAATTATTTGATAGCATCTTGCATTCCTACTGATTTCAAAAAAAACCAAGCCAATCGTCTAAAACATGAGTCTCATTGGTACATTTGGGATGACCCCTACCTATGGCGCACATGTAGTGATCAAGTCCTTAAGCGTTGTGTTCCCGATAGCGAGTTTTAGTCTATCATTAGATTCTGCCACACTCTTGCTTGTGGGGGCCACTTTGGTCCCCAACAGAATGCTCACAAAGTCCTTGATTCTGGTCTCTTTTGGCCAACACTTTTTCACAATGCCCATGATTTTTGTAAAATTTTTCCTTGTTGTCAAAGAATGGGTAATGTATCTAAAAGAAATGAAGTGTCACAAAAATCATTTCCCTTTCAGGAAATTTTTTATGTTTGGGGTATTAACTTTATGGGATCATTTCCCAATTCCTTTGGAAACTTGTACATTCTTCTGGCAGTTGATTACATGTCAAAATGGGTAGAGGAACGAGCTATAAGTACTGATGATTATAAGGTAGTTGTGGAATTTTTGAGAACCCAAATTTTCTGTAGGTTTGGATTACCTAGGTTCATCATTCGTGACCGAGGTTCTCATTTCTACAATCGAACAATGCAATATATTTTACATCGGTATGGGGTCGGGCATCGAGTGTTTACTTATTATCACCCACAGATCAATAGTCAAGATGAGGTGTCAAATAGAGAACTAAAATAGATTCTTGAAAAAATGGTTCAACCTAATAGAAAATATTAGAGTCTTAGACTCGATGATTCCTTATGGGCCTACCATATTGCTTTCAAAACTCCCATTGGAATGTCACCCTATCGGTTTGTGTTTGGAAAGATTTGTCACCTACCTATTGAGATTGAGCACCGGGTCTACTGGGACATCAAACAATGCAATTCTAATCTTTCTGGTGCAGGTGCTCAATGGAAGTTGCAGATTCAGAAGATTAAGGAAATGAGAAGAGATTCATATGAGAACTCTAGGATTTATAAGGAGAGAACCAAGGCTTCCCACGACCATCTCATCCTTCATTGTCAATTCCACATTGGGCAGAAGGTCCTCCTATACAATGCAGGGATGAAGTTGCATCCAGGTAAGCTTCATTCCCATTGGTTTGAACCATATGTTGTTACTAATGTATCTCCATTTGGTGATGTTTAGGTTAAAAATGAAGAAACTAAGCAAACCTTCACTATCAATGGGAAGAGGCTAAAGCACTTCCACGAAGCCCTTCCAGAGTCCTCGATGGAGGAAATCCATGTTCAAGAAGAAACATACCAATAAAACCCACCAGGTTTTATCCTTCCTTCCAATATTCTATTTTATTATAGTGAGGACATTTCACACTCTAGGTGTGGGGGGGGGATGGGTACATTCTTGGTTTAGTTAGGAATTTTCATCATCTTTTTTATTTCTTCTCTTTTTTTCCTTCTTTATGGTATTTTCACTTTTCCCCATCTTGTCCAGTTCATTAGAATTTTCATTGTATTTCTTCTTTATTATCATTTTCGCCTTCTTTATGGTATTTTTACTCCCCCATTATGGTCACCAAATCATGAAAATTACTGAAAATTCATGTTTAAATTTTTGATTCCATGTTGATTTAACATTTGATGAAAACATAAAGCTGTTATGAAATGAATGTTTGTATGAATTTAACATCAGGGAGTGATTTTTAGTGAATTGGTTTTCTATCAATGATATAAATATTTGTATCTTTGTGAAACCTTTGAGATGATTGATGCCCCTTGTGTGAGTAGTTTTTGGGAAAATAGTGTCACTAATATCTCCACAAATTTTTCACTAAACCACAAAGTGTGAATATTTCTTACTTAATAGAAGGTAAATATATGTTAGGTTAATATTTTTCATCTTAAAATGATATTTTCATACGTTTGTTTCTTATCCAATCTATTTCATTACTATACCAGATTAACCTATGCGTGTGTACCTGATATCCAACTGTTGTATGCCTAAAAAAATGGGTTATGTCTTAGGAAGGTCAAAAACCACTCCTCCTCAACCTTTGATCTTGTTATAACTATTATAATTAGTGTCATGAGGAGATCAAACAAGGGTTGAGAGATGAGTGTGAGATTTTTTCCAAATGAAACTTCTAAAAAAACAAAAATAATAAATGAGGGGAGTGGTGAAATGTGCAACATATGGGGATATCCAGGTCTAGATCTTATGGTTTGACTTTTGGGAATGCTTAATTGAGTGGGTCTTGAAATATGATTGTAAAGGATGTTATAAAGACCCATAAATTTCAAGGAATTTTTTTTCTTAAATTCTTTGGGATTTTACGAGCACGCAGTTTCTGACAACACCTGATTCCGAGGCCCGTTGTGCCCGGAATCAATTTCTGAAGTTTAGCTTGGGTACGTTCAGTGAACGAACGAGCGGGTTTTTCTATCTTTTGAACCGGTGCTCGGAATTGAAATCCAAGGGCACCGATGAAACCACAACGTCGGTAATTGTTTAAGAGGACCTTTACTGAAGATGCGTTTGCTCGGGAGGAGTTGTTTTAAAAATGTGGATTAAATAAAAGTGAATAAAATTGTGTACAATTTTATTTATTTTTCTAAGGTGGTTTTATCCTACATGGGTAAGTTAGGATGGGACCCACTAACATCCTAACTACCCATGTGAGGATAAATGTGGGGTGGGGCCCGCATGATCCCCAACCCTTCACATTCTCTTAAACCCCTTAAACCCCCCACCCATTTAAACCCCTTGTATTTAATTGGGTGACTTCTCCTCTCCCTCTTTAATAATGCCAACACACATTAATTTAATTAATTGAACCTCTTCAATTAATTGAATTAAGTGTTTGAATTTTTGAGTTTTTGAATGCATGGCAAAGTAAAATAAAATAAGGGGAAGCTTATTTTATTTTGGCTAGCTTGTTGTGTTGAGAATTGAAGGAGAGAGCTCTAGTCTCTTTTGAAGAACTTCTTCTTCAACGAAGAACGCCAACTCTCCGACGAAGAACGTCGGCTCGACAGCCCGGGTTTCTCCTTCCTTTTTCTCCTCCACGGCATGAAAGGAAACAACGACGTGGGAATTTTCCAACGACTTCATGCTTTTTCTCTCAGTGATAAAAAGAGGAGACACCACTTCCTCCTCGGACGCTCTCCATAGACGTCTACGAAACCTCACCACGTGACGCCGTTAACCGCAACGTTGACGTTCGTCATCATTTGTTGAGGTAGGGGTTAAGTTCAATTTTAATGAATTAAAATTGTGCGTTGTTATGTCATTAAAGTATCTCGTTTAATTTGGCCAAATGTTATCGACGTAACGGGAGGAGATCGGACCACACAAACACGGCCGATTTCTCCTCCCCTTTTCCTTGTTGGCCTTCATTGATGTTTGTGGCGAAGGCGACGCGGTGCCGTTGCACCGCACAAGAATGAAGAGAACTGCGGCGGTTGTGCGCGGCGCCGTCACGTGGCGCCGGTGAGGCCGAAGGAGACCCCGACCAGGAGCGGGCCGCGGCGGGGGTGCGTCGTGCCGTCGCGCCGTGCCAGTGAGGCCGAAGGGGCCACAACCAGAGCAGGCCGCGACGGAGGGGCGCGGCACCGGTCGGACAAGAGCCGCGGCGGACACCCAAGGGCTACCGGCTGTGCCGGCCGCCGGTGCTCCAGGAGGCGGGACCCCCGCGGGTCCCGCGACGGCTCACAATCAGCCGGCCTTAATGGACGACTGTTACCCGAATCAGGGGGTGTGTAACCCCCCCTTTGACCTGCCTAGGGAGGACCCCACCGGGGGGCCGCTGTTTCCGAAACAAAGGGGGTCGCGCCCCCTTCGCACCCCGCTCGGCCGAAAGTCAAGCCGCGGCCGGCTTCCGAGCCAGGCCGGGCTTCACAAACCAGGCTGGGCCGCGCCCAATTAGACCGGACCCTGACCCGGGTCGGGTCGGCCCGGTTCGGGCCGACCCAGGGGGTATTGGGCCGGGTCGGACCGGGCCCAAACCCCATATCTTCGGACCAGGTTTGTTCAAACGCCCATAACTTAGACTACGGATCTCCGATCGACGCAACGTCAGTTGCGTATAGATCCTTGGATCGAGATGGTTGTTTCAGTATATTACACTCGAGCTTTTGGCGAAGTTTGGGTATGTCCAGGTTGGTTTGAACTCAAAACCAACCGGGCCCTTGGAGCGGAAACACCTATAACTTAACGATCAGACGTCCGAATGACGTACCGTCAGTTACGTTGAATTACTCTTAGTGAGACGGTTCTTTTGGATTACTCCACACAAGGTTTGGATGTAGATGGAGTATGGTCGGGTTGTTTTATTTTAAAAACCAACCGCCCCCTAGGACGGAAAAGCCAATAACTCTCAGATCGAGCGTCTGATTGACACGCCGTCTTTCACGTTGAGTTCCTATTGACGAGAAGGAACTTTGTGATACATCAACTCTGAACTTAATGAAAATTGATGTATTGACCCTCTTGGCTTGTGGAGCGGACCCTCCTGGAATTGAGCATGTTGTGTGCGGGAACCCTAGAGCTGGCTGCGACTGCGATAACGATGACGATGACGACTGTACTTGGATCCTACGTGGGTTCGACAGCGAGGACGACTGTACTTAGATCCTACGTGAGTTCGGCAGTGAGGAAGACTATACTTGGATCCTACGTGGGTTTGACAGTGATGGTTACTGTACTAGGATCCTACGTGGGTTCGGTAGCGACGAATTCAGTACTTGGATCCTACGTGGGTTCGGCAGGGGAGATGATTCAGAAGCTACATCTATCATATCCACCCCTCTTCATGAGTAGTATACCTGTGTGAGATGAGTCTTGACTTTCAATCATTATCATCGATATGATTGACTTTCTTTCCTGTGTGGATTGGGTTGTGCTTTCCTGTGTGGACTGGGTTGTACTTGGGCTCATGATTTGGAGCTGAACTGGAATTGATGAATTAGGTATATGTATGGGAATATACCTAAGTAGAGTTGGTTGATACTTCGTGATTGTATCTTTCCTTTGTGGTTTATCCTTTGTGGATTTTGGGAGGCCTTAGGGGGTCTTGGGGTCCCTACTGAGTATCGTATACTCACCCCTGCACGGGCTATGTCCGCACTACATTGTGTTGGTTGTAGACGACGAACATCGCTGAGCATGGTTGAGGATTGTGGAGCGGAACAGTATCCGGAGGTGGACTATCAGGCGAGACGTACACGGAGCGGATGGTCGGACCCGAGGAGTTGAGGAGACCATCTATACCCACCCTTCAGGTGGGATAGTCTGAGGATGACTCGGTGGTTGCTGATTTACTTTACTGCTGCTGTACTTTCTTTTCAGTTGTACTGTACTTTCAGTTGGGTTTGTATTCTGGCCCATTTACTTTTTAGCACTTACTTTTGTACTCAGTTTACTTAGTGTTTACTACAGCTTGAGTACTCTGTTGTGTTTCTTTACTTATATAAATACAATGCATTCCCATTTATCAGGATTTACGCCTTTGGTGCTAATCTCCAGCCCCTGGCCTATGGAAGGCGGGCTTGAGGTAGTCACGACACGGGCCCCGAGGACGGGTCGTGAAAAATTGGTATCAGAGGAGTCAGTTCTACCGCATAACTCAGGACTCTGATAATTTCTTCTATGTGAAGTAATAATGTTTAGAGTATTGAGTGTGGTTATCAGTCTAGGGAGTCCAGTGTTGGTGCGGTGGCCGACGTATCCATACACCAGGACCCTGACTTTTGATTTCCGACTCAGTGCACGAAAAATTGATTTCATGTATGTTTCAAAAGTTTTCTTTGTGATTACTTTGTGTCAGTTCACCAGGTATACTATATTAACCATGGTGCATCTGTTTATTTTTAGGATGGCCCCACGACAGCAGCCAGCTAGGGTTCCGAGCTTTGTGAGAGATGACAGCCCACCGAGTGACGAGGCCTCGGTACAGGGCCCCATTACAGCAGAGGCACCAACGGTACCTCTACCCACCGAGCCACCGATACCACCAGCCCCAACAGCGGAGAGTGCACGTCGCCTGAGTGCACTGCACGAGTTTCATCATCATAGGTCGCCCAGGTTCCACGGAGAGACGGGCCCTCAGGCAGCCGAGGATTGGCTGGAGGCTGTTGTTTGAGTCTTCAGATTAGTTGGGACACCAGCTGACCTCATGGAGATCCTTACGACGAGTCTCCTGCACGCAGTAGTAGGTAGATGGTGGAGCCTGATGCTCCAGGTGCACGACGAGGCATCTCTACTTTGGATGGACTTCGAGAGCCTCTTCCACTCGGAGTTCGTTCCAGCCACCCTCCATGCGGTGCACATCCAGGAGTTACTACAGCTGCGGTAGGGCAACATGATAGTAGCCCAGTACTCGGAGAGATTTACTGATATCTCATGCTACTCCATAGACATGGTACGTGACCCATTCTTCCGGGCCCGGACCTTCGAGCAGGGACTGATGCATGAGATCAGGGCATCGATGATCTCCCTCAGTATTCTAACATAGGCATGATTACTGGAACGATCCCTTCTTGTAGAGAGCTTTCTAGCTGAGCCTACACCAGCAGCGAGGCCTACCGTAGGGAGACACGTAGCAGAGTCTTCTGTAGCCGGTAGTAGACATATGTCGCAGAGGTCCAAGCAGACTAGACCATCAGGTGGGCGACCTCAGGATACTGGTTCGGAGGTGCGGGGAACACGCAGAAGAGCCAGTCATATGAGAGGCAGACAGTGCTATGCATGCGGCGGGCAGGGCCACATGGCTCGTGACTGCCCGACCCACCATGCAGAGGAGCAGCAGACGGTTGAGGGACCACCCAGGAAGAGGCAGAGGTTCGACTGTGGCGGTCCATAGGGAGAAGGCGGATGAGGTAGAGGAGCTGGACGAGCAACAGGTGGTGGATGACGCTTCGGGGCTCTACCACCACCACCACCAGGAGGTCCACCCCGACCACAGGGAGCTGGCGGGCAGAGGCAGGCTCAGCTTCAAGCAGTGGAGGCTTACGACCACGGCGCACCTGAGATGATTCGAGGTACTATCTGTGTCTACTACACCCTTGCTGCAGTTATTATAGACATAGGAGTGAGTCATTCTTTCATTTCCGCTTCCCTTGTTCGGAGCTCGGAGATTTCGACGGAGCCGTTGGCTCGATCCTTACGGCTAGAGACTCCTAAGGGAGCAGACTCGACGATTACGCACTGGTGCCGGCAGTGTGAGCTTACTCTAGGAGGTGAGATATTCGGCTGGGATCTTCTTGTAGCGGCGTAGAGGCCTTACGACGTCATCTTGGGCATGGATTGGTTATCTACGATCCATGCTCAGATCGACTGTATTAGGCGCAAGGTGCGGTGTGTCCGCACTGATGGGAGCAGGTTCACCTTCATCGGCAAGAAGGGAGCCTTTGCAGCGCAGGATGGACTCACACAAAGGAGAGGATAGCCGACCACTCATCAGTTGGCTAGTCTCATCCTGGGAGCAGTTGATGTGAGGAGTCCGAGTTTTCCTGTTGTGGTGGATCAGTATGCGGATGTTTTTCCTGACGATATTCCAGGACTACCTCCTCGTAGAGAGGTAGACTTCTATATTGACCTATACCCCGGGACAACCCCGATATCTACTCCAGCATATCAGATGGCTCCCGCTGAGCTTCGAGAGCTACGGGTATAACTGTAGGACTTGCAGGGCAAGAGATTCATCCAACCCAATGTTTCACCCTGGGCTTCCCTAATTTTGTTCACTAAGAAGGCGGACGAGAGCTTGCGACTGTGTGTCGACTACCGTGGCCTGAAACAGGTAACCGTGAAGAACAAGAATCCACTTCTGAGGATAGATGATCCCTTCGATCAGCTCAAGGGAGCACGCTGGTTCTCGAAGATAGACCTCAGGTCAGACTATTGTCAGCTCAGAGTTCAAGATGAGGATGTGTAGAAGACGACCTTCAGGTGTCGATATGGCCACTATGAGTTCTTGGTTATGTCTTTTAGTGTAACCAATGCTCCATAAGTGTTCATGAGTCTCATGAACAGGATATTCCAGCCTTACCTCAATCAATTTTTCGTAGTCTTCATTGACGACATACTAATTTACTCGACTACTAAGGGGGAGCATGCTTACCACTTGCAGGTTTTACTGGACACACTCCGAGAGAACCATCTTTATGGTAAGCTCTCGAAGTGTCAGTTCTGGATTCGAGAGGTCCACTTCTTGGGGCACGTCATCTCTGAGGCAGGATTTGCAGTGGATCCTGGGAAGATCGAGGCAGTGCTAGCTTGGGAGCCACCCAGGAGCGTGACGGAGGTGTGGAGTTTCCTAGGTTTGGATGGGTACTATCGGAGATTTGTGCCAGACTTCTCCAGAGTTGCAGCACCACTTTCAGCTTTGATGAAGAAGGGGAAACCCTTTGTGTGGTCGGATAGATGTCAGCAGAGCTTCCAGGAGCTGAGACAGAGATTGACCAGTGCACCCATATTAAGGCTACCAGAGGAGGGAGTAGGGTACGTAGTTTACTGTGATGCATCAGGGATCATAATCGGGTGTGTCCTGATGTAGGAGTGGGCAGTGATCGCCTATAGTTCATGACAATTGAGGCATCACAAGAAGAACTACGTTACCCATGACCTGGAGTTAGAAGTAGTGGTCTTCACCTTGAAGATGTGGCGACACTATCTGATGGGCGAGCGCTTTACAGTCTACTATGACCACCAGAGTCTCAGGTACATCTTCTCGCAGAAGGACCTGAACCTGAGACAATGACGATGGCTCAAGTTCCTCTAGGACTATGACTTTGAGATAGTCTATACTCCTAGGAAGGGGAACGTAGTAGCTGATGCTCTCAGTAGGAGGTCGGGCATTCAGCTACTTGGAGAGGCAACAGAGCATCTAGCTGTGTTGCAGATATCCTTCATGGATAGAGATTGAGTAGCCTTTCTACAATCACTCACAGTCACTCCTCCACTACTTCAGCGGGTTAAAGAGGCACAACGTGGGGACGTTGACTGTGAGATGTGACGTGCACAAATATCCTCAGGACAGGCACCTGATGGATTTTCTATAGGAGGAGAGCACGTCATCCTTTTCAGGGGACGCACCATGGTACCAGCTGCATTACGGGAGGAGGTGCTGAGGGAGTTTCACACTTCCCCTCTAGCGGTACATCCTGGAGTAGTGAAGATGTAACAGGACCTCAAACGACACCACTAGTGGCCGGGTATGAAGAAGGCTGTGGCAGAGTTCGTTTCACGATGCCTCACCTGCCAGCAGGTGAAGGCGGAGCACCAGGTACAAGTAGGCTTGGTACAACCCTTAGAGATACCGGAGTGGAAGTGGGACGGGATATCTATGGATTTCGTGATGGGACTTCCATGTACTTCTAGAGGACACGACTCCATCTGGGTGATTGTTGACCGACTCACCAAGTCGGCCCACTTCTTACCTATCAGAGAGCAGGGCTCAGTAGATATATTGGGACACCTCTACGTTCAGGAGATCATACGGATTCATGGGGTTCCATCATCTATCATCTCTGATCATGACGCTCTCTTTACTTCCTGGCTTTGGAAGGGGTTGCAGGAGGCTTTTGGGACGCAGCTACGCCTAAGAACCACCTTTCACCCTCAGACGGATGGCCAGACGGAGAGGACCATTCAGACACTCGAGGACATGCTCCGTACATGTGTCCTCGACTTTGGTCATAGCTAGGAGGATCACCTACCCTTTGTGGAGTTTGAGTACAACAATAACTACCACTCCACCATTGGGATGGCACCATACGAGGAATTGTACGACCGACCTTGCAGATCACCTCTGTGCTGGACAGACCCTAGGGAGTCAACACTTGTAGGACCAGAGATGGTCCAGGCTATGACAGAGAAGGTGCAGATCATCCAGGAACAGATGAGGACTGCACAGAGCCGACAAAAATCCTGTGCTAATAGGAGGCGGAGACCACTAGAGTTCGAGGATGGAGACCACGTTTTCTTACGGGCCTCACATCGACGTGGATTATGGAGATTTGACCGGGGTAGAAAGTTATCTCCGTGCTTCATCAGACCATTCCAGGTTCTCAGCAGGATAGATGAGGTGGCTTATCGCCTGTCACTTCCACCTCAGTTGCACCAGGTGCACGACGTCTTCCACATATCTCAGCTGAGGAGATACATGCACTACCCTACGCATATCATCGACCACGGGGAGCCGAACATCGATGACGGGGCGACATTTGCGGTGGTCCCGGTGGAGATCAAGGATCGACAGGAGTGGGTCCTACGTGGATGGTCAATTCCTCTAGTGCGCATCAGGTGGCAGCACGGGAACCTCCAGGAGAGCACATGGGAGCGGGAGGCTCAAATGCGTACACAGTACCCTCATTTGTTTCCCTAGTTTACGATGTAGCTTTACGGGGACGTAAAGCCCTAAGGTGGGAGTAATGTAAAGACCCGTAAATTTCAAGGAATTTTTTTTCTTAAATTCTTTGGGATTTTACGAGCACGTAGTTTCTGACGGCACCTGATTCCGAGGCCTGGTGTGCCCGAAATCAATTTCCGAAGTTTAGCTCGGGTACGTTCAGTGAACGAACGAGCGAGTTTTTCTATCTTTTGAACCGATGCTCGGAATTTAAATCTGAGGGCACCGATGAAACCACAACGCCGCTAATTGTTTAAGAGGACCTTTACCAAATATGCGTTTACTCGGGAGGAGTTGTTTTAAAAATGTGGATTAAATAAAAGTGAATAAAATTGTGTATAATTATATTTATTTTTCTAAGGTGGTTTTATCCTACATGGGTAAGTTAGGATGGGAACCACTAACATCCTAACTACCTATGTGAGGATAAATGTGGGGTGGGGCCTGAACAATCCCCAACCCTTCATATTCCCTTAAACCCCTTAAACCCCCCATTTAAACCCCTTGTATTTAATTGGGTGACTTCTCCTCTCCCTCTTTAATAATTCCAACACACATTAATTTAATTAATTGAACCTCTTAAATTAATTGAATTAAGTGTTTGAATTTTGAGTTTTTGAATGCATGGAAAAGTAAAATAAAATAAGGGGAAGCTTATTTTATTTTGGTTAGCTTGTTGTGTTGAGAATTGAAGGAGAGAGCTCTAGTCTCTTTTGAAGAACTTATTCTTCAACGAAGAACGCCAACTCTCCGACGAAGAACGTCGGCTCGGCGGCCCGGGTTTCTCATTCCTTTTCCTCCTCCGCGGCAAGGAAGGAAACAACGACGAGGGAATTCGCCAACGACATCATGCTTGTTCTCTCCATGATAAAAAGAGGAGACGCCGCTTCCTCCTCGGACGCTCTTCGTCGACGTCTACAAAACCTCACCACGTGACGCCGACGTTCATCATCGTTTGTTGAGGTAGGGGTTAAGTTCAATTTTAATGAATTAAAATTGTGCTTTGTTATGTCGTTAAAGTATCTCGTTTAATTTGGCCAAATGTTATCGATGTAACGGGAGGAGATCGGACCGCACAAACACGACCGATTTCTCCTCCCCTTTTCCTTGTTGACCTTCGTTGGTGTTTGTGGAGAAGGCGACGCGGTGCCGTTGCACCGCGTAGGAATGAAGAGAACCGCGGTGGTGGTGCGCGGCGCCGTTGCGCCACGCCGGTGAGGCCGCAGCTAGGAGCGGTCCGCGGCGGTGGTGCGCGGCGCCGTCGCGCCACGCCAGTGAGGCCGAAGGAGATTGCGTCCAGGAGCGGGCCGCGGTGGTGGTGCGCTGCACCGTCGCACCGCGCTGGTGAGGCCGAAGGGGCCGCGACCGGAGTGGGCCGCGGCGGAGGGGCACGACACCATCACGCAGCGCCGATCGGACAAGAGCCACGGCCAAAAGCCACGACGGACACCCAAGGGCGGCCGACTGTGCCGGTCGCCGACGCTCCAGGAGGCGAGACCCCCGCGGGTCCCGCGGCGGCTCAGAATCGACCGACCTTAATGAACGGCCATTACCCGAAGCAGGGGGTGTGTGTAACCCCCCCTGACCTGCCTAGGGTGGACCCCCCGAGGGGGGGGGGGGGCGTTTCAAAAACAAAGGGGACCGCACCCCCTTCATACCCCGCTCGTCCGAAAGCCGAGCCGCGACCGGCTTCCGAGCCGGGCCGGGCCGCCAGCGCCAGGCCGGGCCGGGCCGCACCGCGCCCAATTGGGCCGGACCCGGACCCGGGTCGGGTCGACCCGGTTTGGGCCGACCCAGGGGGTATTGGGCCGGGTCGGACCGGGCCCAAACCCCCTATCTTCGGACCAGGTTTGTTCAAACGCCCATAACATAGGCTACAGACCTCCGATCGATGCACCATCAGTTGCGTAGGGATCCTTGTATCGAGACGGTCATTTCGGTATATTACAATCGAGGTTTCGGTGAAGTTTGTGTATGGTCGGGTTGGTTCAAACCCAAAACCAACCGGGCCCTTGGAGCGGAAACGCCTATAACTTAACGACCGGATATCCGAATGACGTGCCGTCAGTTAAGTTGAATTCCTATTAGTGAGATGGTTCTTTTAGATTACTCCACACGAGGTTTGGACGCAGCTTGAGTATGGTCAGGTTGTTTTAGCTTAAAAACCAATGGGGCCCCTGGGACGGAAAATCCAATAACTCTCAGACCGGGCGTTCGATTGACGCGCCATCTGTCACGTTGAGTTTCTATTAACGAGACAGAACTTTGTAATACATAAAATCTGTACTTCATGAAATTTTATGTATCGACCCTCTTGGATCGTGGAGCAGACCCTCCTAGAATCGAGCATACTGTGTGCGGGAACCCTAGAGCTGGGTGCGACTGCGACAACGATGACGACTGTACTTGGATCCTACGTGGGTTCGGCAGCGAGGACGACTGTACTTGGATCCTACGTGGGTTCGGCAGTGAGGACCACTGTACTTGGATCCTATGTGGGTTCGACAGCGATGGTTACTGTACTAGGATCCTACGTGGGTTCGGCAGCGACGACTTCTGTACTTGGATCCTACATGGGTTTGGCAGAGGAGATGATTCAGAAGCTACATCTATCATCTACACCCCTCTTTGTGAGTAGTATACCTGTGTGAGCTGAGTCTTGACTTTCAATCATTATCATCGATATGATTGACTTGCTTTCCTGTGTGGATTGAGTTGTTCTTTCTTGTGTGGACCGGGTTTTACTTGGGCTCGTGAGTTGGAGCCGAACTGGAATTGATGACTTAGGTATATGTATGGGAATATACCTAAGTATAGTTGGTTGATACTTCATGATTGTATCTTTCCTTTGTGGTTTATCCTTTGTGGATTCTGGGAGGCCTTCAGGGGTCTCAGGGTCCCTACTGAGTATTGTATACTCACCCCTACACGGGCTATGCCCGCATTACGTTGTGTTGGTTGTAGACGACGGACAGCGCTGAGCATGGTTGAGGCTTGTGGAGTAGAACGGTATCCGGAGGGAGACTATCAGGCGGGACGTACACGGAGCGGACGGCCGGAACCGAGGATCTGAGGAGACCATCTGTACCCACCCTTCAGGTGGGATAGCCGGAGGACGACTCAGTGGTTGCTGATTTACTTTACTGCTACTGTACTTTCTTTTCAGTTGTACTATACTTTCAGTTGGGTTTGTATTCTGGCCCATTTACGTTTTAGCACTTAATTTTATACTCAGTTTACTTAGTGTTTACTACAGCTTGCGTACTCTATTGTGTTTCTTTACTTATATAAAGGCAATGCCTTCCCATTTATCAGGATTTATGCCTTTGGTTCTAGTTGCCAGCCCCTGGCCTATGGAAGGCGGGCTTGGGGTAGTCACGACACGGGCCCCGAGGACGGGTCGTGATAGATGTAGGGCAGGTTCGGTGGACAAAATAATTTAAGCTGAAAAATGTTAAAATAACCTATATTTATTGGATAGAAAGTGGAAAGAATAGCATGGAATGGTTTTCACACACACACATGGAGAGTTAGTGGCATGGTTGACTTCTGAATTCCTTGCTCAATTTGTTATCATGAATCTCTTTGAATTTCACTGTGATATGATTTATGAGACATCGTTTTCCATTTTCACTAGGAAGAACTCCTTGGTGTGGTTTGTGTATTTATCACATTACTTTAATGAATTAAAATTTCCCCAAATGTTAAATCTTCATGATGTTGGTAATATATGCATGCATAATTTCTAAAAATGTAACTTTGCCTAGGAGTGAAAATGTTTAGGTGTGGGGGTGTGATCACACTGTGATTCACTGTTTCATTTTCAC
This sequence comes from Viscum album, assembly GCA_963277665.1. Lineage (NCBI taxonomy): Eukaryota > Viridiplantae > Streptophyta > Magnoliopsida > Santalales > Viscaceae > Viscum > Viscum album. Next base: position 228,187,196 of record OY728129.1, on the reverse strand, counting down.
CCTTACACCACCGTTTTAAACTGAGTTTGTATTGTAAATTCCAAATATAATAAAAAATTTAACTTCATGTTAGATTAAATTATTTTGTGTTTATCAATTTCAAAAATGGAAATTATACTTGTTTTGATATTTTCATTAAAGGTGGAGGTGATTTGGAGGCCCTAGAGATCATCTAGAAGAAAAATGGGCCAAACTGCATGGCATCCCATGGACATCTGTCCACTATTTTGAGAAGTAAGAGAATTAAGTGAATCTAAATGTGTTGAAACTTTATGGTCCTCTCAAAAACATCATGGTATACAACTATTCTAAAAAAACTGAAGCCCAATTCGGCCATATGGTGGCCCATACGAACCATTTCGTCCAGGGGACAAAATCTGATCGAATTCAAAAGTTTGGTTTGTTCATTTGACCATATCTCCCAATAAAGTTTTCTAATGGCTTCCAAATTTGACAGGGAGGTAGTAAGGAGGCCTTAAAACAACTCTTATCTTTTGGTTAAGTTGTTATATGGCTTTCTACTATTCCAAAACTGAGACAAAAGTGGTATCTCAAAAAAAGGGTGCTCAAAACCATGTTCTATTTTGGATATAAAAAGGCACCATGGGAACCTCATTTGGGAGTTTGACCATAAGGAAAAGATCTACTATTTTGGAGTCATAGAGGAGTATCCTCCTCATCCTAGAAGTTCTGGAGGCTCCTATCCTCATAGGGGGATCAAGAATGAAGAAGGAGTTTCACCCGAGCTTCCTCCTCCTCCCGATGTCGAGTTAAGTGGTGAGTGATCATTGTGAGGGAGATACACACTTGAAGAGGGAATCCTGACACATAATTATCTATTGGTTTGGTTTATATTGTGGTTTTAATTGTTCTTTCATATTTATCTTTTTTTTTGATGCATTTAATTGAAACACTTTTTATTTCATAACTGATTGGTGTGCGATTTGAAGTGTGCGTCTTGTGTTGTTTCGATAGGACAACATAAGAACCCTTTTATTTCCCAACCATTTGAGATTTAAATGTTCCTTTACAAACCTTAAATCATGCTAATGGGATGGAAATTGACTACAGGATTGTTATGTGAGGTTTTAATTCTAATCACATCATTTTAAGAGGCTTGTGGGTACCCAAGATCTTGGTTAACCCTCAACCAAATGATTACAATAAAATATAATAATCAATTAAAAATGAGTAACTCTTAAAGTGATGTAGTAACTTAGCAATGATCACTTATTTATCTCATATTTTTCTCAATACACTTGATCTTTCAAATTTATAACTCTTTAAATTAAGTTACTTTCTTGAAACTGTTTTCAAAACCACCCCCTCTTTTGTTCTTCTTATTAAAAATACACACTCAAAACCTATAAAAGACCCTTGAGAGATGACCTAGGGTATTACTTAGACTATAAATCAACCTTAAAACATCATCAATTTGATGTGTCACGACAGTGCGGTCACCAATCCAAAGGTTTGGGGCAAACATGAATTTTCTAATTCTAACAGATGAGGGAGAACTAGAAATTACAAAAGAGGAAGTTACCCTTAGTGACTCTAAATAGTGGGATTTAACAATTCATGATGGAATTACTTCATTGAAACCCAACTAAACATGGTTAATAATTGATTTAGCATAGGGGAAAAGATAATTTGAGAACAAATGGGTGTTCTGTTTGAAGGAAGAAACTGACAGAAGGAAGAGGTTCAAGTCATAGATGATGGTGGATGGATTTTAACAAAAGATGGAATTGACTTCTCTAAGATTTTTTTCACTATAATTTAAGCAAACTACCATATGGATAGTATTGAGTATGATTACATCTGATGATCTGTATTTATATTAGATAGATATAAAGATAGTATTCCTTTAAAACTATTTAAAGTAATAAATTTATGTGAAGAAATCATGTGTTCTGGGAATAGTGGAAGCATTCAGTGGTGGGTGATATATGAAACTTTATTTTAATAATCATTGCCTGAAACCATGAGTGTGGATATTTCATGTTAAATTCATAATTAATTTATTTAATATCTAAAGAAATAAATACCTGGGATTATGAACTTTCTTCATTAATGATTGTTGATCATTCAAAAATACCCATTCAGATTGCCTTAATTATGTCGTGAGGATCCAAGGATAGAATCCCTCTAGCGGTGATCCACATGTGCTCCAACGATCTTTGAGCAACACCACTCGATCACTAGGTTCTAGCATGGTAAATCGAATTTCTTGTGTTGTTTGTTCTTGATCCCTCATTCTTCAGTCTTGAAGAAATCTCTTTTGCGCTTCTCATTCTTGAGAGGGAGAGAGAAGGAGGAGTTGAGAGAGAATTTTTTATGCGCAAAAATTCTATGTTCTCAATTTTTGGATGCAATATACAATAGACATAACCATCTATTTATAGAGTCAGGGTTTAAGTTAAAATATTATTTAATTGTATGTCAGCCATTAAATAACATTTAAAACCTTTAATAAACCCCATGAAACATAATAATAATATCATTATTATTCTGTGGCACGTGCCAACTTGCATAATAACAAATATTATGTAACAGTATTGTTAATTAATATTTTTCACTGGAATCGGTCTTGATCCATTTGAACTCATCTAACATTTATTGAAAAACTGAATAAATATTTTATTCATAAATAAATATTTTATTCACAATCTAGAAAATAAATATTTATTAAAATATTTTATTCACAATCTAGTGAATAAATATTTTATATATATTCACATAATTAAATTAATTATTTTTCAATAAAAAAATAATTATTTATTACCTTATAAATATTAGCGATCAATAAAATTTGAATAAAATTATTACTCACTCTTTAGAATAATATTTATTCCAATAATTAAATTCAAATAGAGTTTAATTGAGATCAATAGAAACACTTAGTGTGTGAACCTCTAGGATTCTTTCTCATTGCCATTAGATGGGTTTAACTAAAGTCCAAGATTACTGTCTAACAGCGAGTCAAGGCACCCAAGAGAAAGAACTTAATGTCACAACAACGAAAACCATATATGAACACTCACTATGTAATATAATCTCTTTATCTCAATATCTCACCAATAAAGTTGCACATCCATGTCACCAACCTATATTCTCGATACATATTTCATTGACTATCTGAAATATACATACCATTACACCATGGCCATGGGATTTAGGGTGACAGTTCAATTCCAATCAAAGGGTCGAGATATCAGCTTCCATAAAGATGGAAGAGACAAATCTTTCCTCAACTTATCTATTAATGACATGTCACTTGTGACGCACCCAACTTATCCAACATTTCCATGAACTGTTATCATCATGGTTTACTAAATACATCTAAGTAAACGAGTTTTAACATGTATTAATAAAAATATTACAGTATAAGGACCATCATACATGCTAACAAATATGAATATCTGATGACACCAAAACATGCTAAATTACTACTAGCGGGTCTGTTATCATAATCTATTATCTTAGATATTACCAAGTAAAAACTTCATGAAAAGAATCCTTATATGCTTATGAGTACTCACACCTGAAATTCTATGTACTATGTGTCCCATCATAGTATGTTATCCAATCACATGACATTATTTAAGAATATCATCATACCACATTAAGGTTTTTATCATAGTAGGAAACTACTATGACCTTATCAATGTGATGTATAATCTACATGCATAAAAATGATCAATATTTAATAAGAAGTTTTATTAATATTCAATACATCGAATATACAAATAATCAAAGTACAAAGAGATGGTCCTAGGACACCAACTCCAACAAATAGAATAGGAATTTCTCATAATTGTGATGAATTATTTTCAATGGATTATCGTCACAAATGACTTTTTGCAATGGGTGTCCATCGCAAATAGCCCATAGTGAAAGAGGGCATCAAAAATATAATTATTTGTGATGATCTATCGCAGAAAACCTTTATTGTAACGAATATACAATTCATTGCAAAAAAATCCTGAAATATTATTTAAAACGCTTTTGTGATGATCCGTCACAAATAACATTTAAAAAAAAGAAATAATTAAAATTATTTATAAATTAAAAATAAAATTACAAATATTTAAAAATCATTAAAAAAATTTAAAAAATTAAAACACACATAAAAGTAATATATCATTTCAAATATAATATGTCTATCATACCAAATTACAAAACAGTCATAAAATCTTTAGAAATCATCAACTGACATCGAGTGGAGGAGGATCACTCAAAGGACCTAAGGCAGGAAACTCCATACCAACGCCACGTGCAAGTCACCGTATATACTCCATCATCTCCTCATCTCTCAAACACTTTTGCTCATGCTCCTCCTCCCTTTGCTTCTGCATCTACTGTATAATCTCATCCTAAGCTCTCAAACTCTCCTCATAATTGCAGTGAAAGACAACATTGATGAAGACTCTCCACGGGCTCCCTTCACACTCATTGATGCCATTGCAGAAGTACCATAATAACTTATAGGTGTTAGTTGAGAACCAATACCAATAACTCTACCTTTCTCGACACCCTTTGAAGTCTCATGTATCTAAGCCCCTCATCAAAACTTGAATCAATAGTGACATCTTGTTTGGTATCATCTTGACTCTCCCATGAATGAGAAGTCGTAGCCTCATATGTTTCCTTTAAATATAATGACAAATTAGAATAATAATAAAATTAATATTGATGACATTGTTCAAAAAAATCACTAACCATAATACAAAGTTTTTGTTCACCTACAAATTCTCTTATATGGGGATCAATATACATCTTTTTATAAACTTCAAACACCATAATAGATGGGTCAGTAGCATCCTGTATAATATAACAAACATGCTATAGTTAAAGTAAATATATATTAATAAATAATATCACTTATCACATGTCATCTATGTATGCCAAATATATGACTCCCGACCCTATGGGTGACCTCTTACCTCCCCTAGATCTAACGTCCAACCGATGATCTCCTACTAAAAGTCTCTCTTAACTAGAAATATCACAATCCATCCTATACTTGAGCTGATATATAGTTGGGATGATGGGAGATGCAAACCTGATCGAAGAAGATAACACAAGATTTATCCATAGCTTGCTTTCTGATGTTGTGAAACTGACGAAAGCACTCACGTATACAAGTATCCCATGACTTTCGGATAAGACCTCTCTAGCTATCAGAAATCGGAGAAAATAAATTTTGCAAGAAAATTTAAAAAATATGTTAGTAATTAAATAAATTTTAAAAAATTATATATTATTTAATAGCGTACAATCCAATGGTTGAACATCTAGTCACACATGATGATGGGTACCGGGTCCCATGACACCCATGGCTCAGAAAAATAATTTCTTGCACCGGCCTGCCCAATGACTAAATTCAAAAAACTGTGCAAATTGAAACAAATATATAATCATAAAATTACTATCAAAATTGATACACTTAGTTAATATAAAATAAATATCTTAAACAATTAAACATACCTCTATAAATGAGGATCAAAATAAACAGATGTTCGTCTCTCCAGAATAGGATATGGAATCAGTAATCGAGAAAAACTGTTCCCCCTCCTAGTAGGCGCACTAGCCTGAGGTAGAGGAGCTGAATTTGGCTCATCATCAGGAAGTATGACATCAGTGAGATAATGTAATAGATTGTCTGGATCATCTCCAGCTATAGGAAACAAATATTTTTACTAGTAAAAGATTGTTAAAACATATATGAAATATAAAAAACCAATAAATGTCAGAATAAAATAATTTTACCTATAATATATTGCTAATACAAATATGAAATTTAAAAAACTAATAAATATTATAATATGATACCTGTAAATAATTACCTGAATATAATACATCAATCGTCATCTTCATCGCCATTTTTATCAATATCAATGTCTTCATCCTCATATTCAGCATTGTCAACTTCCATATGACTTTCAATTTCATAATCCCTTATTACTTCATCAAAATTATCTATATCATTGTCCCTTAACTAGGGGGTTTCATCATTGATATTTATATCCCATCAGGTAAGAGATAGATTTTGGGATATTTCTTAAAAAAATTCAATATGTTGTACTTCTATAAAACCATTTTCATTTTCAATAAACTGATTTTCACGTGATTTAATTTTTATCACACTCCACCAGTCCTTCAAATATCTCAAAACATCACAGTAATTTTCATATTAAACTTGATGTGCTTGATGTTCCAACATAAATGGTTCATTTGATGTAAGAAGACTGTTATATTTAATGTCAACGACTCCATGTCGTGGATGAACTCACAACCCCCAATTAGTATCAAACTAATGACATTTAAACATTGTAACATAATTTGGTCCTAGATAACATAACTCAATTATTTCATATATTATACCATAAAAGTCAACTTCACTTTCCTTATGATGGTATCCTTTCAAAAAAACACCACCATTCATTGATTTATTTGAGTCACCATATATGCGTGTATGGAATTGAAATCCATTAACCACATACCCATTATAATATTTTACCAATTTCGATGGAGGATTTTTAAACACACATAATCGACTGTTAATTTTATTTTCATGTTGTGTTATCTATAAGAAATAAAAATTATTAATAATAGATATCATTAAAAGTTGATTTATTATTCCATAGAAAGAAAATTAACTTACCAATCTTTGAAACGAATATGAATTTTTTTGTTGCCGATGTTCCTCAAGAGAACCTGATGTAATTTGTATAAATTGATTTTTATATGTTCATCATATATTCTACAAAAAAGTTAATTTAAATAAATATATATTTTATAAATATTTAATGAAATAATAAAAAAGTAGTACTTACTCCACAAATCATGTCATTTCTTTACAATTCAATAAAACATAAGTATGAGCTCTGTGCAGTTCTTCATCTATAATTCATCACTCATGATAAGCATCAAAACCAAGCTCAAGATGATTAAAAACTAACAACTGATGGTCTGTGACATCATCAACATTTTTCTCATTGCGACCCATGTGATTATATTTTAAAGGATATTCTGACTGAAAATAATAAGAGTATAAATTTGAAATTTCCTCCTGCAAGTATGCTTCTGCAATCGACCCTTTAACTGATACTTTGTTACGTACTTTCTTCTTTAATTTTTTCATACATATCTCAAATAGATACATACACTGGAATTGTACCAGCCCTCCATATTTATCTTCACATGGAAAATGCAATATTAAATGTTCCATGAAATCAAAGAATCTCGGTGAGAATATTTTCTCCAATTTATATAAAATTAAAACAACATCTTTTTCTAGAAAACACAATGAATTATAATCTGATGTTGTCACACAAATATCTTGAAAAAATATGATATTTCGGTTAGCACGTCCTGGATTGAAGAATTCAACAACCCTATAAGACCAACATATAGTAATCTTTCAATTATGACATGATGGTCATGTCTTTTTAACCTGGTAATATGCCCATTTCTGACACAATGAGAAAAATTAGAAGCATAACCATCTGGTAACCTCAAATATCTAATATATTGACAAAATAATAAAAAAAATTCTTTACTAAGTGAGTAAACTTCTTTTGGCTTCATTAATTTGTGAGATATTTCATCTTCAAATAATTCAAGTTCAGGACGTCTACAAATCTGGGCAAGATCTAACTGTGCCTTTACATTATCTTTGATCTTACTAGGTGTGTCTAACATTATATAAAACATGTTACCAAAAATATTCTTCTCAATATGCATTGCATCTAACATGTGACAAACCAACAAAGCAGACCAATATGAAAGGTCCCAAAAAATATTCTGTTTTATCCAATTATGATCTCTCCCAAAAACATTTATCTTTTTCTCATTTATGGTTGGTCTAAAAGTAACATGAGGTAATGTAGATATAATAGATTTTACCTGATTACCTGAGAGCACTGCTGGAGGTGTGTGTGTTTCAATTCGACCTTTTGTAAAATTAATTTTGTTTCTTTGAAAAGGGTGATCCGTAGGAAGAAATATCCAATGACAGTCAAAATAACTAACCTTTATCCCATTACAAAGCATAAATAATTTGTTCTCAGCCATGCTGTATGAACATGATTTTAAACTATGTGTGCTCCATCCAGATAACATACCATGGACCAGTTTTTCACCGATCGTCCATATTAATGCAACCTTTAATATAAAATTATGATATGCAGTTATATCAAATGTAGTCACATTTTTGTTCCATAATAAAATTAACTCATCAATTAGTGATTTCAAATAAACACCAATATTCTTATTTAGATGTCCTGGAATTAACAATGTCAAATATATATATGGTTCCTTCATCAATATCTAATGAGGCAAATTGTAAGGAGTATTGAAAATAGGACAACAAGAATATTGACTGCCATAAGCACCAAATGGATAAAAACCATCACTAGAAAGGCCCAACCATATGTTATGAGGTCCTATAGCAAAAGAAGGATATGTATGATCAAAATGTTTCCATGAGTCACAATCACATAGATGATTTAATCTTTCTGTGACAGAAATATTTTATTTATGCTACGTCATAAATCTAGCTATTCTACGAGACATAAATAAATGTTGTAAATGAGGTGTAATTTGAAAATATCTCAACTATTTCATGGGAACTCTAGAATTTCCTTATTGTGCCTCTTTATACCTCGATTCTCCACATGTTATACAATTAACCAAAGATTCATACTCTCCATAATATAATATGTAGTCATTTTAACAGGCATAAATCTTTTAATAACTTGGATCCAAATTATGAACCAACCTTTTACTTTCATAGAAACTTATAGGTAATGTATTTATATCAGGCAACGATGACTTAACCAAAGATAAATTTTGATAGAAACAAATATTATACATTTCAAAATCTGATTTAATAGCCATAAATTTTGTAACAGCTTCAAGTTTGCTCATCAGGTTTCCCAGATATAAGGCCTCCTCAGCGGATTTCAATAAATTGTAAAACTGAGAAAGTTCAGATTCAGGATTTGGAATATCATTCTGAGTTGTTGTTTCATGAATAGATAGACCAACTACCTCATATATTAAATTATGAAATAATAGATCTTGAACCAAAAAATTTGTATTTTATACTGAACTCTTTTCACCATGTTGATACCAAAAAATATAATCTTTGTGAAAACCAGAATGCAATAAATGAAGTCCAACATTGTCAAATGTCCTAAGATCACATTTCTAACATGGAAATTTAATTATTCCTTTAGAAACAAAATCTGAATTTGACAATGAAAATGATATAAAGGATTCAACAACTTCATTGTAGACAAGATTTAAACTAGATCCATTTGGATTTTTGTGATTATTTACCCAATCATGATCACGTAGTAGATACCGGTTTCTACTTCCCAAGTCTATAGTTAAATAAAAAACAACAACAACAACAAAATTACAGATCATTTTGACTAATTAAAAATTATTATTATATTTTAAAACCTTAAAATATTCTATAGAATATGATCAAAGTGAGGCACTAGGTTACCACTGGATTACAGGGCCCGTAGAGGCTTGATATAGATAAAATAACAATATTAAATATATTATATAAGACGCACACTATTTTTTAAAAATAATAGAATATCTCTCGAAAATTGTATCATATAAGACACACACTATTTTTTAAAACACATGCTATTTTTTATATTTTTTATATATTTTTACAAATTATTATTATGATTTTCTAATCATCGGTAATATTAACAATTTATTAATAATAATGACTCATTGATTGTTAAATATTATAAATTATTTAAATTAATACTATATTTTTAATAATTAAGATTTTTTACGAATTTTTAACAAGTCTTATAATTGTTATACTTTTTTTAAAAGAATTACTAAAAATTATCCTAATTATTATTAACTAAGTTTTTAATAAATAATACATCTTTTATTTTTTTTCTATTAAACCAATTTTTAACGTTTTTAATATAAAAAATTCTTATAAATAACATTTAGTTAAAATGTTTACTTTAAATTAATTTTATCATCATTCTTAAAAAACACTTATTTTTATTTATTTCATACATTATATATATATATAACATAATCAAATCTATTTACATCAAATTAATTTTACACATTTTTCAAAGAAATTAACATATTAAATCCACACACACACACACACAAATTTTCATATATTTCATCAATTTTTCAAATTATTAATAATATTTTGTAATTAACACTATTATTTACTATTTATTATTAATATTAAGTAAATAATTATTTATATAGATTTATATTAAAAGATTTCTAAATTAATATAAATATACCAAAAAAATTCTGACAAATTTCTTTAAACCAATATACATATTAAATTTATATATACATAGATATAAATATACATAAATATTTAATATATATTAATAATATTGACTAATTAATTAGTAATTATTATAAATTATGTAATGATTATTATCAATTATTTAAGTTATTATTAAATTTTTAATAATTATTATATATATGTATATCACGATTTCATAATTAATATAAATACATAAAATATATTCCGACTCTTTTAAATAAATATACATATCAAATATATATATATATATATATATATATTAAACCTTACATGTATTGTGAAAATATTTATATATACATATTCAGATGTTAATATATATATATATATATATATATTATATGATTTCATAATCAAATATATTTTTACATGTTTTTTTAAACAAATATATATATCAGATAAATACATACATACATACATACATACATACATACATACATACATATATATATATTAAAAACCTTACATATTTTTTAAAACGTTTATATACGTCTGTCTGTATATATATATATCATAAACTTTACGCATTTTTGTAAAACTTATATATATATATATTCACATTTTAATATACATACATGTATGTATATATATATTAAAAATATTACACAATATATATATATATATATATATTAAAAATTGCACATTTTTTAAAACATTTATAAATATATACACATAATGTATTGTTTACATATATTTATATTAATTTTTTTAATTAATCAGAATGTATTATTTATATGTATTTATATTAAAAGATTTATCAATTAATATAAATATATGAAATATATTTTGGATTTTTTTTAGCAGATCTATATATCAAATTTATATATACATATATACAAATATACATACGGACATACATATATGTATGTATATATATATATATAAAACCGTAAACATATTTTTAAAATCATTTATATATATATATATATATATAAACACATACAAATATCAAAATTAAATACACATTTTAATATATATATATATACACAAACATATATCAAAATTAACATGGTACACAAACATACTTCTATATATATACATACACACAAATATAAATACAAAACACACATAAATATCAAAAATAAAAAATTAACAGAATTCATAAAAATCAATTAAAATAAATTATATGAACTAGATTAAAATAAAAATAGAGATTAATACAACTGTTTCAATCCTAAATATCAAACGAAACATGAAAATCAGATAAATTTCTAAACTTATAGTTTAACCAAACTAGTATATTTGACATTGAACCAAAATATGCAAAAAAAGAACCAAAATAAAATCAAAATACAGATCAGTACAATTACATCTATCCTAAATATCAAATAAAGCATGAAAATCAAATAAATTTCTAAACCTAGGAACCAAACCAGTATATTTAACACTAAACCAAAATACACTAAAAATTGATGGAGAATGTAAGCGGAGTCCATACCTTGAAGATCTTAGCTGAAATTAGAAAAAAAACAGGAATAACAGAGCCGTATAGTGTTGAGAAAAATTGGCCACCCATAGGATTTGCAGCACGTTCGGGAGAGGGAGGAGAAAGGAGAGGAGGAAGAAAGAAAGGAGGGATGCATGGGTGTTAAAATGATTGGGTTTTTTATGAAAATATATTTGCAATGAAATTAATACCTTCACAAATATTTTTCATCAAAATTATTTGCGACATACACTAATTTCTGTCGCAAATTATTCCGAGCCTAGGGGTATTTACGATGGATTTTTTCATCCATCGCAAATGCCCGTCGTGATTACTTTTCACACTGGGTGGTGGGAAAGCCCACCAAAACTATTTGTGACTGATTATTTATTCTGTTGTAATAAACCATTAATTGTGACAGAATAAATAATTTGTTGCAAATAGTAATAGAAATCACACTATTTGCGACAGGTCATCTGACTATCTCAAATTTCCTAAATTCTAGTAGTGAAACTCCCACTTTTATTAGATTCAACTACCCATGACCTTCAGTCCACTAGACCTCACATGATAGTCATGTTTCTACTGAGTTAAGGCTTTAGTCAAGGGGTCCATCACATTTTCTTCTATGGAAATACTACTCACTACAACTTCACCTCTTTGAGAAAAATCCCTCAAGGGATGATACTTATGAAGTATGTGCTTTGTTCACTGATGTGACCTTGAATCTTTTGAAAGAGTCACCACTATAATATTATCACAATAGAGTGTGATAGGATATTTACTTCTAGGTATCACATCGATCTCTTGAATGAAGTTGCGCATCCATACTACTTCTTTAGCTGCCTCAGAAGTTGCAATATACTTAGAATTTATTATAGAATATGCAACTATTGCTTGCTTTGTGATCTTTTATAAACTAGGATCATATCCTTATTATACCAAAAATACTTAAGGATAGTCTTGAATACCATCCAATGCCGGTTACCTAGACCATCTTGATATCTTCATACCATAATTAATGCATAGGTGACATCTAGCCTAGTACATAACATATCATACATGGCTGAACCAATCACTAATGCATATAGAATCCTTTCCATTCTGTTTCTTTCCCCATGTCTCTAAGGACACATTTTTCTAGAAATATGAATTCCATGTGATGATGGAAACAATCCCATCTTATAATATTCCATACTAAATCTTTTCAGTATCTTGTCAATGTATGTACTTTGACTTAGGCTGAGCAACCTCTTGGATCTATTATGATGAATCTTGATCCCAAAAATATATAATGCCTCACCCAATTCCTTTATAGAGAATCATTTATTAAACCACACCTTAACATACTGTAAGATTGGTATTTCATTTCCAATAAGTAATATGTCATCAAAATATACTATTAATAAAACAACTACACTCCCACTAAACCATTTATATACACATGGATCACATTCATTCTTTATGAAACCAAATTCCATTATGGACTCATCAAAATAAATGTTCCATGACCCGGATGCTTAATTTAATCCATAAATAGAGCTTTACAACTTGCATTCCTTGTTGGAATCCTTTTTGAGTCACAAACCCTTTGGGTTGTGTCATGTATACATCTTCTTAAAGGTTCCCGTTAAGGAAGTTTTCTTTGACATCTATTTTCAAAATCTCATAATCATGGAAATTTGCAATGTAAAGTATAATTTTGATGGATTTAAACATTATAATTGGTGAAAATGTTTCATCGTAGTCAATACCTAGACACTATTTAAACCCTTTTGCAACCAGTCACACCTTATAGGTACTGAATCATCCTTCTATGTCCAGTTTCTTCTTGAATACCCTTTTTCAACCAATGATATTTACATCTACTATAGGGTCTATCAAAATCTAGACATGGTTTTGGTATATGGAATCCATTTTAGAATTCATAGCCTCTTTCCACTTGAAAACATCTACGCCACTTATTGTTTCCTTATAGGTTAAAGGGTCAGTATTATCAACTAATAATGAGTCACTATCCTCGATGACTAGAAAACCATATTGTTTTGGTTCTCTAACCTCTCTAGTACTCCCACGTAGTAATTATGTCTTTGGAACAAAATCTTCTTCCATGGGTATTTGCTGAATTTGTTCCTATTCCAACTCTTGTGTATCTTGAGCCTTGACTTCATTGAATTCTATCTCTCTCTCACTATCTCTTTCAGAGATAAGATACTCCTCAAGAAATGTGGGATGTATGTCAACCAAAAACTTTTTGTATGAAAAATTTTATAGGTAAATCCTTTTGTTTCTTTAGGATATCCTATAAAGATACACTTTATGCCTCAGGGTGTAATCTTGTTACCTGAAGAGGACTTAACAAATGCTTCACAACCCCAAAAATGTAAGTAAGACAACACAAGTTTCTTTCCATTCCATAATTGGTATGGTATACCATTTTTTGCTTTAGTTGGCACTCAGTTTAGTATGTATACTACTATTTGTAATGCGTATCCCCAAAAGGACAATGGAAGACTCACATGACTCATCTTTGATCTCACCATGTACAACAAGGCACAATTACTACTTTCACTTACACCATTCCACTGAGTCATATAAGGAGGTGTCAGTTGAAATAATATCCTGAAGTCCCATAAATAATCAATAAAGTGTTGATTAAGATATTATCCACCACGGTCTGAGTGGAGTTTCTTAATCTTCTTACCAAGCCGGTTCTCAACTTCATTCTTGTATACCTTTTGAATTTATCAAAAGAATTCAACTTATACCTCATTAAGTAAACATATCCATATCTACTAAAATCATTAGTAAAAGTTATGAAATATGATTACCCACCCCTTGACTCAATAGGAAATGGTCCACACACATCGGTATGAGCTAATTTAATAAGATCTTTAGCCTTTTCACATTTCCCACTAAATGGGGATTTGTTCATCTTTCCTTTTTAAACATGTGTGACATACACCAAGTGGTTTTAGTTCAAAAGAATATAAATATCCATATTGATGTAATTTAGTCAAGAATTTTTCATTTACATGACTTAGCCGATGATGCCAAAGTTAGGTGTGGTATGAGTCATGTGAAGTAACTTCATTATCGATTACCATTACTTGGTTCGTGTAATCCAACGCATAAATACTGTTATTTAAATGTGCCTTACCATAAAAAATACTATCTTTATAAAAGACGCAACATTTATTCCCAAATTTGAAAATAAATCCATCTGTATCTAGTCAGGATACATAAATAATGTTTTTGATAACTTAAGACACATAATAACAACCCTTTAAAACCAAGATCATTTCGGTTGACAATGTGAGGTGGTATTCCCTGATAGCTACAACAACAAGTTTAGATCCGTTGGGTGCTCATAGATATACCTCCCCCAGTTAATCTTTCTAAATCTACTTGGTTCATATGTTTTAATACATATGTGAGCACCACAAGCTATATCTAATAGCCAATTTGTAGAAATATATAAAATACACTCGATAACAAACGCACCTGAAGCTTTCCCTTGCTTCTTTGGCTGGGTGTAGTTTTTCTTCCAGTGACCCTTCTCACCACATGTGAAACAAACAACATCTTGTTCCCTTTCTTTCCCCTTGATCCTCCTATTCTTGAAAGGGTGTGAATAATCTTTTTACTTAGATCTCTTCAATTTACCTTTCCATTTGTTCACCATAAGTATGGAAGGCTTTTAACACTTCGTATCCTTATCAACTTTGCAAAAGAGAGTGAGAAGATTTGGAAGATACTTCTCAATGTTATTCATATTAAAATTCACAAAAAAGATATAGAAGTTTTGAGGGATAAATTCTAGAATGAGATCAGTGCCCAGTTCTCTGGGAAGTTTAAACCCGAGAACCCCTAAGCACTCAATGTAGCCAATGATCTTTACTACACGAGACCAAGTTGGGGAACCCTCTCTAAGATTGATCTGAAAGAGCGCCTTATAAATCTCAAACCATTAATGTATATCTCTCTCTTGGTAAATACCATAGAGGTGCTCAAGCATGATATATGCATCCATGTTTTTGTGAGACTTTATTAGTTCACTAAACATCGATTGTAACATCCCGACCTGGGATCCACTTAACCCATGCCCTGAGCCGGTGGGTCGCATGACCTCAAGTGCGCCTCCTTGTATACCAGAGGCTACCGATTAGCAATGAGGGTGTAAGGTGGTACGATGGGGATACTATACCCTCATATCATAGTGGCACAATGGATAAAATAAATAAGAAAACAACAATTAAATCATCTATAAACAAAAATTAAAATTATAGGACCAGTGACTCGCCATAGCGAAAGCATGATACAATAGAATAACATAATAGAATCAAATACAGTAGTCAAATGCAGAAGCGTAGACAACCAACAACTATAATAATATCAAAATCTAAGAGGCTGAGTCATATACAATTATGTCATGACATGCTGATATATAAAAAGATAAACAGGGGACAAACATATACAATATGCTATACAAAAAATACTAAAATACCAAAAGACTACTCCACTAGCATCATGATCATATGCTCGGTCCTCTACTCCCATGATCCATGATAATATTAAAAATAATAAAACATCTTTAGTGGGGTGATTACCCTTACCCATACTTATAGACAAGTAATCTACTCAAGTACCAATGGAAGCCCAAGTAGGGCGTGAGATAAAATCCCAGCAGGCCACCACCAAAGATGTATAGTAATAATCCAAACTATTTACATTGAAACAAAATTGTTAATGTATAAATAATAATGAACAATACTGAAATAATAAATACCTGATAGATCAGGTTTCTACAGGAAACCTAGATGGCTCTACCTACTTCAGTATAGGCTGGTGGAAGTTTGATCTGTAACCATAAACACATATATATAGTAATTGTAGCACCCTTGTTTTCAAGTAAGTGACCATTTATTTATTCTTTTTAAGTATTTTAAGTGTTTGGGTGAAATTTGGGAGGGTTTGTAAGACCTTTGGAATGTTTTTCGGGCTTTTCTAAAGGTGTAAGGTTTGAGCACAATTTGTAGAAATCGTGAAAATCCTATAAGAAACCGTGCATAGTGAGACAAGGGATAATGGGAAGGTGCACTATTTGTCCAAACCATGAGTAATCCTAGGAGAAATCATGAAAAGTGGGATAAAGGTATTTTTCATGGTTGGTACATGGTTTGTCTAATAGTGTGCTTCAACCGTGCAAGGTGCTCCTTGAGGTAGAGGTTGGCGCACAGTTAGCGCGTGATTTTCCTAACCATGCGACTAACCATGCATGTCTTAAAAACTAGATCCTAAAAAAGTGTATATAGGTCGGGATTAACCTTTAACCCATGTTTTCCCTCCATTTAGGCTATAAATTTAAAATTATTCCTCTAAAAGGATGTTAAACCTTTCCCCATCGAATAATAAGTGATCCAGAGGCGTTTCTTGGTGCGTTGAAGTCCGTTTCCCTTGGTAAGTCTTTGTTTGTGGTAGTTTTTCATAGTTTTCCTTAAATATACTTTCTTTCCTCTCTCGATTTCTTAAATATAGTCTGTTTTAGATAAACATAAGGTGTTTTATGCTAATCATGGTTAGATTTGGCCTTGTTGTTGTTAGGGAAAGATATCTAAGATATGTTTTTGGAGATTCAACTTGGTTTTGTGGGTGTTTTCGTGTCGTTTTTTGTTCTCACCATAATTCCTGAGGTAGATGGCTTCACTCTCAACTCCTCTTACTAGAACTTGAAGGATTAGTTTCAAATCATATAAATTGATTAAATTTGGTAGTGAAATTGGTATGAAAAGCATGGAAGAAACCCTATTTAGTGATGGTTTGAGTATTTTGTGGATTTGTGGAAATTGTTTATGAAAATTATTTATTTTCTTAATTTTAAAATGTCAATTTAAAAATATGGATTGGTTGGATTTGTGGAAATGGTTTTTTGAAAGGTTTTAAATAAAAATAATAGTTTTATTATGATGAATTGAAATTATTGATTTGAAATGGTTTTTGCATACATGGTAGGTGTGAGTTCATGATTTCGATGTGACCCTAAATAAGGGGCATCTACCATTGGTGTACAAAGGGACATGACCCTAGATAAGGGGTGTGTGTCATTGGGGTATAATGAGATTGGACACTTTGTGACAACTTAGTGTATGGATGAGAAACTGCTCATGAGTATGGAACTGTCAATGAATCATTCATGTGTGGGTGTGTGGGTGAATCATGGAATGGGTATGCCAAAAATAAATGTGAAATGGTTTAAAGAATTATTTTACTACTTTTCCTTGGAAACTATTTTAGTATGGAAAACTATTTTGGTGTTAAACTTCTTGGATTTGATATAAAATATTTCCAATTGTTTTATATTTTTTTTTTATAAATGTGATAACATGTTGGTGTGAGTAGGGAAGTCATTTTGGGAAAGCCTGTTGAGTTTCATTTCTCATACCTAATTTGTCACTTTGGTGATTTTGTAGATATTGTTTATCGGGACACAAGAAAAGGTAAGGAATCACACTTCTTTAGTGGTGCTTCATGATACTTGGTTTGTATCATGGAGTTGGAGTGTGGATCATGTTTATAGCTATGGAGTTATGTCTTTGGAGGCCTTGGGTTTTGTTGGTTTTGCCTTCCACTTTGTACTTTGATATTAGTTGTCTTCCTCTGTGGTACTCTTTTGTAGTTTGATTTTGATATCAGTGGTATTACTTTGAGTTGTCTTACATTGTTATCATGTATCATATCGTGGTTTTGTTTGATTGTGGTTTTTTTATTTATAAAGGGAAATTCCCCCCAATAATTTTGAAGCCCTTGTCATTTATTATTATCCTTTGGCACTTTAGGGATGTTTCTTAAGGAAAATTATAAATTTAGCCTCAACTAGAGACAATTAGTAGGGGAAGGATGTTACGAGTGGTATCATCTTGTTTGGTACTTGAATTTAAAGTGGTATTAGTCTTGGTTAGTCTTTGACTCTATTATCTTTTTTCAGTCTTGGAGTTGAAATCCATTCTGGTCTATTCCTTGAGTTGGGTTGGTAGAAAGGAGTAGGATTGTCAAAACTTGAAATATAGAGAGCAAAAGGGCATAACTAACCTTTTTATGTTGAACTTAAAGTTACTAGGGAGTTGGGTACATAAGTGTTTTGGAGACACTTATAGAAATTGGAATCTCATTGTCATGGGTTTAACTAATGAGACGATCGTGACATAAATCATATAAATTACTTCCCACTAGGAGTGCACATTTCATTTTGAGTAGTGATATATGATTTGGTAAAAAAAATTGATTTTTGAAAATTTTTAAAGTTGTTTTCAAATGTGAGATTTTGAAAAGGCATGAAATGGTTATTTTGAAAATGGTATGATTTTCAAAAGCATGGGGAAATTTTCAAAAATGATTAAATATGGAAAATTTTGAATTTTAGAAAGTAATATTATGACAGATGATGTGGCATAATTTTAAAATTTTAAGCCTTAAGTTGTTAAAGAGTGGGACTTATGGTGTTTGTTGTTTGTATAGAAAATGACACCTAGTAGGCATTATATAAACCAACTGGAGAAAGTTGCTGAGAATGTGGTTTCACTTGAGCCATAGGTAAACCAAAAACTAGTTTAGAGTATAGTTTAATCTTTTCAAGTTATGGAAATTGGGAACATGAGATATAAACCAAGGAAAGTGGATCATTCTATCCAGTTCTAGAGGAAGAATCCACCCATATTTTAGGGAGATTCGGAACCAGAGAAGGAAGAGGTGTGGCTAAATAGGATGAATTGAATATTCAATTTCCTTAGCACACCAGCAGAGTTAAAAGTCAATATGGAGACGTATATGCTGGAGGATCTTGCATGCCTATGGTGGGATTTAGCAGTTCAGGATAAATTAGACCAAGGCCTTACATAGAAGGATTTTGAAGAATTGTTCAATAAACAATTCTATCCACATATGTTCAGGATTGCAAGAATGGTGGATTTCTTCATTTTGAAATATAAGAGACTCACAGTGATAGAATACGTGTCTAAATTCATGAATTTAGTTTGCTTTGCACCTAAAGTTTCTACTAGTGAATCCTTAAAGGCACACATTTTTGAATCGGGGTTGAGGCAGGAGATTCACTCAAAGATTGTCATGCTCTGTATAATGTATTATACAGAGATGGTCAATAGAGATACAATGGCTAAAAAGAACATCTCATGAACTAAGGGTGGAGGGGGAATGTTGATACCTATGGGAAATGGTGGGAACTCTAATGTTGGGAGCAATATCAAGAGGGACACCCATTTCCAAGGTATGAGGATGACTTAGAATCAGACAGCTGGATTGGTAAATATTCCTCCAAGACCCAAGTGCAAAGATAGATGTTTCTAATGTGGTTCATTTGACCACATGAAACAATAGTGTATGGAACCACCTAGAGAATGTAACAATTGCAATCAGATTCGGCATCTTCAGTGCTATTGTTGCAATGCTCTGAGGTTGAGTGTTTGAGACACTTCTCATGTGTCGCAGATGCCATATGATTTGATGGGACAAGGGAGGCAGAATAATCCTCATCAGTAGGAAAAGAGATATCCATGAAGATTTTATGAATACCATTACTAATAAATAGGGGAAATCTCAACATGGAAGCAAAGAATAAAGTGCTGCGAGTAAGAAATTATATGGAGATGAACAAGTTATTGTGGATAATCAATCTAGACCATCGATGAAGTGAGGTAAGATTATTTTGAATTCTACCCTTATGAAAGATTTTTTTGATATAAGTGAATCCCATTCATTTATTACTTCTTGTTTTATTGATTTTTTGAGTTTAAATGTTTATATGATGTCTTCTATGTTGAAACTGAAAACTTCTATCAGTCAAAGAGAATGTAATACCTTTGTGTGTAGAGCGTGTTCTATAATTGTTGATGGAACTGAGTTGATATGATACTTCTCTGTGCTTGATATGGATTTCTATGATATAATCCTATGTATGGATTGGTTTAATACATTTAAGGATCACATCGACTGTTATACCCGAAGGGTCATTTTTACAACTAATGATGGTGTCAAGCATCTCTTTTGAGGAGACCGGAATGTAAAGACAGGTGCAATGACCTTATTGGAACCAAAAGTTGGAATGATCTCATACCAATTTTCAGCATTGAATATGTAATCAATGGAATATATCAAGAATAATAGTCTTACAACTATTTTGATCACTTTTTGGATGTTTTTCCCAAGAATTTATCAGGGTTTCCGCCTATAAGAGAAGTGGAGTTTATGATTTATCTCCTTTCAGGGACTAGTACTATTTACCTTTGGTCTTAATGGATGGAATTAACAGAATTAAGAGAACTAAAAGTTCATTTGGAATATTTGGAAAGCAAAGGTTCCATTTGGTCGAGCATATCTTCATGGGAAACACCAGTCTTGTTTGTCAAAAAGGCAGATGAAACTCTTCGGCTATGTGTGGATTATCGTAAGCTTAATCAATTTATGATAAAGAACTGATATCCAATTCCATGAATTTATGATCTATTTGATCAATTTAGTGGATCTTAGTGGTTCTCTAAGATTTAATTTCAATTAAGATATCACCAATTGAGAGTTTAGAAGGAGGATATTCTAAAGATAGATTTCAAGAGTAGATATGACCATTATGAGTATGTGGTAATGTCTTTTGGTCTTATGAATGCACTGTAGGTTTTTATGGCATCAATTATTTATATATTTTAGAGATATATGGACTCTTTTGTGGTGGTGTTTGTGGATGTCATATTGGTATATTCAAGGATAAGGGATGATCATGAGAAACACTTGGCGATGATGTTGGGAATCTTGCGGGATCATCATCTGTATTACAAACTATCAAAGTGTAATTTTTGGTTACAAGAGGTATGTTTTCTTGGATATGTAATCTTTGAAAAATGTGTTTCTATGAATCCATAAAATATGGTGGTTGTTATCTCTTAGAAACCACCAAATAATGTCTTCGAGATACGCAGTTTCCTTGGTCTAACTAGTTATTACCGATACTTTATTAGTGTTTTTCATGACTATTATTACCTATGATAACTTTGACAAGGAAGACTATTCTATTACAATTTGATGATTAATTTCATAATTCTTTTAAAGGGATTAAAGTTTACCTTACATTAGCACCAATATTTATTTTTCTAAAATCGAGACAAGGGTACATGGTATATTGTGTTGCTTTGGGATTAGGGTTGGGATGCGTTATCATACAGGGAGACCATGTTGTTACCTATGGATCAAGATAGTTACAATTTCATGATAAGAACTACCCAACACATGATTTGTAGTTAGATATCATAGTCCATGCTTTGAATACTTGGCTTCATTACCTCTTTGGTGAAAAATTTATAATTTTTACAAATCATAAGAGCTTGAAACATATTTTCTCAAAAAGGGATTTGAACTCGAGACAAAGAACATGGATAGAGTATCTCCAAATGTTCAAATTTGATTTAATGTATACATTGGGTAAAGGTAATACGGTGGAAGATTCATTAAGTAGAAATTCATACGCTCAGTTGGAAAAGGATGCTTCAGATCAATGGTAGTTGATGTTGTTGATAACCGACGTGCACTTGGAATGCAACGACTGAGGTGAATTTTCAGCTTTATTTACATTTTTGTTCATTCCTTATTTGGTTGAGAAAGTTAAGGAGTCACAAAAATTCGATTCAGAATGTGTTGTGATAAGTTCAAAACTCAATGTTGGGGAGACCATTAAGGTTTGGAAGTTGGATGTGAGTTTATTTTTATGGTTTTGAAATTATATGGTCATACATGTGTCTTGTCAGGAAAAACTTCTTCATGATTACCACCTTTTAAGATAGGTTTTTCATCCAATAATAAAAAAGATGTATAAAGCATTGAAATCACAATTTTGGTAGGTCGGTATGAAAAGGAAGGTGGCTGATATTGTTTCAATATGCTTAAATTGTCATCTATTTAAGGTAGATCATCAGTGACTAGTAGGTATGTTGTAGTATTTAGCCATCCCTATTTGGAAATGGGAGTAGATGGCCATGGATTTTGTAACAGGTCTCCCAAGAATGTTTCAAAAACACAATTCCATTTGGGTGATAGTGGACCAACTCACAAAGTCAGCCCATTTCATTCCTATTTTTAAATCCCATATGGTGGAGGACTTGTCAAAAATATACATCCAAGAAGTGGTAAAGAGACATGGTGTACTGGTTTTGATAGTATCAGATATATACCTGAGGTTTACATCTCATTTTTGGAAATCCTTACAGAAATCCCTTTGGACTCAGTTGACTATGAGTATGGAGTATCATTCTTAGATGGATGGACAATTTGAACGGACAATAAAAACATTTGAAGACATGTTGTGGGCTTGTTTAATGGATTTTTGTGGCTCATGGGAAGAACACATACCATTAGTGGAGTTCTCGTATAACAACAATTATCAAGCCTTGATATATATGGTTCCTTTTGAAGCATTTTATGGGAATCCTTGTTTTTATACACTTTGTTGGGTGGAAATAGGTGATAATTCACTAGTTAGGTTGAGCCTTGTCCGAGATACAATGAAGAATATTCAGTTGATCAGGAAATTGATGGAGACGACTCAGAGCTGTTAGAAATCATATGTGGATCATCATCATCAAATGTTGTCATTCGAGGTGAGTGATCATGTGTTATTAAGGATATATATAAGGCTTGGACATCGTCATTTTGGAAAGCAGGGTAAGTTATCTTCTTGATACATAGGCCCTTTTGAGATACTTGAATGGGTTGGTGAGGTGGCATATCAGTTGGATTTTCCACCACGGCTCAGTGCGGTGCATAATGTGATTTATGTATCTCAGTTGAAAAAGTATCAACCTGATCCTTACCATGTGATTTGATGGGATCATGTTGACCTAGATCCAGATACTTCATTGGTTCATGTGCCAGTACAAATTGTGGATAGGCAATAGAAATTCTTGCATGGGAAAATCATCAGTCTAGTACAGGTTTTGTGAAAACATAGTCAAATCGAGGAAGAGACTTGGGAATGGGAGAAGGAAATAATCGAGAAATGACCCAAACTATTTTTGGACATCAGTGGTTTATAATTTTTAGGGATTAAAAGACCAATTGTGAGGAGAATGTAGAACCCCCTAGTTTCAAGTAACCCTTTCTTTACACCATTTAAGTATGTAAAGTATTTGGGTGAATTTTTGGAGGGTTTGGAAGACTTTTGGAATGTTTTTTGGGATTTTCTAAAGGTTTATGATTTGATCATGGTTTTTAAAAACCATAGAACTCCTATAGGAACTTGTGCATAGCGAGACAAGGGATAATGGAAGGCGTATAGTTAGGCACACAGTTTGGAAAAACCATGCGGAAGCTTAGGAGAAACCATGAAAAGTGGGATAAAGGGATTTTGCATGGTTGGTTCAAGGTTTTTCTAATTGTGTGGGCTGACCATGTGAGGTGTTCCTTGAGGCAGAGGCTAGTTCATAGTTAGCACATGGTTTTCCTAACCATGCGACTAATCATACACAGTTTAAAAACTAGATCCTAAAAAAGTGGATCTAGGCCAGGATGAACCTTTAACCCCTTGTTTTCCCTCCATTTTGGCCCTAACTAAAAAATTCTTTCCCCCAAAGGTTGCATAACCTTTCCTCATTGAATCGAAAGCGATCTATAGGTGTTTCTTGGTGCACTGAAGTCCGATTTCCTTGGAAAGTCTTCGTTTGTGGTAGTTTTTCATGGTTTTTCTTAGATCTACTTTCTTCCCTTTCTCAGTTTCTTAGATCTATTCCATTGTGGATAGATCTAAGGTGGTTGATGCCAATGATGGTTATATTTTTCCTTGTTGCTATTAAGGTAAGAGATCTAAGGTAGGTTTTTGGAGATTCAACCTGGTTTTGTTGGTCTTTTCATTCCGTTCTTTCTTTTCTCCATAATTTCTGAGGTAGGTGACTTCACTCTCGACTCCTATTATTATAACTTTAAGGATTAGTTTCAAATTTTTTAAATTTCTTGAATTTGATTGTGAAATTGGTATGCAAAGCATGGCAGAAACCCTCTTTAGTGATGGTTTGAGTATTTTTTGGATTTATGTATTTGTGGAAATTTTTTGTGCAAAGTGATTTGTTTTATTTATTTTAAAATATTGATTTTAAAATATGGCTTGGTTGGATTTATGAAAATGGTTTGTTTGAAAGGTTTTCAATAAAATAATGGTTTTTATTGAAATGGATTGAAATAGTCGATTTGAAATGGTTTTGGAATACATGGTTGGTGTGAGTTTATGATTTAGACATGACCCTAAATAAGGGGTGTGTACCATTGGGTTACAAATGGACATGACCCCAGATAATGGGTGCATGTCATTAGGGCATAAGGAGATTGGACACTTTGTGACAACTTAGAGGATGGATGAGAAACCACTCATGAGTATGTAACTGTTAGTGAAGCATGCATGTGTGGGTGTGTTGGTGAATCATGGAATGGGTATTCCAAAAAGGAATGTGAAATGGTTAAAATTATTATTTGGTTTCTTTTCCTTGGAAACTATTTTAGTATGGAAAAATGTTTTGGTGTTAAACTATATGGATTTGATATAAACTATTTCCAATTTTTTATATAAATTTTTTTATATAAATGTGATAGCATGTTCTATCCTAGTAGTGTGAGTAGTTAAGTCATTTGGGGACATCTTACTAAGTTTCATTACTCACCCTTGTTTTGGAACTTCGGTGCTTATGCAGATATTGTTTATTGGGAGACATGAAAAGGTAAAGTATTGCACTTCATTAGTGGTGCTTTGTGATAATTGGGTTTTATTGTAGAGTTGGATCATGGATCATGTTTGGAGTTGTGGATTTATGTCTTTGGAGTCCTTGAGTTTTTTTGGTTTTGCCTTTCGTTTTATACTTTGATATTAGTTGTCTTCCACTATGGTACTCTGTTGTAGTTTGATTTTGATATCAGTGGTATTAATTTGAGTTGTCTTACATTTTTATCATGAAAAATATAGTGGTTTTTATTATGTTATGTTTGATTATGGTATGTTTTATTATGGTTATTTTATTTCTAAATGGAAAATCGTCCCCTAATTTTTTTGAATACCTTGGAATTTATTGTCAGCCTTTGGCATTTTAGAGATGTCTCTTAAGGCCAAGTAACAATTCTGCCTCAACTCAAGCCAATGAATAGGGGAGGGATGTTAAAATAATAATATATATAGTATAGTTATATATTGTATCCACCTATATAAACTAAGTATGTGAGGATGTAAGCAGATATATACATGGATACTAGGTACTGGATGGACCTAGGTTGTAACTCAAGCATCTATAACCACTCTAACTAGCTACATGATCAAGAAAGGGTACATTATCAGAATCTTATAATGAATGTGAGATGTCACACTCAACAATCGAGATAGGTGGGTAGATTCATCATGCCCAACACCTGATACAGAGAAACATGGAATGTCATGACCATCACTCGAATATGAGTATAACAATGAGAGACACCATGCTCAACACTTGATGTAAGAGAGAGTGAATCATCATTCTTAACAAGTCCCTTAACCATTATTCACTATTCAATACCAATAGAATACTCATTATAATAATAATAACTTGAGGGATCAACTCATAAGTACCATAATCATCAATCCAAATATATATAAATGGGTGCCACAGTTCATATAATCCATATATAAAGCATGACTCAATTGGCGTGGCCTTGCCACCCAATAACATTTATTCTAGTTAGTACATTTAATTCAATTAAGAAAAGAAAACCATCTTGAAGCTAATACATACTATATAAACAAGACATTTAATTATTAAAGGCTTGGAAATGAAATTATAAGGTTCAAACAAACACTTAGAAGGTGAAATTACCAATTAGTAAATTACCCACATGGGGACAATTACATTTACAAGCCAAGCTAAACTCTTAGGTGGTATTATGACCATTAAAAAATTATATCATTGAGTGAAAAACATTTATTACACCCAAAGGGGTAGAACATAATGAGATTAACATCATCTAATTAACTAATAATGGTTCATGAGAGTGTAATGATATGTGCTTACATATTTAGAAATAAAGAACTCATTTTAAGGAAATGTACGACAATGACTGGCGTGTGGCATAATGACAGAGCTATGAAATCAACTTGAATTTTAGGGAAAACAACTAGAACACCTACCTTAGGGTCGTCAATGACTCCTCATACAATATCATCTTTAGATTTGTAGTAGATTAGAATAAAAACAAAGAACAATACAACACCCTGAAAATAGGGTGAATGAGCACACAACTAAATAGCGCAACATATGGGAAGAAGAACAAAGAATAAAAGCAAGTAGATTAGAGATCTTATCGAAGTAGATATAATGTTTCTAATGACACTTTATTTGGAGTTCCTATGGAGGAGAAATAAATATCCCTAGGTTAGGAAAAGGGAGATCTCCATGGATAAGAGGAGGGGTGCACACTCGCTGGAAATGAGCGAAAGAAAGATGGAGGAGAGGTATTAAATTCATTAAGGGTAAAAATGTAATTTCACCCAAATAGAAAGGGTCACACTATTTAGCCGAATTATTGGACAAATTGTATGCCAACCATGCATACCTCACTATCTAAGGAGGGACCCCGTATGAGTTAGACACACCGTTTTCCTAACCATACACAAGACGTGTGAAGATCATTATCCCAACACCCTCTGCAACTCACATGGGTGTGCACTTGGGATCACACGGTTGTAGAAAAACTGTGAAACCCCCTTATCCCTTTTGAAGTTCCCCACATGGTTAGGGAAACCATGCGACCCTGTCTTCTTCTCTAAATTTCAGGGCTCTAGGCTCTGAACAAGCCCCATACACCCTTGTGACCTCTGTGAATCCATTGGATAACATTACAAGGGCCACATTAAGGAATTTAAATTGAAAAAAATGATTCATATCTTTGAGAAAATTTGGGTTGTTACAACCTAACCTCCTTAAATAAACCTGTCCCCAAGTTTTCCTTCCAAGGGTAAAGAGGTATCACCTGAGAAAAGCTTCGACCACTGAGTTGGTATATCATCTTCCCACTCCCAGGTCTCATCATGTACTCAGTCGTGCTTCCAAAACACTCGTACTAAAGGTATTGAACTACCTCAGAGTTTTTAATGCTCCAATCCACAATATTTAGTAGATACTCCTTGAAGGATGTTTCCATCTTTAACTCAACCTCATTAGGATGGAATATGTGCAATGGGTATGGATAATACTGGTGAATTTGAGATACGTAAAAGACATCATGCATAGAATGGTGTCTTTGAGGAAGTTTTATCTGGTAATACATTGGTCTAATTCACTTTGCAACCTCAAAGGGTCCAATGAATCGAGGCGAAATATTACCTTTCCTCTGAATACATCGATGGACCAACCTAGGAGAAACTCGTAAGAACACCCAATCTCCGATCTCAAACTCAAGAGGTCGTTGGTATCAGTTTTCATATAAAAAATGTATGGAATGAGATATCATCATGTGATTTCTGATCAAATGGACCTTCTATATAGTCTCATAAACAAGATATGGTCCAAGAAAAGCTGCCTCCCCTGCCTCTAGCCAACACAAAGGTGATCGAAAATGCCTACCATATAAGTCTTCATAAGGATTCATATGAATGGAAGCCTGGAAGCTATTACTATAAGAAAACTTTACAAGGGGTATGTGTTTCTCCTAATAACTCTTGAAGTCAAGGACACACACAGAGAGCATGTCCTCTAACACCTGAATTATATTCTCTGTATGTCTGTCAGTCTGAGGGTGATAGGCCATCCTCAAAAGCAATTGTGTACCCAAGGCCTTCTACAACCCCTACTAGAATCGATGTGTGAAGAGAGAATCCCTATTAGACACAATATATAACAAATATTCATGAATATGTATAATCTCCCTGACATGTAGACTCCCTATATCATCCTTCAAGAAGGTATTTCACACAGGTAAGAAATGTGTGACCTTCAAAAAACTGTTAATGACTACCCACATTGTATCATTTCCACAAGGTGATCTAGGTAAACCATTCACTAAATCTATAGAAACACCATCCCATTTCCACTCAGGGATGGATAATAGCTGTAAAAGTCATGTCAGTCTTGATGTTTTTCCTTCACTTACCGACAAGTGGAACACTAACTAATAAAGAAAAAAATCTCATGTTTCATACTGGGCCACCAATACTAAAAAATGTAAATATTGATACATATTAGTGAAATCGGGACGTACTTTCCATGCCGAAGCATGAAATTCCCACATCAGATCCTATATGATGTCTTTTGGGACCCACATACACCCATTAAAGTATAAAGTCTCATCCTCATCCATGGTCTAACCATAATATAAAACATCATCTAAGATACTCCCCCTTAGGACTAAGCCTTTAGAATCAGATAGTTTCCTCATTCTCACACATTACATAAGGGTAGAGGTCACTGCTAAAGTTGATAGGATAGTATTCTCATGATCCTCCTAAACCTCAATATGCATCTCTGAAAACAAGTCCATGATCTTACACTCACCACTGGCCTCCTGAACCGCCTGGTTCAAAGACTTTCGACTTAGATCATCGGCCACAACATTTCCTTTACCAATTATATAGGCAAGATCTAAATCAAAATATTATAGGTACTCAACCCATATGTGTTTCCTGAGATTCATATCATGCTGTGTAAACATGTACTTGAGGATTTTGTGATCATTGAATACAAAAAAATTCTCTCCAAGTAAATAGTGTCTCCAATAATATAGAGTATGAAAAACAAAATCCATCTCGAGGTCATGTGTCGGGTAATTCCTCTCCTGAGGCCTCAACTAATGAGACCTGTATGCTACGAATCACCCATCCTATATCAAAACTACTCCCAGCTCAATACCTAATGTGTCATAGTAAAAATTATAGCTTCTATCTAGATCTAGAAGAATTGGTATAGGAATTGAAGTCAAAAAACCCTTAAACTCTTGAAAGTATTCTTTGTAAGATTCTGACCATATGAATTTCACACCCTTTTTAGTCAGACTAGTAAGAGGTGCTTCAAGTCATGAGAAATTCTGGATGAAGCATCTGTAATATCCAGCTATCCCTAAGAAACTCTGCATGTCAAATATGTTCTTGGGATACTCCTAGAAAACTATAGCTCTTGCTTTCTTTAGGTCTACTAAAACTCTTGTGTCTAAAATAATGTGACCCAATAAGTGGACTTTTCTGATATAAAAGTATCATTTACTAATATTATCATAAATCTGATGATCCCTTAGTGTATTTAGAATGATCTTAAGATGGTTGACATGGTCACAACGAGAATGATAATACACTAAGATGTTGAACATGAAGACTACCATGAATGAATCCGAATACAGGTGGAAAACCCAATTCATTAGATCCATAAAAACTACAGATGTGTTAGTGAGACCGAACGACATTACCAGGTACTCATAAATACCATACCAGCTTTGAAAATATGTGTGAGGTATGTCTGAAGATATGAAATACACCTAATGATAGATCTACCTCAAATAAATCTTTGAAAACACCCTCTCTCAAATAGGTTGTCTATTTGAGGAAGTGTATACTGATTCTTTATTATGAGTTGGTTCAGTCTTCGGTAATCCATACAAAGCCTAAGGGTATCATTCACCTTATTAGAAAAAAATACTGGTGAACCCCAATGAGAAGTGCTGGGGTATATAAATCCTTTAGCCTCAAAATCCACTAAATATCTCTTGAATTATAGAAGCTCCATAGGTGTCATAATGTAAGGTGTAATGGTCACTGGTGCTGCTCTTGGAACTAGATCAATAGCGAATTCTACCTCTCTCATAGAAGGTAACCTAGAAAAGTCTTTAGGGAATACATCCCTGAAATGATCCACCATAGGATGAAAAATAGTGGCTTGTAACCCCTAATCATCTAATAAAATACTGGCGATCTAATATATCACTCTGCCTAGCCCCTGATGCTCAGGTCCTGATCTCATAGATTGGATATCTCATTCCCCCTTATTCCCATACCTATTAGCCTATGGTTATGTGAATGTCACCCTCTAGTGATAACAATCAATATTAGATTGATAGGGAACTAACCATTCTATCCCAATAATTACATCAAACCCTATCATGTCGAGGATAA
Organism: Viscum album; assembly: GCA_963277665.1. Classification (NCBI taxonomy): domain Eukaryota; kingdom Viridiplantae; phylum Streptophyta; class Magnoliopsida; order Santalales; family Viscaceae; genus Viscum; species Viscum album. The sequence goes on along the minus strand of OY728129.1, from coordinate 228,156,272 downwards.
AAAGATTCCACATGAAGAGATATATGCCTATCTCAAGGGAACAATCCTTACAATGGTGTACACTCTTTGATCATATACCTAATAGGGTATCAAACACCATCATGCCACAAAAGTGTTCTATCTCAGGCCCAAACTCTCTATGATTTCCTTCAATATAAAATAATGATACATTCCTATGTCAAATAAAGTAGATACTAAGGTGGGAGATATTATAATAGTACCTCAAATTGTATAAGGTTCGATGCTCTTCTCCTTCAGCATAGGATTCACTACATGCAATTAGATTATATTATATCCCTTAGTCACAACCTAACTACCCTATGTAGGCCCACTCTATTGGCACTTAAAATCATGAGTTTTACTACCTATGCCTTGACCACCACCTCATCCTAAACAACCGATGGTGTTCCAGTGGCCTTCTTGAAGAGATACTACCAGCCCTACTCTAGAATGTGGGGTAGGTGTAGATCTCCACTCGCTAGGAACTAATGGAAAAGTCCTTCAGAAGTTTTGGATGTGACCCATCCTACAACAACCTATATATTCCATTGGATCCTACATACACTGGGGTTTTGTATGACCTGGTTTCCTACACTGATGACATATTAAGAAGCTATAAGTACAAACTAGCTGACTGCTTTTACCCCCCATGAGAAACCTCGAAATTCCACTTTTATCTGATAGAAGAACTACTAGAAGGTTTGGGTGTGGAATATCCCTGAATCCAACCATCATCTTTCCTAATATTTCTCTTAGTGATAAGGTCCTAGTTGAAAATCTCATAAATAGTCATCATCCTGAAAACATTGACCTGTAATCAGATGGTGCATACCATCCCATCCTCAAATTTCCTAGTGATCATAAGATCATCACTAGGCATAGTCAGTACAAACTGAGACAGCTTAGACTCCATGATAGACATGTCACCCTATTGTAGGTTCATAAACTCTCTATCTCGGTCATCCCTCAGAGTCTATAGAAATAAGTAACCGTAAAAGATAATTTGGAAGTTTTCCTAGACCATATCTCTATGTTAATATACCTGGGTAATAATATCCCACTATTGATTGGTTGAATCACGTAGCATATAAGTAGTGAACTTGACCCTCTGCTTCAGAGGTATCTTCAAATGATCAAAGATAAAAATCATGGACTCCAACCATGAATCCAAAGCATGTGGTCCGTCATCCCTTGAGAAGATGGGAGGATACTGCTACTGCAACTCTTGAGTCAACTCTACCATAGTCAAGGCAAGTCGAGCAACACCATGCATACTTTTCATCATATAGAAGAAACCCTATCAGAACTGGGCATTAGTGTGCATATCAGGAATATAAGGTGGTTCCATAGGTGGAACTATAGGAGGGTTCACTGGTGGATTAGGGACCACCACCTCCGATGAATGGTCATCACTGCCTTCAAGGCATACGACTTGTGGCTGTCATGGTGGAATGATTCTATAATGTCAAATGCACATCTCATAAGAGAATTTAACCATTGAAATCTCACAGATAGATGATTAGGATAAGTATATAGCCTTCCTATGAAAGATCACACCTCTTTTCCTACTTTAAAATCCAAATCTAGGTGAAAAGAAAATACCATAACAGACCATAATAATCATAAGAGACTCCCAACTACCCACTATTAAGGTCGTGTTTGGGTCCAAGTCTCATATTAAATGATAGGGGTTTCGATATATGGAGTTTTTATTTCAAGTTATAGATGAAAACACCCTTTAATTTTCAATTGTAATCCCCATTTAGCGGAAACCTTTTTAATTTAAATATTTAATTTCATTTATGTTCATAATATCTTTTATATAATACGTATATATCGGTCCAGATCTAGTAGGTCCAGAACCCACAACATGGTATAATTAGCTAATTAAGGTGTCATTTCCAATCTACATGGGCAAACACCATTTATATTGATGTAGGCACTTTAATTAATCCAATTATATTATGCCTGCAAGAAATGTCAGCACATTCCTTTATATAACCATCAAGCACTAACTATATGTAATAGACAAATGCATGCAGAAATAAATGTGGTATGAAAAAATACATGGCATATAAACCCTAATGCACCTATAATTATTCATGTAATGAACATCCTTATTTAATTGGGCCAAGGTAAAAGAAATATCACTACAATAATATAAGTAGTAATAGAATAAAAAAACATGCGCATCACCCAATGGTGAAGTCATATCAAACATAAAAGGTGAAAACCAAAAGTAAGAATAACCCATCCCAGGTAATTTAGGTTTCCTCTATACATGGTTCAGCTATGCCTAGACATAGGCTCATTACCAAATTTTATTAGCTCCTAGTCTACATTTAATATCCAAATAGTGATACAAAATGAAAAAGTAAGCACTAATACCACTTTGTAACATCCTGAACTGGGATCCACTTAACCCATACCTCAAGCCGGTGGGTCACATTCCCTCAAGAATGCCTCCCCATATGTCAGATATTACTGACTAACAGTGAGGGTGTAAGGTGGTATGGTGGGGAGATTATACCCTCATATTAGAGTGGAACAAAAGATAATATAAATAAGTAAACAATAGTGGAATCATATATATATATAGACATTAAAATGACAAGATCAATGACTTGCTATTGCGGAAGCATGATATAACAGAATAACATAATGGAATCAAATACAATAGTCAAATGAGGAAGCATAGATAACCAATAACTGTAATAATATTAAAATCCAAGAGGTTGAGTAATATAAAATGATATCATGACATGTTAATATACAAAAAGGGAAACAGGGGAAAGACATAAATAACACGCTATAAAAAAATTAAAAAAGACCAAAAGAATGCTCCACTAGAATCAAACACATATGCTCAGTCCTATGCTCCCATGATCTATGCTAATAGTAAAAAGAATCATACATCTATAGCAAGGATCTTGCACTTATCCATACCCGTAGACAAGTAATCTACTCAGGTACCAAAGGCGGTCCGAGTAGGGTGTGAGATAAAATCCCAGTAGGCCACCACCAACGGTGTATATTAATAATCCATCCTATGTACATAGTAATAATAGTGTGTAGGTATAAAGAATAATGAACAATGCTGAAATAATAAATACCAGCTCACTCAGGTTCCTACGGGACACCTGGATGGCTCTACTTGCTTCGGCATAGGCCAATATAAGTCTGATCAGTAACCATACATAGACACATATATAGTAATAACATATATAGTATAGTTATATACTATATCCACCTATATGAACTAAGTACGTGAGGATGCAACCAGACATATACCTGGATACTAGGTGTTGGCTAGACCCGAGGCGTAACTCAAGCATCCATAACCAATCTAACGATCTATAGGCTCAAGCAAGGGTACATGCCCTGAATCTCATAATGAATGTGAGATGTCATTATCAACACTCAAGATATGTGGGGTGAGTTTTCATGGCCAAAAACTGATATAGAGAAACATGGAATGTCATGCCCATTACCCATATACGAGTATAATGGTGAGAGACACTGTTATCAACACCTGATGTAAGGGAGAGTGAATCGTTATGCTCACAAAGTCCCTTAACCATAGTTCACCAGCCAATACCAATGGTATAATCATCATAATAATAATAACTTGAAGTAACACCTCATAAACACCTTAATCATGAATCCCAATATATATAAAGGGTTGTCACGATTTATATAATCTATATATAAAGCATGAATCAATTAGTGTGGCCTTTCCACCTAGTAACATTTATTCTAATTAGTCCATTTAATTCATTTAAGCAAAGTAAACCATCTTGAAGCTAAGTTATTCTATATAAACAATACATTTAATTATTCATGGCTTGGAAATATAATTCCAAGGTTCAAACAAACACTTAGAAGGTGCAATTACCAATTAGGAAATTACCCACAAGGGGGGAATTCCATTCACAAGCCAAGATGAACGCTTAGGCGGTGTTCAGACCATTAAATAATTATATCATTAAGGTAAAAGAATTTAGTACACCCAAAGGGGTAGCATAGAATGAGGTTAACATCCTCTAATTACCTATAAAGTGTCACAAAAGTATAACGACATACATTTACATATTTAGAAAGAAAGAACCCATTTTAAGGAAATTCACGACAATGGATGGTGTACAAAACAACAAAGGAGCTATGAAATCAACTCAACATTTAGGGAAAACAACTAAACCACCTACCTTAGGGTTATATATGACTCATCGTTCAATATCGGTTTAAAATTTGAAGTAGATCGAAAGAAAAATGAAGAACGACCCAATGAATTGAAAAGGGTGAATTAGATCGCACTTAAATAATGAAAAATACATGAATAATAATGAAGAAAAAAAGTAATATAATTAGAGATATTACCAACATGGATCCAAAACTTCTGACGACACTTGATTTAGAGTTTGTATGGAGGAGCACTCAAGATCCCTAGGTTAGGAAAAGGGAGAGCTTTACGGAGAAAAGGAGGGGTGCACGTTCACTGGAAATAAGGGAAGGAAAGAGGGAGGTGAGGTATTAGATTAATTAAGGGTAAAAAATTAATTTCACCCAAACATATAGGGTTACACAATTTGGCTGAACGATTGTCCAAACTACGTGCCAATCGTGTGCACCTCACTATCTAAGGAGGGACCCTACATGGGCTAGGTGCACAATTTGCCTAACCGTGCATAAGCCATGTGAAAGATCACTATCCCAACACCCTATAAAACTAAAAAATTCATGCACTTGGGCTCAAACGGTTGTAGGAAAACCATGCGACCCCCTACTCTATTCTAAAGTATGTTGCATGGTTAGGGAAACCATGCAGGTTGGGCTACACAGTTTCTCCTAACTGTGCGACCCAATCTACTTCTCCAAATTTTAGGTCTCCAGGCTCTGAACAAGCCTCAAACAACCTTGTGACCTTTGTGACTCCATTAGGTAACATTATAAGGGTCACATCAAATAATTTAAACCAAAAAACAACAATCCACACCTTTGAGAAAAGTTGGGTCATTACATCGATGAAAGCATCAAACATTGAACTTCGACCGTGTTGCTCAAATGTTTTTCATATACAAGGAACTCTTCATCACTCAACTCTTTAACAGGTGTACCAGGCATTGAGGATTATATCACATAAGATTTCCATTCATGGTGTAGCACAACCTGAAGGCGTCTAAACCAATCCTGGAAGTTACTACTAGTTATGAAGTTATCTTTCTCCAATATTGATCATAGGGATAATGTGGTTGGTGAGATTTCCATTTTATTCTATAATTAAAAATCATATTATTAGTATTTTTTATTTAATATAAATTATGAGAATTAATTAATTAATCAATTTTATTAAATCTCCCAATATTTTATCAAGTCTCAATAGCCCTCACTGTTGAACTCAGAATATCTAGTTGCTATGATATTCTAGTGGCAAGGACCCCCTTACTTTTCTTAATGATCCAGAATTTGGCCATGAAAACCATAAGAAAGTAATTTAGGCAGGCAGTCTTACCAACTATAGGCTTATAACTCCTTGATCTACTAAGTTGATTCCCCTATCCTGAAATACTGACTTGGATTTTCTCAACACTTGCCACCAAATTTTCATTTAATAGACTTTGGCCATTAAACTCAATATAAGTTTAGTTAATTCAACCTAAAAATATCATGAGAACTCCCCAATAAAAGTAAGTGTCTAGACTTTGGTCATGTACTACACTTAGTTCTATGGTTTCATTCCCAATCAAGTAATGGAAGACTTAGTCTGACTTAATATTAGGTTGAGGGATTTTAAATAATTTATGCATAAATTTTATCTTGTTTTATCCTTTATATGTATTGTTAATATTAAGTAAATTTTACTTAATTAATTAACCATTTTGGATAAAACATTTACGCATAATTCATTTATATAATTTACGTCTTTTCATGTTAATTTATTCATTTATACGACTACAGTCTTTCATACATAAAATAAATAACGCATAAAAAAATAAAGTAAATGACCCGATCATGAGCTTATCTAACAGTTTTTTAATGAGTATACATTAAATCAATTTATGACCTAGGGTAATAACTCCATTTTTTGATCATGGGATGAGTTACAACATTCCACCTGTATATCTTTGTATCACCGAATTGGAATCATCATGGTTTTGTCTTGAACCGCCTCTACGCCCTTGGGATGATCCATTAATTACAAGTATTTATTACTCACACACAGATGAGGGGAACTAAAGGATTGGTTAAAATGGATTACATAAATATCCTTGGACTCATAGGTCCTACATAATAATGGAGGGAGGGATGAGTCACAAGCCATCATTTAATTTAATATTAAATAATTGAAAAACCATATAATAAATTAAATTAAATAACTTCCAACACATACATAGGTCTTGGTCAATATCATGATTGGTCATACATGCAATGAAAACACCAAAAGTAACTGACTACCATTAATTTATTTATTCATTCATTATTATTAAGATAAACATGCTTGAATTAATTAATAAATAAATCAATTAATCAATTTCCTTTCATCTTAATGATCATCCAATCTTAATTGGAGATACCTATCATTTATGGCTTCATGGAAAATAAATGACAGGACCAATAATAACATATTAATTAAAATAAATTAATTTAGCATTAAATATTATTTAAAACCATTATTAATTTTTCAAACACACATTGGTGTGATAATCAATAAAATAAGGTTTTAATGCCGCAATTTTCAATTTAATGTAATTTTTAATTCTGTCCTTTAATGGGAGACTACATGGCATGTACAGTCCAACTACACACTATGTACCTTGGTTTCTATGTATTCGATTCATATGTTTGGGGATCTAGCATGTTAATTTAGCTAGAATATACAACATTTACATGATAGCTATATGTCATGTATCTACTTTATGTGTTCTAGGTTGGTTTGTTCAACACACAGTGTGCAATAAATGAACCACATGTAATTAACTACTCATCACATCTAGGTACAATGTGCATGGGTATAGGGCATGTAATTCATCTACACGTCATGTAACCCAGTTTTACTGGCCAAATATTTGTCACTTCCTAATGGAATCTATGAATATTCTTCATTTATTTTTAAAACTTTAAGAAAATGAAAAACTGAATGAATATGATTAGTATGTTGAAGTATTTTAATTAAAATTTGATTAAATAATAAATAATAAGAAATGAAAATTCAACCATGATTTCATATGGATCAAAAATAAAATAAATAATTATAAATTTAAATGTGACTTCTCTAATACCACTTATTGTTTTCGAGTACAATGAAATCATGTGGTGGTGGGTGATATATTAAAATTTATTTTAATAATCGTTGCCTGAAAACATGAGTGAGGATCTTTCAAGTCAAATTTATAATTAATTTATTTAATATTTGAAGAAATAAATACACAGGCTTATTAAATTTATTCGTTGATGATTGTTGATCATCCAAAAAGACCCTTTAGGATTGCCTTCTTTTCTCTATGAGGATCCAAGGATATAATCCCTCTAGCGGTGATCCACACATGCTCCAATTTTCCGAGCAACACCACTCAATCATTGGGTGCTAGCATGGAATATCAAATGTATTGTGTTGTTTGTTATTGATCGCTCGTTCTTTGGTCTTGAAGAAATCTCTCTTGAGCTTCTCATTCATGAGAGGGAGAGAGAAGGATAAGTTGAGAGAGAATTTGTTGTGCACAACAATTCTTTATTCTCAATTTTTGGATTCAATATATGATAGACATAACAATTTATTTATAGAGTTAGGGTTTAGGTTAAAATATTATTTAATTTCATGTCGACCATTAAATAACATTTAAAAACTTTAATAAACCTCATACCAAATAATAATAATATAATCATTATTATTTTATAGTGTGCACAAACTTGCATAATAACAAATATTATTTAACAGTATTGTTAATTAATATTTTTCACCGGACTCAGTATTGGTCCATTAGAACTCATCTAGCATTTATTGAACAACCAAATAAATATTTTATTCACAATCTAACAAATAAATATTAATTAAAATATTCAATAAATAAAATAAATATTTTATTCACAATCCAAAAAAAGAATATTATATATATATATTCATGTAATAAAATAAATTATTTATTAATAAAAAAATAATTATTTATTACCTTGTGAATATTAGCGATCAATAAAAATTGAATAAAATTATTTCTTGGTCTTGATAATAATATTTATTCTAATAATTAAATTCAAATAGAATTTAATCAAGATCAATAGAAAAACTTAGTATATAACCCTCTAGGATTCATTCTCTTTTGCATTAGGCAGGCTTGCATAAAGTCCAAGATTACTATCTAGCAATGGGTCAAGACACCCAAGAGAAAGAACTTAATGTCACAATTAAGAAAACCACATATGAACAATCACTGCATAATATAATCCCTTTGTATCAATATCTCATCAAGAAAGTTTCACATCTGTGTCACCAACCTATATAATCAATATGTATTTCTTTGAATATTTGAAATAAACACGTCGTTACACCATGACCATGAAATTTAGGATAGCCGTTCTATTCTAATAAAAGCGTCAAGATATGATATTGCATAAAGATGGAAGGGAAAAATCCTTCATCAACTTATCCATTAATTTCATGTCACTCATGACACACCCAATATATCCAACTTCTCCATGAACTATTATCATCATGGTTTAGGAAATACATCTAAGTACGTGAGTTATAACATGCATTAATAATAATCTTAAAGTCTAAGGCCATCACATACGCTTATAGATAGGAATATCTGATGACACTAAAACATATGGAATTCCTATTGGTAGGTATGTTCTCATAATCTCCAATCTTGGAGATTACCAAGTGTGAACTTTATGAGAAGAATCCTCATCTACTTACGAGTACCCTCACCTGACTGTCTATGTATTATGTGTCCTATCATAGTATGTTATTAACCTACAAAACATTATTTAAAAATATTATCATAGCACATCAAGGTTCTCATCATAGTGGGGAACTGATATGACCTTATCAATGCAATGTATACTCTATGACATTATTATATTAGATTCATTAAGAGTAATGATCAATATGTAATGATAAGTTTTATTAATATTCAATACATTGAATATACATGTAATCAAAGTACAAACAGTTGATCCTAGGAAACAAACTCCAAAAGAAACCAGTGGGTTTTGAGAATAATCAGAATAAAGTATTGGTGTATAAGTTTAAGAGAATCCTCTATGGCTTAAACAATCATTGAGGTAATAGAATTATAAGTTTTAAATTTCCATGGTGGATGAAGGATTCACTCAGTGTAACACAAACTATTTTTGTTGTTAAAAGGAATGGAATTATGAGAGCTTCATAGTTTTTCTCATGTATATGGAAGGTATATTTCTATATAGTATAAACATTAATAAGATTCAGAATTTGAGGCATGATTTTTTCAGAAGGTTTGAGATGAAAGATCTTAGACATGCTAATAATATTTTTGAGAATGAAGATTGAGAGAGATAGGGAATCTGAGTCATTGGTGTTATCTCATAGGTATTATATTCAGAAGGTCATCAAAAGGTTTGGGATGACCAAACTCAATCCACTCTCAAATCCATTGGCCACTTTAGATTTTCTAAGGATAAGGAACCTAAAATATAATATGAGGTTGTATACCTAGAAAAAGTTATGTTTACATCAATAGTAAGAAGTATAATATATGCCATGATATTTACTCAGATGAACATTTCATTTGTAGTGTGAGTGGTGAGTCAATTCATGAAATTTTTAGAAGGAAATAGTAGTATACTGTGAAATGAAACATCTAGTACTTGAAATAGAGGATACAAACTTGTTATTTTGGGATAAATTGTGATCTCATATTGATGCTAACTTCACTGGGGATTTAGTTACCTGGAAGAGAACCACATGATTTGTGTTCACCTATAGAGGAACAATAGTTAGATGGATGTCAAAAATACATTTAATTGTTACTTTATCCACTATAGATACAAAGTGTGTAACAACAATGGAAACATGATAGGAACTGGTATGATTAGTGTTCTCACTGGAGGAACTCAGAAGATGCCAAGAGGGCTGAGTGTTATTATGTGATAGCCATAGTGTAATTCACTTGGATTTGAATATGGTGTTTCATGCAAGGATAAAACACCTTGACCTAAAATATCACTTCATATGAAATCTATAGGAGGATAAGGCACTGAATTTGAGGAAGATAATAAAGAATAAAAATCTAGTGGACATGTTCACTAAGACTTTAGTCCAAAAAAATATGAGGAAAAATTACACCTTAGTGGTACTTGGGTGAACAGATAAAGTTAGATAACATTTACTATTTATTTTTTAGAAGTGTAAATAATTATTTTATGCCAAAATATTAGAGATTTTCTACAGGTTCCATGAATCGGTCTTCAAGTGGAATACTATTGGGAGTGTGGAGTCAACTTCAAGTGCCAATTACATTAACTGGGTGAATAAAGACTAAAAGATAACTCAGTATTGATGAAAATTATTGTGATAAAGAGTCTTTAATGGATGTAAGGTTTATCATATAGGGCCATTTCCCTATAGGCATGAGTAGTGGTCAACCATAGCAGACCATATGATGTTCAAGAAAAATTACAAGGGAGTACTCACAGTTCATGGAAAAGGGATTTGTAACCTTAATTGTTCATTGAATTTAGAAGGATGTTTCGATGGATAGAGGGGATCAAAATTAACCATGGTTAAATGGCTGGTCATCCTTGAACTTTGAATAACGATACACTTTTTTTGATTAGACGACATTTTCTATAAGAAAGGGGGTCCACTTGTACATGTAGATATATGAAAAATTGTGATGCAATTGAGGATTCCTTATAATTAGTGATCTAATTTGTTGTATTAACAAAGAGTGATTTCAATTATTATATATTATGATTGCAATGTAAAGACAATAGTTTTTATTACTTGAATGTAGGGCATGTTGTTTGAACCATATAAATGAATGCTTTATTTACTTTTTTGTTTAATTTCTACCAATATTACATGATTTTTGTGTTAATAGTTTTATTGAGTGTGTGTGAGGGATACTTTGTGTAGTGATTAGGGTTATTGGTGTTCCTATCTTCTAGTAAATTGAGTAGTGGGAGTCTTCTATATGATATGTTTTTAGATTGCGTATCGTCTGATGGATATTATTTGGGAATCAAACAGTGCAGCTGATTCCCACCAATAAGATGTTGAGATTAAATCCCCTTAAAATAATAGTAAGTGTTAGATTCCTTCTAAAGTAAAAACTTTTCAAGGCCTCAATCATCCAAATGGGTAGGTCATACTAAATCTTGGTGCCTTTAGATTATCTTGTGTAAGGAAATAAAGTAATGGGTGACCCTGACAGGATCAAGTGAAAATTCTTAGTGTTTTATTTGGATAAAATTTAGTTGGAATAACCTAATATAATTAGGATACCAGAGGAATGGTGTCGAGTTTACCTATATGATGAATTGGAAAAAGAGTTGTCTGCTTAACCATCAAAGAGTCATATATGATACGATCGAAACAAGGGACTACCTAAATAGCTAAGTGATGGGAGAAATGCTAAAGAGTCCCAAATTTTAGTGAAATATGGATCTTGGATCACTAATGGATATGGTGTATTTTAAAAGTGTCCATCATTTTATTAGGATCACATTTAATAAAATTCCTTATTAAATGTATGTAAACATGATACTCATATGATAAAAGCTTTTGTTATAGATAAATAACATCAACATCATCATATGACTTTACTTAGAGAACAACCCTATATAAATATGGATCTTAATGTAGTAACTTATTTGAATAGAATAGATACTTAATTTTTTTCTTAAGTTAGAAGAAATTTATATGTGTTAGAGTAACACATTCCTGAGTAACTAACTTTCAAAGTAGCTCAATAAGTCAATCTGGATGCTTATGAGAAGCATAAAGGGATATAATTATGGTTTTAAAGGCATTGGATGAAAGGTGGTTGAAGGAACATTAGTATTTAATCATGTACTCAATATGATTGAGTATGGAAAATGATTTGGAGATACTGAAGGTTTCATTTAAGGCATATTTTGGCTATGGAATTCATGCTACTGTCATTGGAAATATTATTTCAATATAAGTGAGTTCAAGAAAAGTTTTCCCAATTTCCTTAAAGTGTTGAAGAATGATGATCATGACATGGGATGTTTATACTCTTATGTTTCATTGATAGAGAATATTGGTAAAAGTTTAATCTAGAAAAAATATTAGATTTGTTAAATAGTTATCCTTGGTCATTGGAACTCGAAGAGGTATCAATAAGGTGGATCAATGATTCTGTATGATATAGAATTGTCTAGTGTAACACCCTCATATTTTAGTATCTATTTTCATTTAAATAAATACTATGTTGAATAAAATGTATTATACATAACACCAAACTAAAATAAAACTATGATATATTTTAAAATTTAAGATATACATTAATAAATCATGAGAATAAAATGTGAAATATCATTAAGAAAATTAAACTAAGAGTACAACCTCAAGTAAATAAAAAATAGTTAAAATGATTTATTTTAAATCCCTATATATTATTATTATTGTTTTAAATAATAATTTGATGTGCTTTGATACTAATTAATTGAATAAATTTAATGGTTAGAATATAAATAATTAAATTCAATGATATGTGATTAAAATCATTCAGTGTTAAAAAATACTATTTTTTAAAGAATTATATTTAAATATATATTATTTATTTTTATATCAATAAATTAAATTTAATACTTTTAAAGAATTACTATAATAAAATTTCTCAATATATTAACACTAATTTAATTAGTAATTGATATTAAATAATATTAATAACTCTTAAAAGTTTTAAAATTCATTTTTAATAAATAATTTTTTCATTATTTTCATTATTTTTATTTAGAAGTTAAATTCCTAAATTTTAGAATTTTAATTTAAAAAAATGAACTTCATTTTTGGATTTAAAATTTCAAAATTAACTTAGCATGAATTTTTGGGTTTTTCCGATGAAGCTGATTTTTTAGTAAATAGTAAAAAATACAGTTTTTACAAATAACACAACTTTTATGACATCATAATGATGTAATAATTACTTAAAAAATTATAAAACATTTTTCTTGGGGAAAATGTATTTAAGGAGTAAAATAATAAATTTAAAAATACTAATTTGAATTTTAAAACTTATTTTGACATTTCGAAACCTAAAATATATTTCATCCTAATAAAAAACTATTCTTGGTTCTTTGCATCTAATTGAGTGACCGGAAGGTTCCATTTAGTTTTGGATTGATTTAAATGAAAAATAACCCAATTTTTTAGTAATAAACTAACTAATTTCATGAGAACTAACACTGTTTAAAATTAGTTGGCCCAAACGATAAAATAATCAATATTTTAACCCCAAAATACCTCTCTCCTCAAGTATAAACACCCCTCCCATTTCCCTTGGGAAATCACTCCTCATTAACTTATCAAAGCCCAAGATCTACCAATTCCCCCTCTCATGAGTCTCTCAACACTTTTAGGGACATTTTAGTGTTACACAACTATAACATCTCAACCTAGATGCCACTAAACTGATGCCCTGAGTTGGTTTATCATAAGACCTCAAGCACACCTCCTCGTATGCTAGAGGCTGCCGACTAGTAGTGGGGGTCAAAGGTGGAACTGTGAGGAGACTATACCTCCATATCAGAGTGCTCAACCAAAAGTAAATAACCAAACATCATACACATCCATGTATGAAAAACAAATAAATAAATAGAAATAAAATCATGTTGTAATAAAATGAAATACAATATAGGTCTGAACAACCATGTCATACATACAACATCGATTGCCCACTCGGTGGGTCACATATAAAAAATAAACAATTGGAAAATAAATAAATTAGGCTATAATACTAACTCCAAGCCATGTTACATACTTGGTCCCAATTATCCCATTGATATGCTCCATCCCGATCATCAAACTCCATAGGGGCAACCCACTCAATCATACAATCCTAGGCCTTCACTATATCTATTGTGCATCCATGCTCAACCTAAAATAAAAACATAAGGTATGCATGAACACCTAGGTTCATGTACATGGGGTGAGAAAAAAAATCTCAGTAGGCCACCCCCAATGGTGAACCTATAAACTATTACCATAAGTGCATGCTCATGAAAAATTCTTAGCCAAGCCGAAACATAACTGAAATAAATATAAATAAAACCATCATCGATCCTTGGGTCCGTGAATCTGATTCACCATGCCTACTTCAACCAACGTTGGGGTGTCTCTGAGTATGTATTGAAGACCATTCATCCCAAGTAACCTATGGGCACCACCTCCATGGCTTCCCTAACTAATTATATCAACAATGGGGACCCATTCTATGAAATTACTATCATTCGGGCTCCTAATATAAGGCAACCTCTATCATGTCCTTGTGAATCCATTCGTTATCACATTCTTGGTACCTAGAAACATCAGTCTCCATTACTCATATCATGATAAATTATAACCAATACCCAAAAAATCAGTTAAACATCTAACCCATGTATTACAAAAAATAGTGCCTAGAGTATCAATCTGACATCCAAAACAATAGTTCCCAAAGTATCAGTCCAACATCCAAAACAATAGAATCTATAGAATTAGTATGAAATCTAAACCATGGATGTCGAGCATCATTCCACCATCCATTCCGTCTAGTATACCATCATTTCGTAGAGCATCATTCTGGCACATAAACCAAAAGTATACTATTCATGTTTAGAGCCTAAATCCGACACCAAACCCATATAGTATACTACCCATGCCAGGAACCTCAGTCCACTATCTTAAACACATACATGGAATGCCACATCCACCATACTCAACAATATCAATCAACGTGCCTGAAACCTTAGTACAACACTCAAACAAAAAACAAACTATCAATACCAATACAGTGCATTATGTCCAACTCTCAATCATGACATCCATATCATGTCACAACAGCCCCATAGGTGTAAAAAAAATCTCAACCTTAACAAACAAAAGAATACATAACTAGGGCTGGCAAGATTCCCATGACCATCATTAACATCTCAAACTCACCTGCTCATACATTAGTTCAAGTCCCAAGGGAACACCCACAAGCATTACTACCTAAACACATGCACCTGTTTAGGGTTGGTCTATCAACCAGGCACCCACTTAGCCCTATATATTAATGCATAAGAAGAGGAATCCATCTTTGGATCCTCATAACTGGCACTCAAATAGAGGAACCCCTCTTGGGATCCTATAGATCAAAACATAATTAGAGACATCCCTCTACCAATCATTGGTAATAACCAATCTCTCGTACCAACACTCGTCTCTAAAAGATCACACATCCTTCCACCTATTCTCTATCTTCTCATGGAACAACAATCCTAAAAAAAATACTTATAAGGGTGATGGACTTAAACCCAACCTCATTCTAAGTCACCCTAGGTTGGCTAATATACTCAACTTATCCACCACTTTGAGTCACAACTCAGTCCTATTAACTGAGGACTATCCCATTCCAACACTAATTGAGGTCTCTGATGAAACCATGATACATCCTCAAATCATTCTCATGAACCTTACTTGAGTCTCATCCCATGTCTCACCCTCAGGAGATATCTCAACTTTCTTCCTGAAGGAAAATATCTTTCTCATAACTTACTCACCCCAAAACGGCTCTTAGAAGTCCTCAAAAACACCCTAAGGGATCCACCATCACATTCTACACATAAAAACACTCAAAATTGACTCCTCTTATGTATAATTATGACTCTGGGGATCTAAACCACTCAAAAACCTCAAAAGGGTAATAAGGGGTAGTACACTGCGTGTACCCATAGTACATGGTGCATATTCAAAAATCTCTACCTTAGCCATGTACTTCCACATGGACTGGTCCACTCAGGTTCTGGTTGTGTACTACTACATGACCATATAACATACACGGGGTCTAGCCATGTACTTCCACATGACTATGTTCTCCTTACATGGGGTGTCTTCCAATGTACCTAGTCACATGTCTATGTCCCGCTACATACCACGTACCTTGACTACATGGCATGTAGTCCCAAAATTCCATTTTCCCAAATATTCAACCACATGGTTATGCACCACTACATGATGTGTACTCTAAGTACACTGTGTGTAGTTACAAAAGTCCATCTTCCCCAAATAGGAAGAACACATGATGTGTGTTCCTGAACCACACATCATGTGATTGAGATTTCTAAATGGGGAACCTCTACGAACCTCACAAAACCCCCGTTTTTCCCTGATTATCCAAAGATATACCCCCTATAGGGGTCATTAGGAATCATAATAGGGATTTAAAACTAAAAAATAATGAATGTATGGGTATCTAGTTATAAAACTCAAAAATTATCTTACCTCATGGCATAAATGATGAAGCTTTGGCTCGAAATCCACTTCTGGAAGTCGCTGCAACTTGATCCGGTATTAATATCCACCATAGGTGAAGTGTGTCAACATTTCTCTCCCCCTTACCTCTTGATATGACCACTGTTCATAAGGGAGAAGACCTCCCCCTTCCCATTGTGCATGAAAAGTCAAATGGAGGGGAGAGGCTTTTATCTATTTATTTATTTAATTAATTAATGCCCTTTTTAACACCCATCCCAAGTCCCAGAACCCGAAGAAAGTTTATACCCCACCTAGGAAAAAATCCATATTTCAAACTCATTTAAAGATTCAAAATCTCATTCTGAAGCTCTGTTCAAAAGATATCATCACTTGGACCCGTATGAATAATTTAATTTTTAATTTATTAAATATTAAATATTCCTCTAAAACTTGAATGATTCATAATTCCACCAAATTCCTATCCTAGGGTAAACACCCTTTTCCATCACCAATTGAGTGGTTATAAAAATTATATTAGATCATCTAATAGTGTAAAATGACCATTTTACCCCTCACAAGTACCTGGAAGTAAAAAATTTAAATTTCTACTCAAATTCAAGATCTGAGGAAACATGGGTCTTTACAACCCCCCCACCACAAACCTTATAATCTTCAAGAATCCTCACTAGTCTTCCAACCACACATCCTGACCCACCTTAGTCATCAACTCATGCTCAACTTGTTGTGTTATATTTTTAGAAAATAACCAAGTTCATCTACATAACTCCAAAGATAAGGTATACAAGCCATAAATAATTAAGACACCACTTTCCACCATCAATAACTACCAAGATAGTGCCTAACCGCACCTGTCAATCCTGATATGTCACAAAATATTCTAGAACTCATTATCAGGCTCATGGTTCTCTCCACTATAGAAATCAACCTACAATGGCTGATTCTAATTCATGGCACTTCCCACCATTAGAATTGCCTATCGACGCATCCATAGAAGTCCACCAACTTACTTGATGTCGTTATCACTAAATGTTAAACCCTACCCTTATGAGGGTCACATCACTGTGATTGATCTGATACTACCGACCATAAGAGTATCCTTACTATCACCTCAATATCGAACACCAAATACACCACCCATGCTCTAAACATTGTCAAATCTCTAAACCAGATGTGTCCATTTCGCTCTCACCTGAGCAACAAATCGAAACATCAAATACGGCATGTTCCTAGCATCCAAGAACGAAACCCATGATATTATATGACATCTAGCCCATCAAAAGGACCTTATTCTCAAACAACTGATGGTTCATTCTCACCACAAAAATTCACATACACCACTCCATGAGTGTAAACTCCCAGGAGTACCTTTATCAAGCCAACATGACATTTATATAGCATGGAGTATAGCCGATACTCTCTCAGCATACTCAGGATGATGTCAAGATATTAGGAATGATCATCTCTATACTAGTAGTACACTAAGATGTTGTTGATAAATACCACTACAAACTTATCCATTCTCAGAACATCACAGTTCTATCCTGAGAACCTTAGATCACCATTCCATAAGACTCTCAAAACACCCACATTGGTTCTCATCCTACTCATGGCTTCCTACTTAACTTAATAACCTTGGGAATATGCTCTTGTAACATCCAATCCATAATCTAATCAAAATCACATGTCACCGCATACTCATTCCTCCAAAATCCCATTAACACTCAATCATTATACGCCCTTGCATAACCCAACCACAAAACTTATCTCCAACTCTAGCATGTCACGTCTCATGAAAAATTGGCTCAAAAGCCCTATCTACTGGCCACACCTCTCTCACATGTTGGTTTCACCTAGTATAGAGCATCCTTGGTGCTTTCCAAAACCAAAAGAAACTCGCCAATCCAAAACCACTTTATTGACCACTCAATACCAAGTGTCATTAAAAATTTCCATTAATTTCATTTATGCTCTCTCCACATTCCTAAAGATGCATCCAAAGCTAACCGAGTCTATCACCTAACCAACCTTACCCTAATAAAGCACATGTGCTAAGAAGCACTAATGGTTTTCATATTAGGGAAACTATACATCTCTTTGTTCCTCACCCTAAGAACATACTAGGTTTACCCCACCTGTATGACTATTTCCCAAGTAAACTCATGCATTGAAAACTATATACCCTCAAGTACCTCCTATGCTCCTAGTCTAGATCACAACCCTTAAGAACATCCCACCCACATAAGCATTACCCAGGCTAGGCACCTGAACAAACCTCCCCTATTGAAACCAACCACACAAATGAAAAAATAGCACATAAGTGCTTCCTATAAAAAACAAAGGCACCCTATGTGACTAAACCCCATACTAGGGTACACCCTCTATACACCATTTTCAAAAGGACAAAGCATCCGTTCACACCTCAATCACCTGAAGTCACACGCAAATTGGTTGACCCCTATCATGGGACACCCTTAAAAATCACACAGAACTAACTCCGTATAATGGAGTCACATCTAGAAGGTCACTAGGTTCTCATAACTAGCCCTACCAGTCAATTATCATGTCAACCACTAGGTATAACCACCTAGGTCTAGTCCAAATCACAGAAGGACACAACTAATGGGGTGTTAAACATTATCCCATACCAACTTCACACAACATCAACACATTAAAACACTCATCTATAGGGTCTCACATACAAAGGATACAACACATTGAACTAACCACCCACAATCAAGGCACCTGTCCTCTCCAAGAATTTTTACATCAGACCGATCCTTGGAGGGCTAGGACACATAACCAACCTTGAATAAAAACCATCCATAAGGGGTATAATGATCATAAACCTATACCATAATGACCTACCAAGGTCACTACACATATTGTGCACAAGGACCTCATCAACATCCTCATAGTTAGACATCTCACCATAGATCCGCATAACCTTACATCAGAAAGAGAACAATATAAAAGTCGGGGTAGCTATGTAAAATTCTACCAAGTACTTATATGGGGAAAATTTCACATGAGTATTCACTGACACTTCAAATAACTGAGCCTATATCATAAAAAAAAACCCTACTAGGCCTATAACATGTGGATCCTACATGCCTACCATAATTCATAAGACGCCCATTGCCTCTACATTCCAAGAGTCAAAACCAAATCATAGGCCTCTTTCCAATGGTCCAAGAGCCAAAAATCCATCATAAACCAAAACATCCAAACCACATGTGCATCACCCAAGAAAAAATCATACACAACCATAACTTTGGATACTAAAAACATAAATCCCATGCACTAGTAACCATGACATCCTACTGAAACATGTGTTTTAGATGCACCAGTCGATATCCATCATAGGTTGTAACACATTCTTATATCTCAAGTATGCCAAACCCCAAATAGTGAAATAAAAAGAAATTAACTGATATGATACCACTTTGTAATGTCCTAACCCAGATTATACTAAATGAGTTCCCCAAATTAGTTCTCCACAAGACCTAAAGTGTGCCTCCTTATATTATAGAGACTTTTAAATAATAGCATGGGTTTAAGGTGGAACTATGAGGAGACTATAACCCCATATTAGAGTGCACAAACAGAAGTAAAAAACCAAACATCATACATATAAAAGTATGAGGATTGAATAAATAAACTAAAACAGAAGCATGATATAATAAAATTAAATATAATAATGGATTGAACAATCATTACATACATAAAACATCGATTAGAAATTGGGAAAATCACATATAAAAAATAAACAATTGAAAAATAAATATATCAGGATCTACTGTCAACTATGAGCCATGTCACATACATGGTCCCCGTTATTATGTTGAGTTCCTCTATCCCGATCATCAGACTCCACATGAGCAACCCTCTCAATCATGAAATCATAGGCCTTTAACCTATCCATCGCATATCTGTGCTCAACTTGAAAGTAGACATATGGTATGCATGCAAACTAAGGTGCACATATCGGGGGTTATAATTAAATCTTAGTAGGAAACCCCCAACAGTGAACCTATTAACAACTTCCATAAGTTCATGATCATGTAATATGATCGGCCTATAAGAAACATAACTAAAATAAATATAAATAAAACCATCATTGATCCTTGGGTTTGTGACTTCGATTGACCATACCTGCTTCAGCTAACGCTGGGGTGTCTCTAAGTATGGTTTAAAGACTGTGCATCCTAATTAAAATACGAGTGCCAACTCTATTGTAACACCCCAAGCTTCCACATTATGTTTCCCTTTGAATAATGCAGTAGCTTGCGTTGTATGCAACTTGGAGTTTTAACACACCACGACCAATCAAACTAGCCATTATGAATAGTAATACCCACTTTTTAAAATTTTATAAATTTTATTTTTTAAAATGGATTTTATTTTTGGATTTGGGATATCAAAATTAGCTTAGGATGAATTTTTGGTATTTTTTTTGAAAACTTTCAATTTTTGATGAATAGTGAAAAACACTGCATTATTATTTAAATCTGACTTTTTATTTAAATAATTAGTTATTTTATTTTAATTTATTTTATGTAAAAATAGATACATAATACCTATATATGTTCAATGTAATTCATTGGAGTCATTTTATAATATGTTTTGATATAAAAAATTTTATTGAACTTTTTACCGTCTTTTACCCACCTTCTAGGAGCATTTGAAAATTTGCATAAAACTTAATTTTACCGCTTTTGTGAGATGAATTTCAAAAATCCTAGAGATAAAGTTAATATTAGTAAGTAAAATTTGGTTTAATAAGATGAAAATATATTTTTTTGAATAGTAAATTTTGACTTTTATTTACCACGGTTAAAAGTAAATAGGGTAATTAAAGGTAAAAATGATATTATAATTACCCTAACACATGTCCTAATTATATTAAATAAGTTTAATTCAACCAAAAACAACCTTATGAATAAAATATGATCCTTTTGGTCCACTTTAATTATATTAGGACATTTATTAATATTTTATTTAAAGAAGAGTTAAAAGTGTTAAATTCAAAGTTTAATAACTAAACCATTTTTAATATAGAGTTACACATAATATAAATTGGACTATAAATATTAATTATAATTATAAAAAGATTTCTTACTTAATGGTATTTTATTTATAATTTTTATACATTAAATAATCTAATTTATTTATGACACAATGATGATGCAGTAATTACCTTATTAATGAAATATTAAAATAATTGATATTATAAATATCTAAATAAATGTAAATTGAGACTTATGATGAATTCCACTAATTTTCTAGGTTAATATGAAATTTTATGGTTTATTAAATAAATTTTATTCGAAGTGATAAAGTTTTTATGACTTTGAAAAAAATCAAATACTAAATAGTATCAAAATTGACATAATTGAGTTTTTAAAACAAATACTATATTATTAATTGATATAATATTCCTAAAAATCTAAGGTTTGGATAAAGGACTAAAATAAGGTTATATATATTAATAATGAACCACTTGGGGTTCTCTTGTCTTTTTATAGTAAGTTTATTAACCATATAATATACAAATACAAAGAGACATGGTAAATGTCTAACTATTTAACTAAAAGTTAAATCTAAAAGATAAGGTTAATATGGTGACCTAAACCTGTGTAAAACATATTTGTTGAAAGGTTTTAGACCCATACCCACCTTATACTCTAAATAAATCATTTTTGAGACATTATAAACCTAATATTATTTTATTATAAAATAATATTTCAAGTTTTTCCTAAAGTGACCCTCACCTCTCTTATAAAAGGGTACTTCCCATTCTCTTAATTTCACACCTCCAAATCCATTTTTATCAGCTAAAACATGAAAAAATATCTTCCAAAATTTCCTCAATTCAATATAGAGGCCTTAATTTGATCATAAATCCAACCTAAGGAGCCCTTTTGATCAACTCAAAAGGAAACACCCGAAGAAGAGGTAATAATTTCACCACCCTCTTTCAAGTTCTTTTCTTCTTCTACTTCCTCTTTCTTTGTTGTTTCCATACCGGAATAATAAATCCAGTAACTTCTATATACTATGATGTTATTATAAATATGGTACAAACATATTCGTTATTCTATCCATCATATAAATGACAAAGTCACCATACGTGCGTACGTACAGCTTACCATCTCCACGTCGTGGTGTAGTTTGTTATTCAAACACTTCATTATTTGGATTGGTATAATAATGAGTATAAATGATGTAAATAATAAATATAACATGTTAATTATTCTTTATATATGATATAACATCAAATTACATACAATTTCACCATCAATATAATGATATTGTCGCTCGTGCGTACGTACGGATTACCGTCTCCATGAACGTGATGAGATTCATTCCCCATCGTAATCATTCAAGAATAATTTTAATTTTATGATTAAAAATAATATTTAATAACTTAATATAATTCTGGATATGAATCAAATACATTCTATTTATAAAAAACATGGCTTATGTAACCAAGAATATAAAGGAAAACGAATCAGTTAACGCCCGAAACGATGATACTACTAAAATATTATTAACAAAGAAATATTAGAATATCATATATGATATAATATTTATGTATATGATTATTTTATAATTTAATAACAATTATTTAACTATTATGCAGGAGGTTAACATACCATCGACCAAGGAAAAGTACAAGGTAAGGGTTAAATTTCAAAATCTCTTTATCATCCAAGGTTGTTTATACGTGAGTATCTACTAGGACCTCTTTATCATCCACATCCGTGTTTTCTTAAAAATGTATTTCAAAACATTTTTACTATTCACTAGACTATGGGTTAAATTAATTTATACCCTTATTTAACCTTATATGTTTTCAAATGAATCTTTCCGTTGTTTTCCAAACAAGGTACTTTATGACCTTTTTGAAAAAATTAAGGTAATAATGTATTTTTTAACTTATACGGTGGGTGCGGCTATTTTCCACCATTATAACACCGTCAAAGATTCCCTTACAAGCTTATAAGAATATTTTCAAAATATTTTTTTTATAATTATATGACTTTTAAATTATTTCAAAATAAAAAGAGATATTTCTCTAAAAAAGTTTTGATTTCATCTATGTCAACATCCTTTGATGTATTTTAAGATTGTTTGAAGTTGATTTATTATGATACAAAGCTTCCATATTGTATTGAAGGTTTTGTGATATGTTTGACTATGGATGTGTTATTTTTATACCATTCATGGTTTATAGACAAAGTATTGACATTTAGTATGCTAGTTTTAATACAAATGTTTATGTTATGTTTAAACCTTTTCATATGAGGAATGCATTGGACTTAGTAAGTGACGAGTGGAGCCCGCTATAGCTCCTCGATGCATCAGTAGGTCTCATGAGATAAAATAGTGTCTTGGAACAAGGCCTTCAGAAATTTTTTATTTGTTTTCTTGGCACAAGGCCTTGACTATGTGGTTATGAAGTCTATCATTATGCATTCCATCATTATGAAATTGGTTATTGATATTACATGTGATTATTCGACTAGTAGAATATCCATGTGAATAATTAAATGAAATTATTTGATTTATCTTTGGCATATTATGATGAAGTTTAAGTTTGAAAGGCTTGTGTTTTAGTCTTATACATTACCTTAAATATTTATGCTTATTTATGAAAGTTTCCGCTATATTGTTATCCTTACTGAGCATCTGAGCTCACCCCTTTCTATGTTTTATTTTTCCCAGGATACAAAGAAGTATATTATGACTGACCTATAGGGATAGTCTAAGGGATATGAATTTGGTCAATGGAGACAATGTTGTTGTTGTTTTTCATTTTATAATGTAATGTAAAACTTATAAATGTATCTAGTACTTCCAAGGCTACTAAACTGATCGGTCTTTCGGGATTTGATCCCATGTGATCATGCCAATGTTATGTAATAATGCATTGAATCTGGGCTTCTAGGGTCAGGGCATTACATCCATGGCCACCCTAACTTATTATCTCAACTATAAGAACCCATTCTCTGAAATTCCTATAATTTGGGTTCCTAATATAAGGAAACCTCTATCTTGTCCTCATGACTCCATTTTTTATCACATTCCTGGTACTTAGACACATTATTCCCTGGTACTTATATCATGATAAAGTAAAACCAATACCCTAAATGTCAGTCTGACATATAATCCATGTATCATAAACAATAATGCCTAGAGTATCGGTCTAGTTTCCAAAATAGTAGTGCATGTAGCATCGTCTATTATCCAAAATAATAGCGTCTGGAGAATTAGTATGAAATCTAAACCATGGATGTAGAGAATTATTCCACCATCAATTCTAGATAGTATACCATCATTTCCTAGAGCATTAGTCTAGAACATAAACCCCAAAGTTACAATTTGTGTTTAAAGCCTCATCCGGACACCTAACCCATATATTATACTACCCATGACTGAAGCCTCAATCTGGAATCTCAACCACATATGTGGAATTTCACATCCACTATACTCAATAATATCAAACAACATTCTTGTAACCTCAATCCAACACTCAAAACATAAATAAACTATCAGTGCTGATACATAACATCTTGTCTAACTATCAATCATGGAATCCATATCATGTCACAACAGACACATAGGCGTAAACTGGGTCTCAACCTTAACAAACAAAGGAATACATAACCAGGGTTGGACAAATGCCCATGCTCATCCTTAACATCTCATCCTCATCTACTCACACATTGGTTTAGTTCCTAAGGGAACAATCACAACCATTACTACCCAAACACACACACACACACACACACGTTCAGGGTCGGTCTATCAATTAGGCACCCACTTAGCCCTATGAGTTAACACATAAGTAGAGTAATCCCTCTTTGAATCATTGAAATAGGCACTCAAGTAGAGGATTCCCTCTTGGGATCCTCTAGATCAAAACATGAGAGGATACATCCCTCTACCAATCCATGGTAATAACCAATCTCTCAGGACAACACCCATCTCTCAAGGATCACACATCCCACCACCCAGTTTCTAGAATCTCACTATTTCACAGACCTAAATGGAATAAATCATCATAAGGGTGATGGACGCAAGCCCAAACCTATTACAAGTCACCCCAGTTTGACCCATACACCCAACCTATCCACCACTTCGAGTCACAACTTAGTCCCACTAACCGCGGAATATCCCATTCCAACACTAATAGAGGTATATTATGAACTCATTCTACGTCCTAAAATAATTATCATGAACCTTGATTAGGTATAATCCCATGTATCACCCTCAAGAGACAGATAAACTCACTTCCTGGAGGAAAACATCTTTGTCATAACTTACTCACCCCAAACTGCCTCTTAGAAGTACTCAAAATGCCCCAAGGGATCCACCATTGGATTTTATGTGAAAAACACTCAAGATGGACTCCTCTTGTGTCCAATTATGACTTTGGGGTGAAAAAACCACCCAAAATCCTCAAAAGGGTAACAAGGGGCAGTACACAGTTTGTATCCCTAGTACACATCATGCACTCTAAAATCTCAACCACGACCATGTACTTCTACACGACTTAGTCTACTCTAAGTTTGGTCATATACTACTAAAAAACCAAGACATACATGGGGTATGGTCATGTACTTACACATGTTCATGTCCCCCTTATATGGGGTGTCTGACCATGTACCAGGTCACACGACCATGTCCCACTACATGTTGTGTACCTCAACTACACAACATGTAGTCTCAAAATTCTACCTTCCCAAATACTCAACCACATGGTCATGCAATACTACATGCCTTGTACTCCATGTACATGGAATTTAGTTCCAAAATTTCATCTTCCCTATAATGGAAGAAAACACAGTGTGTGTTCCTAAACCACATGTCGTGTGATAGGGATTTCTGAATGGGAAACCCCTACGAACCTCCTAAAACCCTCATTCTTACCCAATCAGGAATAGATCGACCCCCATAGGGGTTATTATCAGTCATAATAGGGATATAAAACTAAAAAAACACATCTATGTGGGTAATGGAATAAAAATCAAAAAACCGACCTACCTCATGGCATAAATACAGAACTTTGGGTCCAAATCCGCTCTCAACTACACCTCAATCTGGTCTCGATCTCTGCCATGGATGAAGTCTGATAGCATCTATATCCCCATCCCCTCTTGGTTTGGCCATTTATTACAATAGATAATCTCTCCCCCATTACCATCATGTGTGGGAATCCAAAAATTCGGAGAGGCTTTTAATTAATTAGTTATTTAATTAATTAAAATCCCTTTTGACACCCATCCCAAGTCTCGAAACCTGAAGTGGGTTTATACCTCACCTAGAGAAAACCCCTTGTTTCATACTCATCCATGGATTTTGAATCTTAATCCAATTCTCCAGTAAAAAATATCATCACCCAAACCTACACAAATAATTTAATATTTAATTTATTAAATATTAAATATTCCTCCAAAACTCAAATGATTTATAATTACACCAAACTCCTATACTGGGGTAAACACCACATTTTGGGACCAACAGAGTCATTAGAAAAATTATTTGAGATCATATTCTAGAGTAAAATGGCCATTTTACCCCTAAAAAGCGCCTAAGAATCAAAAATTCAACATTCTGCTCAAATTCAAGATCCGGGGAAACATGGGTCTTTACAACAACCCAAAGCCTTCAAGACTTTAGAAAAGGATAAAATATTCTATGAAGGGTTAACATTATTTCTCTTACATTATTTTCTTTCTCTTATTATTTCTATTTTATTAACCAATTTCCATTTTTATACCTTTATAAATTATTTAATTTATAAGTATATAACATGTTAATGTTGTTACGATACTGGTATAACTATTTTAATCTATTTATAGTATATACTCTCTCCCACCCTTTTAACATGTCTCGATAATGGTCGGTTTCATCCACTTATAAGGGAGTTTTCAATGCTTTACTTATCATTTCCCACATAGATGGTTAGTGTAGATTATGTAATATAAATTTATTTTAATGTTTTCTAATATTCTGGTAATTTTTTTACAAAATGATAAATTACAAATAATCAAAGCCATAGAGTCAAAAAAAAAATATAATTTAAAACAAAAAATGTCTTCAAGGCATTCTCTCTTCAAAAAAAATTGTAATAAAAAATTCCAATGATTATGAATAATAAATAATGAAAAAGGGATATAACTCAATTTTAGTATCATCTTTTCGTAAACATAAGTTTATTATATAGGAGGTGAAAATGTGATGAAATAAAATGGAACCTAAGGTAAGGGTTTTTTGTCTCAAATTCCATTTCTTAATATGTATTTCAAATCATGTACTTATTATTCTTTGACATGATGAAATTATTATCCATTGAATTATTTTATCATAAATCACCTTTCATTACTATGATTTAAAAGTCTATCTCATGATCTATTTTAATGTTCTTTTGATTCATTACCAACCCATAAGGGGATCCTTATCTAAATTTAATTTAATCTAGTTATATCCTTCCTTCATTGATTATGTTATTCTAATATTATGTTAATTATAACCTATGATTGTTTTATATTGTATTTCCAATTTTTTTATGTAGATTTACATTTATTTAAAACAAAAAATGTCTTCAAGGCATTCTCTCTTCAAAGAAAATTGTAATAAAAAATTACAATGATTATAAATAACAAATAATGAAAAAAGGGATATAACTCAATTTTAGTATCATCTTTCTGTAAACATAAGTTTATTACATAGGAGGTGAAAATGTGATGAAATAAAACGAGACCTAAGGTAAGGGTTAATTGTCTCAATTTCCATTTCTTAATATTTATTTCAAATCATGTACTTATTATTCTTTGACATGATGAAATTATTATCCAATGAATTATTTTATCACAAATCACCTTTTATTACTATGATTTAAAAGTCTATATCATGATCTATTTTAATGTTCTTTTGACTCATTACCAACCCATTAGGGGATCCTTATCTCAATTTCATTTCGTCTAATTATATCCTTCCTTCATTGATTATGTTATTTTAAGATGATCTTAATTATAACCTTTGATTGTTTTATATTGTATTTCCAATTTTTTATGTAGATTTAAATTTCTTTAATGTAATATCTTTGTTAATATATTCTTAATTCACATGTTAAGTTCCTGGAAATGGTTTCTTTCCTAGTCTACACATTTCAAGTATTATTCTTCAATTCAAAATTTTATCTTCTATGACACAAATTAAAGTTTATTAATTTTTACCTTACTATTTTACTTTCATTTAAGATTAATTGATGGTCTCATTTCCTTCTTTATGGATTTATAGTTCATACATCACCTTTTTTATAATAGTTTTCTTTCCAATCTCACTTTGAATTCGAGATAATTTATGAATAATTGTCCATAAGGGGAAAATTTTATGATCTTTATTGTAACAACTGGCCCCCACCCACAAGTTGCCCCGCAGACACGTGGTCCCCACCTTGGGGCCCACCCATGTGCCTGAATGGGTCATATGACTAATGATTTTCCCCACAGGCCAACACATGCCCTTTCCAGTGTGCTTTTTCCTCACTCGCACACACCCTAGAAAACTTCCTAGAAGGTCACCCATCCTAATCACTACTCTAGGCCAAGCACGCTTAACTGTGGAGTTCTAATCAAACGAGCTCCTGAAAATGAAGGTGCACCTTATTGACAAGGGTCATATCATTTAGCCCTTTAACCCTTTATCATTCTGGGGTGTTACAATCACCCCCTTTAGAGCACAACGTCCTTGTTGTGGGCCATACATCTCAACCCACAGTACACTTAAGGTAGGCTGGGTACCACCTATGATACCAAATGTAACAACTGGGCCCCACCCACCAGTTGCCCCGCAGACACGTGGTCCCCACCCTGGGGCCCACCCACGTGCCGGAACGGGTCATACGACTAATGATTTTCCCCACAGGCCAAAACATGCCCTTTCCAGTGTGCTTTGTCCTCACTTGCACACATCCTAAGAAACTTCCCAGAAGGTCACCCATCCTAATCACTACTCCAGGCCAAGAATGCTTAACTGTTGAGTTCTAATCAAACGAGCTCCTAAAAATGAAGGTGCACCTTATTAACAAGGGTCATATCATTTAGCCATTTAACCCTTTATCATTCTGGGGTGTTACAATCACCCCCCTTTAGAGCACAATGTCCTCGTTGTGGGCCCTACATCGCAACCCAAGCAGTGCACTGCACTTAAGGCAGGCTGGGTACCACCTATGATACCAAATGTAACAACTGGGCCCCACCCACCAGCTGGACCGCAGACACGTGGTCCCCACCCTGGGGCCCACCCACGTGCCCGAACGTGTCATATGACTAATGATTTTCCCCACAGGCCAACACATGCCCTTTCCAGTGTGCTTTGTCCTCACTCGCACACACCCTAGAAAACTTCCCAGAAGATCACCCATCCTAATCACTACTCCAGGCCAAGCACGCTTAACTGTGGAGTTTTAATCAAACGAGCTCCTGAAAAGGAAGGTGCACCTTATTGACAAGGGTCATATCATTTAGCCATTTAACCCTTTATCATTTTGGGGTGTTACAATCACCCCCCTTTAGAGCACAACGTCCTCATTGTGGGCCCTACATCTCAACCCAGGCAGTGCACTGCACTTAAGGCTGGGTACCACCTCTCATACCAAATGTAACAACTGGACCCCACCCAGCAGTTGACCCGCAGACACGTGGTCCCCACCCTGGGGCCCACCCACGTGCCCGAACGGGTCATATGACTAATGATTTTCCCCACAGGCCAACACATGCCCTTTCCAGTGTGCTTTGTCCTCACTCGCACACACCCTAGAAAACTTCCCAGAAGATCACCTATCCTAATCACTACTCTAGGCCAAGCACGCTTAACTGTGGAGTTTTAATCAAACGAGCTCCTGAAAAGGAAGGTGCACCTTATTGACAAGGGTCATATCATTTAGCCATTTAACCCTTTATCATTTTGGGGTGTTACAATCACCCCCCTTTAGAGCACAATGTCATCATTGTGGGCCCTACATCTCAACCCAGGCAGTGCACTGCACTTAAGGCTGGGTACCACCTCTCATACCAAATGTAACAACTGGACCCCACCCAGCAGTTGACCCGCAGACACGTGGTCCCCACCCTGGGGCCCACCCACGTGCCCGAACGGGTCATATGACTAATGATTTTCCCCACAGGACAACACATGCCCTTTCCAGTGTGCTTTGTCCTCACTTGCACACACCCTAAGAAACTTCCCAGAAGGTCACCCATCCTAATCACTACTCTAGTCCAAGAACGCTTAACTGTGGAGTTCTAATCAAACGATCTCCTGAAAATGAAGGTGCACCTTATTGACAAGGGTCATATCATTTAGCCATTTAACCCTTTATCATTCTGGGGTGTTACAATCACCCCCCTTTAGAGCACAATGTCCTCGTTGTGGGCCCTACATCTCAACTCAAGCTGTGCACTGCACTTAAGGCAGGCTGAGTACCACCTATGATACCAAATGTAACAACTGGGCCCCACCCAGCAGTTGACCCGCAGACACGTGGTCCCCACCCTGGGGCCCACCCACGTGCCCGAACGGGTCATATGACTAATGATTTTCCCCACAGGCCAACACATGCCCTTTCCAGTGTGCTTTGTCCTCACTCGCACACACCCTAGAAAACTTCCCAGAAGATCACCTATCCTAATCACTACTCTAGGCCAAGCACGCTTAACTGTGGAGTTTTAATCAAACGAGCTCCTGAAAAGGAAGGTGCACCTTATTGACAAGGGTCATATCATTTAGCCATTTAACCCTTTATCATTTTGGGGTGTTACAATCACCCCCCTTTAGAGCACAACGTCATCATTGTGGGCCCTACATCTCAACCCAGGCAGTGCAATGCACTTAAGGCTGGGTACCACCTCTCATACCAAATGTAACAACTGGACCCCACCCAGCAGTTGACCCGCAGACACGTGGTCCCCACCCTGGGGCCCACCCACGTGCCCGAACGGGTCATATGACTAATGATTTTCCCCACAGGACAACACATGCCCTTTCCAGTGTGCTTTGTCCTCACTTGCACACACCCTAAGAAACTTCCCAGAAGGTCACCCATCCTAATCACTACTCTAGTCCAAGAACGCTTAACTGTGGAGTTCTAATCAAACGATCTCCTGAAAATGAAGGTGCACCTTATTGACAAGGGTCATATCATTTAGCCATTTAACCCTTTATCATTCTGGGGTGTTACAATCACCCCCCTTTAGAGCACAATGTCCTCGTTGTGGGCCCTACATCTCAACTCAAGCTGTGCACTGCACTTAAGGCAGGCTGAGTACCACCTATGATACCAAATGTAACAACTGGGCCCCACCCACCAGTTGCCCCGCAGACACGTGGTCCCAACCCTGGGGCCCACCCACGTGCCCGAACGAGTCATATGACTAATGATTTTCCCCACACGGGTCATATGACTAATGATTTTCCCCACAGGCCAACACATGCCCTTTCTAGTGTGCTTTGTCTTCACTCGCACACACCCTAGAAAACTTCCCAGAAGATCACCCATCCTAATCACTACTCCAGGCCAAGCACGCTTAACTGTGGAGTTTTAATCAAACGAGCTCCTGAAAAGGAAGGTGCACCTTATTGACAAGGGTCATATCATTTAGTCATTTAACCCTTTATCATTCTGGGGTGTTACAATCACCCCCTTTAGAGCACAACGTCCTCGTTGTGGGCCCTACAACTCAACCCAGGCAGTGCACTGCACTTAAGGCTGGGTACCACCTCTGATACCAAATGTAACAACTGGGCCCCACCCACCAGTTGCCCCGCAGACATGTGGTCCCCACCCTAGGGCCCACCCACGTGCCCGAACGGGTCATATGACTAATGATTTCCCCCACAGGCCAACACATGCCCTTTCCAGTGTGCTTTGTCCTCACTCGCACACACCCTAGAAAACTTCTCAGAAGATCACCCATCCTAATCACTACTCCAGGCCAAGCACGCTTAACTGTGGAGCTTTAATCAAACGAGCTCCTGAAAAGGAAGGTGCACCTTATTGACAAGGGTCATATTATTTAGTCATTTAACCCTTTATCATTCTGGGGTGTTACAATCACCCCCCTTTAGAGCACAACGTCCTCGTTGTGGGCCCTACATCTCAACCCAGGCAGTACACTGTACTTAAGGCTGAGTACCACCTCTGATACCAAATGTAACAACTGGTCCCCACCCACCAGTTGCCCCGCAGACACGTGGTCCCCACCCTGGGACCCACCCACACCCTAGAAAACTTCTCAGAAGATCACCCATCCTAATCACTACTCCAGGCCAAGCACGCTTAACTGTGGAGCTTTAATCAAATGAGCTCCTGAAAAGGAAGGTGCACCTTATTGACAAGGTTCATATTATTTAGTCATTTAACCCTTTATCATTCTGGGGTGTTACAATCACCCCCCTTTAGAGCACAACGTCCTCGTTGTGGGCCCTACATCTCAACCCAGGCAGTACACTGTACTTAAGGCTGAGTACCACCTCTGATACCAAATGTAACAACTGGGCCCCACCCACCAGTTGCCCCGCAGACACGTGGTCCCCACCCTGGGACCCACCCACACCCTAGAAAACTTTTCAGAAGATCACCCATCCTAATCACTACTCCAGGCCAAGCACGCTTAACTGTGGAGCTTTAATCAAACGAGCTCCTGAAAAGGAAGGTGCACCTTATTGACAAGGGTCATATTATTTAGTCATTTAACCCTTTATCATTCTGGGGTGTTACAATCACCCCCCTTTAGAGCACAACGTCCTCGTTGTGGGCCCTACATCTCAACCCAGGCAGTGCACTACACTTAAGGCTGAGTACCACCTCTGATACCAAATGTAACAACTGGGCCCCACCCACCAGTTGCCCCGCAGACACGTGGTCCCCACCCTGGGACCCACCCACGTCCCCGAACGGGTCATATGACTAATGATTTTCCCCACAGGCCAACACATGGCCTTTCCAGTGTGCTTTGTCCTCACTCGCACACACCCTAGAAAACTTCCCAGAAGGTCACCCATCCTAATCACTTCTCCACGCCAAGCATGCTTAACTGTGGAGTTTTAATCAAACGAGCTCCTGAAAAGGAAGGTGCACCTTATTGACAATGGTCATATCATTTAGCCATTTAACCCTTTATCATTCTGGGGTGTTACAATCATCCCCCTTTAGAGCACAACGTGCTCGTTATGGGTCCTACATCTCAACCCAGGTAGTGCACTGCACTTAAGGCTGGGTACCACCTCTGATACCAAATGTAACAACTGGGCCCCACCCACCAGTTACCCCGCAGACACGTGGTCCCCACCCTGGGGCCCACCCACGTGCCCGAACGAGTCATATGACTAATGATTTTCCCCACATGCCAACACATGCCCTTTCTAGTGTGCTTTGCCCTCACTCGCACACACCCTAGGAAACTTCCCAAGTAGTGCACTGCACTTAAGGTAGGCTGGGTACCACCTATGATACCAAATGTAACAATTGGGCCCCACCCACCAGTTGCCCCACAGACACGTGGTCCCCACCCTGGGGCCCACCCACGTGCCCGAACGGGTCATATGACTAATGATTTTCTCCACAGGCCAACACATGCCCTTTCTAGTGTGCTTTGTCCTCACTCGTACACACCCTAGAAAACTTCCCAGAAGGTCACCCATCCTAATCACTACTCCAGGCCAAGCACGCTTAACTGTGAAGTTCTAATCAAACGAGCTCCTGAAAAGGAAGGTGCACCTTATTGACAAGGGTCATATCATTTAGCCATTTAACCCTTTATCATTCTGGGGTGTTACAATCACCCCCCCTTTAGAGCACAACATCCTCATTGTGTGCCCTACATCTCAACCCAGGCAGTGCACTGCACTTAAGGCTGGGTACCACCTCTGATACCAAATGTAACAACTGGGACCCACCCACCAGTTGCCCCGCAGACACGTGGTCTACACCCTGGGGCCCACCCACGTGCCCGAATGGGTCATATGACTAATGATTTTTCCCACAGGCCAACACATTCCCTTTCCAGTGTGCTTTGTCCTCACTCGTACACACCCTAGGAAACTTCCCATAAGGTCACCCATCCTAATAACTACTCCAATCCAAGCACGCTTAACTGTGGAGTTCTAATCAATCGAGCTTCTGAAAAGGAAGGTGCACCTTATTGACAAGGGTTATATCATTTATCCATGTAACCCTTTATCATTCCGGGGTGGTACCACCTCTGATACCAAATGTAACAACTGGGCCCCACCCACCAGTTGCCCCGCAGACACGTGGTCCTCACCCTGGGGCCGACAAAAGTCTTATTCTGACAGGAGGCAGAGACCACTAGAGTTTGAGGATGGCGACCACGTTTTCTTGCGGGTCTCATCTCGACGTGGATTACAGAGATTTGGTCGGGGCGGCAAGTTATCTCCGCGCTTCATCGGACCATTCCAGGTTCTCAGCCGGATAGGCGAGGTGGCTTATCGCCTGGCTCTACCACCTTAGTTGCACCAAGTGCACGACGTCTTCCACGTATCTCAGCTGAGGAGGTACGTGCACGACCCGACACATATCATCGACCATGGGGAGCTGGACATTGACGATGGGGCGACTTTTGCAGAGGTCCCGGTGGAGATTGAGGATTGACAAGAGTGGGTCCTACGTGGGCGATCAATTCCTCTATTGCGCATCAGATGGCAGCACGGGGACCTCTAGGAGAGCACTTGGGAGCGGGAGGCTCAGATGTGTGCTCAGTACCCTCATTTGTTCCCCTAGTTTGTGATGTATCTTTACGGGGACATAAAGCCCTGAGGTGGGAGTAATGTAAAGACCCATAAATTTCAAGGGAACTATTTTTTTTCTTAATTTTCTTTGGGATTTTACGAGTACACAGTTTCTGACGGAACCTGATTTAGAGGCCCGGTGTGCCCGGAATCAATTTCCGAAGTTTAGCTCGGGTACGTTCAGTGAACGAACGAGCGAGTTTTCCTAACTTTTGAACTGGTGCTCGGAACCGAAATCCGAGGGCACTGATGAAACCGCAGTGCCGGTAATTTCTTTGGAAGACCTTTTTTGGAGTTACGTTTTCTTGGGTGAGGTTGTTATATAAATGGGTTAACTGAAGAGTGAAATAAAATTTGTGCTACATTTTTTATTTCTATTCTAAGAAGTTATAACCTATGCTTTGAAGTTGAGGTGGGACCCACTACATCCTAACTCCACTTGGTAGGATAATAGTGAGGTGGGGCCCACACGATCCCCACCCCTTCAAATCCCTTAAAACCTCCCTCGTGCATTTAATTGTGTAACACACTCGCACCCCCTTTTATTGACATGTCAACTCTCGCAATTAATTGGACTGTTAAAGAATTTTCAATTAATTTAATTAATTGAATGGGATCTTTTGAATTTCAAATTAATGTTGGCATGTGTGTGTGTGAATAAAATAAGACAATTTCTTATTTTATTGTTGGTTGATTCGTTGTGTGGAATAGAGGAGAGAACTCTCGCGGTCTTGAAGAACTTCATCTTCTTCGCGAAGAACGCCGAGTCTACGACGAAGAACTCCGTCACCGCAAGGGGAGATCGTCGTGCCGTCTCCTCTCCTCTCCACAGCCGGTGAGAGACGCCTTTTCTGGAGAACGAAGACGCGCCACATCCTTCATCGGGTGAACACCAACGACGCTTACGTAGCCTCGATTCACGACGCTGTTTTCCGCGACGCCGTCTTCCGCGACGTCTTTTTTCCGCGACAATCCTCATTCGACAACTTATTCGAGGTAAGGGTGTGTTTTTAATAAGTGTTTATTCTTTGCGTTCTTCGTTAAATATTTGGGCTGCCTGTTATCAATTTAACGGGAGGAGGTTGGACTGCCCGAACATGACCGATCCTCCTCCCCCTTTGTTGTTGTATTCGTTGCGGTTCGAACGAAGGCGGCGCGGTGCAACGACACCACGCAGGAATGAGGAGGAACGCAGTGAAGGAGTGCGGCGCTGTCGCGCCATGCCATTGAGGCTGAAAGAAGCCTCGGCCGTAGATGGGACATAGCGGAGGGGCACGACGCTGTAGCGCCGCGCCGGAAAACCATGAAGAGGCCCCGATCGGAGCGGGGCCGCGGCGGAGGGGCGCGACGCCGTCGCGCGGTGCCGGTCGGACAAGGCCGCGGATCAAGCCCGCGGTGATGCAGGGAGCGGCAGACGAAACCACCGGTGCATGGAAGGCAGGACCCGCGGGGGGTCCCACGGCGGCTCACCGACCGGCCAACTCAGCCTGCCGTTCTGAAATCCAAGGGTTGTAACCCCCGGCTGGCAAAGAGGCGGGCCCCTTGTGGGGGGCCGTTTCTTCAATCCATGGGGGTTAGCACACACCCCCCCCCCCCTTGTGCGTCCGTTCGGCTAGCGCCGAGCTGCCCCGATCGGCCAGTGCCGAGCCGCCCAGGCCGCACCGGGCCGGGCCGCCCGCGCCGGGTCGGGCTGCCCGCACCGGGCCAGGCCGCACCAGCCGGGCCGGGCCGCGCCGCTGGGGCCGGGCCACACCAGCCAGGCCGGGCCACTCCCTAATGGTCCGGACCTAGTCCCAGGTCGGGTCGACCCGGTTCGGGCCGACCCAGGTGGTTCTAGGCCGGGTCGGTCTGGGCCCAAACCCCCCTAAAATCGGACATGTTCGTTCATTTACCCATAAATTGGGCTACATACGTCATATTGATGTACCGTCAGTTGCGATGCGATCCTTGGATCGAGAAGGTCATTTCAGTATATTAAACTCAAGGTTTCGGAGAACTTTGAGTACGGCCGGGTTGGTTCGAACACAAAACCAACCGGGCCCTCGGAGCGGAAACGCTTATAACTTGAGCTCCGGACATCTGATTGACGTGCCGTCGACTTTTTTGGATTACTCTTAGTGAGAAGGACATTTTGGATTACTCCGCTCGAGGTTTGGATGTAGTTGGTGTACGGTCGGGTTGTTTTGACTTAAAAACCAACTGGGCCCCTGGAACAAAAAAGCCGATAACTCTCAGACTGAGCGTCCGATTGACGCGCCGTCTGTCGTGTTGAGTTCCTATCGATGAGACGAAACTTTGGAATACATCAAATCTGGACTATGTGTTAGTTGATGTATCGACCCCCCTTGGCTCGTAGAGGGGACCCTCTCTGGAACGAGCATGCTGTGTGTGTGAACCCTAGAGTTGGCTGCGACTGCGATGACGATGACGACTGTACAGGGATCCTCCGTGGGTTCGGCAGCGACGATGACCATACTGAAATCCTCCGTGGGTTTGATGATGATGACTGCTGTTCTTGTATCCTATGTGGGTCCGACAGTACTTGACTACTATTCTTGTATCCTATGTGGGTCTGGCAGTTCGTGACTACTGTTCTTGTATCCTATATGGGTCCGACAGTATTTGACTCTGTACTTCTATCCAACGTGGGTCTGACAGAGTGGCTGGTCTTGTATCCTTTGTGGGTCCGACAGCTTAGCTGGTCTTGTATCCTACGTGGGTCTCAGCTTAGATGAATCAGTGGCTACATCTGATCATCTCTATCACCTTACGAAGAAGTATACCTATGTGAGCTGAGTCTTGACTTTCAATCATTATCTTCGATATGATTGACTTGCTTCCTATGTGGATTGGGTTGTGCTTTCCTATGTGGATTGGGTTATACTATCCTGTGTGGACGTGATCGAACTTGGGCTCGGACATTGGATCCGAACTGGAAATTGATGACTTAGGTATATGTATGGGCATATACCTAAGTAGTGTTGGTTGTTACTTCGTGATTGTATCTTTTCTTTGTAGATTATCCTTTGTGGATTCTGGGAGACCTTCAGGGGTCTCGGTGTCCCTACTGAGTAGCGTATACTCACCCCTGCATGGGCTATGCCCGCACTACGTTGTGTTGGATGCAGACGACGGATAGCGCTGATCATGGTTGAGGCTTGTGGATCAATTCGGTACCTAGAGGTGGATCATTGGGCGGGACATACACGGAACGGACGGCTGGACCCGAGGAGCTGAGGATACTATCTGTACCCACCCTTCAGGTGGGATTTCCAGTGGATGACTCGACGTTGCT
This sequence comes from Viscum album, assembly GCA_963277665.1. Taxonomy (NCBI): domain Eukaryota; kingdom Viridiplantae; phylum Streptophyta; class Magnoliopsida; order Santalales; family Viscaceae; genus Viscum; species Viscum album. The sequence continues at coordinate 228,117,696 of OY728129.1, read as the reverse complement.
GCTTTAATTTTCAGTTGCTGTACTTTCTTTCCAGTTGTACTTTACTTTCAGTTTGGGTTTGTATTCTGGCCCACTTACTTTTCTGCACTTACTATTGTACCTAGTTTTACTTAGTGTTTACTTCTGCTTGCTTTCTCTATGGTGTTTGTTTTCTTTTATAAAGGCAATGCCTTCCCTCGTTTCGGGATTTACGCCTTTGGTGCTAGTCGCCAGCCCCTGGCCTATGGAAGGCGGGCTTAGGGTAGTCACAACACGGGCCTCGAGGATGGGTCGTGACATAAAACCCCATATATTTTCTTCTAATTTTTTATTCTTTAGGTTTAAATGTATTATTATCTTCTCACTGCCCTTTGGTTTGCAATTCAACCAAATGGTTTCTTGTAAGTGGATTCAAACTTATTTTTTCTTTATGGTCAAGAAACATTCTATTCTATGCCTATATTCTTTATATTGTTTCAAGAATTTTCTTCAATATAATTCAATGTTTTTTTAAGGTTATTTTATATTAATTTTTATTTTATTTACAAATGTTCAAAGGTAATATTTTTAATGTTCTCTATACAAGTCTTTTTTTGAATTTATTTTAAAAAATGTAAAAAGAATCTCATTTTAAACATTTTCTATATAAATTAATTTTCCCATTTTTATAACTATTTTTCTTAATGGGACTTCCTATTCATGCTTTCATGTTTTTCCAAATTAATTTCTATTCCTAGTGTTTTGTGAAGATTTCCTTTTAAAAAATAAAGGTTAATGTTTTATAATAATAAATAAATATATTCCATTACACTTATGTATATTTTTATCTTCTAATAAAAATTTCTTACCATTAACTTTGTGTCTTTCTAATGTTTCAATATTTGTAATTCTTTTAAAATTGAGGTTTTCATTCCTTATTTTTATCCACTCAAAATGACTTTTTGAAGTGACTTATAAGTTTTTTTAAAACCATGTTACAAAATATTTATGAAAATTCTTTCTATAAATTCACTTCTATTTTCCTCTAAAAACCTAAAAGATATATCTCCTTTAGAGTTATACTTCATACATTATCTTCTAAATTTTATTATAAAGTTGGGTGATTGAACTTGTGGTATCAAAACATCCAATTCTTGAACTATCCTTATGTGATACCATCTGAAAGTGTTAAGTAATCCATATTATTATAAAATTATTTTCTATCTATGTTAACTCCCTCTAATCATGTTATGATTCACTAGTGATATACTATAATGGTACCATTAATCTTATTTCTCTAGATGTAATATGATATTGTTTTGTGAAAATATTTATGAAACCCATTTCTTTTTTCACAGGTTAACTACACTATGATGAAATTATGATTATTTTCTTATGTGAAACACATATTCATGTACATATTATGATTTGATGAGTGAGGCCAAAATTTTATATCCCTCTAATGAATCAGGTAATGTTTTATGTCTCATCAGATGATATATAAGAGACTGAGGAGTAAACCCAATCCACTATGAGACTCTATCCACTATGTTATACTGTCTTGGAAGTGACCATCCCCTTATTCCCATGATGTCATGTTTTATGTTGTTTCCAAATTCTTATGATTACATGATCCTATAATATCTACTTCTTAAATCAAAAAACCTTATGTAATGATTCATGATTCATGATCCATATTTTTTTAGGTATGATTTACTTATGATGTGTTTATGCACCTTGGTTTTGTTCTCACACCCACATGTTTATATTATGTTTATTTATGATCTTTGATTGTTATCACTTATGTTTACCCTTATTGAGCATTTGAGTTCACCCCTTCTTATGTTTCTATTTCCCTAGGTTATCAATAGTATAACATATGATATGCCTAGATGAGTATCATGTGTGAAGTATTTTGTGGGAGATATTGAAGGCTTACTGTAAAATAAGGAATCCTTGATTTAATAATAAAAATTTAATTTAATGGTAAAGATGTAGGCTTTTTTAGTTATAGGGGTTTTACTAATTCTCTAAAACCCTAAAACTAAATGGTCTTGAGTATATAAGTGACTCAATACATGTTATTGATATTTAACTTATGGATGGTTTAAGTTTAGGTTGATTCAATCAATTTCAAAACTAATATGTAAATAATTTTTTTTTAATACTAGATCTAGGAGTGTTGGTCTCGACCATATTATAACACCTTGAGATACTAAAAGAAGAAAACTATGTTCGATAGCGTATAAGACACGCAACACCAAGATTAGACGAGAATGTAACACCCCAAGATGTTAAGATATATTTATTTTTGAATAAATTTAATCTCATCAATAGATTGTTTTACATGTAACCCCAATATTTTTATAATCAATATCATACAAGACACACAACACTGAACTTTAACGAACTATGAAATAATATTATTTTAAATATAACCATTATAGCATAACTGTTAAATTGGATGGTATGAATAGTATTAACTAATTTATGATATATATATATATATAAATTTCCTACTCAATATAAATTATTGATAAATTATTATTAAATAATCAATCATTTATTAGTAAATTAATTTTATTCTTCAAAAAATGTTTTCTTAAAAAATAATTTTTATTTCTTTTCATGAAAAAATATTATAATTAATTTTTGGAAAAATTAGAAAATTTATTTGGTAAAATTAAATTAATTTTTTAAATCAGCATATCAAAATTTACTTTTGGTTAAATTTTGGGGTTTTTAGGAAAATATTGATTTTTCAGTGAATAGTGAAAAATACCGTTTTTTGTAAAAATGTCATTTATTTTCAAATAATTAAGAAATTTAAAAGTCCCATTATATTTTGAATATTATTTCAAGTAAAATAAGTATTATTCAGTTATAATTAATCCACTTAATTTATTTATAATAAAATTCATATTGAATTTTAGTATATTTTTGTCTTTGGGTTTAAAAATGAGATTTTTTTGAAAACTGTTTTAAAGTGAAAAATGTTTCTCCTTTTTAATGAATTAAAAAACCCCTAAAGAGGAATTATTTAAATTAAATTTATATATTATATATAAATAAATTTTAATTTATATCCATACAATAATTATTGTTAGTTATAGAGTTAATATGAAATTATCTTTTCCTTGAAAATTACACTTCTTGAAAACCTGTTTTTTTTGTCATGTTAGTGGTTTTAATTTTAAATTAAATTTTGCCACTTATATGAATTGAATTTGGTAAAATGGATTAAATATTTTTAATCACCATAATTTATATAATTTAATAATTTAATCTTAATTTCTGTCTATAATTAATAGTGGAAATAGTAAAAATAAATTACCACGGTTAAGGTGAAAACAAGTTTACTGGGGGTCACACTAAAAATATAAGGGTCAAAATGAACTAAAAACTTTTCTAAAAACAATTTTATAGCCTTATTTAAACCTTATAATGTCTAATTCTTAATAATTATCTATTTTTGATCCTAGTTTCATGTAAAAACATAGATACACCTTTTTCTTTTCAAAAGTTATAAGTGTGCCACTCACCTCACTTATAAAAGGCCACCCCTCTCATATATTCTTCACACCTTAAAAACATTTTTTTGGTCAATAATTGTCCAAATAACTTCTAAAATTCCATAAAATCTCCCCAGAATCATTTTTTTTCATCAAAAATCTATTCTAGGAATACTTTAGGTATAATCCTAAAGAGGTGGTCCGAGACGAGGTAAAATTTATAACTATGCATTTTTGTTTTATTTATCCACCCACCTCCATAAAATCTTATTAAATTATGATCATATAATAACACCAATATATATTTTATAATTATATGTCATTATATTAATATAATAACCTAAATCCATATCCTCTTCCATCAAATGGGATATAAAATCATCATTTATGTGTACGACGGACTACCACCTCATGAACTTATATCATTCGTTTTCCATAATCACCTCTTAATAATTTTTGTAATTATGAATTTAAAGTATATATATATATTATATTTGTAACATATTTATAATTATAAATATATTACATCACATATACCATCTTACTTTCCATTCTTTGGGGGATACGATAACGTCGCTTGTGTGTACGGTGGACTACCGCCTCGCAAAGCGATGTGATTCGTTTTTCACTAATGCTTCACATGGAATGTAATAAGGATAATTTTAATTAATATATGTGTTGTAAATAAAAAATAATTATATTAATTAAATATTTATCATTCTAAAAATATAATATATTATTTTCCTTCTTACACTGAAAAATGATAATGTCCTTCATGTACCTGTGGACTACTGCCTCCATGAAGCGATGTGATTATTTTATCATCACCACATAAAAATAATGATACATATAATTATATTTAAAGAAAGAACATTGTATTTATGATATTATGATAATTATTTAAATATAAAATAATACATTCCTTCTTTCCATAATGATCATTAAAAAATGGAAACGTTACTCATGCGTACGTACGACCTACCGTCTCCATGATTGTAACATAGTTCATTTTTCATAACCATTTTTCATGATTGGTTTTAAAAGTATAATTTATGAATAAATATTATAATTATTTAATGATTATTATTCTGGATATGTTGAAATAATGAGCTCTTTGACCATGTTCAACACACCAAGGATATTTTGAAACAATGAACCAAATGTCCTCAAAACACCCGATGTGGACTTAACTGATTAAGTTTTTAAATATGTTATTAAAAAGAAATAAAATAAAATATTTTATTATAAGTTATTTAACCTGAAAAATTATATTAATAAATCAAATAATTAATATAATATTATTATATAGGAGTTAAATTACATTCATGGAAATTATGGACTCGAGGTAAGGGTTTTTCTCATCACGCTTTTACTTATGCGAGACATATGTTATATTCACCACTTATTTATATTGTGTGATGTTTATAATGCATATTTTACATGTAATATCATGAATAAAACATAAATCATGTTATTTTATGTTTCAATTTTAATCTAAGTGCATTTGAATTTAAAGTTACCAAGTGGTAAAGAATTTCATAACTCAATTTTTTCTCATTAGGTTATATTACTTCTTCATTGTATTTGATATTATATGATTATTTGTGTAATGAATTTAAATTATCTTATATTTTATTTACACTTATTTTTATTAGGATTTAAATTTTATACACATAATTTATTCATTCATTAATTCTCAAATGCAATGGTAGGATTTTTGAAAGGGTTTCACATCTTGCTTTTACTTCTGTAAGACATATGCCATATTAACCAATTATTTTCATTGTATGGTGAATATACTTACCATGAAGGTATTTTATGATTATTTTCATCAAAAATTATTGGTATTTACAAATATATATTAGGTTATATATTTCATGGGGTTTTGATCCAGATATTACCAAAGACGTAAGGGATTTCATATCAATTAACTTTCACACATAAAGAATTTTTATTTTATTAAAAGAAAGGCTAAAAGAAGAACAAAGATAAATTTAAGGAGGTCTAAAATAATGAATACCTAGAGAATATTCTTGAACAAAGCTGGAACCTTTAGGGGAAAAGGAACTAAGACTGGAGAAAAAAAGGAATCGCTCATCCTGAGATTCTCTAGAGGTAAGAAAATCAGCCACAACATTGCCCTCACGCCAGGTTTGAAGGATGGACATAAAGTTGTTCATAAGACACTTGAAACTTCTAATGGAGTATTCAATAGACCAAGGGATAATACCCTTACCTATAATTTCATTGTATATAGTTAGAGAATTTATCTCAATATCCCTGATAGGAATACTCCTTTGATTGCAAATAAGTAAGCCCATGAGGATAACATAGGCCTCTGATTGAAGGGAATCAACATTCCTAATGAAGGCAGAGAAAGATACCATGATAGAACCATTAGGATCTCTGATCACTCCACCACCCCTCATGTATCTCATGCAACATGAACCATTAGTGTTTAACTTATTCCCCAATAGAGGAGGCTGCAATTTGACCCAATTACCCCAAATAGAAGAGCTTAACTGACCTAGGAGAGGGGAGGGACACAAGGCCCTGATAGAAGGATCCTCCACTGAGTCCTTGCACAACCTACAGAGGTCCAGAACAAGTTTCCTGGTATTAAATAGGATACCGATGATGGTCTATGTAGAGTACAAATACTTCATGTTGTTTCTGGTCGACCAGAGGACCCAACACCCAACTATTAAAATAAGAATTCTGGATTTCCACTCTAGGAAGGGGCTGGTCGTACCTTTGAACAATAATTGGAGGAATATATCCATGGAATAAACCTTTACTAAAACACCATTAAATTGGTTAAAGGATCCCCATACCACCTTTGCCCACTCATTATTGAAGAACAGATTCATGGAGGACTTGATTCTTAGATCCCTGCTCGGTCTCTAGTGTTGTGAATAATATAATGGAGGCTATTCTTAATGGGGACTAAATCCATGAGGCTGTTTGGTCCATAAATCCAGATATCATGCTGGGGCTGGATTCCTTCCCTTCTTCTTTATATAGGGATTCTTAGGATATTATGAAGAAGAGATTAATTAGTGTGGTGCATGAATTTTTCTATGGTGGTAATCTTCCTCGTGTGTATTGTGATTATAAAATTGTTCTCATGTCCAAAGTCAAAGACCCTAAATCTCTCTATGAATATCATCTAATTAGCTTATATAATGTACCTTACAAAGTTATCGCTTGTGTCCTTAACAAAATACTTTCCTCATTCCTTCCTAGTTGGGTGAATGAGGAGCAACATGGGTTTGTTCAAGGTAGAACAATTCAAGGGGCCATTGACTTGGTGCAGGAAGTGATAAGTGAAGTCAACTTGAAAACTTTTGGTAGCAATGTGTCTATTAAACTTGATATAAGTAAGTATTATGATAGATAATAATGATGCTTCATGAAAATGGTCCTAAAATGCATGGATTTTTCTATGGGGGTCATTGAAATTCTATCTTTTTGCTTTACCTCCCCATGTATGTACACTTATTTCTTGGGAAAACAGTTTGGTTTTTTCAAGGCTACTAGGGAATTGAGGTAGGGAGACCCCCTCTCCCCCTATGTTTATCATTTCTCAAGATGTTCTCAACTAGTACTTAAATAATTTCATCTATTTAGACATGATTTCCCCTTTATATTTTAAAAATATTATTGAAGGTACATCACACCTTATGTTTGTGGATGACACCATGCTCTTTATTAATGGTAGTACAAGGTCGATTCAAGGAGTTAATGCATATCTTGAGGTTTATTGCTGTTGGAGTTTCCAAGTTGTCTATAACGAGAAAAGAAACTTATTTTTTTTCTAAGAATTTTTTTGAGAGGAGGATAAGGTATTTAGTGTCTATCCTTGGCATTCACAAAGGCTTATTTCCTATGCAATACTTGAGTGCCCCTGTGTCCCCCAACACTCTTCTCATCAAACACTTTGACTTAGTCATGGAGAAAATCTTGGGTCATATCCTCAACTAGAAAAATAGGTTCTTAACATTTTGAGGGAGAATCTCTATGATAAACTCCACTCTTTCCTCCATCCCCATGCATATCCTATCAAACTTGAAGGTTCCAAAAAAGGTGATTTACAACACTGAAAAGACTCTCAATTCACTTTCATTGAGGCATATTTTATTGTTATGCACCTAATTTATTTTATATGGTGTATATACTAACCCTTGAAATGTTAAATCATGAAACTAATCATTTTCACGATATTTAAAGTATCATTTGATGTTATTCTTTCATGGGGATTACAATTGAAGAGTTACTAAAGTGGTAAAGGATTTATGTTACAATATCCTTTCTTTTTGGGATTGTTTTTATTGAAGGTTATTTTGGAGGAAATCATATGATCTTATTTTATTAAACCACATATCTTTATTATACATTTTTTATGAATGTGGTTAACATATTTTATTTCCATTTCCACCCTTATTTATTTAAGAAATATTAAGAAATATATTTCTAAGTGATACCGATCTTGTATTTTCTTTTAGATCGGGTATATTTTTCTTACATATCCCTATTTTATAAAACGTTTTCCAAAATGTTCCTTTCTAAAAAATAAATTATTTCCTAAATCCATTTTATGTGATATTTTACCTTCTTTTAAAATGTTTTAAATGTAAATTTCCTAATGATTTTTAAATGGGTCATTTTGACTCCTTTTTTCAAAATGTTTTGAAAATAATATTTATTTTTAACATTTATGACATGAATATATTTTACCACAATCATATACATTACTTTCCTTGATGTTTCATTTTTTATGTTTATAAGGTTTTTTTTTCAAATAAAAATGATTTTCACAATATTTTGTGATTTTTTATTTTTTAAAAGTGATTTTTAAAATGAAAAGGTTATTTTCCTCAAAAATGTTTTTATTGATATTTTAATGGAATTTTCATTCATCAATGTCAATAACCCTTGTTGTTACTTATGCTCAAATAAGGATATTTTTTAATGATACCATACTCATTATTTATCTGGATGGATTAATATTGTTTCAAAGAGATTTACATGGAACATGTTTCTTTTCTATGGGTTAATCATGTTTCAAATATATTGTTATGGAGCCCATTTATTTTCCATGGGTTAATCATGTTTCTCAGAGATTTCTATGGGACTCATTTATTTTATATGGGATAATCAAGTTTTAAAGAGATTGTTATGGGATCCATTTCTTTTCCATGGGTTAATCATGTTTCCAAGTGATTATTATGTAATCCATTTCTTTTCCATGAGTTAATCATATCTCAAAGAGATTTTTATGAATTTTTTTTCTTTTATATGGGTTAATCATGTTTCAAAGAGATTGTTATGGAACCCGTTTATTTTCCACATGTCAATCAAGTTCTAAAAATAATAAAGGTTGTTATAACGAGTTTAAGACAAAATAAATGTTGTATATATTTTATTCATGATACAGTTCTTGGACATTGTTTATAATTATGGGTGGTTTCATTATAAACTAAGGATGTTTGGTTCTATTATAACCCAAGGATGGGTGGTTACATTATTAACCATGGATGGGTGGTTCCATTATATCCCTCCAATGTATTGGGTACTCTAGAGATGGAAATATACCATATTGGTTATTACATTTATAAGAAGTGATGTGAATATAATGTTCCAAGATACTAATAAGTTTTATATATTATTTCTCTAGGTTTATAATGTTTATTTTGATCAAGATTGTTATCATATGGCTCATAATTATTGATTATGATGACTCTTTCCTTTATTAAAGCCTTATTCCATGTTTTCATATTTGATGATCAAAGTATTGATGGGTATGATTATTTTTATTATATGCTCATGCACTTTGATTATTCCATAATACCCTTATGCTCTTTATATGATCACTGATGACATCCAATTGATAATGCTTATGTTTACCCTTACCGATCATTTGAGCTCACACTTCTTATGTTTCCTTTTCCATAGGTTATGAAGAATGATGATGAAAAGATTTGTGTCTAGAATGGATTCTAACATGATAAAGTTAGTATGAGATATTAAAGACTTAATATGGAATATAAAAATCTAGGTATAGTGGTAAATTATTTTCATGTTTATGAACCAGTTTATTAATCCAAGTAGTTAAGATTTTGTCCAAATTATATAAAACTATAAACATAAAAGGTACATGAGAATATAAGTGATCCAATTTTTCCTTTTTTATGCTATAAGGTTTGGATGGAAAAAATTGGTTCACCATCATCGGTATAAAATCCAAAAATGTAAAGTTTATGTTTTCAATGATGAATCTGGGAGTGCAGGTTCGAGGTTGTTATAGTTGGTATCAGAGGAAATGTTCAGATAACTTTAGAGATTAGGATATTTTATTATGAGGTTATATTAAGTTTTATAAATACTGTGATAAGTCTATTATATTAAGGTTGATCATAAGTTCAAAGTTTGAGACACCCCTTTAGAGGTTATATGGGATATAGGTCCATTCATTTATGGAATGATTTAGGTTAAACTATGGGTTTTACTATTGGGATTAATATATTATTTCATCATATGATGGTTTATTCATTTTGAAAATTACCTTATATTTTCTAACCATTTTTTTGTAGTTAATTTCTAAATATAGTAGAAATATTTGGGTATCCTTTTGGGAATAATGTGACCCGTTAAAATTTTATTTTAGTTCTTCAAGCATGAAAAATTCATCTTAAATACTCATCATTTAGAGAAAAGATGATATTATGGTGGATATTGATTAAAGTATGAAGTTAAACTTATCAAGTAAGTATATTTCCTTATGTTCTTTATCTATATGATAATATAATTTCTCAACTCTAGGAAAAGGATCTTGAAAAAAATGTTTTATTATTAACATCATTTTTTATGAAATCAATAACCCTTTTCACACCTCTTTGGTTTATATTTTTGTGGTTGTTAACTTTATCTTGATCATTCAATTTATTGTGATCGATTATCTCTGTCACTTTATATCATTATTGTTGGATTTGGTGGCCTAGAACCTATTACTTTGTACTTTATTCATTAATAAATACCTTATCACATCTTGATTGTTCTTATGTGTGAAAATTCATGTGATAATTTCTTAAGGACAACTGTTGCATTAAAGGATCATAGCGGATCCCTGCTATGATGAGAACCCAGAAGTGCCATAACACTATTCTTGAATATATGTTCTATGACCGGATGATGTTATTTGAGGGACACAAATAATACAGTGTTAAGTCAAAAGTCTTCTTTTGACTTCTATATCATGTTTTGGAAATCACAAATGTATTCTATCATATGTTTGTATATTACAATTGTCTTTTATCATGTTTATCGTATCGTACGATGTTGATCGTACCGACCAAAACGTATCGTACTGACCCTGTCAAACGTATCGTACTGACTCTGTCAATCATATCGTACTGACTCTGTCAATCGTATCGTACTGACTTTGCTATTCAGATGATCATTATTTGTTTTGGTACTTTGTCAAAAACTCTCTATGTATTTGAATCGTACTCATGTTTTACATTTCTATATATCTCTTGTCCTAACAAAACGATGTCGTTGAGTTAGTTATATACTAATCAAAACGATGTCGTGCTTTCTGTTTCAATATGACCGTTGGAGGCAATATGACCGTTGGAACCCGAGGCCTATAAATAGGAGGTCATTTGAAGCTGAGAATACTGATGAACAAAGAGAACGAATGAAGAGACTCTGTGAACTACGAAGATTCTAGAGAGAGACACTGTGACTTCTCTCATCAGCCTTGTGCGTCCGATCATCGTATCGAGGGCTTTCAAGTAATTGAAAGACAGAGGTGCCGATTACCTGCAAAATCGAGGGCTGCCGGGGATAGGCAGACAGACGTGCCGATCATCGTATCGAGGGCTGCCAGGGATAGGCAGACAGACGTGCCGATCATCGTATCGAGGGCTGCCGGGGATAGGCAGACAGACGTGCCGATCATCGTATCGAGGGCTCACCAAGGTGTTGGTGAGACAGACCTCTTATCCTAGGTGAAAGGATAACCCTTCTCTTTGGGTTAAAAGAATTGTATTACTTTTACATTTCCGCTGTTGTATTAGAAAAGGGATTTGTATTGTTTCCTTTCTTCTTTACATATTCAATTGTAATTGTTTCAATTACAATCATTCCATTACATATTGTATTGATTGGTTCTATACGCTTTAAGGTAGAATCATTCATATCTGTATTACTCTGATTATTGTGTTCATCTTGAATACAATTGTTTTACATAACATTAGTATTACAATACATCATACCTTTTACATTCAATACAATTGAGGGTATTTGTATTTGTATTAGTTTAAGTTCATTTAAACTAATCTCTTTGTTACTAAATCTCAAAGGTTTTTAAACCTACAATTCACCCCCCCTCTTGTATTGTTCCCTATAATAGACTTTTATATCGACTATTCGATCCAACATACAGGACATTAGGGGTGAGGACTCATAAAACTTTGAGGTACCCTCTCATGGTGTGCGCCCTTGGTAATATCTAGGAGGATATTATGAGAACGAGACCCGCCAGTAGGAAATCCACATTTCATAGTGTCATTGGATGTTCCTATCTACGGACGTGTGTATTAGTCCTTAGACTTTAATATTATTATTAATGGGTATTACAACTCACACACTTAGATGTATTGATGAAAACTATGACGACACACTGTTTGCAGTAAAGTAGGATACGTTGGGTGCGTCACGAGTGATACTGCATTAATAGATAATGTAAGAAAGGATTTGTCCCTTATGTTCCATAACATAAGTAAATATCTCAGGCCCTTTGATGGAATTGATATAGCATAAATAAATCCATGTCCATGGTAAGGTATGAGCGTGTTCAATTCCAGGAAGTCAAAGAAAGAATAATCGAGTACATGGGTTGATGGCACTAGCATGCAACCTGCTTGATTAGAGATATCGAGACAAAGGGATTAAATTACATGGTAAGCGTTCATATGAGTTGACACGTTAATACGACATCAAATTCTTTCTCTTGGGTTCCTTGACCCGTTGCTAGACAGTAATCTTGGACTTTAGGCAAGCCCGCCTAATGCCAACGAGAAAGAGGCCTAGAGGGTCACACACTAAGTGTATCCAAGTATCTCAAGTAGAATAAAGATTATTCCCATATGTGGTTTAATAATTATTCAAGGAAGCCTCAATCTATTTAATGTTGGAGGAAGAATAAAATGAAAAAAACAAGATATACACGATGTGTACATTGAATGTACATGCCGTGTAGTTTTTATTTTGGAAAGGAAATGAAAAAAAAGTACACGCCGTTTATTAATGATTACACGATGTGTAGTTTTTCCAGTCAGGATTTTAAGGAAATAATATTGTTTTATTAAATTATATTTATTCTAATCAGCATTGGTGCATGTCAAGGAATTAATGATTCGATATGGGGTTTTCAATAATAGTTAATGAAGTAAATAAAACATGTAATGAGTTTATTTATTATCATAACTCTATAACCTCAAACCCGATTATAAATATCCTCACAACCCCAACACTTTTCCATGAATCATTGTGCACAACAATTCTGAAAATTCTCTCAAGGCTGAGAGAACTCCTTCCTCCAAGAACGCTCTCAAGACCAAGAGAGATCCTCCTCCATCGGATCACAATGATCTAAGGCAGACAATGCAAGCAAAGGCTTCTCCACGCTAGCACTCAGAGATTCCTTTGGTGATTTCCAGAGATACGTGGTGCACGTGTGGATTACCACTAGAGGAAGTCTACACTTGGCTTCTACGATGCAATGACGAATCACATCGAAATGTGACCTAAAAACATCAACGAAGAAATAATTCCATCAATGTAATCCTTGTAAATTAATTAAATTAATAGTAACCATCATATGATGATCCTATAGATGGTTCTGGGACCCTTATCTTTCTGTTCATTCTTCGTTCCATTTCAAAGATCCGACATTTTATTATCGTGACAGATCTCGGATTGAATGTTGTTTAATGATAAAATTAAAGTTGGGAGAACCCACCAACGTGTTTCCGCTGTGCCATGAACCTACAATTATTTGGGTATTATGCTTTTATTCCATGTCCAAGTCTTCACTTCCCACCTATGTTCTCCTATTTAGAAATCTAGTATGTGTTATTCCATATGACATTTATACATCATTTTATCTCTTATAAAGAGAATGTTTTATTAACACTTTTTATGATGTGGATTTGAAATAAAAGTATTTTTAATATCCAATCTTTGATTACAAAGATAAATTTCAAATTGTGAGGATGTAATTTAATACATGGGGTAGGATGTAACCCCCTAAGATTTTAAAAAGAATAAAACTATGTTCGATAGTGTATACGACACACAACACCAAGCTTAGAAAAGAATGTAACACCCCAAGACATTAAGATATATTTATTTTTGAATAAATTAAATCTCTTAAATATATTTCAGTACACTCAACCACAATATTTTTATGCTCGATAACATACAAGAAATGCAACACCGATCTTTAACAAACCATGAAATCATATTATTTTAAATATGACTATTATAACCCAACTGTTAAATCAGCGGGTATGAATAATATTAAATAATTTATGATATATATATATATATATATAAATTTACTAATAAATATAAATTATTGATAAATTTTCAGTAAATAATCAGTCAATTTTCAGTAAAGTAATTTTATTTTTCAAAAACATGTTTTCTTCAAAAATGATTTTTATTACTTTTAATGAAAAAAATATTATAATTAATTTATATAAATCTTATAAAGTTTATTTAATAAAATTAAATTAATTTTTTAAATCATCATATAAAAATTTAATTTGAGTAAAATTTTCAGATTTTTCAGAAAATATTGATTTTTCAGTGAATAGTGAAAAATACCGATTTTTGTAAAAATGCAATTTATTTTTTATAAATTAATAAATTTAAAAGTACCATTATTTTTTGAATATTATTTCAAGTAAAATAAGTATTATATATTTATATTTAATCCACTTAATTTTTTTTAATTAAATTCATATTGGATTTTAGTATAAGTTTGTCTTTGGGTTTAAAAACATGATTTTTCTGAAAACCGTTTTAAAGTGCATAATATTTATCATTTTTAGTTAATTAAAAAACATCTAATGAGGAATAATTTAAATTAATTTTATTTATTATATATCAATAAATATTAAATTATATTCATAAAATAATCATTATTAGTCGTAGAGTTAATATAAAATCATCTTTTCCTTAAAAAATACAGTTCTTGAAAGTCCGTTTTTTCATTGCATCTACGAGTTTAATTTTAAATTAAAATGTTCTGATTATGTGAATTGAATTTGATAAAATGAATTCTATATTTTGAATCATCATAATTTATATTATCTAATAAGGTCAACTTAAATTTTTACCATAATGAATAATAGAAACAATAAAAATAAATTACCGTGGTTAAGGTGAAAACGAGTTTATCGAGGGTTAAACTAAAACGATAAGGTTAAAAATGACCTAAAAACCTTCATAAACTATTTTATGCACATAATGTGATCTTATAATGTATAATGATCGATAATTATTCATTTTAAATCCCTGTTTCATGTGAAAAATGTGGGTACACATTTTTTATTTTCATAAATTACAAGTGTACCACTCACTTCACTTATAAAAGGCCACCCATCTTCTCTCTTATTAACACCTTCAAGACATTTTGGTTCAGAAAAAACCTACCCAAATAACTTCCCAACTTACATCCCTTAATACTATAATCCTTTTTTTTTCATAAATTCATTCTAGTAATACTTTAGGTATAATCCTAAAGAGGTGGTGCAAGAAGAGGTAAAATTCCAAACTATGCATTTTTGTTTTATTTATCCTTCCACATCCTTCAAAGATTATTCAACTATTATCATATGATAAATATAGTATCTCGTATATACTTAGATGTTATTATACTAATGTTAAACCATAAATTCATCTCCTCTTCCATCAAATGAGAAATGAAATCATCATTCGTGTGTACAGTGGACTACCGCCTCACGAACCGATGTCATTCGTTTTCCATCATCGCCTCTCATAGTTTATTATAATAATGGATTTAAAGTATATATATATATATATTATATTTATATATTATATTTGTAACATATTTATACTTCTTGGGTTATTATATCATGTATAACTTTTTTACTTTCCATTATTGTGGGGGATATGATAACGTCGCTCGTGTGTATGGCGGACTACCGCTTCGCGAAGCGATGCAATTTATTTTTCACTAAGGATTTATATGGAAGGTAATAAGGATAATTTTAATAAATATATGTAATATAAATGAGATAATAATGATATTAATTACATATTTATCATTCTTAAAAGATAATATATCATTTTATTTCTTATATTGGAAAATGATAATGTCGTTCATGTACGTGAGGACTACCGCCTCCATGAAGCGATGCAATTATTTTTTTTATCACCACAAAAAAATAATGATATATATAAGTATATTTAAATAAATAATATTTTATTTATGATATTATTATCATTATTTAAATATAAAATAATATATATTATCTTTACATAATGATCATTGAAAAATGGAAACAATACTCATGCATACACACAACCCACCATCTCCATGATCGTAACATAGTTCATTTTTTATAACCAATGTTCATGATTGATTTTTAAAGTATAATTTATGAATAAATATAATAATTATTTCATGATTATTATTATTATTATTTTTAAATAATGACCTCTTTGACCATGGTCAACACACCGAATCCGTTTTGAAATAATATACCAAACATCCTCAAAACACCCAACATGGAATTAATTGATTAATTATTTAAATATTTCATTAAAAATAAATAAAATAAATGATTCAATTATAAGGTATTTTAACTATAAAAGGTTATTAATAAATCAAATAATTTATATATGATTATTATACAGGAATTAAAGGACATTCATGGAAAGTCTGGACTTGAGGTAAGGAGTTTTCTCGTCTCACTTTTACTTCTGTGAGACATATGCTATATTTACCTCTTATTTATATTGTGTTGTGTATATAATACCCCTTTTATATGTAATATCATGAATAAAACATGAATAATGGTATTTTAAGTTTCAATTTCAATTATTTCATCTAAGGGTATTTGAATTGAAAGTTACCAAGTGGTAAAGAATTTCATAACTAAATTTCTTTTCATTAGGTTATATTACTTCTTCATTGTATTTGATATTATATGATTATGTGTGTACTGAATTTTTATTATCTTATGTTTTATTTCCACTTTTTTATGTGGATTTACATTTAATACATATAATTTATTCTTTGATTAATTCTCAAATTCAATGGTATGATTTTTGTAAGGGTTTCTCATATCGCTTTTACTTCTGCAATACATATGCCATATTCACCAATTATTTTAATTTTATGGTGTATATACTACCCATGAATTTATTTTATGATTATTTTCATGAAAATTATTTGTATTTAAAAATCTATATGAAGTTTACTCTTTCATGGGGTTTTGATTTAAAGATTACCAAAGCCGTAAGGGATTTCATCTCAATTCACTTTCATTAAGTAATATTTTATTATTATGTACCTAATTTCTTTTACATGACGTATATAATAACCTTTTACCTATTGTATCATGAAACTAATTATTTTCATGATATTTAAATTATCATTTTATGTTATTATTTCATGGGGATTACGATTGAAGAATTACCAAAGTGGAAAAGGCTTTATGTTATAATATCCTTTATTTTTTAGGATTGTTTATGTTGAAGGTTATTTTGGAGGAAATCATATTATATTATTTTCTTTAACCACATATATTTCTTATCCAATGGTTATTAATGTGGTTAAAATATTTTATTTCCATTTCCTACCTTATTGATTGAATAAACATCAAGAAATTATTTCTAAGTGATACTGATCTTGTATTTTATTTTAGATTAGGTATCTTTCTCTTCCATTTCCATGTTTTCTAAAATGTTTTAAAATATTTTCTTTTATAAAAATGAATGATTTCCTAAATACATTTTACATGATATTTTACCTTATTTTAAAAGGTTTTAAAAGGAAAATTTCTAATGTTTTTTAAATGGGTCACTTTTGACTCCCTTTTTTAAAATGTCTTGAAAAGAAATTTTATTTTTAACATTTATGACATAAATAGGTTTTCCTGACGTCATGTCCATTAGTTTCCTTAAATTTTCCTTTTTATGTTTCCAAGTTTTTTTCAAAGAATATGATTTTTAAAATATTTTGTGAATTTTTATTTTTTAAAAGTGATTTTTAAAATGAATAGTTTATTTTCTTAAACAATGTTTTTAATGATATTTTAATGGTATTTCCATTCATTAATGGCAATAGACCTTGTTTTTACTTATTCTAAAATGAGAATATTTTGTAATGATACCATACTCATTCTTTCTCTATATGGATCAATATTGTTTCAAAGTGATTGACTTGAAACCCATTTCTTTTCTATGGGTTAATCATTTTTCAAAGATATTATTATAGAAACCATTTTTACACAAATTAATCATATTTCAAATAGATTATTATGGAACCCATTTATTTTACATGGGTTAATCATGTTTCAAAGACATTGTTATGTAATTTATTTCTTTTTCATTGGTTAATCATGTTTCAAAGATATTGTTATGGAAGCAATTTATTTTCTATGGGTTAATCATGTTTCAAATAGATTGTTATAGAATCAGTTTCTTTACCATGGGTTAATCATGTTTCAAATATTGTTTGAAACCTATTTATTTTCCAAAGGTTAATAAAGTTTTAAAAATAATAAAGGTATTTTTGATGATTTTATAAATAAATTAATGCTCTAAGTGCTTTATTCATTATATAGTTCATGGATATTGTTTATAATGATGGGTTGTTTTGTTATAAACCAAGGATGGGTGGTTTCATTATAAACCAAGGATAGGTGGTTAAGTTATTAACCAAGGATGGGTGGGTCTTTTATATCCCTCCAATGCATTGGGTACTCCAGAGAAGGAATTCGACCATATTGGATAATTCATTTTTAAAAAGTTATGTGAAGATAATTTTACAAGATACCAGTAAGTTTTATATATGATTACTATGGATTTATAATGCTTCTTATGATCAATATTGATATCATATGGCTTATGATTATTTATCCCAATGACTCTTTCATTTGTTAAAGCCTTATGGCATGTTTTCATGTTTGATGATCTAGGTATTTATGGGTATTAATATTCTTATGATATACTCATGTACTTTGATTATGTCATCGTAAACTTATTCCTATCTTATACTAACTGATGAAATACAATTATTAATGCTTATGTTTACCCTTACTGAGCATTTTATCTTACCCTTATTATATTTCCTTTACCCTAGGTTATAAATAATTATGATTAAATGATTTGTGTCTAGAATGGTTTCTAACATGAAGAAGTTTGTGGGAGACCTTGAAGTCTTAATATGGAATATGAAAAGCTCAGTATAGTTGGAGATGATGTTCATTTTTATGAACTAGTTGTTTATTAATCCAAGTTGTTAATATTTTTTACAAATTTTCTAAAACTCTAAACCTAAAAGGTCTTTGAGAATGTAATTAATCCTATTTTTCATTTTGATGTTTAAAGGTTTGGATGGAAAAAATTGGTTCACCTTCATCAGTATCAAATCAAAAAATGTAATGTTTATGTTTTAAACACTAGATCTGAGAGTGTGGGTTTGGGGATGTTATACGCCTCATCTAGGATACTTTAAGTAGTTTTATAAACTTCATGGAGATTATATTTCATGTACTAATGTTATAGAAACCAATTATTATATTTTTAATGGTATATGATACTAAATGCATACTTTACAAATGTTGTGAGAATACTGGAGTTTAAAATTCAGGAAATAATTGATGGAGCTTATAGATATAATTTACATGATGAGGTAAAGGTTTTTTAAATCATGGTTTTAATGAAAAAGAATAATTCAAGATCAAATGAATCTTAATAAAAGATTCATTTTTCATATCATTCTCTTACATGATAAGTGAGTTGTTTGTTAACAAGAAGTTATTATGAACATTATGAGATGATGGATTTAATATATATGGTTTATGATTCATCAAACTCTATAATATTTTTGAAAAGAAGACACGAATAAAAGGAGTTTTATCTAGGATAAAGTAGTTTATCCAACATATTTGTTAAAATATAAGGGAAATAGTTCCCATCACCCAAAAATGGAATATTTTAAATAATAAAGTATTCTTTTTAGAATATTTCTCTAAACACATATAATACCATATATGATATAGATATAATAGTTTATTTATTAAATATTACCACTAAAGGAAATAAGTATTATCTCCAGATATAAAAGAGTTTTTGTATCTTATCATGACATTATAGAAGGAATATAGTTTCCAATAGGTTGGTGGGAGTATGTTTTAAACTTAGAGAAACTCAAAGATAATATATAAATGATTACACCTATAAGGCCTCGGCCTTAAACCTTACTTAATATTGAATTAAATGAATAATTCACGTCGAGGATCTTTTCAGGTTTAGAGTTTTAGAGAATTAGAACATAACTATTACATCTCAAAAGATTACAAAGTAGTCACTTCTACTAAGTTTCCATAAAAAAAACTCTTAAAAAGAAACGTGTCTAGTTCCATGTTTTATATAGGATGACATTCCCTTGATCCCATCCTTGACCTTATTCCACATTAAGTCCTGTGAAAAAATTTCAAAAAAAAACTTGGGGTGAGCATAAAAAGCTCAGTAAGGGATACATAAAGAATGAAAACTGTTAGTTTTTCAAACATCAAATAAACCATATATACTCTATCAAAGTAATACCTTCACCTTCATGAAGTAGTAAAGACTCTTCACTGAATAAAGTATCATTACTTACCTTTTTATAACCAAAGGATTACCATAAAATCCATAAAAAGAACACATAACATATATAAAGGTAACTTGGGACATAAACATACTTAAGTGGAATAACCATACGGTCGACTTCAACACATATCACTTAATGGAATAGCCATACGGCCAATTTCCATACATACTTAATGGAATATCCATATGGCCGACTTCCATACCCAATGCATTGGAGGTTATAACGTAACCACCCATCCTGGTATTCACGGCACCACCCGTCATATGGTTTATAACGTAACCACCCGTTAAAATGTCCAAGTACCAATATAAAATCATAAAACATAAAACCAATATAAAGGAATGATAACATTTCCACATTTCAATCACAATATATCACAATAGAATCCTTTATCAAAACCATTTTCAATACCAAAATACATAAAAGATTATATGGTATTTATTTTATTTTAAAAACATTACGGCTTGTTGAGGAAGCCAAAGACCAAATAATACTCGCGGCGGCAGAAAAGGTCGTTGTCGCCGCGTACGTTAAAAGAAACATTTCTTTTTGTCGTTTTGTAAAACGCTTCGTAGAAAAAGATTCCTTTTGTATAAAAGTAAAAGTCAAAGGGGTTTATACACCGTATAAAAGAAAGTTGTGTATAAAACGAAATATGCCTCAATGAAAGGAGATTGAGACGAAGTCCCTTACCTCGGGTCCGACTTGACTCGATCGCTCTTTAACGTCCTGAATAATAAACTTGAGTTAATTTATACTTGATTAAGAACCTTTTTAAAGTTCATTATTCCTTTTATATCACTTATTTCCATGTTATAAACATTATGTAACCATTTAAGTTAATAATGTTTGTTTTGTCAATATTTGGTTCTTAAGTCGAAAGTGGACTTCTTACAATTACATGTTGTTCGTGTGGTCAAAGGTTATTTATATCCAGAATGAAATTCCCGATTTGGATATAATATGTATCATATATATCCAGCATATACATGTATTTATAATATTACATAATCATTTAGAGGTAAGAAATGAAATGCATCGTTCATGGAGATGGTAAGCCGTACGTACGCATGAACGCTACTTTCATTTCTTTGTCATATTAATGGAATTAAAACTAAATGATAGGTATGTATATTTTAATTCCAGAATTATATTCATCATTTAGATATATCATTAATTATATATATCCATTATATACATGTACTTTTAATAGTACATTACATTTGGGGATAAGAAATGAAATGCACCGTTCATGGAGACGGTAAGCCGTACGTACGCATGAACGCTTTTTTCATTTCTATCTCATACTTTAATGGAAAGAAATAATAATGATATAGAGGTATATTATAATTCCAGTATAACATCATATATAATAACTTTAAATCCATCCTTTACACGTCCCACATATGGCATTAACGAATCACATCACTTTGAGGGGGCGGTAGTCCGCACTTCCTTAAATGAAGATATCGTGTTTACCCATAATGGAAACCATAAAGGTATGCCCAAAATGAAAAATACAGAAGCTTAAAGAAAAAATAAACATATTATATATCATATATAAAAATAGTGACATCATAATGGCCACCTTTGAAGGTGTTAAATGAGTATTGAACAATCATCGTTTCGGGAGGCAGAATTTCGCCATCCACAGAAACCGTATGTTCTTTAACCATTTGATGTAGTTGTGTGTGAGTGTAGCTCGAATAAATCTTATAACAACATCCTAGTATATTGAATATACTGGTTTTGTTACAAAAGAAGTAAATAAAAAGAGTTTAGAGGGTTGGAGAAGCAAAATAAAACAAATGAACAAGAGAGAATGAATTACCTTTAAAAGTGTAACTCCTTTTGATTTGAGCCTAAAGGCTTCCTTTGAAAGGATTCTTCCCAAAGGGAATCCTCTAGGATGAGGAGAGGGATGTGTAGAGATTAAATGGGCAGGGGTTGGCCGAGCCAAAGGCTTGAGGAGTGTGTGAAATGAGGTAGAGGTGGGGGCCTTTTATAAGAGGAGAGGAGGGGCACTTTTGGAAAGTAAAGAAATATTACTTTATTTGAAAATGTGTTTCGGTTTTAAAAGGTCCCACATTGATATAATTCGTGGATAAGGTGATAAGGGTTCGAAATCCACTCATCCAATTGGTTTTGGACATGTGTAGTTCATAGATTTTACATTATCTTTCCATTTTATTTAAATCGTCAAATAATGATGTCATCACTGCATCATTATTATGTCATAAATAATTTAATTTATTTAATGTCTAAAAGTTATAAAACAAATACTATGATGTAGGAAATATTTTTATCTTTCCAATGACTATTTATAATCAAAAATCTGATCGTTATAACCCCATGTAAAAATTGTTTTCTTAAAACATATTATGTTTGTGTCATTTTTACTTTTACATTAAATAAAAAGTAATTTATGTCATTTCCCAACCAAAGTGGATCCATGGGGTCCCCAAGTTTACCCATGGCTTTTTTTGGTCGGCCATGACACAACCAATGAGGGTAGGACATGTGTCAAGCTCATTTTATTTTATTAAAGCATTATTTGTACCTTAAACTACACTAATTACCACTAATCGCGATTAAGAACTTAATAAGTTACTATTCACCAAAAAATTATTATAATCTCATTGAACCACATTTTACTTCTTAATGACAACCATGTATGTCGGATTTTTGAAATTCAAAACACAATGATGGCAAAATTCCATTTAAACGAAAAATCAGTTTCTTTAACTACCACTTAGTGGTTTCACTATTCATCAAAAATTGAAGTTTTTCAGAAAATTACCAAAAATTCACCCTAAGCTATATTTGATATTCCGAATTCAAAAATGAAGTCTATTTTACAAAATTCAAAACATATAAGTCACATTAATTAATTTAATAATTAATTCCCGCTGTCAGAGCAAATAGCGTGTTTTTATGAAACAATAAGTATCAAAAGATTGACACTAGTTTAAGTCCGATTTCAAAGTGAAATTAATTCCAACGACCACTATTGGATTTAATGGTAAAAATATTTTCTAATTTCACTTTAAAACCAATTCAAAATATAATCTAATCATATAAATAAATTAGATTAAAAAGAGGTTTTGAATTAAAATAGAACATTTTACACTATTCATTAAAAAAATGAACTTTATCAGAAAGGTACCAAAAATTTACACAAAGTAAATTTTGATGTCCCGATTCTAAAGAAGAGTTATATTTATTCCAATAGAATTTATAAGATCGATCAAAACTATATTTAATGACGGTTCTCTGTCAAAAGGTGATAAGTGGACCTTTCGTGAAAATTAGGGTATAAATGCCTAAAATTGAACTCTTTCCGTATTTTAAGCCTTTATCTTTTATTGGGTAAATGTAAAAACATTTAAAAACATATATAATCATATTTTAGTTATTTCTATCCATTCCCGCCAGTACAACGGCTACTCGTTAACTAACATTTAAAATAATATTATTTTATTACTTGTGTGCAACGTAAGTTTTCAAAGAAACTCATCGTTGCGTACCGAGTACGCTATCGAACATAGAAACCCCTTTTAATTAAAATTAATATTTAATTCATAAATATTAATAAATATGAAAATTCTTTATTCTTTATTTACCTGGGATGTTACATCCTTCCCCCCTTTTGGGAATTGCGTCCTCGCAATTTTATTCACTTATCAAAATAAGTGGGGGTATTTATCCCTCATAGCATTTTCAGATTCCCACGTTGCCTCTTCAATCACATGGTTTTTCCACAAAACCTTTACCTGATGAATCACCTTATTCCGTAACACCTGCTCCCTATGGTCAAGAATCTGGACCGGTTGTTCCTCATAAGATAGGTTCTCTTCCAGCTGAACTACCTCTGGACTCAAAACATGAGATGGATCTGGCATATACTTTCTCAACATTGAAACATGAAAAACATTGTGTACCTGAGATAAACTCGGAGGTAAAGCCACCCGGTATGCAACTGATCCAACTCTCTCCAGAATTTCATATGGTCCAATAAACCTTGGACTCAGCTTTCCTTTCTTAACAAATCTCATCACACTTTTCCAAGGAGAAACCTTGAGAAAAACATGATCACCTACCTCGAAAGATAGATCCTTCCTCCGGTTATCCGCATAACTCTTCTGCCTGCTCTGAGCTGTTCTCATGTGCTTCTGAATCAACTGAACTTTTCCTGCCATCTCTTCTACCAATTCTGGTCCCATCAGCTTCCTTTCACCCACTTCATTCCAAAATGCTGGAGTTCGACACCGCTTCCCATATAATGCCTCAAATGGTGCCATCTGTATACTGGAATGAAAACTGTTATTATAAGAAAACTCAACCAAAGAAAGTTGTTGGTCCCAACTTCCCTGATAATCCATAGAACAAGCTCGTAGCATATCCTCCAATGTCTGGATTGTTCATTCTGACTGCCCATCTGATTGAGGATGAAAAGCTGTACTAAAATTTAATTCCATACCCAACGACTTCTGAAGGCCTTTCCAAAAGTTAGATGTGAACCTGGGATCACGATCAGATACAATGGAGAGAGGAACTCCATGTAACCTGACTATCTCTTTAAGATACAAACGGGAAAGTTGATCTAGAGAGAAAGTATCTCATATAGAAAGGAAATGAGCAGATTTGGTCAAGCGATCAACAATAACCCAGATTGCATTATTACCTCGAGATGTCCTCGGTAATCCCACAACAAAGTCCATGGATATGTTTTCCCATTTCCACTCTGGCACTGGTAAAGACTGAAGCATCCCTTTCGGTAACTGCCGCTCTGCTTTAACCTGTTGACATGTCAAACACTTCACAGTAAAATCAGCAATGTCTCTTTTCATTCCATCCCACCAGTAATACTCCTGCAGATCTCTGTACATCTTAGTACTGCCAGGATGAACTGAAAACGGGGAACTATGAGCCTCACATAACAACTCATTCTTCAACTGTTAATCACAAGGCACACATAACCTCTTCCCAAACCTCAAAACACAAACACAAACTTATCCAAGAACTCATGGAAAATTTTATTCATAAGGTCCATGAATACAGCAGGTGCATTGGTTAACCCAAAAGGCATAACTACAAATTCATAATGGCCATATCTAGTACGGAATGCAGTCTTCGGAACGTTTTCTTCTTTTACTTTCAACTGATGGTACCCCGACCTCAAGTCAATCTTCGAAAAATACTGAGCTCCCTGGAGCTGATACCACTTCATTCGATGGCCCAACCTCTGCTGAAGTTGTTGCAAAGGATTTCACCACCCCTTTCTGCTTGTAGTCTGGCTGCATTCCCCCAGTTGAGTTCTTCGTTGGACACTCATTTGCATAATGACCCATTTCATTACACTTAAAACATCTTACCGTTGGCTTTTCATTTCCTGCTTGATCATCTTCCTTACAGTTACGAGCAATATGACCAGACTTACCACACCGAAAGCACTTACTAGACTTGGATAAACATTCTCCAGGATTCATTTTACCACACTTCTCACAGGATGGATATTTGGTTTTCTTACCTCCTTGCTTCTTTGATGAATTCTTCCCCTTTGCCTGCCAACTAGACCTCTTATTCTGTTGTTTGTCATAGAACACCTGATCATTGGAAAACTCCATTTCCACCTTCTCCGCACATCGAACAAGTTTTTCATAACTTTTGAACTCACGAGAAGCTAAAGCCCTTCGATACTTTGGCTTTAACCATGAGTAAAAACGGTTTATTTTACTATCAAGATCTCGTATGAAGTTTGGAGCATACCTTGCCAATCGAGTGAACTTTTCTTCATAAGCAGCCACTAAATCATCCTCCTGCCTCAATTCTAGGAACTGTTTTTCCATCCTAAGATGAACCACCTTAGGAAAATATTTCTCAAGAAACATACCTTTGAATTCGTCCCAGTGAAGATCCTCAATCTCATCACTATCCCTTATATTTTTCACCATCGACCACCACTGATCAGCTTCATCTTCAAAACGGTAAATAACAAGACTAACCTTTTGATGTTCTGAACACCCCATGACATCAAAAATCTTCTCCAGTGCTTTAATCCACCCTTCAGATTGCACAGGGTCAGATGATCCTCTGAATGATGGGGGATGTTGCCTCATGAAATGTTCCACCACTGACATGTTCCTCTGCGGTTGATCTGGCTGATCTCGTGCATGGATACCACCACCATTTATAGCCTGAGTCAACTGTGCCATCACTGCAACAAACAGTTCAGTTCCGATTCCGACCATCTCAGGTTGCTGATTTGGAAGGTTATCTTCCTCCTGATGTCGTCCCAACATAGCTGCTTTGTTTCCTCTGCGGAAAACCATTCCGAACAAACATGTCTTAGATGAAGCAACATGGTAATCTTCAAATGCTATATCATTTCAAATTTTTTTTGGATAATCATTTAATAAAATTCTAACTCCTAAAGTTATCTAAACCGACCTCTGATACCAACTATAAGGCCCCGGCCTTAAACCTTACTTAATATTGAATTAAATGAATAATTCACATCGAGGATCTTTTCAGGTTTAGAGTTTTAGAGAATTAGAACATAACTATTACATCTCAAAAGATTACAAAGTAGTCACTTCTACTAAGTTTCCATAAAAAAAAACTCTTAAAAAGAAACGTGTCTAGTTCCATGTTTTATATAGGATGACATTCCCTTGATCCCATCCTTGACCTTATTCCACATTAAGTCCTGTGAAAACATTTCAAAAAAAAACTTGGGGTGAGCATAAAAAGCTTAGTAAGGGATACAGAAAGAATGAAAACTGTTAGTTTTTCAAACATCAAATAAACCATATATACTCTATCAAAGTAATACCTTCACCTTCATGAAGTAGTAAAGACTCTTTACTGAATAAAGTATCATTACTTACCTTTTTGTAACCAAAGGATTACCATAAAATCTATAAAAAGAACACATAACATATATAAAGGTAACTTGGGACATAAACATACTTAAGTGGAATAACCATACGGTCGACTTCCACACATATCACTTAATGGAATAGCCATACGGCCAATTTCCATACATACTTAATGGAATAGCCATACGGCCGACTTCCATACCCAATGCATTGGAGGTTATAACGTAACCACCTGTCCTGGTATTCATGGCACCACCCGTCATATGGTTTATAACGTAACCACCCGTTAAAATGTCCAAGTACCAATATAAAATCATAAAACATAAAACCAATATAAAGAAATGATAACATTTCCACATTTCAATCACAATATATCATAATAGAATCCTTTATCAAAACCATTTTCAATACCAAAATACATAAAAGATTATATGGTATTTATTTTATTTTAAAAACATTACGGCTTGTTGAGGAAGCCAAAGACCAAATAATACTCGCGGCGGCGGAAAAGGTCGTTGTCACCGCGTACGTTAAAAGAAACATTTCTTTTTGTCGTTTTGTAAAACGCTTCGTAGAAAAAGATTCATTTTGTATAAAAGTAAAAGTCAAAGGGGTTTATACACCATATAAAAGAAAGTTGTGTATAAAACGAAATATGCCTCAATGAAAGGAGATTGAGACGAAGTCCCTTACCTCGGGTCCGACTTGACTCGATCGTTCTTTAACGTCCTGAATAATAAACTTGAGTTAATTTATACTTGATTAAGAACCTTTTTAAAGTTCATTATTCCTTTTATATCAGTTATTTCCATGTTATAAACATTATGTAACCATTTAAGTTAATAATGTTTGTTTTGTCAATATTTGGTTCTTAAGTCGAAAGTGGACTTCTTACAATTACATGTTGTTCGTGTGGTCAAAGGTTATTTATATCCAGAATGAAATTCTCGATTTGGATATAATATGTATCATATATATCCAACATATACATGTATTTATAATATTACATAATCATTTAGAGGTAATAAATGAAATGCACCGTTCATGGAGACGGTAAGCCGTACGTACGCATGAACGCTACTTTCATTTCTTTGTCATATTAATGGAATTAAAACTAAATGATAGGTATGTATATTTTAATTCCAGAATTATATTCATCATTTAGATATATCATTAATTATATGTATCCATTATATACATGTACTTTTAATAGTACATTACATTTGGGGATAAGAAATGAAATGCACCGTTCATGGAGACGGTAAGCCGTACGTACGCATGAACGCTACTTTCATTTCTATCTCATACTTTAATGGAAAGAAATAATAATGATATAGAGGTATATTATAATTCCAGTATAACATCATATATAATAACTTTAAATCCATCCTTTACACGTCCCACATATGGCATTAACGAATCACATCACTTTGAGGGGGCGGTAGTCCGCACTTCCTTAAATGAAGATATCGTGTTTACCCATAATGGAAACCATAAAGGTATGCCCAAAATGAAAAATACATAAGCTTAAAGAAAAAAATAAACATATTATATATCATATATAAAAATAGTGACATCATAATGGCCACCTTTGAAGGTGTTAAATGAGTATTGAACAATCATCGTTTCGGGAGGCAGAATTTCACCATCCACGGAAACCGTATGTTCTTTAACCATTTGATGTAGTTGTGTGAGAGTGTAGCTCGAATAAATCTTATAAAAACATCCTAGTATATTGAAGATACTGGTGTTATTACAAAAGAAGTAAATAAAAAGAGTTTAGAGGGTTGGAGAAGCAAAATAAAACAAATGAACAAGAGAGAATGAATTACCTTTAAAAGTGTAACTCCTTTTGATTTGAGCCTAAAGGCTTCCTTTGAAAGGATTCTGCCCAAAGGGAATCCTCTAGGATGAGGAGAGGGATGTGGATAGAGTAAATGGTCAGGGGTTGGCCGACCCAAAGGCTTGAGGAGTGTGTGAAATGAGGTAGAGGTGGGGGCCTTTTATAAGAGGAGAGGAGGGGCACTTTTGGAAAGTAAAGAAATATTACTTTAGTTGAAAATGTGTTTCGGTTTTAAAAGGTCCCAAATAGATATAATTCGTGGATAAGGTGATAAGGGTTCTAAATTCACTCATCCAATTGGTTTTGGACATGTGTAGTTTATAGATTTTACATTATCTTTCCATTTTATTTAAATCGTCAAATAATGATGTCATCGCTGCATCATTATTATGTCATAAATAATTTAATTTATTTAATGTCTAAAAATTATAAAAAAATACTATGATGTAGGAAATCTTTTTATCTTTCCAATGAATATTTATAATCAAAAATCTGATCGTTATAACCCCATGTAAAAATTGTTTTCGTAAAACATATTATGTTTGTGTCATTTTTACTTTTACATTAAATAAAAAGTAATTTATGTCATTTCCCAACCAAAGTGGATACATGGGGTCCCCAAGTTGACCCATGGATTGTCTTGGTCGGCCATGACACAACCAATGAGGGTAGGACATGTGTCAAGCTCATTTTATTTTATTAAAGCATTATTTTTACCTTAAACTACACTAATTACCACTAATCGCGATTAAGAACTTAATAAGTTACTATTCACCAAAAAATTATTATAATCTCATTGAACCACATTACTTCTTAATGACAACAATGTATGTCGGATTTTTGAAATTCAAAACACAATGATGGCAAAATTCCATTTAAACGAAAAATCAGTTTCTTTAACTACCACTTAGTGGTTTCACTATTCATCAAAAATTGAAGTTTTTCAGAAAATTACCAAAAATTCACCCTAAGCTATATTTGATATTCCGAATTCAAAAATGAAGTCTATTTTACAAAATTCAAAACATATAAGTCACATTAATTAATTTAATAATCAATTCCCGCTGTCAGAGCAAACAACGTGTTTTTATGAAACAATAAGTATCAAAAGATTGACACTAGTTTAAGTCCGATTTCAAAGTGAAATTAATTCCAACGACCACTATTGGATTTAATGGCAAAAATATTTTCTAATTTCACTTTAAAACCAATTCAAAAGATAATCTAATCATATAAATAAATTAGATTAAAAAGAGGTTTTGAATTAAAATACAACATTTTACACTATTCATTAAAAAAAATGAACTTTATCAGAAAGGTACCAAAAATTTACACAAAGTAAATTTTGATGTCCTGATTCTAAAGAAGAGTTATATTTGGTCCAATAGAATTTATAAGATCGATCAAAACTATATTTAATGACGGTTCTCCGTCAAAAGGTGATAAGTGGACCTTTCGTGAAAATTAGGGTATAAATGCCTAAAATTGAACTCTTTCTGTATTTTAAGCCTTTATCTTTTATTGGGTAAATGTAAAAACATTTAAAAACATATATAATCATATTTTAGTTATTTCTATCCATTCCCGCTAGTACAACAGCTACTCGTTAACTAACATTTAAAATAATATTATTTTATTACTTGTGTGCAACGTAAGTTTTCAAAGAAACTCATCGTTGCGTACCGAGTATGATATCGAACGTAGAAACCCCTTTTAATTAAAATTAATATTTAATTCGTAAATATTAATAAATATGAAAATTATTTATTCTTTATTTACCTGGGATGTTAGAACACCAATCAATATTCAAAGTTAATATTACTCAATAACATAAAATAGTTTAGGATATGATGGTAAATATAAGTGTAAAGTGTTACATTTAGTTACCATAAATAGGAGGATATCAATTTATACCCTAAAGTATTTTAGGATGTGTTGGTAAATATATAATGTAAAGAGTTACATAAGTTACCAAAATAATCTGAGGAAAAAGTTTGATTAAAATACTCTAAAAATGATGTCAATGATGAACTTATAAAGAGTTCTAAGTTGAAAAAAAAGTTATTAACATTATAACATTGGATGTTGTGAAGATAAAGAGTTTGAATACTATGTTCAAGGAGTTAAACATTAGGAATACGATTCCTAAGTCTCACTATTATTTAAACTAGGTTTATTATATATATTACTCAATAAAGGAATTTAATGGGAGGGTTTTATTATGTGGTCACATAGAGTTGTGGTAATAATTACATATAGATGTAATGAGTTTTTCATAACCCAAAAAGTGCATTAAACACAAGGATTATTTGGTAGTTTTCATATGTGATATGATTAAATAGATGATTATGTATGGTTTTGTTAATATTATTAAAAGAGTTAAGAATATAAAAATATACCATGTTATATAAAAAGGAAATATCCACTTTATCATTCTTTCAAATTGGTTTCACACACACACACACACATATCATGAAGTGAAATGATAGTTGACCTCTTAAAGTATAACTTTGATTTATCTCTAAATGATGTTCATAATAAATCATTATAGGTTATGATTAAATGTAAGGTTATCATGAGTAGGATTATTATATCGAGATATAGAATATGCTCATGTGGCACAAAATGGGGTTTGTACACTAGATGACCTACTAAGTATATACCACATAAAATTCCATATGCTAAGTATTTGGTATACTAGGGGTGAAAATTTTATTTTGAATCACTATACTTGAGGTTGTTAATATATAAATCATGAGAACCTTTATACTTTGACACCTTTTTTACACAAGCCTTGATGCATAGTTAATTAGAGGGTGGTCGGGTATGTTGATGATAATGTCATCGGTTGGATCTTAATCAAGATGAGATTTGTCCTTGTGTATTATGATTATGACACCCAAGACCTTGATTAAGATTTAATGGGAAGTGTATGACCATACCAAGATAGTATATATTCTGTTCTTTTCTATTTTCACAAGGAACATGTGATGTGATCATCTACTAAGATGAATGACATGTGATATATTCATCAAACTAGTAAATTTATATCCAAAGAGTAAAAAATGCATGAGTGGATATATGGGATTGGCATAATCCATGTCCTATGGTTACTTGATATCTTGGAAAAAGGGATTGTATGAAAATTCATACTTTCATATGATGCAACTGGTGGACATGATTATAGAGATGCATGTGTTTGATAGAGATCATGCTAGATCCCTTTATATATTGAGTATAATTAATGATTTACTAGTGCTATATCTTTTCTTATAGTTATAGATTTGGGAATTCATACTTTTTGTCAACACTACAAAGGCACATAGATTCACACTTTTTGGTCATGTGATTGAGGATCAAGTTTATAAAACATTGAGAGATACCACAAAAGTGTTTTGGATAATATTTTGAAGAAGTTTTGGTTGAATATTTACATTGTATTGATATAATGTGATATACAGTGAATTAGTGATAGATTTTACAAAAAAAGAGTTTTGGAAATATTCTAAAGGAGTTTTGGATGTGGTTTCATGAGTTGTTGCATATGATGTGACATAAGGTTAAAGTGTTCTAAGCCTAAGAGTTTTTTAGTGCAATTGGGATATTGATTGATATGTGTATTAAAAGTATGACCACAACATAGTGGTTTAGCCCATGATATGGTCTAACCTTATGTACTCCATGATGTCATATGAGACACTATTCTATGGTGGCTATACATGGGGATTATCATATTATATGATAATCCTCAATTTTTTATCCATATTCCAACCCAACTAGAATACATAGTTTAATCATCATATGATGATAAAGAGGATGAGATTAAACATTAAATATATTCATTTAAAAATTAAATGAATTAATGGAGGATCAAGATGAATGTTAAAAAGAGTTTTAATGTTGAGAGGTTTTTATGAAATGTCACATAAATTTAAGATGACTGTTTGGGTTCTTAGTGGCCTATATAAACCTATTTTTGATCCTTGTGGGTGGTTTTGAGTATGAGACTCACTACTATAGTTATAAACCTCAAAAAAAGATAATTATCAAGCTCTTATTTTTCTCTGTTCTTTAAACATAAGGTTTTAGCAGGCTGTGAATAGAGGGAGATCATACCCGAGCATCGAGCGATTCCCATGATTTGTGGATGCCTTTAGAGGAAAGAGTCTTTCAACTAATTCTTAGTGATCTTGATCAAATTCCTATTTAAATCATGAGCATGTCCAATCAAAAAGATTAAAAGGTACATCATTATTATTTTTTTTTTGTTCATTCTAAACATATAGATATCATCTGGGTTTAATAAGGTTTTAGAGTGTTCTTCTTCTAAGTATAAGATGTTAGGAATCCATCTAACACCCTTTATACTAATATAATAGTGGTTGTGTGATGGCCTGTGATGGGGAATGTGACATGGTTTGGAAAGTGGGATGATTTTTGGAATAGAATACAAGTGGTTAGATGGATGACTTTTAGGAGACTGATGTTGATTGACTATTTTGTTTTATTTATTCCATACATGGATGCATTAATATACTTCATTTACACAGACGCATGATTTTTTTTGGAAGGAATCTACTGAGAATATTTAAACTCTCACCACTTCTTTGTATATATTATTTTTAGATTATCTTGATAGAGTTGGTAGTGGTGTTGGGTGACCTTAGCTATAGAAACATGAGACTTGTTGGAGAAGGTGGATTACATTATTCCTTGCTTAAGGTATGGAGGAGATGATATACTTATAGTCTTTTTGCCATTTTTTTCTTGAATTTTTATGACATTATATGCATTGATATGAATTATTCATGTATTGTGACCGAGAATGAATTTATTTTATTAACAGATGCAACATTTTCCTTTAAAAATTTTAATTCCTTCCATATATGTGATAATATACCCTTGGTGATTATTTTCAACTTGCAACCTATTGATGACAAACTTTTAGGGTCACACTCAAACTCACTATTGGCTTAGGTGGGGTCCTAAAAAGGGTGTATTGTGACACTTTCATATACAAGATGATATAAATTTGACATATAATAATTCATATTATAAAATATAAATAAATTGATGCATTTTAAAAAAGGAAATTTAATATATTTTTTAGATGAGATAAGTTTCACATAAAATGATACATCTTTTTAGAAAAAAATTACCTCATTACTGGATGAGAAAATTTTTATGTATAATGTTACATTTTTTTTAACTTGAATTTTATACCATTTATGATATGAGGTAAATTTAAGACATCTTGATGTATGTTTTTTAAAAAATTATCTTTTATATAAAATGAAATAAATTTAACTTATAATCATATACATTTTTTAAAATGAAAATCCATCCCATATATTAGTTGAAAAAATGTAGTTAAAATGATACAACTTTTAAAAAATAAAATTTATTTTATGTGTAAAACAATAAAAATTTCTCCTAAAATAATACATGTTTTTTTAATATTGTCTCTTATATGGGATAAATTTCACTTATCATGTTAT
Organism: Viscum album; assembly: GCA_963277665.1. Classification (NCBI taxonomy): domain Eukaryota; kingdom Viridiplantae; phylum Streptophyta; class Magnoliopsida; order Santalales; family Viscaceae; genus Viscum; species Viscum album. Next base: position 228,083,083 of record OY728129.1, on the reverse strand, counting down.
ATTTTTTTAAAAAATGAAATTTATATCATGTATGAGTTGAGATAAATTTCATGTATAGTAATATATATTTTACAGAATGAAATCTATCTCACACATGAGATGAAATAAATTTCATGTACAATAATATAAATTTTATAAAATGAAACTTATCTCATGTAAGATATAAAGTAAATTTTACATATCATACTATATCTTTTAAAAAATGAAACTAATCTCATACAAGTGATGAAATAATTTCATGTATAATGATATATCTTATACAAATTTAAATTTATTTCCTTTATAGCATAAAATAAATTTCACATTTAATAATATTTTAAAAAATAAAATTTATCTCATATACAGGTTGAGATAAATTTCACATATTATGTTATATCTTTTAAAAAGATGAATTTCATATTAAGTATGATATGAGATAAATTTTGTGTACAATGAAATATATTTTTCAAAAGGATATTTATTTAATGCATGAGATGAGACATGATTCACTTCAAATGAAATATATTTTTAATACATAAATATATCCATATATTAGATGTGATAGAATTCATATATTATATATTTTATCTTTAAAAAATAAATTTTATATTATCTAGGATATGAGATAAATTTTATATACAATGATACATGATTTATAAAATTAAATTTATCTCATTCATGAGGTGAAATAAAATTCCCTTAAAAAAAATTTAAATGTATTACATGTGCGATATAGAATAAATTTCATATACTTGGTTATATATTAAAAAAATGAACTCTTATCATGTGAATGATGATATAAATTTCAAGTATAATGATACTCATTTAAAAAAAATTAAATTTATGACATGTTTGCAGAGATATATTTCACATATAATAATAAATATTTTTAAAAAATGAAATTTATCTCACATCCAATATGAGTTAAATTTCACATACTATGTTTTATTTTTTAATAAATAAAATTCATCTCATGAAAAATTATACATATTTTAAAAAATATAATTTATTTTATATACAACATAAGATAAATGTATTGTATAGTAAAAAATGAAATTTATCTCATGTATGATATCATACAAATTTATCATGCAATGATATCCTTTTAAAAATAGAATTTATCCCATATCTGAAATGAGATAAATTTTAGATACTATGTTGTACCTTCTAAAAAATAAAATTTCATGAACAATTTTATATTATATATTATATGAGTTAAATTTCACCTATAATTCATCTAATGTGATTGATGAGATAAATTGATTCTAATTGTTTAAAAGATATAATTTTTTTGAAAAAATAAAATTTATATGAAATTTATCTTTTTTTATGATTGAGATAAATTTCATTTACTTAGAAAAAAATTTTATTTTGTTATGAAATTCATATTATCATGTGAGTGAGATGAATTTCATTTTTATACAAGCATCAAAAATATTTTTAAAAAAGATTGGTTGTTTTATTTTAACACTTTTATTTAATAAATAAATTAAATTTATCACCTATACAAACTGGGATAATGAGGGTCCTTGACAAGATATGACTGACCATTAGGGGGGGGGGGATCAATGGTTGAAGTCTTATTTAAGAAAATTATTTTCTCCCTTTTCTCTTATTCTAGACAGAGTTCTCTCGATACTAATTAGTGCATGGATCTACTTTGATGATGGAATGATGATGAAATTGACGAGTGATATAAGAGAGTAATAAAGTAAAGCATATGACATAGGGGATTAAAAGGGTCACACACTCTTATTATTGAGTGGATAGTCCTTGGGGTCCAACTATTGTTATCCCACTGTCTACTTCAATATATTATTATCAATGATGAATGAATCAAAAAATGAAATAGGAATATGATATTGGATTCCTACATGTAAATAACATCAATACAAGGAAAATAAATCAACAACAAGATGCTCATTAGTGTGTATGGTCTTCCTCCATCTTCCCCAAGTGCCCCCATGTTAACAGATGTTGTGTGAACCTCTCTTATATCAAGAAAAACCCAAATAGATGGCTCTCTCTTCACAAATCTTTTGCAGTCATCTACAATTTTCATGGTATCTTGGATGATACATTTATAGAGATATTTTATATATCTATATTTTCATTAATGGTCATGATTGATCTATGAATCTTGTATTGCTTCATCTTCCTCAATGTGTTAAGTCCACTAAATCCTGAGTCAAAATTGTCTGATAAGCTACCAAAATAACCTATTCAATGTCCCTTAATCCACTCTAAAGAGATTGAACATTTAATTATGAGTATTATGGAATTGAAAAAATCATACCATAATGTGAAGTATCATGGTGTAATATATATTCAAACTTAGACCTTTGAATCTCAAGGAAAATATCCTTCTTTACTCATTAAAATCCTTAACAATATTCTTTAAATCCACACATATCCTGTAAGTCTTTATAATTGATAAATATTATCATGGTGTAAAAATTTTGGCTTCTAAATTTACACTAAGTCTAGAAAAATATTATGATGTGATATTTAAATACTTTTATTTGATTCTTTAGCCTCTAATTGCAGTAGCAATACCAAATTTCTATATTATAGGTCTTGTGAAGTGATATACACTATTATGACACAACCATCTAAATTAATTTGAAACAAACTTCCAATAATGGACAATACTGAATGCTTCCTCAAATTAAATAGTCTACTTAAATCATGTCCTAGTGTTATAATTTTATAATCAAATAAGATTAAAATCATAATTCATTTGGAATCAATCATGGCACAACCATGTTGTCTTACGACATAGTTTGTTGCATATATGAAATATTCCTCTTTACAATATGTTGCCATATACATTTTGTGGTTTAATGCATCTATTATAATATTTAACAAAAAATAATATAGCAACATAAGAAAATTTCACCCTAGTTTTCCCCAACATGAAACTTTATTTTTTTTAAGTGTAAGACTTTGTTTCTTCTCCAATATTCTTAAGTTCCCATAATATGTTCCAAACTTCATTATGATGAATTTGAAATAACTCAAAATCAACCTATAATCATTATACTTGTTTTTAATACTCTCTTTCATCATTATCTAAGTGATAAACATGTGATATACAGAGCTCCATAACAATCACAAGGATACCTTATCAAGAGTACCTACAAGACATAACTAAAAAACAAAATTTATATGAAATATGTTAGTGTGTCATGAACTCCTCATAAATGGATGATCTATAAACAACTATTTTAAAGGTTAATTATGACACACCATTAGTTTGGATAGTGATCCTAATAGATCTCCACCCCTTGGTGATCATATAATCATGTGGAAAATGGAAAACCCTTTGATTATCATAAGGAATCACAAAATCCATCTTGTTCTTCATACCCCATGTGATGCTCCATTCTCTAACTTATCTTATTGTTCTAATGAGTATTTTTGATCTACTTAATTCACATAATATTAAATGAATTTATATAAAAATAGATCCATATATACCTTCTCATATTCATAAAAATCTCTAATAAGTTCCTTAATCCACAATAAATCCAACACTTTAGATAAGGAACATATCATTATCTCCCCCATGAGTATCAAATCCATAATACTTGAGTATGCTTGAAATTTTTCAATGTATCCAATATGACATCATCAATCACTCTTAATTACATCAATCTCTATAATATATTCAAAATTTATCATACTTGAATATTTACAATGCTTTCTCATTGAAAATTCTTGAACATGAAAAAAAAATTCAACATGATAACTCTACATGCATGAAATTCATCCAATGACATGCATGGGCACATCAATTTACATGATGTATTCCAAATCAAGTATGCTTGAATATTTAAAATTATTAAACATTGAAAATTCTTAAAAATTCTTGAAAATTGGCAATAAATCCAACATGAAAAATTGACATGCATAGACTTTATCCTTCATAACATTCATGGGCACATAAATCTCTCCCTTTGTTTTTTTTGAAATACGAATGCCATAAATACTCATCATCAAACCTATATTACTTTTTGAAACATCATGAATTCAATTTAAATAATGTTAGTAACACAATGAAATCAATCTACCTTTCATCAAAAACCAATTATTAATTTTATCAATGACTCTTTGGATTTATTTGTATTTTATACCACTTTGATGACATAATCCAAAGGAAAAATAGAGATTAAGTTGTTGGGATTATTCCTCTGTCTCTCTCTCTACATGTTTGACAATTTTCTCACACTTTATTCTAATGAATGTATTTAAAAAATCAATAAGTAAAATAGAGAATGATATTCATTATTTTTAGGGTTAATCAAACTAATTACCACCCTTTACTAATTTCCTATCTTTATAGTACTCAGAAACAAGTTAGATAATCCAAATGACGATTTCTTGGTAATAATAATATCAATTGACTAGTCTAATCCTCCCAGAGAAAACTCATTATATGAAACAAGAACGATCAATTTATAAATCCATACAGTCTATGAATTATCCATAAGTATAATTCCTTTGTAAATACCCTCTTTGATTTATCAAATAAGTATCCACTTCAATTCCAAAACATTATAAGTAATCTAAACACCAATAGAGTAATAGGATTCATATGCTCATACCTACAATTTTGATAGGATGAGGTTATCACATTTATAACAACCTTATCTTAAAAATATTTCTATATTTACCTTTAATACTTTTGTTTACTAATTATTTTACATCCTTTTGATCAATTCCTTTATTTTATTTCTTGGTAACATCAATAATATGTTGGTGTACTCCTTTATTCATTCTAACTATTTCTTTTATGTCTTTTATACCCTTAGAATTTTGATAAGCTCCAATGGTTCTTTCTACATGTAGAGTTGTATCATTACTACTTTTGGATTTTAGAGGTAAAAATAAATTTTTAAAAACATTACACTCTCTATTTATTCTTTAATGTGGTTTGAAAAGGTGAACTAGCAAAAATGTTTTATTCGGTCTTTGAGTGATTGTATTATTATTTTTCTTATGATTTTCCAAGTGTTTGGAAAGTTCCTATTGATTTTACTTAACTACCATTAAAAGAAATCATTTTGAATCCACTTATTATGAGAGTTTAAATCAAACTCTAACATAAATTACTCCATTATCCATGTAAGATAGGTTTTTAAGGAGTTCTATATTTTTTACACCTCCCATGAGTCTTCTCAAGCACACCAAGAGTGGTAGGAATTTTATCCTATTATTTAGGTTGCTACACTTGTTTCTTCTTATTAGATTTCACTAATGGAATTTTGTAATAATTTGTGACCAAATAAACTACAAAATTAGTAATATCCTTTAATATTTGAATCTTCCATGGGACAATTATCCCAATTAGGTTTTGAATTGACATAGGAATCAATTCACCATTGAGAATGGGGTGGGTGGGGGATGAATCAATAATAGTTGTCTTTTTTAATTTATTTTGATTAGAAATAAATCCTTATCACCAGTTAAGACACAATCCCCTCAATTCTTCCACTTAGTATTACTCATATTAAATAAATAAACAAGACAAAACACAAGAAGTTTTTAAAAGGTTCAGACCCAGTGTGGGTTCCTACTCCTTTCCATGTTAGACTCCCATAGAGATATAGATTTTACACTAATAATAAGTTCAAATAAAAGTGTATAGGATAGGTATCATCCTATATAATTATTCATCAACACCTCATTGATATTTACACGACATTGAAATAGTTATACAACGATTAGAACAAGATGGAAGAGAACTCTTAAGAATATGGTTGCTTTAGAAACAATTGATGATATTCCCATTGAGCCTTTAATGTAGATAGAATAATTTTCTCACTCAATGTAGAATTAGATGATGATATTATATTTTAAACTCAGGATCATATTTTATTCTCTTGAATACTCAAGCTCACATTGATGATCAAAGCCTTTAAACTTTGAGCTTTAGATCCCATCTTTCTCACAGTTTTTCAATGCTCTATTTTTCAGTAATTTCTCTGCCACTCTTCTCTCTAATCATTATCTCATCATACACAAAAATTTATAATCTCTCAAAATTAAAAATAATCCAAGGGATATCATTTATTTCTCAACAACCCCAAAACTTCATTTAAAAGAATCAACCACATGATCCTCTATGATTTTTTCATTCAGTTTAAGCTCAAGTTAAAGCACTCAGGATCTTAGAATATGTTATCTTTAATTAATTACATGTCTATAAAAAAATTACTATTCCACTATTATTATACTTTTAATCTTGATATAAACTCATTCTAGAATATTCTCTATACATGATCAATAATGATAATAATTCATAAATAGTTAATTTTTGAATTTCAAGAATACCCATCTCTTCATCCTTACCAAAACAAGATTGAGTTCATCCTATTTCAATATTCTCTCACAACACAACAAATTATGAAAAAATAATTCATAAAATCAAATAAATATATATTAAAAACAAAATAAGAATCACTACATATCAAGATTCCTATAATTCTTTGAACTCTAAAATAGTAAATAATCATCACAAAAACATTCCAAATTTAATATCTATAGATTCTTTACAAATAGATAGAGCTTCAAGCCACACAAAAACTTTTCAGATCAACCAACTTAGAACAATTAACATTTTTTAAATATTACAATAAACAACTTGAATCACACTTTAGATATGATGTTTTACTCTTTGAAGATCATATTGAACATAATAAATTTTTCATTTCTTTAGAATATTCAAAGTCTGGAAATTCAAAGTTTCACCCAAAAGATTCACTTATAAAAACTCTAAGTACCTAATAGACCATGATTAAGATCCACCATGTGAAGCATATGTATCATTTGGATCAAATTCATGAACAAATCACTTACCATATATATTGAATTTGTGGAATTGGATCTACCATATAAATAAATCACCTATCATGAAGATCAACCACAAGTTTGATCAACCGCATGACCAACTAATCAACCACATGAGTAATTGATTGACACATGTACATCTTGATCGACCACATGGCTAACTTATAGACCACATGACCAATCTGATAGACCACACGAACATATTTATTTACCACATGATCAACTAATCAACTACATGACTAAACTCAAGCATAATTCTAAATTTATCAAAGCATGCATTAAATTGATTCAATACCCTTCTGATCCACCATGAGTTAGCTAAAAATCACCTCAAAAACATCAAAAACATCTTTTAAAGTCTTAAATATTGTTGAAAATAAAGGAAAACCAATTAACTATTCCATAATTAATTCCAAGGTCTCTTCAATATCCCCCTTTTGGATATGTTTGTAACATCTCTCAACACTTCAGTATAGCCTCAAATTTATTAAAAAACTTATCAAAAATCTTTATAATCATCACATTTCAACCTATTTCACTTGATAAGCGTATTTCACTACATAATCAAATAAGGTTATGTTTTTGAGATAATTATATTCCTCGATATCGAGAAAAATTGACCAAGTGACTTAGATGAACTCCCCCTTATTTCATGAATCAAATATCAGTGCCAAAAAACTCCCCCATTAAACATTATCCATTTCTTCAAAAAATAAGGCATTAATCACTTCTAATTTTATTAATAATTATCTTCTAATTTTGTTAAGAGTTGTGCCATTATTTCCCCCACTTTTTCAACACAATCCAATTCACAATGGGGTTTATTTTTTTACTTCCTCAAACAATAGGTGAAGGTTGAACATATAGTTTCAGACTAAGGTATTAAAATTTATCTCTTGAAATTTATTTTATAAATTTTTTTACAAGTTGATTATTGATAAAAAAAATCAAGCTTTATATCATAACTTTCCACCCTTTATTTAATAAAATGGTACCTGATATTAATATGTTTGGATTTTGAGTACTACATAATATTATTTGAGAGATCAATGACACTAATATTATCACAAGAAATATATAATGGTTTCTAAAAAATAAATTTTAAATTATTTTTCCTCACCTTCATCCATTTCATTTATGTGCAGGAATTTGTAGTTGTGATGTACTCGACCTCAGCTGTACTCAAATCCACTAACTATTTCTTCTTATAGTGCCAACTTACACAACTATCACAAAGGAAGAAAACATCACCACATGTGGAATTTCTATTAGTAAAATCCCATACCCAATACACATATATGAACCCCTGCAACTATAAGGCTGATATGCCTTTTTTACATCAGACCACTCCCGAGTGTTTCCTTAATATATCTCATAATCCTCTTGGATTCTATCATACAATATTATTTTATATAACTCAAGAATATATCATGAATATTTACTATAAATAAAATATATTTCCTTGATGTGGTGAGGTGAAGTATGTTTCCTAAAATTATTCTGAATTTATTTTGATTAAAAAAATTTCCATTCTCATATTTACCCAATTTGGTTCCAACTACCATGGGAGTGGAAACCTCATTTTCATCATTTATTCAAAAATTTGTTAATATTTATTTGGTATATTTTTCTTAATATAGAAAAAATGTAATCAAATCCATATAAAAATTTAAATCCTAAGAAATAAGTCATTTCTCCTAATAAATACATCTCAAAATTCTTCTTCATTTTCTTTAAAAATTCTTCACATAAATACTCATGATCACTTGTAAATATTATATCATTAGTATATATCATAACAATGAGAATAATTATGGTGTATTATTTCACATATAAGTTGTTGTAAACTATTCCTTTTGTAAGTTTTAGATTCTTCAAGGAACCATCTATTTTGGAGAATTAGGACCCTGTAGCCTATTTTAACTTGTATAATGTTTTCTTAAACTTGTAAACCATGATACTATATTTATCAATAATAAGTACATGTGGTTTCATAATAAAAACTTCCTCTTTAAGATTTATATTAAGGAAGGATGACTTCATATAAATCTGGTAAAATATTTATTTTTTGTGAGATTTCACTACTAATAGAATCTTGATGGATTCCAACATTGCAATTGGAGAAAATGATTCTTTAAAATTGATGCCTTCCATTTTAGAGTAGCCTTTGAAAACTGATTGGGATTTATTCCTTGACACCTCTCCTTTCTCATTGAGTTTAATTCTAAAAACCCACTTGGTGCCTATGAAATTTTTGATTTCTAGACTTAGAATAAGCTCACAAGTGGTGTTCTTATCAATTTTATCCAGTTATTCATTCATGTAACTAATTTAATCTTTATTTTCAACTAATTTGGAAACCCATTTTGCTTCGATTTGTGAAATTAGAGGATTTTGATTCTCAAATTTCATCTTTCTTTTGGCCTAGATTGATACATCCCGATTACCAATTATAGTTCAATATAAGTATATTTATTTAGATAAGGATGCCTCATTATGTAATTATTATTAGCTTTCACTACTGGAAAACTAACCTTTACCAATGGTTTGGAACCGTTGGTATAGGCCTACAAACCGTTGGTATAGCCTATACCAACGGTTTGGAGAACCGTAGCCAAGTAAGCCGTTGGGATAGGTCTATACCAACGGTTTTCCAAAAACCGTTAGTATAGACCTATACCAAGGGTTTTGGAAACCGTTGGTATCGGTAATATGAAATCTATACCAAAGGTAATGGAACCGTTAGTATATAAATTCCAAAAATAAAACATCCGCTGGGATTTGATCCCAGGACCCCTCGTTTATAATTGAACGACTCAACCACTAACCTAACATGACTTTTGTGATCATAATTACATAAATATATATATGTATTCTCATAAATATTTTAAATTTTGATTTATATAATGTTCTCGGTACAAAGGTTCGATAAAAAATGAAAGTACCTATACCAACGGTTGTTAAAACCGTTGGTATAGGTCTATACCAAAGGTTTTAACAACCGTTGGTATAGGTATTTGGTTGTGATTTTCATTCTGTGCAGGATGTTGAATTTTGGCCCACTTTTCCCAACGGTTTGGCCAAACCGTTGGGAAAAGTGGCATATTTGGGGACCTTTCCCAATGGTTTGGCCAAACCGTTGGGAAAAGTGGCCAATTTGGGGGCCTTTCCCAACGGTTTGTCCAAACCGTTGGGAAAGGTGTCCAATTTGAGGGCCTTTTCCAACGGTTTGGCCAAACCATTGGGAAAGGTCCACCTTTCCCAACGGTTTGTCCAAACCGTTGGGAAAAGTGTCCAATTTGAGGGCCTTTCCCAACGGTTTGGCCAAACCGTTGGGAAAAGTGGCCAATTTGGGGGCCTATACCAACGGTTTTTTCAAACCGTTGGTATAGAAGCGTTGGGAAAGATCTAATTTCCAGTAGTGTTTATCATCATTACAAGTCTGATATGAATCAATCAATTTAAAATTTTACTCACCATCTACTTGTTCAATGGGATAGTTTTCTTAATTCTCATTACTATTAACTTCTAAAACACCATATACTGCAGTAACTCAACCTTCTGTCTTGTACTAGTTCTTAATTATGTTAACATCACAATAGTCAACCAATTTATGATGTATTTTGTTCAAAACCTTATAGCCACTTCCATTAGAGAGATAAACTATAAAAATACCTTTATTAAATTTTACCATATTGCTACCCTTGATCTTTATGAAACATAGACTTATAAATACTTTGAATTATTTCAAATTAGTATTACTTCGGAACCACATATCCTAAGATGTTTTTTTTGTCTTGGGTCTCATCAAGTATCTATTCTAAATATGGACAGTCATGTGTACAACTTATCTAAAAAAAATTAGAAAGTTTGTTCTCAGCTAACATTATTTTTTTCATCTCAATAATTCTTATATTTATCTCCATTAACTATCCCATTCTATTTTGGAGTACAGTGAGTATTGAATTGATGTTTAATTCCTTGATTTTCTAAATAATTCTTGAATTCATTACTTGAAAATTCTCTACCATTATCAGTTATCAACTTCAATATGTACTCTCCCTACTCTTTTTCTACTTATCTTCTAAATATTTTGAACAAGTTGAATATATTAGACTTGTGATTCATGATCATGAATATAGTCATCTAAGTTAAATCATCAATGAATGTAATGAAATAAAAATCAACTCTAATAGAGTGATATCTCATTGGGACACATAGATCTGAGTGAATACGTTCCATTGGTATTGATGATTGTATCTACACTTTTCTGTGTGTTGATTGGACTATCTTACCCTACTGTCATGTTTCAAAAATTTCCTCTCAATCCATTTTTAGTTGGGGAATATCTATTAACATGTCATTTTTTGAGATTTTACTCACACTCCTTTTTCCAAGGTGTCCAAGTATCCTATGTCACAATTAGTTTTTTTCTTTGACACTCAAGTAACATGAGTTAGTTAGATAACCAATATAGAATAAGTTTCCACTTTTCCCTTTTCCTATAGTGATTACTCTTACATCTTTATAAATATTTATGAAACTTGAGTTTTTCCTAAATATAACTATATTGCCTTCTTTACACAATTGAATTACACTCAAGAGATTGTGATTCAGGCCTTTCACATAAAGAACATGTTTGTAAGTAAGATTTTTTTCTTCAATATCACTTGAACCAGTGCCTTTAATTCTCAATGAATTATCATTACCAAAATTAACTTCTCCCCCATCATTTTATCTAATTTTCTTTAGGATTTTAGTATCACCTAACATATGTTAAGATCAACCACTTAACAAAATCCATGGATTTCCTTTCTTGCTAGCCTTCAAAGAGACTTCAATAATAAATTAATTTTCTCCTTGATCACCTTAAGTTTTCTTTTCAAATGTTTATTGTTGTGAAGTTATCTAGATAGAATAGTTATATAATATTCATTTTTATGACCTTATTAATCACATATCCAACATAATTCATCTAAACATTCAAATTTATTTCATGTGGTGGGAAAATGTTTCCTTATAATTAGTTTTCTTCCTCTGTGTATATCTCCTCACATTCTCATAACCGCTTCCCCTTTATTCATATATTATACCTAGTAAAGGTATAATTTTATAACATGAATAATCCTTATAGATAAAAATACGGAAACATTGGAAATACCCACTAAATCCGGGTCTTCTATAGTAATGTGATTTTTGACCAAAATTTTGATATGATTACACTAACATTGATGTAATTTGTTTCTTACTTACAGAGAATGTGTCTCTTGAGATTTTATTATATTATTTAGATGAAGGGGAGTGTCTCACATCACTTTTATTATCTTATATATGACTATATTTTGAATTTAAACCTACATGTTTAGGAAAAATAGGTTTATAATTAGAGATATCAGATCAGGTTTTGACCTGTTGATTTGAGTTCACATTTTCAGAGGAATTTGATGACTCATCCCTGATCTTAATGGATCTATTATAATTATATCTAGGTTTGTTCAAGTATTTTTCAGATTTTAGGTATTTTGATTGAGTCCTATAAAGATCCTCATCTTTAAACATGAGTTTTTCCTCAATATCATTCACAATATTTTAATTTTACACAACTTTCAACTTTCAACTTTTAATATATTCAATATAGGTAGATTACTTTATAGAAAATCCATCACAAAATTCATCTTTCTTTTCACCCTCCTTCTGCAAGAGTCTAAATTCTTTCTTGAGTTTTTTTATTCTCTAGGCATGCTTCCAATTTAGATCTCAACATTTATTTTATATAGGAAACTTATTCATCTTCCCCTTCACTACTAGAAGAGTCCTCATGTTTCATAATATGAGATATAAAATTTATGAATTTATTATCAACTTCTTTATCTGATTACTTGCAAGAAGAGACTCCATCCTCCTCCTCATCACTTAATATATTTATCCTTTTTCTTCTTAGAAATTTCTTCCCATGCACAACTAATTTTGAATATTCTTTTGTTTTCTTTCTCCATCTATTCTTTTGAGGAATTTCATCTTTATCATCATACTCTCCACTTTTCTTCTTTTTAAAATTTATAGCAAAGTGTATAATATCCCCACACTTAAACTATTCAATTGGAAGTTTTCCTTTATACTTTACCTTTAATTTCTTGTAATTACTTATGATAAGGGACATGATTCTTTTATGTTCATCATCTTTATCATCTTCTCTATCCGAGTCACTTGGTTTATTAGCTTCTTCATCTTTGATCTTCAGCTTCATCACAGCTTCAAATTCCATATCATCTTTGGCTTTCTTCTTAAATGACATTACCCTTATAATTTCATATGCAATGATAATTTTTTAAGTTCATCAAGGGTGAGTGATGTTGCCTTTTTCACTCTCTTTACCACAATAATTTTGTTAAATAATTATCTTTTTATTATTCTAATATTATATTTTTGTTTAATAATTAACAATTTTTTTTCATTTATATATTAAATTGTTTAAATTATGATTTTTTTTGTTAAAATTATGTTTTTAGTGTTTATTTTAGTCATTTTGAAAATTTGAAAATTAGTTAATTAATTCTATTGTAATCAACATTTTTTAATCTTTAGTTTTCGTTTAAATTGTAAATTTTTATTTTTATTTATTTTTATTTTTTCATTAATTCATTTTTTTGTGTTTTTAAAATAATAATTTCAATTTATTAATTCTTTCTCATTTTCTATTTAACATTTATTTATTTTTTTTCTAATTAAAAAATTTTGAATTTGTTTTCTATTTCATTTTATTTAATTGTTTAATTTATTTTCATCGTGTTTATAATTAATTTTATTATTTATTATTTTATAGATTAATTCATATATTAAATTATTTTATCATTTTAATTTTTTAATAAATAAATCTCATTTGAGTTTTAGTATTTTAAATAATTAATTTTAATTTGTCAATTCTTTGATTTTATTAATTCTGTTAATTAATTAATTAGTTAATTAATTTAAGAAAACTGAATTTGAATTTTTATTATTTTAAAAAATTAACTTTTATTAATTTATTTTGTTTAAATGTTAAAATATGTTAACAAATTGAAATGTGAATTAAATTATGCATTGAATAATTATAACCCAGATAAATTGATATTTAACAATTTAAAATGTGAATTTTAATGTTTTAATTTCTTTTTTTAATTTTAGTTAATTTATTTTTTAGTTAAATTAATTTATTACTTTAATTTTTAAATTTATTTTGTTTGTGAAGAACCTTTGTGATAAATTGTTTTAACAAAGTTTTTGTATTTGTTGACAACTAACCTTTTTTGTTTAAGAGTGTTTTTATTTTTCAGGAATCATACTCATTCCATCGTAATAAGGTTGTTTTCTAGATATAGGTTTTCATATTTAGTTTTTTGTATTGAGTTGCATGAGACACAGGAGTAGTAAAAAGATGAAATTGTTGATCAAACACTTTATCGTATTCAGGTCCATCAGTATGAAATTGAAAATCATAAGATTCAAAAGAATCAGAGGCATAATTTTTTGTTTGTTGAAAGTCTTTATTTTCTATATTTAGAGAAAGAAATAAGATTCTAAGTTAGAAATAAAGAAGTTTTTGAGTGTAGAAGTCATTTTGTTGCTGGAGAGTTTTGAAAGAAGATTGTTAAGTTTGGAGTTAGAAATTTCTCATACTTTCTAAATAAATAATATGATGCTTTGATGATCAAGTTCTCACAAATCATAAAAAATATCATGATAAAATATTTTGATGAAATGGTGAAGAGATTTAAAGAATTTCAGAGTTGAAAAATTATATTTCCATCATAACAGGAATTACATCATAATTTGTTGAGAAAGAAAAATATGTTGCTGAGCCTGAGGAAGAAATAAATCATACTAGGAGTTTCATACTAGGATTCTCATATTGAGATTTTTATACTAAGAAAATCATACTGATATTTTCTTACTTGTATTTTCATACTGATATTTTTGTATTGGGATTTTCGTATTGGGATTTTCTTATTGGGAAAATCATACTAATATTTTCATACTCGGATTTTCATACTGATATTTTCATACTCGAATTTTCATACTCAAATTTTTGTACTGAGGAAATCATACTAAATTATTCATAATAAAGAGTTCATATCGAGAAAGAAATATATAATAATGAGCTAATAAATAAACATATTGTAATGAGCTGAGAAAGATATAAAGAGTTGAATAAGTAAAACTTGAAATTTAATTTTTCATAAATATCATAGAAATAGAAAGAGAGTTGAATAATTAGAAGATGAAGTTTAAATGCGAGAGATTTATGGAGTTTTGAAATTTTAGGAAGTGGGTAAAGTTTTCAAGTTTCCCTCTTTTTTTTTTTCTGAGTTGCCTATAAATACTTGCTCAGATAATTCGTCAATTTTTAACTTTTTCACATATGCGCAAAAGGCAGAGCACTGGAGAATTTTAAGTGAAAGTTTCCATTTGATTGAAGAGGAATTGTATCGATCATTCTATTAGAGTTTGAATTTTGTAAATTGAGAATGATTTTAATGTATTAAGTCCTTTATATTCAGAAAATTGGATCTAGTATCACCATATTGGGAAAATTAGATCCAAAATCATTGAACTGAGAAAATTAGATCCAACATCACCGTATTGAGAAAATTGGATCCAGAATCATCGTACTGAGAAAATAAAATCCAGCATCATTGTATTGGGAAAATCGGATCTAGAATCATCGTATTGAGAAAATCAAATCTAGAATCACTATATTGGGAAAATTAGATCTGAAATCATCGTATTGAGAAAATCAGATCCAACATCATCAGATTGAGAAAATCAAATCCATCCAAATTGGATTGAGGATTTAGACTGAGTAATTATGGAATAATTTCTACAATATATTTATTCTTTTGTTTGGTTTAATTATTTTATAATCAAACATTGTAAATAGACAGGAGTCAGTATAATCTTTCCTTTCATGATATAGAAGGTGTCTAATGGGAGTTGGCACAAGTTATTTTCACTTCTTTATAATAGCATATTTCCATAGACCCATGGGAGTGGATATAATAAGGATGTAGGCTCTCACACTGAGGCCAAACCTTATAAATCTTGTGTGATTTACTTGATTTCCTAATTTTTCTTGCATGAGTATTTACTTAAAGTTGATAAGGAAATAAATCTTAACAGGTTTTAGGGGTTAAGTTTCTAAAAGTTTTAAAACTTATAAAAAGTGAACAACTGATTCAACCCCCTTCTCAGTTGTTATTCGATCTTTTGGAACTTCAATTAGTATCAAAGAGAATATTTCCTTGTTGAATCCTTATCATGGATAATATCAATTCTGTCAATAGTAGAGGAATTCCTATATTTGATGGTAAAAATTATTATGGATGAAAAAATAGGATGATTACTTATCTCTTATCTTTTGTCCTAGAAGTTGTTGATGTTGCTACTATTGGTTTTCCACCTATTGAGAAAGATTCTTGTATTACATTTACTGATAAGATAAATATAGAATTTTATGGAAAGGATAGAAATTCTATTCTTATGTCCTTATCAAAAATATTTTATCATAATGTGATGGGTCTCATAACTTTAAAAAGTTTGTGGTATAATCTATAAAGTGTTTTTGAAAGGAATGTTAAAGTTAATGAAGAAAATCTACAAATCTGGCATGGTAAGTATAAAAACACCATAATGAGATATGAAGAAACAATTTATGAACACTTCACCAGATTAAATGTAATTTTTTGAAACATTATATGTTTTGGAAGATTCTGTAATTGTAAAGAAACTTATGAGAAACTTTCCAGACAGGTTTTATTCTAAAATTTATTATTTAGAAGATAAGGATGATTTATCTCTTGAGGAATTGTATAAATTTATTGTTTCTTATGAAATGAAGAAAGCTCCAATGTTTAAAAATAATATAAAATATGAAATTTATTTTGAAGATATGAGAAAGTTAAAAATTCAATATGTTGAAGATATTGATCCTTGTAACTCTGAAGATAAAGAAGATAACGAGTTGAATGAAAAAATAATGTCTCTTATATCCAAGAACTATCGAAGAGGAAGAGGAAAGTATGGAGATAAACTTACTATCAAATGTTTTGAGTTTGGTGGAATATGACACTTTGCTATGAATTTCCCCAAGAATAATGTTTGATAATATTGAGATGATTCTGATAGAAAACCACAATGGAAGAAGTGGAATAAAAATGATAAAGAATAAAAGTCTTCCAACAAATACAAAAAGAAGTTTACTGGAAACAAAAGAAGTATATTGAGTAAGAAAGTTGAATTAGAATCAATTGAAAACAATTCTTATGAATAAAAAAGTTCATAAAAATTTATAACTGTCATTATAAAAGTTACGAATACAAAATATTCCTCAGAGAGTGAAGAATGCAATGAAGAATCTTATAGAGAGTATCAACTCATAAAAAAACTTCTTGCATGTATTAAGAAAAAAAATATCTCAAGAAAGAAATCAGAATGATAAAAAATATTTTAAAGAAGTTACTAAAGGAAGGAAAGATGTCATAAAGTAGGAGGATGAATACATTTAGGAGATCTTAATTTACAAACTTAGAATTGCTGAACAGGGAAAGATGATTGAATATCTTAGTAAGAAGATGGAAACTAGGGAAAAATAAGTTAAAAAGTTCTAATAAAAACTTCTTGAGTCTGAAATTACCTTGAGGAAGATTAATGAAAACTTAAACAAATATTTGGAAGTAAAATCTGAGACTTCTAAAGTTGTTGAGAAGGCACAATATAATAATTATATGAATTCTTAACTTACCAAAAATAATGTTTCATCTGATTATTTTAACATTTTAGGTTCTGGAAAAAGTATTGGGAAATATTAGTTGGAGAAAGGATGTGAGAAACCTATCAATTCTACAAAACTTAAAAACTAAATCAAAAGAAAAGATGGTCCACATCATGATTATGTTATAGTTTAAAAAAGTTATCAACCTCAAAAAAGTTTATATATAAAAATATCTTCCTTGAATAGAAAATCAAGATTTTATGGATATTGTTGGTGTTGTGGAATCTATGGTCATAGAGATTATAATTTTTGGCACAACTTATATTTACCCAAAAGAAGGTTTGATCAAAGTGTAAGAAATAGTGAAACTAGAATGAGTAACTTTCCTAACTTATAGGAAGTTGGAAAAGTGAATTCTCAAGATGTTAGAAACTTTCCGATAAGAAATCATTTTGAATTTATAAAAGTATTTTTTAAAAGTTGTGATAAGGATGTTCATCATTCCAAAAAATGTATGACACTCCTTTTGAAACAAGTTTCTTATAATAGAAAATAAAAGGAAGATGAAAAGAAGAAAGTTGAGAAAAGAGCTTTTGTTGTTGATATAACTTTGAAAGAAAGTAAAAAAGAAAAAACCATGGATACTTGATAGTGGATGTTCTTCACATATGATAGGTAATATAAAAATATTGAAACATGTTGAAAGTCATTATGGGGGAGTAGTTACCTTTGGGAATGATAGTTACTTAAAAATCAGAGGAATCAAAATGGATGAGATTAAAGAAGAAAAGTTGAAATCTAAGGAAGTTTTATTTGTTGATAGCCTAAAACATAAATTAGTGTAAGTCAACTATGTGATGATAGAAAATAAGTTTTTTTAGAAAATATTTTTGTATCATCAAAAGTGTTAAATATGGAAAAGTCATTATAAAAGGAGAAATTACTAGTGGGAATCTCTTTCAAATAGAAGAATTCAATAAATCCTGTTACTTGAGTAATAAAGATGAGAAAAAATTGTGGAACCAAAGACTTGGACACATTGGGAAGAAAAACAAGAATAAAATTTCTAAATTTGATGCTGTTTGGAATTTAATAGAATTGAAAAGAAGATATGAAAATGTTTGTATTACTTTATAGGAAGGAAATATGGCTAACAAAAGTCATAAGATAATTGAGTTTCAATTTACCAGACCACTTGAGCTTATTCATTCTGATTTATATGGGTTGATGAGACATCAATAAAAAAAATAAGATTTATAATTTATCACTTTTATTGATGATTTCACTCAGATGACAAACATCATGTTTATGAAGCACAATTCATAGGCTATTGAAATGTTCAAATTCTTTAGAAAAGACATTGAGAAAGAAATGGGGGTTTCCATAAAAAAGTTGAGAACAAATAATGGTATTAAAATCAAAAATAATACTTTTGAAAATTATCTGAGAAAGTATGGTATCAAAAATCAGCATATTAATCCTTATACTCCACAACAAAATGATGTAGTAGAAAGAAATAATATAAGTTTGGTGGAAATGGGAAGAAGTATGTTAAGAGAATACAAAATTTCAAAATTCTATTAGAGAGAAGTTGTTAGTACTTATATACATGTTCAAAATATATTCTTGTTGAGATTGGAAAATATCATGAATCCTTATAAAATGTGGTATAATAAAAAACCTTCATTGAAATAATTTCAATTTTTTTGAAGTCCATGTTTTCTCAAAATAAAAAATCTGAATTTGGGAAAGTTTAATGAGAAAGTTGAGGAAAGAACTTTTATGGGTTATTCACCAAATAGAAGAAGTTAAAAATGTTGGAACAAACATTTTTAAAAGTTGATAGACTCATATTATGTGAAGGAGTTGAAAATAAAAGTTCCTTCACCAAATTTGTTGAGAATGCTAAGGAGGATAAACTAGAGAATTCCAACAATGGTGAAATTAATTCAAAAAATCCTTATCAAGACTCAGAAGAATCATGTGATGATGAAATTTTAGATGAGATAGAAACTTTGAAATTTATTACCTTACAAAAAAACTTGAATCCAAAAACATTATTAGGAAACAAAAGGCTTTGGTTCAAACCAGAAATAAGTTGAGATTAGAAAATGAGACTTCACTTATCTCAAAAGTTAAACCAGAATTAGTTTCAAAGGCTATTAAACATAAAGAATGAGTGGATGCTATGAATGAAGAGTTGGATCAGATTGAGAATAATGAAACATGCCAACTTGTTCCAATTCCATCAAATAAATCTGTTATTGGAAAAAAGTGGGTTTATAGAAAAAAATTGAATGAGCAAGGATAATTTTCAATAAAAAAACAATACTTCTTGGTAAAGTATATGCATGGGTGGAAGGTGTGGATTTTGATAAAACCTTTTTCCCCATTGCAAGGATAGAAACTATTAAAATGTTTCTTATAGTGGCTGCTCATCAGAATTAAAATTTTTATCATATGGATGTAAATCCATCTTTCTTAAATGGTTATATTAAGGAACTAGTTTACATTGAACAACCTTATGGGTTTCTACTTGATGAAGATGAAAACAAAGTTTTTAAATTAAAGAAATATTTGTATTAGTTGAAACAACCTTCATGATCCTAGTATTCTAAAATTAACAATTGTTTGAAAATGTTGAACTTTTCTAAAGGAAAAGTAGATAGAAACTTATATGTGAAATATATTAACTCTATAGATTTAATTGTAATTATTTATATGGATGATATAATTTTTGTTGGGGATAGAGAATATGTTTGTAAAAAATTTGCTGAGGAAATAAAGAATAATTTTGAAATATCTATGCTGGGATAATTAATTTTATTCCTTGGATTACAAGTTCAACAAAAAGAAAAATAATTTTTCTTATCTCAAGAAAAGTATGCTAGGAAACTATTAAAGAAGTTTATGATGACATAATGCAAATAAGTTTCAACTCCTATTTCAGTGAGAAAAAAATTGAACAAAGATAAATCCAAAATAAGTGTGAATCAAAAAGACTTTTGAAAGCTGATAGGAAGTCTTCTTTACCTTACAGCCTTAATTCATGATATTTTTTATGATGTGACTTTGTGTTCTAGGTATCAAAGTAATCTGAAAGAATCAAATATGATGGCAGAGAAGAGGATTATAAGATATTTCAAAGGAAAAACTTCACATGGTTTATTATAAAAAAAAATATGAGATGAAGTTTCATGGTTATACTGATGCCGATTGGGCTGTAGATTTTAATGATATAAAATCAACCTCAGGAGGAACATTTTTCTTAGGTGAATATTGTGTGATTTGGCATAATAAGAAATAAAGTTTAGTAACTTTTAGCATAGCTGAATCTGAATATATTTTAGCTACTCAAGATTGTACTCAAATTTTTTGGATGAAAGTTCAAATGGAATATTTGAAAGTAAAAGTTTCTATACCATTGAAGATAATTTGTGATAATAAAAGTACAATTAATATTTATAAGAATCATGTCCAACATTCAAGATCAAAACACATTGATATAAAATTTCACTTTATAATGGACAAAGTTGCTGATAGATATTTTTTGATGGAATATATTTCAAAAAAGTATCAGATTATTGATATCTTTACAAAAGAAATTCCAAAAGAAAGGTTTGTGGAATTGAGGTTGAAACTTCATATTTATCTTCCTAACATGACTTCCTAAACCTTATAAGGAACTACCCCCACTGTGCTGTAGATTATGTTGAAAAACGGGGAGAGAAAGTAACAAATTTTTACTTTGTAAGAAGTTTTTACTTATCTTTCTGTTGTGAATCTGAAGCCAAGGTTTTCATATAATAGGGTATAGAAAAATAAAAGTGAGAGAAAAATAAATTAATAAAATAAATAATGGGGGATAGAAAAATAAATTGTGAAAAGAAAAGCGAGGAGAGTTTATCTTTACATGGGAAAAAAATTTGCTTACTACTGAGGGATAGAATTCCTTAAAAAAATTACTTTATCCAATAGTGTGGTGTCAAGACACTCTCTTTTGAGAAAGGATATGTTTTTATAAAATTCAAAAGTTGAGTTGTGAAAATTTCTTGGAGTTAAAATTTATTAACAAGGGTTGTCAATAAATTCAAAGGGGAAGATTAAAGAACCTTTGTGATAAATTGTTTTAACAAAGTTTTTGTATTTGTTAACAACTAACCTTTTCTTAAGAGTATTTTTGTTTTTCAGGAATTAGACCCATTCCATCATAATAAGGTTGTTTTTTAGACATAGATTTTCATATTCAGTTTTTTGGATTGAGTTTTACCAGACATAGAAGTGTTTATAAATATAAAATTATTGATCAAACACTTTATCGTATTCAGGTCCATCAACATGACATTGAAAATGATCATATTCAAAAGAATTAGTGGATTTTTTTTTTGTTTTTTGTAAGTTTGTATTTTCCAAATTCAAAGAAAAAAAGAAGATTCTAAATAAGAAAGAAAAAAGTTGTTGAGTGTAGAATTCATTTTGTTGTTGAAGATTTTTGAAAGAACATTGTGAAGTCAGAAGTTAAAAAGTTATCATACTATCTAAATAAATTAGATGATGCTTTGCTGATAAATAAGTTCTCACAAATCATGAAAAATCTCATGATAAAATCTTTTGAAGAAATGATGGATAGGTTTGAAAAATTTTAGAGTTGAAAAATGATATTTCCAACGTAATGAGATTTACATCATAATGGAAATTACATCATAATGAGATGGGAAAGAAAAATATGTTGTTTAGCTTGAGGAAGAAATAAATCATACTGGGAGTTTTGTACTGGGATTCTCATACTTAGATTTTCATACTGGGAAGATTGTATTGATATTTTCATACTCAGATTTTTGTATAGATATTTTCATACTGGGATTTTTGTATTGGGAAAATTGTACTGATATTTTTGTACTCATATTTTCTTATTGATATTTTCATACTCGGATTTTTGTATTCATATTTTATTACTAAGGAAATCACACTGAATTATTCATAATGAAGAGTTTTTACTGAGAGAGAAATAGATCATAATGAGCTGAGAAATAAACATATCACAATGAGATGAGAAATATATAAAGAGTTGAATAAGTCAAACTTAAAATTTAATTTTGTGTAAATCTTAGAGAAATCTAAGGAGAATTGAATAAGTCAAAGTTGAATTTTAAATATGAGATATTTGTGGAGTTTTGAAATTTGAGGAAGTGGGGAAAGTTTTCAAGTTTCCTGGTTTTTTTCCCAAGTCACCTATAAATACTTGCTTAGATAATTAGTACATTTTCAAATTTTAACATATACACAAAAGGAATAAAATTGGAGAATCCAAAGTGAAAGTTCCCATATGATTAATGAATAATTGTATTAATAATTCTATCAGAGTTTGAATTTTGTATATTGATAATGAGTTCAACATATTGAGTCCTTTGTATTCAGAAATCAGATCCAACATCACTGTATTGGGAAAATCGGATCTAGAATCATCGTACTGAGAAAATAGGATCCAACATCACCATATTGGGAAAATAGGATCCAAAATCATTGTATTGAGAAAATCGGATCCAACATCATCTTATCAGGAAAATTAGATCTAGAATCATCTTAGTGAGAAAATCGGATCCAACATCACTGTATTTGGAAAATCAGATTCAGAATCATCGTACTAAGAAAATCGGATCCAATATCATCAAATTGAGAAAATCAGATCCAGCCAAATCAAAATGAGTATTTGGAATGAGAAATTATGGAGCAACTTCAATAATATCTTTATTCTTTTGTTTTAATCAATTTTTTTATAAGAAAACATTGTAAACTGACAGGAGTCAGCATAATATTTCCCATCGGGAGATAGAAGCTGTCTAATGGGAGTTGGCACAAGTTGTATTCACTTATTCATAATAGTGGATTTCCATAAACCCACAGAAGTGGCTATAGAAAGGATGTAGGTTCTCATACTAAGGTTGAACCTTGTAATTTTTTTTATTTACTTTCTTTCATACTTTTTCATTCATAATTATTTAATTAAAATTGATATGGAAATAAATATTAATAGGTTGTGGGGGTTAAGTTTCTAAAAGTTTTGAAACTTATAAAAAATGAAAAAATAATTCAACCCACCTTCTCAGTTGTCATTCGATCCTTTTGAACTTCAGTTTATTTGATTTGTTTTTAGGACCTGCTGCCAAAATAGAGGACCTACCGCTAGCAGCGAGTCACAACCAAATTTACCTACCGCTAGCCTTCACCCACCGTTGGACCCAACATTGGCTCCCAACCCACCATTGGAAACTCCCAGTGGTGACTCCCGAGCCACTACCAAACACCCAATGACGAGTCAAAAGATTCACCATTTCACCTTCTCCAATGATGAATCATTGAGTCACCACCAACACCAACGACCCACCATTCTCCTAAGACACCTTCTGTCACCACCACCATCACCCTTTCACCCATTACTGAAATCTGAATATTGACTCAATTGAGTCACCGACACCCACCTCCAATGGTGGTTGCCAACCCACCATCACCCCTTCTCCATCCACCACCATTAAACCACAACCAATGACAGAACAAAAAAATACAACAACAACAACAATTTCAACATTAGCAAAAGAAAATAATAAATTAAAACAATTTTTTTTCAATGGTAGCAAGGCGATAAACCACTGAAGATTATAGATTCAAATAACAAAAACAAGAAGAATATGAAAACTCAAAACAACCCAATTCAACACTAAAATAACGTACAACCCTTACCTGCCATCGATGAAGATTACCACCCAAGAGTGTGCACAAAATGCCATACCTCCACTGCACCACTGCTTGATTTGACAAGATGAATATACCCTTTCCTACCACCAAAGCTTCTGAACCCCATCCACACTCAGCCAGATCTTCTAAATGCAATCCCTCATCACTTTGAACCACCAAAAACAGACTTCTCGACACCAACGCTTACTGTAGAAGCTTCCGAATACTATGAGTCCCCCTCTCATAGCCGTGAAACCTTCCCCCTGATCAAAACAGTGAAAAAAACCCCCTCACCCCTCTTCAACCACCGAGCACCCCCCTCTTTGGCTTTATTTTCACCCCTCCCCCTCTCTTATTTTCTTTCTTTTTCTTATTTTTTATAATAATATTTAAAATTAATAATAATAATAATAATAATAAAAAAATAAATTTAAATAGATTAATTATATTTATATATTAATACTTGTATTTATGTATATAATTATAATATATATATATATATAATAGTTATTATATTAATGTAATTTTATATTTATATAATAATTTTAATAATAATAATTTTAGGTTTATGTAAATAAATATTTATTTATATTTTAATAAATATTTTTGTTTGTTTATTTTTATATATTTATATAAAATACTAATATATAGATTTTATTTTACTTAGTTTTTTTTAGAACTGTCTGATGCATTTTATTTTTTCTATTGTTTCGCAGTGATCTGATGAGATCGTGGGTAGATAACTTCACAAGGAGCGCGATTGGTTAAAGAAGTGATGATCAAGTCACCAAAGTTGGAAGAAGTATAGTGGAGTGCATGACACATGGAAGATAGGAAGTTGTGATCTAGCTGTGTTCGTGAGCATGTGCGAGGATGTGTGCAATTTTCTATTGAAAAGAAGGGGGAGATTCCAAGGAAGAGATCGACACTGATTCCAAAACCATATAGAGAAGGAGGCATAAATTAGTTTGATCCATCCTTCCATCCAGACACCATTCCACATATCCATATCCCCCGATCATTCACTAATGATAACCATTCACCAGAGCACACATAGAATAGAGGGGGAAACTGAGGTAGGAGTAGAGGATCATAGAAAGAACTTGAGGAAAGAGTTGATGTAATGCCCCGACCCTAGAAGCCTGGAGCCAGTGAATTACTTATTACATTGGCATGATTAAAAAGAATGAAATCCAGAACTAACAATCAATTTAATAGTCTTGAAGAAACTAGATACATACATGTAACTCATATTACATTGGTAAAGGTAACAAAACACAATACATAACATAAACCAATAAACTGCATCCACGATAACTCAATAAATGGTCTCCTCCTCATAACCTATTGAAGGTGAAAAAATGAAAGGGGTGAGCTCAAATAATCAGTAAGGGTTACAAATAATAGAATAATGAATCAATAATAACTAAATCATAAACAAATTGGCATAGTCAACATGGCATGGTGAATAAATGAAAACACATGCCATTAATAAACTGAGAATGAAACTGCATCCATAGATTTTGTCATAGTAAAAATCTTATGGATAGTAATAACTGAAAATGAATTAATAGATACGATTATTAATTGGAGTCATGTATCTAGAACATGATACCACTATACCATCGAAATAGTTTAAGTCTGTGGGTAGAAATCCGTTTGATTTTTGGAAACAAACTCGAATGGTTTGTCACCAACTGATTTGTCTGATGAGACCTTTTGATGAATTAAGGGGATATAGCGGTCCCTGACCATCACTTAAATTCCAAATAATTATTTATACATATATTTAATACAAGTAAAATATTCCTTCTCAATATTCTTATAGATTATAGGATAAATATTCATCAATATTTCCATAAAACAACATTCCAAATAAACACCGTATGTAAAAGGGTATACGACTTAAGACAATAATCATATACATGAAACCAGAATATGGATATATAATATATTTAAAAATTTAAATGAAAAATTATCTCAAATGGGAATTATATACACCACATAATAAATATTTGGTGAACAATACCATGTAACTGACAATGAAATAGAAATTGAGACAAAGTCCCTTACCACGTTGTAATCAATCGAGTCGTATGACCAAAAATTAATAACCACCAAATGAATCATATAATAACATGAATATAAATATAATCATGATAATATATATCAAATGAAAGTACACAATATACCACATGAAATAAATAAGTGGCGAACAATGGAAATCTCAAGGAATTAAAAGTGAGATAAGAAACCCCTTACCTTATGCCCAAAGGTGTTCTTGATTGATCTTAATGACCTGAATAATAAAATTTATCTTCATTAATTAATAATTATAGAATATAATATACATTTAATTTATTTATTATAACCTTATTAGGTTCAATAATTTCATTTTTATGGGTTTAAGAGGTTCGATTTTATTGTTTTGGAAGCATTTTCTTCCTTGATTTTCAAGATCAGTTTACTTGTATTCATGACTGGAAGTTCATTTCAAATGTGGTTAAACATCCAGAATTTTTATATTATTAGTGAAATTACAGAGATATAAATGATCTTATAATGATTTTGGTTATATACCATGAGTATGAGTCATTAGATAAAATTTAATGATAAATGCTTGGATTAACTTGGCGGTTTTGTGCACAATGAACTTGTTTTGTATTATTATTTTATATTACGAGTGTGTAAGGATTCCAGAGATTTTCATAAGATAAAATACATATATTATTACCTGGTTAAAACATTAAAAATATTTCATGACCAGTATTGAATATATTAATTGAAATTGAAAACCCATCATCCTTGAATGTGATAAATTAACACATCTCGTATGGTGTTTTCATTTTTAGTATAATAGGAGGCGGAAAGAGAGATAATGATGAAATATTACGTTAGCATAATAAAATTATAGTTCATATAAGTTATTTTAATTATCATATCATTTAGATTAGGGGAGGTTAGGAGAGATCAACAAAATAATGGAACTTGTAAAAGAAGTTGAAAGAAAAAGGAAGAGAGGCTCACCTCTTGAGTACTCCTTGAGAATCTCCTTAAGGACATTGTTTTTGGACTTTTGGTGAGAACATAAGGTCTTGGATGTGGGGGGATGGATTGGAATGTTTATTTTTTAGAAATTAGCTAAGGATCAAAGCATGAGTGGTGTGGGAGGAAGAGGGGAATGACAGTGGTATTTATAGTGGAGGAGAAAATAGATTTTACATTATTTTAATATTTTTGCTCAAGATTATGAATAGTCTTGATTCATGTAATAAAAAATAGTAATAATTTCAATTGAGTTTGAACCAAGTGGGATTAAATGATCCTTGCATCACTTATTAGGCGATAAAACAAGTATTTAGCATTTATCATAATTTATCGTATTTTACTATTCATAAAAAATTCAAGAATTTTAGAAAAATCCCAAAAATTCAACCTAACAATTTTTTATGTGTATAATTAAAAAATAAACTCAATTTTTTTGAAAATAATTTTCTAAATATTATTAATTTAATTTTTAAATAAAATCACAATTTATTCAAAAATAACAATTTTAAATCTATAACTCATTTTTAACACCTTGAAAAAGTAATCAATATATCATTACCTTAGAACCTTAAGAAAATAAAATAATAATATGATTTACTATTCATAAGGGTCATATTACTATTCATATTACTATTCAAAAGGTTATGTTACTATTTACCAAAAAACAAGTTGGTTTTATCAGACTCTAAATAACTTACTGATCACAACTGTAGATGAAAATTTTATGAAATTCAAAACAAAGAAGTGGAAAATTTAAGTTTAATGGCTAGGTTATTAATTTCTCCTATAAATAACCAAGAACATTTTCACAGAGACTTAGTGGTTCATGAAATATATGCTATCTAATGAATTGAAGGTTTTTAAGAGAAACATACCATAAAATGTTTGGGGTGTTATATTATTCCCACCTTCAAAAATTTAATCCTCTAAATTTTTCATGTATAAAGCCCTTCAAAAAGATGTGGGTGATTCTTCTTCATAACATCCTTAAGTTCCCAAATTGTTTCATCTATTTTATGGTTTCTCCAAATAACCTTTATTAGATGAGTTGTCTGATTTCTTAATACCTGCTCCCTAGTGTCAAGAATCTCTATAGGCTCTTCACAGTATGACAAATCAGGTTCCAGTTTTATTTCTTCATAGGCGAGTGCATGCGTTGGGTCTGGCATGTATTTCTTTAACAATGACACATGAAACACATTATGAACTTTGAAGATAATTTGTGGCATTTCTAAATAGTAAGCTACAACTCCAATTATTTCTAGAATTTTGAATGGTATGATGTACCTAGGGCTTAGTATCCCTTTCTTACTAAACCTTAAGACACCCTTCCATGGAGATACCTTTAGAAAGACATGACATCTTACTTGAAATTCTAAATCCTTTCTCTAGTTGTTAGCATAACTCTTTTTCCTACTTTGGACTGCATTAATATGAGCCTGAATTTTCTTTACCTTTCCAGTTGTCTCTTCAATAAGTTCTGGGCCTGTAAGTTTTGTCTCACCAACTTCATCCCAACAAGTAAGAGTTTGAAACCTCCTACCATATAATTCTTTATAGGGCACCATTTTAATGCTATAATAGAAACTATTATTGTAGGAAAATTACACAAAAGGAAAGTATTGATCCCACATACCTTGAAAGTCAAGATATAATGATCTCAACATGTATTCCAGTGTTTAAATATTCCTTTTAGACTGTCTGTTAGTTTGTGGGTGATAAGAAGTACTCATATGAAGCTCAGTATCCAAAGCCTTCTAGAGACTTTTCCAGAATTTTGATGTAAATTGAGGATCTTGATCAGACACAATTGATAGAGGTGCACCATGAAGTCTTACAACTTCATTAATATAAAGTCTTTCTAGATGCTCAAGTGGTAAATCCTCTCTTATAGCAAGGAAAAGATCTAATTCTGTGAGATGATCAATAATTACCTATATTGCATCATTCCTTCTAGTTGTCCTCAGTATTACTGTGACAGAATCCATTTCAATTTCATCCCACTTCCACATAAGAATAGGTAGAGGTTTCTTGACCCCTCTAGGATGTTTTCTCTTAGCCTTCACTTGTTAAAAAACTAGACACCTTGACACATAGTCATAAATTTCTCACTTTATTTTATCCCACAAAAAATGTTTCTTCAGATATCTATACATCTTAGTGCTACCAGGGTGTATAGAGAAATTTAAGCTATGAAAATCATATAATAGTTCCCTTTTTTATCTCAGGTACTTTTGGAACACATAACCACTTAACAAATTTCAAAACTCCATCCACATACACAAAGTCTTCCAATCTTCCATCCTTAATAACTTTAATTTTATTTTGTATATTCTCATCATCATATTGAGAGATTTTTATCTTCTCAAGTAAAGATGGTTTAAAAATAATTTGAAAGAGGAAAGATGTTTCCCCTTCCATAATAATTCCCATATACATATTTAGTAAATCCATGATATAGTATCCCTCTCATTCCTCATTTGGGTCAAAAGTCCATGATCTTTCCTGCTTAATGCATTTTCCACCTTATTTTCCTTTCTTGGGTGGTAGTGTATTGAAAAATCATAGTCTTTGAGAAACTAGAGCCATCTCATTTTCCTCAGGTTGAGTTCTTTCTATGTAAAAATGTATTTCAAACTCTTTTGATCTGTATATATATCATATCTTTCAACATAGAGATAATGTATCCATATTTTCAGAGCAAAGATTATGGATGATAACTCAAGATCATGAGTAGGATAATTTTTCTCATGATTCTTAAACTTCTTTGATGAATAAACAATAACTTTATCATTTTTCATAAGGATTTAACCCAGTCCATTCTTTGATGCATCACTGTATATCACAAATCCATCATTTCTATATGGAAGAGTCAAAATTGGAGCATTGACCAATATTATTTTCAATTCTTCAAAGCATTCTTTACATTATTTAGTCCATACAAACTTAACCCCTTTACATGTGATCTTGGTTAGCAGGTTATCTAATCAGGAAAAATTCTGAACGAAATGCAGATAGTAACTTGATAAGCCAATAAAACTACGTACCTTGGTTATGTTCATTAGCGTGGGCCATTCTTAGATTTCCTTTGTCTTCGCAGGATCAACTAAGATTCCATCCTTAGAGACAATATGGCTAGGAAAAGAAACTGATTGAATCCAAATGGTAGAGGCTCTAAGATACCAGAGGCTATGTCTTACACCAAGGTAGTGTGCTTAGGTACTAGTACTAGTGTCAATGGTCAGGGAAAGTCTTCTAACTTCAATCAAATGAGAAAGGAGATGGTTGAACACTAGCCCCCTCTGCATCCTTCATGGGTGCATATGAGATCTGATAATTCAATATCTGATGGTGCTTTGGATCCCCCTCTTGAGGGTCCCAAGGGGGTTAGTGAGCACATATATGATGTGGAACCGAAGAATATGGATGAGGGTGGTCCAAGACTGCCTCAGATGTCTCATTTTCAACAGGTGGAAATGTTCCAGAATAGGTTAAAGGGAGTGAGGCAGTTGTCTGGAAGAGTTCTAGGGAGGTGGAAGGTATCGTGATGGTTAACCATTTTGATCTCTTGTCATATGATGACCTAGTATAGAATTCTGAAAAAGACATGGTCAGAACCTTTGAAAAGGAGTAGGTTACTGAGAATGGGTCCAGTGATGAATGTTCTAGCCAATTTGCCGATGATACAAAGGACGAGGTTCAGGGAAGTAGGTATCCAAGTCTGAGTAGGAGTAAGAGCAGGAGGGGAAACCATAAATAGAAAAAGGATTAATCATATTTACCTCAACCAATGGAGACCAGAGCTATGAGAAAGTTGAAGGCCAAGCAGAAGGACTGTGACCCCCACCTATCCAAGGTGGTCTTTCAGCAGTAGGAGATTCCCAAAAATCCTTTGGACTTTCTTATGAGTTTGGAAGATAAAATTTTGGAAACTATTATAAAAATTAAATCCCTTGACTAGGAGGATAAAATAATGATTGGAAGGAATCTAAGGGTGGAACCAGATGAAGATAAGAGAACCCGGATCGATAAGTAGGACCTAATCCTAGTGAGGGGATTCAATAATGAAAATATAAAATTAGAGGAGTACAATAGTCCTGCGACAATATGGTATTAATGTTCGAAGATCTTTTGATGGAGGAGCTAGACACTCAGGTAAATAAAATCTCATGGAAACTATCTAGAGAGATTAAATATGGTAGGCTGCAATTTCACTTCAATGGTTCAGTAATATCCTTTTGTTCTTGAACTTGGTTTCTCACTTTTTCACCTTAAAAGTGTTTGAAAATAAAAATTTAATTTTGAGTGAGTGAGTAGATCCCTAAAAAAAGTGTGCATTAGTCAATCCAAAAAGCATTAATGTAAACTCGTAATGCCCATACCTGGTTCAAAATGTTGTCATTGGAATATCACCCTTCCTTACACACAACTGATGATATCCATATCGAAGGTCAATATTCAAAAAATATTATGCTCCTTAAAGTTGATCAAATTAATAATCAATTCGTGACAGAGGATATTTATTCTTTATTTTAATATCACTAATTTACCTATAATCAATGCATCGACTCATGGATCCATCTTTCTTCTTGACAAAGATGACAGGGGATCCCCATAGAGAAACACTAGGTCGAATAAATCCTTTGTCACTCAATTCTTCTAGTTGTTTCTTTATCTCTACTAATTCCATAGTGGCCATTCTATAGGGATTCTTTGATATAGGTATTTCACTAGGAATTAAATCAATAGAGAACTCAACTTCTCGCTCTAGAGGATGTCCATGTAAATCCTATGAAAATACATCAATGTATTCTTTCAAGATAGGTACGTCTTCAATTTGAAGATTTCTTTCCTCACCCATAGATATTGTGTTCTCTTCCACTCAAAGAATTGCATTCAGTAGAGATACTAGGGGTGGACCTAGATAAGAATCAGATGGCGAGGTTTCTACTATAAAGATAAAGGATTCTACACCATTTTAAAAATTGTAACTTCCTTATTCTTGCAATAGATATTCACATCATAATTTGATAGTGAATTTATACCAAGAATTATATCAAATTAAATCATTGGTATGGTGATAAGGTTAGAAATTAAAGCACGTTTTTGTGTCATGATGGGGACTGATCGACACATCTTTGTTGCAATGATACATCCCCTAAGAGTTTTGATTGAAAACTCCTTTATTAATTCAAATTGTACAAGTATAATTTTCTTGGAAAACTGGGACAATATAATTGAATGCGATGATCCTGAATAAAATAAAGCATTGGATAAGTTTGAGGAAATAATTAAAGTAACTACCACCACATCATTAGGAACTTCAACCTCTGTAGTTGTAATCACATAAGATTTCCCTTGCTCTCATGGAGGTTTTTGAGGCAAGTTTACTTGGTGGTTAGGACACTCTTTTTCATAGTGTCCCATCTCTCTATAATTTTAGCATTGAACATCATTTACTTGTCTCTTCCCCTTGAATTCACTAGATTTATGACCCTTTTCTCCACACTTATAGCAAACTCCCATGCATTTTGACCATTTCCCAGGATGATTCTTTCCACAGTTCTCACATAATGGAAATTGCTTCATTACATTATTCTTATTTGGTGCTTCACCTTTTCCACGGTTATCAAAATACTGCTTCTTATCTTGGTTTCCCTTAAAAATTTTTGATCTAGCAAATTCCTTATCTATTTTTATGGCACTTGATACAATTTCATCGTATGATGAAAATGATTGAGATGCTAGTACCCTTAGAAGACCTGGATTAATACCTTCAAATAAATGATCAATCTTGTCTTCCGAGTCATTTACGTAATCTATGGAATACCTGGCTAGTCTTGTGAAGGTCTCCTCATACTCTACAACACTGTATTCTTCCATTTTATTTAAGATAAGGTATTTCCTCTTTATTTCGGTTTGTTGCTCATGAGGGAAATATTTGTCGAAGAATATTTCCTTAAAATTACTCCATTCTATATCTTCTATTTCTTCTTCCTCCATGGTATTGTGGATCAAGGACCACCATTGATCAACGTCACCCTTGAGACAATATACTTTAGCACTACCTTTTCATTTTCATCGCATCTGAATGCCACAAATATCTTTTCAAGGGACTTGATCCACTGTTCATCTACCACTGCATTAGTAGTCCCACTAAAATATGGGGGATTCTACCACATGAAATGATAAAACATAGGTATATCATGGTTATTCATCACAACCTGAGTAAGTTGTCCCAATATGGAGATGATCTGATCCAATCCAACATTAACTCTATTGACTTGATCAGTGGGGAAATCCCTAAATTGTCCATGAGTATTGATTACCCTTCTTCCACTATAAACCATTTCTAAATAATGTAATACACTAGATTAGGTTATGAATCATAATTTATAATCTCAACTAGAAAAGTACTTAGTATAAATTGAAATTATATGCATAGCTAATCTCATAAACATGGTTTCTCTAAAAAAAAATTTATATTCAAATCCTTCATAATGGCTTGTAAAGAAAATGTGAATTATCCTAAGCATATCCCTCAGGAGTGTCAAACCGAGAGTGAAAAAATACCTGTTTTCATGCACCAAGATACCCCAATTCAAGCTCAAAACTCCTTGTGGAAGTTTTTAATCCTAGGTACATCTGTGCCAGATCCACATCTTGTTGTTTGTATCCATACATGGATGTATTTGTAAGAAAGATTCATATAATCTATTCCTTACCAAAATTATAGGACGTTATTATATTTTTATCCTCAAATACTACCTTATGGATTTATTCCATAATCTACATTTTCTAATCTAGTTTCCAAGTTTTCTACTAAACTTCCTTTGATACCAACTGTAACTACCCGACCCCAGAAGCCCATAGCCGGTGCATTACTTATTACATTGGAATAATTAAAAGGAATTAAATCCAGAATAAATGATCAGTTTAGTAGTCTTGAATAAACTATAAATATACATGTAACTCATATTATATCAGGAAATGTAACAAAATACAATACATAATAAAAAACTAATAATTTCATGCATGAGAAATCAATAAATGGTCTACTCCTCATAACTCGTTAAAGGTAAACACATGAAAGGGATAAGATCAAATGATAAGTAAGGGTTAGAAATAGTGGAAGAATGAATCAACAATAACTGAATCATAAAAAAATTGGTATAGTCAACATGGCATGGTGAATAAATAAAAACACACGCCATTAATAAACTAAGAATGAAACGACATCCATAGATTTTGTCACAGTAAAAACCTTATGAATAGTAATAACTAAAAATGAATAAAGATATATGGTTATTAATTTTACATCATGTATTTGTCACATGATACCACTATACCATCGAAACGGTTCAAGTCTCTGGGTAGAAACCTGACTGACTTTTGGAAACAAACTCGAAGGATTTGTCGCCAACTGATTTGTCTCATGAGACCTGTCGATGCATCGAGGGGATATAGCGGGACACACCCATAATTTCAAGTCCAAATCATTATTTATGCATATATTTAATATAATTACAATATGCCTTCTCAATATCTATATAGAGTATAGGATATAGATTCATCAATATTTCTATAGTTAAAACAATATTCCAAATAAACGTTGTATGTAAAAGGGTATACGACTTAAGAAAATAATCCTATCCATGAAAAAAGAATATGGATATATAATATATTTACAATTTCAAATGAAATTTTTTCTCAAATGGCCATTGGATACACCACATAAGAAATATTAGGTGAAGAATACCAAGTAACTAACAATGAAATGGAAATTGAGACAAAGTCCCTTACCACGTTGTAATCTATCAAGTCTTATGACCAAAAATTAATAACCACCAAATGAATCACAAAATACCATAAATATAAATAGATTAATGATAATATATATCAAATGTAAGTACACAATACACCACATGCAAGAAATAAGTGGCAAATAATGGAAATCTCACGGAATTAAAAGTGAGATAAGAAACCCCTTACCTTTTGCCCGAAGGTGTTCTCGATTAATCTTAATGACCTGAATAATCAAATTTATCTTCAATAATTAGTAATTATATAAACTAATCTAATTTTAATTTATTTATTAATACCTTATTAGGTTCATTGATTTCCTTTTTTATGGGTTTAAGAGGTTCAATTTTATTGTTTTGGAAGAATTTTCTTCCTTGGTTTTCAAGATCGGTTTACTTGTATTCATGACAAGAAGTTCATTTAAAATGTATTTAAACATCTAGAATTGTTATATTATTAGTGAAATTATAGAGATATAAATTATCTTATAATTATTTTGGTTTTATACCATGATGATGACTCATTAGATAAAAGTTAATGATAAATGATTGGATTAACTTGGAGGTTTTGTACACAATGAACTTATTTTGTATTATTATTTTATATTATGAGTCACTACCACAAAACTGGGTTTTCGCAGCGCCACCCTTTATCAGTGCTAAAAAAATCACTGATAGGGGGGGGGGCTTTATCAGTGCTAAAAAAAGCGTTGTTAAAAGTGACACTTTATCAGCGCTTTTTCTAACGGTGATAATGGCCGCCCTTTTATTAGCGCTTTTTTTAGCACTATAAAGGGGACCCCTTTATCATAATTTTTTTAGTAGTGCTGATAAAGGGGGGATTTATGAGTGCTTTTTCCTAGCACTGATAAATTTTATTTTTCAAAAAAAAAAAAATTTCAGGAAAAAAAAATATTGTTATATGTGTATATTTATATTGATATAAATATAATATATATATTTTAGATATGTTTTAGATAAGTATAAATAGACTATTAAATTTAATATATAATAAATTTAGTAAAAATAGAATTAAAATATTTTAAAAAATATTATTAATTAATAATTTTCTAATTATAATTGATTAATAATCATTTAATAACAACTGGAAGACACAAAAAATCAAAAAAATAATAATAATAAATGATCTAAAATAAGTTGAAAATGTAACTCAAACTTCAAAAAACCATAACTTTTTATTTGAGTGTCCGTTTGAGCTCTAAAACATATCAAATCAAAGCCTGCGATGAGTAATATGTGCTAGTGTCCTAAGGGAACCTTTTTTCACATTTTTCGAGGACAAAAAAGGCCCAGAATACCTCTAAACTGAGTTTTCAGTCAGGATACCCCGATTTGTTAACATTCAAACAGGTATAACTCCTGATCCGAATGTCTGTTAGGCCTGTACCACATATCATATCGAATATTGTTTCATTTTATTCGATTTGACTAGTTGTGGAGTTGAAACGAGCTTTGGGATTAGAAGTTATGGCCGTTTTAACATTCTATGGATTTTCAAATACACATATATATGTATTTATTTATAAATATATATATGTGTGAGTGTGTGTGTGTGTGTATGTTGTATATATGTATGTATGTAATTATTTATTTATTTATAAACACACATAAAAAACATATTTTATAAATGTATTTAAAACCAATCTTATAAATATATATTAATATACAAATAGATATACGGATAAAAAATTATAACTAAAAATATATATATAAATAAATATAAATATATATTAATATACGAATGAATATATATATATATACTAATTTATGAATAGATATATATTTATTAATATAACTAAATATATTTATATTAATATGAATCTATATTAATATATGAATAAATATAACTATATATATATATTAATATATGAATAAATATAAACATATTAATATATGAATAAATATATATGTATTAATATAAATAAATATATTTATATTAATATGAATCTATATTAATATACGAATAAATATATCTATATATAAATAAATAAATAGATATATCATTAAATAGAGAAAAAAATGAAATGGATTAGTGGTTAAGGTGCAGGCGCGCAAGGGGGAGGTCGCGGGTTCGAGTTTGGGTGGAAGAAAGGAGGTGCCCGTGTGGGGGGGATTCCCAAGAAGGGCAGCGCAAGAGAGTGTTAGGCTGGGGGTCCGCCTAGCGCTGATAAAGGGGGGGGGGGGGGTCCAGTGCTGTTAAAAGCTCCCCCCCGCATTAATTCTTTTATTTTTTTTATTTTTTTTGACTTTTATCAATGCTTATTAAAAACACTGATAAAAGGTGCCTTTATCAGCGCTTTTCTGAATGCTAATAAAAGGGACCCCCCTTTATCTTCGCCTCAATTAATAATGCCTTTTTTAGCACTGTTAATGCACTTTTCTAGCACTGATAAAGGCCATATTTGTAGTAGTGAGTGTGTAAGGATTAAAAAACTTTTAATAAGATAAAATACATATATTATGACCTAGTTCAACCATTAAAAATGTTTCATTACCAGTCTTGAAGATAGTAATAGAATTTGAAAACCCGTCGTCCTTGAATGTGATAAATTAACACATCTCAGACGATATTTTCATTTTTAGTATAAGAGGAGGGGGAAAAGAGATATGATGATGAAATATTCCATTAGCATAATAAAATTCTAGTTCATGTAAGGTACTGTAATTATAAAATAATTTTGATGAGGGGAGGTGAGGAGAGAGCTAAAAAATAATGGAACTTGTAAAAGAAGTTGAAAGAAAAAGGAAGAGAGATTCACCTCTTGAGTACTCATCCTTGAGAATCTCTTTAAGGCCTTTGTTTTTGGAATTTTGGTGATACCAAAAGGTATTGGAAGTGGGGGGAGGTCTTGGGAAGTGTATTTTTCATAACTTAGGTAAGCCTCAAATCTTGAGTGGTGTGGGAGGAAGAGGGGAATGAGGCTAGTATTTATAGTGGAGAGGAGATATTTTACATTATTTTAATCATTATTTCAATATTTTTGGTCAATACTATGAATAGTATTGAATCATGTGATCCAAAATAGTAATAATTGAACGTGAGTTCGAACCAAGTGAGCTTAAATCAGCCTTTCATCACCTATGTTGCAGTAAAACAAGTATTTAGCATTATCGTATTTTACTATTCATAAAAAATTCAAGAATTTCAGAAAAATCCAAAAAATTCACCCTAACCATTTTTTGATGCGTATAATTAAAATATGAACTCCATTTTTTGAAAATAATTTTCTAGATATTATTAATTTATTTTTTAAATAAAATCATAATTTATTCAAAAATAATAATTTTAAATCTATAACTCATTTTTTAACACCATTAAAAAATTTATCAACATCTCATTACCTTATAAAATTAAGAAAATAAAATAATAATATGGTTTAATATTAATAAGAATCATATTACTATTCATATTACTATTTATAAGGATATGTTATTATTCACCAAAAAAACAAGTTGGTTTTATCAGACTCCAAATAACTTACTAATCACAACCGTAGATGACTGTTTTTTGAAATTCAAAACAAAGAAGTGGAAAATTTAAGTTTAATGGATAGGTTATGGATTTCTCCAATAAATAACCAAGTATTATTTCATAGAGACTCAACACTTCATGAAATATATGATATCTAATGAATTAAAGGTATTTAAGAGAAACATACCATAAAATGTTTGGGGTGCTATATTATTCCCACTATCGAAAATTTCATCCTAGAAATTTTTCATGTATAAAGCCCTTTAAAAAGATGTGGGTGGTTCTTATTCATAACATCCTTAGGTTCCCACACCATTTCCTCCATTTTATGGTTTCTCCAAATAACCTCTATTAGACGAGTTGTCTGATTTCTCAATACCTACTCCCTGTGTCAAGAATCTCGATAGGCTCTTCACAGTATGAAAATCAGTTTCTAGTTCCATATTTTTCATAGGTGAGTCCACGTATTGGGTTTGGCATGTATTTCTTTAACAATGACATGTGGAACACATTATAAACTTTGGAGATACTTGGTGTCATTACTAAATAGTAATCTACAGCTCCAATTCTTTCTAGAATTTCGAATGGTCTGATGTACCTGGGGATTAGTTCCCCTTTCTTACCGAACGTTAAGACACCCTTCCATAGATATACCTTTATAAAGACATGATATACTACTTGAAATTACAAATCCTTTCTCTAGTTGACAACATAACCCTTTTCCTACTTTTATTTTCTTTAATATGAGCCTGAATTTTCTTTACCTTTGCAGTTGTCTATTCAATAAGCTCTAGGCCTGAAGTTTCCTCTCACCAACTTCATCCCAACAAGTTGGAGCTCGACACCTCCTACCATATAATGATTTATATGGCACCATTTGAATGCTATAATGGAAACTACTATTGTAGGAAAATTACACAAAAGGAAAGTATTGATCCTACATACCTTGAAAGTCAAGAGATCATGATCTTAACATGTCTTCCAGTGTTTGAATAGTCCTTTCAGACTATCCTTCGGTTTGGGGGTGATAAGAAGTACACATATGAAGATTAGTATCCAAAGACTTCTGGATAATTTTTCTAGAATTTTAATGTAAAATGAGGATCTAGATCAGACACAATCGATAGAGATGAACCATGAAGTCTTAAAAATTCATTAATATAAAGTCTTTCCAGATGCTTAAGTGGAAAACCCTCTCTTATTGCAAGGAAATGTGCTAATTTTGAAAGATGATCAACAATTACCCATATTACATCAGTCCTTCTAGTTTTCCTTAGTAGTCCTATGACAAAATCCATTGTAATTTCATCCCACTTCTAAATAAGGAATAATTAGAGGTTGAAAGAACCCTCTAAGATGTTATCTCTCAGCATTTACTTGTTCAAAAACTAGAAACCTTGACACATAGTCATCAATTTCTTACTTCATGTTATCCCACCAAAAATGTTCCTTCAGATCTATATACATATTAGTGATAATAGAGTGTATAGAGAAATTTAAGCTATAAGCATCGTCTAATAGTTACCTTTTTAGCTTAGGTACTATTGAAATGCATAACCCCTTCTCAAATATTAGAACTCCATCCACATACACAAAGTCTGCCAGTCTTCCATCCTTAACAACTTTAATTTTCTTTTGTAGATTCTCATCATCAGATTGAGAGATTTTTATCTTCTCTAGTAAAGATGGTTTATAAATCATTTAAAAGAGGAAATATTTCTCCCCTTCCATAATAGTTCCCATATACATCTTTAGTAGATCCATGAATATAGGATTCCTCTCAATCCTAATTTGGGTCAGAAGTCTATGATATTTTCTGCTTAATGTATCTACCACCTTATTTTCCTTTCTTAGGTGGCAGTGTATTGTACAATCATAATCTTTGAGTAACTCGAACTATAGCGAACCAACCTTTTCTTATATTACTATTACATCATTTCAAATATAAAAAACATAATAGTATTACACAAAGAGGATCCAAAGGCTTAGTGTCTTGGGAAAACTAGGACCACACATAACAAATACAACATCTAGAATAAACATTTATTTAATTTCTTCTTCTCTAGATTCTTATTGGAACTTGTCCTCTCCTTAGTACATGTAGCCACCTGAGGATATACATCAAAAGGGGTGATCTAGACTCCCAGTAAGAGGATAGATAATAACAATATAGCATGGGGTTAGCATAATCATAACATAGGAAAAATATCATGAACATGAGAGGAGCATAAATAAAAGACTTGAAATGTGGAAACACATAAAAATGAAACATCATTTCTTCTTGGTTAACTACCACACATACTTGTGAACCAAGCTAGCATATTGTTCACACATCATTTCACATTTACTCATAAGATTCATCATGTTACCCAATGCATTGGAGTGTTATATAATTCCGAGCGCACCCGTCACATTCATATTGCGCTATATAATTCCGGGCGCACCCGTCACATCATAACATTATCATTTATCATGCATGAAAAAATGAAAATATAACATAAATGAACATAAATAACCCATGAAAAGGAATTTTTTTCATCTCATAATAACACATTCATAAACTTTGGGTTCCCAAAAGAAAGAGGTAACAACATACTTGATACAAGAACCATCAACCTTGAATGAGAGGTAAAAGTTGAGTTCTTAAGAGAAGAGTTCTTTCAGAAAACATTTGTATTGACATAAAATTCATTAGATAAAATTTATATCCTAGAAAAGTAAAGAAAATTATGAACAAATGATATTTAAGGAGTGACCATATCAAAAATGGAGTGAAAGAGGTAGAACCCGAAGGATGAAAGTTGGGTTCGAGAATTTCCCCTTACCTTGTACCCGAATGCTTCCTTCTCTTTAATGTACTGTATA
Source organism: Viscum album (assembly GCA_963277665.1). NCBI lineage: Eukaryota > Viridiplantae > Streptophyta > Magnoliopsida > Santalales > Viscaceae > Viscum > Viscum album. The sequence goes on along the minus strand of OY728129.1, from coordinate 228,041,565 downwards.
ATGAGATTATATTCATTAATTATAAATCTAGAACCATGTGTACATTAATAGGGTTAATTATGGTTTAATTATGTCATTTTATGCTCCTTTGGATGACTTATAGAGTTTAAAAACATTGTTTTGGGGATGTTCATTTTTATGGTTTTTCTTGGGTTGTTCACTTGTATTCATAAATTGAAGTTCAGGTAGAACATGGGTAAATATAAAGAAATGATATTACATGTCATTAATAATATTAAAGGAGTTTTAATGATATTATAATGAATTATATTAGATCCATGTGGATGAATCATTAGATAAGAATTAAATGATGGTTATTTGGGTAAATTTGGGCGGTTTTTGGATCACAATGAATTTGTTTTAACTTATCACTTAGTAATATGGCCATAGGTTATTTCAAGAAATTTAAATAGGAAATAAAACATATAAAATATTCTGGTTCAATCATAAAAATGGTTTCATGACCAGATATGAAGGTAGAAATGGAAGAAGAAAGCATGTTGTTCTTGAAGGTGATAAATTAACACCTCATGAACAACGTTCTCTTTAAAAAAATAAAAGGAAGAGGGAAAGAGGGTTGGATGATATAATATAGAATTAGAATCACAAAATTAAATTATATGTATAATACTAGAGTTACAATACAATTTTTATGAATATAGGTGGGGAGATATCAAGAAATGAACTTGAACTTGAAAGGAAATTAAAGGAGAAGAGGAAGGGAAATTGCCCCTAGAATCCTTCTCTTGAGAACCTCCTTAAGGGCCTAATCTTGGACTTTTTATGAGACCAGAAGCTCTTAGAAGTGGGGGAGGGGATAGGGAAGGTGTTTGGGCAGAGTTTAGAGAAGTATTGGAGCTTGAGAGGTGTGAGGAAATGAGGGTGTGAAGGGTGGCTTTTATAGTGGAGGGGAGAGGGGTTTCCTTAATATAAAATTCCTTAGTTTATTATTTCCACACAAGACAAGGAATAGTGAGTCTTGAATGACCAAGAATAGTAATTTTATAATTTAATCCCGAACCAAGTGGGATTACATCATCATAACATCACACATGACCCTATAATTAGCTTATTTTGTAAATTACGGTATTTCACTATTCATCAAAAATTCAAGTATCTCAGAAAAATATCAAAAAATTGCCCCAACCATTTTTCTATGTGTAGAATAAAAAAATGAATCCCATTTTTCAAAAATAATTTTCTAAATATTATTAATTTAATATTTAATTAAAATCATAATTTACTTAAAAAAACAGTTTTTAAGATTAAAACTGATTTTATAATGCTTTCAAAAATTACGTAGGGTCTTATAAAATTATATAAAAACTATAAGACATTGATTCAATAATTTATGAATAAATTTTAGGGAAATAAATATTCTTTTAAATTAATTAATTAATTATAATTAATTATTCATGACTTACAAAATACCAAAACGTTTACTAAGGTCAAATTGTCACTTTCTAAGATGTCTAAATTTTATTTTATTATTCATAGGTAATGTTACTCTTATGTTGGATGATTTACTATTCATAAGGTTCATATTACTATTCATAAGTGTATTTTACTATTCCTAAGGGTACGTTACTATTCACCAAAAATTATTTTTGTTTCATTAGACTCCAAAAATCATCTTGAACACAACCGTGTGTGTCAGATTTTCAAAATTCCAAACACAAGAGTGACAAAATTATGTTTAAAGGTCACTTATCACTTAGTAGTTCATTATTTTATGTTTTTATGACATAAATATAAGAAGGTAATTTTCCATTGAAAAATATTAGGTTGTTACATTCTTCTCCCTTAAGGAATTTCGCCCCCAAAATTTAACTTTACACAAAAAGGTGAGGGTATTTCTCCTTCATTGCCTCTTCTGGTTCCCAAGTTGCTTCCTCAAACTTATGGTTCCTCCACAACACTTTGACAAGATGGGTTTTCTTGTTTCATAGAACCTTATCTCTCTGATCTAGAATCTTTACTGGCTACTCCTCATAGGAGAGATCATATTCCAGCTGCACAACCTCTGAGTTTAGTACATGTGAGGGGTCTGGTATGTACTTCCTCAATAGTGATACATGAAACACATCATGAACTTGAGCCATATTCAGTGGAAGTGCAAGAAGATAAGCCACGACTCCTATGCGGTCAAGGATCACAAAGGGGCCAATATACCTTGGGCTTAACTTCTCTTTCTTCCCGAATTGCATGACTCTCTTCCATGGAGATATTATAAGTAAGACTTTATCTCCAATGTCGAACTCCAAGTCCCTTCAACGGTTGTCAGCATAGCTCTTTTGCCGACTTTGATTAGCTTTGATGTGTTTTTGGATGACTTAAACCTTCTCTGTCATCTCTTAAACAAGATCGGGTCCAAGGAGCTTTCTTTCTCCAACTTCATCCCAACAGGTTGGAATTCTACATCGCCTTCCATATAGATCTTCATATGAAGGCTTCTAAATACTTTAGTGGAAGCTATTGTTGTATGAGAACTCAACCAATGGGAGATACTGATCCCAACCACCTTTGAATTCAAGAGAGGAGGCTATTAGCATATCTTCAAGCGTCTGAATAGTCCTTTCAGACTAGCCATCGGTTTGGGGGTGATAGGCCATGCTGAAATTTAATTCAGTACTCAAAGCATGTTGAAGGATCCTCCAGAATTTAGATGTGAACCTTGGATCACGATCATAGACAATTGAGAGTGGAACACCGTGCAGTCTCACCACTTCCTTCACATATATCTTTTCAAGTTGTTCAAGCGAGAGGTCTTCCTGAATAGCGATAAAATGGGAAGTCTTGGCGAGTCGGTCAACCACAACCCATATCGCATTATTTCCCTTTGACGTCTTTGGGAGACCTGTGACAAAGTCCATAGTAACATTTTCCCATTTCCACATGGGTATAGGCAATGGCTGCATCATACCCTTGGACTTTTGTTGCTCAGCTTTAACTTGCTGACATACCAAGCACCTTGATATATATTCCGCAATCTCCTTCTTTATGTTATCCCACCAGAAGTGTTCTCGGAGATCACGGTACATCATGGTACTCCTAGGATGGATAGAGAAATTTGAGTTATGTGCATTATCCAATAGCTCCTTCTTTATCCTGGGTGATGAAGGCACACAAAGCCGCATTCCAAACTGAATCACACCATCATCATTGATATGGAACTCTTGAAAATTCCCTTCCTTCACTACATTCACCCTCTTTTGTATCTCCACATCATCCCTTTGTGATTCCTTAATCTTCTCCTAGATGGATGGTTATGAAATATTTGGGCAAGGTATGATGTATCCCCTGCCCTTATGATTTCCAAATCCATTCTTTGCATACCCATGAAGATAAGGTATTTCTCAATCTGCAGCATGGATAGAGTAGCGAGTTCTTTTCTGCTTAGAGCATCAGCTACCTTGTTCGCCTTTCCAGGATGATAGTGAATTGAGATATCGTAATCCTTGATTAGATAGAACCATCTCCTTTGACGCATGTTGAGCTCCTTTTGTGTGAATATATACTTTATAATCTTGTGGTTGGTGTATATGTCACACTTCTCGCCATAAAGGTAGTGCCGCCAGATTTTCAAGGCAAAAATCATGGCTGCCAGCTCTAGATCATACATCGGGTAGTTCTGCTCATGGATCTTCAACTGCCATGAGGCGTAGGCTATCACATTATCATTTTTCATGAGTACACAACCCAAGCCTTTCTTTGAAGCATAACTTTATATCACAAAACATTCTCCACTTTTCGATAGTGTGAGTACAAGTGCAGTGATCAGCCTTATCTTTAGATCCTTGAAGCTTCCCTCACATTCTTCCATCCAGAAATACTTTACCCCTTTCCTTGTTAACTTAGTTAGCGGGATTTACAATCGTGAGAAGTTTCTCACAAAATGTCGGTAGTACCCAACTAATCCATGAAAACTATGGATTTCTATGACACTAGAGGGCCTGGGTCATTCCTCAATCGCCTTTGTCTTTGAAGGATCCACATAAATTCCCTCACTTTTGATCACATGTCCCAAGAACGTGACTTGATTCATCCAAAAGTCACACTTGTTGAACTTGGCATACAACTTCTCCTTTCTCAATGTCACCAACACAAGCCTTAGATGTTCTTCATGTTCCTCCTTACTCTTGGATTAGATGAGAATATCATTGATAAACACTACCACAAATTTGTCAAGGTAATGTCTAAAGACTCTATTCATCAAGTCCATGAAGATTTTAGGGGAATTAGTAAGTCCAAAGGGCATCACCAAAAACTCATAGTTCCCATACCTTGTACGGAAGGCAGTCTTCTGAATATCTTCATTCTTCACCTTTACCTGATGATATCCAGAACAAAGATCCACCTTTGAGAAGTATTGAGATCCTCTTAACTGGTTAAACAAGTCATCAATCCTTGGGAGAGGATACTTGTTCTTTATGGTGATCTTGTTGAGTTCCAGATAATTGATACACAACTGCATGGTTCCATCCTTCTTCTTCACAAAGAGCACTGGTGCACCCCAAGGTGATGCACTAGGGCATATGAACCCTTTATATAGATGCTCTTACAGATGCTTCTTTAACTACTCCAGTTCGATAGGAGCCATCCTATAGGGGCACTTTGAGATAGGAGTAACTCCAGGTAGGAGTTCAATTGAGAACTCTATCTCATGATCTGGGGGAATTCCGGGTAACTCTTTGGGAAATACATCGCCATATTCCCTCACGATGGGAATTTCCTCAAGGTTGGAACTTTCCTTTGACTCAACCATTTGGGCGAGGTATGCTTCTTCATAGGGAATCAAAACCCACACCATTGAAGGATTTCTCAAAGGAGATTCATGATATTCCTTGCATTTGTAGAGGATCATGGGATGGTTCAAAATATGAAAAGATATTTCCTTTTCCTGACAGTTGATATGCGCTCTATATAACGAGAGCTAGTCCATTCCCATTATAGAGTCGAATTACACCAAGGGAAGTATTACGAGATTTGCCGAAAGAATCTTCTCACACACGCCAACAGGAGAAGAGTCAAACACTTGGGTTGCAATGATTGCACCACTTTTTGTTTTTATAGATATCTCTACTTCAAGGTTTCGGGGCTTCTATTATATAGTTCTAGAAAACTTGCAAGATATAAAGGAATGCATAGAACTAGAATCAAATAAGACTTTTTCCATTCTTGAGTGAATAGGAAGTGTACCTTGTATGACTTCATTATCATGCTCCACCTCCACAGTAGTGATGGCATAAGCCTTCTCTTGTTCCTTTGGATTTGGTGGCTGCTGACGCTGATTACCCTCGAGAAATCGAGGTTTAGTGCACTAGTTTGCATAGTGCCCTAGCTCCTTACAGTTATAGCATTTAACCATGAGTGGTTCTCTCCTTTCATCGGATACATTCTCCTTTATTTTAGTGTCTTTTCGAAACTCTTGAGCATGATTTCCTTATTTACCACACTTGAAGCATTTCCCCATCCCTTTGAGGCAATTCCCATTGTGCAACTTCCCACATTTTTGGCATGTGGGTTGTTGATTTTTCTTCCCACCTTTGTCACTAGATCCACCAGCTTGAAACTCCATCTTTCATTTCTTATCTCCATAGCCATGGGACCATTCTCCAAACTCCATCTCCACTTTGAGAGCACACCGAACAACTTCTTCATAACTCCCAAAGTCTCGAATTTCAAGAGCCTTTGGAAGGTGTGGTTTTAATCTTCTAAAGAATCTATCAATTTTGATATCATTGTTGATAACGAAACCCAAAGCATACCTTGTGAGCCTTGTGAAATTCACTTCATAGGTTGTGACAGATTCTCCTTCTTTTTGCTTGAGCTCTGTGAATTCTCTCTCCATCTTCGTGCGAAGAGTTTGTGGGAAACACTTATTAAGAAACATTATCTTAAAGTATTCTCATTCCATCTCTTCAATTTCCTCCCTTGGCTTGGTGTTCTTAATCAAAGCCCACCATTGATCAGATTCTCCATCAAGACGATAAATGGATAGAGTAACCTTCTCTATCTCAGAATATTGAAGCACAGAAAAGATCTTCTTCATGGAGTTGACCCACTGTTCCGCAACTAGTGGATCCGAAGATCCACAAAACATCGGTGGTCGTTGCCACATAAAACATTCAATAGACAATTGCTCCCTCTTTGGTGAAGGAGGATGTTCACCATTATTATGATTATTATTCATAACTAGTGATAATTGGGTAAGTATCGCCATGAAGTTTTGAACTCCACCTCCCAAATCATTAGGGATGTCGTTCGGGCAATCGTTGCATTGGCCCTCGCATGAGTTGTAGGCCTGATTTCTCCTGGTTCCCACCATTTTCTAAAATAGAAAAGGATAGAACAAAACATAACTAAACAAGTTAGTAATAACTTATTAATTTAAACAATTATACCAAAAACATAACATATGGGATCCCTAGGTAAATATTCTTGTGTGCATATTTTTACTTAGTCTCATACTAGAGGTTTTCTCTAGGGTTTACTAATCCTAATTCCCAAATTAAATAAACCTTGCCTCTGATAGCAACTATAGCGACCTGACCTTTTATTACATTAATATTACATCATTTCAAAGATAAACAACATAATAGTTTTACACAAAGAGGATCCAAAGGCTTAGTGTCTTGGGAAAACTAGGACCACACATAACAAATACAACATCTAGCATAAACATTTATTTAATTTCTTCTTCTCTAGCTTCTTATTGGCACTTGTCCTCTCCTTAGTACATGTAGCCAGCTAAGGATATACATCAAAAGGGGTGAGATAGAAGCCCAGTAATATAATAGATAAGAAAAATATAGCATGGGGTGAGAATAGTCATAACATAGGCAAAAGATCATGAACATGAGAGGAGCATAAATAAAATACTCAAAATGTGGAAAAACATAAAAATGAAACATCATGTATTAGTGGTTAACTACCACACATACTTGTGAACCAAGATAGAATCTTGTTCACACATCGTTTCACATTTACTCATTAGATTCATCACTTTACCCAATGCATTGGAGCGCTATATAATTCCGGGCGCACCCGTCACATTCATATTGCGCTATATAATTCCGGGCGCACCCATCACATCATAACATTATCATTTATCATGCATGACACAATGAATATATAAAATAAATGAACATAACTAAACCATAAAAATTGATGGGTTTCATCTCATAAGAACACATTCATAAACTTTGGATTCCCAAAATAAAGAGGGAACAACATACTTGATACAAGAACCATCAACCTTGAATGAGAGGTAAAAGTTGAGTTCTTAAGAGAAGAGTTATTTCGAAAAACATTTGTATTGACATAAACTTCATTATATAACATGTACATCCCAGAAAAGGAAATACAATGATGAACAAATGATCTTTAAGGAGTTATCATATCAAAAATGGAGTGAAAGAGGTAGAACCCGAAGGATGAAAGTTGGGTTCGAGAATTTCCCCTTACCTTGTACCCGAATGATTCCTTCTTTTTAATGTCCTGTATAATGAAGTTATATTCATTAATTAGAAATCCAGAACCATGTGTACATTAATAGGGTTCATTCTGGTTTCATTATGTCATTTTATGGTCCTTTGGATGACTTATAGTGTTTAAAAACATTGTTTTGGGGATGTTCGTTTTTATGGTTTTTCTTGGGTTGTTCACTTGTATTCATAAATTGAAGTTCAGGTAGAACATGGGTAAACATAAAGAAATGATATTAAATGTCATTAATTATATTAAATGAGTTTTAATGATCTTATAATGAATTATATTAGATCCATTTGGATGAATCATTAGATAAGAATTAAATGATGGTTATTTGGGTAAATTTGGGTGGTTTTTGGATCACAACGAACTTGTTTTAACTTATCACTTAGTAATATGGACATAGGTTATTTACAGAACTTCAAATAGGAAATAAAACATATAAAATATTATGTTTCAACCATAAAAATGGTTTCATGACCAGATCTAAAGGTAGAAATGGAAGAAGAAATCATGTCGTTCTTGAAGGTGATAAATTAACACCTCACGAACAACGTTCTCTTTAATAAAATAAAAGGAAGAGGGAAAGGGGGTTGGATGATATAATATCCCATTATAATAAAAAAATTATATTATATGTATAATAATAGAGTTAAAATGAAATTTGGATGAAGATAGGTGGGGAGAGATCAAGAAATGAACTTGAACTTGAAAGGAAATTAAAGGAGAAGAGGGAGGGAAATTACCTCTTGAATCCTTCTCTTGAGAACCTCCTTAACGGACTAAGATTGGTCTTTTGATGAGACCAGAAGCTCTAGGACATGGGGGAGGGGATAGGGAAGGTGTTTTGTCAGAGTTTAGAGAAGGCTTGGAGCTTGAGAGGTGTGAGGAAATGAGGGTGTGAAGGGTGGCTTTTATAGTGGAGGGGAGAGGGGTTTCCTTAATATAAAATTCATTAGTTTATTATTTCCACACAAGACAAGGAATAGTGAGAATTTAATGACCAAGAATAGTAATTTTATAATGTAATCCCGAACCAAGTGGGCTTACATTATTAGAACATCACACATGACCCTATAATTAGCTTATTTAGCTTATTTTGTAAATTACGGTATTTCACTATTCATAAAAAATTCAAGTATCTCAGAAAAATCCCAAAAATTTACCCCAAACATTTTTCAACGTGTATAAATTAAAAATTAAGTCCATTTTTCAAAAATAATTTTCTAAATATTATTAATTTAATATTTAATTAAAATCCTAATTTACTTAAAAAAACAGTTTTTAAGATTAAAACTGATTTTATAGTGCTTTCAAAAATTACATAGGGTCTTATAAAATTATCTTAAAACTATAAGACATTGATTCAATAATTTAAGAATACATTTTAGGGAAATAAATATTCTTTTAAATTAATTAATTAATTATAATTAATTATTCATGACTTACAAAATACCAAAATGTTTACTAAGGTCAAATTGTCACTTTCTAAGATGTCTAAATTTTATTTTATAATTCATAGGTAATGTTACTCTTTTGTTGGATGATTTACTATTCATAAGGGTCATATTACTATTCATAAGGGTATGTTACTATCCCTAAGGGTACGTTACTATTCACCAAAAATTATTTTTGTTTCATTAGACTCCAAAAATCATCTTGAACACAACCGTGTATGTCGAATTTTCAAAATTCCAAACATAGGAGTGAAAAACTTATGTTTAAAGGTCACTTATCACTTATTAGTTCATTATTTTGTGTTTTTATGATATAAATATAAGAAGGGAATTTTCCATTGAAAAACATTGGGTCGTTACATGAACCATCTTCTTTGCCTCATGTTGAGTTCTTTCTATGTAAAAATATATTTCAAACTCTTGTGATCCGTATATATCTCACATATTTCACCATAGAGATTATTTATCCATATTTTCAAATAAAATATTACAAATTCTAAATCAAGATCATGAGTAGGAAAATTTTTCTTATGAGTCTTCAACTGCCTTGATGCATAAGCAATAACTTTATTATTTTGCATAAGGATGCAACCCAGTCCATTCTTTGATGCATCACTATATATCACAAATCCATCATTTCTAGATAGAAGAGCCAAAATTGGAACATTTACTGATCTTATTTTCAATTATTCAAAGCATTATATACATTATTTTGTCCATACAAACTTAACCCCTTTACAAGTGAGCTTGGTTAACGGGTTAGCCAGTCAAGAAAAATTCTGAATGAAATATCGATAGTAACCTGCTAAGCTAATAAAACTACGTACCTCGGTTATGTTCATTGGCATGGTCCATTCTTTGATTGCCTTTTTCTTTGTAGGATCAAATAATATTCCATACTTAGAGATAATATGGACAATAAAAGGAACTGATTTAATCCAAATGGTAGAGGCTCCAAGATACCAGAGGCTGCGTCTTATGCTGAGGTAGTGTGATTAGGTACTGGTACTAGTGTCAAAGGTCAGGGAAAGTATTCTAACTTCAACCAGATGAGAAAGGAGATGGATAAACCCCAGCCTCCTATCCATCCTTCGTGGGTGAATATGAGATACAATAAGTCAATATCTGCTGCTGATTTGGATCCCCCTCTTGAGGGTCCCCAGGCTGTCAGTGAGCATAGATCTGATGTAGAACTGAAGAAGATGGATGAGGGTGGTCCCAAGTCTCCCTCATATGTCTCATTTTCAACAGGGTCCAATGTTATGGAACAAGTTAAAGGGAGTGAGGAAGTAGTCCGGAAGAGTTCTAGGGATGTGGAAGGTATCACGATGGGTAACCATTTTGATCTCTTTTCATATGATGATCCAATCTAGAATTCTGAAAAAAAACATGGTCAGAACCTTTGTGTAGGAGTAGATTCCTTAGAATGGGTCCAGTAATGAATGTTCTAGCCACTTTGCCGGTGATACAGAGGATGAGGTTCAGGGTAGCAAGTATCCAAGTTTGAGTAGGATTAAAATTAGTAGGGGTAACCAAAAAGAGAAAAAGGATTACTCATATTTACCTCTACCAATGAAGACCAGAGGAGCGAGGAAGTCGAAGGCCAAGCAGAAGGACCATGACCCCCACCTCTCCAAGGTGTCCTATCAGCAACAGGAGATGACCAAAAATCCTTTAGACATTTCTATGAGTTCAGAAGAGGAAATGTTGTAAAGTGTTATAAAAATTAAATCTCCTGAGGAAGAGGCCGAAATAATGATGCGAAGGGTTCTAAGGGTGGACCCCAATGAAAATCAGGGCACTTGGATCGATAAGTGGGACCTGATCCTAGTGAGGGGATTCAATAATACAAAGATCAACTTAGAGGAATAAATATAGTCCTGGGAAAATATGGAATTAAGGTTCAAAGATATTTTGATGGAGGAGCCAGAAACTCAGGTAAACAACATCTCATGAAAACTATTTAGAGAGATTAAATCTGGTAGGCTGTAATTTCATTTCAATGGATCAATAATATCCTTTTGTGCTTGAACTTTGGTTTCTCACTTTTTCCCTTAAAAGTGTATGATAATAAAAATTTAATTTTGAGTGAGTGAGTAGATCCATGAAAACAAAGGGTGCATTAGTTATTCCAAAAGGTATTACTGTAAACTCATAATGCCCAAACCTAGTTCTAAATACTATCATTGGAATATCATCCTTCCTCATACATAGCTGATGATATCCAGATCTAAGATCAATCTTCAAAAAATATTTTTCTCCATGAAGTTGATCGAATAAATCACCAATTCACGTCAGAGGATACTTATTCTTTATTTTAATAACATTGATTTACCTGTAATCAATGCATAGCCTCATTGATCCATATTTTTTCTTAACAAAGAGGATAGGGGATTCCCATGGAGAAACACTAGGTCGAATAAATCCTTTTTCACTTAATTACTCTAGTTGTTTCTTTAGCTATACAAATCCCTTAGTGGTCATTCTATAAGGAGTATTTGATACATGTCTTGCACTAGGAATTAAATCAATAGAGAACTCAACTTCTCACTCTGGATGATGTCTAGGTAAATCCTCTGGAAATACATCAATGTATTCTTTCAAAATAGGTACATCTTCAATTTGAATATTTCTTTCCTCACCCATAGATATTGTGTTCTATTCCTCTATAAGAATTGTATTCAGTATAACTATTGGGGGTGGATCTAGATAAGAATAAAATGGAGAGGTTTCTTCTCTATAGATAAGGGATTCTACACTATTCTCAAAAATTGTAACTTCCTTCTTCCTACAATAGATCTTCACACCATAATTTGATATCCAATTTATACCAAGAATTATATCAAATTAAATCATTAGGAACTTCAAACTCCGCGGTTGTAATCGCATAAGATTTACCTTGATCTTGTGGCCTTTTTTGAGGCAATTTTACTTTCTGCTTAGGACACTCACTTTCATAGTTTCCCATATCTCTATAATTATAGCATTGAACATCATTGACTTGTCTCTTCCCCTTGCATTCACTAGATAGATGACCCTTTTATATACACTTATAGAAAACTCCCATTCCTTTTAAGAATTTTCTAGGATGATTCTTTCCACAGTTCTTGCATAATGGAAATTGCTTCATTATATTCTTCTTCTTTGGTGCTTCACCGTTTTCCACGGTTATCATAATACTGCTTCTTATCTTGTTTTCCCTTGAAGAAATTTGATCTAGAAAATTCCTTATCTATTTTTATGGCACTTAATACAATTTTATCATATGATGAAAATGATTTAAAAGCTAGTAACCTTAGAATACTTGGATTAATACCTTCAAATAAATGATCAATCTTGTCTTCTGAGTCATGTACATAATCTATGGAATACTTGGATAGTCTTGTGAAGGTAGCCTCATACTTTGCAACACTGTATTCTTCCCTTTGATTTAAGATAAGTAATATACTCTTCATTTTTATTTGTTGGTCATGAGGGAAATATTTGTCAAAGAATATTTCCTTAAAAGTACTCCATTCCATATCTTCTATTTCTTCTTCCTCTATGGTATTCTGGAACAAGGACCATAATTGATCAGCGTCACCCTTGATACAATATACTTCCAACGCTAGCTTTTCATTTTCATTACATCTTAATGCCATGAATATCTTTTCAAGGGAATTGATCCACTTCTCATCTACCATTGGATTAGTAGTCCCACTAAAATATGGGGTATTATTTCACATGAAATGATCAAACACAAGTGTAGCATGGTTTTTTATCATAGCCTGAATAAGTTGTCCCAATATGGTCATGATCTGATCCGCTCCAACATTGACTGTGTTGAATTTCTCAGTGGAGAAATCTCTACATTTTCCACGAGTATTGATTCCCCTTCTTCTATTAGGCACCATTTCTAAATAATGTAATACACTAGATTAGGTTATGAATCATAATTTATAGTCTCAACTAGAAAAGTACTTAGTATAAATTTAAATTCTATGCATAGATAATCTCATGAACATTGTTTCTCTGAGGAAAAATTTACATTCAAATCCTTCATAATGGCTTGTAAAGAAAATGTGAATTATCCAAAGCATATCCCCCAGGAGTGTCAAAACAAGAGTAAAACAAGGTCCATCGTCATGCACCAGGATACCCTGAGTCAAGCCTGAAACTCCTTATTGGAGTTTTCAATCCTAGGTACATTTGTGCTAGAGCTACCTCTACTTGTTTGTATCCAAACATGGATGTATTTTCTAGAAATATCCATATAATATATTCCTTACCAAAATTATAGGACATTCTTGTATGTTTATCCTCAAATACTACCTTATGGCTTTGTTCCCTAATCTACATTTTCTAATCTAGTTTCCAAGTTTTCTACTAAACTTCCACTACGGGAAAAATGGGTATTTGCGACGGGTTATTTGCGACGGGAATATTTGCCCGTCGCAAATAAGTAGCCTTTTGCGACGGGATAGCTTTCCCCGTCGCAAAAGGACTGGCGCGGTTTGCGCGCCAAATCGCGGGAAACCTATTTGCGACGGGGGAATATTCCCGTCGCAAATAACCGGCGGCGGTAAAAGGTATTTGCGACGGGAATATTCCCCCGTCGCAACTAGTGTGTCGGCAGGTGGTTATTTGCGACGGGTCCCGTCGCAAATAACTATTTAACCGTTGACCGTAATAAATGATGGCTAAGGTATTTGCGACGGGTACCGTCGCAAATAGTATTATTTGCGACGGGATTCCCATCGCAAATGGACCCGTCGCAAATACTCTAACCTATAAATACCCCCATCCGTTTTTTTCAAATCATTCTCAAATTCCATCTTCTTCTTCTCCCAAAGTTTTATTTCTAAAGTTCAGTTTTTCTCAAGTTTGATTTTTTTTCGGAGTCGATATTAAAGTTTTGAAGAACGATCAGAGGAGATCAATTTTCAAGGTATTTATGTTCATTTTAATTTAATATTTATTTTTAATTTTTTATTTGTTTTAATTATTCTTAATTAGTTGTAATTTAATTATGTTTACATTGTTTTGTTACTTAATAAATTTAAATTATTAGTATTGTTCATAGTTAATACTAATTAGGAATAATTAGTAATAATTTTTAATAATTAAGAATAAATATTAATAATTAGTAATAAATATTAATAATTAGGAATAATAACATTATTAAATTATTACTATATTTTATTATTAATATTAAAATAATATAATTTTTTATATATATACAATTCTCTTTTCATCTGTGTGTTTGCTGTCTCCACATGTATTATTTGTATGTGGAGATAGAAAACACACAGATGAAAGGAGAATTGTATATAAATTATAAAATTATATTATTTTAATATTAATAATAAAATATACTAATAATGTTATTATTCGTAATTATTGGTAATTATTCCTAATTATTGGTAATTATTCCTAATTATTGGTAATTATTCATTTAATTACTACTAATTAGTAATAACTACAAATAATTAGTAATAACTACCAATAATTAATAATAAATACCAATAATTAGTAATAATTATCATTAATTAGTACTAATTAGTAATAATTACCAATAATTAGTAATAATTACAAATAATTAGTAATAATTACCAATAATTAGTAATAATTACCAATAATTAGTAATAATTGGTAATAATTAGTAATAATTCGTAATAATTAGTAATAATTAGTAATAATTACCAATAATTAGTAATAATTACCAATAATTACCAATAATTACCAATAATTACCAATAATTACCAATAATTACCAATAATTACCAATAATTACCAATAATTACCAATAATTACCAATAATTAGTAATAATTAACAATAATTAGTATTATTTACCAATAATTACCAATAATTGGTTATAATTAGTAATAATTGGTAATAATTAGTAATAATTGGTAATAATTAGTAATAATTGGTAATAATTAGTAATAATTCGTAATAATTACCAATAATTGGTAATAATTACCAATAATTAGTAATAATTACCAATAATTACCAATAATTACTAATAATTACCAATAATTAGTAATAATTACCAATAATTAGTAATAATTACCAAGTATTAGTAATAATTACCAATAATTAGTAATAATTACCAATAATTAGTAATAATTACCAATAATTAGTAATAATTACCAATAATTAGTAATAATTACCAATAATTAGTAATAATTACCAATAATTAGTAATAATTAGGAATAATTAGTAATAATTACCAATAATTAGTAATAAGTACCAATAATTAGTAATAAGTACCAATAATTAGTAATAACTACCAATAATTAGTAATAACTACCAATAATTAGTAATAACTACCAATAATTAGTACTAATTAGTAATAATTACCAATAATTAGTACTAATTACCAATAACTAGTATTAATTACCAATAACTAGTAATAATTACCAATAACTAGTAATAATTATCAATAATTCGTAATAATTACCAATAATTCGTAATAATTACCAATAATTCGTAATAATTACCAATAATTCGTAATAATTACCAATAATTAGTAATAATTACCAATAATTAGTAATAATTACCAATAATTAGTAATAATTAACAAAAATTAGTAATAATTAACAATACTTAGTAATAATTACCAATACTTACCAATAATTACCAATAATTACCAATAATTAGTAATAATTACCAATAATTACCAATAATTACCAATAATTAGTAATAATTACCAATAATTAGTATTAATTACCAATAATTAGTATTAATTACCAATAATTACCAATAATTACCAATAATTGGTAATAATTCCTAATAATTACCAATAATTGGTAATAATTAGTAATAAATAGTAATAATTACCAATAATTGGTAATAATTAGTAATAATTGGTAATAATTAGTAATAATTACCAATAATTAGTAATAATTAGTAATAATTAGTAATAATTACCAATAATTAGTAATAATTACCAATAATTAGTAATAATTATCAATAATTACCAATAATTAGTATTAATTAGTAATAATTACCAATAATTACCAATAATTACCAATAATTACCAATAATTAGTAATAATTATCAATAATTACCAATAATTAGTAATAATTACCAATAATTACAAATAATTACCAATAATTACCAATAATTAGTAACAATTAGTAATAATGAGTAATAAGTACCAATAATTAGTAATAATTAGTAATAATTAGTAATAATTAGTAATAATTAACAATAATTAGTAATAATTATCAATAATTAGGAATAAATAACAATAATTAGGAATAATTAGGAATAATTACGAATAATTAGTAATAATTACCAATAATTAGTAATAATTAGTAATAATTAGTAATAATTACCAATAATTACCAATAATTCGTAATAATTAACAATAATTAGTAATAATTAACAATAATTACCAATAATTAGTAATAATTACCAATAATTAGTATTAATTACCAATAATTACCAATAATTGGTAATAATTAGTAATAATTACCAATAATTAGTAATAATTAGTAATAATAAGTAATAATTAGTAATAATTAGTAATAATTAACAATAATTAGTAATAATTAGTAATAATTAGTAATAATTAGTAATAATTAACAATAATTAGTAATAATTAGTAATAATTAGTAATAATTAATAATAATTACCAATAATTAGTAATAATTATCAATAATTAGTAATAATTACCAATAATTACCAATAATTACCAATAATTACCAATAATTGGTAATAATTAGTAATAATTAGTAATAATTAGTAATAATTACCAATAATTAGTAATAATTAGTAATAATTAGTAATAATTAGTACTAATTACCAATAATTAGTAATAATTAACAATAATTAGGAATAATTAGTAATAATTAGTAATAATTGCCAATAATTAGTAATAATTAGCAATAATTAGTAATAATTACCAATAATTAGTAATAATTACCAATAATTAGTAATAATTACCAATAATTAGTAATAATTACCAATAATTACCAATAATTACCAATAATTACCAATAATTAGTAATAATTATCAATAATTAGTATTAATTACCAATAATATTAGTACTATGAAAATAATAAAAAATTTATATAATATTAAAATTATCAATATTTGTAACATGTTTTGCTTTATTCTCAACATATTTAATTTTAAAGGGTCAATTTTTAGGTCTATCTCAATAAAAATTTTGCGTCAGTCGTGTATGATCTAAACTCTATAATTATCCTAGCTTTAGTGTTTTTTCTAACAAATTATTCAAAACCAGTAATGCTTTTATATTTTATAGAGAAATATGGAACAACGAGGTCATCAACAATCATTATTAGGTGACCGCATATGGATAAATCAACGTAGAAATCCAAACGGTTCTGGTTTAAATCCGGTATATGTAGAGGGTGTGGAGACTTTTTTATCATTTGCGGCATCAAATCTAGAATTTGTTTCAGAAGGCAAAATAAAATGCCCTTACAGAAAATGTGCATTGAGAACGTTTGACACGTTTGACAAAGTGGGAGAACATCTCTTGCGTTTTGGTTTTCAACCAGATTATGTTTTTTGGTATCAACATGGTGAACGCAGTTTCAGAGCAGGTGATACCAACTTGATTCCGGATCCATCCCGGTTTCAAGATTTAGTACATGATGTTGCAGGTTCATCTGTTCAACATACAGAAACTCTGGCTGATGTAGCTTCAAATCCTGAGTTGGCACCGTCTGAATTTTATGAGTTGTTGAAGTCTGCTGAGGATGCATTATATCCTGGCTACAAGATGAGAAAATTAGAAGCAGTTGCAAAATTTATGGCTATCAAATCAGATAACGGAATGTCAAACACCTGTTTTGACCAGATATTTTCTTTTCTTAAAACACTGTTACCCGAAGGAAATGTTTTACCTGCAAATTACTATGAGAGTAAGAGACTGGTTCGAAATTTGGGACTTACTTGTCAGAAGATTCATGCATGTTCAAATGACTGCATTTTATATTCTGGGGAAAATGAGTCGTTGGATAGTTGTCCCACATGTGGGCAACTGAGATATAAAGAAGGACAACATGGGAAGTCTGGTTTGATTCCTGTAAAATAGTTGAGATATTTTCCGCTTACATCCAGAATTCAACGTTTATTCATGTCTAAGAATACAACGACAATGATGTCATGGCATAAAGAGAATATTTCAACCGATAAAAGCTTGAATCATCCAGCCGATGGTGATTCATGGAAACATTTTGATAGAGTGCATCCATCCTTTGCTTTAGAAGCTAGAAATGTTCGACTGGGCCTTTCCACTGATGGTTTCTGTCCGTTTGGATCTTATGGTAGTCAATATTCATGTTGGCCTGTTTTTTTAACTCCGTACAATTTACCTCCATGGATGTTGATGAAGGAGCCATATATCTTTTTGACTTTACTAATTCCAGGACATCCGAAGAAAAATATTGATGTTTATTTGAAACCATTGATTGATGAATTAAATTTATTGTGGAGTACTGGTGTCAGTACATATGATGTTGCAACGAAACAAAATTTTATACTGAGAGCAGCATTGATGTGGACAATAAGTGACTTCCCGGCTTATGGGATGTTATCTGGCTGGAGTACACATGGTCAGAAATCATGTCCTTATTGTATGGGAGAGAACAAAGCATTTATGCTCATTCATGGAAAGAAACCTTGTTATTTTGACTGTCATCGCAGATTTCTTCCAGCTGATCATCTTTTTCGCAGAAACAGATCTCATTTCAGAAAAGGAACAGTTGAAAAGGATGAACCTCCAAAAATGCTATCAGGTTCGGAGTTAAAATTAGTTGTATTTTCATTACCTCCCATCACTTTTGGTCCCACAATAAACCAACAGAAAATTTCTGGTTTTGGTAAAGAACACAATTGGATTAAACGTAGCATATTTTGGGATTTGCCATATTGGTCTGATTTGTTGGTCCGACACATGTTAGATGTCATGCATATTGAGAAGAACTGTTTTGATAATTTGTTTCATACAGTTTTGGATACCCCAGGAAAGAGCAAAGACAATGTAAATGCACGTTTAGATCTTGCCCAAATTTGCAGGCGTCCAGAATTGGAACTATTTGAGAATGTCAGAACAGAAAGGTTACTGAAACCAAAAGCAGCTTATACACTGTCTAAAGAAAACCGTTTATTATTTTTTCAGTGGATTGCAGATTTGAGACTTCCAGATGGCTGTGCTTCCAATTTGGGTAGATGTGTAAAGAATGGTCATATTACTGGATTAAAAAGTCATGATTTTCATGTTATAATGGAGAGACTTCTACCCATTGGATTAAGAGGTCTGTTGAATTCTGTTATTTGGGATTCCATAACAGACATGTCTCATTTTTTTCGGGAAATTTGTGCGACTACGGCAGATTATGATGCTCTAGGAAAACTTGAAAAAGATGTTGTTGTAATTATATGTAAACTGGAAAAAATATTTCCGCCGTCTTTCTTCGACTCAATGGAACAGTTGATGTTATATTTTCCATATGAAGCCAAATGTGGAGGTCCAATACAGTTTCGATGGATGTACCCATTTGAAAGATGTATGGAAAAATTGAAAAGAAAAGTACGTAACAAAGCATCTGTTGAAGGATCTATTGCAGAAGCTTATTTGCAAGAGGAAATATCTTTTTTCTGCTCCCATTATTTTGAATCTGAGTATCCTTCAAAACACAACCGAATGGGATGGAACGAGAGGAATATTGATGAAATCGACAATCAATTATCTGTTTTCAACTAGTCAGAGCTTGGTTTTGGTGGAGTTTATGAACGCTGGCTTTCAGATGATGAACATCATAGAGCTCATACGTATGTTCTGCTCAACTGTGAAGAGATGACATCAGTTGTACTGTAAGTGTTTATATCACTTATTCTATCATTTATGTTACAGTAAATAACTTTGGTTTTTATAGGTTGTATGATAATCATATCAAGAAACAAATTCCACAAATTACAGCATCTGCTCTCGAAGAACGTCGACTGAAAAATTTCTCTCAGTGGTTTCAAAAACTGGTAACATAAATTCTTTATCTTTTAGCAACTCATTCAATGTATAGTTTACTATATTGATAATTATTTCACAAATTTTCAGGTGTCTCGACATGCTGATAAAATTGACAAACGACTGTGTGTATTGAGTAACCCACCTTCCAAACTTGTTAAAACTTATAATGCATATGTGGTGAATGGATTTCGATTCCACACACATGCATATGGGGAATCAAAAAAAAAACAATGAACAGTGGAGTTAGCTTGAGAGGATCTCATCATCGAGAAAATGAAGTTGACTTTTATGGCATACTTGATGAAATCATTGAACTCTGTTATCTTGGACAACATTACATAACCATGTTCAAATGTCGGTGGTTGGATACAGAGAGAGGCATGCGTGTTCATCCGACTCATGGAATCATCGATATTAAATGTAAAAGTGTTCTCATAGTAAATGAACCATTCTTATTGGCTCAACAGGCATATCAAGTTTATTACGCAAAGTACTGTGCTATATAAAGAGACTTGACTGATTGGTGGAGTGTAATAAAAATCAAAATTCGAGACAATCAGTTTAGTCAAAGTGAATGTGCTTTCACTGATGTGCAAAGAATTGAAGTTTTTCAAGAGAGTACTCAAAATCAATCTTTTTTACAAAGAGACATGAGTATCGATGACGACACCCCACATTTAAGAGTCGGTGATGACGATGATGTTAATGATGTCACATATGAATTTGAAATGGTAAGAGATGAAGCAACTGTATCTCGAATGGATATCGATGATGTTGAGGAGGAATATGAAGATGACATTGACATATATGAAGATGATGATGAAGATGAACACTGATAGAATTCTATGGTATTTATATACAATCATAATATGTATATATGTATATATAATAGTAATAATCAATTATTTGCTAACATTAACATTTTCTGTTTCAGATGGACGACGCCACATTTCATGAGTTGACGGATGCTGACCTGCCTTTCGATGCGGATGAGTTGCTGGCAGATGACCCTCAGCCTGCAGGCGCTCTAGGGAGTATGCGGAGGGGGCGCAGTCTTGCACGATTGATGATTCCTGACCCCATCCCCGAGCGACGTCCACGTCTTGGGTTTGATCCACGCACACGGAGGTGTGATAACCTGTGTGATAACCTGTGGATTTGACTAAGATTTCATTAATCTATTCACATAATAAATGTTTATTATTTTTACAGTTTTTTGCATATAGCAGTCGGACAGGGCAGCGCTATTTTGCGCAACTATTTCTCTCAGCCGTGGACCACATGGGAGCAGATTCCCATTGATGTGCAGTAGGCCATGTTCGGCCATTGGTTGGTACGTACGTAAATAAATAATTTTTATTTTGAAAATTATTTCATTTCTAACTTGATATTTTGATTTATTTGTAGGGTTTATGGTATCCAATCGAGGATACCATGCGTGACGCCATCCACGAGGCATGGGAGGTGGCCATGCGTGATCGCCTTCGTCAGTTTTTGCACAATTTAATAAAAGCTGCCATGAAGAAAGCAGGAGTGTCAGATTTTGACGAGTCATGTAGAGCACACCGACCAGAGTACATTTCATCCCATGTATGGGATGGATTATGTGCGCACTGGTTGAGTGGTGCCTTTTAGAGGAGATCATCGGTGGGGAGGCAGAATCGGGGGAGACAGGAGGTGACTCATCGAGCTGGGAGTCGTTCTTTCAGTACTCATAGACAGCATCTGGTACGTACATTATTTATAAATATTTTATATAACTATAAATATTAATAGTTTATTTTTTATTCTTATAGGCTGTCGAGCACCCCGATATTACGGAGTACGACGTATATCGGAGGATGTATAGTGATCCTGCTACTGGGGAGCTCAGAGGTGATTGTCAGCATCACATCGTGGTCAGTATTATTTGTTTTCAAGTTTAAAAATTAACTGCATATAATATATTCATAATTTTAATTTTAAATTTCAACTACAGGAGTCATATGAGGCTGCAGCGTCACAAGCCCGACCTGAGAGTCAGGCCGAGTCATCAGATCAGACCACTGGCCGTCAGTTTGATGAGGCGGCATGGATGAAGGCCACCCAGTATGCCTTCGAGAAGGGCCGGGTAGTTGGTATCGGCTCTCGACTGACTCCCGGAGATTATTATGGCAGTGCTGCGATGTCAGCGTCCAACTCGAGAGGAGCTCGTGCATCTTCTTCTACTACACAGTATGAGGATCAGTTGCGATCTCATACTGCACTGATAGAGAGTCTCCGACAGGAGCAGGAGCAGATGCGTCAGCAGCATGAGGAGGAGCGTCGACGCCAGCAGCAACTGTACGAGGAGCAGACGAGTCGGTGGCAGCAGCAGTATCAGGAGCAGATGGAGTACATGCGCCGACTCACTCATGCTTTAGGGATGGAGTTTCCTCCACCACCATCTGCAGATCCCCCCTCCCCCCTCCTTCAGATTAGAGTTTGTATTTATGTTATAAAATTTGTGAAATCAAAATATGATTTTTTTTTCTATTCGTAGTTTCTGTATCATTATAAAATATTAATAATATTATATTTTTAAATAAAAATATTAATATGAATAATAATATTATTTATATTTTATAATATTAAATTATATATATATATTAAAATTTTATAATATTATAATTTAATTATATTTTTTTACTTGAATTATTTTAATATTTGAATGTGAAATAATTCTATTATTTTAATATTAATTAAAATAACTTATTAATATTTTTTTTATTTATGAATTATAATTCTAATATTATTATATTAATTAAATCATTTATTAATATTCTATTATTTTTTATTTTTGAATTATAATTCTATTATTATTATATTAATTAAAATAATTTATTATTTTTATTTGTGAATTATAATTCTATTATTATATTATTTAAAATCATTTATTAATATTTTATTATTTTTTATTTTTGAATTATAATTGGATTATTATTATATTAATTAAAATAATTTATTAATAATTTATTTTTTTTATTTTTTTTATATTATTTGCGACGGGATGCTATGCCCATCGCAAATAGTATTACGACGGGTCCCGTCGCAAATAGTTTTATTATTATATTTATTAATAGTTTTTATTTTTTTAAAAAAAATAGTTTATGCGACGGGCCCGTCGCAAATAGTTTTTGCGACGGGCCCGTCGCAACAGGTATTTGCGACGGGACCCGTCACAAAAACTATTTTAAAAGTTTTTTACAAATATACGGAGCACTATTTGCGACGGGAAGAATACCCGTCGCAAAAAAGGGTTTTAGCGACGGGCCCGTCGCAAATAAGTGTTGTTACGATGCCGTTTTCAGCAACGGGCCATTTGTGACGGGCCCCCGTCGCAACAACACATTTGCGACGGGATCCCGTCGCAAATGACCCGTCACAAATACCTGTTTTTCTAGTAGTGTTCCCTTGATACCAACTGTAATTCCCTGACCCCAGAATCCTAGAGCCGGTGCATTACTTATTACATTATCATGGTTAAAAGGAATGAAATCCCAAAGGAACAATCTATTTAGTAGTCTTGAATAAATTATAAACATACATGTAAGACATTTTACATTGGGAAAGGTAACAAAATACAATACATAATGAAAACTAATAAATTGCATCCACGAGAACCCAATAAATGGTCTCCTCCTCATAAGCCTTTGAAGGTAAACAAATGAAAAGGGTGATATCAAATAATCAGTAAGGTTTACAAATAGTATAAACATGAATCAATAATAACTAAATCATAAAAAAATTAGCATAGCCAACAAGGCATGGTGAATAAATGAAAACACACTCCATTAATAAACTGAGAATGAAATTGCATCCATAGATTTTTTCATAGTGAAAAACTTATGGAGAGTAATAACTAAAAATGAATAAAGATATATGCTTATTAATTTTACATCATGTGTTTGGAACATGATACCACTATACTGTTGAAATAATTTATGCCTGTGGGTAGAAACCCATCTGATTTTTGGAAACAAACTCGAAGGGTTTATCGCCAATTGATTTTTCTTATGAGACCTGTCGATGCATAGAGGGGCTATAGCAGGACCCTCCCATCACTAAAAGTCCAAATAATTATTTATACATAGATATAATACAAGTAAAATAGGCCTTATCAATATATGTATAGAGTAGAGGATACCGATTCATCTTTATTTCCATAGTTAAAAAAACATTCCAAATAAACACAGTATATAAAATGGTATAAAACTTTAGAAAATAATCATATCCATGAAACAAGAATATGGATATATAATATATTTACAATTTCAAATGAAAAATTATCTCAAATGGGCATTGGATACACCACATAAGAAATATTAGGTGAACAATACCAAGTAACTGACAATGAAATGGAAATTGAGACAAAGTCCCTTACCACGTTGTAATCAATCAAGTCATATGAAAAAAAATTAATAAACACAAAATAAATAATAGAATACCATGAATATAAATAGAATCATGATAATATATATCAAATGTAAGTACACAATACATGACATACAATAAATAAGTGGCGAACAATGGAAATATCACAGAATTAAAAGTGAGATAAGAAACCCCTTACCTTATGCCTGAAGGTGTTATCGATTGATCATAATGACTTGAATAATAAAATTTATCTTCACTAATTAATAATTATATAAAATTCTCTACATTTAATTTATTTATTATAACCTTATTAGATTCATTCATTTCCTTTTTTATGGGTTTAAGAGGTTCAATTTTATTGTTTTGGAAGCATTTTTTCCATGGTTTTCAAGATCAGTTTACTTGTATTCATGACTGGAAGTTCATTTAAAATATATATAAACATCCAGAATTGTTATATTATTAGTGAAATTATAGAGATATAAATTATCTTATAATTATTTTGGTTATATACCACGAGGATGACTCATTAGATAAAAGTTAATGATAAATTCTTGGATTAACTTGGCGGTTTTGTGCACAATGAACTTGTTTTGTATTATTATTTTATATTATGAGTGTGTAAGGATTCCAGAACTTTTCATAAGATAAAATAAATATATTATGACCTTGTTCAACCATTATAAAGGTTTCAAGACTAGTCTTTAATATATTAATAGAAATTTAAAACCCGTCGTCCTTGAATGTGATAAATTAACACATCTCAGATAGTGTTTTCATTTTTAGTATAAGTGGAGGAGGAAAAGAGAGATGATGATGAAATGTTCCATTATCATAATAAAATTCCATTTCATGTAAGTTAATGTAATTATCATATAATTTGGATGAGGGGAGGTGAGGAGAGAGCAACAAAATAATGGAACTTTTAAAATAAGTTGAAAGAAAAAGGAAGAGAGGTTCACCTCTTGAGTACTCCTTGAGAATCTCCTCAAGGACTTTTTTTGGCCTTTTGGTGAGACCAGAAGGTATTGGAAGTGTTGGGAGGGCTTGGGAAGTGTATTTGGCAGAATTTAGGTAAGGATCAAATCTTTAGTGGTGTGGGATGAAGAGTGGAATGGGGGTGGTATTTATAGTGTATGAGAGGAGAGATTTTATATAATTTTAAACACTATTTTAATATTTTTTCTCAAGACTATAAATAGTATTAATTAATGTGATCCCAAATAGTAATAATTTCATGTGAGTTCGAACCAAGTGGGATTACATCATCCTTTCATCACCTATGATGTAGTAAAACAAGTATTTAGCATTTATCGTATTTTACTATTCATAAAAAATTCAAGAATTTCAGATAAATCCCAAAAAATCACCCAAACAATTTTTCAATGTGTATAATTAAAATATGAACTACATTTTTTGAAAATAATTTTCTAAATATTATTCATTTAATTTTTAAATAAAATCATAATTTATTCAAAAATGACAATTTTAAATCTGTAACTCATTTTTAACACCTTGAAAAATTAATCAACATATCATTACCTTATAACACTAAGAAAATAAAATAATAATATGATTTACCATTCATAAGGGTTATATTACTATTTATATTACTATTCATAAGGGTATGTTACTATTCATGAAAAAAAGTTGGTTCTATCAGTCTCCAAATAACTTACTGATCACAACTGTAGATGACTATTTTTTGAAATTCAAAACAAAGAATTGGAAAATATAAGTTTAATGTCTAGGTTATGAATTTATCCTATAAATAACCAAGTATTATTTCATAAAGACTCATCTCTTCATGAAATACAGGCTATCTAATGAATTTAAGTTATTTAAGAGAAACATACCATAAAATGTTTGGGGATTTATATTATTCCCACCTTCGGAAATTTCATCCTCGAAATTTTTCATGTATAAATCCCTTCAAAAAGATGTGGGTGGTTCTTCTTCATAACATCCTCAGGTTCCCAAACCATTTCTTCCATTTTATAGTTTCTCCAAAGAACCTTTATTAGATGAGTTATCTGATTTCTCATTACCTACTCCCTTGTGTCAAGAATCTCGATAGGCTCTTTATAGTATGACAAATCAGGTTCCAATTCTATTTTTTCCATAGGTGATTACACGCATTGGGTATGGCATGTATTTATTTAACAACGATACATGAAACACATTATGAACTTTGGAGAGACTTGGTGGCATTTCTAAATAGAAATCTACATCTCCAATTCTTTCCATAATTTCAAACGGTCCGATGTACCAGGGGCTTAGTTTCCCTTTCTTACTGAACCTCAATACACCCTTTCATGGAGATACCTTTAGAAAGACATGATCTCATACTTGAAATTCCAAATCCTTTTTCCAATTTTAAGCATAACTCTTTTTCCTACTTTGGGCTGCTTTAATATGAGTCTAAATTATATTTACCTTTGTAGTTGTCTCTTTAATATGTTCTAGTCCTATAAGTTTCCTCTTTTCAACTTTATCCCAACAAGTTGGAGTTAAAAACCTCCTACCATATAATTATTTATATGGAACTATTTTAATTCTAGAATAGAAAATATTAATGTTGGAAAATTCCAACAAAATAAATTATTGATCCCACATACCTTGAAAGTTAAGAGAGCATGATCTCAACATGTCTTCCAGTGTTTGAATAGTCCTCTTAGACTGTCCATTGGTTTGGGGGTGATAAGAAGTACTCATATGAAACTTAGTATCCATAGCCTTCTAGAGTTCCAGAATTTTGATGTAAACTGGGGATCTAGATTAGACACAATCGATTGAGGTGCAACATAAAGTCTTAAAATATTATTAATATAAAATATTTACAGACACTCAAGTGGTAAATCCTATCTTATAGCAAGGAAATGTGCTAATTTTATGAGACGATTAACAAATACCCATATTGCATCATTCCTTCTAATTGTCCTTGGTAGTACTGTGAAAAAATACATTTTAATTTCATCCCACTTCAACGTAGGAATAAGTAGAGATTACATAACCCCTCTAGGATGTTGTCTCTCAGCCTTCACTTGTTGAAAAACTAGACACCTTAACACATAGTCAGCAATTTTTTGCTTCTTGTTATCCCACCAAAAATGATCCTTCATATCTCTATACATATTAGTGCTACCAGGGTGTATAGAGAAATTTAATCTATAAGCATCTTCTAATAGTTCCCTTTTTATCTTAGGTACTACTGGAATTCATAAAATCTTCCCAAATTTTAGAACTCCATCCATATACACAAAATATGCCAATCTTCCATCATTAACAGCTTTAATTTTCTTTTGTAGATTCTCATCATCAGATTGAGATATTTTTATCTTCTCTAGTAAAGATGGTTTAGTAATAATTTGAAGTAGGAAAGTTTTTTCCCATTCCATAATAATTACCATATCCATATTTAGTAGATCCATGAATATAGGATCCCTCTAAATCCTCATTTGGGTCCGAAGTCTATGATCTTTCTTACTTAATGCATCTGCCAACTTATTTTCCTTTCCTAGGTGGTAGTGTATTGAACAATCATAGTCTTTGAGTAACTCGAGCCATCTCCTTTGCCTCATGTTGAGTTCTTTCTATGTAAAAATGTATTTCAAAATCTTGTGATATATATATATCTCACATCTTTCACCATTGAGATAATATCTCCATATTTTTAGAGCAAAGATTATGGCTGCTAACTCAAGACCATGAGTAGGAAAATTTTTATCATGAGTCTTCAACTACATTGATTCATAAGAAATAACTTTATCATTTCACATAAGGATGCAACCCAATCCATTCTTTGATGCATCACTGTATATCACAAATCCTTCATTTCTATATGTAAGAGTCAAAATTAGAGCATTGAACAATATTCATTTCAATTATTCACAGAATTATGAACATTATTTCTTCTACACAAACTAAAACCCTTTATGTGTGATCTTGGTTAGCGAGTTAGCCAGTTGGGAGAAATTCTAAACACAATGCTGATAGTAACCTACTAAGCCAATAAAACTATATACCTCTGTTATGTTCATTGAAATGGTCCATTCTTGGATTCCCTTTTTCTTCATAGGATCAACTAAGATTCAATACTTAGAGACAATATGGATAAGAAAAGAAACTGATTGAAGTCAAATGGTGGAGGCTCCAAGATACTAGAGGCTCTGTCTTATTCTGAGGTAGTGTTCTTAGGTACTGGTACTAGTTTCAATGGTTAGGGAAAGTCTTATAACTTCAACCAGATGAGAAAGGAGATGGTTAAACCCCAACATCTGGTGCATCCTTCATGGGTGCATATGAGCTCCAATAAGTTGATATTTTTTGGTGCTTTGGATCCCCCTGTTGAGAGTCCCCAGGGTGTCAGTGAGAATAGCTTTGATGTGGAACTAAATAATATGGATGAGGGTGGTCCCAAGACTCCCTCGGATGTCTCATTTTCAACAGGTGACAATGTTCTTGAAGAGGTTAAAGGGAGTGAGGCAGTAGTCAGGAAGAGTTCAAGGGAGGTGGATGGTATCGTGATGGGTAACAATTTTGATCTCTTGTCATATGATGATCCAGTCTAGAATTCTGAAAAATACATGGTCAAAACCTTTGTAGAGGAGGAGGTTTCTAAGAATGGGTCTAGTGATTAATGTTCTAGCCACTTTTCTGGATATACAAAGGATGAGGTTCAGGGTAGCAGGTATCCAAGTTCGAGGAGGAGTAAGAGCATAAGGGAAAAATGGAAAGAGAAAAATGATTACTCATATTTACCTCTACTAATGGAGACCAGAGCTCTGAGGAAGTCAAAGGCCAAGAAAAAGGACTGTAACCCCACCTCTCCAAGGTGGCCTCTCAGCAGCAAGATATGCCCAAAAATCATTTGAACTTGCTTATGAGTTTGGAAGAAGAAATGTTGGAAACCATTCTAAAAATTAAATCTCCTAATGAAGAGGATGAAAGAATGATGGTAAGGGTTCTAAGGGTGGCACCCAATAAAGATCAGGGCGCCTGGATCGATAAGTAGGAACTGATCCTAGTGAGGGGATTCAACAATGAAAGATCAACTTAGAGGAGTACATCCAGTCCTTGAACAATATGGAATTAAGATTCAAAGATCTTTTGATGGAGGATCCAAACACTCAAGTAAAAAACATCTCATGGAAACTATTTAGAGAGATTTAATCTGGTAGGCTGCAATTTCACTTTAATGGCCAGGTAATATCCTTTTGTGCTTGAACTTGGTTTCTCACTTTTTTTCCTTAAAATTGTTTGATAATAAAAATTTAAATTTTAGTGAGGGAGTATATCCATGAAAACAAAGGGTGCATTAATCAGTCCAAAAGGCATTACTGTAAACTCGTAATTCCCATACCTGGTTTGAAATACTGTCATTGGAATATCATCCTTCCCCACACACAGCTGATGATATCCAGATCGAAGGCCAATCTTCAAAAAATATTGTTCTATGTGAAGTTGATCAAATAAATCATCAATTCGTGGCAAATGATACTTATTATTTATTGAAATAGCATTGATTTACCTATAATCAATATATAACCTCATGGATCCATCTTTCTTCTTAACAAAGAGGATAGGGGACCCCATGGAGAAACACTTGGTCGAATTAATCCTTTGTCACTCAATTCCTCTAGTTGTTTCTTTAGCTCTAATAATTCCATAGTGGCCATTCTATAGGGAGTCTTTGATATAGGTATTTCACCAAGAATTAAATCAATAGAGAGATCAACTTCTCTCTCTAGAGGATGTCAAAGTAAATCCTCTAGAAATACATCAATGTATTCTTGAACAATAGTAATGTATTTAATTTGAATATTTATTTCCTCACCCATAGATATTGTGTTCTATTCCTCTCTAAGAATTGAATTCAGTAGAGCTACTAGTGGTAGATCTAGATAAGAATAAGATGGTAATGTTTTTTCTCTAAAGATAAGGGATTATACACCATTCTCAAAAATCGTAACTTCCTTCTTCTTGAAATAGATCTCCACATCATAATTTGATAGCCAATTTATACCGAGAATTATATCAAAGTCAATCATTGGTATGATGATAAGCTTAGAAACTAAATCACATTTATGTGTCATGAGGGGGACTTATCGATACATATTTTTTGCAATGATATATCCCCTAGGATTTTTGATTGAAAAATCCTTTATTAAATAAAATTGGACATGTCTAATTTTATTGGAAAACTGGGATGATATAAATGAATGCAATGATCCAGAATCAAATAAAGCATTGGATAAGTTTGAAGAAACAATTAAATTACCTGCCACCATATCATTAGGAACTTCAACCTCTGTAGTTGTAATCACATAAGATTTCCCTTTCTCTTGTGGTCTTTTCTGAGGCAAGTTTACTTGGTTCTTAGGACACTCATTTTCATAGTGTCCCATCTCTCTAAAATTATATCATTTAACATCATTTACTTGTCTCTTCCCCTTGCATTCACTAGATAGGTGACCCTTTTCTCCACACTTATAAAAAACTTCCATACCTTTCAGGCATTTCCTTGGATGATTCTTTCCACAGTTATCACATAATGGAAATTGCTTCATTACATTATTATTATTTGGTGCTTTAACTTTTCCACGATTATTAGAATATAAATTCTTATCTTGGTTTCCCTTGAAAAAATTTGATCTATAAAATTCCTTATCTCTTTTGATGGAACTTAATACAATTTAATCGTATGATGAAAATGATTGAGAAGCTAGTAACCTTAGAAGACCAGGCTTAAGACCTTTAAAGAAATGATCAATCTTGTCTTCTCAGTCATGTGTGTAATCTATGGTATACTTGGATAGTCTTGTGAAGGTAGCCCCATAATCTTAAACATTGTCTTCTTCCCTTTTCTTTAAGCCGATGAATTTCCTATTCATTTTGGTTCACTGGTCACGAGGGAAATATTTGTCGAAGAATATTTTCTTAAAAGTCCTCCATTCCATATCTTTTATTCCTTCTTCCTCTATGGTATTTTGGATCAAGGAAAACCATTGATCAATGTCACCCTTGAGAAAATATACTTCCAGCACTACCTTTTCATTTTCATTGCATCTTAATGCCATGAATATCTTTTCAGGGGACTTGATCCACTGCTCATATACCACTGGATTAGTATTTCACTAAAATATAGGGGATTCTACTGAATAAAATGATCAAACACAGGCGTATCATGGTTATTCATCATAGCATGAGTAAGTTGTCCCAATATGGTCATGATCTGATCCACTCCAACATTGATCGTGTTGACTTTCTCAGTGGGGAAATCCCTACATTTTCCACGAGTATTGATTCCACTTCTTCCATTAAGCACCATTTCTAAATAATGGAATACACTAGATTAGGTTGTGAATCATAATTTATAATCTCAACTAGAAAAGTAGTTAGTATAAATTGAAATTCTATGCATAGATAATCTCATAAACATGGTTTATACAAGGAAAAATTTACATTAAAATCCTTCATAATGGCTTGTAAAGAAAATGTGAATTATCCTAAGCATATCCCCTAAGAGTGTCAAATCAAGAGGGAAACAAGGCCAATTTTTGTGTATCAGGATACCTTAATTCAAGCTCCAAACACCTTGTTAGAGTTTTCACTCCTATGTACATCTGTACCAGAACCACCTCTACTTGTTTGTATCCATACATGGATGTATTTTCTGGAAAGATCCACATAATCTATCCCTTACCAAAATTACAGGATGTTCTTGTATGTTTATCCTCAAAGACTACCTTATGGATTTGTTCTCTAATCTAGATTTTCTAATCTAGTTTTCATGTTTTCTACTAAACTTACTTTGATACCAACTGTAATGTCCCGACCCTAGATGCCCAGAGTCGGTGCATTACTTATTACATTGGAATGATTAAAAGGAATTGAATCTCTAAGGAATGATCATTTTAGTAGTCTTTAATAAACTTTAAACATACAAGTAACTCATATTACATTGGTAAAGGTAACAAAATACAATACATAACAAAAACTAATAAACTACATCCATTAGAACTTAATAAATGATCTCCTTCTCATAAGACATTAAAGGTAAACAAATGAAATGGGTGAGCTCAAATAATTATTAAGGATTAAAAATATTGGAAGCATGAATCAAGAATAACTGAATCATAAACAAATTGGCATAGTCAACATGGCATGGTGAAAAAATGAAAACACACACCATTAATAAACTGAGAATGAAACTACATCCATAGATTTTGTCATAGTGAAAACCTTATGAATAGTAATTACTAAAAATGAATAAATATATATGATTATTAATTTTAAATCATGTATTTGGCACATGATACCACTATACTATAGAAACAATTTAAGTCTTTGGGTAGAAACACATTTGATTTTTGGAAACAAACTCAAATGGTTTGTCACCAACTGATTTGTCTCATGAGACCTGTTGATGTATCGAGGGGATATAGAGGGCCCCAACCATCACTAAAAGTATTAATCATTATTTATACATTGATTTAATATAAGTACAATATTCCTTCTAAATATATTTATAGAGTAGAGGATATTGATTCATTAATATTTCCATAGTTAAAATAACATTCCAAATAAACACCACATATAAAAGGGTATACATATTAAGAAAATAATAATATTTGTTAAACAAGAGTATTTATATATAATATATTTACAATTTCAAATGAAAAATGATCTCAAATGGGCATTGGATACACCACATAAGAAATATTAGGTGAAGAATACCAAGTAACTGACAGTGAAATGGAAATTGAGACAAAGTCCCTTACCACGTTGTAATCAATCTAGTCGTATGAGAAAAAATTAATAACCAAAAAATTAATAATATAATACCATGAATCTAAATATAATCCTGATTATATATGTCAAATGTAAGTACACAATACACCACATGCAAGAAACAAGTGGTGAAAAATGGAAATCTCATAGAATTAAAAGTGAGATAAGAAACCCCTTACCTTATGCCTGAAGGTGATCTCGATTGATCTTAATGAACTAAATAATCAAATTTATCTTCACTAATTAATAATTATATAAACTACTATATATTTAATTTATTTATTATAACCTTATTAGGTTCATTAATTTCTTTTTTGATGGGTTTAATAGGTTCAATTTTATTGTTTTGGAAGCATTTTCTTCCTTGGTTTTCAAGATCAGTTTACTTATATTCATGACTGGAAGTTTGTTTAAATTGTGGTTAAGCATCCAAAATTGTTATATTATTAGTGAAATTATAGATATATAAATTATCTTATAATTATTTTGGTTATATACTATGAGGATGACTCATTAGATAAAATCTAATGATAAATGCTTGGATTAACTTGGCAGTTTTGTGCACAATGAACTTGTTTTGTATTATTATTTTATATCATGAGTGTGTAAGGATTACAGAACTTTGAATAAGATAAAATAAATATATTATGACCTGGTTAAACCATTAAAAAGGTTTCATGACCAATCTTGAATATAGTAACATAAATTGAAAACCCGTCGTCCTTGAATGGCACAAATTAACACATCTCAGACGATGTTTTCATTTTTAGTATAAGAGGAGGGGGGAAAGAGTGATGATGATGAAATATTACATTAGAATAATAAAATTATATTTCATGTAAGGTACTGTAATTATCATAGAATTTGGATAATGGTAGTTGAGGATAGAGAAACAAAAGAATGGAACTTGTAAAAGAAGTTGAAAGAAAAAGGAAGAGGGGTTCACCTCTTGAGTACTCCTCCTTTAGAATCACCTTAAGTACTTTTTTTGGCCTTTTGGTGAGAATAGAAGGTCTTGGAAGTGGGGGGAGGGATTGGGAAGTTTATTTTGTAGAAATTAGGTAAGGATCAAAGTTTTATTGGTGTGGGAGGAAGAGGGGAATGAGGGTGGTATTTATAGTGGAGGAGATGAGAGATTTTACATTATTTTAATCATTATTTTAATACTTTTGCTCAAGAATATGAATCATCTTGATTCATGTGATCCCAAATAGTAATAATTGGATGTAATTTTGAACCAAGTGGGATTAAATCAGCCTTGTATCACCTATTATGTAGTAAAATAAGTGTTTAGCATTTACCGTATTTTACTATTCATAAAAAATTAAAGAATTTCAGAAAAATCACAAAAAATTAACCCTAACCATTTTTAATGTGTATAATTAAAATATGAACTCCATTTTTTGAAAATAATTATCTAAATATTATTAATTTAATTTTTAAATAAATTATAATTTATTCAAAAATAAGAATTTTAAATCCATAACTCATTTTTTAACACCTTGAAAAATTAATCAACATCTCATTACCTTATAACCTTAAGAAAATAAAATAATAACATGAATTAATATTAATAAGGGTCATATTACTATTCATATTACTATTCATAAGGGTGTTTTACTATTCACTAGAAAAACAAGTTGGTTCTATCAGACTCCAAATAACTTACTGATCACAACCATAGATAACCATATTTTGAAATTTAAAAACAAAGAAGTGGAAAATTTAAGTTTAATGGCTGGGTTATGAATTTACCCTGTAAATAACCAAGTATTATTTTAGAGAGACTCAGTGCTTCATGAAATATAGGTTATCTAATGAATTGAAGGTATTTAAGAGAAACATACCATAAAATGTTTGGGGTGTTATATTATTCCCACCTTCGGAAATTTCATCCTCGAAATTTTTCATGTATAAAGCCCTTATAAAAGATGTGGGTGGTTCTTCTTCATAACATCCTCAGGTTCCCACATCGTTTCCTCCATTTTATAGTTTCTCCAAAGAACCTTTATTAGTTGAGTTTTCTGATTTCTCAATACCTACTCCCTTGTGTCAAGAATCTCTATAGGCTCTTCACAGTATGACAAATCAGGTTCATTTCTATTTTTTTCATAGGTGAGTACACACATTGGGTTTGGAATGTATTTCTTTAACAATGACACATGGAACACATTATGAACTTTGGAGAGACTTGGTGGAATTTCTAAATAGTAATCTACAGCTCTAATTCTTTCCATAATTTCGAACGTTCTGATGTACCCAGGGCTTAGTTTCCCTTTCTAACCGAACCTGAAGACGCCCTTCCATAGTGATACCTTTAGAAAGACATGATTTCCTACTTGAAATTCCAAATCCTTTATCCAGTTTTCAATTTTTTTTTACTACTTTTAGCTACTTTAATATGAGCCTAAATTTTGTTTACCTTTTTAGCTGTCTCTTCAATAAGTTATGGTCCTGTGAGTTTCCTCTTTCCAACTCCATCCCAACAAGTTGGAGTTCGGAACCTCCTACCATATAATGTTTTATATGGAACCATTTGAATGGTAGAATAGAAAATATTATTGTAGAAAAATTACACCAAAGGAAAGTATTGGTCCCACATACCTTGAAAGTCATGAGAGCATGATCTCAACATGTCTTCTAGTGTTTGAATAGTCCTTTCAGACTGTCCATCGGTTTGGGGGTGATAAGAAGTACTCATATGAAGCTTAGTATCCAAAGCCTTCTGGAGCCTTTTCTATAATTTTGATGTAAACCGGGGATATTGATCGGACACAATCGATAGAGGTGCATGATGAAGTATTAAAACTTCATTAATATAAAGTATTTTCAGATGCTCAAGTGGTAAATCCTATATTATAGTAAAGAAATGTGCTAATTTTGTGAGATGATCAACAATTACCCATATTACATAATTCCTTCTAGTTTTCCTCAGTAGTCCTATGAAAAATTCCATTGTAATTTCATCCCAATTATACATTGGAATAGGTAGAGGTTGCATGACCCCTATAGGACGTTGTCTCTCAGTATTTACTTGTTCAAAAACTAGACACCTTGACACATAGTCATCAATTTCTTGCTTTATGTTATCCTGCCAAAAATGTTCCTTCAGATCTCTATAAATCTTTATGATACTAGGGTGTATAGAGAAATTTAAGCTATTAGCATCATATAATAGTTCCTTTTTTAGCTTAGGTTCTACTGGAACGTATAACCTCTTCCCAAATTTCATAACTCCATCCACATACATAAAGTTTTCCAATATTCCATCCTTAACATCTTTAATATTCTTTTGTAGATTCTCATCATTAGATTGATAGATTATTATCTTCTCTAGTAAATATGGTTTATAATTCATTTGAAAGAGGAAATATGTTTCCCCTTATATAATAATTCCTATATCTATCTTTATTAGATCCATGAATATAGGATCCCTCTCAATCATCATTTGGGTCAGAAGTCCATGATATTTCCTGCTTAATGAATCTTTCACCTTATTTTCCTTTCCTGGGTGGTAGTGTATTGAAAAATCATAGTATTTGAGTAACTAGCGCCATATCCTTTGTCTCACATTGAGTTCTTTCTATGTAAAAATGTATTCCAAACTCTTGTGATCCGTATATATCTCACATCTTTCACCATAGAGATAATATATCCATATTTTCAGAGTAAAGATTATGACTGCTAACTCAAGATCATGAGTAGGATAATTTTTCTCATGAGTCTTCAACTACCTTGATATATAAGAAATAACTTTATAATTTTTCCTAAGGACACAACCCAGTCCATTCTTTGATGCATCACTGTATATAAAAAATCCATCATCTCCAGATGAAAGAGTCAAAATTGGAGCATTGAACAATATTATTTTCAATTATTCAAAGAATTCTAGAAATTATTTCAATAATATAAACTTAACCCTTTTACGTATGATCTTGGTTATCAGTTTATCCAGTCGGGTGAGATTCTGAACGAAACACCGATAGTAACCTGCTAAGCTAATAAAACTACGTAAAAGAAGAGGGGGGGAAAGAGAGATGATTATGAAATATCCCATTAGCATAATAAAATTACAGTTCAAGTTGGGTACTGGAAT
Organism: Viscum album; assembly: GCA_963277665.1. Taxonomy (NCBI): domain Eukaryota; kingdom Viridiplantae; phylum Streptophyta; class Magnoliopsida; order Santalales; family Viscaceae; genus Viscum; species Viscum album. The sequence continues at coordinate 228,004,343 of OY728129.1, read as the reverse complement.
TATCATATAATTTGGATGATGGGAGGTGAGGAGAGAGAAACAAAAAGATGGAACTTGTAAAAGAAGTTGAAAGAAAAAGGAAGAGAGGTTCGCCTCTTGAGTACTCCTCCCTGAGAATCTACTTAAGGCCTTTTTTTTTGGAATTTTGGTGAGACTAGAAGGTCTTATACAGGGGGGGAGGTCTTGGGAAGTGTATTTAGTAGAAATTAGGTAAGGATCAATGCTTGAGTGGTGTGGGAGGTAGATGGGGAATGAGTGTGGTATTTATAATGGAGGAGAGGAGGGATTTTACATTATTTTAATACTTTTACTCAAAATATGAATAGTCTTGATTCATGTGATCAAAAATAGTAATAATTACATGTGAGTTTGAACCAAGTGGGCTTACATCAGCCTTGTATCACCTATGATGCAGTAAATCAAGTATTTTTCATTTATTGTAATTTATCATATTTTACTATTCATCAAAAATTCAAGAATTTTAGAAAAATATAAAAAATTCACCCTAACCATTTTTTGACGTGTAAAATTAAAAAATTTGCTCCATTTTTTGAAAATAATTTTCTAAATATTATTAATTTAATTTTTAAATAAAATCATAATTTATTCAAAAATAAAAATTTTCAATCTATAACTCATTTTTTAACACCTTGAAAAATTAATCAACATCTCATTACCTTATAACCTTAATAAAATAAAACAATAATATGATTTACTATTCAAAAGAGTCATATTACTATTCATATTACTATTCATAAAAAAATTTGGTTCTATCATACTCCAAATAACTTACTAATCACAATTGTAGATGACCATTTTTTTAAATTCAAAACAAAGAAGTATAAAATTTAAATTTAATGGCTAGGTTATGAATTTATCCTATAAATAACCAAGTTTTGTTTCCACTTCATGCAATATAGGCTATCTAACTAATTTAAGGTATTTAAGAAAAACATGCCATAAAATGTTTGGGGTGTTATAGTTGAGGTTGAGGTTGTTTCTATTATGTCTTAAGGGTAGGGATAAGACTTGGTTTAAAAGTATAGATGAAGAAATATTTCAAACCTAGGATAAGGTGTTTAATGCCTCTGTTTCCAAATTTTACCCTAGGAACACCACCATTGAGGTTCTCCACAATATCAATATATTTTTCCTAGACAAGGGAGATATTTTTCATGAGGCATGGGATAGATTCAAAAGTATTTTTAGATAGAGTCCCAATCATCAGTTAGCTCCCCATATTCTCATCAAAGCTCTTTATAACGCCCTCACCCATTACAAACAAAACCTGGTTGACCAATCTTGTGGGGGTGACTTCTCTGATTCCACTAATGATGAACTTAAACCACTATTTGATATGTTGGATAAAAAATCCCAAAACAAGTGCACTAGGAATAAATTCATCCATAGGGTTGAAACCAATACCCAAGCTTCTCTTAATGAACAAGTTCTAAGGGATAAATGTTGTCACTATTGGATAGTTGGACACACTCAGAAATGTTGCCCTAACTTTGATCTCTCTATTAAATATGATCAGAGTGGCTAGTTTGTAGATTATATGGCTAGAAATCAGGGTGCCCAGGATCCATTCTCGAATCAACAAAATTAAAGATACAAAAATCACCCCAATCTATCCTAAAAAGAACCAAGGGTGATAAAATTGTCCACTGCCCCTAATTACCATTCATAGCCTAGAACTTATAAATCAAACCAATTTGGAGCTGAAACTTAAAATTCTTAAGTGGAACTTAAAGGAATGATTCAGATGGTACTGGGTGAGATTGGGTCTCTAAAAAAGGATACAGATTCTCGAATTCATAGTCTAGAAATTTATATGGGCCAAATGGCTTAAGAATTTGGAGGTAGAGATAAAGGGAAACTGTCCAACACAACCAAGTCAAACCCAAGAGGAAATGTCATGAAAGTAATAACCTAGTTAGGAATTAAAATTCAAGAACTAGTTAGGGAACATTATAGGAAATATTAAATTAATGTTCAAGCTGAAAATGGAATTGAAAAGATGGAAAATATCAAATCTAGAAATTTGGACAGACCTAGAGAAACTGAGAAAAGTGTTAAAAATTCACATGAAAAATCCCAAGATCAAAGAAAAATGAAGTGAGAATTGATAAAAGAGGGAAAGAAGAAGGTGAGGTTTGAGTATGAGGGGAATAACCCACCTTTTTTGAATAAATTACTCCCTCCCATCCCTTTTCTACAAAGGATGAAAAACACTAGTGAACCTGATTACCTCAAGTTTATTCAGATGTATTGGAGATTCAATGTCAATATTTACTTTGTGTAAGATTTGGAAAAAATAAATTCACACCAGAAATTTATTAATAGGTTCTTATCTAACAATATGGATTGAGGTGAGAGATCAATAGTGAGTTTGAATGAGGAGTGTAGTGCTATAGTTCAAAAAAATATTCTTCCCAAACTGAAAGAACATGGAAGTTTTCTCATTTATTTTAAAAATGGTTGAAGTGAGAAGATTAGGTTATTATGTGATTTAATAGCAAGAATAAATCTTATGACTTAACCTCTGTTCACAAATTTGGTCCTTAGGAAGCTGAAACCAATGTCAATGACACTACAGTTAGCTGATAGGTTACTTTCCTACCCTTATGGGAGGGTAGATGATTTGTTGGTTGATGTAGGGAAACTTTCCTTTCCCAATTACTTCCTAATTATTTATATGGAGTGTGACAACAATGTCCCAATAATTTTAGGAATGCCATTCTTAGACACTCTTGGGGTTGTCATTGATGTATTAAAGGGTAAGACAACCCTTCAAGCTGGCGAGGATCAAAAGGAATTTCATGTCTACAAAGAGTCTCCACTTGAGGTGAGCTGTAAGTTGATTGATATTACTAATGAGGTTTTTAGATTTGATATTGGAAGGTAAAATAACCATCCCTTTGATGATATAATCACTGAATCAGTTAATAAACATTTTAAAGTAAAATTTATTGAGTCTGAATCCACACAAGAGTTAGAAAGGCTAGGGACGCAACAAAAAAACAGCAGATTAACAGTGATTTTTTAGAGGGGGTTATACACAAACCCATATAAATTCATTTTAAAGGGGGTTATGAACAACACATTCTAATCATAAAATTTATAGGGGGTTCACAACCCCCTCTAATTTTTTTATAATTGTTTTTTTAATATTTGGTTTGATTTTAGAGGCGGTTATGTCAAAACCACCGCTAATTAAATAATTAGTGGCACCATATATTCTGTTAGATTTTAGAGGAACTATATATATAAATATATAAAATTCATTTATATATATATACATATAATTAATTTTAAAAAAAGGAAATAGTGGGGGTTCACAACCCCCTCAAATTTAAGATATTATAGGGGATTCATAAACCACTGCTAATCTGTTAGATTAGAGGGGGTTTTTAACCCCTTCTAATTGATGACATTAGAGGGGTTTTTTAACACCCTCTAATTGGTGAAATTAGAGGGGGTTTTGAAATACCTCTAATTGATGACATTAGGGTTTTTTTTGAACCCCCTCTAATTGATGAAATTAGAGGGGGATTTTGAACCTCTTATAATTCATGACATTAGAGGGGGTTTTGAACCTCCTATAATTTATGACATTATAGGGGGTTGTTAACCGCTTCTAATTCAAGAAATCTGATGGAGGTCATGAACCACCGCTAATCCATATGATTATAGGGGGTTTTAAACCCCCTCTAAATTTTTATTTATTTTTTAAAATAAATCTCATAAAAATTCAAATTTTATAATATATATATATATGTGTGTGTGCATGTGTGTGTGTGTATATATATTACATAAACACATTATATAAATGTATTTAAATACATTATAAACGCATATATATAAGGAAATTATATAAATACTAAATACCTATACATATAAAAAAATGTATACATATATAAATATTGGTATACATAATATAAATGTAATTATAAATATATTTATTCAAATTTATAAATTTTTTATATGGTTTTATAAATACTATACATTTGTATTATGATTTATATTATACATATATTATATTAAATACATTTTTCTTGTATATTTTTGTATAAATACATTTATATTATATTATGTATACAAATATATATAATATAGACAAAATTAAATATACATATAAATATATATTGTTTATAATTACATTATATATATAATATTATAAATATTTAATTACATATTAATTTATATATATTATTTAATTATTTTATATATATTGTAGTATACCACATTAATTATAAATTAATTTAATATATATATATATTTCATTTAATTATATTATATATTTCCAATTATATGGAAGTATTTAATTTTATGTGTATATATATATGTTATAATATAAATTTATATAATCGCATACATAAATATATAATATAAATGTATTTTATATAATATATGTATAATATAAATCATGAAATTTATAAATGTATAGTATTTATAAAACCAACATATAATTTTTATAGTTTAAAAAATAGTTGTAATAATAATAATAATTAATAATATTATTGTTACACACACATGTACATATATACAAATATATGAAAATGTTTATATAAATATATATATTATAATTATATCATACCTATAAATATCATATAAATGCATAAATACACACACACAAATATAAATGTATTTACAAATATATGTATCAATATATATTTATATATCTAAATATAATTATTTATTCATATATTATATATACATAGATAATATGTATATATATATTATACACAAATATATTATATATTATCTCATATTTATGCATATAATATATTATATATATATACACACATATTATAGACAAATATAGACATAATATATTCTACACAAATATATTATATATATATTATACACAAGGAGGATTAGTCCTCGAGTGCTGAAATTTTTTAAAAGAATTCTTTAAGCTGCTGAGTTGCATGAGGTTCTCTATGAAATTACTAAATTTTCCAAAGGAAACACCAAGGGGTCAAGTACCGTTGAATCTTACCCATTGAATGATCATGGTTAGAAAACAATAAGGGATAAAGTCTGATAGTTGAATTTAAAACTAGTGCTGTATGAGAGGGAACCCATGTTTTTTTTTCACTTTTCAATTTCTATTTGAATAAATTCTCCTTACTCAGTTGTGTGTCTCTCTACTTTGGTGAACCTTTATTACTGATATTTTCATTGATATATTTTTTCTCTGAATTTATGGATTATTATTTAACAATGTTAGTTACCAATGGAATTGAGGTGGAGGTGGTATGGTTGTCTCAATTGGTTGTGATAATTTCATACTAGTGAAAACCCCATTTGGAATATCAATTCTATAAGGAAGATGTTGTTTTGAATAACATTTGATAACACTTCCATCAAATTTACTTTAGTCAATTTCAATTATCATTTTCTTTTCTACTTTATTATTTAAATCTATTAATTTTTTAGAAACATCAACTTGTCAACCAGATGCTCATTTCACTGGATTAAAAGGGAAATAAAAGTTTACTGTACAATATTGAAAATAGGTTCTACATACCTTGGGAGTAATTAGATTAAATTATTTATACTCTATTTTAGTGCTGCTGCTACTTTTATTTAATTTACTGCTCATTACTTGTTAATTTATGTAGTTCCATTAAAAATCATTCTTAAACTCATCTGATGCATGAAACATTTTGGAGAAATAATATATTTTTTATTTTATGCATCAAACTACCCTATTTTTTTCAAATTACCTCCCTTTAAAGCTACAAATATACTCTTTTTTTTTGTAAATAGAACCAAAAAACAAAAAAAAAAAGAGAAAAAACAAAAAATCAAAAACAAAAAAAAATATAAAAAAACTTTCTTTTCATCCTTCTTAGGTGATAAATGAATTCTATGTTGAGGGGTTCAAGGTATTTAAAATTCTTAGAAATGAATGAATCATTGAGTCACCACCAACACCCATGAACCAACATTCTCCCAAGCCACCTTCCGTCACTACCACCAACACCCTTTCACCCACCACTATAACCCGAATAGTGAGTCAACCGAGTCACCACCCCACCTCTAACAGTGGGTGCCAACCCACTGTTACCCCTCCTCTAGACACCACCATCAAACTACAAACAAAAACAAAACAAAAAAATACAACAATAATAATTTCAACATTAGAAGAAGAAAATCATTAATAACAATCACTTTTTTTTCAATGGTAGAAAGAAAATAAACCACCAAAGACTCTAGATTTGAATACCACAATCCAATAGAAGATGAAAAATCGAACTAACCTAATTCAAAACCAACAGAACCTGAAACCCACACATTCCATCGATGAAGATTACCACTCAAGACAGTACACAAACCACCAGATTTCCACTGCACTGCCTCCTGATCCATTGAGCTGAATCTACCCTTACCTACCATTAAGGTTTTTGAACCCCATCCGCACCCATCAGATCTGATGAATCCAATCCTTATTTACTTTGAACCACCAAAAACATCCTTCTTGACACCAACTCTTGTTGTCGAATCCGTTCAATACCGCAAGTCCCCCTCTCATAGCCGTGTGACCCTCTCCCCCTACTCGAACCAGTGAAAAACCAACCCCCTCGCCCCTCTTCGACCGCCGAGAACCCCCCTCTTTGGATTGATTTTTCACCCCTCCCCTCTCTTATTTTCTTTCTTTTTATTATTTTATATAATTATATATAATAATAATAATAAAATAAATTTAAATACATTAATTATATGTATATATTAATACTTGTATTTATGTATATAATTATAATATATATAATAGTTATTCTATTAATGTATTTTTATATTTGTATAATAATTTTAATAATAATAATTTTAGGTTTATTTAAATAAATATTTATTTATATTTTAATAATTATTTTTGTTTTTATTTATTTTTCTATATTTATATAAGATACTAATATATAGATTTTAATTTTCTTAGTTTTTTTAGAACTGTTTGATGCCTTTTCTTTTTTCTGTTGTTTGGCAGTGATCTGATGAGATCATGGGTAGAGAACTTTATAAGAAGTATGGTTTTTTGAAGAAGCGATGCTCGAGTCACAAAAGTCAAAATAAGTACAGTGAATTACATGAAACATGGGAGATAGAAAGTTGCAACCTATCTGTGACCGTGAGTAAGGATATGCACAATTTTCTATTGAAAAGAAGCAGGATATTCCAAGGTAGAGATTGACACCGATTCCAAAACCATATAGAGTAGGAGGCATATATTGGCTTGATCCATCCATCCATCCAGACACCATTCAACATTTCTATACCTCCCATCATTCACTAATGATCATCATTCACCGAAGCACACATGGACTAGAGGAGGAAACTGAGGTAGGAGTAGTGGATCAAAGGAAGAGCTTGAGGAAGGAAGTTCTCTCAGAAGAGATGTTTTCTATTCTCTTTTATATATTCCTTTTAGTGTTGTTTTTATTCTTATAATGTATAGTTAAGTTTCATAGGGGGGATCATATTGTTATGTTTTGAAATTATTATTATATTATAAGTTAAATTTCTACAATTTCTTCGGTTCACTTTAAGCTCCTAGATCTCATTTAATTCTTGATGAGCATCATTTTATTCACTATGCTACACAATGATAGGTTATGATAGTGATCACCTTGCCTTTTAGTTTTAACTAAAGTACTGAAAATGAAAAATTTTAATGTTCTCTTATCCATTGAGAATAATTTTAATTCCTAAGTGATGATTGAAAGATCATTCAAAAGGAAAGACCGAAGAGATGTATTGATCTAATGAAGCAAGAGATCAATGGATCAACACCATTTTTATCAGCACTAATTCAATTGGTGTTAACTGGGGTATGAAAAAAAAATATTTTATTCAATTCATGACCTTATGATCTCTCTAATCTCATATACTAATTTTCTCTCTCACTATCTGCCATTTTTCTCATGACACCCCTATACCGGTCCATTTCAACCTCATTTTCACAATTTCACTGTCACTTTTTTAGTTTTTGTTATTGTTTTGATTTTTTTAATTTTGTTTTAGTCTGAACAACATTAATTCTTATCTGTGGTTTGATACAGTTCTTACCACTACACTAGTTGTAATTTGTTTTTATAAATTTTAAATTTTCATGAGTTCAATGACCTTGCAATCAAATTTTGGCACCATTGATGGGGAAGGAATATGTGACCAAGTAAAAAAATTCGAAAAAAAAACAAAAACGAAAAAAATTGAAAATTGAAAACTCAAAAAAATACAAAACATTAAAATTGTATAAAAAAGAGTCTAGAAACATTGGTAAACTACATGTACACAATAACCTATAAGTCAGAACTTTTATATCCAATTTAAGAAATTAATCAACATTGTTCATCGCTTAGTAAACAAAGAAAATCAAAAATATAAAATTTAGAAAACTTAGATTTATAAAGAGTTGAAAATAAAGATATGAATTTTCCACATCCTCTAATTTTTTCCCCTAAGAGACATATGATTAGGGATTTCTAAATTCCTACTATTTAAAGCAATCCATATTGCATCAGATTATCTCATGGGTCTAGAAACTATGATATTAAGAAATCTCATCTCTCCCAACTCCCTACTTTCAATGGTCTGATAACAGGGGATTCACTTGAATTCATTATAAATTTTTATGGTACTATCCAGTAATTACCTCTGTGAGATTTGAGTGAAGAGGAGTTGGGGTTGAGATTTTTTCCATTATGTCTTAAGTGGAGGTCCAAGACTTGGTTTCAAAATCTAGATGAGGAAATATTTTAAACTTGGGATGAGGTGTTCAATGCATTTGTTTCCAAATCTTACCCTAGGAACACCACCATTGAGGTTAGGCACAAGATCACAAGATTTTTCTAGGATGAGGGAGAACTTTTTCATGAGTAATGGGATATATTCAAAAGTATTCTTAAATAGAGTCCCATTCACCATTTAGCTCCCCACATTCTCATGAACACTTTTTACAATGCCCTCACCCATTACAAACAAAACCTAGTTGGCCAATCTCATGGGGGTGACTTCTCTAATTCCACTACTGATGAACTTAAAATACTATTTGATAAGTTGTATCAAAAGTACCAACACAATTGCACTGAGAAGAGAATCATCCATAGGGTTGAAACCAACAACAAAGATTCTATTAATGAATAAGTTTTAATGAATCAGTGCTGTCACCGTGGGATGTTTGGTCACACTCAGAAATGTTGTCCTAACTTTGATCTCCCTGTTCAATATGATTAGAGTTCCCAGTTTGTAGTTTATAGTGCTAGAAATTAGGGTGCCTAAGATCCATTCTCAAATCAACACAATTCAAGATACGAAAATTACCCCAATCTATCCTGAGAAGAACTTGATGTGATAAAATAGTCCATTGCCCTTAATTACCAATCATCGCCCAAAACTTATAATTTAAACCAATATGAAGATCAATATTCAAACTCTAAAGGGGATCTTAAAGTAATGCTTTAGAAGGTTCCGAGTGTGATTGGGTATCTAAAAAAAGATAAAAATTTTAGAATTCATAGTTTGGAAGTTTAGATAGGCCAAATGGCTAGAGAATTTTCAGGTAGAGATAAAGGGAAACTGTCCAAAACAATTGAGTCAAACCCAATTGGAAATGTCATGTAAGTAAAAAATTGGTCTGGAATTAAAATTCAATAAACCAATTGGGGAACATTATAGGTAAGATAAAATTAATGTTCAAGCTGAAAATGGAATCTAAAAGATGGAAAATCCCAAATATGGAAATCTGGACAGACCTGGATAAACTGAGAAAAGTGTTGAAAATTCACATGAAAAATCCCAATATCAAAGAAACATGAAGTGAAAATTGATAAAATAGGTAAATAAGAAGTCAATTTTTGATTATGAGGGAAATAACCCACCAATTTTGAAGAATTACCCCCTCCCATCCCTTTTCCACAAAGGTTGAAAAACACCAGTGAACCTGATTACCTCAAGTTTCTTCAGATGTGTTAGAGATTCAATAATAATATTACCTTTGTGGAAGCTTTGAAAAAAATCCCTTTATACCTGAAATTTATTAAAAGGTTCTTAGCTAACAATAGGGATTGAGTTAATAGATCAACAATTAGTTTGAATGAGGATTGCAGTGCCATAGTTCAAAAAAATATTCCTCCCAAACTAAAAGATCTTGGAAGTTTTGTCATTTTTTTATAAAATTGGTCTAAGTGAAGAGATTAGGTGCTTGTGTGATTTAACAACTAGTATCAATCTTATGACCTACCCTCTATTCAAAAAGTTGGTCCTTAGGAAGCTGAAACCAACCTTAGTGACACTGCAGTTAGCTGACAAGTCATTTTCCTACCCTTATGAGTGGGTAAATTATTTTTTGGTTGATGTAGGGAAACTTTAATTTCCCACTTACTTCCTGATTTTGCATATGGAGTGTGACAACATTGTTCCAATCATTTTAGGAAGTCCATTATTGGGCACTTATGGGGCTGTCATTGATGTATAAAAGGGTAAGATGACCATTCAAGCTAGTGAATATTGAAAGGAATTTCAAGTATATAAAGAGTCTCCACTTGAGGTGAGTTGTATGTTGATAGATATTGCTGATGAGGTTTTTAGGGATAAGATTAAAAGGTAAAATCATCATCCCTTTGATGATATAATCACTGAACATTTTCAAGCTAAATTTGTTAAGTCTGAATCCATACAAGAGTTGGAAAGGCTTGGGATAATTGAAAGCCAAATTAGGAAATACATTGTTCAAAACCATGAGGTAATCCTTCCCACACAAAGCTATCTTGATGATAATATTTATTTAACCTATCATAATTTTCAACCCACCCATATTCCAAACCCTATTGCTACTTCCTGTTCTAAATAACCCGAGGGGTGTAATTCTGCTACTGGTACTTTTTCTACTAAGAGTGTAAGTGTTGGAGATGAGGATAAGTTTTGAGTTAGTTTTTTTTTTCAGTTTTGAATTTGAAGGTGAGTATTCTAAATCTATTAATATTGATCTAGATAAGTTTCTAGATTTTTTTTCCACATTTGGATAGTAGGTCCACCCCTACTTATTTGCACCACCAAAATGATGAAATCCTTTTCCATGATATTGAGATATTATTAGAAGGGATTGATTATTCCACCACTGATTCACCTAAGGTTATTCCTCTTTAATTCATCTTGTTATTGACAATTAACCCCTACAACAAATTCTGTTTCTCTTTATAAACTTGTTAATGACATAAGTGTGGGAGAAATTATGAGGGAGTTTGTTCAGAGTGGTACTGGACAACTTAGATATATTATTGAGCTGTTTCCTATTCAACCTCATTATTTGAGTGACATTCTTGATATTGAAGATATTGGTGGAAGGGTGCTTAGTCCTATAGTACTGGAATTTTTTAAAATACTTCTTTAAGCTGCTGAGTTGAATGAGGTTCACTATGAACATACTGAATTTTCCAAAGGAAACACTAAGGTGTCAAGTAATATTAAATCTTACCAACTGAATGATCATGGTTAGAAAAAAATAAGGGATAAAGTCTGGCTGGGGTATTTAAACCTAGTACTACCTGAGAGGAAACCCATGGTTTTCCTTTTTGCAGTTTTCAATTTATATTTGAATAAATTCCCCTTACTCAGTTATGTGTCTCTATTCTTTGGTGGACCTTTATTATTGATATTTTAATTGATATATTTTTACTCTGGATTGATGGATTCTTGTTTAACAGTGTTAGTTTCCAATTGACTTGAGGTGGGTGTGGTTTGGTGGTCTCATTTGGTTGTGATAATTCTGTACTAGTAGAAGCCCCATTTGGAATATCCATTCCAGATGGAAGCTACTATTTTGAAGAACATTTGACAACATTTCCCTCAACTTCAATCTGGTCAATTTCAATCTTTATTTTCTTTTCTGCTTTCTCATTTCAATATGTTCATTTTTTAGGAACATAAACTTGTCAACCAGATTATCTTTTCATTAGTTTAAAAGGGAAATGAAATTTTGTTGTACAAAATTTAAAATAACTTATACATACCCAGAGGTAACAAGATTAAATTATTTTTACTCTATTTTAGTGCTGTTGTTGCTGCTTTCATTTAATTTAATATTCATTTCATGTTAATTTATGTCGTTCCTTTGAAAATCATTCTTAAACTCATCTGATGCATGTAACCTTTTGGAGAATAAAATAATTTGTGCATAATTTTATGGTGGTGGCTGGTGGTTTCTTTTTTATATGATTTTTTGTTTTACTATTTTTTGTTTGGTGTGACAGACAACCTTTTGAACATTCCTATAACCCCTATAAAATTTATTTCAATGTGTTGCACTTCTTAAATATTTTTCAAACTTTTAAACTGTTTCCCACCTTGAGCCTTAGCATTGGAGACAATGATATGAATTATGTGCGGGGGAGGGGTCTTCACTATACTTCATTTATTTTAACTTTTTACACATCAAACTCCCCTATTTTTTTTTCAAATTATCTCCCTTTAAAACTATAAATACACTCTTTTTTTTTCTGTAAATAGATCACATAAACAAAAAAATAGAAAAAACAAAAAATCAAAACAATAAAAAATATAAAAAAAATTATTTTCATCCTACTTAGGTGATAAATGCATTATAATTTGAGTTGTTCAAGGAGTTTAAAACTATTATAAATGCATGATTATTGAGTGTTTTTGCCTTCTATTTCTATGGAATTTCACTTTAGGAACTAGGAAAGGAAGTGTTATGGGATAAACCTTTGTGTAATTATAATTATAACTCAAGAAAACCAAAAATTTTAACTTTAATGTTGGTTGGAGTAGATTATTCAGGGGAGGGGGGTGAATTGAGTATCTATAAATTTTTTTTGTTAAAAAGTGTTATTAAAAAGGTTCTCCAATAAAATTGAATATAGCCTAGTTAATCAAGGTAATACAATTATGAAAGTTTGACTGTTCAAATAACTTCTCAAAAGATTGATGAATTCTCAGTAATTGAAATATGATTTATTGATATTACTTTCGAAGCTATTCTAATAAGGAAAAATAATTACAACTTCTATCCAAGATTAACTATCAAAGTAAATCTAGTGATTTCTGAATTATATAGTAAAACAGAGAAAAATTAAATTAAACAACACAATGGATAAAACAAGTGGTTCAGTCTCAAGTTGAGACCTAATCCACTCCACTTGGTGACCACCTTCCACCAAGTAGTTTATATTAATAAAAATGATCCACACCCTGGATTAGGGTAAAAAACAATGCACAGGATTATCCAAGTCACATGAACTCTTCCATAGTTCTTCTTGGGTAAAAACTGTCAGGTCACACAAGGACCTCTTCCACATTTATCTGTGGGAGTAAACAAGTGTAAAAAGATATTATAGGAATGATATCTTGTATCCTTCAGTTTAATGCAGGAGACAGTGTGTATATTTAATACAGAGACACACACACTGCTTGAAAGCTAAAAACAATACATAGCTGAGCAAAGATGATGAAATAAGGTTAGAAGTGCTCTAGGTGTTATTCTATGTATCTTTGGACTTCTAGGATGAGGAAAATTCAAGTATCGAGTCCTCTTATGAGAAACAGAGTATCGAAAGTCTAATGCTCTGGTTTCCAGTTAGATCTAGCTCGTGTTCTTAGTGGAATTGATATTGCGAAGATGATTTGGATCTAATATGTGGTATTCAAAATTTTTGATTCGAGAATGATTCGGGCATTCTTCAGATGTATCTTGGTTCATGTATCAGTCCACTTTTTGAGAATGTTCATTCTTTTGATACACACTAGTACTCGTCACTTGTTTCAGGTCCACTCTTTTCTTTTTATTCAAGGAGTGCATGTGTTGGAGCCGACATGATGCATGTATCTTGAATATCGTACCTCATATTGTTTGGAGACATGTCTAAAAAGAAGTATTAATTATATAAGTGAATTTAAAAGACTCAAATATGACTGTTATAAATTAAATTGAAAACAAAAAAAAAAGATTAAAGAATGGTGTCACAATCTGTCTAAAAACAGTGTCACATGTAAATGGGGTCACCATGAAATGGTGTCTTCTTCTTTACCTTTGAGCGGTAAGATAGTCATGATATCATAATTGTGTTAAGATCAGGGACTGGTATCATAGATGTGGTGTTAGGATCATGGTGTCTGGTCCTTTTCCAAACTTCGAACGATGTCTTAGCATGAAACCAGTGTCATAGATTTCATGAGATCTGAAACTGGTTACGGTGTCTAGTCATGATGTTTGGGTCATAGTGTCTGGTCATGGTGTCTGGGTCCTTTTCTAGAGAACCTGAACCGACGACAGACTCATAATTTCTCAGACATAGCCAAATATTTGTATACAAACTTAAGTAGTAATATTCACCGAATGAATTAGACTTAATCATTCATAAAATAAATCATTTTAGAACAAAGTTAAATATAGTTTATAATAATCAGTCATGATTTATAGGAATAAATATCCTGAGAAAATTTATTTAAAGCATAAAGAGACCAAGAATATCTACATGATATGAGTAGATTAAATAGGAGTAACAATTTGTGATCATTAAAGCATGATTAAAACTTGAGGAGTCCAAAAATATCTCCCTTTTTTATGATAAAAAATCATATGAGTGAGATATTTTTTCTTAGTGTTTTTTCTCTACCTTAGTGTACATGTCTCTCCCCCTTTTGGGATTATCAAAAAGTGTAAAAAAGTAAATAAGAGAATAGACAATAAGAGTTCATAGTGAATTAGATGGAGAAAGATGTGACATTACAAGCAGTATAAAACAAAATAAAAAATATCCCTATCAAAATATAGTGTTCACTTTTCTTTAGCACTCGCTGTCTTCTCTTTTCCCTTGGCAGCAACATCAGGAGGAGCCACAGGAGCAGAGGAAGAATTTTAAGAAGGGAGTGAACAAACAGTTAGAGAAGGAAGAGGGAGTCCTTAAAAAATATAGGGTGCCAATGTTCGTTTGGTGGAAGACTGAGGTAATTGTTGGTCAAGGATAATAGGTCTGATATGACTTAGATCTTGACAAAAAGACATAGAGGTAGAGGCAAAGGCAGTGGATGAGGAAGGAGGAAAACCAGGTCACATGGGTGTAGCTGTAGGAGCCACAATAGTAGTGCTCTGCACATGAAGATAAGGCCTCAATAACTTAACGAAGTCAGTAATAATATCACCACCATAATGCATCTCTTTCTCAAAATCATCTTTGTTCTCCATGAACTGTTCCAACAAAGGAGTGAAATCTTTCAGCTTTTGAACTTGAATTTTGAAATCTTGAGTGATAGGAGGAATTTTCAAATTCTCTACAAGGTACTTGAAATGATTTTTCATATCATGCTTATAGAAAATCCTATTGAAGTAAAAATACACCTTCTTAGTAATTTCTTCCTGAGCATTATTTTCAATCTTTGAATGAATCCTTACCAAATCAAGGACTCTATTGCTATTTTTGACAACCATTGAAAAACTCTCCTTGTCAAATCCACTTAGCACTAATTGATGTTCCTCCTTAACAATAGTTATGAGAAGATCATTGTCAAAGGGTTGAGATGATTGTACAGAGCTACTAGAGGCTATAACAACTGAAGTGAGGGACTTTAGTTGATTCAGAACTTTCTGTAGACATCTCTTATATTCATCGGTCAATTATTTGAGACCAATAACAAGATCATGCATTTCTTGAACTATATTCTTGTTTCTCTCATCCACCTTGTCAGCTAAAGAAGTTAGGTTTGGTTAAATCAGAGAGGAAAATTCCTATGGAATCTGACCACTAACATCCTCAACATGATAAGAAATAGGATCTAGTCCTGATTTCAACACTTTCTGTATATCTTCAACCATAACTCTGAGAGACTTCACTTCATCACTCAACTATATGTTCTCAATTCTAACCTCTTGAATTTCATGAATCATTTTTCACTTAATCTTCCATACAATATTTTCTTATAGAAGGGAAACATCCCTCTCACTTAAGTTTTTCACAGGAGAAGGTTGAGAGTTCATGATATTTTCAAATCCAGCTAATAAAGTATCTCTAAAGGCTTTTAGATCATTCTGATTCATGAAAGTAGGAGGTTCTTGTAAAGGTTTAGGAATAGGAGTTGAGACAGGATCAAGTTTTTTTGTAGAGATTACTTCAAGAGAAGATATCGGTTTCAATTTAAACACAGTAGACATGTCTATGCCTTTAACCGAGGCTTCCTGGGTATCATTCACATAAAAGTAGATAGGGAACTTGTACCAAGTTTCTAAAGTTATTTGATCAATAAGGTTAGGAATTTCAACACTTTCTAGACTAGGGTGCTTCTACCCCTCAACAATTTCATCTCTTATAGGACTAAGAGATTCAATTATTTAATCTATTTCCAAAATTTTATCTCCAATAACTTCACCCATGTATTTTCTAGCTAACTTAAAGGCTTGATCCATTCTTTCCTTAGCAGATAGGATAATCTCAGGGTCATCTTGTTCCACCAGGTGTTCCTCAAAAGAAGCTTTTTTCTCAAGATAAAGTTATTCTTTTAGATTCTCTTACAGAACATCATTTTCCCTTACATTGACAATGGTTTCTTTAGGAAAAATTACTTCCTTCTCAACTATGTCTTGAGGAACATGTCCATTGTCTTACCTATCTAAGACAATTTCCCCTGTAGGTGCAACAACCTCCTCCTCCTCTTCTTCAATAAGATATTCAATAATTTCATCTGGTTCCAAACTAGAATCAGAGATGTCCTTAGGTTTTTAAGAATGATAAACCCTATTAAAATTTTCATACAACCTTTCATTATCCTCCACCCAATCCTTTTTCCATGGATTCCAATTAATTTTCATTCTTTTGACTGTAACCTTTGAGATACAGAATTCACAGTCCTTGAGGACTTCTTCATTAAGTCCAACCATTCCTTTAGCATATAGTATAACAGATATTAACCTTGAGTAGAACAAGGAGGTAGACTTTGAGGTTGCCTTAATCAAATCACACATATGAAGTGTGACATACTTGTACAGGTTAATATTATATCCATTATTCATAAGATGTATCAAAAATAAATCTTGGTATTTGAGGGTAGAAAAATTTCATTTTCTTGGACTAATAAGATTCTGAATAAACTTAAAAAACAATATGGTTTCACCATCTAGATCAGTAGCAATAACTCTTCTCTTGGTTTTATTACCAGTCAAGATTACCAAGGCTTCTTCTAAAACAAAGATATCACTAGGAGGAGGAGGACCTCTCTGATAGTCCTAAAAAATTCCTTTATGAGGTATACCTAGGAAATTATCCCATAAACTCAAAGAAAAGGTACATCTTTGGCCATTGATCTAGCTTCTTAAAACAAAATAATCTTCTATATTGAAAGAGAATTGAACAAACTGATAGAACTGAGTAACTAGCTTTGGGTAAATCTTCCTGTTCTCTTTTGTGAACCAGGACAACCATCTTTGATCTTTCGTTACTTTAAGCACTAAATAATTACTTGAAAGAAACCACTTTGGGAAGATTTCTTTTTCTAGTACCACTATTCTATTAACAAGATTCAGATTCAAAGGACCTTTGGGTGCTATCTTCGATGCTTTTTTCATTTTCTTCTTTGATCTGTGCTTCTCAAGAGTTGATGAAGATAGGTGTTTCATTCTAGGAATTCAGTGAAGGTTCAAGAGAGAGAGAGAGAGAACTTAAGGGTTGAAGTAGGACTTATGGTTTGAGATAAGAGAGCACGAGTGAAGAAAATAGTGAAACCTATTTCATTTTTATCATTTAGGGATATCAAGCATCGAAAATTCAAAAGCACGGGAAAGAAAAAGAATAAAACAATCAATCACAACGATATGGGTTATAATGTATAAATAAAACAAGAATGTTTTACTATGGTGAGACTGGAACAGACTTTCACGGTGAGACCGTAACAGGTTGTCACAGTGAGACCTTAACAGGTTTTCACGGTGAGACTGTAACATGTTTTCATAGTGTCATCTCTACTGTGTGACTTCAAAATGGTGTGACCATATTGTTTGAAATAGTATGTGAAAAATGGTAACCTAGAGACAGTAATCATGAGACCGTAAACATGAGACATAAAATTTAAGACAGTAATTTTCAGAACTATAAGAGTGAGACAGTGACTCGTGAAACTGTAAACTGTGAAACAATAAGATGTGAAATAGTATGTTTTGAAATCAGTTCATTTTCTACTTAAGATTTATAATTTCTAATTCATGTATGATGTAATCTATTCTTTCAAAATTTAATGGTTTGGTGAATATATTAGAACACTGATATTCAGTTCCAATGAATTCCAAAGTGATATCACCTTTTTGATAATGGTCTCTCAAAAAGTGATCTATTACATCAATATTTTTTTTCCTATAGTGTGAAACAAGATTTTTTGAGATGTTAATAGCACTTGTATTGTCACAATTTATAGGTACATGCCTGAATTGATATCCATAATCTAGTAATGTGTGTTTCATCCATAAAATTTATGCACAACAACTACCAGTGGCTATGTATTCAGATTCAGTAGTAGATAATGAAAATAGAGTTTTGTTTCTTATTACACCATGATACTAGAGACTTGCCTAAATGGTGACATGTTCCAGAGGTGCTCTTTCTATATAATTTACAACCACTGAAATAAGCATCAGAATAACTAACTAAATCAAATGACTGTCCTTTG
This sequence comes from Viscum album, assembly GCA_963277665.1. Taxonomy (NCBI): domain Eukaryota; kingdom Viridiplantae; phylum Streptophyta; class Magnoliopsida; order Santalales; family Viscaceae; genus Viscum; species Viscum album. Next base: position 227,985,674 of record OY728129.1, on the reverse strand, counting down.
GGATAGAACAATCTTAGATTGGGTGTACGTTTGAGGTATTTGAAAATACTTTTAACAGCATTTAAATGAGATTCCTTAGGGTTTTCTTGAAAATGATTACACATACATACACTAAACATAATATCAGGATGGATATCAGTTAAATAGAGTAAGCTTCCAATCATTCCTTTGTAAGTGGTTTGATCAACAGATTTTCCATCTTCATCAAGATCCAACTTACAAGTAGTACTCTTGGAGTGTCACTAATTTTTGTGCTATCCAAGATAAAATGTTTTAGAAGATATTTAGTACATTTGATTTGATTTAAAATAATACCATCATTATTTTGAAAGATTTTAAATCCAAGAAATAATTTTATTTCACCCATTATACTCATTTAAAAATCGTTTTGCATCATTTTAGAAAATTCAATACATAAATAATTCTTTGAAGATCCAAAGATAATATCATCTACATAAATTAGAACTACTAAAACATCATTAGAAATTCATTTTATAAAAAGGTTAGGATCATCTATTCCTTTTATAAAACCTTTGGAAATAAGAAAAGTACATAATCTATCATAACAAGCTCTTAGAGCTTGTTTTAAATCATATAAATCTTTTGATAGTTTAAAAACATGATTTGGAAAAAGTGGATTTATAAAACCAGGTGGTTTCTCAACAAAGAAATCCTCAGTTATATACCCATTTAGGAATGCACTCTTAACATCCATTTGATATAGTTTGAAATTCAGATGAGTAGCATAAGAAAATAGGATTCTGATGGCTTCAAGTCTAGTTACCGGTGCAAAGGTTTCCTCATAGTCAATTCATTCTTCTTAACTATAGCCTTATGAAACCAATCTGGCCTTGTTTATAACTATATTACCAGCTTCATTTACCTTATTTATGAATACCCACTTAGTGTCTATGGTAAGTGTTTCTTTAGGTCTGTTAACAAGTTTACAAACTTTGTTCCTTTCAAACTGATTAAGTTATTCTTGCATATCCATTACCCAAAATTCATCATTGATAACATCATTAATGTTATTAGGTTCAAGTCATGACAAGAAAACTTGATGTTCAACCTGATTTCTATGAGAAGATCCATTTTGAGTTCCTTTATCTAAATCTCATACAACAGAATCTAAAAGATGGTTCTTAAGGGTTCTATCAACTCTAGAAAAAGAGGGACTAGTGGTTTCAGGTTCATCAATAGGTTCGGGTTCATTCTGACTTGAATTTGGAGAATTTATAGAACTGGAAGTTTTCACAGATTCCTTTATAGGATGGTTAGAGGATTTAGCATTGATGTCCAGATTTGACATATCATCTTCTAAGTTCTCTAGAGTGGTCTTAGTTTTATGTGGATATATCTTATCAAAATTGACATGGACATATTCTTCCACACATTTAGTTCTTTTTTTAAACACTCTACAAGCTTTACTAGAGATTGAATATACAATAAAAATTCCTTTATCACTCTTGGATGAAAACTTTTCAAGATTGTCCTTAGTATTAAGGATATAGACTTTTCAACCAAAAACTTTTAAGTGGATTACTTTGGGTTTTCTATTGTTACACAACTCATATGGATTTATTTTAAGAATAGGTCTAATCAACAATATATTAATGATATAACATGCTGTATTTACTGCTTTATCCCAAAAATAAATAGGCAAGTCATATTCACTAAGAATGGTTCTAGTAATTTCTTGCAAGGTCCTATTTCTTCTTTCTAAAACTCCATTTTATTAAGGTATTATAGGGGTAGAGAAATTACAACTATAGCCATTTTTTGAAAAAAAGGATTCAAACTCTTGATTCTCAAATTCACGACCATGATCACTTCTTAAGGATTTAATTCTAAATCCACTAAGATTTTCTACAGTTTTAGTATATTTGGTGAAATGATAACAAGCTTCACTTTTGTGAGCCAAAAATAAAGTCCAAGTATATCTCAAAAAGTCATCTACAAGAACATAAACATAGTGCTTCCCATTTAAACTAGAAACTCTAGATGGTCCAAACAAATCCATGTGATCTAGTTTGAGAGGTTGATAAGTTGAAACTTCTTTCTTTTGTTGGAAGGAAATTTTGTGTTGATTTCCCTTTTGATAATGATTAAACACTTTATCATTTGGAAACTCAAGTTTGGGTAGGTCTTTAACTAATTCTATTCTAGTTAGCTTTCTAAGGGAGTGAATATTACAGTGTCCTAGTCTCCTATGCCAAAGTCAAGACTCTTTGTGAAATACACTTAAACATGAAGTATTTTTAGAAACTAATGAATCTAAGTTAATAGAGTATACATTTTCATGTCTTAATGCAGAAAACAATAATTCATTTTTAGAATTAAAAACATTACAAGCATCATTCTCAAATTTAACATGAAATCCATCATCACATAGTTATGAAATACTAAGCAGGTTATATTTCAATCCATTAACAAAAAGTACTTTGGAAATTAAAACTATGTTAGAGTTACTGATTTGGCTAAGGCCAATGATTTTTCTTTTGAAATTATCACCAAAAGTAACATGTACACCATCAATTTTTATTAAGTTCTTGAAGCATGAATATTCTCCTATCATGTTTCTTGAACACCCACTATCCAAGTACCATAATCTTTTGTAGGAGATCTTTAAACTATTTTCATAAAAAATAGTCAAATAAAAATAGAATTTGGTACCCATATTTGTTTGGGTCTAGTAATATTAGTGAATAATTATTTAAGATCCCACATCTGCCTCATAGGTTTCCTATAATCATTATGTAAAGTGCTTGAAAAATAAACTCTATTTGGTCTAAAAAAGATTGAAACAGTAGAGAATGTATCATAAATTGAACTAGAATAATGTTTTCCTAAACTAGGAGTAAAGATGTATGTCCTATATTTAGAAACAAAATTGGTTTTTCCTAAATTTATTTTACCAGGTTGATATCCAATACCAGTAGTATATTTAGGATTAATCTATTTACCTAGAATTTGTACCAAATTATCTTTATCATTTGTAAACCTTTTAAGGGCCTTTTTCAATTTCTCATTAAATAGATTTAGTTTATTGTTTTCTTTGAGTAATTTAACATTTTTCCCTCTTTCTATAGTAAGTTCATATTTAATAGTTGAGGTAAGAGAATGTTTTTTCTTTAAAGACTTGTATTTATCTTTTAGTTCATTACATGTCTCTTAAAGAATATTGCAATACTCAAACATTTATTCTTTAGAAATATATTCAGAATCACTTTAATCTCCAGAATAATAGGAATTTTGTACAGGAGATGTCAGGGTTACATCAGACGTGTTTTTCATGAAACACATATTGTGTTTGTTAGCTTGTTCATCATGTGAAGACTCCGAGTCACTTGAACTATCCTCAGGATCACACCAAGTTGCTTTAATTTCCTTTTTGTAATTTATTTCTTTGTCCTCGTATTTCTTTTTACACTTGATCTTGGGACAATTATCCTTTATATGTCCCTTTCGATTACATTCAAATCATACTATCTCATCAAACTCATCACTTCTTTTCCAATATTTCTTCCAGCTTCCCTTTTGATCATATCTTCCTTTAAAGTTAGGATTTATGAAAATTTTCTTCTTCTTATAAAATTTCTTAAACCTTCTGGGTAATTAAGCTAAATCCTAATCACTTTCAGGTGATTATTGTTCATTGCTAGAAATTTCTACAGAGATTTCCAATTTTCCTTTTTCTTTGTGTTTGGAGGTAGTGGTCTTAAATGCAACAATTTTTTTTGGGGTTCATCCTCCTCTTCCTTGTTGACTTTTATCTCCTCTTCATACATCATTAGTTTCACAATGATTTCTTTGAAATGTAATTTGTTGATGTCACATGACTCTCTAATAGAGATAAAGGTTCCTCTCCATATATCAGGTAGGCATCTGAGAATCCTTCTGATTTGTTATTTAGAAGCAACCTCTCTTCCAAGAGAAATCATTGTGTTGAAAATTTTGTTGAACCTGAGATACATTTCAGAAATAGGCTCATCAGGTTTAATTTTAAAGTTATAATATTTAATAGTATAAGTATTAACTCTCATTTCTTTCACACAAGAAGTCCCTTCATGTGAAATAGAAAAAGTATCCCAAATTTCATGGGCAGTTTTACATGTATAAATTCTATTAAATTAATCATCTCCTAAAGATAAATATAAATAATTCATGGATTTGTAATTGTTATTATAGGAAGTCTTGGTTGGGTAATCCCAAGTAATTCTATCAGTAGAAGGAATCTTATACTCATCTATAATTGAACACCAAATTTAAAAACCCTTACTTGCTAAATGCATTTTCATTTTAATCTTCCATTGGGAATAATTAGTTCCATTAAAGAATGATGGTATGTCTGTTATAGAACCTTCCAATCTATTATCCATAATAAAGAAATACTTTTAAAGAGCTAGAAATTTATAATTAACATAATTTTACAGATCTTTAAAGTACAACTAAAATCATAGTTGAATAGTTTAAACAATTGAGTCTTAAAATACTTTTTTGATACCAAATATTGGTCGGAGTATATTACTCAAGAGGGGGGTGGGGGGTGGGGGGTTAATTGAGTATCTATAAAAGTTTATGTTAAAAATTGTTCTTAAAAATGTTCTCCAATAAAATTAAATACAGTCTTGTTAATCAAGGTAATACGATTATGAAATTTTGACTGTTTAAATAACTTCTCATAATATTGATTAATTCTCAGTAATAGCAATATGAGTTATTGATATTACTTTAGAAGCTATTCTAATAAGTCAAAATAATTATAACTTCTATACAAGATTAACTATCAAAGTAAATATAGTGATTTTTGAATTATATAGTAAAATAGAGAAAAACTAAATTGAACAACACAACGAATAAAACTAATGGTTCAGTCTCAAGCCAATACCTAATCCACTCCACTTGGTGATCACCTTCCACCAAGAAGTTTATATTAATAAACTTGATCCACACCCTAGATCAGGGTAAAAAACAGTGAACAGGACTATCTAGGTCACACGACCTCTTCCATAGTTCTTCATGGGTAAAAACTATCAGGTCACACAAGGACCTCTTCCACACTTATTCGTGGGAGTAAAAAAGTGTAAAAAGATATTCGGGGACGGATATCTTGTATCCTTCAGTTTAATATAGGATACAGTGTGTGTATTTAATATAGACACACACACACAACTTGAAAACTAAAAACAATACATAGTAGAGAAAAGATGATGAGATATGGTTAGAAGTGCTCTGGGTGTTATTCTAAGAAGCTATGGACTTCTATGATGAGGCAGATGCAAGTATCGAGTCCTCTTGCGAGAAATAGAGCTTTGAAAGTCTGATTCTCTAGTTCCCAGTTAGATCTAGCTCGTGTTCTTCGTGAAATTGGTATTGTGAAAATGATTTGGCTCTGATTTGTGGTATTCCAGCTTTTTGATTCGAGAATGCTTCGTGTGTTCTTCAGATGTATCTTGGTGCATATATCAGTCCACTTTTTGAGAATGATCATGCTTATGCTACAAACTACTACTCGTCACTTGTTTCAGGGCCACACTTTTATTTATATTCATGGAGTATATGTGTTGGAGCCAATAGGATGCATGTATCCTGCACCTCGTACCTCGTACTATCAGGTGACATGCCTACAAAGAATTATTAATTATGTTAGTGCATTTAAAAGACTCAAATATGACCATTAGAAATTAAATTAAAAGCAACAAAACTGATTAAATAATGGTGTCCCATTCTGTCTAGAAACAATGTCACATGGAAACGGTGTCACCACGAAATGGTGTCTTCTTTTTTTTCCTTTGATCGGTGAGACAATCATGATGGAATAGTTATGTTAAGACCAGGAACTGGTAACATAGATGTAGTGTTAGGATAACGGTGTTTGGTCTTTTTCCAAACTTCTAACGGTGTCTTAGCAAGGAACCAGTGTCATAGAATTCATGAGATCTGAAACTGGTAACGGTGTCTGGTCAATGTGTCTGGGTCACGGTGTCTTGTCACAGTGTCTGGGTACTTTTCTAGATAACCAGAACTGGTGGTAGACTCATGGTTTCTCAGACTTAGCCAAATATCTGTATACTAACTTAAGCAGTAATATTCACCAAATGAATTAGAATTAATCATTCATAAAAGAAACTATTATAGACCATGGTTTAATATAGTTTACAATAATCAGTCATGTTTTATAAGAATCAATATCTTGAGAAAATTTATTTAAAGCATAAAGAAACCAAGCATATATACATGATATGAGATAGATTAAATAGGAGTAACAATTTGTGATCATTAAAACATGATTAAAACATAAGGATTCAAACATTTAACCTAGGGGACACTTACTTTTTAAGAAAACACTTTAGGGATCCTACTATAATGATAATCATATAAGTCCTTTGGATCTAGAGTAAAATGGGAAAATGAGATATGACATTGAGTCTCTGAGATAAGGTCGCTGGGTGTATTTTTGTTAATAAATAAAATCAAATTTCAATTACAATAAGTTCTATTAATAGTGATTTTCATGGTAAATATGGATAAGAAAAATTAAAATAAATTTCCTGGTAAAAAACGATCTCATTTAGGTGAGGGTAATTTTAAACCCAAATAAGTAAGGAGACAATTGACTTATTTAACTATCATTTGAGTTGAATCAATGAAGTGATGAAATAATAATAATAATAATAATAATAATAATAATAATAATGGATTCTCAATTTATGGAATCTAGGGGAGAGTAATTACTGATGGTATCTCTCGTTAAAGTTTTAATTATACATTTATCTAACCAATTTCACTCCTAAAACTGAAACCCATTTTTAATAGAAATAAGGAAGTTTGTTATATTCTTATAGGAGACATGATTTTTAAAGAAATTAAGGTATTTATGGTTTCCTTTGACTCAGACTCACTTAGACTTAGGTAGGATGGTCCTTTATTTTTTCAATTTTTTAAATAAGTAAAACACATTGAATTATCTAGGAGTGCAATTGATTAAGTGTGGGGGAGTTTGATGTGTCCTTTGCTTCTCTCTCTTTTCCAAAACAATTTTCTTAAATAATTGTTCTTTATTATTAAAATATTATATATTTTTTAATAATTAAAAATTGTTTTCATTTTTATATTATATTCTTTAAATTATAATTTGTTGTTAAACTTATATTTTTAGTATTTATTTTAGTCATTTTAAAAATTTTATAATTAATTAACTAATTCTATTGTAATTAAAGTTTTTATTATTTAGTTTTTATTTAAGTTATAATTTCTCATTTTCCTTTTTTTTAATTCTTTCATTACATCATTTTTTTGTGTTTTTTAAAATATCAATATCTATTTTTTTCTCATTTTCTATTTATTCTTTATTTAATTGTTTTTGTAATTAATAAATTCTCAATTTGTTTCCTATTTATTTTTATTTAATCATTTAACTTATTTTCATTGCTTTTGTAATTATTTTTTTGTTCTTCTGTTATTTTTTATTTTATAAATTAATTCATCTATTCAATTATTTTATCATTTTAATTTTTTAATAAATAAATCTCATTTTGGTTTTAATATTTTAAATAATTTAGTTTAATTTTTTAATTATATGATTTTATTAATTATGTTAATTAATTTAAGCAACTTGAATTTGATTTTTTTGTTTTAACAAATTAACTTTTATGAATCTATTTTGTTTAAATGTTAAAATAAGTCACCAAATTGAAATGTGAATTAAATTATGTGCTGAATAATTATAACCCAAATAATTTAATATTTAACTATTTAAAATGTGAATTTTAATGTTTTAATTTCTTTTTTAATTTTATTTAATTTATTTTTTTGAGTTAAATTAATTTATTACCTTAATTTGTAAATTTATTTTGTTTGATTTGTTTTTAGGACCTACTGCCAAAACCGAGGACCTGCCGCCAACAATGATTCACCACCAAATTTACCTGTCGATAGTCTTCACCCACCATTGGACCCAATGGTGGCTCCCAAAGCACTATTGGAAACTCCCAATAGTGAATCAAAAGATTCACCATTACACCTCCTCCAATGATGACTCATTGAGTCACCGAAAACACCCATGACCCACTATTCTCCCAAGCCACCTTCCGTCGCCGCCACCAATACCCTTTCACCCACTACTGCAATCTTAATGAGGACTCAATTGAGTCACCACCACCCACCTTCGGCGGTGAGTGCTGACCCACCACCTCCCATCCTCCAGCCATCACCATCAACCAGAACCAATGGTAGAACAAAAAAATACAACAAGAACAATTTTAACATGAGTTGAAGAAAATCATCAAAGAAAGTAGAAATTTTTTCAGTGGCAGTAAGGTAATAAACCACTGAAGACTCCATTTTCGAATACCACAAACTAGAAGAAGATGAAAACTCGAAATAACCCAATTCAACAACAACCGGACCTACAAACCTTACCTACCACATATGAAGAAGACTGCCCGAGCCTATGCACGAACCACCAGACCAGTGCTGCACTGTTGCCTGATTTGTCGAGCTAAATTTACCCTTGCATGCCATCGGGGCTTCCAGACCCCATCCTCACCCCACCCAATCTACTGAATATGATGCCTCACCACTTTTAACCACAAAAAACAGCCTTCTCGGTGACGCCGCTTGTCGTTGAAGTCACTGAATACCACTAGTCCCCCTCTCGGAAACACGTGACCCTCTCAGCTTGCTTGAACTAGTGAAAACCTAACCCCCCACACCCCTCTTCAACTGTCAATCACCCCCCCTCTTTGGATCGATTTTTCACCCCTCCCCCTCTCTTATTTTCTTTCTTTTTATTATTATATATAATTATATATAATAATAATAATAACAATAATAAAATAAATTTAAGTAGATTAGGTGTATGTATATATTAATACTCGTATTTATGTATATAATTATAATATATATAATAATTATTATATTAATATATTTTTATATTTATCTAATAATTTTAATAATAATAATTTTATGTTTATGTAAATAAATATTTATTTATATTTTAATAAGTTTTTTTTCTATATTTCCATAAGATAATAATATATAGATTTTAACTTTCATACTTTTTTAGAACTATTTGATGCCTTTTCGTTTTTCTATTGTTTGGCAGTGATCTGATGAGATCATGGGTAGGGAACTTCGTGAGGAGCATGGTTGGTTGAAGAAGCGATGCTCAAGTCACCAAAGTTGGAAGAAGTACCCTGATTCCAAAACCATCTAGAGCAGGAGACATACATTTTCTTGATCCATCTTTCCATTTGGACACCATTCCATATATCTATATCCCCTAATCATTCACCAACAATCACCATTCACCGAAGCACACAAGGACAAGAGGGGGAAACCGAGATAGGTTAAGAGGATTGGAGTAGGATCTTGGGGAATAAAGTCATCTTATAAGAGATGTTTTCTATTATATTTCTTCTTATTATTTTCATCATTATTTTTATTTTTATCATGTGAGGTTAAGTTTTATAGGGGGAATCATATTGTTATGTTTTAAAATTATTATTATTTTCTACTCTTAATTTCTACAATTGTTTCGGTGCACTTTAATCTCTGAGATCTCATTTCATTGTTGATGAGAATCATTTTCTTCACTATGCTACATACCTACAAGTGATGATAACGATCACCTTACCTTTGAATTTTAACTGAAGTACTAAAAATGGAAAATTTTATTTTTCTCTTTTCCATTTATAATCATTTTAATTCCTAAGTTATGATTGAAAGATCTTTTCTAAGGAAAGATCAAAGAGTTGTGTTGATCTAATAAAGAGAGATCTCAGTGGATCAACAAAATTTTTCTTAGCACTAATTCAATTGCAGTTAGTTAGAGTATTAATATAAAATATTTTATTCAATTCATGATAGTCTGTTCTTCCTAATATCATCCATTGATTATCTCTATCTCTGTCTTCCATTTTTCTCACTGCACCCTACACTAATCCATTTCACCCTCATTTTCACAATTTCACTATCACTTTCTTAGTTTATGTTATTACTTTTTATTTTTTTAGTTTTTCTTTGGTCTAAACAATATTAGTCCTTGTCTGTGGTTCAAGAACTTTTTTACCACCACACTAGTAGTAATTAGGTTTTATAAGTTTTAAATTTGTACGATTTCAACGGCCTCACTGTCAGTGAGATCCTCTCTACTATATTAAGCTGAAACTTTAGCATCAAACCTAGACTCATCAATATTCTCACCAAAGCCTCTAATAATACTGAAAATTTCATTCACCTGTGTAAAAATTGCATCAATTTTTTCATCTTAGACCATCTTTATTTCTTCAAATTAGATCCTCTATATTTTCATCTTAACTTATTTTACTTTATCATTTACCCTATAGTTTCTCTCAATCTTATCCCATATTTCTATCACAGTTTTCAATCCAATCTTTTTAGTGTAGACTTTATCAGATAAAGACTTTAGAATAAAATTTATTTCGTTCCCATCAGTATCTAAGTTTCTTTAATTTATAAGATTCATTTTATCTCTTCTAACAATCAGTGGGAAAACATCTGTAACTACACAAAAAACTTATAGGTCAAGTGAGATAAGAAATAGAATAATTCTATTCCTCTATACATGGTAGTTCTTTCTATACATAATATATTACTCAAGATTTTGATATAGGGAACCAACACTTTGATACTACTTAAAATACCTAAATAATTTATTCACCACTAATGGGGGGGGGGATGAATTGGTATTAGTTGTCTTTTATAATTTCTTTTTATTAGAAATAAACCCCTATTATGGGTTTAAACATGATCCCCTCAAGTTTTCCACTCATCCTTACTCATATGAAATAAAAAAAGGCAAAGAATAAGAAGGTTATATAAGGTTTAGACCTAGTGTGGGTTTCTTCTCATTTCCATATTTAACTCCCATACAATAATAGATTCTCTACTACTAATAAATTCAAATACAAGAGGATAATCTAGGTATTATCCTATATCCTTGTTCATCAGCATCTCACTGGGATTTACACAATATCCTACTAGGATTTACACAAAATCCCACTGGTTATACAATGATTAGAACAAGATGAGAAAGAATTTTTATGAATATAGTTTCTTTATAAACTATTGATGATCTTACCCTTGACCCTTCAATATAGATGGAATAACCTGATCACTTAACATAGAATCAAATGATGATCCACTCTTTGAAACTCAAACTCAAACTCAATTCTCTTGAACACTCAAGATCACGTGGATGATCAAATCTTCTGAACTTTGAGTTACATACCCCCTCTTTATCATAGTTTTTCAATTCTATATTTCTTAGAAAATTCTCCATCACTCTTCTCTCTCATTGTTAAATACTCATATATAGTATTTTTCAAACTCTCAAAATTAAAAATAATCTAGGTACTATCAATTATGTTTCAAAAAAATTTAAGCTTCATTTAATAGAATCTTACTACATGATCCTCCATGATTTTCTCATTCAATTTAAGCTCAAGTTAAAGAACCCATGATCTTAGAATATTCTCTCTTTCATCAAATATATGTCGAACAAAAATTCCTCTTATACCCATATTGTTTCTCAGAAGATATATATAAACTCATTCTATAATCTTCTCCATCCATTAACAATAATGATAATAATTTAAAAAATAATAATTTGTGAATTCCAAGAATACCCATGCCTTCTTCCTTACTAAAACAAACTCAAGCTCAACCAACTTCAATATACTCTCTAACAAAAAAATATTCTGAAAAAATAACCTTGTAACTCAAATAATCATCCATTTGAAACACAAAAATAATCACAACACATAAAGATTCAAATTATTATTTGAGCTCCAACATAGTAAATTATCATCACAAAAACATTCTATATTTAATATCTATAGATTATTCAAAAACAAATATATCTTGAAGCCACACAATAATTTTTTAGATAAAACATCTTAGAACAATTACCATTTTTTAAATATAACATGAAATAACTTGAATCACACTTCATAGATGATGTTTTACTCTTTGAAAATCAATTTGATCATCACCAGGTTTTCATTTCTTCAGAATATTCAAATTCTAGAAACTCAGAGTTTCACCTAGAAAACTCACTTGATAAAAATATAAGTATGTAACTAACCATGAGTCAGATCTAACATGTGGAGAAACCTTATTTTCTATATCAATCACATAAACAACTCACTTGCTGTATGGATCGATTGTGTGGTATTAGATCAACCATATATATATAAATCACCTACCATGTAGATAAACCGTGAGTTGGATTGACTACATAACCAACTAATCAACTGCATGATTAACTAATAAACTATATATATAACTTGATTGACCACATTAATAACTAACCGACTGCATGAACAATATAATCAACAACATGAACATATTTATCGACCACATGATCAACTAATTAGCCACATGACCAAACTCAAGTAGAATTATAGATTTATCAAAGTAAGCATAGAACTGATTTAAGACAATTTTGATCTAAATTTAATAAAAAAAAACCATCTTATAAACCTAAAACATATCTTTCAAACTCATCAACAACATTGACAAAAAAATGCATACCAATTAAAAAATTCCTCAGCAATTCCAAGGGCACTTTAGGTTTTATGTTTTTTTGTTCTACAACCTTTATTATGGAAGAAAAAACTTTCTTTTTCGTCAATGATACAATAGATGTCCTCTTATCATAATGGGTGAGTCTCCTCTATAATATTAATCATTCTCCTTTGGTAGGGTGTTTCCTCACCTTATTTATTATTCTTCTTCTACTACGCATAATAGAAATCAATAAATCTTCTCGAATATAAATTTCCCTTATTTATAACCCCATCACCCTTGGGTTTATTCTTCTTTACGAATCCAAGATTTGAATTAATACCACTTATCTCAAGATATTTCCAACCATTATTGATCCTCAAAGGAAATTAAAAAGTTTCTTTGTTTGAATTACATTTCTTCATTCTTTTAGAGGTACTTTTTTTAGCAAGAAATAAAAATATATCTTTATTTTTTTGTGATTTCTCAGAAAATTTTTTCTATGATATAAAAAAGTTCACAATATTGATTTTCATGGATTTATTATTCTCTAATTTTGTAACATATTATCAATATTTGAATAAACTTATCTTTGACTCCGTGTATTTATCCCATAACCCTCAAATGATGTCTTGATGATTCATCAAATCATATTTATAAGAATCTAATTTATCTTCAACTTTTAAACTGTATATATTCATGAAATCCATATCACTTTAATACAATTCAAACCCTCACTTAAGAATCAAAATATTAGCTAGAATCTTCTTATTCCCTTTCTCAAGTCTATATAATTTCTTAAAATCATTACATGATATTTTTAATAGCACTTATTAATTTAATTAACTTGTTTTCATACTTTTTCCTTTTATTCCCAAACATCTTATTATGCATATATTATAATATTATATTAGAACCATTACCATAAAATCAAATAATAAGATCATTAAAATTTCACTTTATTATGAAATGAATAAATTATAAAATCTTTGATAGTAAAATATATATTAAACATAATATAACTCTCCTAGAGAATTTATTAAATCAAAAACTCTAGAGAAGATATATCTATGAAATATATAATATTTATCAACTCCTCTAGTGAAATTAAATACCAACAAAATTATGCAACCATCTAGAAAAATATTCAAAAGCTAATTTTTTTATCACTTTTTCTTTAAAAAATCATTATCCAATTGATAGCATACCTAAAACCTATTAGGTCTAAAAGGGGACTATATAACCTAAGAGGGGGGGGGGTGGTGAATCAAGGTATAGATATTATATTTCAAAATTCTTCCTGCCCCACTGGATTTTGACCTCTATATTATAAGGGTCACCTTGTTTTCTTTGACATTTTTAACCTTTATCTTATTTTTTCCTTGTTTATCTGATAATGATGCTTTAGATGAAATGAAGGAAAACAAGCAGATAGACACATAGATTTTTACTTGGTTCACCCTCACTGGGCTACATCCAAGGAGCATACAACGATGATGTGCCTCTGTACCAAATCCACTAAAGCTCACTTCCAATTTACAATGTTCGGGAAAGATCACTTATATGACCAGGATCACTGCCTTTACAAAGTTTAGGGTTAGATCACTACTTTCCAAAGGGTCACTCCCTATTTATCTCTCTTTGTATCACTACCGGTAGAAAGGATCACCTTTTTCCTCATCCTTTGCTCACTGCTCTGGAAAGGATCTACTCATAGTTTATGGATTTGTAGGTCCCATCATTATCATAAATTAATGAATATTTATTTGTATGTAGATGCTCTATTGAAGTCCAGATTTCATCCACTGATGAATAACCCTTTTCCTCTAATCACTGGAAAAAAAACTTGAGAAATAACTTCGCAAAGAACCCTGCTTTGTGAAGTTCTGAATTTCATGAAGCTCAAACAAGCCTCCATGAAGCACACACCTTTGCAGAGCTCGCTTCCTCTCAGAGCACACCACTTTGTAGAGCTTAGAACTTTGAAAAGATCAAGTCTTCTCAAAGCTTAGGTTGTCAAAAAGCTCAAGTCGGTGAAAAGTGTCTTCCTTCATGAAGCTCACTGATCCAATGTAGAACACACCACTTTCACGGAGCTAGATTTGCCACCGTGAAACTCCTACCTTTCACGAAGCACACTGCCTTCGCAGACCTCCTTTTATTTTTCAAAGGTCCCTAATTCGCAAATCTTATTCGCAATTTGAGAGCTAAAAATTTTTCTATGGAAAAATCTCTACTTATCTCAAGGGGGTCAAGGTCTATTTATAGGCGATTCCACCAACCCTCAAACCTTCCATGCGAAGTCAGCGCCATGTCAAATCAAATCATGAAGCTTCGAAATTTACACCTAAATTCTCTCTATATCACGAAGCACCACGATAATTTTTGGATCGTGGAGCTCATCGTAATCACGGAGCGTTCTGTCAATTCCTTTGTGCCTTTGCCGTGAAGCTCCACTCGCAATGCCCTTCGCTGCCACAATGATCTCTAACACTTTTGTTCGCGAAGCTCATCATAATCACGAAGAACACCGTCAACTTTCCTCATATCTTCGAAAAATCAACATCAAGAAGCCCATCTTGGTGAAATTAATTCCTTTTCCATATTTTGATGAGATATTTAAGGAAATCCATATTTCGTGATGCTTACCAAATCTTAAATTTTGGACCCAAAAAATTTGGAAAACACTAGAAAATGACGCCACCTTATATCTATTATTTTGTACCGCCTCCATACCTTTTCTTCCTTTTTCATGGTTCTTTGTCAACATGTATTGTAAACAACATCTCAAGAACTTGACAATTCACCATGAAAACCCGCATTGTCAACAAACAAAACCAACCCAAAAATGCTGCAATGTTACCTTGAGGGATTTTTTCCCAAAAATTTTCCCCTTTGGGTGTGTTGACAACTCTTCTTAGAATGATTTTCTGCACTTTGATACCTCACCAAGTCTCCTTAAATCATCTACAAGCCTTCACCTCTTGTGATTCAGATAGAAACCAAATATCCACTCACGACATACTCTAAGCCCATGTGAGCAATGATCGACGTGAGAAACAAGAGTAGTATGAAAAGTTAATCAATGAATCAATTAATTTCTGACACCAATTTTTTATACCATACTGATACCAATTGCTGATCACTAGAAACCTTCTAACACCATTCCAATGTCACTCTTATACTTTTATCACGATCCTTAGCTGTCGTGATATCTATTCGTTGACCAATCACTTCTAGAATCGTCAGATTCAATACTATCTCCTATCTTGTTGCTCTCCCCCTATCTCACTGCTCCACCTGTCAGCTTCTCCTTGTGTCTTTGACTAATACATTTTCTCCCTTCCTTATCCATAGTTTCTCCCCCTTGAGGAGTCACTATTTCTCCCCCTTTGTCAACAAACCCAAAGGAAACTCCTCTATGGTCCGAGACATTGGAAAGAACATAGATTATCATAGTAGAGAAAAACACACCATACCTCAGGGGGGGGGGGGGTCCACAGCCACACTTTTTCAAGTGAGGGGAGTCGACTGAACTACCAGAGCCAGTTGATGCCTCTTAAAAGCATCCTTGGGTAAGGCCTTTGTCAGAATGTCTGTAACCTGTAGTTCTGTAGGCACATACTCCAACTTCACAATTCCATGCTCAACATTCTCCTTGATAAAATGATACTTTATCTCAATGTGATTTTTCCTTGAGTGATGGACACGATTTTTGCTGAGAGTTATAACACTTGAGTTATCGCACTGGATTCCGATCATAGACTTCAATTCAACTCCCATATCATCAAGATTTTTCTTAATCCACAGTAACTATGTGCATACTTGAGTGGCTGAAATATATTTAGCTTCTACAGTGCTTAATGAAATGCAATATTACTTCTAGCTTAGCCAAGAAATACACAATCCACCAAGATAGAAAGCACCTCCAGATGTTGATTTCCTATCATCCGTTGAACTGGCCCAATCTGCATTGAAGTATTCTTTTCACTGCAAGCATGTGGATTTACTTAAGATTACTTTGATATTGTTCTGAATGGCATGTGGAAAAAACAATATCAGGTCTCATCGCTGTTAGGTATAGTAAACTTCCAATAATATGCCTATATTCTGTGATATTAACTGCCTTTCCATTATCATCTTTTGATAATTTCATCCACATAGAAACCAGATTCTTCATCTCCTTGGAATTTTCCATTCCAAATAATCTCATAACCTCCTTGGCATATTTTGATTGAGAAATGGAAGTTCTATTCTTTCCTTGTGACACCTGTAAACCAAGAAAAAATGTCATCTCTCTAATCATTGACATTTCGAACTCACTTTTCATGAATTTAGAAAAATTTCTGCACTGAGCTTCGTCTGATCCACCAAATATTATGTTGTCGACATAAACCAGCACGATCATCCTTTGATTACTATGGTTGTTGAAATAGAGATTATAATCGACCCCACCACGCTGGAAACCGAGCTTCTTCAAATACTGATCAAGCCTCAAGTACCATGCTCATAGTGCTTGTTTCAGCCCATAAAGTGCCTTCTTTAGCTGAAAAACCTTATTATCATCCTCATGAATGAGAAAACCATCTGGATACCTGATATACACTTCTTTTCCAGAACCCTGTTCAAAAATGCAGAATTGATATCCATTTGAAAAACTTTGAACTTCTGTTACACTGTAATGGCTAGGTATAATCTGATTGTCTCTGACCTTGAAACCGGTGAAAACGTCTCATCAACATTTATTACCTCTATCTAGGAGTATCCTTTTGACACTAGTCGTGGTTTGTTTTGAATCACTGTGCCATATTCATTCATCTTGTTGCGATAACCCCATTTAGACCCAATGAAATTCTCATCTGCTGGCCTTGAAACAATCTCCCATGTCTGAATCTTCTCAATATTATCTAGCTCTTCATTCGTAGTCTGAACCCAGTTTTCATCTTCAGCAATTATATTTTGACTGTCAATTTCATCCCAACTCTTTAGCTTCGTTTCAGATACAGACTTGACTTCTTCTTTCTCATCATCAATATCTTATTCTGAATAAGCATCTGCCTCTTCTACTCCCCTTGAGTCTCTTACCACTTCATCAATTTCAAAAATCATCTTATCACCATGTCATTGTACAATGACATCATTTCTTTCAACTTATTTTCTAGGTTTCTTGTTGAAAAATTGTTGATATTCTCTAGAAGATTCTTGGTATCCTGAAAACAATAAGCTGATACCATATTATTAGAACAAAATAGATAATCATGAAAAACTTGTGTGTAGCTGCTTGTCCCCCGATCATTCTTCTTGATCATAAACACTCATCCTTTATATCCCATTGATATCTTGCATCTAGTTAGGAGATAAAGATCTCCCCCGATGATGTGAAACTCTTCCTGTTGTTGAGATCAATGTTTTGACCCAAAATCATTCTCCTTCTCCTGCATCATTTATTCTCATGTGACACATTTCAATGAGCCATCACCAGAACCTCTAATCCTACTAAGTCAAACTCGGTGTAGGAAATAAGAGATGAAGTTAATAACATGATCATTGTCTATTGTGCTCAATTACTTCCACCCATATCATGCATCTATATAACATTAAATCTTTTTATGGAATTCTTCCATATTTATTCTTTATATCTGGTTACTGATTTTAATCAATTAAAATTCTGGATCACATCACAACACTACTTTTCATCTTTTGATGCCACTTTACCTTGGAACGTATCTCCCCTTGAACCTAAAACACTTGAACATCAGTTAATAAAATTTATACACATAGGGAGATGGGATCTTTGGGAATCCTCAACTTGAGGATTTTGGTTGATCCTGATGGGTCAACCCTTTTATTCTTTCTTTCATAGAATCACAATCCTTCCTTGCTTCTTCTAGCTGCCTAGCCAACTCCAACTGCTCTGGCCATATAACTATGCATTCATTACCCACATGATGAGTCTTTTTCTGATATGTATATTCTTTAGGCTTGGCCTTTCTCACAATTTGGGGTTTAATCCCACTGATACACATTTCCATATTTGATGTTCCACCAATATACTACTTCCCCTGATTCCTTCTCTAAGTAGGAATCTCTCTACTTGTCATCTTCCATTTCTCCTTCCTCCATTGAATGGATCTTCCTCTTTCCTCCACTTCTCCCTATGGTACAAAAAATTCGAGTTTTCAATGAATTCTTTGTTTATTTTTCTTTTATTAGATATCTGAGTCACCACACTATTTTCATTGGTGGTAGGTCCTCCATTGAATGTATATTCTTCTTAATCACAGCTGTAGCATCTTCCCGCTTTATCTTCCAAATTTGTTCAGGTTATTTCTGAGTGAGTTGTTGTGAGTGGGACATAGGAGGCGAGTGATACACCTTTCATTCATCTCCTTGTGATTCCCTTGTGTCTCTAAGCCTATTATTCAACTTACCACTTTGTATTTTAGTGTAGAATTTCTCATTATGCACCACTAGAGTTGAGAATCTCCTTTCAAGTTCATTTTCATTTACTACTTTCTTCTTACTGGAATGTCTTTCCAAATGCCCATAATAAAAATATACAAAACATCTTCCATCAAAGGCGTAACTCATTTCAATAGATATCAGTTGAGACTTTGATTCTACTTGAGTTATTCTTCTAATATTGATCTCTTGAGCTTCCTAAAACATGCTCATAGTGTGTCCCATTCTTCCACAGTAATACCATCTAATGAATTCTTTCTTCTGAGAGGTGTTCCTTTCAAACTTTTCATGATGCTTCTTCTTATACTAAGTTTTAGTAAAATTTATATCTTCACAGTATGAAATGTTTTCCTGAGACTCTTAAAAAAATCTCAATGTATGACCATGAATCCCACAGAAATAGCACATTCTATCATTAATTTCTATAACATCATTTTTAGGTTTATCTGTAGCACCTAATTTTTTTATCTTTGGAACTCTTCACTGCTCTCTTCCTATCATGCATAGGAGGGAGGACATCATATCCAATTCCAAACTTTCCCATACTACGTGGTCTTTGAGATGAGAAAATATGTTCTTGATTATCCTCAGAAATAGCATACTTTATTTTCATTTTATCATAACCTTCCAAAGGACAATCTAATAGTAAGTGCAATGCATCCTTCAACTTAGGCCTTCCTTTGTCATTTGATTTAGCCATTTCTTTCTTGAATGATTCTATCTCTTCCTATAGTTTATGAATCTTCTTATCTATTGATTCAATTTTCTCATTGAGTTGTCTTCTGAGATTCCTACCACTACTCATCACATCCTCTAACTCATGTGTGAGCTTATCCACCTTGTCAGATTGCTCCTTTACATTCAATTTTTCTTGAACAACATAATTATAGAATGATGCATTATCTTGTTGTAGCCTTTGATTCTTATGAACTAGTTCAGATAGATGTGTACTAAGATCATCATTTTTGGATTTCAGATTCTGAATTTCATCGGAGTTTAGATTCTTTCCCTTGACATTAGCTTTGAGATTTTCTCTCTTTATAGAAAACTTTTGTAGTTCTTTAGATTGAGAATCATTCTTCTCCCTCAGATCGATGGCCACATCAATAAGCCTTTGATTTAATCCTATTATCTTGTTAACATCAATTTCCATTTCTTAGATATGGATATCTTTAGATTTAATATCTTCATCCAAATTCTGATCCAATTCCCTTGTTTCATAGAAAACTTTCACTTTTCTCTCCTACTGGGAGTTTCTTCATCATCAGTAGTTCCAACATCACTTGGAATATCAAGTTATTCATATATTCCTTCTATATCATTTAATGAGTAAGTATTTTCATTCTGTTGACACTTCCACACTGGGAAATTTCACACGACTTATGCTTATTCTTTGAAGTTCTTCATTTTCCATGATGCACCAAGATAAGAGCAGAATGAATCTCTAACTTGAGTAATTGACTGTACCAAGTCAGAGAAAAAAAATCTGATAAAAGAAACCTTCCCTATGATACCATTTTTTAGGAGAAAAAGGGACCTATATACCCTGAGAAGGGGGGTGAATCAGGGTATGGATATTCTATTTCAAAATTCTTCCTGCCCCAATGGATCTTGACCTCTATATTATAAGGTTCACTTTTTTTCTTTGATGTTGTTAACATTTATCTTGTTCTTTCCTTGTTTATTTGATAATGATTCTTTGGATGAAATGTAGGGAAAGAAATAGGTAGACACATATATTTCTACTTGGTTCACCCTCAATGGGCTACGTCCAAGGAGCATACAATGGCGATGTGCCACTGTACCAAATTCACTAAAGCTCACTACTAATTTACAATGTTCATGATAGATCATTTCTATTCCTAGGATCACTTCCTTTACAAAGTTTAGGGTCACCTCACTACTTTCCCATGGGTCAATCCCTATTTCTCTCTCTCTCTGGATCACTACTGGTAGAAAGGATCACCTTCTTCCTCTTCCTTTTATCACTTCTCTAGAAAGGATCCACTCACATTTTATGGACTTGTAGGTCCCATTATTATCACAAATTAATGCATCTTTCTATATATGTAGATTCTCTATTGAAGTCCAAATTTCATCCATTGATGAATAACCCTTTCCCTCTGATCACTGGGAAAAAAACTTTGGAAATACCTTCACAAAGCACCCTACTTCACGAAGTTCCCAATTTCGAGAATCTCAAACAAGCCTTCATGAAGTCCCTGCCTCTTCGCGAAACACACACCTTCGCAGAGCTAGCTGCCTCATAGAGAAAACTATTTCATAGAGCTCAGAGCTTCAAAAATCTCAAGCCTTTGCAAATATTAGGCCGTCGCAGAGCTGAATCTGTCACAAAGCAACTTCCTTCATGAAGCTCACCGATCCAACGAAAGACTAACCACTTTTGTAGAGCTAGATTAGCCACCGCGAAGCTCCTACCATTCACGAAGCAAACTGCCTTCATGAACCTACTTTTCTTTCACGAAGCTCCCAACTCTGTGAATATCCTTAGAAATTTAAGAGCTAAAAATTTTTCTATGGAAAACTATCTTATTCTCTTGAGGGGGTTGAGGTCTATTCATAGGCGATTCCACTGACCCTTGAACCTTCCACATGAATTCAATGCCACGTCAGCTTAAATCACAAAGCTACGAAATTTTTGTCGAAGTTCTCTCTATATCTCGAAGCACCACAAAAATTTTAGGAACGCGGAGCTCGTTGTAATTGCGGAGCATTCTGTTAATCCCTTTTCACCTTCACCACAAAGCTCCACTCGCAATACCCTTCACTACTGCAATTATCTCCAATGCTGCTGTTTGTGAATCTCATCGTAATCACGAAGAACACCATCAAATTTCTTCATGTCTTTGAGAAATCCACATCAATAATCCCATATTCAAAAAACTCTTGACTTTTCCATATTTTTATGATATCTTCAAGGAAATCGATATTTCGTGATGCTCATCAAATCCCAAATTTTGGACCCAAACAATTTAGCAAACATTGGAAAATAGAGTCGCCTTATATTTATTCTTTTGTACTGCCTCTAGACCTTCTCTTACTTTGTCATGGTTCTTTTTCAACATGGATTGTCAATAACAACTCAAGAACTCAACAATTCACCATTAAAACCTATATTGTCCACAAACACAACCAACCCAAAAATTCTGCAATATTACCATGAGGGAGTTTTCCCCAATAAAACCTTTATTATTTTAGAAAATAAATCAAAACTTCCAGATAAGTGTTGAATGAAAAACTTCAAGAGAAAATCATGATCTAATACCAATTGAGGTTCTTATATGAGATATGGATGACCATCAAGAGGGGGATGAATCCGTGGTCAAATTCTTATTCAAAAAAACCTATTCTACCCTTCCCCTTTTTTTTTATATTTAGCTCCAAATAACAGTTAATTCATACATCTCTTTCAATAAGGGAATCATGACAATGATAATAATAAATATAAGAGTAAAAGGAATTAAATCACATGGCATAAGGGACTACAATATTGAAACATTATAGAGTATATATTCCTTGGAACCTAATGATTTTTATCTCATTTTCCACTTAAATGTTTTATTATCAATGATGAATGAATTGAAAAATTGAGTAGGATTAATTCCTTATACTCTTACATGTAAGACACAAAAATACAATGTAAATATACAAAAAATAATAATTTCATTAGCATGTGTGATATTACTCTATATTCCTTATGTTTGTCCATATTAATGGGATTTATGTCCATTATTACTCTCTTAAGAATGAATTGAATGGGTGGAACTATCTTTATAAATACCTCTTAGTAATATATAACTTTCATGGAATCTTGAATGGTCCATTTATATAGACATTTAAAATATCTCTATCTCCATCAATGATATTGATCAACCATGAATCCCATATTGTTGCATATTCCTCCATGTGCCAAGTCTATTAAATCTCAAGTTAAATTAATTTGATAAGATGCTAAAAGATATCATTTAACATCCTTCAATACACTCTAAAAATATAGTAAATTTAATGTTGGGTATTCTGGAATTGTCTAAATCACAACTTAACGAGGAGTATCATAGAACAATATATTGTCAAGCTTAGATCTAAAAATATAAAGTAAAATATATTTATTTACTCTTTAAAATCATCAATAGGGTCTTTTAAATCCATGAATATCCCATAATTATTGCGGTGTGATTAATATCATCATGGTTTAATGATTTTAACTTATATATTTCCATGTAATTCTAGAAATAAATGATAGAATGACATATAAATCTTACAATGTGGTTCTTCTATCTCTAAGACTAGTATAAATGTCAAATTTCTATGGTTTATATCTTTTGGAATGACATAAACCATTATACTGTACCCCTCCAAATTGTGACATAATAATCTATTGGTGATGGATAGTGACCTACACTTCCTCAACTTCAATAGTATTCTTAAATCATGTCTTAGTGTTGTGTGTTATTCCCACAGGATAAACTAACCACATGAGGGGGGGGGGGTTGAATTAGTGCAAAAAAATTAAACCAATAAAACATCCCTTTCCTTTTTACCTTTTCACCAGTCAAAGTGAATGGATATCACAATATCTTCTAACACATGGCCTAAAATCATGAAGTATAAAAACATAACAAATAACAATGCACACATATATTTATGAAGTTTACTCACAATGTGTGAGTTATTACTCATTATACGGTGGATTCTATCTAGTGATCCAAAAATATGCATATTATTTGGCTTCATTTTGAGAGTATTTATTGATCAGATATAATATTATGCCCACATTTTAAATTATTTGTGGAAAATTGTAGATTTAATATAGATTTGTGATATTTTGAGTTTTTTTGAAGAAAAAATGAACCAAATCATACTGTAAACCCAGAATCATAGTATGATAGATGATAACATGAATTTTAGGAGATAATATAGAGAAGGAACTAGAGTGAAAACTAGGGGTCCACACCAAAATATCTCCTCAAATAATTTTTAATCTGATCTACATTAGTTTAATTAGAAAAACTTATAAATAAGTTTTACTATGATGAGTTCTACACACTGTAACAAGGGATACGTAAGGAATTCACCTTGATACATAAGGAATTATCCTTTGTTATTCAAGGAAAATATCTATGCTTATAATGTATAAATGTTTCAAAGTAAAAACACTCAATAGGATATATAATATATTTAAGTGAAGTTATAGGGAACATCATAGTGCAAGCACAAAGATCGCTCCATGAATGGTTGGATTTGTACGGTATATAAGAGTACCTAGACAATAGGTAAGGGTAATTCAAGGAATATATATAAGTTACTTTACTTAATTGAAAAATATAAAGTAATATGTAAGAGTTATTTTAGAAGAATTCATGTTTTGATTTTCCTATTTGAAGATGTACACACTATGATGAGGTTGAAAGAGTTTCTATAGGAAGGTTGAGAATTTGGTGAAGTGTTAGGATGTATAGAGGGATATATAAGAGTACTTGTGAGAGTAAAGGGATTCATAATATTAATCCCTTTACAACTTTAAGGGTTAGGTTTTATTCCATGCCATAGTAGATATACCATGATATAAAGGGTCATAAAATGAAAGAACCATAGAATACGAGCTACATGACCTTCACACCACAACATCACTGTCATGTTGCAACCTCTTTGGAGGTGTTTTAAAGTTGGTCAATCTATGATTGAGAATATTATAATATTACTTCAAGATCTTCAAGATACTCAAAATTTAAAAATGATATTCTTTTCACTCACTCTATAGTGACCCATTTTTACTATGAAGTTGGTCAAAACTTAGAAAAAAATTAATTATTTTATTGTGTCATGCTGTAATCACTATGATTGTGCTATGGTGGTGTATGAACCTTTATATTCTAAAAGATTCCAAACTTTGAGTGGGTTTTGTAAAATTCATTTTGGGAGAATGATGATGGGAGGATGAAGATAACTGAAGAAAAGGATTTTGAGGAGAGACTTGAACATTTCCTTTGAGAACTTTGATTTATTTATTTCATAATTGTTGATTAGAGATACAAGTGTGTATGGTAGTTAAGTTTTAGCACTTTCACTCCATGATTAGTTTTTTTTCTATTCCTATGAGTGTACTTCTCCCATCCATCAAGTATACTATTTCAACTATGATAGTTGACCACCCCGTCATGAGTGAGTAGTTTCTTAAGGGATGATGGATTGAGAGTATGAGAATATTACATTAACTTAAATGATTAATTAAGTTTGTGAATCACATGTGTTAGATTAATATCACATTGAGACTAATCAAACCTTATACCTTAGTTGACTAGTGAGAGTGATGATGGTTGAGGTACAGACCCTAATGTGATAGATGATAATGGGGATGTGAGATCCAACCTTAATTCCACTTTTTAAATTGATATAGAACTTAATGAATCTAGGTATTACAAGGTTACCTTGACCATATGAATTAGTTTTACTTAAGTAGTTTTAATTACAACTAACTAAGTAGTATTAATTATCTCAAGAGATCTCACAATTAATTGACCATGCTAATTCAAAATATAGGTAAATCATATTTTTTGGGAAAAAATATTCTAAAATTAATCCATCACCCATGTTTATAATTTAAGGTTTTCATCAATATAAGATTTCTATTTGATTAGCTGTTATCATAAATTATCCACCTATTCCTTATTTTATTTTCCAATTGTTATTTATCCATTTTAATCACTAAATAAATAATCAAGAATGATTCTTTAGGTTAAGATCCACATGTTCCTAGTGCTTCAACTTTAGGTCTCACAATTATTGTATTACACTTATATAGTTTTAGTGATTAGGGTGACATGTTTTTAAATTTTAAAATCTATCCAACTCCCTTGGGAGTTGATGATACTTAGGTAAGAGTAAAGTTTTTGGATTCATTTATATGATGTGACACATAACTAGATAAAGAATCCAATATTGATTAATTATTTAACTCTTTTATTTTCCTTTTATATTTTTTACCTTTTATTCTACTTTACATGCATGAGTGTTCATGTTTTTCTTACTCTAGACTTCAATTACATGATCCACACTCCATGCACACGATTGAGGAGCTTTGATTTTGATAAACCTCATGAATCCAACCTTGGAATTGAGTGTTATCTTTTGTTCAATAAGTGAGCAGTAATGGAGAGCCTAAAAGCTTGTGAATCATTTGAGGTTCTAGCCAATATCATTGGAATCACCCAATAATCACAACATGAGATGGAATTGATAAACTATGGATTTTCATCTATTAATGGGACCACTCTAAGCATCATTTTGGAATTAATTTAGGTCAACAACATTGAGTTTAGGTTGAGTTCTTTATATATGATTCAGAATGTGGTCCAATTTAGAGTCATGTAGAATAATGATCCCCATAGCTATATTTTAAACTTTTTAGATATTTGTGATACATTCAAGAGTATTAGAGTCACTAAAAACTCCATTAGACTTCAAGTATTCCTGTTTTCATTGATGGGGTATGCAAAGGAATGGTTGAAGTTATATCCTCTAAGAAATATTATGACTTGGTATGAACTCTATAACACCACAAGATTTTATAGATTTTCCTTTGAAATAAATTTAAAGTATTCTATAACTTGCTTTACATTCAATCCCAAGTCTAAATTAACCATAGTATATTATAATATTTAAAACCAAGCCATTGGATTGAAGGGAATGAATAAGACTAAAAAAATTATGAAATTTATATAGAAATTTTTTCCTTAAATAAAATTTATTTTTTAATTCCTAATAAATAATCATTAAATTCTTAATAAAATTATTTCATGAATAAAAGACCTATTTTTTTTAACGAAATCCATTTTTCTAGGTGTTAGGGTTTTTTTAATTTAATAAATATATCCATCACTATTAAAAAGTGTTTTTAATGAAATTTATTGGCAATTTAAGAATAATAATTCATAAATTAGTAATCTAATGATTAAGAGTGAAGATAAAATAATTTAAAGGTAAAAGAGTTATTTTTTTGAAAATTATTTCTACGTGCGCAATGTGTTTTTATCTTAATAAATTAAATAAATCACTATGAAGTAATGATGTAAATTAAATATATAAAATATATATTAAATAAAATATTTTAACATTCATCTAATTGTTTTTACAATCCAAAAAATAAAAGTAAATTTAGTTTATGCTTAAAATGTATTTTTCTAAAAACCAATTTTCATTGCATTTTTTGCATTAATTTTAAAATTAATTTCTGCCATGTATAGAAATTAAATTTGATAAAATGGATTCCATATTTCAAATAATAAAATCTAATTTTTTTAATGATTCCAATTTCATTTTTGGTCAAAATTAATAGTAAAAATAGTAAAAATTGGTTACCATGGTTAGAGTTAAAACAATTTTATTGGGGGTGGGGGGTTAAACTAAGAGATAAGGGTAAACATTCCACATAAAATTGTCTAAATATTACTTTTTTAATATATTTAGACCATTTATTATCTGAAATTTTAATTACTTTTTCATTTTTAACTACTTGCATAAGAATGTGACTTTATATTATTTAAATATTGTAAGTAATTCCATGTGTGTCTCTCTCCTCCCTTATAAAAGTGAACTTATTATCCTACCTTATTACAAAATTTGAGCCATATATATCAGCTAATAAATACCTAAAAAAATTCCTATATTCCTTACCATAATTCTTTACCTCTTGGTCTTACCCTAATACTATCCCAATAAGGCTTAAGTTGTAAGAAAAAAGATACCTCTCAAAGAAGAGGTAATCACCACACCCGATTCTTTCAAAGTTTATTACTTAGTATAATTCCTATAAATCATTTGTATACATACTAACGTATTTAATAAATTATAATTAATATATTTATATTTCATTATGATTCTGCTACAACCATTTTCCTCTACCTTTACATCAAATGGGAACTGAAAGTATCGCTTGTGCGTACTGGTGGACTACCACCTCCAAAGAGCGATATGATTCATTTTCCATCACTGCCTCATATTGATGGATATAATTATGGATTTAATAAATATATATTATATTTATGATATAATTATGATTATATAATGATAAAATAATATTCATCTTTCTTTCCTTTTTTTCATGAGAAAATGAAAACATTATTAATGCGTACGTACATACTACCGTATCCGTGAGAGGTGTAATTAATTTTCTATCTCCACATTTTATGGATAATTATAAATATTCATATAATGAATATATATGATATTTATATCATGATTAACATTATTTAGATTATTTAACCATGATAAATATTCAATGACCATAACTTTTTAATGAAAATATAAATGAAAAATGGAGTAGTTATGTAACACCCCAACCTCCAGTTACCCAGATTTGGTGCATTGTTTTAATACATTGGCATGATTACAAGGAATCAAGTCCTGAAGGACTGATTAGTTTAGCAGTCTTGAAAAATATATTACATATATGAATGTTACATTACACTTTAAAACATACAAAAAACATAAATAATATTTGAGAACTCCATTATTCCCCTATCTTAACCCCGTATATCAATCATAATACACTTCTTGGAATACTGGGAAAATAAAATATAAGAAAAATGTGAGCTCAGATGCTTAGTAAAGGTAAATAATTTAGCAAAAGCTATAAAATTTTAAGGCAAGATGTGTAATAAAAAAAAACTTCCTTTTAAACATAAACTTGAACATAATATGGTAAAAATAAATCATACATTACCATATAAACATTCACATGGATATTCTACTAGTTGAATAATCACATGTAATAACTAATTTCATATTAAGGGAATGCCTAACGCCGGACATCATTACCACATAGTCAAGGCCTCGTAAAAAGACTACAAATAAATGTTTTTTCAAGGAATTGTGTCAAGACACTAATTTGTCTCATGATACCTACCGATGCATCAAGGAGCTATAGTGGGCTTCACCCTTCACTTATTAAGTCCATTGCATTCCTCATATGAAATTGTTGAAACATAACATAACATTCGTATTAAAACTAGCATACGAAATGTCAATACTTTAGCCATAAACCATGAATGGTATAAAAATAGAACATCCACAGTAAAACATATCATAACACAATCAATACAATATTTAAGATTGTATTATAATAAATCAACCTCAATTAAGAATAATATCCAGTAAAGGATGACGATATAGTTGAAAATTATCAGTAAAAATCTTTGAGTGAAATACACCCTTTTCATGAAATCATTTAAAATTCATGAAATTTATAAAGGATTAAATTTAAAAGATATTTTTGAATCAAATTTTCCCATACCGCTTTGAAACTTTTTAAAGGAATTAACATTTTAAAACATTCATGTCCATATAAAAAAATCCTTAAAACCATTTTTAAAACATGGAAATTAATGAGAAAGATTTATAAGAATAAATATTTAAAACATTTAAAATGATTTTTTAGTTAAATATTACCTTAAAAGAATAATTTTTAAATGTATTTTATGAAACATGTACATGGATTATAAATATGTCCCAGAAAATACTTACACATAAACAATCTCGGATAATAATGAGATTGAGGAATTCACCCTTACCTTGCACTTTCCTTTGGTTGAGGGTACGTTTAACATCCTGTATAATGACTATAGTATATTATTAAATTATACCATAACCATATTAATATTTATTATATCATACATGATTAACTTTTTACTTTATACTGCCCATTTAATAATGATTTTCATGTTAAATTAATTTTTCAGGTAATAATCGCTTTCTTTATCATACGTGTTTTAACTTGCTATTCTTAATCGTATCATTTAGATAATGATTTAAATACTTCCAGAATATAAAACATGATTTATATATAATATATATTTATAATATAAATATGTATAATATATAGATATATGAAATTGAAAACACTGTTTATGGAGACGGTAGGTCGTACGTACACATAAACACTGTTTCTGCTTTCATATCATATTTAATGGAAGTAAGTGAATGAGATAAATGTAATTAAATATATATATATATCAAGTAGAATTATTATGTCATATATTACATACTTATTTATAATATGTATTTTTATAATCATCGTTGAATGGTGAACGTGGAAATGAATCTAATCGTGTTGTGGAGATGGTAAGCCGTATGTACACACGAGCGATGATATCATTTCCTTAATGATTAAAATGTGTGGAATTGGATGGTGTATTAATCATAAAAAAATCATTATAATGTTATTTTCATTATTTATATACATATTACTCATCATTATATACATCCAAATAATATATTGTTGAATAACAAATTACACCACGACGTAGAGATAATAAGCCATACGTATGCACACATGGTGACTTTATCATTAATAGGATGGATAAAATAATGAATATGATTGTAACATGTTTATAATAACATCAAAGTATGTATAAGGTACTATATTTATTATTTTGGTATGGAAATAACAAAGAAAGATAAAGTGGAAGAAGAAAAGAACTTTGAAAGAGGTGATAAAATAATTACCTCTTCTTTGGGTGTTTCCTTTTGATTTAAACAAAATGGCTCCTTAGGTTGAATTTATTCTCAAGGTAAGGACTCTAGGATGAAGTGAGAGAAGTTGAGAGGAGATTTTTTTAGGGTTTGGACGATCCAAATGGCTTTGGAGGAGTGATTTTGAGAGAAGGGGAAGTAACCTTTTATAGGAGAGGTGAGGGTCACTTTAGGAAAAGTTTGAATTTATTTTATTATAAAAACATTTTTAGTTTCTAATGGATCCAAATTAATTTATTTAGAAGATAATGGGGGTACGGGTCAAAATACTCTCAACCAATAGGTTTTAGACAAGTTTAGGTCACTATATTAACCCTATATTTTAGATTTAATTCTTAGTTAAATAGTTTAACTTTTATCATCTCCTCTTGTATTATTATAATAAATGGTTAATAAAATTACTATAAAAAAGCCAAGTGAACCCCAAGTGGTTCATTAATTACATATTTATCATTATATAAGTCTTTTTTTGAACCTTATATTTTTAAAAATATTATATCATTTAATAATATAGTATTTGTTTTTAAAACTCATTTATGTCGATTTCAACACTATTTAGTATTTGGTTTTTGTGAAAGTCATAAAAGAATTATTACTTCGAAAACAATTAATTGAATCAACTATAACATGTCATACTAATCTAGAAAATTTGTGTATGTAATCAAAAGCCTCAATTTATATTTATTTTTATATTTATAATATAAATTATTTTAATCTTTCATTGATGAAGTAATTACTGCATCATCATTGTGTCATAAATAAATTTACTTATTTAATATATAAAAATTATAAATAAAATACCATTATGTAGGAAATATTTTTAAATTTTTAATTAATATTTATAGTCGAATTTATCTTATGTATAACTCTATATTAAAAATGGTTTAGTTATTAAACTTTGAATTTAACACTTTTAACTCTTCTTTAAGTAAAATAATAATAAATGTCCTAATCTAATCTAAGTGGACCAAAAGGATCATATTTTATTCCTAAGGTTGGTTTTGGTCAAAATAAACTTATCCAATAGAATTATAACATGTGTTAGGGTAATTATAATATAATTTTTACCTTTAATTACCCTAATTATTTTTAATCGTGGTAAATAAAAGTCAAAAGTTGCTATTCAACAAAAAATATTTTCATCTTATTGAACCAAATTTTACTTAAGGATTTCAACTTTTTCTATAGTATTTTTGAAATTCAATTCACTGGAGTGGTAAAATTACGTTTTATGAAAATTTGCAAATGTGCCTAGAAGGTGGGTAAAAGACGGTAAAAAGTTCAATAAAATTTTATACATCTAATCTTATTATAAAATGGATCCAATAAATTAAATTGAACTTATATAGGTATTATGTATCTATTTTGACTTAAAATAAATTTAAATAAAATAAATAATTATTTAAATAAAAAGTTGGTTTTAAATAATAACGTAGTGTTTTTCAATATTCATCAAAAATTGAAAGTTTTTAGAAAAATACCAAAAATTCACCTTAAGATAATTTTGATATTCCGAATTCAAAAGTGAAATATATTTTACCAAATTAAAAACATAGAATTTTAATTTATTAATTTAAAATTAATTCCCGTTGTTAAAACCAAAAAACAAGTTTTTTTAAAGTAAAAACTATCAAAAGATTGAAATTTGTTTATTTCTAATTTAAATGTTAAATTACTTATAACGAACTACATTTTATTAAATGATAAAAATATAATCTAATTATACTTAAAAACCATTCAAATGTATAATTTAACAGTATAAATTATTTTGATTAAAAAATTTGTTTTCAATTAAAATTTAGCATCTTTCACTATTCCTCAAAATATGAAAGTTATCAGAAAAGTACCAAAAATTTATCAAAACTAATTTTTTATGTACCACTTCTAAATAAGAATTTAATTTCATTAAATTGAATATATAAAATTGTCAAATATTGGTTTTAAAAAGGGTTCTCCATTAAAAGGCGGTAAAATTGAATTTTGTGAAAAATACTTCTTTTATATGAACAAAATGATTTTTTTCTTATATTCTGTCTAATACACACATAATATTGATCCTAAAATTATATGGAGTATATAAAATTTAAAATTCAATTAATACTATTCATAACCACTTTTTGAACGGCTAGTTTGGTAAGACTTGGTATGCTTGAACTCGGTGTTGCGTGTAACGCAAGTTATTGAATTACTTTGAAGAGATAACGTACTATGAAGTATTGGGTGTTACATTCTCCCCTTCTTCAATAAATTGAATCCTTACAATTTGAAATTGTTCTTAAAAAATAAAAGGTTAAAAATAGAAAAATGCCATTGTGGAAAAC
This sequence comes from Viscum album, assembly GCA_963277665.1. Classification (NCBI taxonomy): domain Eukaryota; kingdom Viridiplantae; phylum Streptophyta; class Magnoliopsida; order Santalales; family Viscaceae; genus Viscum; species Viscum album. Next base: position 227,952,810 of record OY728129.1, on the reverse strand, counting down.
CCACATCGGAAATTGGGTTAATAAAATTCAGTCTTAATAAGAGGGAACGAGAAATGAAAAAGGAACCACCAAATTATGATCTTGATTAAAATACCATTTGTGGAAATTAGAGACACATAATTAGAGGAAAAATGTAAATATTTATAGGGAGTGATTGATGTAATCAATCAAAAATAAGTGTAAAATTGAGGGCCTCAAAGCCATCAATCTATGATGATTTAAAATATCATTGGTTCAAAAAAACATAAGGTATTAGGATAAAACATTTTTGGTTTAAGATCTCTTCACTAAAGTTTAAGAATTAATTTATTAAAATAATAAGAGGAAAAAATATATACTTTACAAGTAGAGTTTGATCGTTCAAATAATTTCTACCACAAACTCATCTTTCACTCCAAAAGATAATAGAATTCAAAAATATTCTATTTACCCTAATCGTATAGGGGTCAAAAAATAATGAATTTATAATTCATTTTTCAGAATATTAAAAAAACTATATTATACAAATCAGGATGTCATGTAGGCCAATGGTAGGTGAAGCACCCTTGTCACCCTTCAGTTACAGGTTCAAGTCTCGCTGCCTTGCCGGACACGACAGGTTATCGCTCGACCTCCGAGTTTTCCTTTTTATAACAATAAAAAAATAATATTTAGAAATGATTTAACCTTAAAAATAGTATCCAATGTCAAACTTAATCCATTACAAACTTTTTACTTATCCAAAATACTTCTTTCCAAATTCACAGTACAAAATTTATAAGGAAGGTAAACACAATGAAGATTATTTTTTCCACGTAATAACATATGAATACCTTCATCATGTATTCTTTTAAAACACGGTAACACCCTGAATTAACATAAAATTTTATTGATTATATACATAGTCCCTTATTACTTATAGAATACTTGATATACTCCTTATATCAAAAAAATTTGTAAACTCCAACAATAATGGAATAAACAGACAATTAATTAGTTTCAAAGTAGTTAAGAATATCGAATATAATTTATCCTAATAAATCTTATCTTATTCAAAAATCACTACCTTAGTATCAGAACCATATTAAGGTTTATATTTCATTCAACCATGTATTTTATAAAAAATTTAAATTGCTATTGAGTCACTTTTCTTAGAACCATATAATCTCAAATCCTCAATGAAATCGTACTGCAGTACAATCCTTATTTATTTCCATAATTCAGATAACCAGTACATCGTTGATACAACACTCAAATGAAATAATTATTTAATAACAACATAAGAACACTAGTCATTCCTCTTCATATGTGGTAGCATCATAACTTGATTATTATCCAATAGCATCATTTGGGGCATACTATGATGATTTGGACATTCATTCACATAGTGTCCCCACTCCTTGTAGATGAAGCATTGTACATTTGAAACCTTTTTCTTACCCTTGAAATCACGTACTTGGTGTCCTTTTTCTCCACACTTATAACAAACTATCATTCCTTTAATAATTTACCAAGGTGATTCTTTCCATAGTTATCACATATGGGAAAATCCTTCTTTCCCTTCTTCCCTTTATCCATCATTCTCTCTAAAATCCTTTTCTTCTCTAGCATCCCTTCAAATCCATATGAATCAGAGAATTATTTACTTATCTTATTAACACATCATACTATTTCTTCATATGAAGAGAATATGTGGGAGACTATTTCCCTTCTAAATGACAGCGTAAGACCATGAAAGATATGATCCTTCTTACTCTTTGGATCATGCGTATTGCTGGAGTTCTCATCCCTTCTACTGGGAGCCATTTCTAAATAACAAAATACACTAGGTTAGATCATATCATAATGTATAATTCAAAAACTACAAAAATTATCAAAATTAATTGAATATATTCACACATCTAGTCTCATAATCATAAAAATGTTTTCTTTACTAACATATTTAATCATAAATACTTCATAATGGATTCTAAAGAAAATGTGAATTATCCTAAGCATATCTCCCAGGAGTTTCATAACCTAGAGTGCATCAATGCCCGTTGTTGTGTACCAAAATACCCCAGGTCAAGCCTAAAATTCCTTGCCGGAGTTTTTACTCCTAGGTACATCTGTGCCAGAGCCGCCTCTACCTCCTCGTATCCAGACAGGGATGTATTGCTTGGAAAACTCACAAAATATCTACATTACCAAAATTTTAGGAAGTTCTTCTATACTAATCCTCAAAGTTTATCTTAGGGTAATATTCTCTAATTAGAGTTTTTCTAAATATAGTTTCCAAGGTTATTGCTAAACATCCTATGATACCAACTATAACACCCCGACCTCTAGTTACCCAGATTCAGTGCATTATTTTAATACATTGGCATTATTACAAGGAATCAAGTCTCGAAGGACCAATCAGTTTAGTAATCTTGGAAAATAGATTACATACATGAATGTTACATTACACTTTAAAACATAAAAAACAACATAAATAATCTTTGAGAACTCCATTATTCCCTTAGCTTAACCCTGTAGATCAATCATAATACACTTCTTGGAATCCTAGGAAAATAAAACATAAGAAATGGGTGAGCTCAGATGCTCAGTAAAGATAAATAATTTAGCAGAAGCTATAAAATTTTAAGGTAAGATGTGTAATAAAAAACAACAGCCTTTTAAAAATGAACTTGAACATAATATGGAAAAAATAAATCATACATTACTATATAAACACACACATGGATATTCAATTAGTCGAATAATCACTTGTGATAACTAATTTCATAATGAGGGAATGCCTAAGGTTGGACATCATTACCACATAGTCAAGGCCTCATACCAAGACTACAAATAAAGTTTTTGTCAAGAAATTGTGCCAAGACACAAATTTGTCTCATGATACCTATTGATGCATCATGGATCTATTGTGGGATCCACTCTTCACTTACTAAGTCCACTTCATTCCTCATATGAAATTGTTGAAACATAACATAAACATTCATATTAAAACCAGCATACAAAATGTCAATACTTTAGCCATAAAACATGAATGGTATAAAAATAACACATACATAGTAAAACATATCATAACCCATTAAAGAAAATATTGCAGATTTTATTATAATAAATCAACCTTAATCAAGAATAATATCCAGTAAAGGATGATGATATAGTTGAAAATGATCAGTAAAACTCTTTGAGTGAAATACCCCTTTTTCATGAAATCATTTAAAAATTGCAAAATCTATAAAGGATGAAATTTAAAAGATATTTTTGAATCAAAGTGTCCCATACCACTTTTAAACTTTTTAAAGGAATTAACATTTTAAAACATTCATGTCCATATAAATAAATCCTTAAAACCATTTTGAAAACATGGACATTAATGAGAAAGATTTATAAGAATAAATATTCAAAACATTTAAAATCATGTTTTAGTTAAAGTTTACCTTAAAAAAATAATTTTTAAATGTCTTTTATAAACCATGTACATGGATGATAAATACGTCCCATAAAATACTTACACATAAACAATCTCAGATAATAATGAGATTGAGGAATTAACCCTTACCGTGCACTTTCCTTTGGTTGAGGGTACATTTAACCTCTGTATAATGAAAATAGTATGTTATTAAATTATACCAGAACCATATTCATATTTATTATATCATAAAATATTTATTTATGACTTTATACTACCCATTTAATAATGATTTCCATGTTAAATTAACATTTCAGGTAATAATCGCTTTCTTTATCGTACGTGTTTTAACTTATTATTCTTGATCGTATTATTTAGATCATGATTTTAATACTACCAGAATATAAAAAATAATTTATATATAATATATATTTAGAATATAAATATGTATTATAGATAGATATATGAAATAAAAAATACCGTTTATGGAGATGGTAGGCCGCACGTTCACATAAACACTGTTTCTGTTTTCATATCATATTGAATGGAAGTAAGTGAATGAGATAAATGTATATATATATATATATATATATTTCTAGTATCGTTATTATGTCATATATTACATAATTTTTAATATTATGTATTTTTATAATCATCGTTGAATGGTGAACGTGGAAATGAATCTCATCGTGTCGTGGAGACGGTAAGTCGTACGTACACACGAGCGATGATATCATTTACTTAATGATTAAAAGATGTGGAATTGTATGGTATATTAATTACACATAAACATTATCATGTTATTTTCAGTATTTATATACATATTACTCATCATTATATAAATTTAAATAACATAGAGTTGAATAAAAAATTACACCACGGTGTGGAGACGGTAAACTGTACGTACGCATGCATGATGACTTTATCATTAATAGGATTGATAGAATACTGAATATGGTTGTACCATATTTATAATAACATCATAGTATGTAGAAGGTACTGGATTTATTATTTTGGTATGGAAATAACAAATAAAGAGAAAGTGGAAGAAGAAAAGAACTTTGAAAGAGGTGATAAAATAATTACCTCTTCTTTGGGTGTTTCCTTTTGATTTGAACAAAAGGGCTCCTTAGGTTGGATTTATGCTCAAGGGAAGGCCTATAAGATGAATTTAGGTAAGTTGGGAGGATATTTGGGTAGGGTTTTGATGATCCAATTGGCTTTGGAGGCGTGATTTTGAGAGAAGGGGAAATACCCTTTTATAAGAGAGGTGAGGGTCACTTTAGGAAAAGTTTGAAATATTATTTTATTATAAAATAATTTTCGGTTTCTAATGGATTAAAATTAATTTATTTAGAATATAAGGTGGTTATGGGTCTAAATACTCTCAACCAACAAGTTTTAGACAAGTTTAGGTCACCATATTAACCCTATATTTTATATTTAACTCTTAGTTAAATAGTTTAACTTTTACCATGTCCTCTTGTATTATTATAATAAATGGTTAATAAACTTACTATAAAAATACAAGAGAACCAAAAGTGGTGAATTAATAAAATAGTTATCATTATATAAGTCCTTTAGCTGAACCTTATATTTTTAGGAATATTATATCATTTAATAATATAGTATTTGTTTTAAAAACCCATTTATGTCAATTTTGACACTATTTAGTATTTGGTTTTTTTGAAAGTCATAAAATAATGATTAATCAAAAGAAATTGATTGAATCAAACCTAACATGTCATATTAATCTATAAAATTCGTGTATGGCATAAAAAGTCTCAATTTACATTTATTTTTATATTTATAATATCAATTATTTTAATCTTTCATTGATAAAGTAATTACTACATCATCATTGTGTCATAAATAAATTTACTTATTTAATCTATAAAAATTATAAATAAAATACAATTATGTAGGAAATATTTTTAAATTTCTAATTAATATTTATATTCAAATTTATCTTATGTATAACCCTATATTAAAAATGGTTTAGTTATTAAACTTTGAATTTAACACTTTTAACTCTTCTTTAAGTAAAATAATAATAAATGTCCTAATCTAATCTAAGTGGACCAAAAGGATCATATTTTATTCCTAAGGCTGGTTTTGGTCAAAATACACTTATCCAATATAATTATGACAATTGTTAGGGTAATTATAATATAATTGTTACTTTTAATTACCCTATTTATTTTTAACCGTGGTAAATAAAAGTCAAAAGTTACTATTCACCAAAAATTATTTTCATCTTATTGAACCATATTTTACTTACTGATGTAAACCACGTATATCAGATTTTCGAAATTCAATTCACAGAAGTATTAAAATTACATTTTATGCAAATTTTCAAGTGTGCCTAGAAGGTGGGTAAAATACCCCTTTTTCATGAAATCATTTAAAAGTGGAACAATTTATAAAGGATGACATTTAAAAGATATTTTGGAATCAAAGTGTACCATACCAATTTCAAACTTTTTAAAGTAATTAACATTTTAAAACATTCATGTCCATATAAATAAATCCTTAAAACCATTTTTAAAACATGGACATTAATGAGAAAGATTTATAAGAATAAACATTTAAAACATTTAAAAAGATGTTTTAGTTAAAGAGTACCTTAAAATAATCATTTTGAAATTTATTTTATTAAATATGGGCATGGATGATAAATATGTCTCAGAAAATACTTACACCTAAACAACCTTGGATAATAATGAGATTGAAGAATTAACCCTTACCTTGCACTTTCCTTTGGTTGAGGGTACATTTAACCTCATGTATAATGACAATAGTACGTTATTAAATTATACCAGAACCATATTCATATTTATTATATCATACATGATTTATTTATGACTTTATACTACCCATTTAATAATGATTTCCATGCCAAATTAACATTTCAGGTAATAATCGCTTTCTTTATCGTACGTGTTTTAACTTGTTATTCTTGATCATATCTTTTAGATCAGGATTTAAATACTTCTTGAATATAAACTAGGATTTATATATAATATATATTTAGAATATAAATATGTATAATAAGTAGATATATTAAATGGAAAACATCATTTATGGAGACGGTAGGCCGTACATACACATAAATGATGTTTCTGTTTTCATATCATATTGAATGGAAGTAAGTGAATGATATAAGTGTATATATATATATATATGTATGTATCCAGTAGCACTATTATGTCTTATATTACATACTTATTAATAATATTTATTTTTATAATCATCGTTGAATGGTGAACGTGGAAATGAATCTCATCGTGTCATAGAGACGGTAAGCCGTATGTACACATGAGTGACAATATCATTTCCTTAATGATTAAAAAGTGTGGAATTGGATGGTATATTAATTATAAAGAAACATTAGATTGTTATTTTCATTATTTATATACATATTACTCATCATTATATACATCCAAATAACATAGCGTTGAATAACAAATTACACCATGACGTGGAGACGGTAAGTCATGCGTATACACGCATGGTGACTTTATCATTAATAGGATTGATAGAATAATTAATATGGTTGTAACATATCTATAATAACATAAAAGTATGTAGAAGGCACTATATTTATTATTTTGGTATTGAAATAACAAATAAATAGAAAGTGGAAGAAGAAAAGAACTTTGAAAGAGGTGATAAAATAATTACCTCTTCTTTGGGTGTTTCCTTTTGATTTGAACAAAAGGGATCCTTAGGTTGGCTTTATGATCAAGGGAAGGCCATAAGGTTTAAGTGAGGGAAGTTTGGAGGAGATTTTATTAGGGGTTGGCTAAGCGAAATGGCTTTGGAGGTGTGATTTTGAGAGAAGGGTAAGTACCCTTTTATAAGAGAGGTGAGGGTCACTTTAAGAAAAGTTTGAAATATTATTTTATTATAAAATTAGTTTCGGTTTCTAATGACTCAAAATTGATTTATTTAAAATATAAGGTGGTGATGGGTCAAAATAATCTCAACCAATAGGTTTTAGACAAGTTTAGGTCACCATATTAACCCTATATTTTAGATTTAACTCTTAGTTAAATAGTTTAACTTTTACCATGTCCTCTTGTATTACTATAATAAATGATTAATAAACTTACTATAAAAGTCCAAGAGAACCAAAAATGGTTCATTAATGACATATTTATCATTATATAATTCCTTTGTCAGAACCTTATATTTTTAGGGACATTATATCATTTAATAATATTGTATTTTTTTTTAAAAAACTCATTTATGTCAATTTTGAAACTATTTAGTATTTGGTTTTTTTGAAAGTCATAACAGAATAATTAATTCGAAAAAAATTCATTAAATCAACCCTAACATGTCATGTTATTCTAGAAAATTTGTGGATGGCATCAAATGCCTCAATTTACATTTATTTTTATATTTATAATATCAATTATTTTAATCTTTTATTGATAAAGTAATTACTACATCATCATTGTGTCATAAATAAATTTACTTATTTAATCTATAAAAATTATAAATAAAATACCATTATGTAGGAAATATTTTTATATTTCTAATGAATATTTATAGTTGAATTTATCTTCTGTATAACCCTATATTAAAAATGGTTTAGTTATTAAACTTTGAATTTAACACTTATAACTCTTCTTTAAGTAAAATAATAATAAATGTTATAATCTAATAAAAGTGGACCAAAAGGATCATATGTTATTCCTAAGGTTGGTTTTGGACGAAATACACTTATACAATAGAATTAGGACATGTGTTAGGGTAATTATAATATCATTTTTATCTTTAATTACCCTATTTACTTTTAACCGTGGTAAATAAAAGTCAAAAGTTACTATTCACCAAAAATTATTTTCATCTTATTGAACCGGATTTTACTTAATGATGTCAACCATGTATATCATATTTTTTAAATTCAATTCATAGATGCAGTAAATTACATTTTATGCAAATTTGTAAATGTGCTTAGAAGGTGGGTAAAAGACGGTAAAAAGTTCAATAAAATTTTATACATCTAATCTTATTATAAAATGGATCCAATGAATTAAATTTAACTTATATAAGTATTATGTATCTATTTTGACTTAAAATAAATAATAATTTAAATACAAATTCGGTTTTAAATAATAACGTAGTGTTTTTCACTATTCATAAAAAATTGAAAGTTTTCAGAAAAATACCAAAAATTCACTTTAAGCTAATTTTGATATTCTGAATTAAATAGTTAAGACTATTTTACCAAATTAAAAACATAAAAGTTGCATTTATTAATTTAAAATTAATTCCCATTGTAAAACTACAAGTGGGTTTTTTTAAAAGTAAAAACTATCAAAAGATTGACATTTGTTTATGTCCAATTTAATTGTGAAATTACTTATAATGACCTACATTGTATTAAATGATAAAAATATAATCTAATTATACTTCAAAACCATTCAAATGTATAATTTAACACTATAAATTATTTTTTGATTAAAAAAATTGTTTTCAATTAAAATTTAGCATCTTTCACTATTCATCAAAATAAGAAAGTTATCAGAAAAGTAACAAAAATTTATTAAAACTAATTTTTTATGTCTCACTTCTAAAGAATAATATAATTTTATTAAATTTAATATATAAAAGTGTCAAATATTGGTTTTAAAAAGGGTTCTCCATTAAAAGGTGTTAAAATTGCATTTAAAAAAATACTTCTTTTATCTGAAAAATAAATTTGTTCTTATATTCTGTCTAAGAAACACATAATATGGATTATAAAATTATATAGAGTATATAAAATTCAAAATTGAGTTAATACTATTCATAACCTCTTTTTGAATGGCTAGTTTGGTAAGTCATGGTGCACTCGAACTCGGTGTTACGTGTAGCGCAAGTTATTGACTTATTTTAAAGAGATGACATACTATGAATTATTGGGGTTATAAGTTAACACCCGAAATGATGATGATAATGAAAGATTATTAAATAATGAGTGATAGAATATTATAAGTAAAAAATTTATGGTATTATATGTATGAATATGAATCTAGAATAGAATTATAATGTCACAACCCCCTCCCACCAAAGATGCCCCTCCTGAGCTGGAAATGGTGAAAGGGAGATAATGACCCCTGAGTCCCGCCTCCAGTAGGCCCCGGGGTGGCGACTAGCACCAAGGGTATGAGTTTCAAAAATATGGGAGGCATTACCCTTTATATTTTTAAGATCGGGAAATAGGACAGGTCAACCACCAAAAAGGAAAAGAACAAGTGTATAGAAATAAACCCAAACCAATCCCACATGCATGTTTAAATAGTTCTGAAACAAGGTACAAGTAAAAGAAAGCTCAAAATACAATACCAAAAGAAACAAGTGTACAACAACTGTAACAAATCCAACTGTCCCGACTAGTAGGGTCCCGCATGGCCCTGGTAGTCCTCCTGGAAACCTGAAAGTAAACGTAGGGTGATCATACAAGTATACTCAGTAGGGAAACCTAAATCTCTCGTGCACAGGTGGGGAGACATCCTAATGTCCTGTGAGAACAATAGAAGAAACCTAGCAATAAAATCTATCCACCCAACCTCACCAGCCACACTCACCAAAAACACAATCACAACAGGTAGTAGTAGTATAAGAACAAGAGTATTGGGTACCCCGCACCATTTCCCATTAGTTAGCTGCTCTTCCTAATAACGAACGTCCTAACGCTGCCACACTCTCCCCGCCCACACACACCTGGTCCTCACAACCACGTATCCCACCTGCACACACCTGGGCCTCACAACCACGTATCACACCCGCACACACCAGGGCCTCACAACCACGTATCCCGCCCGCACAGACCTGTGCCTCATCCCAAAGGTTCTTGGGAAATAGTAAAACCTACTCGAAGAGTCTTGGGCTAAAACCACCCCAATCGAAACCTACCCGAAGATTCTTGGGTGTAAGGTCACCTCAAGCCATCACAGCCTATGGAAGAAGCAGCAGGAAGGAGCTAGTAACTAAGGGGAAAACACCCTCTCCCATGAAATGGGAGTGTTCGGCACTAAGTGATCAACATGGGTGTGGTGCGACAAATCACAAAGATACAGATACATATATATATACCAAACACACAGCCCAAACTATGGATTCTAAACAGAGAAACTGAGCACGTGCCTCGACACTACTACCACGAAGCATGCATACAACAACAACCCCAACCCCATTTAGGTTTTCACGTTTCAGCAGAATTAATTTATTAGTTCCTTAATTACTGGGTAACTATCCACAACCAACCACATCGATCGTTCGTAAAAACATATCCCTGCCATCCACAAATCAAGTTAGGAAAACACAAGCAACACAACCAAGTCCTTCTTATTATCCAACTAACCCCATTGATTATTATTCCCATTCCATTACCATGCCCCACTATTCATTAACTCCCCCACTTTTATTTATTATTCACAACCCATAGTCCGTTCACATTCCAACCCATTCCTACAACCCCACTACCAACCGCCATAACCACAACCACACCGCACATCATCATCCCTTGATACAACTTATCGCAACCCCGCTGCTCACCCGATCCACCAAAACCCACAAAACAAGGTTCTTGCCACATCATCGCCCCCTTTAACATCATTTACCACAGCCCTCCTGCCCGTTCTATTCATAAAAACCCAGGATTCACCCCCCTTTCACACACCATGTAACCAAGACAAACCCACGTAATCATTATTCCATTTTGTTCAACCGGGGTGATCACACAAGGGTTCTAGATTTTAAATCAGCCAACTTTACATGATTAACCAGATTCCACATTCCACAAGGTTCAATTCATAGAAATGGTCTAGAAGATAGGGCAACATTTAATTGCACAAGCAAAGGCCCCCAACGACTGTGATTTTCAGTAGGCATAAGCCTATTCAATTCACAACATAATATCACAGGATATAAATAATGTAACTGCATTCACAAACTTCCCATCCCCGTTATATAAGCCATTTATTATCTTTATTAAACCGGTTAAAATGTGTTTCACGTAAAAAAGAGGACACCCACCCTGCATGATGCACAATCTAGAGAGATGAAGGTAAGATCCCTACCTCAATAGGTTCCGATGTCCTTCTACGAACACAACCACCATGATCACAAGGCTTATCCCAGAACGACTGCACCCACCAAGGACGTCGCAGCACCACCGAATCAACAACACAAGAAACTCCCTCAACACGGAGATCACATTCCATAGCATGGAAAGAAAATGGGAGAAGTAGGATCGGAAAGAGAATACAAGAACAGAGGTTTAACATACCTTTTTAGAGTCGTTCGTTGAAAACTGTCGTTCCTGTCAATTATCAGCAGTCTCCTCAGTTGGAAACTACGGAGGGGAAGTCGAAGAAGAGGGAACAGAACAGGGTGTACGGTGTTCTCCTCGCTGACACGATCCCACATCCACTGACAGATCGACGATCGAAGTCCAGATGAAGAAGTTAGAGGAGGAAGACTTCTCGATCATCCAAGAGCGTCGTCGTGCAGAGAAGAAGCGATCAGTCTGGAAATAATTTGCGACCCTTTCTTATATAGGAAATGAATAGGTAAAATGGTATGCAACGTGTATTAATGAATACATGGTGTGACCATACAGCCGTTAAGCGTTTTGACTGGTCAACACATGACACGTCACGTAGTTTCCATGCATTTAATGATAATAATAATTCTATTAATATTTTGTGTTTCGTTGACCTAAGTCATGAGTCATGAAAAGGTATTCATCATTGGTCTTAAAATGACCGTCTTAATTTAAGGATTATACTTCCACTGACATTTCATCATTCCGACACCATATGAAGAAGTTACGGTCGAATTAAGATTATATAACCCAAAACAAAAACATGATTATTATATTGTTTAATTTAATTTAACACTTATTTTCTTTCCACCTCAAAAAAAAACCCATGCTCAACCTCTTTGTAGCGCATAAGCCTCCCATGATTGACTCCTTATATATATATATATATATATATATATTATCATCTTTTAATCATTATTATAATATATAATAATAATAACTTACTAATGAGGCTACTCATTCCCACGCCACCACCAAAACAAAATGGAGCCTCTCCTTTACTCCATGTCAACCATGCCCCACCCCTTATTGATTTCCTTTTTAATTTAACTTATTTATTTTATTGCATTAAATTATAAATCTTTATTTCATTTAAACCCTTTCTCTCTCCAATCTAATTTATTATCTTCCACAATTTCTTCTCCCCATTTTATCATGCCCCAACAAAGTGGAGCCTCCTCTTATATTCCTTACCCAACACGCCCCATTTTAAACCATTGTCATTATTATTTTATTTTATTTTTTTAACACAATTATCATAATAACATCTCTCATCTATCCTCATATCTCAAATCTCATCGCATTGAAATAAAAAACATAAATCTCATTAAATCTTTATTAACGGATCTTTCAAAATTTAAGCCAACATTATTATTATAATTATTTAGTATAACAATAATAACAAAACCCCAATTAAAATTTATTAACTCGCCACCAATTATTATTTTTAATAATGATAATATTTACGCTCATCGCATTGACCACATTAAACCACCTCATTGGATATCTGAATCTGACCATGCCACATCAATGTCGCATAACATCCATCAATTTAATTATTTAATTCTATTTAATTTCATTTCACACTAATTAAATTGAAACCACTTTTATTAAATTAAAACCATTCAATTTAATAAACCCAACATATTTTTTTCACCACCATTATTATTATTATTTAACATAATAATAATAACGAACTCACCTTTAATTTTATTAACGCACCATCATGCTTCCACTGTACATGTTTATTTATTTTTTTGCAATAAATACCACGACTCATTTCATTAATTTCTCATTATTATTAATATTTTGAATAATATTAATAACACAACACCCATTATTATTATTCAAATTTAATTTCAACAATTACTCAATTAATAATAAACCGAATGTTTCATTTATCAACGTCTAATGGGTCACACACCTTCCCACTTAACATAATTAATAATAATAACACCCATTAAATCATTTTATCATGATTATTATCTTTTTAGTTTAATTAATCACACAAATTATGTCATCATCATTATTATTTAACATATTTTTACGTTATCATTAGTATTAAAAAAATTATCATTATAATGTGCGTCGTGTTGACCATATCGATTTCAACAAAGGAATGGACCGGAGGGGTCCGGACCATTACATTAGATACCTCTCAAAACATTCTCATCCTCGAGAATTAAAAACCAACCCATAAGAAAGAATGGATCTGAACAACCACTCCGCAAGATACCTCTCAGGGATCTCGTCATAACAGGAACCCAACCAACAACCCTAATCACAGGTGTTAGGAAATTCCCTCTCCTATGTCGAGATATTATCTGCTTTAGGCAGCACTGACTCACCTACACGGGTTTAATCGCATCCGCATTAATGCATCTTGATTAAGGATTGGGCCTTCCCACTTCCATATATTAGGATTTTCCAACTTGCACTACCCCCAACACCACAAAACCAACACACTGCCCGAACATGTGGTTTGGGGAAGATTCCTTCTCCTATGTCAAGATATTATCCGCTTTAGGTGGCACTGACTCGCCCGCACGGGTTCAATCGCATCCTCATTAATGCGTATCGATTAAGAGTCAAGTTTTTCCCTTTCCCCACACATCCGGACATGCTACACACTTCCAGAGAATAAGGAAAACAAAACGTCTCATAACCGACAAGCCAAGCATTCCATATCAAAGGTACAAAGTATAACATCAAAACAAAGCTAAAAAAAACAAGGGAAAACACAAGTCAAAAAAACTTTGGGTACTGAGCATGCATCTGGGCCTCCCGCTCCCAAACAAAACATAAAGGAGAGCATTCAAGAAAACCCAAAAACATCTCTATCAATCTCTGGTCCTAGAGATGCTTCCTCTACTGCATGAAACTATCCGCGCCCAGCTCCTCTGCCTCTCTATTGACGTACCCATCCTCGACCACGTCCCAGTTGGGATCCTTGAGGAACTCCCTATGGCTGGCCACCACCTGCTCCATCTCCCCTCAGAGGGACTGGAGCCTGTTGCTGTTGGAAGGGTCTTGCCGGCAACTGGTGCTGTTGAGGCGGGCGCTGAACCTGGCCACCTCCACCGTACTGAGCTTGGGTCAGTCACCGACTCCGAATGTGTCCGAAACCTCCATAAGAGAAACACTTTGGTACTGGGCTCGTGAAAAAGGGACGAGGACCTGAAGATCTGAACTGGAACTGCTAGGGCCTGCTCCCTACTGGCTTAAAACTGGAAGGTCCCGTCGTAGGAGACCTGCTGCTGACTGCCTTCCCCTTTGACGAACCCGGTTGGATCCCCTCACGTGGTGCACCTCCCTGTGAGTGCATCCTCTCTACAACCTTTTCCTTCTTCTGTATTGCCAAGTACATCGGAAGGGTGAAGGGGGTGACAACATACTGGAGCGAAGGACAAAGCACCTCCTCCAAAAGTCTTACCCGAGACTCCTCATATGGAAAGAGATCCGGAGTAAAGCGCAGGAGATCCTTGAACTTGATCTCCAACTCTCGTACTGACATACTACCTTGCTGAAGGGAGAGTAACTCCTGCCACTTCTCCGCCTTGATCATGGAAGAAAGGATTTCATCTCTGAATTCCTTCTCAAAGTCAGCCCATGGAACCACTACCTCTATCCTCTCTCCTAGGTAGAGCGTCCACCACTGTCGCGCCGCACCTCTCAGCTGACTGACTGCTAGGGGAACCCAGTACTCCATCGGAGCACGAATCAAGGTAAAAGCGATCCCTAGCTCCTCAAGCCACCCCTCCGTCTCCATATCCGATGTACTACCCTCGTACTTCTTGAGGGTTTGCTGTTGGAAAGAACGAAGACTCTTTTGCCACTGGCTATCTTCCTCCTCTCGGTCAATCCTCAACTAATCGACCGCCTGAATCTGCTAGGCCTCGGCCATCTGAACCACCCAGGGACGACGTCCAGGTGCCATAGATGTACGGTAAACAAAGATCGCCTAAGCCCAAGTAGTAAGGAAATTTAGCAGGGTTTCATTTTATCATTTTTATTTCAATTTATTTCCCAGAACACCCAAATCAAGTAAAACACAATCATGATGATGCATGTACCTTCCCTAGGGTCTCTACCCTGCAATCAATGTAGTCTCACTTGGTCGTTCGGTAGGCTCAGAGTCCTTGCATCGGATCACGGGGGGCCCTAAAATCCTGTGTCCTAGCCGGTCCTCCCTGACCTATGTCACACACCAAGATTAACCAACACTATTTCCCTACCATCCCATGTAATCCTCATTGTTCCTAACTCCAGACTCCATCCTATCTCTCAACCATCACCTCTGATACCATTCTGTCACGACCCCCTCCCACCAAAGATTCCCCTCCTGAGCTAGCAATGGTGAAAGAGAGATAATGACCCCCCCGAGTCCCACCTTCATTAGGCCCCGAGGTTCCGACTAGCACCAAGGGTATGAGTTTCACAAATATGGGAGGGATTTCCCTTTATATTTTTAAGATCGGGAAATAGGACAGGTCAACCACCAAAAAGAAAAAGAATAAGTGTATAGAAATAAACCCAAACCAATCCCACATGCATGTTTAAATAGTTCTGAAACAAGGTACAAGTAAAAGAAAGCTCAAAATATAATACTAAAAGAATCAAGTGTACAAAAACTACAACAACTCCAACTGTCCCAACTAGTAGGGTCCCGCATGGCCCTGGTAGTCCTCCTGGAAACCTGAAAGTAAATGTAGGGTGAACATAAAAGTATACTCAGTAGGGAAACCTAAAGCTCTCATGCACAGGTGGGGATATATCCTAATGTCCCATGAGAAAAACAGAAGAAACCTAGCAAGAAAATCTATCCACCCAACCTCACCAACCACACTCACCAAAAACAAAATCACAACAGGTAGTAGTAGTATAAGAACAAGAGTATTGGGTACCCCACACCATTTCCCATTAGTTAGCTGCTCTTCCTAACAGCGATCATCCTGAAGCTGCCACACTCTCCCCGCCCGCACACACCTGGGCCTCACAACCACGTATCCCGCCCGCACACACCTGGGCCTCACAACCACATATCTCACCCGCACACACCTGGGCCTCACAACCACGTATCCCTCCTGCACACACCTGGGCCTCACAACCACGTATCCCGCCCACACACACCTGGGCCTCATCCTGAAGGTTATTGGGAAATAGTAAAACCTACCTGAAGAGTCTTGGGCTAAAACCACCCCAATCGAAACCTACCCGAAGAGTCTTGGGTGTAAGGTCGCCTCAAGCCATCACAACCTATGGAAGAAGGAGCAGGAAGGAGCTAGTAACTAAGGGGAAAACACCCTCTCTTATGAAATGGGAGTGTTCGACACTAAGTTCTCAACATGGGTGTGGTGCGACAAATCACAAAGATACAGATACATATATATATACCAAACACACATCCCAACCTATGGCTTCTAAACAGAGAAACTGAGCACATGCCTCGGCACTGCTTCCACGAAGCATGCATACAACAACAACCCCAACCCCATTTAGGTTTTCACATTTCAACAGAATTAGTTTATTAGTTCCTTAATTACTGGGCAACTATCCACAACCAACCACATCGATCGTTCATAAAAAAATATCCCTGCCATCCACAAATCAAGTTAGGAAAACACAAGCAACACAACCAAGTCCTTCTTATTAGCCCACCAACCCCATTGATTATTATTCTCGTTCCATTATCATGCCCCACCATTCATTAACTCCCCCACTTTTATTTATTATTCACAACCCATAGTCCATTCACATTCCAACCCATTCCTGCAGCCCCGCTGCCAACCCCATAACCACAACCACACCGTAAATCATCATCCCTTGATACAACTTATCACATCCCCGCTGCTCACCCGATCCACCACAACCCACAAAACAAGGTTCATGCCACATCATCGCCCCCTTTAACATCATTTACCGCAGCCCTGCTTCCCGTTCTATTCGTAACAACCTAGGATTCACCCCCCCTTTCACACACCACGTAACCAAGACAAACCCACGTGTTCATTATTCCATTTTGTTCAACCGGGGTGATCACACAAGGGTTCCAGATTTTAAATCAGCCAACTTTACGTGATTAACCAGATTCCACATTCCTCAAGGTTCTATTCACAAAAACGGTCTAGAAGATAGGGTAACATTTAATTGCGCAAGAAAAGGCCCCCAACGACCATGATTTTCAGTAGGAATAAGCCTATTCAATTCACAACATAATATCACAGGATATAAATAATGTAACTGCATTCACAAACTTTCCATCCCCGTTATATAAGCCATTTATTATCTTTATTAAACCGGTTCAAATGTGTTTCACGTAAACAAGAGGACACCCACCCCACATGATGCACAATCTAGAGAGACAAAGGTAAGATCCATACCTCAATAGGTTCTGATGTCCTTCTACAAACACGACCACCACGATCACAAGGCTTCTCCCAGAATGACTGCACCCACCAAGGATGTCACAACACCAATGAATCAACAACACAAGAAACTCCCTCAACCCGGAGATCACACGCCATAGCATGGAAAGAAAACGGGAGAAGTAGGATCGAAAAGAGAATACAAGAACAGAGGTTTAACAAACCTTTTTAGAGTCGTTCGTCGAAAACCGTCGTTTCCATAAATTATCAGCAGTCTCCTCGGTTGGAAACTGCGGAGGGGAAGTCGAAGAAGAGGGAATAGAATAGGGTGTACGGTGTTCTCCACGCTGACATGATCCCGCAGCCACTGACGGATCGATGATCAGAGTCTGGATGAAGAAGTTAGAGGAGGAAGACTTCTCGATCATCCAAGAGCGTCATCATGCGAAGAAGAAGCGATCGGTCTGGAAATAATCCACAACCCTTTCTTATATTGGAAACGAATAGGTAAAATGGTATGCATCGTGTATTAATGAATACACGATGTGACCGTACACCCGTTACGCGTTTTTGACTGGTCAACACATGACACGTCACACAGTTTCCATGCATTTAATGATAATAATAATTCTATTAATATTTGGCGTTTCGTTGACCCGAGGCATGAGTCATGAAAAGGTATTCATCATTGGTCTTAAAATGACCGTCTTAATTTTAGGATTATACTTCCGCTGACGGTTCGTCATTCTGACACCATATGAAGAAGTTACGGTCTAATTAAGATTATATAACCCAAAACAAAAACATGATTATTATATTATTTAATTTAATTTAACACTCTTTTTATTTCCACCTCAAAAAAAAACCCACACTCAACCTCTTTGTAGCACATAAGCCTCCCATGATTGACTCCTTATATATATATATATATATTCATTATCATATTTTAATCATTATTATAATATATAATAATAATAACTTACTAATGAGGCTACTCATTCCCACGCCACCACCAAAACAAAATGGAGACTCTCCCTTACTCCATGTCAACCACGCCCCACCCCTTATTGATTTCCTTTTTAATTTAAATTATTTATTTTATTGCATTAAATTATAAATCTTTATTTCATTTAAACCCTTTCTCTATCCAATCTAATTTATTATCTTCCAAAATTTCTTCTCCCCATTTTATCATGCCCCAACAAAGTGACGCCTCCTCTTATATTCCATACCCAACACGCCCCATTTTAAACCATTGTCATTATTATTTTATTTTATTTTTTTAACACAATTATCATAATAACATCTCTCATCTATCCTCATATCTCAAATCTCATCGCATTGAAATAAAAAACATAAATCTCATTAAATATTTATTAAAGGATCTTTCAAAATTTAATCCAACATTATTATTATAATTATTTAGTATAATAATAATAACAAAACCCCAATTAAAATTTATTAACTCACCACCAATTATTATTTTTAATAATGATAATATTTACGCTCATCGCATTGACCACATTAAACCACCCTGTTGAGTATTTGAATCTGACCATGCCACGTCAATGTCGCATAACATCCGTCAATTTAATTATTTAATTTTATTTATTTTCATTTCACAATGATTAAATTGAAAACACTTTTATTAAATTAAAACCATTCAATTTAATAAACCCAACATATTTTTTTCGCCACCATTATTATTATTATTTAACATAATAATAATAATGAACTCACCTTTAATTTTATTAACGCACCACCATGCTTCCATTGTACATCTTTATTTATTTGTTTGCAATAAATACCATGACTCATTTCATTAATTTCTCATTATTATTAATATTTTGAATAATATTAATAACACAACACCCATTATTATTATTCAAATTTCATTTTAACAATTACTCAATTAATAATAAACCACATGTTTCATTTATCAACATCTAATGGGTCACACACCTTCCCACTTAACATCATTAATAATAATAACACCCATTAAATCATTTTATCATTATCATTCTCTTTTTAGTTTAATTAATCACACAAATTATGTCATCATCATTATTATTTAACATATTTTTACGTTATCATTAGTATTAAAAAAATTATCATTATAACGCGCGTCGTGTTGACCATATCGATTTCAACAAAGGAATAGACCAGAGGGGTCCGGGCCATTACATATAATAAATTTAAATTTATTATACTGGTGGTTAAAATCACTTACGAAGCAAGTCAGAACTAAGGTAAGGGTTTTATGCTATAATATCACTATTTACTAGGATTTTTCATGATTAAATTTCCTATGATGAAATTATATGATATTTCTCTCATAAATATAATTTATTTTATCATACTTTGGTTATTTCTAGAGATTAAAATTTTTTCCTTTTATTTCTCTCTCTCTAAGTACTCAAAAGTATGAAAGTATATTTTTAGGAAAATCGACTTTGTTTCTCTATTCGGTCTGAAATAATTTTCTTCCATGTCCATATTTTTTTTAAAATGTTTTCAATAATGTTTATACTATTACATAATTATTAATTAAATTCATTTTAACCTTTTTTTAATTTCTATAAATTTTTTTAAAAGGAATCTTTTTATTTTTTTCAGAATGTGGTTCTTTTTACCAAATGTGTGAATGAAATCTTTTTTTAATGTATATTGCACAAATGAATTTTTCTACCATCATGAATACTCTTTGCTTGGAAGATTCATTTAAAATTTTACATGGTTATTTTCAAATAATTTTTTTTCCTAATATCCTAAAAAATTTTATATTTTAAATAAGTGATTTATAAATAAAAAGACTATTCACCTCAAGAGATGTTCTAGTGATCTTTTAAAGGTGATTTCATCTATGAAAACATTCATTTATGTTACTTATTCTTCACTAGGGATATGATCTGATGGTACCATATTTATTCTTTTGAAAAATGGTTTAGTATTATGATGATTAAATATTGATGAGTCCCATTTTCTTTTCCTTGGGTTAAGCTATATCAACATGATAAATGTTTTAGTGGGATGGGCCTTCGGGTCATCCAAGGCCTTCGGGACACATGGCCTTTGGGTCACATAGACCATGGAGTATCCCAGTTCACATAGAACAGGCCCCAAAATAGGATCAGAGCAATAAAAGTAGTAGCCACCAGATGCAGAGCTAACCGGATTGGAAGAATGAGAGGGTATGACAGCTGCCATCGGGACCAGGCACCGTACAACTTTGTACGGGGCAATGCTAGACGATCAGCAATGCAAGGTGGGGAGCTAGGGAGATCAATGATTCAAAATGCTGGGGAGGGGTAGTTCTAGTGGGCTGGGCCTACGGGTCATGTAATGGGCATGGTATGCCTCAGGGCCTTCAGTTCATGTATTGCGGGTCATGTCGGGCCTGGTGCCTTGGGCCTACGAGTCATGTACGAGTTCCCCTTCAACCCTTAAAAGGGGGATTATCTATAATAAAATAAAAAATAAGGCCTTCGGGACATTCGGGGTACAAGTGATTCCATTATAGCCCTCTAATTAATTGGATAATTATTAATGTTTTATGAGCTAAAAGGATAGATGATTGCTTTTCCCAATCCCAAAAGAGGGTACATGGGCAGTTATCCCAAGCCGATGTAGGTACAAAGGTGGTTATCCCAACCCTAACATGTGATTCATGTCTTGGAAGGTAGCCTTGACATAATATTTATATGATTATGAATATTACACACTTTACACCACTGTCTTATGAAATATTCTTTTTTTATGATATGATCACATGGATCATGATCTTTGATTCTTCTATGATTCATGTCTTATGAATTGCCAAAACCTTATTCCATTATTATGATCTATGAATTGTTGGTTAGGATTTTTAAGTGTTAAGATCATATTGTCATCCAGAAAATAAAAATGATGATGATGACACAGATACTAAATTCCATCTTTTTCTGTTCTGAACCCACAAAACATCTATCCATAAAGTCCTGCATGGAAGTACAATGTAACACCCCAAACTTCTACGGTACGCTTCTCTTTGAATAATGCGATAGCGTGTGTTGTACGCAACACCGAGTTCTAACAACCAATCAAACTAGCCGTTATGAATAGTAATACCTACTTTTTGAAATTATATATATTTTATATTTCAAAATGGACTTCATTTTTGGATTCGGAATATCTAATTTAGCCTAAGATGAAATTTTGGTACTTTTCGGATAACTTTAATATTTTGATGAATAGTGAAAATTAATAAATTTAAATTAAAAACAACTTTTTTAATCAAAATAATTAATAGTGATAAATTATGAATTTGAGTGGTTTTAAAGTATATTTAGAATATATTTTTACCATTTAATATAATGTTGGTCATTGGACATAATTTTACAGTTAAACCGAACATAAACAAGTGTCAATCTTTTGATAGTTATTATCTCTTAAAAACACGCTTTTTGTTTTGACAGCGAGAATTAATTTTAAATTAATTTCTGACACTTCTGTGTTTTGAATTTAGAAAAATGGATTCCATATTTGGAATCAGGATTTCCAAATTGTGTAAATAGGTAACTTTTATTTTTAGACATTTTGAATAATTACTGTGGTAAATATTTTATTTACCATGGTTAAGGGTAAATCTGGTAAATAAGGGTTAAAAAATAATATTATAATAATACTAAATTATCCTAAAACGTGTCCTAGACTTATTGGTTGATACAAGTTCGACCATAGGCATCTTTGGGTCGATTTTGGGACCCCATGGTGCCACTTGTAGGTGATAGGGACACTTTTTGTTAATTAAGTTAAAATGAATACAAAAATGACACAAGCATATATCTTTTAGAAAAACAATTTTTACATAGGGTTATATATGTTGGATTTTAGACTATAAATATTCATTAGAAATATAAAAATATTTCCTACATGATGATATTTTATTTTAAATTTTTAGAGATTAAATAATTTAATTTATTTATGACACAATGATGATGCAGTAATTATCATAATAGTGAAAAATTAAAATAATTGATATTATAAATACCCAAATAAATATAATATGAAACTTTTAATGAATTAAACTAATTTTCTAGGATAATATGATATATTATGATTGCTTTAATTTAATTTGTTCGAAGTAATCAATCTGTTATGAGTTTCACAAAAATCAACTATTGAATAGTGTCAAAATTGACATAAAAGAGTTCTTAAAACAAATATTATATTATTAATTGATATTAAATTCCTAAATATCTAAGGTTCGGCCAAGAGACTTATATCATGATAGGTTCATCATTAATGGACCACTTGGGGGTCGCTTGGATGTATGTAGTAAGTTTATTAACCATATTATATAAAAATACAAAGAGACATTGTAAAAGTGAAACTAATTAACTTAGAGTTAATACTTAAAGATAAGGTTAATATAAGTACCCAAACCTGTCTAAATTCTATTGGTTAAGTTGTTTTAGACCCATACCCACCTTAAAATTTAAATAATCAACTTTGGAGCCATTAGAAACCGAATATGAATTTATTATAAATTAACATTTCTAGCTTTTCCAAAGGTGCCCCTCACCCCTCTTATAAAAGGGCACTCCTCCTTCTCATTTCTTCACACCTTAAAAGCCTTTTGGTTCGGCCAAACTCTGCCCAAATACTCTCCCAACTTCCCTCACTACAACCTAGGGGCCTTAGTTTGATCATAAAGCCAACCTAAGAAGCCCTTTTGATCAAATCAAAAGGAAGAACCCGAAGAAGAGGTAATGATTTCACCACCCTTTTCCAAGTTCATTTCTTCTTCCAATTCTTCTTCCTTTGTTGTTACCATTCTAAAATAATAACTCCAGTATCATTTATATACTGTGATGTTATTATAAATATGGTACAACCATATTCAGTATTCTATCCACCCTTTGAATAACATGTCACCATACGTGCGTACGTACGGCTTACCGTCTCCACGTCGTGGGGTAATTGTTATTCAATATAATATTATTTGGATGGGTATAATAATGATGTGTAACTCATGTAAATAATAAATATAACATGTTAATGATTCTGTATATATGATATACCATCCATTTATATATTATTTTAATATCAAATGAATGATATTGTCGCTCGTACGTACGTACGGACTACCGTCTCCACGAACGCGATGAGATTCATTCTCCATCGTATCCATTCAAGTATAATTATCATTTGATGATTTAAAAATGATGTTTAAGGACTTGATATCATTCTGGATATGATTAATATACAACCTATCCTTTACAAACATGTCTTACGTAACAAAACATACAAAAGAAAACAAGTAAGTTCACACCCGAAGCAACGATAATACTAAGATATTATTATCAAATCAATATTAAAAGATCATATATGATATCATATTAATGTATATGATTCTTGTATAATTTAATAACAATTATTTCACCATTATACTGGAGGTTAACCTACCCCAACCAAGGAAAAGTACAAGATAAGGGTTATTTCACAATCTCTTCATTATCCGAGGTTGTTTATATGTAATAATCTACTAGGATCTCTTTATCATCCACATCCATGTTTTCTTAAAAATGTATTTCAAAACATTTTTATTATTTACAAGAATATGGGTTAAAGTCATTTATACCCTTGTTTGACTTTTTATAAGAGGAATCTTTCCGTCGTTTTCAAAACAAGGTCCTTTTTAACCTTTTCGACAGAATTCAGGTAAGAATGTTTTTTAACTTATACGGTGGGAGCGGTTATTTTCCGCCGTTATAAAACCTTCAAAGTTTTCCTTACAAGCTTATAAGAATATTTTCAAAGAAAATGTTTTATTTTATATGGCTCTTAAATGATTTCAAAAATAGAAAGATATATTTCTCTAAAAAGTGTTTTGATTTCATCTATGTCAACATCCTTTAATGGATTTTACGCTTATTTGAAGTTGATTTATTATGATACAAAACTTCTATAATGTATTGAAGGTTTTGTGATATGTTTGACTGTGGATGTGCTATTTTTATACCATTCATAGTTTATGGTGAAATTATTGACATTTCGTATGCTAGTTTTAATACGAATGTTTATGTTATGTTTAAACCTTTTCATATGGGAATGCATTGGACTTAATATGTGACGGGTGGAGCCCTCTATAGCTCCTCGATGCATTGGTAGGTCTCATGAGACAAACTAGTGTCTTGGCACAAGGCCTTGACAAAATCTTATATGTAGTCTTGGCACGAGGCCTTGGCTATGTGGTTATGATAGTCTGGCATTATGCATTCCAACATTATGAAAGTGGTTAATGATTTTGCATGTGATTATTCGATTAGTAGAATATCCATGTGAATGAGTAAATGGCATTATTTCATTTTATTTATGCCATACAATGTTGAAAGTTCAAGTTTGAAAGGCTGTTGTTTTAGTTATACATTGCCTTAAATGTTTATTCTTATTTATGAAAGTTTACGCTATATTGTTATCCTTACTGGCCATTTGAGCTCACCCCTTTTCTATGTTTTATTTTTCCCAGGAAGTGAAGAAGTAAATTATGAATGACCTTCAGGGATATTATGTGGGGATATGAGTGTGGATTATGGAGACATTATATTGTTGTAGTAGTTTTTCATTTTATGATGTAATGTAAAACTTATGAATATATCTAGTGTTTTCAAGGCTACTAAACCAATCGGTCTTTCGAGATTTAATCTTTCTTGTGATCATGCCAATGTTATGTAATAATGCACCGACTCTAGGTAACTAGGGTTGGGGCGTTACAGTTGGTATCAGAGGAAGTTTAGTACAAACCTTGGAAGCTAGATTTAGATAAACTCTGATTAGAACACGTAGACCTAAGATGAAATTTGAGGATTAGTATAGAAGAACTTCCTAGAATTTTGGTATTGTAGAGATTTTGTGAGTTTTACGAGCAATACATCCCTGTCTGGATACGAGCAGGTAGAGGCGGCTCTGGCACATATGTACCTAGGGGTAAAACCCGAAAACACCGCTTTGAGCTAGACTCGAACAGGAACTGGTGCACGACAACGGGCCTTGCTGCACTCTTGGTTACGACACTCCCAGGGGATATGCTTAGGATAACTCTCATTTTCTTTACAAATAATCATGAAGGGTTTATGAGTATATACTTCCTCAAAGAAAACATTTTTATGATTATGGATTATATCCATAAATAGTTCAATTTATGTTAAGTGTTTTATAAGTATGGGATTATGTATTTTGATTCATAAACTGATCTAGTTTATGCCATTGTTTAGAAATGGCGCCTAGTGGAAGAAATGGAAACCGTATCAATGCACGCACTCCATGTAGGGATTGCCCTCCTGCTCAGGATAATTATAGTGGGGCTGGTGATGCAACTGGTGCCGATCAGCTAATCACCATACTGGGACAACTTACTCAGGTTATGAATAATAACCTTACCCGTATGGAGAACCCTGATCCACAGTGTGGAGGATCAATGTTAGATCGATTCATGAGGCAACAAACACCAACGTTCAATGGGAGTACAAATCCCTTAGTAGCCGAGCAATGGATAAATTCCCTAGAGAAAATATTTCAGGCTTTGGGGATCAGTGAAGGGGAAAAAGTTATCATGGCAGTTTACCGCCTCACTGGAGATGCTGATCAATGGTGGTCATTGATTCAAAACATGAAGGTAGATGATGAAGTATCAAATATGGAATGGAGGGAGTTCAAAGATCTGTTTTTAGAAAAATACTTTCCTCGCGACCATCGAGCAGATATGGAAAGGCAATTTCTGAGTCTGAGACAAAAGGAGGATGGGAATGTCACAAAGTATGAGGCTAACTTTACAAGGTTAGCGAGGTATGCTAGAGATTATATACGTAACCCAAGAAGTAAGACTGATCATTTCTTTGATGGGTTAAAACCATTTCTTCGTCGAGCATTAGTCTCACAATCCTTTTCGTCGTACGAAGACATTGTCTCATGTGCTATCAAGACTGAAAAGGAATTCTCTAAGTCTTATGACTTTAAAGCAAAGCAAGAGAAGAAGAGACCTGCTGATCAATCTGGGAATGGAAATAAGGGGAAGAAGGGAAAGGTTGAATATCCATCTTGTGGTAAATGCAGGAAGAAACATCCTGGTACTTGCTTGAAGGGAATGGGAGTCTGTTACAAGTGTGGTGAAAAAGGCCACCAAGCTCGTGATTGCAAGGGGAAGAAGGAAGCTACCAATGTTCAGTGCTACAATTGCAGGGAGATGGGGAATTATGCAAATGCATGTCCTAAGCGTCAGGAGAACTTACCTCAGAAAAGGACAAGGGATCAAGGCCAGGCTTATGCTATCACTACTGCTGAGGTAGAAGCTCCGAAAGACGTGGTGGCAGGTAATTTAATGGTTTCCTCAAGTTTAGCAAATGCATTATTTGATTCTGGATCATCGCATTGTTTCATATCTTCCCAGTTTGCTAAGAAAATTAGATATGTCCAATTTGATTTAATAAGGGAGTTGTCAGTTAAAACTCCTAAGGGAAGTATCATTGCAACAAAGTTTTGTGAATCAGTCCCCATTAGAGCACATAAATGTTCTTTATCTGCTGATCTCATCGTCATACCTATGATTGAGTTTGATATAATCCTCGGTATGGACTGGCTTTCGGACTATGATGCGAAGATTTATTGTAAGAAGAAAGAGGTTACGATTCTTGATGATAATGATAAGGAACACCTTATCTTTAGAGCAGAATCGTCACCACCTAATTCTTATTTAGATCCACCCCCAGTAGCTTAACTTAATTCAATTATTGGGGAGGAAGAGAATGAAATAACTGTCGGTGAGGAAAGGAATGTTCAAATAGAGGATGTACCTGTTGTGAAATAATTTGTAGATGTATTTCCGGAAGATTTACCTGGACATCCTCTAGAACGAGAAGTTGAGTTTTCCATTGATTTGATTCCTGGATCAAGGCCTATATCGAAGACCCCTTATAGAATGGCCACTGTAGAATTAGTTGAACTAAAGAAACAACTAGAGGAATTGAGTAATAAGGGATTTATTCGCCCTAGTGTTTCTCCATGGGGAGCCCCTGTTCTTTTTGTTAAAAAGAAAGATGGATCTATGAGGTTATGTATCGACTACAGGGAGATCAATGCTATAACAATAAAGAACAAGTGTCCCCTACCTCGCATTGATGATTTATTTGACCAACTACATGGAGCTCAATACTTTTCAAAGATTGACCTTCGATCTGGATACCATCAGTTGTGTGTGAAGAAGGAAGACATTCCGAAGACAGCATTTCGAACCAGGTACGGGTATTACGAGTTTACTGTAATGCCGTTTGGATTGACTAATGCACCCTCTGTATTCATGGATCTGATGAATAGAGTTTTCAAGGAGTATCTCGATGAATTTGTGGTGGTATTTATTGATGATATCTTGGTATACTCCAAAACCTACGAAGATCATGAAAATCACTTGCACATTATCTTGAAGACTCTGAGAAGGCATGAATTATATGGGAAGTTTAGCAAGTGTGAATTCTGGCTTCAGGAGATTTCTTTTCTTGGCCATATTGTCTCTAAAGATGGAATCTCTGTTGATCCTTCTAAGACCAAGGCAATCCAAGAATGGCCAGCACCTATGAGTATAACTGAGGTACGTAGTTTTATTGGTTTGGCAGGTTATTATCGACGTTTCGTCCAGAATTTTGCCCGATTGGCTAACCCATTAACGAAGCTCACACGTAAAGGGGTTAAATTTGTTTGGACAAAAGAGTGTGAAGAATGTTTCGAAGAACTGAAGAGAATATTAGTCAATGCTCCTATATTTACTCTACCATCAGGGAATGATGGGTTCGTTATTTATAGTGATGCATCAAAGAAAGGACTTGGTTGTGTCCTTATGCAGAATGATAGAGTTATTGCCTATGCATCACGACAGTTAAAAATTCATGAACAAAACTATCCTACTCATGATCTTGAGTTAGCAGCTATGATCTTTGATTTGAAGATATGGAGGCACTACCTCTATGGTGAAAAATGTGAGATTTATACTGATCACAAGAGTTTGAAGTATATTTTCTCACAAAAAGAACTCAACATGAGGCAAAGGAGATGGCTTGAATTACTCAAGGATTATGATTGCCTGATACACTACCACCCGGGGAAAGCAAACAAGGTGGAATATGCTTTGAGTAGAAAAGACCATGGAGTTTTGAACAATATGAGAATTGAAAGGGATCCAATTTTCATGGATCTAGTGAAGATGGACATGGGAATAACCAAGAAAGGTGAAACATCAATGCTTTTTCAAATGGTTGCCAAACCATCTTTACTAGAAAGGATTAAGAGTTCTCAGACCGATGATGAAGAATTTCAAAAGAAGATTAAAGCTGTGAATGATGGGAGATTGAGAGTCTTTGTGTATGAAGATGGAATTTTGAAATTTGGGAAGAGACTTTGTGTTCCCAATATACCTAATCTAAAAAGGGAATTGTTGGATGATGCTCATAGTTCCAATTTCTCTATACACCCTGGGAGCACCAAAATGTATAGATATTTGAAGGAACATTTTTGGTGGGACAACATGAAGAGGGAGATTGCTGATTTTGTGTCAAGATGTATGGTTTGTCAACAAGTGAAAGCTGGAAGGCAACAGCCTGGAGGAGTCATGCAACCTCTTCCCATACTGAAGTGGAGATGGGACAATATTACGATGGACTTTGTCATGGGGCTACCAAAGACTCCTAGAAGGAACGATGCAATATGGGTTATTGTTGATCGTCTTACCAAGTCAGCACATTTTCTTGCTATAAGAGAAGATCTACCCCTGGAACGTCTAGCAAGACTATATATTAATGAAGTTGTGAGACTTCATGGAGTACCCCTATCGATTGTTTCTGATCGTGATCCCCATTTTACTTCAAGATTTTGGAAAAGTCTTCAGAAATCCCTGGATACTGAACTTCATTTGAGCACTGCTTACCACCCTCAGACAGACGGACAATCAGAACGGACTATTCAGACCTTAGAAGACATGTTGAGATCTTTCTCACTTGACTTTCAGGGTATGTGGGATCAATATTTACCACTGGTAGAATTTTCCTATAACAATAGCTTCCATTCGAGTATTCAGATGGCACCATATGAAGCGTTATATGGAAAGAGATGTCGTACACCAACCTGTTGGGATGACGTTGGTGAAAGAAAACTTGTAGGCCCAGAACTGGTGGAGGAAACAGTGGAAAAGGTGAAAGTAATCCAAAATCACATCAAAGCAGCTCAAAGTAGGCAGAAGAGCTATGCCGATAATCGAAGGAAGGATTTGGAATTTCAAGTAGGTGATCATGTTTTCCTGAAGGTATCTCCTTGGAAGGGAGTCATACGTTTTGGTAAGAAAGGTAAATTGAGTCCCAGGTACATCAGACCTTTCGAAATTCTAGAACGAATTGGGGTTGTGGCTTACCAATTGGCAATGCCGCCAAGTCTCTCCAAAGTTCACGATGTGTTCCACGTATCTCTGTTGAGGAAATACATGCCTGACCCAACGCATGTACTCACCTATGAGGAATTAGAACTGGAACCCGATCTTTCCTTTTGTGAAGAGCCCGTCAGGATTCTTGATACGAGAGAACAAGTACTGAGAAACCGGACGACACGTCTGGTAAAAGTTTTGTGTAGAAACCATAAGATGGAAGAGGCAACGTGGGAACCCGAGGAACTTATGATGAAGAACCACCCGAGTCTTTTCATGCAGTAGTATTCTAGAAATTTCGAGGATGAAATTATTTGAAGGAGGGGAGAATGTAACACCCCAAGCTTCTATGGTACGCTTCTCTTTGAATAATGCGATAGCGTGTGTTGTACGCAACACCGAGTTCTAACAACCAATCAAACTAGTCGTTATGAATAGTAATACCTACTTTTTGAAATTATATATATTTTATATTTCAAAATGGACTTCATTTTTGGATTCGGAATATCTAATTTAGCCAAAGATGAAATTTTGGTACTTTTTGGATAATTTTAATATTTTGATGAATAGTGAAAATTACTAAATTTAAATTAAAAACAACTTTTTTAATCAAAATAATTAATAGTGATAAATTATGAATTTGAGTGGTTTTAAAGTATATTTAGAATATATTTTTACCATTTAATATAATGTTGGTCATTGGACATAATTTTACAATTAAACCGAACATAAACAAGTGTCAATCTTTTGATAGTTATTATCTCTTAAAAACACGCTTTTTGTTTTGACAGCGGGAATTAATTTTAAATTAATTTCTGCCACTTCTGTGTTTTGAATTTAGAAAAATGGATTCTATATTTGGAATCAGGATGTCCAAATTGTGTAAATAGGTAACTTTTATTTTTAGACATTTTGAATAATTACTGTGGTAAATATTTTATTTACCATGGTTAAGGGTAAATCTGGTAAATAAGAGTTAAAAAATAATATTATAATAATACTAAATTACCCTAAAACGTGTCCTAGCCTTATTGGTTGATACAAGTTCGACCATAGTCATCTTTGGGTCGATTTTGGGACCCCATGGTGCCACTTGTAGGTGATAGGGACACTTTTTTTTAATTAAGTTAAAATGAATACAAAAATGACACAAGCATATATCTTTTAGCAAAACAATTTTTACATAGGGTTATATATGTTGGCTTTTCGACTATAAATATTCATTAGAAATATAAAAAGATTTCCTACATGATGATATTTTATTTTTAATTTTTAGAGATTAAATAATTTAATTTATTTATGACACAATGATGATGCAGTAATTATCATAATAGTGAAAAATTAAAATAATTGATATTATAAATACCCAAATAAATATAATATGAAACTTTTAATGAATTAAACTATTTTTATAGGATAATATGATATATTAGGATTTATTTAATTTACTTTGTTCGAAGTAATCAATCTGTTATGAGTTTCAAAAAAATCAACTATTGAATAGTGTCAAAATTGACATAAAAGAGTTCTTAAAACAAATATTATATTATTAATTGATATTAAATTCCTAAAAATCTAAGGTTCGGCCAAGAGACTTATATCATGATAGGTTCATCATTAATGGACCACTTGGGGGTCTCTCGGATGTATGTAGTAAGTTTATTAACCATATTATATAAAAATACAAAGAGACATTGTAAAAGTGAAACTAATTAACTTAGAGTTAATACTTAAAGATAAGGTTAATATAAGTACCCAAACCTGTCTAAATTCTATTGGTTGAGTTGTTTTTGACCCATACCCACCTTAACATTTAAATAATCAACTTTGGAGCCATTATAAACCGAATATGAATTTATTATAAATTAATATTTCTAGATTTTCCAAAGGTTCCCCTCACCCCTCTTATAAAAGGGAACTCCTCCTTCTCATTTCTTCACACCTTAAAAGCCTTTTGGTTCAGCCAAACTCTGCCCAAATACTCTCTAAACTTCCCTCAATACAATATAGGGGCCTTAGTTTGATCAGAAAGCCAACCTAAGGAGCCCTTTTGATCAAATCAAAAGGAAGAACCTGAAGAAGAGGTAATGATTTCACCACCCTTTTCCAAGTTCATTTCTTCTTCCACTTCTTCTTCCTTTGTTGTTACCATTCTAAAATAATAACTCCAGTATCATTTATATACTGTGATGTTATTATAAATATGGTACAACCATATTCATTATTCTATCCACCCTTTGAATAACATGTCACCATACGTGCGTACGTACGGCTTACCGTCTCCACGTCGTGGGGTAATTGTTATTCAATATAATATTATTTGGATGGGTATAATAATGATGTGTAACTCATGTAAATAATAAATATAACATGTTAATGATTCTGTATATATGATATACCATCCATTTATATATTATTTTAATATCAAATGAATGATATTGTCGCTCGTGCGTACATACGGACTACCGTCTCCACGAACGCGATGAGATTCATTCTCCATCATATCCATTCAAGTATAATTATCATTTGATGATTTAAAAATGATGTTTAAGGACTTGATATCATTCTGGATATGATTAATATACAACCTATCCTTTACAAACATGTCTTATGTAACAGAACATACAAAAGAAAACAAGTAAGTTCACACCCGAAGCAACGATAATACTAAGATATTATTATCAAATCAATATTAAAAGATCATATATGATATCATATTAATGTATATGATTCTTTTATAATTTAATAACAATTATTTCACCATTATACAGGAGGTTAACCTACCCCAACCAAGGAAAAGTACAAGGTAAGGGTTATTTCACAATCTCTTCATTATCCGAGGTTGTTTATATGTAATAATCTACTGGGATCTCTTTATCATCCACATCCATGTTTTCTTAAAAATGTATTTCAAAAAAATTTTATTATTTACAAGAATATGGGTTAAAGTCATTTATACCCTTGTTTGACTTTTTATAAGAGGAATCTTTCCGTCATTTTCAAAACAAGGTCCTTTTTAACCTTTTCGACAGAATTCAGGTAAGAATGTTTTTTTAACTTATACGGTGAGAGCGGTTATTTTCCGCCGTTATAAAACCTTAAAAGTTTTCCTTAAAAGCTTATAAGAATATTTTCAAAGAAAATGTTTTATTTTATATGGCTCTTAAATGATTTCAAAAATATAAAGATATATTTCTCTAAAAAGTGTTTTGATTTCATCTATGTCAACATCCTTTAATGGATTTTACGCTTATTTGAAGTTGATTTATTATGATACAAAACTTCTATAATGTATTGAAGGTTTTGTGATATGTTTGACTGTGGATGTGCTATTTTTATACCATTCATAGTTTATGGTGAAATTATTGACATTTCGTATGCTAGTTTTAATACGAATGTTTATGTTATGTTTAAACCTTTTCATATGGGAATGCATTGGACTTAATATGTGACGGGTGGAGCCCGCTATAGCTCCTCGATGCATCGGTAGGTCTCATGAGACAAACTAGTGTCTTGGCACAAGGCCTTGACAAAATCTTATTTGTAGTCTTGGCACGAGGCCTTGGCTATATGGTTATGATAGTCTGGCATTATGCATTCCAACTTTATGAAAGTGGTTAGTGATTTTGCATGTGATTATTCGATTAGTAGAATATCCATGTGAATGAGTAAATGGAATTATTTCATTTTATTTATGCCATACAATGTTGAAAGTTCAAGTTTGAAAGGCTGTTGTTTTAGTTATACATTGCCTTAAATGTTTATTCTTATTTATGAAAGTTTCCGCTATATTGTTATCCGTACTTGGCATTTGAGCTCACCCCTTTTATATGTTTTATTTTTCCCAGGAAGTGAAGAAGTAAATTATGAATGACCTTCAGGGATATTATGTGGGGATATGAGTGTGGATTATGGAGACATTATATTGTTGTAGTAGTTTTTCATTTTATGATGTAATGTAAAACTTATGAATATATCTAGTGTTTTCAAGGCTACTAAACCAATCGGTCTTTCGAGATTTGATCTTTCTTGTGATCATGCCAATGTTATGTAATAATGCACCGACTCTGGGTAACTAGGGTCGGGGCGTTACATACAAGCTGTATTTAAACACCCCCAATTGCCCATCTTCGACCACAGGCTGTCGGCCCATTCACTCTTAATAAACATATGAAAGATCAACTCCTGATGTGGTTTTGTATAGCATTAGCAATGCGAGACCATAGAAATCCCCTTCTTCTGAACATTGTCCTCTGTAGGCAGAGCTTGGTTGCGCACCCTCCATACCAGGAAGTTCATCTTTGGACGAACCTCCTTGCACCATAACTAATCGATTGATATATCCCATGTTTAACCTTATTAAGCATCTGTGTTCACTCTTTATTTTGTTTCCATTACCTATGTTATAAACAAAGGTTTTAAGTAGGGGATGACTAAGAAGTATAATTTATGAGAAGAACTTTATGAGAGATATTGAATATATTTAATGAAATAATATTATTATATATCTAGTATTCAAAGACACTAAAACTTTATAGTTCTAAGTCATGTATTTTTTTTAGATACATTGAATATTCATATAAAATGATGTAATATTTATATATGTAATGTTTGGGTCACCTCATTTGGTATCAGAGAAAGGTTTAGTTATTTTGGGAGATTAATATTAGATAATTATTTTTAAAACCCTAGGTATAAGTCTAAGTATAGGATAACATCATGAAGATTTATTAAAATAAATATTTCATGGTTTTACTAACAAATAAATCCATGTCTGAATATTAGAAATTGGATGTACCTATAGAACACAATCACCTAGGGGTAAAAACTCTAAAAATAGAAAGTTGGGAATTAACTCGATTGTCACCGGTGCATGATGAGTGATCCTAAGACTATACACCTAGATAGACACTCCTAGGGGATATGCTTGGGTTAATTCATATTTTATTTATAAACCATTATAAAGGATTTGAATAGATAATGATCATGGATAACCTAATTTAAACCTAAGGAATCATATATTTAAAATAAGGTGTCATTTTTTAGACATTATATGAATGGTTTTTCATGATTATATGACTTATAAATATGATGATTATTATTAAAACTACTTTTTGGTTTTATTAAATGGATTGTGTTAGGGGGAATCATGTTAATTCTGAATGTGATAGACAATGAAATGATTATCTTGTGAAGAAACTGAATGTTATGGGAGTTGGAATAAAAAATCTTGTTTCCATGAGTACACAACTTTCTCAATCTATGAATCATTATGAGATTCCAAATGAGAAAAGGAGGGAGAAACATACTATTGATTCCTACATGATTCAATATATACCTTCTTTTAGAGAGTTTATTAATCCACTAATTATTGAGAAATGGACCAGTACCATTAAAAATATATTTTCCACTCTCCAGTGATGGGATCATAGAAAAGTTATTTTGGTTGTTTATCATTTGGAAGGAAAATCATGTCAATGGTGGAATCTTATTAAGAATACAATGAAATAAGAAGAAATTGAATATATAGATTGGGATGAGTTTAGGAGGTTATTTTTTAGTAAGTACTTTCCTAATATTCTTTTTATAATAATTAATAAGTAATTCCTTGAGATAAATAAGAGGGATGATGAATCCATTAGTTCATATGAGGAAAATTCTACAAGACCTGCGAGGTATGCTTCTAGAATTATCATCCAACCTGAAAGTAATATTGATCGATTCTTTGGTGGCTTAAAACTAATTCTCAAAAGGGAATTAACCATAAGTGACTTCAATAGTTATGAATAAACCATATGATTCACTCTTAAGGTATAAATAGAGACTAGAGTTACCCATCAATCTCATGGTTTTTATAAGTAAACTAAGATGAAATTTAAATGAAATTATAATAATAAAAATCATGTAGGGAAGAAGATAAATCTTCCTTTATGCTATAATTATGGAAAGATACATGTATTAAATTATACTAAGGGGACGATTAAATTATTTAAGTGTGGAAAGAAAGGTCATCATACAATTTAATATCAAATTTATGGGAAAAAGTTAGCTAATGATGTGAATGGAGAGAAAGCTCTATAGAATACACCACCCACACTCTAGTTTTTTAAATTCAAGGAGAATGGGAATTATGTTAACAATTTTAAAAATATGAGAGTTAATTAGGATGATTGATTTCAAAAACTTCTTAACCCTAAAGAAAAATGGAAATCTCATGTGATCACTTTTCCTGATGTGGGTTTCAATAATGAAGTGGCGAAAGCTATTCTTACCATCCGCTCTAGAATTGATAATGCATTATTTGATTATGGATATACCCACTCTTTAATATATGAAGATTTTTATAATGTTATCACATTACCACCTCAGTGATTAGATTCTAAATTATAAGTGAAAATTCCCAATGGTATGATGATCGCATCTCAAGCCTAAGATTCTTATCCGATTGAAGTTTGTAGGAACGTGATTCCTACAAATATTACCATTCTCCCTCTAGTTATTTTTTTGGGATTTTTGGAATGGATTGAATCTCTCTATATAGATACCATATACTTGTGCATCACTTTATTTACTTTGTCATATTTTTATGTGTTGAGGTTTAAATATGACTTGCGTGCAACATACACTTGCGCACCACACTTGCACGCCACTTATATTTGTGCACAACTTTCTTTCCTTTTCCAAAAAAACTTCTTTACTCCCCTATCCATCATAAGTCTTTCATCACAATTTCTCCAAACTTATTATATTTGTGAAATAAAAATCATCAAATCATCTTCATAGTTACAATGGGAAGTATTGTAACTTCCTTATCTTCCATCAACCACTTATACAAAGTGAAGTGATTTCCTTTCTTTTCAAACTTCCTTAACAACAAAATACAATACCTGAAAAGGATATTCTTCATAATCAGTTTGGTCCTAACATTTAGTCTAGGGTGGATTGGGTTTGAGGAATAAACTCAAATTCTACACCATAATTTATGAAGGTCCAACTTTATGGAATGACCACCATGATTTCACTATGATATTCATTTAATGAATTTGTTTCAAAGTAGTTTGACTGTGTGATTATAGGTAGAGATAAGGGGGAATTGTAATGTTATTTCTATAGATTTGTTTGACTCACCACCACTATGGCATAACCATGTTCATCACATTGAGATGGTTATGTTTTCATTTTTATTATAAATAATGGTTCTCTTTAGAATTATATTCAATTAATTTAGCTTCACTCAACCCTTAGCAATTAATGTTCTCTTTTTGATTCCTCTAGATACCCAAGTCTAATCCTTAGTCCTTGGATTGGTGAAATAAAATCTTCCTTAACTCGACGTGATTCTATATTCTCTTTTCTTCTTTATTTCCTAGTTCTAAATTATTAAAGACTTTTTTAGTGGTTGTACTTGGTTTTGATGGGTTTTGATTGATTTATTTAAAAGGAGATGATGTGTAATAGGTTGTTAGAAGAATATTTTGATATTATATTTAGTTTTATTCATTTATTTTGGTGTGATGATCCTCAAGATTTATTGATGTGGCTGATTTATAAACTCCTTTTCTATATCATAGAATGAAATGTTTGATTAAATTAAAATGATTTCCTCTAATAAACTTCATTATATTATTTATGATTTTTTGATTGGTTATAATTTCTAACATTTTCATGGTTTCCTCTTTAGTTGGTGGGGGTAATAATATTACCTTAAGTAAATATAACAAATGGAATGAGGTTCTAGGATGGGAAAAGTTAAACATATTTATGTGGTTTCTTATTATTTCATTTTTGTGATATTTGATTTAGTATTAAGTAAGATAAAATTATTTCTTGATTTCTTGGAGTGTATAATTCATATTAAACCCATAACTAAAGTTAAATATGGAGATGATAATAGAGAATATAATATGATATAATTGATGTTGAATTTGAAATGATAAATAAGTGAAGAGTTAACAATTAGGGATATCAGGTTATTATTGGGTATAAATGGAATTGTGTCCCAATTAAAATCTATTTTAGAGTCCTATTATATATTTTATCTTTGGTGTTTATGGTTTTAGGAACTTTTCCTCCTATTGGTTCGATCGGGTTGTTCGGTCAGGGTTTATTGCAGTATTCAAGTGATTATGGGAGTTTCTATATTGTTGATTTTTACTTTTAATGGATGTGATTTATAGAGAGTTTTTTATTAGATATTGATGCACTTTTATTCCTATTTTATTAAAACTATAATGGATTATGTATTGATCTATGAAGTGTGTACTTACTGGGAATGAAAGAGGAATTAGAAGGAAAAGTTGAGTCAGTTAAGAGGTGAAGCTATAAAGGGTTTATATTGAACTGTTTTCTTTATTTCTCTTATTAACATAGTTAATATATTTGGTCTAGGGGAGTTTTTTTTAATATAATAATGGTGTTTTGATGTTTAATTTTTTGAGTATGGGGTGGTACTAAATGAAAGGTAATAGATTAACATTAAGTATGAATCAGAATGGACCTATTATATAGCATGGTGATTAATAGCTTGTGGTAACTAAAATAGAGTACAAAAGGGAAGTAGTTAATATTGAATAAACATATAAGAATAAATATGGTAAAATAATGAAAATGTAGTCGATGATGTTTTCATAATTTCTTGTTTATTGGATTATGTTATCAATATTGCTTTGTTCTTGGAAGTGATGGTTTGATTATTTTTCACGTTCCTTGCTATTTCTATGTTATTTTTTGATCTCTATGTTGAGGAATGGTGTGGTGATAAAGGATGAATGGTGGTATATAATGGTATGTAATTTCTCAAGGCCATGAAATATAGGTTTTCATGGATCATGGTTTAGGTATATATATGGGCTATAATGGCTTGAATTTATAGTATATATAGGCTAACATACGTGGTTTTATAGTTTGATGAATGGTGGGGGATGCACCTATAAGTAGGAGGGAAAAATGTTGGTGTCATACATGTTAATGTTACACTACCAATATATGGTTGTGATATATGAGTATACAGTTATAACACCCCGACCCCAGCTACCCAGAGTTGGTGCATTACCTCGTAACATTGGCATGATCACAAAATATCAAGTCTCGAAAGACCGAATAGTTTAGTAGCCTTGGAAACACTAGATACATTCATAAGTCTTACATTACATCATAAAGTGAAAAACTAATAACAAAGTCTTCATAGTCCACACTCATATCCTCTTCTGACTATCCCTGCAGGTCATTCATAAAATACTTCTTCACATCCTGGAAAATATTAAAACATTGAAAGGGGTGAGCTCAGATGCTCAGTAAGGATAACAATATTGCGGATGCTTTCATAAATAAACATAAACATTTAAGGCAATGTATAACTAAAACAAAAGCCTTTTAAACTTGAACATCAACATAATATGGCAAAAGTAAAATGAGATAATGCCATTTAAATCTTCACATAGATATTCTACTGGTCGAATAATCACATGCAATATCAATAACCACTATCATAATGAGGGAATATATAATTCTAGACATTCTAAAACATTTTTTCAAGGCCTCAGCCAAGACGTCTAAAATGATTAAGGTCTCGGCCAAAACCATAAATCAAATTGGGAAAGGGCCTCGGCCAATTCCACGTCTAGTTGTCTCATGAGACCTACCGATGCATCGAGGAGCTATAGCGGGCTCCACCCGTCACTTATTAAGTCCAATACATTCCTCATATGAATAGGTTTAAACATATCATAAACCATAACATAATCATATCACATAAAACATGCATAAAGGAAACATAACATTTCCACATTTCAATCACAAGATATCAATACAACACATTGATATAATAAAAACGCTTTCAAAACCATTTTCAATACCAAAATAAAAGAAAGTTAAAACTTTGTATTTATTTTTCATTTAAAAAAATGATGGCTTGTAGAGGAAGCCGAAACTCAAATAATGGTCACGGCGGCGGAGAAGTCATTGTCGCCGCATAAGTACGGAAAGAAAAACATTCCCTTTTGTCGTTTAGCAAAATGCTTCGTATAAAAAAGATTCCTTTTGAATAAACGTAAAAGTCAAAGGGGTTTATACACCGTATAAAAGAAATTTGTGTATAAAACCAAATATGCCTCAATGAAAGGATATTGAGACGAAGTCCTTAAAAAGATCATTTTTAAAATAAAATAGATCTGTTATGTGTATTCACTATAGGTACACATAAAGAATGTAAAAATACAAAATAGGACATAATAATATCATGACATAATTTGAAAGTAGGAGATTAACCCAAAGAATGGAAGTTGGGTTAAGAAGTTCCCTTACCTCGTGTCCGACTTGACTCAACCGTTATTTAACCTCCTGAATAATAAAATAGAGTTAATATATATCTTATTAAGAACCATTTTCAATTTTATTATCCTTTTTATATCACTTATTACAATGATATGAACATTCTGTAATTATTTAAGTTAATAACGGTCGTTTTGTCGATCTTAGGTACTTGAGTCAAAAATAAACTTCTTATAATTACAAGTTGTTCATGTGGTGAAATATCCATTATATCCAGAATTATATTCATGATGTAGATATAATATATATCATATATATACAGTATATACATTCATTTATAATATTACATAACATTTAGAGGTAAGAAATGAAATGCACCGTTCATGGAGACGGTAAGCCGTACGTACGCATGAACGCTACTTTCATTTCTATTTCGTATTTAATGGAATGAAATCATAATGATATAAATGTATAATATAATTCCAGTATAATATAGTGTATAATACCATTTACTCCATCCTTTATACATCCCACATATGTCATTAACGATTCAAATCACTTTGAGGGGGCGGTAGTCCGCACTTCCTAAAATGAAATTATCGTGTTTACCCATAATGGAAATCATAAAGTATGCCATAAATGAGAAATACAGAAGCATAAGTAAAACATAAACATATTATATATCATATATAAATATAGTGACATCTTAATTGCCACCTTTGAAGGTGTTATATGAGTGTTGAACAATCATCGTTTCGTGAGGCAGAAATTTTCCATCCACAGAAACCGTATGTTCTTTAACCATTAGATGTAGGTGTGTGTAAGTGTAGCTCGAATCCTTTTATAACAACATCCTAGTATATTTATGATACTGGTGTTGTTACAAAAGAAATTAATAAAAAGAGTTTATGGGGTTCGAGAAGAAAAATAAAACAAAACAACATTAGAGAAGACATTACCTCAAAATCGGGTAACTCTTTTTGATTTGAGCCAAAGGCTTCTTTGGGAAGAGGTCTGCCCAAAGTGAGGCTTCTAGGAGTAAGAGAGGGATGTTGGGAGAGTATTTGGGCAGAGGTTGGCCGAGCCAAATGGCTTGAAAGTGTGAATGAGGTGGTAGAGGTGGGGGCCTTTTATAAGTGGAGAGGAGGAGCACTCTTGGAAAGTAAGGAAATTTTACATTATTATACAATGCTTTTCGGATTCTAAAGGTCCCACACTTATATAATTTAAGGCTAAGGTGATAAGGGTTCGAAATCTACCCATCCAATAGTCTTTGGACAAGTGTAAGCCTTGGATTATCTTTTCATTCTATTAAAATCGTTAAATAATGAGGTCATCGCTTCATCATCATGATGTCATAAATAATTTAATTTATTTAATGTCTAAAAATTATAAAAAAATACTATGATGTAGGAAATATTTTTAGCTTTCAAATGACTATTTATAGTAAAAAATATGACTTGTATAACCCCATGTAAAAATTGTTTTAGTAAAAAATTTCATGTTTGTGTCATTTTTTACTTTAACATTAAATAAAAGGTATTTATGTCATTTTCCAACTAAAGTGGCTCCATGGGGTCCCCTAGTTGACCCATGGGTTGTCTTGGTCGGCCATGGCACATCCAATGAGGGTAGGACATGTGTCAAGCTCATATCATATTATTAAAATATTATTTTTACCTTAAACTACACTAATTACCTCTAATCGCGATTAAGAACTTAAAAGTTACTATTCACCAAAAAATTATTTTAATCTCATTGAACCACATTTTACTTCTTAATGACAACCATGTATGTTGGATTTTTGAAATTCAAAACACAGAAGTGGTAATATTTCATTTAAACGAAAAATCAGTTATTTAACTACCACTTAGTGGTTTCACTATTCATCAAAAATTGAAGTTTTTCAGAACAATGCCAAAATTTCACCCTAAGCTATATTTGATATTCCGATTTCAAAAATGATGTCTGTTTTACAAAATTCCAAACATATAAGTTGCATTAATTAATTTTATAATTAATTCCCGCTGTCACAACAAATAGCGTGTTTTTAAGAAACAATTTATATCAAAAGACTGACAATTGTTTATGTCCAATTTCAAAGTGAAATTAATTCTAATGAACACCATTGGATAACATGGTAAAAATATATTCTAATTATACTTTAAAACCACTCAATAGTATAACTTATCACTATAAATTATTTTGATTAAAAAATTTGTTTTAAGTATTTTTCACTATTCATAAAAATTTTGAAGTTCTCAGAAAATTACAAAAAAATCAACATAGGCTAATTTCAATATTAGGAATACAAAAATGAATTCCATTTTGAAATATAAATTTTCTATAATTTCAAAAAGTGGTTATTACTATTCATAACGGCTACTTTGATTAGTCGCGGTGTTTTAGAACTCGAACTTGCGTACAATGCAAGCTATTGCATTATTGAAAGAGAGGCGTATCATGGAAGCTCGGGGTGTTACATTCTCCCCTCCTTCAATAAATTGCGTCCTCGCAATTTGAAATTTTTTTATTTGAAAATAAAAGGTTGAAAATAGAAAATACCTTTGTGGAAAACCCACATCGGAAATAAGGTTAATAAAATTTAGCCTTAATAAGAGGGAAATGGAAATAAGAAAGTCACCACCAAATTATGATCTCGATAAGGAGAACATTGGTGGAAATTAGAGACATATAATTGGAGGAAAAACGTAAATATTTGTAGGGAGTGATTGAGGTCATCAATCACAATCAACTGTTAATTTGAGGGCCTCAAAGCCTTAAATCTATGTTGATTTAAAATATCATCAGTTCAACAAGACATATGGTATTAGGATAACACATTTTTTTTGTTTTAATATCCCTTTACTAAAGTTTAAGAATTAATTTATTCATTGAATAAGAGATAGGTATATATATATATTTATGCTTGACAATTAGAGTTTCAACCTTCAACTCATCTTTCATTCAAAAAGATAATAGAACTCAAAAATATTATACTTATCCTAATTGTATAAGGTTTCAAATGTTAGCACATACCATTTAGATTATTAAAATTATTTTGTAATAACCAGGGACTTCCTGTAGGCTAGTGGTAGGAAATAAAGGCCTGTCGTACTATGGTTGTGGGTTTGATTCCTGCAGCTTTGTCCGACGCGACGGGTTATGCCCCACCCTGCAGGTTGTCCTTTTCCTAAAACTATAGTATTATAATATTCCAAAAATAATCTTCAGAAATGTTTTTACCTTAAACAATACTATCCAAAGATCAACTCAATCCATCCCAACCTTTATAGTTATCCAAAATACCTATGTCCAAACATTCTCTAAAAGGTCTCTTAATTCCAAAATCAATTTATCAGATTCCCCAAACAAAGTAAAGTTTCTCTTATTGTCACATACTAAAAATATAATTACCTTCATCATATTAAAACCTTACTGAAACAACAAGTACTGCAGTACAATGCTTATATATATATCACATTATTCTAATAACCAGAATATAATCCTTGAGTCCAAAAGCACCAATACATTAATTATTCCGCTTCAACTGTAGTAATAGCATAAGATTGTCCTTGATCCCTTGGCCTTTCTGAGGTAAGTTTCCCTGATGCTTAGGACATTCATTTGCATAATGC
Organism: Viscum album; assembly: GCA_963277665.1. Classification (NCBI taxonomy): domain Eukaryota; kingdom Viridiplantae; phylum Streptophyta; class Magnoliopsida; order Santalales; family Viscaceae; genus Viscum; species Viscum album. The sequence goes on along the minus strand of OY728129.1, from coordinate 227,908,616 downwards.
CCCATTTCTCTACAATTGTAGCATTCAACATCAATAGCCTCTTTCTTTCCCTTGCAATCACGCGCTTGGTGACCTTTTTCTCCACATTTATAACAAACTCCCATTCCTTTTAGGCAAGTACCAGGGTGATTCTTCCCACAATTATCACATAATGGAAAATCCTTCTTTCCCTTTTTCCCTTTATCTATCTCTTGTTCCACCGTTCTCTTCTTCTCTTGCTTTACTTAATTGTCATAAGACTTAGAGAATTCCTTTTCTGTCTTGATAGCACACGAGACAATATCTTCATATGATGAGAAGGATTGTGATACTAAAGCTCGACGGAGAAATGGTTTTAACCCATCAAAGAAAAGATCAATCTTACTCCTTGTGTTACGTATATAATCTGCAGCATATCTCGCTAACCTTGTAAAGTTGGCCTCATACTTTGCGACATTCTCATCCTCCTTTTGTCTCAGACTCAGAAATTGTCTTTCCATATCTGCTCGATGGTCATGTGGAAAGTATTTTTCTAAGAAAAGATCTTTGAACTCTCTCCATTCTATACTCGATACTTCTTCATCTTCCTTTGTATTTTGAATCAACGACCACCACTAATCGGCATCTCCAGTGAGGCGGTAAACTGCTATGACAACCTTCTCCCTTTCACTACTCCCCAAGGCATGGAATATTTTCTCTAAGGAGTTTATCCATTGCTCAGCTACTAATGGATTTGTACCCCCATTAAATGTTGGTGGTTGTTGCCTCATGAAGCGGTCTAACATTGATCCTCCACGTTGCAGATCCGGGTGATCCATACGAGTAAGGTTATTATTCATAACCTGAGTGAGTTGTCCCAGTATGGTAATAAGTTGATCAGCACCAGTTGTATCTTTAGATCCACAATAATTATCTTGAGAAGGAGGGCAATCCCTACACAGAGTGCGTGCATTGATACGGTTTCCATTCCTTCCACTAGGCGCCATTTCTAAACAATGGCATAAACTATATTAGTTTATGAATCAAAATACATAATTCCATACTTGTAAAATACTTAACATAAATTGAACTATTTATGGATATAATCCATAATCATAAAAAGAAATGTTTTCTTTGAGGAAGTATACACTCATAACCCTTCATAGTGGTTTGTAAAGAAAATGAGAATTATCCTAAGCATATCCCCCGGGAGTGTCGTAACCAAGAGTGCAGCAAGGCCCGTTGTCGTGCACCAGTTCCCGTTCGAGTCTAGCTCAAAGCGGTGTTTTCGGGTTTTACCCCTAGGTACATCTGTGCCAGAGCCGCCTCTACCAGCTCGTATCCAGACAGGGATTTATTGCTCGTAAAACTCACAACATCTCTATAATACCAAAATTTTAGGAAGTTTTTCTATACTAATCCTCAAAGTCTATCTTCGGGCTATGTGCTCTAATCAAAGTTTATCTAAATCTAGATTCCAAGGTTAGTAATAAAATGCCTCTGATACCAACTGTAACGCCCCAACCCCAGCTACCCAGAGTCGGTGCATTACCTCGTAACATTGGAATGATCACAAAAGATCAAGTCTCGAAAGACCGAATAGTTTAGTAGCCTTGGAAACACTAGATACATTCATAAGTCTTACATTACATCATAAAGTGAAAAACTAATAACAAAGTCTTCATAGTCCACACTCATATCCTCTTCTGACTATCCCTGCAGGTCATTCATAAAATACTTCTTCACATCCTGGAAAATATTAAAACATTGAAAGGGGTGAGCTCAGATGCTCAGTAAGGATAACAATATTGCGGATGCTTTCATAAATAAACATAAACATTTAAAGCAATGTATAACTAAAACAAAAGCCTTTTAAACTTGAACATCAACATAATATGGCAAAAGTAAAATGAGATAATTCCATTTACTTCTTCACATGGATATTCTACTGGTCGAATAATCACATGCAATATCAATAACCACATTCATAATGAGGGAATGTATAATGCCAAACATTCTGAAACATTTTTTCAAGGCCTCGGCCAAGACGTCTAAAATGATTAAGGCCTCGGCCAAAACCATAAATCAAATTGGGAAAGGGCCTCGACCAATTCCACGTCTAGTTGTCTCATGAGACCTACTGATGCATCGAGGATCTATAGCGGGCTCCACCCGTCACTTATTAAGTCCAATACATTCCTCATATGAATAGGTTTAAACATATCATAAACCATAACATAATCATATCACATAAAACATGCATAAAGGAAACATAACATTTCCACATTTCAATCACAAGATATCAATACAACACATTTATATAATAAAAACGCTTTCAAAACCATTTTCAATACCAAAATAAAAGAAAGTTAAAACTTTGTATTTATTTTTCATTTAAAAAAATGATGGCTTGTAGAGGAAGCCGAAACTCAAATAATGGTCACGGCGGCGGAGAAGTCGTTGTCGCCGCATAAGTACGGAAAGAAAAACATTCCCTTTTGTCGTTTAGCAAAATGCTTCGTATAAAAAATATTCCTTTTGAATAAACGTAAAAGTCAAAGGGGTTTATACACCGTATAAAAGAAATTTGTGTATAAAACCAAATATGCCTCAATGAAAGGATATTGAGACGAAGTCCTTAAAAAGATCATTTTTAAAATAAAATAGATCTGTTATGTGTATTCACTATAGGTACACATAAAGAACGTAAAAATACAAAATAGAACATAATAATATCATGACATAATTTGAAAGTAGGAGATTAACCCAAAGAATGGAAGTTGGGTTAAGAAGTTCCCTTACCTCGTGTCCGACTTGACTCAACCGTTCTTTAACCTCCTGAATAATAAAATAGAGTTAATATCTATCTTATTAAGAACCATTTTCAATTTCATTATCCTTTTTATATCACTTATTACAATGATATGAACATTCTGTAATTATTTAAGTTAATAACGGTCGTTTTGTCGATCTTAGGTACTTGAGTCAAAAATAAACTTCTTATAATTACAAGTTGTTCATGTGGTGAAATATCCATTATATCCAGAATTATATTCATGATGTAGATATCATATATATCATATATATACAGTATATACATTCATTTATAATATTACATAACATTTAGAGGTAAGAAATGAAATGCACCGTTCATGGAGACGGTAAGCCGTACGTATGCATGAACGCTACTTTCATTTCTATTTCGTATTTAATGGAATGAAATCATAATGATATAAATGTATAATATAATTCCAGTATAATATAGTGTATAATACCATTTACTCCATCCTTTATACATCCCACATATGGCATTAACGATTCAAATCACTTTGAGGGGGCGGTAGTCCGCACTTCCTAAAATGAAATTATCGCGTTTACCCATAATGGAAATCATAAAGTATGCCATAAATGATAAATACAGAAGCATAAGTAAAACATAAACATATTATATATCATATATAAATATAGTTACATCTTAATGGCCACCTTTTAATGTGATATATGAGTGTTGAACAATCATCGTTTCGTGAGGCAGAAATTTGCCATCCACAGAAACCGTATGTTCTTTAACCATTAGATGTAGGTGTGTGTAAGTGTAGCTTGAATAATTCTTATAACAACATCCTAGTATATTGAGGATACTGTTGTTGTTACAAAAGAAATGAATAAATAGAGTTTAGGGGGTTGGAGAAGAAAAATAAAACAAAACAACATTAGAGAAGACATTACCTCAAAATCGGGTAACTCTTTTTGATTTGAGCCAAAGGCTTCCTTGGGAAGAGGTCTGCCCAAAGTGAGGCTTCTAGGAGTAAGAGAGGGATGTTGGGAGAGTATTTGGGCAGAGGTTGGCCGATCCAAATGGCTTGAAAGTGTGAATGAGGTGGTAGAGGTTGGGGCCTTTTATAAGTGGAGAGGAGGGGCACTCTTGGAAAGTAAGGAAAGTTTACATTATTATACAATGCTTTTCGGATTCTAAAGGTCCCACACTTATATAATTCGAGATAAGGTGATAAGGGTTCGAAATCTACCCATCCAATAGTCTTTGGACAAGTGTAAGCCTTGGATTATCTTTTCATTCTATTAAAATCGTTAAATAATGAGGTCATCGCTTTATCATCATGATGTCATAAATAATTTAATTTATTTAATGTCTAAAAATTATAAAAAAAATACTATGATGTAGGAAATCTTTTTAGCTTTAAAATGACTATTTATAGTAAAAAATATGACTTGTATAACCCCATGTAAAAATTGTTTTAGTAAAACATTTCATGTTTGTGTCATTTTTTACTTTAACATTAAATAAAAGGTATTTATGTCATTTTACAACTAAAGTGGCTCCATGGGGTCCCCAAGTTGACCCATGGGTTTTCTTGGTCGGTCATGGCACATCCAATGAGGGTAGGACATGTGTCAAGCTCATATCATATTATTAAAACATTATTTTTACCTTAAACTACACTAATTACCTCTAATCGCGATTAAGAACTTAAAAGTTACTATTCACCAAAAAATTATTTTAATCTCATTGAACCACATTTTACTTCTTAATGACAACCATGTATGTCGGATTTTGGAAATTCAAAACACAGAAGTGGTAATATTTCATTTAAACGAAAAATCAGTTATTTAACTACCACTTAGTGGTTTCACTATTCATCAAAAATTGAAATTTTTCAGAACAATGCCAAAATTTCACCCTAAGCTATATTTGATATTCCGATTTCAAAAATGATGTCTGTTTTACAAAATTCCAAACATATAAGTTGCATTAATTAATTTTATAATTAATTCCCGCTGTCACAACAAATAGCGTGTTTTTAAGAAACAATTTATATCAAAAGACTGACAATTGTTTATGTCCAATTTCAAAGTGAAATTAATTCTAATGAAAACCATTGGATAACATGGTAAAAATATATTCTAATTATACTTTAAAACCACTCAATAGTATAACTTATCACTATAAATTATTTTTATTAAAAAATTTGTTTTAAGTATTTTTCACTATTCATAAAAATTTTGAAGTTCTCAGAAAATTACAAAAAAATCAACATAGGCTAATTTCAATATTAGGAATACAAAAATGAATTCCATTTTGAAATATAAATTTTCTATAATATCAAAAAGTGGTTATTACTATTCATAACAGCTACTTTGATTAGTCGCGGTGTTTTAGAACTCGAACTTGCGTACAATGCAAGCTATTGCATTATTGAAAGAGAGCCGTATCATGGAAGCTCAGGGTGTTACAACAGTGATATGTTACATAGAGATGGATTTGTGGTTGTATATTGGATGTTGTAGTATAGTGTGATGAATGGATTGAGGTGTTAAAAAGTGGTTGTTGCTGTATTGTGGTATTCATTTCACTATCCCTCTCTTGGTTAGTTTGTGATGGGATGTACTATTGTAGATTGATACCTAATTGTGAGTTGAAGCGGCCACTAAACTGAAAGGTAATAGTGGTGATCAATTTCCATTTCCTTTTGTATTATTTGGTTTTGGTGGTGGTTATGAGAAATTGAGATATTACCTTATTGTTGGTATTGTTTTATATTTATAATATTTATAAATTTTAGTCATTGGAAAAAAGTGGTTTGGGATTTGAGGTTGTGGTTGGAAGTTGAAGTTGATGTTGTGAGGCGACCCAAGATAAGTAAACACACTTATTTAATTATTTTATATGAATAATAATTCCATTAAAAAATAGTCACATAAAATAATGAATTGAAGGTTTAGTGTCTTGGAGTATTAGCTATATAAAAAACTTATTGTACAAAACTTGTGTACATTTCCCTATAATAAAACCATTCTAGAATCTTTTCCATACTTTTTATAGGTTATTCTCATCTTCATAACCTAGGAAATGGAAACATAAGAAATGGGTGATCTCAAAAACTAAGTAAGGTAAAAACTCACCAAAATTTCATTAAGGGTTAGATTATATGCATATGAGAAAAAATGAGTAGGGAGAAATATCTTATTAAAAAGAATATGGAACAATAATAGTTGTCCATAATCCATGATAACAAGATATGTAATCTCAAAAGAGAAAGCATATAACATGGTATAAAGGCTTGGAGACACTAGATAATAAATACGAGTCATGTATCATAATCATAGCCATAAAGATATGGAATTTCATGGAAATAAATCATAAAAGTAAACCATGACACCAACATAGGCATAAAAATCATAAAATAATGGAGCGGGGATCATCACCCATTTCGCATAACATGGTGGATCAGGCATCACTACTTAATTCCCATAGTGGAGTGATAATAAATGCTCAATTCCCATAATTATCTCATGAGATATAAATCCTTAACCAATTAATTAGAGGGAAATATAGGAACCCACCTTTCATCATCCACACATATGCGCGCCACTTGAAAAAAATATTTAATCACATTAAAAATAACCCATGGAAAGAAGAACGGGTTTTGCAACATTTCTAGATGGTATCATCAAAATTGACCTCAAGAATTTAAATAATTGATACCCACAACACAATCACCCTAAAATATTATTTTTTAATAACATTTATATGGTGGTTTATATGGTTCTAGGCACATCAGAAGCAACCTATGATGGTATGAAAAAATCGTATTTTAGTCATAAATCACATGTAATTGTTGTTTTACATGATCAAAACATCATTTCCAATGAAAATAGTATATTACTTGATGAAATTAAAATGTAAAACCATGGGAGAAGGATATTCACAAGTAATTTATAATTAATTTATAAGCAGATACAAAATTACAGTAACTCATAATTTTCTCTTCATTAATGATTGGTGGAATAGATCTCGTTTCACCGTCATTATGCTATAGGATTCAAGTGAAGAATACCTCTATAATTGATCCACATTTTCACCACAATATCTAAAAAATTCCACATAATCACCATGTTCTAGTACGACTAATCCTAACTACTTTCGTTGTTCATGGTTGACCATAGTAGAATTCTTCTCAAGAGAGGAAGAACTCTTGAAGATATCTCATTGGCTTGAGAGAGGTGGGGAGGATAGAACTCTATATACCTTGATCTCTATCTATATCTTAATAGAGTCTCACTCTATCCATTGTTCACACCAATTGTGTTTTATTAAATAGATATAATTTGATATTTATTTGGTATGTTTAGGGTTGGAAAATCACACACAAGCCCTTTCACAATTCCATAATTCTTAGTTGACACCATGTCCAATAATAATAATATAAATATTATTATTAAATTATCAACTTGTGAAATGCATAAAGAATATAAATAAATATCATTTATATTATTTTCAATTGGACTATTGAACTTGGTCCACTTTCCCACATCCATATTTACCGATCCTTGAATAATGACTATTTATTTAATAAATAAATATCACTACATTATTCATCTATAAATTAATAAATATTATATTCTTCAAACTTGGAAACAAATATGTATTAATATTTATCTCAATTATTATTTCAAATAACTTTTTGATTAAATTACAGTGATCAACCTATAAATATTATTTATTCTAACTTGTTAAATTAAATACTAGAATTTAAATGAGATTATGGACACACTTAGTGTGTGAACCTGTAGGAAACATTCTTAGTGGCATTATTCATAGCTTTCTAAAATCCAATGTTAGTGTCTAGTAACACGCCAAAAAAAACTATAGAGAAAAAAGTTAACATCACAATGATGTCCAACCACTATTGACACTTTGTTTTCTCAAGGGTGATTAAAATATTATGAAGATCACCTTGAGCATGTTAAATCGATAAATATCCCCAATAAGAATCAAAGGGACTTTCCCAAGCCATCATGCACCCACTCCCCTGTGCATAAGAAGGCTCGTGCAGCCCCCTGTGTGGCACTGAAAGTCAAGCCACCCCTATGCAAGATACCTGTTCTCAAGACCTACATGGGCAACCTCTTTTGACCAAGGTTTCCCATTCTTCTATAAATAGGACAATTAAGCTCCTCATTTGCATGAATAGAACACTAGAATAATCCCCCAAGATCTGGTTACACAACCCCTTCACTCAGATCTCCAAAAAAATCCTCAGTTTTCTCTCCAGAATCCAAGAGAAGAGATAATTGAGGGGGATAAATGAGATCAAAGTCCCTTCAAGGTCTGAAACACTAGACACACACATAAGGAACCCTTCTCCCCTAGTGAACAAACACCTATTCAAGGACCCTTCTCTAACTAGGGACCTGCATGAGACCCATCTTGGGACACCTAAGGAGGCCCATAATAACTAGGATAAAGCCTCTTCTAAGTGTTTTTCCCTGGTGATACATTTCTCAAGTCATACCCAGCTCGTGTAGGCATATACCCCTCTATATGAAGCACTTAAAGTTCATCCTAGAACCTTTATGAGGCACTTTTTGTCTCTAATCCAGGACATGTGTGAGCCCCCCTTCAAGTCCTCTTCCAAGCCATCAATGACAGGGATCCTCTTCCTTTGGATCCCTTGTCTAAGTGGGACCAAATTAAAAACTCCACAAAAATATCTAGACTTGACAAAATACAAGAATAGGCATACCAATGTGTCTCGAATTTGGATATGCATTCATATGGTTAGAGGTTTCCCACACTTTTCCTACCTGATGGTTAGAGTCCTTGGGGTGCATGTGGATGTTCATTACTGTAGTCATGAGGACCCCAACCCTGGGGGTGGTGTCAGAGAACTCCCAGTATCATATACTGGGGTTAGGACCATGTCCTTAATTAATCTTCTCTAAGACCCATATCCTATAGTTCTTGGTAGAGAGGGTGAGGACCATGCTTTCCTTTCCCTTAGATAGGGAATAATATTTTCCTCTTCTGTCGAGGAACCATTTTTAGGGCATCCCCATTAGAGTGATCCCATATCCTTTCTTATAGGACCTCTCCCACTTCATTCCTTCATCTCCATAACCATGGGCCATAGTTGTATAGCTCAATAAATGTGACTATACCGGTTACCAAAATAAGAGGGGATATGGACACTTAAAATCCATTTCTCTCTCCCTTTGGGTCCATGGTATAATGACAGGAGGGAAGTGACATACCCATGAACTCTTTCACCCATGGAAGAAGGGTTGTCTGGTTTATTGGATCTTTTGTTTCCTCTTGTTTCTCACACTAACTATGAGTTACATGGGATTAGAGGTTTTTGGTGATCATGATGTCTATGCGATCCTAAACACCAAGGGAATCATTCCAAGTGTAAGTCCCAAATGAACCTATGGGCCTCCTAATTGGTATAAGTCCCAAAATCTTATAAAGGGAATACTCCTAAAGAGTAAGCCCCAATCATAGACTCTATTCACTAGGGATTTCTCCTCAAGAGTAAGCACCAGAATCCAACCTTTGAGCTTCCTAATAGGTATAATCCCTAATCATATCACTATACTCATACATGGGCCTCCACCCTTTGGTGTAAGCCCTAAATAAGACTCCAAATCACCAGGAGATGATACATACCTCATGAACCCTTTTACAGGAAATCCTTTTTAGAAAGCCCCAACCAAACCAAATAATAAAATACTTTTAAGGAATAATCCACAACTTAATCCTCTCAATGGGATATAATCTCCTACAAGATGAACCTAAAGGCCTCAATAGGAATAGGTCCTCACAACCAAACTAAGTGAGATTTAAATCCCATAAAAATGGGATGTAAGTTCCCATTCCATGGTAGAAGAAACTCAAGGACTATATCTCAGCTGATGTTCGCCGACAACATATTATTATTTTTGAATGGTGGATGCAGGACTTTAAAAGCCTTCAAGGGCATTATGGGCACATATGGGAAGCAGAGTGGGAAGTCAGTCAATCATGCGAAGAGACACTTGTTCATATCCAACAAATGCTTGGGAGGAAGATGTAGGATTATTCAGGAGGCTCTCGGATGTGGGTAGAGACAACTCCCTATTCTTTATCTGGGAATTCCTTTGTCCAGTGGGAGGATCCTGAAGAACCATTTTAACGGGGTTGTGGATCGCATCTTGGGAAGGATCTTCAACTGGAAGAACAAGGTAATTTCTTTTGGGGGCTGGATTATGCTTATTAACAGTGTACTGTTGTCTATACCCATGCATTTTTTTGCCATCCTCAGCCCTCCAAAGGGTACTATGGATAGGATTGAATGCATTCTCATAGCCTTTTTGTGGGACGCGAAGGGAGATGGTAGATGTCATTGGGCCTCGTGGAAGAGGATGGCCGGTCCAGTGGAGGAGGGAGGGGTTGGACTGTGTGATATTCACGAAGCCATACTGGGGATGCAGGCCAGAGTAGCGTGGGAGGTGATTGCTGGTAAGACTCTGTGGGCCAGTTTCTTCAAAGCACGGTATGGATGGCTTGGGGAGTTCTGCATGCGTGGGGTGATGAGCCTAGCCAAATGCATGTTTTCTCATCTAGACGTACTGCTTGATCACAACAGATGGGTGATTGGTCGTGGGGAGATTAGTTTTTGGGAGGACACGTGGACAGAGGAGAGGCTTTGGTTTGAAGGCTGCCCGCATCCTGACATCTCGTTTAAGGAGGCATGTGGAAGAGGTTAGCTCGGGACGTTTTAATATGAATGGGTACAGGAGAATCCTTCATAGAAATGACACGGTGGTGGAAGTCGATGAAGTTACCTGGTGTAATATGTTACCAACGAGAATGAACTTTCTAGTGTGGAGGATCAGAAACCGAGCCCTTCCAACTGAGTAGAATATTCAGGGGAGAGGGGTCTGCATGGACTCGTGGTGCTACTACTGTGAGAGTCTGAGCTCGGAGTCAAAAATGCATTTATTTTTTCAGGGCTGCTGGGCTACTTTCCTCTGGTCTCAGATTGCTCAGTTTAGGTTTCCATGCGGGGAGTGCTATTCAGTTCGTGATCACATTTTTCTTTGGTTCTCTGGCCTTGGTATCAGGATGGGGGAGCGAAAAGCACATATCATCATCCTTGTATCCATTTGCTAGACTATATGGGAGGCTCGCAATCAGGTGAGGTTGGGTGGCAGAAGGTCCTTATTATACCTTCAGGTCTGGATGAAAGACACTATAGCTGAACTGTCCTCCCTTTTCAAGAATGGGGTTCATTCAGTTATGCTGGGGAGTCTGGTTAATAGACAGGACAAGCAAAGTTTGGATAGAAGACGATGGGTTAGATGGCAGCCTCCAGATCTTGGTTGGAAGCTGAATGTGGATGGCTCATGCGTGGAAGGAATTATGAGGGGTGGTGGTTTGCTTTGAGACTGCTGGGGTTTAATTCTTATTGCCTTCAGTGCTTATTATAGACCAGGTACCTCTATGGGTGCGGAGTTTAGAGACCTTCTTTCAGGTTTGATGGTGTGCAGGAGGAAGGGGCTCCCAGTGATGGAGGTGGAATCAGACTCAGAGGTTCTGGTTAGATCTCTGCAGGGCTATCACGACATCTCCTGGGATTTAACGTATGTTTATTGTAGGTGTAAAGTGGAGACTAATCATGGAAGGATGGTTCACCATAGTCTGAGGGAGTCCAACTTTGCGGCTGATGCGTTGGCTCATTGGGGCCGATCCGAGGAGACTCTGGTGGTTTATGATAGCCTCAACTCTCTTCCTTTGGAGTGTGTTAATGTGGTTCAGAAGGACTCTCTTGGCCTCCACTATTTTCGTCCTCCGTGACGTGTAATTTGGTTTTTTATGATATTAATAAAAAAATAACTTTCAGTCAGTCAGTATCACTAAGAGGGGGAGGGGTGAATCAATGATACTATTTTTCTTTTATGTTTTCTTTAAATTGAAACAACCTTCGCCTACTATTAAAGAATAAATTTCCCACTGAAACCAAAACAAACACACATCCATAGAAACACAAGTATTTACAAGGTTCACTATTCAATACTAATAGCTACGTCTTTGGTATGGTTTGGATATAATCCAATACCATACAATCCACTAGAAAAAAATCCTTGGATTACAACAAGTAAGATATGCCCTTTCACTCATGTAGCACTTTGAAGACAATCCGAAAGTGAGTGTGCACCCTCTTAGCATAAATAGGTTAATAAAATTGTTATGTAAAAACTCATGTTACATGCACTTCTTTTCAATTCAACAAGTTTATTCAATTGAAATAATATTTTTCAATTAATTACCTAGAAGAAAGGTAAGAACCTCCTAGACTTTGTTGCAGAAAATTAAATCCGATTTTTCTGGGTTTGATTTTCCCAGTCCAATTCTCCGAGTACGATTCTTCCAACACAATTCTACAAATCTGATTTTCTAGATAAAAAACAATACAAATTAATCGATGCTAATTCAATCCCCGAGTATGATAAAACTTAGTATGACACTTCCTCAGTCCAAAAATTTTCAATACAAAAATAACCAATATGAAAATCCCATTATGATTAATTCATACTGATACCAACATCATTTGAATACAATTGACAAGCTGAATACGATGATCTATTGAGTACGATGATTATCCAAATACAATCTTTACAATCTTGTCTCTTCTCTTTCACTTCTCTGTCAGAACAACATCAATACAAGATCAATATAAAGACTTCTTCTTATCTATAGAAACTCGGAGTTTCTCTCTCTGCTACTATGAATATTACTCCATCATCAGTCAATTACAACATATTTTTTCACCTTTTATAGGTGAACTTTTAGGGTTTTGATGGGAAACCCAAGAACCATTCCCGCTCACACAAATTCACCCAAAATGCAATTTCTCCTGAAATCTTGGAATGGATTTTGACTTCATCAACTCTTCTCAAAGCTTCTTGATTCTTCTTCAAATTTCACCTATTCTTCTCCAGACTCCCATTTCAGATGTTATTATGATTAAAATTGATGAGAAATACAAGGGTCAAATCATCTATGTCTAATTGTATCAATACGATTGCTGAATATGATTCTCAGAATTGATTTGAATCAAAATCTTGTATTTGAAAGTTAAACCCCCCTCGAAAAATCATTCAGTAATCTCTTTCCTTCCCACAACTCATCTAGAGAAAGTAATTTAACCCTTTTTGAAATGGTTGACTACATTGTTGATCATCCTCTTCACTTCTTCTCTTGACACACTTGAAAACATCACTTCATTCAAAAACCTATGCTTGAATCATGACTTCCTTCATGACTTTGAATTCATTGAGGATCATATTTAACATCATCTGACTTTAATTGTAAAGTATTGTAACATTCCATTAATTACTGGTTCTTTATTTTCATCTCAACCCAAGTATAATATTTTTTGAATACAACTATTCTGGAAATGATCATCCTGGGTACGATTATTCTGATATCAATCATTCTAATGTTGATCATCCTAATATTGATCTTTCTTCCTTCCAGAGCCTAAATATGATTATCCTAATATCAATATTTAAGTGATGGGGTAGATGGAAAACCAAATTCTATTGTGAATTGATACCACCTCTTCAATTGATACAATTTTTTTGATTAATATCGCATTTTTGATCAATACCAACTTTTCGATCAATACCACCTTTTCAATCAATATCACCATTTTAATCAATCTGGGTACGATTATCCTGATGCCGATCTTTAAGTAAGAGGTTTATGGAAAAAAATTCTATAGTAAATCAGCACCACTATTTCAATCGGTACCAATTTTTAAAACAACACCTCCTTTTAAAACATCATATCCTTTTAAAATAATACCTCCTTTTAAAACAACACCTTATTTTAAATCGGCACCTCATTTTCTTTCACTCCCCCTTTCTTCCATCAAGCTTGCATCAAAAGTTCTCAATTAAAATTATGATTTATATGAAATAAAAATTAGTGAATCATCATAAAATTTAAAAACACTATAGTCACAATAACTCTGATTCTCCATCAAAACAACCACTTCTTTCATACTGGATCTAGATTTAATCTGATCAATTCCTCGTTACAATATTTTCCTATACTGAACCTTGTTACGATCTTTTCCAATACCAGACCTCATTATGATATTTTCCAACACCGTACCTTTTTATAATCCTTTCCAATACTAGACCCTTATTACGATGGACTTTCAAAATGAGTCTAATTCTTTTCAAAATATGATTCTGATTTTTATCAATACCATGAGTCTGATTTTTATCAATACCAGACCCAAACATCATCTTTGTCAACATACCTTCTTTCTTTTAGGATATTGATCAATTGAAAACAAATATAACCAAAACACATCTTGGGACTAACAATATCCCCCTTTGTATTTATTGTCAATACCCACTTCAAACACTTCAATATCATAAAAACAATGATTGGTATTGTTTGCTTTCTTACTTCCCTTATTTCTTTTGTCTTTCCCCCTTTCTCTTATCTCCCCCTTATTAACAATAAAATTAAAAGGGGGTATCATGATAAGTTTCTACCTTATTGGAAAATGATCTCCATTTACATAGGTTGGGACTTTTTTTCAACATGGGTATCACATGATTTTATTAATAAAAAACCTTTAATTAAATAACTCTAAGTCTACATGGGCTAACCCAGTGAATAAAAAAAGAGTGTATAATCAAGGTGATGAATGTTTTCCATAACACAACTTTCATGTAATACCTTTTCCATCCTTCTTCCAACATTCTCATGATTAGGGGAAAACCTAGAAAGATTTTGTTTAGGATAAAATTAACCTTCAACCATCTCAACAAACACATCAGAAAGTTTAGGTGGATAAAAACACAACTTTTCAAAACAAACATTTCATATCCTCATAAATTTATTTTGCAAGAAAAGTAAGAGACTCATCAATTCCAGCTTCTTTATTTTCACTCCTTCAATTCCCTACAAGTTAAAAAAAGTATAAAAAGATTTTGGGAATAAGGAGGAACCTTGATTTTTCCTTAGAAACAAAAATTGGACTAAGAGTCTTCTCTCGGTCTTGGATTCTTCTTCTTTTTCTTAGATTTTTCGTTATACATGATTTATTATTTCTGTTCATCCTTCTCAAGTTTTGTAACAACTTTTTACTTATTTGTAGAATATTATAATCAAGATGTTGACTTTTCTTAATCTTTATAATTATGTTTCTTCCTCTCTTGTTTCACTAAATGTTGTGCTTCCGATAATTTATTAGCCAAGTCAATGTGTTCTGGCCATATAACTAAGAACTCTTTCTTTTTAGACTCAGTAGATTTTTTCATAACTTCCAAAACATCCATCTTTTGAGAATTGTTTAGAATATTTTGGTGTTCCATTAAAAAAATAAGACATCCTTTTTCAAGGTGTCCAGGTCGATCAAATCTTTCACAAATAGTTTCAAATGGTTGGAACCTATTTTCAATCTTTACTCAATTCCTCTCATGTTTCTTCCAAACAACCTTCTTAGACTTCTTTCTTTGAGGAGATTGACTACCCCTTAACATTTTCCTTTCATAAAATATGGGTTAATATAATTTTTTTTGGTTAAACCAACACATATTTTAAGTGCGTCTGAATCCCCCACAATACCAACAATATCCATAAAATGATTATTTTCCTCTGAAACTTCTATACTGTCCAAAATTGTGAATATGTTTCTCAACCACCTTATCTTTACTTTTTGAGTCATCAACCTTTATATTAATAATTATAGTATTAATTTTATTTTCTAATTTATTGGAAGCATAAGTTTTTTAAAATTTCTCATATTTATATTTTTTCAAAACATTTTTAGACTCAGGGTATTTTTAAACTTCTAAATTACCATCCTTGTTGGTTTTGGCCACATATATGACTTTCCCAGCTTTCTTCTTTTTAGAAAAAATTCTATAGTTCTTCTCACCCTTTGAATTTAACCTTTTTTATCCTTCTTAGGTTTCTCATTATAATAAATTTTACTAAATTTAGTGATAGATTTTTGGAAACTTTTATTTGTCAATTCAGCTTTAGAAAGTTTTTATTGGACAAGTTCCAACTTTTCTTCTTTGGATTTCAACTTCACTTCCAGATTCTCATTAAGATTATTTTTTTCTTTAAGATATTTATTTAAATATCCAATATCTACCATAATCTTGTTCTTATCTTCTAGAAATCTTTCTTGAATTGTTGAGGAATATTCATCTTCCAAATCCTTGTTTTGATTTTCAAGTCTTTTGATCTTTCTCAAGCATTATTTCAACTCTTCTTTAAAATAAATTTCATGTTGAGTTTCTTATTCATAAGAACTGTAACTTCTGAATTCTTCATCAGCCATTGTTGCAATAAAATTATTTTCCCCATCATGCTTAATAGATTTTTCGTATTCAACTTCACTTTCTTATTCTTCTTCAGAACAACTACGTTCACTGCTAGAAGAACTTTCCTCATTAACTATTGCAATAAAAATGTTGTCTTTTCTATCATTTATAACACTCTCACTATCATATTTCTTAGAAAAAAAAGTTTCTCCTTTTTTATTTTGAGAACTTCTTCTCTTATCTCCTGGAATATAATTTTTCTTTATCACTCTTTTTCTTCTAAGATCTTATTGGCCTTTTTTCTTCCTCTTTTCTTTCTTCTTCACTACTTTCTTCTTCATTACCTCTTTGAGGAAAGTTGAAAAAAATTCCCAATATATCCACATTCAAAACATTTAAGGTATGTTTCCCTTTATACCTTCCTGTAAATCTTTTCCCATTTTTAGAAAACAAGGATAAAATATCATTAATATTTTTACATACCTCATTTTTGAAATCAGAATCTCCATATTCTTCTAATTCAAGAATCTTATTTTCTTTATTAGAATCCTTGAAAGACCTTTCTCTATAAACTTTAGTTTCTTCCTTTCATAGAATTCTCCCTTCTCATTTAATAATTAATGAGAGGACTATTCAAATCATCTAGAGACAATGTTTCTGGATCTCTATCCTCCAATAAAGAAACTTTTGCATCAAACTTGTTAGGAATAATTCTCAAGATATTTTCAAAAATAGTATAATATTCTAACTTTTCACCAAGACATATAATAGTGATCACAATATCATTTAACATGGTAAAAAATTTATTAAGAGATTCATGCTCACCCATCTTGAGATCTTCATACTTCAATCTCCATATTTGTAACTTTTCCTTCTTCACTTTTGTATTGCCTTCATAAATGTTGTTTAGCTTGTCCAAAATTCCTTTGGTAGTGTTAAATCCTTTTAATCTTAGAAAATAACTTTTGTAAAGTGATGAGAGTAAATTATTCTTGGATCTTCTATCATTATAAAGATTTTTCTTATCAGCCTTTGTGAGTGAAGAATTCTCAACATGAGGATGGAAACCATATGTAAAAGCTTTTGAAACATCATACCCAAGATACATAAGACATGGAAACATTATTCCTTTCCAAATATGATAATTACTATCATTTAATATTGGAATCCCCTTATTATTCACACAACTCAGATTATCCACCACAACTTCTTCTTCAAATACTTCAGTAAAGAATGATCAAAGGGAACTTATGCTATGATACCAATTGTAAGTGCCCAGTCAATGTATTGTATCACTGATAGGGGGAGGGGTGAATCTTATTTTATGTTTCCTTTTAATTGAAACAACCTTTTCCTCATGTTAAAGATTTAATTCCCTACTTAAAATAAAACAAACACAAATCCATAGGAATATAGGTAGTTATAAGGTTCACTATTCAATACGAATAGCTAGGTCATTGGTATGGTCTAGAGAAAATACAATACCATACAATCCACTAGAAAAAAATCCCTGGATTACAATGAGTTGGATATTCCCTTTCACTCATGTAGCACTTTAAAGACAATCCAAAAGTGTGTGGGCACCCTGTTAGCACAAATAGGGTAATACAATTGTTATGTAACAACTCATATTAACTGAACTAATTTTCAATTCAATAAGTTTATTCAATTGAAATACAATTCTTCAATTAATTACCTAGAAGAACGGTAAGAACCTCATGGACTTTGTTATAGAAAACATAGTTCGATTTTTTGGGTCTTATTTTCCCAATCCGATTCTTTGAGTATGATTCTTCCAATATAATTTTTCAAATCTGATTTTCCTAATAGAATAAAATACAAATAAATTAGCACCACTTCAATACCTAAGTATAATAAAAATCAACATGATACTTCCTCAGTTCTTAAATATTCAATACAGAAAAACCCAGTACACAAAATCCTATTTTGATTAATTCAGACTGATACCAACATCAGCTAAATACAATTGACAAGATGAATATAATAATCCACTAAGTACAATAAATTATGAGTATGATGATCAGCCAAATAAAATCATCAAAATCTTTTATCTTCTCTTTCAATTCTCTGTTATAACATCTTCAATACAAGATCAATATGAAGAATTTCTATTCTCTCTAGAAACTCAGAGCTTCTCTCTCTACTGTTGTGAATATTACTTCGTCATCAATCAAGTACAATGTAATTTTTCACCTTTTATAGGTGACGTTTGAGGGTTTTAGTGGGAAACCCAAAAACCATTCCCTCTCACAAAAATTCACCAAAAAATATAATTTCCCTTGAAATCTTGGAATTCATTTTGAATTCATAAACTCTTCTCTAAGCTTCTATATTATTCTTAAAATTTCAACTCTTCTTCTCCAGACACCCATTTCAAATATTAGTATGGTTACAATTGATGAGCAATACATGGGTACGATCATCTAAGTCCAATTGTCTAAATCTGATTATTTAATATAATTCTCAGAATCGATTTGAATAAAAATCTTGTATTTGAAATTAAGATCCACCTCAAGAAATCATTAAAAAATATATTTTATTCACACAACTCATCCAAACAAAGTAATTAAACCCTTTTTAAATGGTTGACTACATTTTTTTATCATCCTCTTCACTTATTCTCTTAACCCACTTGAAAAAATCACTTCACTCTAAAACCTTTGCATGAATCATGACTTCATTTATGACTTTGAATTCATTGAGGATGAGTTTTAGTATCATATGACATCAATTGGAAAGTATTATAACTTCCCATTCATTCCGGGTTCTTTCTTTTCATCTCAAACTGAGTATGATATTTTCTGAATACGACGGGTTTGGATATGATCATCCTAGGTATGATCATTCTAATATCAATCATTCTGATGTTGATCATCCTAATATTGATCTTTTTCCTTCCTATGCCTGAATATAATTATCCTGATATCAATCTTTAATTACTGGGGTATATGGAAAAAAATTGTAACAACCCGATATTTTATAAGATACATTCTTTTTAATTTCATTCATATCTTCTATTGTACGACACACCAAGATTATATTGCTCTATACGTAACACCTTATTAGCTTGCAGTATACGCAACACTTTTCTTGACTCTTGTTATACACAATTTCAAGTTCGTTTGATAGAAGTTATTCTACGCAACATTGAGTGTGTGTATATATATATATATATATTCAATATATAAATAAAATATGGTTGGATTCTGTTATACGCAACAACAACGGAGTTGTTCACTACACGCAAACCTGACTTGGCTTGCATTACACGCAATCGCGACCTTCCTCGATAGTGTGTCTTGTACGCAATACCGAGTTTCACTAAACAACGATATGCTATTAAAATATTATTAAAACTAGCCGTTATGAATAGTAATAACCACTTTTTGAAATTTTGTAAATTTTATTTTTCAAAATGGAATTCATTTTTGGATTTGTAATATCGAAATTAGCTTAGGGTGAAATTTTGGTACTTTTCGGATAACTTTCATTTTCTGATGAGTAGTGAAAATTACTAAATTTTAATTAAAAACAACCTTTTTAATCGAAATAATTAATAGTGATAAATTATTAATTTGAGTGGTTTTAAAGTATATTTAGAATATATTTTTACAATTTAATACAATGTTGGTCATTGGCTGTAATTTCACATTTAAACCAGACATAAACAAGTGTCAATCTTTTGATAGTTTTTATCTCATAAAAACACGCTATTTGTTTTGACGATGGGATTTAATTTTTAAATTAATTAATGAAACTAATATGTTTTGAATTTGGTAAAATAGAAATCATTTTTGAATTCATAATATCAAATATAGCTTAGGCCTAATTTTTGGTATTTTTCTGGAAACTTTCATTTTTTGATGAATAGTGAAACCACTAAGTGGTAGTTAAAAAAATGAATTTTTCATAAAACATAATTTTACCACTTCTGTGAGTGGAATTTCAAAAATCCGAAAGACACGGTTGATGTTAGTAAGTAAAATGTGGTTCAATGAGATGAAAATAATTTTTGGTGAATAGTAACTTTTTACTTTTTTTACCACGGTTAAAAGTAAATAGGGTAATTAAGGGTAAAAATGTTATTATTATTACCCTAACACATGTCCTAATTCTATTGGATAAGTGTAATTCGACCAAAAACAATCTTAGGAATAAAATATGATCATTTAGGCCCACTTGGATTAGATTAGGACATTTATTATTAATTTATTTAAAGAAGGGTTAAAATAGTTAAAATCAAAGTTTAATAAGTAAATCATTTTTAATATGGGGTTATACATAAGATAAATTCGATTATAAACATTCATTAGAAATCTAAAAAAATTTACTACATAATGGTATTTTATTTGTAATTTTTAGACATTAAATAATTTAATTTATTTATGACACAACGATGATGCAGTAATTATCTTATTAATGAAATATTGACATAATTGATGTTATAAATACCCAAATAAATATAATTTGAGACTTTTTATGAACTAAACTAATTTTCTAGGTTAATATGACATCTTATAATTTATTTAAGTAACTTTGGTCGAAGTAATCATTCTGTTATGAGTTTCATAAAAATCATGTACCAAATAGTGTCAAAATTGGTATAAAATAGTTTTTAAAACAAATATTATATTATTAATTGTTATTTAATTCCTAAAAATCTAAGATTCGGCCAAATGACTTAGATAAGGATAGATATTTTAATAATAAACAACTTGGGGTTCTTTTGTCTTGTTATGATAAGTTTATTAACCATATAGTGTAAGAAAACAAAAAGACATGGTAAAAGTTAAATTATTTAACTTAGAGTTAAATCTAATTGATAAGGTTAAAATAATAACCTAAACTTGTCTAAATCCTATTTTATGAGAGTATTTCGACCCATACCCACTTTATCTTCGAAATAAGACCCTTTGGAACCATTATAAACCGAATTTGACCTTAATATAAAATAATATTTTGAGATTTTCCTAAGGTGCCCCTCTCCTCCCTTATAAAAGGGCACCTCCTCCCTCTCCTCCTCACACCAATTTGAGCATTCGAGCTTGGCCAAACCCTGCCAAAATCTCTTCTCCACTTCCCTAGTATCATCCTAGAGGTCCTGGTCTTCTTCAAAGACCATCCTTAGTTCTTTAAGTGGAGGTTAAGTAAAGGCGCGTCAAAAAGAGGTAATATCCATTACCGATCTTTTTCAATTTCTTTCTTCTTCAACTTCTTCTTCTTTAGTTGTTTCATTTTAAAGTAATAACATAAGTATTTCTTATATACTGATATGTTATTATAAATATGAAACAACTCTAATTAACCTTCTATCCTTCCTATGTAAAAAGGAAATCACCGCGCGTGCGTACGTACAGAATACCATCTCCACGACGCGATGAGATTCATTATCCATGTTAACCATTCCAGAATGATTATAAAGTATATATAATTAATAATAATGAAATATATGACATGGTAAATCTATTGGATTTATGTATATATATATGTATGTCATCTACTTACTTCCATTCAAGACAATAAGGAAAGGAAAACAGCGTTCATGCGTACATACGGACTACCGTCTCCATGAACGGTGTGTTTCATTTCATTTATCTATCTATTATATATATATATACTGAATATACATGATATATAAATCATGTTTTATATTCTTGAAGTAAGTAAATCATAAAATAAGTAATAATAATGTCAAGAACAACAAGTCCAAACACCTACGATAAATGAAACGATTTTACCCAAAACACATTTTAACATGGAATTTACAAAAGAACGGGTAATATAAAGTCATAAGTGAACCATATATGATATAATAACAATTAATATGATTCTTTAATAAGTCAATAACATTATTTAAATCATTATACAGGAGGTTCGGATACGTACAAAGCATATCGGACATAAGGTAAGGGAAATATCACAATCTCATTTTTATCCGAGATTGTTTATACTTTGGTATTTACTGGGGTGTATTTTATCATCCACATCCATGTTTCCTCAATATGTAATATTATTTACATCCACCTAAAATTGTTTAAATCCAATTTTACCCTTCAGTGAGTTTTTAGTAAAAGATATGAAAGGAATCTTTTTTTCATTTTTCGTATGAGGTACTTTTTGACTTTTCCGACAAAAGTATGAAGAATGTTCTTTTTAACTTATACGACATGAGTGGATTTTTAAAAAATTATTTCCAAGAATATTACTTTACAAGTTTATTTTTTAATAAACTTCTTTTAGTTTAAAATTTTATGATATGTTAAGAAAGGAAAAATGTTTTTGAAGTAGAAAGGATATTTTCCTCAAGAATGGAGTTCAAGTGTTTTATCAAAATTATTTTCCATCTAAGATAATATAGGGTTCTGTTTCTATCCCTATTATTACATTGATTTGATTATGTTGTGATGGAATTATTTTTATGAATTCCTTTATCTTATATGAATTGTTTTATGATGTCACGATGTTTAAGATTCCCATTTTTATTACATGGGTTATGCTATGATGTATGGTTTCTGATTTTGTGGCACACATAAGAATGGTATCATTATGAGATGGGTGAGACCTATATCTCCCTCCAATGCATTGGGTAAAGATTTTATATCTCATGAGATAGACATGGCTGGAACGGTAGGTTATACCAGTTCAGTGAAACAGGACTGAAACGAGGGTGACTCGGTTCAGAAATGGACTTTGTCCACTAAGATAGTCTTGGCAATGAGTCTTGACTAATAAGATATGATTATCTATGATTATGTGTGTATGCCACAAAGTTTCATGTTTTAAGTTATGATTATTGGGATTACATTTCACTACTATGATTTATCCCATGTTATGAAATCATGATCTCTTTTGCAGGTTAAGATTTCCAAAAGATATGTTCTTATGAATATGATGTGATTGATATTTCTTTTGTTTACCCTTACTGAGCATTTGAGCTCACCATTTGATGTTTTCTTTTCCCCAGGATATAAAGAAAGGTTTTAGGTAAGAAAAAAAAGGGAATATCTTTATTGGGAGATGTTGAAGATCTTTCACCACGATTAGAAGATTTTATTCCGAGTTTCCAAAAACACTAAACTATTACGGTCCTTGTGTGTTTGTTTTTCTTATGTATTAAGTATTCCTCAAAAGTAATTTAAAATTCATGTACATCAAGCTTCGGGTATCTACAGTTGGTATCAGAGGAAAGGTTTAGTCAACCTTTGGAAACTAGGATGCGAAAACGTTAGTGAGATCCCTAGAGATATTTCTAAGGTATGTCAAGGGATGTCCCTAAGGATAAGTATACGTATAGGATATAGTTATAGAACTATGGTAACAATATTAGATTAAACCAAAGATGTTAGATATTGAAGTTACTCCCCCTTTATTATGATTTTTGCCTCTCACACTATTCTTTTTGGGTTTTAGAAAATGGCTGGAAACAAGATGATTCACGATAATGGAGGATATGATGGACAATGGAATGATATTCTTCATGAGCAACCAAATGAAATGGGATTTGGAAGTCCAAACATCATTATTATGCCGAATCAGCAATCTCATAATATGATCAATAAAGTAAAATTTGGTAAGTTTCCTGACTCAGCTAATAAGAGAACGATGGAGTTTCATGATGATCATAGAGGAAAGAAAGTTCAATTTCCCCTATGTAAATCATGTGGGAAGAGGCATCAAGGAGAATGTTTCAAAGGAACTGGAAGATGCTTTGGGTGTGGAAAAGAAGGACACAAAGCCAGTAAGTGCAAAGGAAAAGGTTCAATTAACACCAGGGATGAGGATAATGGTATTGCTACGACATCAACAATGGTTAAATGTTTTAAATGTGGAATGTACGGGCATTATGCAAACCAATGCCCTAAGGGAAAGTCTCATGAAGAGAATCAGTATGGTCGTATGGGTAGTATTTATGTAGATGATGATGAAGAGACTACAAATGATATGTGAGATGAAAGAATTTTTGAAGCTCGGTCAATGGTTTAAGAATGTAGTGGAATGATTACATGTTTATCATGTGTAATGTTGTATAAGTAATCTCATGGTACTATGGAATAAAGAGACATCTAAGGATTGTTACACTGTTGTCTTTCCTTGAGTTTTGAAAGTATATGATTAATGTTACCAGTATCCATGAAAGGTTATTCAGATATTTTTGGAATGTAGATGATATGCGCATAATGAAGGGATAAGGAGAAAATTAAATGTTTGATAGTATTCATGAGCTCATGACTGATATAAGGAGAAGGTTATATCATGGTTTGAGTATATATAATTTTGAGGATTTTGGTATGTGGAAAGTGTTAACGTTTACCTGCATTCTTGTTTTCACTAAGGTTCAATGGGTATTCAAGAGAATACATGATTAAGGCCTTTGAATGTTTAGAATGTGACCAAAAAGACATATCTTATGATATATGGGGATCAACGATGGTATTAAATCTCTGGTAATCATTTTCACTATATTATGAGAGTGGACTGAAGTATTATGGATAAGCCTAAATATTGGAATGGATTATGTTGGACAAAAGTTAGTATTGTTTAAGGATAGAAGTTTTTTCGATATTATTGATGAGATGTTATAGTAATATAGCTTTAGAAAAAGGACAACCTGCAGGACGGGCGACAACCCATCGCGTCGGACAAGGCTGTGGGAATTGAACACACAACCGAAGTCGACTGGCCTTTATCGCCTACCACTGGCCTACAGGAAGTCCCTGTTTAGTAGAAACTAGTTTTATTATATTAAGTAGTATGATATATGAAGTATAAGTCCATTTTAGGAACTATATATGATTAATCTCACTATAGATGGACTTATGTATTTTTTGATAACTTTTCTAACCTTTTGTTTGAGACAGATGGAATGACCCATCATTCTATCACATGATCTGCTAACACATCACGAATGACAAATTCAACTTCATTTCTTTAAGAGATGAAGTGGAAATTGTCCAAAGAATGACAAACGGTGAGACTATACCAAAATAATGAAAGTATTTCTTCTAATTCCAATTTCATCAACTTTAGGGAAATGATCTTGAAAAACCAAAAATGTTGTCCTACTGTACTTATATCCGATTAATCAGATGGTACCTTAGATAATCACAAATCTATGGCTTTGTGATTGTTGGCTTTTTCATAGCCATGTTCTCTACCACTCTCCATCAGAACATGATGGTTAGATTTCTCTTCCATATCCATATTTTCACCTATGTGGAAACCCAGTGATTAGTTTATTTGGGTAACCGTTACGTTTCATAATTTTGTTTTTAAAGATTGGTTTTGGTATTCTTTTTTACGATGTGGGTTTCTATTAAAGAATCTTTTTAATAGTAAACCATTTATAACCCCGACGAATTTCGAGGGCGAAATTCATTTTAAGGGGGGTAGAATGTAACAACCCGAGATTTTATAAGATACATTCTTTTTAATTTCATTCATATCTTCTATTGTACGACACACCAAGATTATCTTGCGCTATACGCAACATCGTATTAGCTTGCAGTATACGCAACACTTTTCTTGGCTCTTGTTACACACAATTTCAAGTTCGTTTGATAGAAGTTATTCTACGCAACATTGAGTGTATATATATATATTCAATGTATAAATAAAATATGGTTGGATTCTGTTATACGCAACAACAAAGGAGTTGTGCAATACACGGAACCCTGACTTGACTTGCATTACACGCAATCATGACCTTCCTCGATAGCGTGTCTTGTACGCAATACCGAGTTTCACTAAACAACGATATGCTATTAAAATATTATTAAAACTAGCCGTTATGAATAGTAATAACCACTTTTTAAAATTTTGTAAATTTTATTTTTCAAAATGGAATTCATTTTTGGATTCATAATATCGAAATTAGCTTAGGGTGAAATTTTGGTACTTTTCGGATAACTTTCATTTTCTGATGAATAGTGAAAATTACTAAATTTTAATTAAAAACAACCTTTTTAATCGAAATAATTAATAGTGATAAATTATTAATTTGAGTGGTTTTAAAGTATATTTAGAATATATTTTTACAATTTAATACAATGTTGGTCATTGGATGTAATTTCACATTTAAACCAGACATAAACAAGTGTCAATCTTTTGATAGTTTTTATCTCTTAAAAACACGCTATTTGTTTTGATGACGGGATTTAATTTTTAAATTAATTAATGCAATTGATATGTTTTGAATTTGATAAAATAGACATCATTTTTGAATTCATAATATCAAATATATCTTAGGCCTAATTTTTGGTATTTTTCTGGAAACTTTCATTTTTTGATGAATAGTGAAACCACTAAGTGGAAGTTAAAAAATGAATTTTTCATAAAACTTAATTTTACCGCTTCTGTGAGTGGAATTTCAAAAATCCGAGAGACACGGTTGATGTTAGTAAGTAAAATGTGGTTCAATGAGATGAAAATAATTTTTAGTGAATAGTAACTTTTTACTTTTTTTACCACGGTTAAAAGTAAATAGGGTAATTATGGGTAAAAATGTTATTATTATTACCCTAACACATGTCCTAATTATATTTGATAAGTGTAATTCGACCAAAAACAACCTTAGGAATAAAATATGATCATTTAGGACCACTTGGATTAGATTAGGAAATTTATTATTAATTTATTTAAAGAAGGGTTAAAATAGTTAAAATCAAAGTTTAATAAGTAAATCATTTTTAATATGGGGTTATACATAAGATAAATTCGACTATAAATATTCATTAGAAAGATAAAAGGATTTCCTACATAATGGTATTTTATTTGTAATTTTTAGACATTAAATAATTTAATTTATTTATGACACAACGATAATGCAGTAATTATCTTATTAATGAAATATTGACATAATTGATGTTATAAATACCCAAATAAATATAATTTGAGACTTTTTATGAACTAAACTAATTTTATAGGTTAATATGACAAGTTAGAATTGATTTAAGTAACTTTTTTCGAAGTAATCATTCTGTTATGAGTTTCATAAAAATCATGTACCAAATAGTGTCAAAATTGACATAAATTAGTTTTTAAAACAAATATTATATTATTAATTGTTATTTAATTCCTAAAAATCTAAGGTTCGGCCAAATGACTTAGATAAGAATATATATATTAATAATAAACAACTTGGGGTTCGTTTGGCTTGTTATGATAAGTTTATTAACCATATAGTGTAAGAAAACAAAAAGACACGGTAAAAGTTAAATTATTTAACTTAGAGTTAAATCTAATTGATAAGGTTAAAATAATAACCTAAACTTGTCTAAATACTATTGGATGAGAGGCTTTCGACCCATACCCACTTTATCTTCGAAATAATACCCTTTATAACCATTATAAACCGAATTTGACCTTAATATAAAATAATATTTTGAGATTTTCCTAAGGTGCCCCTCTCCTCCCTTATAAAAGGGCACCTCCTCCCTCTCCTCCCCACACCAATTTTAGCATTCAAGCTCGGCAAACCCCTACCAAAATCTCTTATCCACTTCCCTAGTATCATCCTAGATGTCCTGGTATTCTTCAAAGACCATCCTTAGTTCTTTAAGTGGAGGTTAAGTGAAGGCGCGTCAAAAAGAGGTAATATCCATTACCGATCTTTTTCAATTTCTTTCTTCTTCAACTTCTTCTTCTTTAGTTGTTTCATGGTAAAGTAATAACATCAGTATTTCTTATATACTGATATGTTATTATAAATATGAAACAACTCTAATTGACCTTCTATCCGTCCTACAGAAAAAGGAAATCACCGCGCGTGCGTACGTACGGAATACCGTCTCCACGATGCGATGAGATTCATTATCCATGTTAACCATTCCAGAATGATTATAAAGTATATATAATGAATAATAATGAAATATATGACATGGTAAATCTACTGGATTTATGTATATATATATATGTATGTCATCTACTTACTTCCATTCAAGACAATAAGGAAAGGAAAACAACGTTCATGCGTAAGTACAGACTACCGTCTCCATGAACGGTGTGTTTCATTTCATTTATCTATCTATTATATATATATATATACTGAATATACCTGATATATAAATCATTTTTTATATTCTGGAAGTAATTAAATCATAAAATAAGTAATAATAATGTCAAGAACAACAAGTCCAAACACCTACGATAAATGAAACGATTTTACCCAAAACGCTTCTTTAACATGGAATTTACAAAAGAACGGGTAATATAAAGTCATAATTGAACCATATATGATATCATAACAATTAATATGATTCTATAATAAGTCAATAACAATATTTAAATCATTATACAGGAGGTTCGGATATGTACAAAGCATATCTGACATAAGGTAAAGGAAATATCACAATCTCGTTTTTATCCGAGATTGTTTATACTTTGGTATTTACTGGGGTGTATTTTATCCTCCAAATCCATGTTTCCTCAATATGTAATATTATTTCCATCCACATACAATTGTTTAAATCCAATTTTACCCTTCGGCGAGTTTTTAGTAAAAGATATGAAAGGAATCTTTTTTTCGTTTTTCGTACGAGGTACTTTTTGACTTTTCCGACAAAAGTACGAAGAATGTTCTTTTTAACTTATACGGCATGAATGGATTTTTAAAACATTATTTCCAAGAAGCATCCTTTACAAGTTTTCAAGTTTATTTTTTAATCAACTTCTTTTATTTTAAAATTTTATGACATGTTAAGAAAGGAAAAATGTTTTTGAAGTAGAAAGGATATTTTCCTCAAGAATGGAGTTCAAGTGTTTTATCAAAATTATTTTCCATCTAAGATAATATAGGGTTCTGTTTCTATCACTATTATTACATTGATTTGATTATGTTTTGATGGAATTATTTTTATGAATTCCTTTATCTTATATGAATTGTTTTATGATGTCACGATGTTTAAGATTCCCATTTTTATTACATGGGTTATGCTATGATGTATGGTTTCTGATTTTGTGGCACACATAAGAATGGTATCATTATGAGATGGGTGGGACCTATATCTCCCTCCAATGCATTGGGTAAATATTTTATATCTCATGAGATAGACATGGCTAGAACGGTAGGTTATACCGGTTCAGTGAAACAGGACTGAAACGAGGGTGACTCGGTTCAGAAATGGACTTTGTCCACTAAGATAGTCTTGGCAATGAGTCTTGACTAATAAGATATGATTCTCTATGATTATGTGTGTATGCCACAAAGTTTCATGTTTTAAGTTATGATTATTGGGATTAAATTTCACTACTATGATTTATCCCATGTTATGAAATCATGATCTCTTTTGTAGGTTAAGATTTCCAAAAGATATGTTATTATGAATATGATGTGATTGATATTTCTTTTCTTTACCCTTACTGAGCATTTGAGCTGACCCTTTTATGTTTTATTTTTCCCAGGATATAAGGAAAGGTTTTAGGTAAGAAAAAAAGGGAATATCTTTATTGGGAGATGTTGAAGATCTTTCACCACGATTAGAAGATTTTATTCCGAGTTTCCAAAGACACTAAACTATTACGGTCCTTGTGTGTTTTTTTTCTTATGTATTAATTATTCCTCAAAAGTAATTTAAAATTCATGTACGTCAAGCTTCGGGTCTCTACAAAAATGCTATAGTGAATCGATACCACCTCTTCAATTGATAACACCTTTCCGATCAATACCACATTTTTGATCAATACCACCTTTTCGATCAATATCTCATTTTCAATCCCTCTGGGTACAATTATCCTGATGCCAATCTTTAAGTATGGGATTTATGGAAAACAAAATTCTATAGTAAATTGGAACCACTATTTCAATAGACACCACTTTTTAAAACAACACCTCCTTTTAAATCAACACCAGACCCAAAAATCATCTTTCTCAACATACTTTATTTCAGGATACTGATTGATTGACAACAAATACAACCAAAAAACAACTTGGGCCTAACATGACATACATAGGAATCCCCTTATGGTCCAAACCCAATACCCCAAATCAACCCTACTCTCTCTGAGACACATTACCAATAGATTATTATTCAACCCAAGAATCCATATCCCATCCAAGTTCCCCGGGATTCTCCGATATAAGTCCCACAACAAACTTTTAATAGGAATATTCTTCCTAGAAGTCCTCACTGAATGATGTTAAACTACATGGTTTGGTCCTTATCACGTGACCTTAAAAGGTATGATGTTCCCCATTAAGTGGTATTGTACAATGAGGGTTATGATTATATTCACAAGGTTATATAGGAATCCCATTTTATGGGTCTAATCCCGACATCGAAACAACTTCCTTCTCCCCGGATGACAATACACTCTAGAGTGCCCCACTGCATGGATGAAAACCAATATTGTCATAATAACAACTGAGGAATATATAATCATTATATAAGTAGATAAAATCGATATAGAACCTAGAATACACACAGATATCACCATTAATGAAGAACCTCAGATATATATAGATGATTCTAAATTTTATGCATGAAAATAATTGATTGTTAATTCAAGGGTGATCCACGTCATACTTGATAATTATAAAAGGATTCATGAAAATGTCTTAAATATATAAGAGAGTCCTATAATAGGAAATAATTCCCCCCCAAAAGGTGTTATGAGCCTGATCTTCTATCCTCTCAACTAATGTGGGTACTTAATCATTGTTGGTCAAACTTCTTGATGAGTGCCTACCTTTGGAAAGTTGGTCCCTCATGGATATAGAACTGTTGGGTGTTTTTAGTTCCACAAATAAACCATATTGGAAACTTCGTAAAAGGGACATGGATATGTGTTTGACATAAAGTTCATTCCACCAACACCAAAAAATGCCATTCCAACTACACGTAACATTTATGGATGAAACAAAAAATAGTGAACCTGATGTGAATGATTACACAAAATTCAAACCCTTATAATCAATCATCAGAAACCAATGATTTTCATCAGAAAAAATGGTGAAAACGACATGAATCTTTAACCAAGATGATAGTGTCACCCATCCATTAGTCCCCATTCACTATTAAAAATAAATAGGGTCAAGAAAGACCATAAATCATGCTTGTGTTCATTTAAATGAGACGATGCTTTGACAAGGTTTTCTTGTTTGTGTTTATCATCTATATTTAGGAACTTTATCTCAGAACTCCCTTCAATCCAATGAAATCCTTCCATATTCCGTAAATGTATGCCCTGAATACTATTCATGCCAGGTCTTCATCCACATAGAGGATGTTTTCACCAACCCAACATCTTTAATGTTGGGTCTCGAACACACTGGTTTGGGAGTACCACCAAAATGGTACAATCCCAAACCCGGAGACTGCCTGACAAGACCTCAAGATCATGAATCCCCAATTATTTCCCAACCAGTGGTGTCTAGTGGTCCAGATGCAAGAGAAACCTATCAACATATTCAACCATTTCAAGATTTTATCCTTAGAATGCTACAATCAGTCCCTCCCTTATCATAGGGAGGGGGATCAAGATGCTACATATAACCTCATCCAAAATAAACAAGGGTTACTTCAAAGGGATCCTACTAATAGTCACCACCGCCAATGCCACGTGGTAGTGAACCCTCAGCATGATGAGGGTGCCATCCTCGGCAGTCTGGCCTAGGTCACCCAGACCTGGGCATGCAAGATGGACCGCTATGGGTAGCAATGGGTCAATAGGGAGCAAGGTCACACCTATGACCCATCTAGAGAAGCCCACCAACTAAATTTGGTGGAAACATATGAGTGGGAATGAACACCCACCCACCCTAATTTAGATATCCAACAGACACACCTCAGAACATCTGAGGAATCCCATCATTCAAATCTGGTGCCAAACCATGAGAAGGAACATACACCTGCCGACACTAATCAAGCTTACCAACAGACTCATTTTTCAGCATTCAAAAATTCCTCTAGTAAATTTAGGTGTAAAACCACAAGTAGGCACACAAAATAACCTACATTCATCAAGTATTCCAGTAGTTTCGTTTGGCAGTACCCAAAGAAGTAATTTGGAAAGTCTCGATGATGAATATGAGGTATACCCAACTCTTTACCCCCACATATGAGCATTGTCAGTATTTGATGGTAGGAAAGGGAGGATAAGAGCAAAAACATAACCCAAATCCATATACAGAATGGGCATACATCCCCATTCTAGTTTCTAAAGTCATGAAGAATATCCTAAAAATAGTGAAAGGGAAGAAACAAATCCCTGACCACATCCTACATACCTACCAGGACATCACACCGGCAAAAAAATTAGTGCCAGAGGGATGGAAACATAGTTACATCCCCATAAATGGGTTTTCTCATCAGCATATCACCTCAGAGAAGACACACACCTCTACTCCCATCTAGGAGGATCATGGGGAAGACCCCCCCGAGATATATGGACAACCAGATCGGGAACATACACCCGTTCCAATAGGAGATAATTAGCATATCCCAATGGATAATCTAAGGTAGGAATAAACCCTTTTCTATGAAAGCCACTCCCCCCTAGAAAGTTTCCCTAATCGCTCGTAGTAAGGCATCCAA
This sequence comes from Viscum album, assembly GCA_963277665.1. Lineage (NCBI taxonomy): Eukaryota > Viridiplantae > Streptophyta > Magnoliopsida > Santalales > Viscaceae > Viscum > Viscum album. Next base: position 227,875,968 of record OY728129.1, on the reverse strand, counting down.
GATGAAGCCTCACTAGAGACAACTGAAAAACGAAGAGCCGATATACGATCCCACTCTACTTAATACGGGAGTTCCCAAAGTCATTAGATGATTATCTATGATATCTCAAGATCCTAATCCCCCATTACCAAATTATAGTAGTAGTAATAGTAATTCAAAAGGTCCTCTTCAGATGATTCATCATGAAGGCTTACTTCATGACCATAATACAATCTATCTCAAGATCCCATCCCATGATGAGGGTCATGAAATCCCTCCACATGGCTAGAAGATAAAGGAGTAATAGGGTCTTCCTCTTTTCGTAATCCACCATAGTAATCCTTCTCATAATGGAATTATCTATGGAAGTTATATCTATAATAGTGTTTCACTTCATCAGAAGGGTCCTCCCCTTGGTGATGTAGTGATGATAATACCCTCCTATCACGAGGAACTTGGGAAAACAAGTCCAATCATGTATGATGCCTTATCATTGAAAAGTGAAATTATTTCTCAACCAGAAGAAAAACCAAAGTGACAATCATTATCCAAAACACCCTTGAGCCATCTACCTTCTAATATGACAAAGGAAGAACCTACCGATCTCACTACTTATGATTAAGTGGAAGGAAGGTGTCCACTCTGGTCATACAAAGTTTATAAGCCTCTAGAAAAATACAAATATGACATGCTAAACATGAGGAAACAACTGGCTAAAGAAAACATACCAATCATGTTCTGGCCTTTATCCACCCCTCAATATAGCATTTTAGAGGCATTATTGGAAGATTGTGTGCATAAAATCCACCTCAATATATAGAAAACTCTTTGTCACTTGAGAGAAAAAGTATTACCTTATGATTAGTATCGAAGTCACATCAAGTTAATATAATGGATGCAATGATAAATAAGCTTGGTGTCTCACCTGGTTGCATGATGCCTAAAGTTAGAAAAACTGTAAGGATCCATTAAATGTGCATGCCTCAGCGCATTAAAAATATTTTGATTGTTGATCATAGATACCCCATCTGGTATTCATATCAGAGGAGGGGGTGAGAATAGTTTGTTGCATTTTACTGCACTCCCTAGCTAGAAAATCCTTCCAAATGTGGTATCATGCAATGTTATAGCTTCAAGCCAACTTCAACAAATGGATTATATCCACAACCGATGACATGATCAAAAAAATATCCCATAACCAATTCTCACTGATTTCAGGCTTAGAGAGAGCAAGCTATCAATAGACTTTTGTGTCAAGCTTCTAAAAATAATGAGAAAGCCTCCCATTTAGGGGAAGCCAGTCATTAGATAGCACACATGTTGGAAATAGGCCAATAATATTTAGAAGCTTGTGGTTCAGGTGTATACCAAATGATGCACCCAACCCATGTTCAGACAAAACTCTATAGAATCGGAAGGGCTGCAGCGGTAGTAGAAGCCATGGAAGTTTAGAAGAAACCCCATACCATAGGTTTGAGGGCTTTTTAACCCAACCTTTGAAGACAATAAACCAGGACTGAAGAGTTGTGAAAGTATAAAAGTAATATCCCCATCCCTCAGGGATGGGGGATTTTTCACCCCAGTAACCTCCTCCTAAGTGGAAATCAATATTCTCCAATTAGGGAAAACACTGTGGAATAGATCCTCCCATTACACTCCATCCTGTGATTTAGTACCCTCACTAGGAACACGAATGACTGAACTATCTGAAGATTCTATTCAGATTACTGTCCGCCAAACAAATCCTAGAGAACCATCAAAGGAGAAGAAAATATCTCATGGATGGCATAGAAAATGATAGTCTTGCAAAGACAATGATAGAATTACTATCATGAATTACACATTACTGAATGTCATTAACGTCACATTTGTAGATTCTACAGAACACAAGGCCAATTCAGAGGAACAGGAAGAGGAATTTTTGTTTTATAATGTGTTGCACACTAAAAATATTGAAGGAGGTGTATGTTTCCATAACCAGATACTTTCCTTGAATTTGGTAATTCCTTTAAATGATGCATCATTACCCCATCAAAATTCTTCCAACAAGGAAAAGGTTAAGGGTCATATCGTACCTCACCTACCTATTAGAGAGGTTAAGCCCCTTTCACTTGAGAAAAATTTACTTAATAGGAGGAAGAGATGAAATAATTGAGAAGGATCAATGTAGAACTACTCCAAAGTAGCCTTCCCACTAGATATGTTCTATAATAAGATCATAAACTCACACTCCCAACTGGAGTACCTCAGTAAATATGGTTTTCTATAGTAATTGAAATAGATTCAGAACATCCTCTAAACATGGGATACCAACCACCAATATACCTAGATCGCACAACAGTAGACCAAAACTTCCCTCCGTTGGGTGCACATACAGAATAGGGCTAGGAATATCCTTACAGGATTTCTCCTATAGGTTACCGATGACAGATACCGGCAGTGCCACCACAGATGGCCCTACCGACCACTACACTAGTTTAGGCTCCAACTCATCCAGACATTCCATGAGGTATCATGAACTCTCTTGAGTCACTCAAATATCGATTAGAATCCATGGAGGAACAACGCAAATTGATACAACTGAAAAGGAATCCTTACCCTGAATGGGTAGATCCAACTCTTTCCCCGTTGAACTTTGGGAATCCTATATTTCCAAATTTTAATGGCTTGGGAGACCCAGATTAGTATTTGATGAATTTCATCTCTCACTGAGATCCCATGATGGGGATCCCTGAATAATAGGAGGAAGTGGAAATCAGGTACTTCATGTAATCACTACAGGGACCAACCTTTGTGTGGTGAACTAGTTTTATAACTCAGTAAATTATAGGATGAGAAGACATCCATTAGAAGTTTCTCTTCTAGTTTAGCTTGATACTATAGAAGATGATAGTCCTTGACCTTTCAAACAAAAAGTAGTGGGATAATGAAAGATTCTTAGACTTCATTGATTAGTGGAAAGGATTGACATATTCCTTAAAACTACTATTCCTTCAAGAAGACTTGTTTTCCATATGTATAGTGAATCTTCATAAAGATTTGTGCACACCACTTATACCTTTGAAATATATAGGAGGGTTTTAGGATCTTAATGAAATCACTCAAAGAGTGGAAGAACCTATCACATAGACTAATGAAAAGTCCTGAGTAATTGTATCTACTTAGGAAAAGATAACAGGGAAAGAAGAGGCCACCACTGTTATACTTAAGCAGGCCCTTGTACCCACTCCCACTCCAAATATTACACCGTATCATGTGACTCAACCTTCTAAGTGCCATCAACAATGTCTACCTTGTTAGGATGATTAAAGAGACCAGAGAGGAAAATAGTTTGAGGAGATGAAAACAAGGTATATTCTTTCCAAAATGACCAAGTCCCCTGATACTTCATCTAAACATTGGAGAATATCTTGATCAAGTTTCCAAAGCCTAGGAACCCTAAAAAATATGGTGATAAAGATATCCTAAACTGTTGAACCTTCTATCAAGTAATGGGGAAAACATCCAAGAGTGTTTCATATTCAAAGAAATCCTGAAAAAAGATGGTGGAGTTTGGGTAAGTGAAGCTAGGAAGGCCACCTACTCATATAGCATATGTCTCTGCCACCAATTAAGAGGATGAAAATGAATGGATGGAAGTTAATAGTAAGGGTACCTAGAAGTTTGGAAATTGGATGTTCATAAAGATGATCAACCAGATTCATGCTATCCTTCAAACATAGTTGAAACAACCAATTGTACCTTAAAATACTTCCACTACAATATATCAAACTTCATTAGAAACCCATTCCTTTGAAATTTAGTCCTCCAAAAAGTGATATGTCAGAAGAGTAAGAAGAAAAAAAAGAAATATAATCCTATTCCAAAGCTAAAGTTTTCTTTTACTTCAATGGAATTCATGGTGAAAAATCCCCATTCAAATCCTATGAGTCACAATACATTGATGCAATATTCTATTAAAGGAAATGGAAATGGTTTATGACTGATGATGTCACTCAAATCAATGCTCTGAATAGAATGAAGATGATTCTAACTAACCCTTTCAACCATATCAGTGCAGAGTACGTGCTTCCCATAAACCAAATCAAGGATATGGGTCCAAATTCAAGCACACGTCTAGTAAGTTACATGATGTATGTCATTAAAACTAAACCCGATGGCATGTAATAAGTTGTAAAATCTTCAAATAGTGATGAAATACTCGATGAAAATGTCTTCATTCCATCCCCTATAATTCAATAGATACCTATCCCATCAGCCAAGCTAGAGAAAGTTGACATGTTAATGGTAGAAAATGAAGATTTTCATTATCAATCCATAATCCCGCCGCCTTCAGATCTTCGAAAAGGAATCACACTATCAATTTATATAGAAATAGTTTCTTCATCTTCCAAATATCTAAATGCCAAATCCTCCCCTAACCCTAGGAAACTTGCTTCTATACCTACTTCCCAGGCAAAGGCGGACGAGGTAAATCATGAGGTAGAGGTAGAGGAAAAAGACCTCAGGGATTCACCTCCATTATTCAATGAAGGTTTCTCCCCCACTATTGATAAACTTAGAGAAATAGATCTGGGTACAGATGAAGATCCACGACCCACTTTGATCAGTGCATCCATGAATTCAAAATAGCAGGAGGTATATACTTCCTTTATGAAGAAACACATGGATGTTTTTTCCTGGAACTACAAAAATATTCTAGGAATTGATCTTGAGGTGGTCACCCATCAATTGGGTTTTCCAGAAGATCAGTGTGGATACAAACATATATCCAGAAGGAAAAACCCAAGTCATATCTCCAAAATTAAGGCTGAAGTGGATAAGCTCATCAAGAATGACTTCATCCGAGAGGTACAATATCTAAAATGGCTAGAAAACATTGTCCCTATGAAAAATAATAATGGGAAAATTATATTTTTCATAAACTTTAGATATCTCAACTGGCACTTTCTGAAAGATGACTTCTCGGTTCAAATGACAAAAACTCCCGATTGATGTAACTAATAGTTATCACACCCTCTCTATTATGGATGTCCATTTAGGGTACAATAAAATTTGGATGGACCTAGAATATAAACAATACACCATCTTTAGGCCCCTCAGGGAGTATTCTACTATCGGATAATTTCCTCTAGCTTGAAGAACACCAATGCAACATACCAATGTTCCATGCATAATATCTTCAAACCCTTTTTAGGGAAATTTATGGAATTCTATGTTGAAAAACTAGTGCTTAATTACTAACAGCGTTATTACCAATTATAAAACCTAGAGACCATATTCAATAAGCTATAATAACATAGCCTAAAGATGATCCCCTTAAAATGTGATTTTAGGGTAACCTTGGGAAAGTTTCTCGGCTTTATTGTACTCCATTGTGACATAAAAGTTGATCCCAAGAAAAAATATCTATCTTTAGAATATAACATCCTTGAAACCTTAAAGATTTTAGAGGGATTAAAAGAATCTTTTAATATATCTGGAATTTCATATCCAACCTTGTAGGAAAGTGTTTTAACTTAATTAAAATGATGAAGAAGGGGGTTACGTATTAGTGGACTAGTGATTGTTAGAAAGAATTTTAAAACCTCAAGAAATACCTCTTTATCCCACCAGTGTTAATGCCACATGTTGAGGTAAAGAAATTCATTCTATTTGTGAAGACCCTGGACTGATCACTGGGTGTCTTCCTTGCAAAAAATAATGATGTTGGGAATGAGAACAACCATTATTATCTTAGTCAAACTATGGTTGATGCTGAGACTCCTTATTCAGATATTGAGAAGAGATGAAATCATTGTGGTTTAAAAAATGAGGCAATAACTACAACACCATGAGGTCCATTTTCTCTCTTGCAATAACCCACTCAAATACAACCTCATCCATCCTATGTTGATAGGATGTCTTCCATGGTGGGTTATTATTCTATAGTAGTTTGATATACAATTAGCGCCTTAGAAAGTAGTAAAAGGATAGACCTTGGAAAATTTTCTTAAAGAGCACCCATTTGTAGAAGCAACGTCATTAAATACTAAATTTATAAATGAAGAGATATTCTCTATTCTTGTCGGCCCAAAAATGTGGGAAATGTATATTGAAAGTGAATTTAAGTTCCTAACATGGAGGATAATGGAAGACCCTAATCTCAACAAAGTCAGGCTAGGGATCATGCTTATCTCTCTGGAAAATAAAGTCTTTCCTTACTCCTTTCTATTATCAGATGTTTATATGAATAATGAGGTAGAATATCAGGCCCTCATTATTGTCCTAGAACTAGAACTCCAAATACTAGTGCACCACCTGAAAGTGAAAGGTGATTCAGAGTTAGTAATCAAACATATCAATGAGGATTAAACCATTATAAAAGAAGAAATAACCCCCCCTACTTGACTATGTATGAGGATTAATGGAAGAGTTTTCCTTAGAGACAATGTTGACTCATGTCCCGTGATTGTAGAATTATCAGGAAGATACATTAGCCAATGCAGCTATAGATCTGGAAAATCCAAATTAGAATGAAACAATTATCAGTATTGCCCATCGCTAAATGACCCCACCTTTTCTTCATGTCAGAATGAAAGATATTAATGAAGTCAACCCTATCCCTGAACTGTATAGTCCTACCAATGGATTGATGATTCCCATAATTTACTAACTTCAAGATCGAGTGCTCCCATAAGATAGAGCTAGGAAAGAGAAAATCCGACAATGAGTAGCCAACACTACCACAAAACTAGGTTTCCACAGTGTCACCACTTAACAGTGCTAAAAAAGCACTGATAAAGGGGGGCCTTTATCAGTGATAAAAAAAGCATTGATAAAGGTCACTCTTAACAGTGCTAAAACAAGCACTGTTAAAAGTGACCCTTTAGTAGCACTTTTTTTAGTGCAAATAAAGGCCCCCCTTTATCAGTACTTTTTTTAGCATTGTTAAAGGGGACCCCTTTATCAGTGCTTTTTTAGTAGCGCTGATAAAGGTCACTTTTAACAGTGCTAAAAAAAGAACTGTTAAAAGTGACCCTTTAGTAGCACTTTTTTTAGCACTGATAAAGGCTCCCCTTTATCAGTTCTTTTTTTAGCGCTGTTAAAGGGGACCCCTTTATCAGTGCTTTTTTTAGTAGTGTTGATAAAGGGGGGATTTATTAGCGCTTTTCCTAGCGTTGATAAATTTCAAAAAGAAATAATGAAAAATAATATATTGTTATATAAGTATATTTATATTGATATAAATATAATATATATTTTTTAAATATGTTTTAGAAAAGTATAAATAGACAATTACATTTAATATATATGAAATTTAGTGAAAATGGCTTTATAATATTTTTAAAAAAATTATTAATTAATAATTTTCTAATTACCATCAACTAATAATCATTTAATAACAATTTTAAGACATAAAAAATAAAAAATAAAAAGATCTAAAATAAGTTGAAAATGTAACTCTAAATTCAAACAACCATAAATTTTTATTCAGGTGTCCGTTTGAGCTCTAAGACATATAAAATCGAATCCTGCGATGATATCTATGCGCTAATGAAAAAATAGAACCTTCTGTCACATTTTTTGAGGCAAAAAAATCCTAGAAGGCCTTCAAAATTGAGTTTTTAGTCGGGATACCCCAATTTTTTAACATTCGATGGAATTTCAGCCTTGTTTAAGGAGGTATTTTTGACCCTTTTTAGTGGGGAATGAATTTATTTAATGGATTACATTCATATTCATATTATGGTTTTGAAATTTTATCATTTTAATAATTTAATGTTATTTATAATCAAATATATAACAATATATACATATTTTTTTATATATTCACACATAAAAATTTAATTTTATAAATAAATAATTAAACATTTTTACATATAAAATATATTTACCAAAATATAATCCTTATCTAAATAAGAAACTAATATCCATTTTATTTAAAATACAAATATATGAATATTTATATACATATATAATGTGTGTGTGTGTGTGTGTATTTGTGTGCGTCTGTATTGACAAACTGATATATATTATCTATATATTCTAAACATATGTATATACATATTAATATATAATATTTGTAAATATATATAAATATGTATAATTTTACATACATATACACATATAATATGTGTGTGTGTGTGTGTGTGTGTATGCATGGTGTATATATGTATTTATTTATTTATTTATACAGACATAAGAAAACATATTTTATAAATGTATTTAAATCCGATCTTATAAATATATATTAATATATGAATAAATATACAAATAAAAAATATAACTAAATAGATATAAATATATACCAATATAAAAATAAATATAAATATATATATGTATGTATGTATATATATATTAATATATTAATATATAAATATATTAATATAGGAATAAATAAATAAATAAATACATATATATATATATATATAAATTAATATAACTATATATATATATATATTAATATACGAATAACTATAACTATATATATATATATATAAATAGATAGATATATCAATAAAAGGAGATCAAAGCGAAATGGAGGAGTGGAAAAGTGTTAGGCGCCCATGTGAGGGGTCCTGAGTAAGTCCTAACACTGTTAAAGGGGGGTAGTGGCACTGTTAAAGGCCTAGGGTGTGGCTGGGGTGTGCGAGATTGGGTATTGGGGGGTGGGGCGCTATTGAATCCCCTTCCTGAATTGAATAATTTTTTTTATTCTTTTTACTTTTATCGGCGCTAAAAAAAATCACTGATAAAAGTGGTTTTTTATCAGTGCTAAAAAAAGCGCTGATAAAAGAGTCCTTTATCAGCACTTTTTTAGCACTGATAAAAGGGTCCTTTTTCAGCACTTTTCTGAGCACTAATAAAAGGGATCCCCCCTTTATCTTCACCTCGATTAATAGTGCTTTTCTAGCGCTATTAATTCCCTTTTCTAGTGCTGATAAAGGGCATATTTGTATTATTGAAACTTCCCTCTTTATAATGGCCTAAATCACCAAAAAGTCCTCTATAAATGAGGATTTTATGGAGTCCTTCTTAGATGTATCAAAGGAGAATAGACCTTTGTTTTCATGAATCAAGTGCATGTAGGAGCCTACGACACTCACCTATCAAGATACAAGCTTTCCAACCAAATTTCCTCGTCACATGGAAATAAACTACATGATTTCTTTAATAACTAAGTGTGGATTGATTCTCATCCCAATGAGATATGTAGTTATGCCCAAATTTCCATCCTTGGGCCTAGCCTCAAAATTTACCCTCTTTCACATCGGTTCATCTTCTTCCTCACTGCATGAAATTAAACTGTATGGGATTTCAAAACTATGTAAGGCTTGATTATTATCCCAATGAGATATGTAGTGACATACATATCTTCAATCTTGGACCCAGATCCAATACAATACAGGAAATTCCCCCACTCTCCTATGTACTATTCAGATCTATATAAGAGGATTCAATATGTTGTATCACCCTATTCATGATCCCATATTCAGAAACAACCCCCTTTCTCTCTCGTCCACACATAAATTCAATCAGTGCGGGGAATCTTTATTTTCGAACTATGTGTGGCTTGATTATTTATCCAACAAGATATGCAGTGATGCTTGGTTCCCATACCTTGGTCTATCGGAAATATTCATTTTTCATGTTAATTAACCTTCATCCTTACCTCATGACATTAAACTTAACGGATGACATCCTTACTACATGACGTTAAATTACATGGATAATGTCTTGGTCGTATGGATTTAAACCTCATGGTGCCTCAATAACTATATGTGGATTGATTATCATTATAGTGAGATAAATAGTGACACATAGGCCTCATTTCCCAATCCCATCCATGGGGGAAATAACCCCCCCCCCCTCACCTGTGTACAAAAAAAGATCTATGTAACAGATTTTAATTCGGGTCCCCTCATTCGAGGGTGCACCAAGGAGACATAGACATACTCTCCTAGATATGAGTTCAATCTATGCAAAGGGTTCTACACTTTATAGCCAATATCAATCCAAAAAAATAATTTTTGATCATAAATATCCCTTCCACGCATCATAATTATACTCTTGGACACTTTTAGATCTTCATAATCTTTATCCAACTTTCTGTGATAGAATGTACGATACATAAGGACTCCATTTCCTGACTATGCTGTAATATGAATCAGTTTTCTATGAATAACTTTACCCAAATTTTTTTTCCAGCCAGAATATTCCACTATTTGACTATGAAGTAATACACCCCAATTGGATTTGCATAAAACAGCCCACAAAATGGGGTTTTCAACTAGTGGTACCTTCACCCTCAGGAGAAGCCTCTTCTTTCCTTATATGTTTTGATAACATTTTGTTGGAACTCACGAATAAAATTTAGTCTGTGGTTATCAATTTAATATTTGTCTCATATCCTTTCTCTTTATCTAAAAACCCCGAAGACCATGGTTTATAATTTTATCCATCATGCCCAAAGTATTTAGGAATGATCTTGGTCTGGTATGCCACATATCACCCATCATTTCCATAATTCTATGGTCCTAGTTGTATGACCTAAAACTATAGGCACCATATTTCCCATGATTGGGTTATACCTACATAAGGAACCTATTCCCCCAATTCTAGTGTAACTTTGACTTAAAATTATTCTCCCATATTCAGGTACTTTCCTTCCACAAAAAAACCGCATGCCTGGGGAAATTTTAATATCCATAAATTCCTTTTTCCATAAGCAATAAAATCTCAAAATTCTTGAGAACCCCTTTTTATAACTATTCTGTAACATTCCCCAGTTTGACTGGCATAAGTTTCCTAAAAAATGGGCCTATCAGTTGAAGGATTCCAGTATTTGAATATATTGTAACATACCCCAGTTGTCTTTGCATATAGTTTCCCACAAAATGTGTTTTTCAGCCAGTGGTAACTTTGTTCTTAGGATAGACCTCCTATATTGTCATAATACCTTTTCCCCATACCACTCTTCAGATACATAGATCCCCAGATTATAGCTTACAACATTCACCCCTTCATACCTAAAAGTTATGACACATTCTCAGACAAATTACCATAAAAGGGGAGAACCATGAACCCCTCAGTCAAAGATAAAGACCTTAAATTATATCCCCCCTGACGTCCTTATTGTATAAATTTAAACTAAATAGAATAATTTCCTTACTGTATGAATTTAAACTATATATCATAATACCCCTAATACATGAAATTAAAATGCGCGAGGCTTAAACCCTTGTCAGAAAGGGGCCTCCCCCTTTGACATCAGTCGTTTAACAAATGCATCCTTCTTCACACAAGATAAATTCATGTAGGAGCGGTTTCCCATTCATGTCTAATTCCAATAAAAATGCTCTCTTTATTCTTAGGAACCTTCCCTTGGTAAAACCTTCCATTGTGGTCTTGAGAGATCTGAATATTCAAAAACTTACTTCGGCCATCAGCAATAGAATGCCATAATTTCTGAGAAATCCTTTTCCTGACTATGATGTAACATGCCCCAATTATATTTGCATAAGTTTCTCATATATTTCAGGTCTTACCAGCCAAAGGATGCCACTATTTTTCTATTTAGTAACATGCCCCGAATGGCTTTGCATAAAGTAACCCACAAAATGGGTTTGTAAACTAGTGGTAATGTCATCCTCAGGAGAGACCTCCTCTATTTATGAATGTCATTTTTTATATTTGGGAACCAAAAAATCATGGATCAAAATTCCCCATTAGGTATATAAATCATCAAAATAATTTTTTTATTAAAAATCCACTTTAAGGACAAGTGGGAAACCATCGTTTGAAAAACCAAAACCACTACGTGCTAAAGGAGCTCACAAAGTTATTAAACAATAGACTGAGGTTATTGGAATAAGCCACTCTATATAATTCACAGTAAAAAGTGCTAACCTATGTGTTTGGATCCTCCCTGATAAGTTCTTCGAGATGAGAGATCAACCTGTCCATTTTCTGAATGAATTCTTCCAGAGATGTTTTCCCTTGATTAGAACCCTGAGAAATTATTCGATATTGCTTGTCGATCCATTATTCTTGTTCCTCTGTTGCCTCAACTTGCAACCTTATTTCATAAATCCTTGAAATTTCCTCAATTGAGGCATTGGACCTCATGTATTTCTCAATCATTTCTTCCTTGGAGTGAAATATGAGCTTCTAAAACTCTCCTACCTCTTATTCTATTACTTTTGGTTCTCTTCTTGGATCACCGTTATCTATGTCTTGCATGAATTTTCTTTCCTTACTTCCACCTTTCTTGGCCAACCTAGTTTCCATTGGTTTTTGGAAGGTAAGAATAGTCCTTATGTCCCTTTGGTTTTTTTCCCTGTACCACAATGCATTTTCTGGAGTCGCGCTTTCCTTTGAGCCCCTTCTTCCTTCTAGGGCTGTGAGGACCTTTCCCTTGGAAGCAATCCCAATTGTCTGTCAAGATTTGGATATAGCTATCAGCACCTGAATCATCCTCCTCATGCGGCATCACTTGATCTTGATGCACCAGACTATCAAAGCGGTTCCTTAGCTCAACCCTCAGGCCTTCAAAGGGAGGCTTTAGCCCAAACTGCTTGCTCATATCACTGGGGAACCACTTGTTTTCCCCTGTAGATGCAGCCTTTATATAGGATGGGGGTTGAAGAATGTTTGGCTCCAAGGGACCCAACAAACTCTCCTCCTCCCAACTCCCTATACTAGGCACTGCATCATCAACCCGGGGCACCTCTTGTATCCTAAGAGGCTCGACCACCCTCCCCTCCTCAGGCCTCCCTATATCAGGGGGAACCATAGTGTATAGAAGATTCACCTCCTTAGAATTACCAGGAATTTTGACCTCCTTGTGATTTCCAACCTCTATTGTAGCACATTCATGCTCACTTTGAGTGAGTTTCTTCATATCCACTATAGACCTGGTACCAGCTGTCTTCTCAGAACCAGTGTGGTCCTGTTTGGCCTCATTAGCTCCCAAATCCTTCAACGGTAAACCCAGGTTCTATTTTAGCCGATCAAACACATCATCCACCTTCGTATTTTCAATCAACCTCCTTCCCTTATACTGTATGGAAGCCGGAGGGTCAAGGATCCCCTGAGACTTCCTAATACAACACTGGTCCACCACATTCTACCCCTTCTCTACGAGGTTTCCGACAAGTACCTTTCATACTTCAACATTGTCATCCTCCATAATATTGGGAGGGCCAGACCAGGGTCGACCAAAGAGGATTCATCGACACCTGGAAACATCATGTCCTATGCGAGAACAACCCGATAAAAAGGAAATCCAGTAGTCGTAACGTACCTTCTAAAGCCAGTGAAGCTCTCCCTAAATTTCAATGACAATGGACTCCAGAGGGCCTTTCAATAAATCAACTTCGACACAAATCCTTGGCTCAATTTGGTGACATACGACCTTGGTGCGGGAATCAGAGCAAAGGTAGTGTCCAACCAGATTTCCTATCAACCGTAGAATTGCCGGGTTCTGAAACGAAAATGGAAGACCAGGTAAGGATATCTAGAGTGCTGAGGTCGTAGGATCGTGTCTCAGGTAAAAATAAAAGGTCCATCAGAATAGAGAGAACCTGAACCCCTTCATAGAATGTGGACAAAATTCCCAATTATACATGAGGTCATCTTTATTAGAGAATCGATGCTGAAAATGTCTCACATCTAAAAGGCCAACCGTAATGCGATCCTTCAAATTCTAGAAGGAGAACACAAACCGATCAAATGCATCGACCGATGGATGATCCCTTTCGAATTGGGATACCAACATGAGATCCAGTAATGCGGATGCTTCTGTGAACTCCAGAGGGGAGATATGAACCGGAGGAACTCTATTAAAAAAGGATTGAAACTTAGGGATTATATTGATCGGAGGGAAAGGAGGAAGGGGGGATGGATCTGGGAAATGGGAGAAAGAGGGTATGCGAGGGGGAAGCGAATGGGATAAAGATGCAGGATCCCCCTCCCTAGACGAAGCGGTTCGAGGAGGGGAGGCGGCAGCGCGGACATGCCCTACGCCATAGAAGAAGGGTGAGAGAGAGAGAGATAAATCACCTATATTAGGTATATAAATAATGTCAGAATACTTTTGGTTAAAAATACTTGTCTAATCCATCATCCCAAAACTCATGGTGAAATATGTTTGACCTAAAACACCAGTCACATCAGTATAATATCCACGACTTTAAATTGCCCACAAAAAAGAGACATAGTACTCACCAAATTGAAAACCCACAAAGGGAACTTTGGAAAAAATATGAGTAATATTTCTAGATCTACACTCTGTATGGCTTAGAAAAAAGATAAAGTGATGAAAGGAAATATGAAAAAACTTGTTAGACTAAAAACCTGAAAAGGGAGGTCTAAGAAAAATCCCAGACTTTCCTTCGATGTCTTCTTTATATTGGACTTAGGAAAAAATTAGGGTGATGACATAAAAGACGGAATTTTTTTTAGGGTTTTCCATATGAACTTATGAACAATCAAACTATGCTCACTAGGACCCATGTATTAGGAAAAAATTTGAGCACTCCCTCACATGTGTTATTGTAATTATAACTTGATGAAATTAAATGAGTATAAAAATGAAAGAACTGGTGATTGGAAGAAAAAAATCTTTTTCATTTATGTTTTAAAATGTAAGGGAACCTCCACATGATGGAGCCTCTCTACCAGGTATTATATTTTTTCCACAACAAAGGCTTTGATAAGTTGAACTGTACCTCGATAAATTTTTGTATCTCATCAAAGATTGGCTGTTTATGTGCCAGCAACCCCCTCAGCATCATGGAGCTTCTTCTTCTCTACAGTAACAACATCCATTCTTTGTGGAAAATCCCCGACCAAGGATTGATGGAGTTGTAGTACCTCTTAAATTATGACATTTAATTCTTCTTGAAGGAATTCAATTTGGGGAGACTTCTCATCGAGACAATCTTGGTACTCCACCACCTTCATAATATTTTCCCCATTCTACCTCAGGACTAGATAATCTTCTTTTGATATAATCCAATCCTAAGGGCGGGATTTTTTTAACACTTCATTTTGTCAAGGGGGATGAAAATATTATGAATATAACTTTAATATTATTAAATTGGTGAAGAGACCCAAGAAGAATCAAAGGTATTAGTCCAAGTTGACCTAAGTGCACACCCCATATGCATCAGAAGGCCTGTGAAGCCACCCCCGCATGGCAATGAAAGGCAAGACACCCCTGAGAAGGATACCTGCACTGAGAACCTGTGCTGAGGACCTACATGAGAAACCTCCTTCAAGTAGAGTTCCATATTTTACTATAAATAGGATCTTTGAGCTCCTCATTTTCACGACTGGAAAATATGAAGATTCTCTAGTCATACATCCCCTTCACCCAGGTCTCTAAAAATTCCTCATGTAGATCTCTAAAACCTGAGAGAAGAGATAATTAAGGGGGGATAAGTGAGATCAAAGTCCCTTATGGTTTTGAAACACCAGACACCTTCATGAGTACCCCTTATTCCCTAGTGAACAACCACATACATGATTCCCCTTCTCTAATGAGGGACCTATGCAAGACCCATATAGGGACACCAAAGGAGACCTATGGTGCATAGGCTAAAGTATCTCCCAAGTGTTGTTGCCTAGCTAATTCATTAGCCAAGGCATACCCAGCTCATGAAATCCAATACCCCCTACGTGAAGTAACTCTAGTTTCTCCCAGTCCCTGCGTGAGGCACATTTTATCTCTAATTCAGGACCTATATGAGCCCCCTTTGAGTCCTATTCCAATCCATTAATGGCAGATATCATATTCCTTTGGATCCCTTGTCCGAGAGGGACCAAATTGAAACCTCTACCAAATCCTCAAGACTTTAAAATCCATGAGAAGAGGCATACTAGCATGTCTCCCATTTGAATATGCATTCATACTGTCATAGGTTTCCCTCACTTGTCCTACTCGGCGGTTAGGGTCCTTAGGGTTCATATGGATATGAATTCCTATAGTCACGAGGAACCCGACCCTGGGGGTGGTGTCAGGGAACTCCTAGTCTTGAATACTAGGGTTAGAACAATGTCCTTCCTTAGTCATCTCTATGACCTGGAGACTCTGGTTCCAAGCAGGTAGGGTGAGTATCACACTTTCTTTACCTTATATAGGAAATAAGATCCTCCTCTACCACTGTAGAACCAATTTTAGATCATTCCACTTGGATTAAGTCTAAATACTTTCTTACGGGACCTCTATCACTTATTTCCTCCTTCTCTATACCCATGGTTTATAGTTGGATATCTCACCAAATGTTTCTATCATAGTTACCAAAATAATAGGGGAGATGGTCACTTAAAATCCCTTTCTCTCTCCCATTGGGTCGGGGGTACAATGATGGGAGGGAAACACTTTACCCCAACCTCTTCCACTAGTGGAAGAAGGGTTGTATGGTTTGTTGGATCTTACAATTCCTCTTGTTTCTCACAGTAATAATGACTTAGAGGTTAGTGGTGATCATGATGTCTGTGCGATCCTGAACACTAATGGAATAATTATAAGTGAAAGTCCCAACCAAACATCTAGGCCTCCTACTTGGTATAAGTCCCAATTTCTTATCAAGGGAATCCTCCTCATGAGTAATCTCCGATCACAACCTCCATTCACTAGGGCATCCTCCTCAGGAGTAAGCCTTGAAATCCAACCTTTGGGCATCACACTCGGTATAAGACCCAATCATATCACCATACTCATCAATGGGCCTCCCCCATTAGGTGTAAGCCCAGAACAAGCCTCCAAATCACCATGAGTCTAGAAATCCCTCATGGATCCTTTAACATGGCATACATTTCAGAAATAATCCCTAATCAAACCAAACAAGGGAATACTTTTTAGGAATAAGCCCTAACTTAATCCTTTCAAAGGTCCATAATACCCTATGAGATGAACCTGAAGGCCTCCATAGGTGTGGTTCCTCACAACCAAAATAGGTGGTCTTTGATTCCTATCCTAATGGGATATGTAGGATTCCTCCCTTGGGTCCAAACAAAACACCCCAAATCAACCCTATTATATCTAGGAAACTTTCTTAGTAGAGTCTTACTCAACTTGGGGATCCATATCCCTTCTAGGTTCCCTAGGACACTCCGATATAATTCTCCCACCATAATTTGACTAGGCATTTTATGCCCAGACATTCTCACCATATGAAGTTAAACTGCATGGTTTTTTCCTTATAACACGACCTCAAAAGGTGTGATGTGCCCGATTAAGTGGCACCAAACTATGTGGGTTCTAATTCCTTTCACAAGGATATACAGGAAGCCCATTTTATGGGTCTGATACTGACATCAAAACAACCTCCATATCACTGGATGATGATAAACTCTAGAGTGAAACACTACATGGATAAAAATTAGCATCATCATAATAGCAACTGAGGAATCACTAGTCATTATATAAGGGGATACCATCGATGGAGAACCCCAGATACACATAAATATATCCATTTATAAGGAACCTCAGATACATACAAATGATTCTAAATTATATGCATGAAAATAATTGATTATTAATTTAAGGGTGATACATTCCATACTTGGGAATTATTGAAGGATTCATGAACATATCTTAACTCTATAAGAGAGTCCCAAAGTATGAAACAATTCCCCAAAAAAGGGATTAATGATCTCAAACTCCCATCCTCTCGACCAATGTGAGTTCTTAAGTATCGTTGTCCAAACTTCCCGATGAGCATCTACCTTTAGAAAACAAGTCCCTCATGGATATAGAACCATTGGGTGTTTTTGGTTACATGAATAATCCCCATTAGAAACTACCCGAAAGGGACATGGTTATGTGTTTGATATAAATGTCATTCCACCATCACCATGAAATGCCATTCCAACTCCACATAGCATTCAGGGAAGAAAAAAATGGTGAACCCAATGTGAATGATTACACAAAATCCACTCCCTCTAATCAATCATTGAACACCAATGATTTTCATCAGAGAAAACCACCTATGAATGTTTATCATGAAATATAATACTTTTTTCACAATATATCAAATAAATAAGGTTTCATATTGGTTCCATCAACCTATAAACTTGATGTCTCTTTTTTTGAATTTATTGAAATTAACTTTCCCATTGAACACAATGGACATAGATTTATTCAGGAAATTCCATCCCCATAAAAGGGCCTAAGATATTAAATTTCTTCAAGAGAAAAAATTGATAAATCCTTTTATCTCATTATCCATTAATGATATATCATTCATGATGCACCCAATGTATCCCACTTCATTACAAACATATGTCATCATGGATTTTTTCAATACATAAAAGTACATGAGTCATGATATCCATTAAAGATAGTATTAAAGTATAAGGACCAATACACACATCCAAAGATAGGAACATCCAATGACACATGAAAATGTGATTTTCCAATTGATAGTTCTATTCTCATAACTTCATATCTTGTAGATTACTAAGGGTGAAAACCATGAGAAGGTGTCCCAATGTCATATGATCCTCCTACCCCTGATGGCCTGAATTGTTTGTGTCCCATCAGACAATATCATCTAGACATAGAATAAGGTTAAGAATAATGTCATGGAATATATAGGTTCTCATCATAGCAGGGAACTTCTATAATTAGAATAATATATATTCTAAGGATAATATCACATATAAATATTATGCAAAAGAACAAACATGATGTGATAAGAAAAATTCGTTAATAAGAAAAAATTTAATCAAGTACTAAATAAGTTGGTTCTAGGGAATCAACTCCAATAGACTCCCAATTTCACTAGATACAACTTAAAACATCTTTCAATCCACTTGATCACACATAATACTCATGATTTTTCTAAGATAAAGGCTTAATTAATGGGTCTTATATGTTTTATTCCATGGATACTCTGGTCACTAAAAATTCATCTCATTGAGAAAAAATCCCTCAAGAGATGAAACTTCTAAAGTATGTGTTTTTTCATTTGGTTTTACTTTGGATATTTGAAGAGATCCATTTTTGTAGTGTTATCACAGTAAACTATGATAGGGTATTTAATACTAGGTACCACATCAAGCTCTTGGAAAAAGTTTTGAATGAAAACGTCTTCCTTAGCTTCATCAGATGTCGCAATATACTCAAACTCTATTATACAATCGACAACAATAGTGTTCTTTGAACTCATCTAGCTTAGAACTCCTCCATTAAGAAAAATACTTATCCAGATAGAAACTTCAGATAATTATGGTCTATCTAAAAACCAACATCTATATAACCCCTGATGACTAGTTCTTAACCTCCTTCATACACCAGGAACATATCCTAAGTACGCCTCATATACTTAAGGATATCCTTAACACCAGTCCAATTCTATTCATCTGGATCTACTTGATATATTACAACCATGACGAAATTATAGGTAACATCTATCCTTCTACACAACATGGGATATATTATAGATCCTATCATATAAGAATATGGAATATTACTCATTATATCTCTTTCCTCTTATGTCTGATGACAAATTTTCTTGGAAAGATTTATACCATGTGAAATTGGAACCAATACCCTCTTAGATTGTTCCATATTGAAAGAATTCAGTATCTGGTAAATATATATAACTTGACTTAGTCCAAGTATTCTCTTGAATCTATCACACATGATCTTGATACCTAAAAAACAATACATTTCCCCTAAGTCCTTCATGGAGAAGCAATTGATCAACCATGACTTAACTTCTTGAAAGGTTGTTATATTATTTCCAATTAGTAATATGTTATAAATATATACTACTATAAAAATAATTATACTACCACTAAACCAAAAACTTAGATCATATTCATTATTAATGAAAACAAATTATTTTATGGCTTCATCGAATTGAATGTTCCATGACCTGGATGTTTTCTTTAATACATAAATGGATATATATAACTTAAATACCTTTTTGGAATTACCTAGAGTTTCAAACCCTTATGATTATGTCATATACACATCCTATTGAAGGTTACCACTATGGAAATCTCTTTTGAAATCCATTTTTAAAATCTCATATTCATGGAAAGATGTTATAGTAAAAAAAATCTAATGGATTGAAACATGGAAACTAGAGGAAAAGGTTTCATCATAGTCAATTCCTTAACATATTCTAAAACCTTTAGCCAGTTTTTTTCTTTATAGGTATTCACTTTACATTCCATGTCCATATTTATCTTGAATTTCCATTTACATCCAATAATATTTACATCAACCGATGGATTAATCGAAACCCAAAATTACTTTTTATATATTGAATCCATCTCAGAATTCATAGATTATTTACATCTTGAAAACTATGATATATCTACTTACTCCTTATATAATATAGGATCATACTTATTAACCAATAATGATTCATCATCATCAGTGACTAGAAAACCATATCTCTCTAGTTCTCTTACCTCACTTGTGTTCCAATTTAGTACTTCTGTTTCAGGAACAATATCTTCTACAAGGACCTGTGGAATTGGTTCCTATAACAACTCTTGTGTATCTTGATCATAAACTTCATCGAAGTCAATATTTCTCCTACTATCCTCTTTAAGAATGTGCTCATTATCAAGAAATATATCCCATTTTATTATAATTACTTTCTTGTTCGAAGGGTTTTATGGATAGTATACCCCTATCTCCTAGGATACCCTATAAAGATACACTTTATACCTTCTAGTTATAGTTTGTTTCTTGATATATCCTTTATAAATTCATTGGAAACCCATATATGAACATGTTAGAAAACAATTTTATTTTTTCTGCATAACTCCTAGGGAATACTATTTACTGATTTGGTTGATACTCAGTTTAGTAAGTTTAATGTTTTTTGTAATACATATCCCCAAAAGGATAATGGAAGGCTTGTGTGACTCATCATTGACCTTACCTTGTCCAAAAAGGTACATTTCATCCTTTTAATAACAATATTTCACTATGGTTTATAAGGTGTAGTGAGTGGAGATAAAATCCCATACTCTCATAGAAGGTTGAAAAAGTTATGGTTTAGATATTCACTACCTTGATCTGATCAAAGTTTCTTTATCTTGTTAACAAGATGATTCTAAACCTCATTCTTGAACTCTTTGAACTTCTAAAAGGATTCATACTTATACCTCATTAAGTATATATAACCATACCTACTCAAGTCACCATTAAAAGTAATAATGTATGAGTATCCACCTCTAACTTTTACAAGAAAAGTTCCACAAACATCAGTGTGTACCAATTCAAGAAGCTCTGTGAACCTTTCACCTTGACCACCGAATCTTGGTTTGTTCATCTCACATTGTAAACAATCATGACATATTTAATGTATATTTATCTCAAAAGGGTTGAAATAACCATCTTTATATAATTTTTTCAAACACTTATCATTAATGTGACCTTGATGGTGATTCCATATCTGGGTGTCATATGCATCGTGCATATTAGTTTCATTATATTTTCCCAATATTTAGTTTTCATAATTCAATACATAAATACCATTATTAAATTATGAATTAACATAACATATACTATCATTATAAAATTAACAAAATTTATTTCCAAATATGAGAATAAATCCATCCATAACTAAGAAAGAAATGAAATTAATGTTTTTGGTAACACTACGAACATAATTATATTTCTTTAAAACCAGAATCAACCTTGTTGGTAATATCATATGGTAGTCTTAAATGGATAGAGAATCCAACCCCACTCTATTGGAAGCACAAAGATACACCTTGCCTCTTGAAACCTCCTAAAATATATTGGTTCCTATATTTGGATACAAATGTAAACACCACATGTAGTATCTAATACCCAAATTGTGGATATAGAAATATTACACTTGATAATGAAGACACCTAAATCTTACCATTGCTTCTTTATGTGGGTGAAGTTCCTCTTCCAGTGGCCCTTATTGTCACATGAAATACATACCACATCTTATTCCTTTCCTTTCCTATGAATCTTCTTCTTCTTAGAGGGATGGTGCTTTAGAGCCTTATACTTGGAATGAGTCTTAAACCCCTTTTCCTTGTTCATATTCTTATTATTCACCATAAGTATAGTGATTTTATCACACCACATGTATTTATCAACTTGTTGGATAAGATTAATAAGTTTTTATAGTTTCTTATTTCTATTACTCATATTATAATTCACAATAAAATAAGATAAGTTTTTGGTTAGTGAGGAAATAATGAGATTTGTGCATATTATCAGGGATCTTAAAACCCAAGATGTACATGCGCTCAATATATACAATCATCTTAACTGCATGTGCCCCAAATAGTTCCAAATCTCCAAGATTACACATGAAAAGTGCATTGAATATCTCATATCTCTCCAATATTTCCTCCTCTTGATAGAGATCCTGAAGTTGAGAAACTATGTTATACACATACATATCCTCATATTTCTTTAAAATCTAATTATACATGGAGGATAGCATAAAACATTATACCTACATTGCATAATCCACACACTTCCAATAGAGAGATATCTCTTAATCACTAGCATTTTTGGAAAGATACTCCATAAGTGGGGTTTCCATCACATATAATTTCCATTCACGGTGTAGTATAACATGTAAAAACCTATACCATTCCTGCAAACTCAAAATGATGAGAAGGTTATCCTTCTATAGTATATATCACAATGATATTGTCAAAGTTTTTTAATTTTCCATTTTATACAAATTAAGAGTAGATAATTAGTACTTGTGTTGATTAAAAAATAGATTAATAAATTTAAAATTAATTAAATTATTATTAATCTCCAACTATTTTTCAAAAGATAATATCCCTCACCGTCAGTTTTAGAATATATTTTTGCTTAGATATTCTAGTGTCAAAGATCCATATTCCCTTCTCATAACCCATAATTGGGCTTGAAAATCTATTTGAAGGGTTTTATGTAGGCATAAGTTTCCAACTATATTAACTCGTAGTTACTTGATCTTTTGAGTGGACTCCCAATCCTAAAATCTTTTTTTTTAAGATTTACTCAACCTTTGCCTCTTAGTTACACCAAGTCTTTCTTGGGAAGAAAACCCTTGATATAAACTAAGCTAAGTCAACCCAAAAACTTCAAGATAAAATTTCCATGATTGGTTTCACCTCAGCTCCTTAACTCGGACAACCTCTACTCACTTGGGAGCTCCATGCTTACATACGCTTTTACTCATACATAGGCGAGGGGATACAATGGATTGGATAAAGGGGTTATTACATAAAAGAAAACATGATCACAAAATCCCTTATATATTAAGAAGGAGGGGATTAATCATAGGCCATCAATAATAATTTAACCATAATAAATTAAAAGAAATCAATCACACACAAGGTATGGTGTAATCTCATGATCATACACATATCATGCAATGATCATACATTCACAATATTTTTATTAATTACTTATATTTGTTATTTAATTAAGATAATACTCAAAAAATTAATCCAATTTATCTAATTTATCTTAATTCAATCCAAACATTCTTAAATCACAAAAAACTATAATTTTAAACAAAATTAATGTCATTCAAAATTAATGTAATACATAAGCATACTTAGAGGCAATATCGTGTGTCTGTCAAAATTTTAACATAGAAATTAATTTAATATATACTTTTTAATCCTAAAACATAATGTGTATTATTGAATGAATTACACATGGAATAAATAGGTTTAATTATATATTTAATTATTCTTTATATGAAAATTTGAAAACACTACTGGAAATAGACTACATGACACATACAAAAGTACACAATATGTAATTTTCTTCCACCCATGTTCACAACACACACCTTGGGTTTGGTTGTGTTGCCTTTTGTAGACGTGTTTGAGGTACACAATGTCTATTGGGAATACATGGCATGTAACCTCTGATTACATGACATGTTAGTACTCGTGTCATGCATCCAATGCATAACACACTTGGGATACCCTGTGTACTTGACATAAAGATAATGAGGAATACATATTGTGTACAGTGGTTACACAATGTGTAGTTCTTCCTATAATTTTCCAGTATATCTAAATCTACATTCTATTCTAATCTATTCAGATCTTATATCTTATTTTGTTAGATCTGACATGATATAAAGATATATAGTCAAGAAAACAAAAGTACACAACATGTACTTAAGAATTAGACACCGTGTACTCTGGTTTTTTTCTAGGAAGAGCTTTTATCACTACCAGATGATGTGAATTAAATACTTATTCATTATTAATTATTAACTGATTACTAGTTATGATATCAAGAATGAATAAAGATAAGATAAGAAGTCATCAGATATTAAAATAAATTGTTTTAATTAAAATAAAAACAAAAACACATACAACCAATCAATGAATATTATATAATTATAAATTAAATATGTGATCGCTCTGATACCATTTATTGGTTCTAGGAGTAGTATAATCATCTTGTACTGGTGTAAAAAACTATAATTTTATCCATAAATCACGTTTCATTACTATTTTACATGATTAAAAATGTCACGTATAATTAAATTAGTAGATTACTTGACTGTGTTAAAATGATGAAACCATGGGTAAAGGATCTTCACATGCAATTTATAATTAATTTATATATAGATATTTAATTACCTTAACTTGTAATTCTCTATTCATTTATGATTGATGGAATAGATTTTGTCGCATAATCATTGCGCTATAGGATCCAAGTACAAAATACCTCTAGTGGTTATCCACACATGCACCACAATATCTGAACAATGATATACAATTATCAGGTGCTAACATGATCAATCCCGATCACTTGTGTTGTTCATGGTTGACTGTAGTAAATTTCTTCTTGATAGAGGAATAACTCTTGATGATCTCTTATTGTACTGAGATAGGTTGGGAGGAGAGAACTCAAGACCACTTGATCTATTTCTAGTTCTTGAGAGATTCTCACTCTATCTGTTGTGCACAACAATTGTGTTTTATAAAAGAGATATAATTAGATATTTATTTTGGAAGGTTTAGGGTTGGAAAATTGCAAAAAATCCCTTTACCATTTCTATAATTCTTAGTTTACACCATGCCAAATAATAATAATATAAATATTATTATTAAAAATTTGACATGTGAAACTCATAAAGAATACAAATAGGTACCATTTATATAATTTCTAATCAGACCATTGAACTCTACTCACCTTCCCTCATCCACATTTATCGATCCTTGAATAATGAATATTTATTTAATAAATAAATATCACTACATTATTCATCAATAAATATCATAAATATTATATTTTCCAAACTTTCAAACAAATATTTATTATTATTATTATTTAACTCAATTATTATTTTGAATAACTTGTGATTAAATTATGTATATCAACTAAACTCATATAAATTTTATTTATAATAACTTTTTAAATTCAATACTATAATTAAACTGAGATCACCAATACGCTTAGTGTGTAACCCTCTAGGCCTCTTTCTTAATTGAATTTGGCATAATCATCTAAATTTTATGGTTATAATCTAAAAACACACTAAGGAATCCATAGAGAAAGAAGTTAACATCACAATTACATCCGACCTCCTATGAATGTTTACCATGTAATATTATCCTTTTATCATAATATATCAAATATATTATGTTGTATGATGATTCCACTAACCTATATGCTCGATGTATCTTTATTTGAATTTCGGGAAATGTACTCACCCATCTAATACCATGTACATGGGTTTATTCAGACATTTCTATTTCTATAAAAGGGCCGGAGATATTAACTTTCATTAATAGAAAAAAGGGATAAATCCTTTTCTCAAATTATCTATTAATTCTATATCATTCATAATGCACCCAACATATCCTACTTCACTGTGAATATATGTCATTATGATTTTCATCAATACATTAAAGTATGCAAGTCATGATATCCATTAATAATAATATTAAAGTCTAAGGATCAATACACACATACACAAATAAGAATATCTAATGACACATGGAAATGTGGATTTTCTATTAATGAGCCTATTCTCAAAAACTTATATTTTAGATATTACCAAGGGTGGACACTATGATATGGTGTCTTAATGTCTTATGAGCCTCCTACCATAAATAGCCTGTATTGTCTGTGTCCTGTTAGAAAATATCATTTATCCATAGAACAAGGTTCAGTATTAATGTCAAGGAACCTCTAAGTTCTCACCATTTTGGGGAACTACTATGACTTTTCAATGTGATATATATAAATAAATCATCACATACAAATATTATATATAATAATAATCATGATGTGATAAGAAAACTTATTTAATAAGAAAAAAATGTGATCAATTACTAAAAAATTTGGTGTTAGGGAATCAACTCCAACAGTTCAGGAAAAATAATTTCCAAAAAAAATAAATCCTTTAGAGATAAAGAGGAATTGGTAGCTAAATCATAAAAGAGTTTTTAGCAATAATTTTTATCTTTTCCATAAAAGAAGAAGTTACAATCACTTTAAAAGTCATTTTTAAAAAGGTCACTATTGAGAAAATAAGGAATTTTAAAAATAAATATTTGGAGAGAAATCTCAATAATAAATCCTTGTAAATACATAAAGGTTTCAGAAAGGTGAAGTGAATTTTTTTGAAAACTTTTACTTTTAAAAATAATATTCAATAATGAAGCATTGAAAAAGACATAAAGGTTTCAAAAAGGCATAGTAGCAGATTTATAAAACACTAAACTTTGAAAAATAACTTTAATAATTGATCCTTGAAATGATATAAAAGTTATAAAAAGAAATGCAGAGTGGAAGATAAAAGATTTTATTGTGAAAGGATGGGAAATTTTTTTGAAATACCTTTTTTGAAAACCCACATCATAAAAATTGTAATAAAACTTCCTTTTAAAAAGTCAATAAGGAAAATATGATGGTCATATGAGATAACACATAATAGTGTTTCCAAATATAAATTAGAGCATCATTGTTAAAGTAAAATAAAGATAAAGAGGAGAAATTATTATTAAAGAGGATGATTATTATTCTCAACAATGAGACACTTTTAATGGGGTAGAAATTCATCAAGGAATAATGTTTGAATAAAAAAATTAATTTTAATGGGAGAAAAATATAAATTAACATGAAATGAAATATTAGGGTGGAATAAGACAATATTGTAAGAAATAATTTCTATAAGAAGAATTATAACACAATGAAGGGAGTTGTGTTAACAAAAACCCTTACAACTCCGGCATCTTTTGAATCAAAGGTCATATAAAAAAATAAATAAATATGGATATTAAAACCTCATGAATTAAATGAATATGTTAAATTTAATTAATTAGTTATTAATCACACCATATCAATTTTTTCACAGTGCACAATAAGAAATATATCTCAAGAAATTAAATTTGAGTCAAAGAACGCCATTATAACTTTTATAAAATTTTAGGTCCAAAAAGAATGAGATAAAGATCTTGGGATAGAAAAATGAATATCATGAAATATAATATAATCATGATAAAAAATATTAAAGTTTAATTATATACACCATTATAATAAAAACATGGTTTATAATAAGAAATATGTCTCAAGGGGTGAAAATTTGAGACATGAAACTCTTACCTTGTTTCCCTGCTTCGTTGATCACACTTTAACCTCTTATATAACAAACACAAATTTATTAATAAAATATTTCATAACCTTTTTCATATCCAAAATATTTTATAAACTTTATTTATAAATATTCTCTACAGGTATATTAGTTAGTTATTATCTATTTTCATTATTGGGTGTGAGTAATCTTAATTATTTTGAACAAGTTTCCTAATAGTGGTGTATTTATTCATTATTCTCAAAAAGTTCATAATTATAAGATAATATAAGGTACTTTAATTGATTATTTATAATTATTTATAATGTTATAATTTAATTAAATTTTAGTTTTTGTTACGATCCATAAAGATGAATTTGGTGATGAGCATGTTTCAGTTATTTTTAACAAACCGATGTTGGCATCTTAATTAATGATATTAATATTAATGTTACCATTAAAGAACAAAAATAAAAACATAATTTACTTATTAATATCATATATAATCAATAATTAATTTCTCATAGTCATCCATGTTATTATTTTATAACATTTTTCAAGTAGGTAGTAAGACCAACCCAAACATGAACATACCATAATAAATGAATGATTATGATTATAAAAGTGGTTTATTTTGGAATAATATCATTATAATAGATGAATAATGATATTATTTTTATAATTTTAAGTTTATGAATCATATTTTAAGATTTTTTAATAAATAATAAAAAATTAGATGAAAAATGAGATACTTTACTTTGTAGAGGAGATAGTCCGCTCAATGCATGATTAATGTTTTCATTTCATAAAGAAAGGCAGGAAAAAATGTGGATTATAATTTTAATATTTATATTTATAATTATATTATATTTTTTACATTTTTCCTCAATTTAAATTTTATATTTAGCAAATAGTGGCGATAGTGAAAAATGGAAGTTGTCACTTCATAGAGGCAATGGTCCACACAACACACAAATGGTGGTTTAATATTTCTTAATAAAAAAGTGGAAAAATGGTTAATATTTATTAAATTATAATAATAAAATTAATTATACAACCAATAATGATTCAATTATATAGTAATTATAAAATTAGATTTTGTAAATTAATATTAAAAGGGAAAAAGTTAGGAAAAAAAGAGCCTATATGTTGAAATATTTACTTTTTCCTTAGAGGATTCCTTATAAATGGAGGACTTAATCCACTATATTGTGAAATTGGATCAAGAAAAAGGAATATTATTATATATTAATTATAATGGTTTTAATTTCAGGCAAAAAAATGAATTCTTTGAGTGGTTTTTAAGGGGTTGTGAAAGACCCCTTTTAGAAGTGGTGGGAATGAAATTTTTGTAAATATTTCAACTTAATATAAAGAGTGCACATGTATCACATGTAAAAAAGACTCAATAATAGATAATAATTGGGTAGAATATGATATAAAGTCTATAATACCATAAAAATTCATTTTAACACATGTTAAAAACATGTTTTAAGTCATTTACTCTTAGAATATTTAGTTTTACATTTTTGGGTTTTACCGTGATAAATAATTTCTACTGAAGTAATTTAATTTAAATTACCAAAAATAAAATAGAACTTATTAAATAATTTTGACCTACTTATTAAAAATAATAAATCCATTTTATTTGATAGAATATATATGTGTAATAAAAATTAATTTTAACATTTGTGCATGTAATGTGTAAAAACTTATTTTTAGAAAAAGCTAACTTTAAAATTAAATCTTATATATAGGATAAAATAATAATTTTCATTGATTTTCAATATATAAATTATATTTTATAAAATAATTTTTTTCTTTAAAATCATTCCAAAATTTAATTTTACCAAAAATAATATTTAATTAAAATGAAAAGACAAAAAACTATTTCTTTTATTAGAAAATATTACCTAAGTTATTAAACATAGGTTTTATAAATTCGTAATAATATTTATAAATGTATAGTTTTAGTAATTAATATATATTTTATCATTAAAAATATTTTATATGTTTTTAAGTTACACTTACTTCTTGATATAATCATAAACGTTACAATTTTAGTAAAAATTGTATTTTTCGATATTTTACTAAAAACCAATTATTTAAGAAAAATATAAAAAATTTAGCTTAGGATAATATTGATATGTGAAAATAAAAAATTCATTTATTTTTTTTAAATTCTAATTATAATATTTTTGAATTTATCTTTTAATCTAAAATTCAGAATATATTGGAAAACTACTTTCATTGAAAATTTCCCTTTTAAAAGATTAGGTGTTTATAATCCTATTTCGTATTAATTTATAATTTATTACAATATTTTTATTCACTAGTGGTTTTATTATTGTTAAAATTTCTTAATTATATTCATCTAATATGTCGAGTATTTTTTTAGTTTGGTGTTGCATGTGGAGCAAGATATCAAACATAGTATTGATTTAGAAAAATATATTCCAAAATCTCAGGGTGTTATATTCTCCCCCATTAAATAAATCATATACTCACAATTTTAATTATCACCTACTAAAAAAATAATTAAGGGTATCTAAATATAATATTTACTAAATATATAATTCTTTCCCTTAAATAAATTTCATCCTTGTAATTTTAATTATCACTTACTAATAACAATATTTAAGGGTATATAAATATAATCATGACTCAATATATTATTCCTTGAGATATATACAAATTTTAAACTATGGAAACATATATTTTTTACTTATAATATCCTTATCCTTAATATTGATTTTTTACAATATTTTTATATGATATCCTATAATTATTTGGTATTGAGATCCACATTATATAATTTCTTTCTAAAGGGTGTTTATAATCTCCTTGTATAGACTATCATATGTTAATATTAAATGTGGTATCATTATTCCAAATAAAATTTTCTCTATTTGGATAGAACCAATAAATTTCCAAAATCACATTAAATTTATCTAAAGTAAGAATAATAAATTTTCATAAATCACATTTTCACAAGCATTGACTTGGGATACCATATTCATACAACTAAAAGTTTTCTTTAATATTTGAATCATTAGGGTGATGATTTAATATTCTTAGAAAACTTACCAGGATTAATAGGGTGTCTATAACTAATTCCAATACCAAAAAATCTGACATGTAGGGTGAGTTCACATTTTACCCTTTGCTTTCATGGCATACTTTCCGTAGTAGATTTTTTCACCCAGCTGAGGAGGTCATTGATGCCTATTATCCTTAGTAGTCCTGGGTTATGGAATTGATTTACATAATGCCCAAAGTCCTTGCCTTTGAAGCATTTAACCATTGATAATGTATTAGTTGGGTATTTTATAAATTTTACTATATTGGAAAAACTCTTTATCTATCTTTGAAAATTACCATCTTAATGGCCAATCCTTCTAAACTTGAAACATTTTCTTATTCATTTGAGATATTCCCTTGAGTTCTTCCAACATTTTTAACATGTAGAAAGTTTAATATTCTTTCCTTCATCAACTTTATTACCTTAAATTTCATGATCCTCTATCCTTCTCTTATTTGGTGTGTTTGGAAACTCAAATAAGATCATTTTATTAATAATAATTCTTGATATATGGTTTATCATATTCATAAGGTTTATAACTATATATCCTATCCCATTAGGTTTATTATTGGGATAATCTCTGTATTATCCATGTAACCCATCGTTAACTTGATTGCTTTGGTCTTCAACCATTACTAAAACCAAAAGGGTTTCATATTAGGGATAAACAATTAACATCATAATAGAATTGTCATAAATGGGATCATGAAAACTCAAACTTGAAATTTATTACTCTTGAAAACTATCAAAGAAACTTTTAGTTCAACCAAAATCACTCTCAATTCAATCTTGATTTCTTTAGGTTGGGTTCTCTCATTATTATTATTATAATACCTCTACATGATAAATCCTTCCTAATATATTTTGAAGAGAATGTTATTAACCAAATAATATTCCCCAAGCATATAAAACCACGTGTGAAGTTAGGACTCTTTGTTGTAAACTAGGTAACCTTTGAGTTAATACCCAATATGAACTTTTAAGGTTTATTATTACTAGTAACATATACTCCAAATCCTGAATCCACTTTTAGTATCCATACAGGGATTCTATTTCTAGGAAAATCATGCAATCTCCACCTTATTAAATTTTTAGTATGTTATCCTATACTTATACTTAATACTAGATTTATCCCTAGGGTTTTAAATGAAGTTATATAAACTAATCCCAAAAATAACTAAACCCTCATCTAATTCCAACTTATGTGACCTAATCTAAATAAACACACTTATTTCATTATTTTACATGAATAATCATTCCATTTACAAATAGTCACACAAAGTATAGAATAAAATGTTTAGTGTATTAGAATATTAGATAATATACAACTTATTTTTTAAAACTAAACATTTCCCTATAATTGAACCATGCCAGACTCCCTTTATAGACCTCTTATATTTAATACTCATCTTCATAATTAGGGGAATGGGAACATAAGAAATTTTCAAGCTCAAATGATCAGTAAGGGAAAAATTCCTCAACATGTCATCAAGGTTCAAATCATAAACATCTGAGAAAACATGAGTAAGGATAAATATATTATTAAAAATAACATGGAATAATAAGATTTTTCCATAAGCTATGATAACAATACATGTAATATCAAAAGAGTAAACATATACCATGAAATAAAGGTGTGAATACATAAGATAACAAACGTGATACATGAAGAATAATAATAGGAATAAAGATATGGAATGTCATGGAAATTAAGCATAAAAGTAAAATATGGAACTGAAATTGGTGTATAATTCAAAAAATAGTGGAGTATGAATTATTACGCATTTCTCATAACATGGTGGAGAGGGAATCAGTACCCGATTCCCATAGTGGTGCAAGCATTAATACTCGATTCCCATAATTATCTCATGAGATATAAATCCATAACTAATGAATTATAGGGTAATATAGGACCCCATATTTTATCATCCATACATGTGTGTTCCATTTGAGAAAAATCATTACTCACATCCTAAAGAATCCATGGAAATAAAAATGGGGTTTGCAACATTTTTAGATGGTAAAATAAAAATTGAACTCAAGAATATAAATAATTGATACCCAAAACTCAATCACCCTAAATGATTATTTTATAATAATATTTAGAGGGTGTTTAATGAAAAATAATTTCCAAGAAAATAAATTATTTAAATATAAAGAGGAAATAGTAACAAAATCATAAAAGATTTTTTATAATTTTTTTTATATTTTCCTTAAAAGTTGAAGTTATAATCACTTTAAAAGTAATTTTCAAGAAGGTGATTTTTTTTGAAATTTAAAAAAATTAATTATAAACATAAATATATAGAAATAAATCTCAATAAATAATCCTTGATAATACTAAAAGGTTTCAAAAATATGAAGTGATTTTTTTTAAAATCTTTTACTTTTAAAAATAATATTCAATAATAGAGCCTTAAAAAGACATAAATATTTCAAAGATGTGTAGTGAAAGATTTATAAAATAATTACTTTTTAAAAATATATTTAATAATATATCCTTTAAATGAAATAAATTTTATCAAAATAAATTTAGAGTGTAAGGTAAAATATTTGATTTTGAAAGGATGGAAAAATGTTTTCGAATACCTTTGTTGAAAACCCAAAATGTAACAAGAGTAATAAAAAGTAATTTTGAAAATATGATAACGGAAATATGAAAGTACTTGAGATAACACATAATTTGATATAAAAATATAAATTATAAAATTAGTGGGAAAGGAAAATATGGCTAATAAGGGGAAACTTTTGTTAAAGAGGATGTGAATTATTCTCAATAATTATATACTTTTTATGGGAAAGAAATGCGTCAAGGAGGAAGATTTGAATCAAAGGTGTAATTTTAACCAAATATAAATATAAATTACTATGAAATACAATTTTAGGGTGTAAGAATACAATCATGTAAGAAATAAGTTCACGAATAAGCATTATAACTCAACAAAGGGAGTTGAATCAATAAAAATCATTATAACTTTGGCATCTTTTGAATCAAAGTAAATTTAAAGGAGTATAATGATATGGATATTTTAAACACATTAATTATAGTAATATATTAAAATAAATTCAGGATTATTTAATCAAACTATATCAAGGATGTCATGGTACATAATAAGAAATATGTCTCAATAAATTAAATTTGAGACAAATAACCCCCTTACAATTTTTCAAATTTTTGAGTCAAAACCCCATGAGACAAATAACATGGAATAGAAAATTGAATATTATAAAATCTAATATAATAGTGATATTTTTTTTAAATTGGTAGTAGATAAACCATTCCAAATAAAACATGGTTAATAATAAGAAATATGTCTAAAGGGGTGAGAAGTTGAGACAAAAAACCCTTACCCTGTTTCCCCGCTTAGTTGATCATAATCTAAAATCCTATGTAAAAAATAACTATATTAATCACCTATTTAATAAACTTTTTCACATTAATAAAATTTTATAAGCTTCATTTATAATTATTCTATACATGTATATTAGTTAGATATTATCTATTTTCAATATTGGGTGTGAGTAATCTTGATTTTTTTGAACTAGTTTTGTAATAGCAGTGTTATTATTAATTATTATACAAAATTTAATCATTAAAAGATAATATAAGGTAATTTTTATTCTTTTTAATTATTTATAATTTTATAATTTCATTATATGGGAGTTTTGGTTATGATCCTTAAAGATGAATTTGGTGATGAGCGTGTTTGGTTGATTTTTAACAAACATACATTGGTATCTAAATTAAAGAGTTTAATATTAATTTTACCAATGAAAAATAGTTATTTAATTATTTATATCATATATTATCATTTTTTTAAGTTATCATATTCATCCATGACATTATTTTGTAGCATTGTTTAAGTTGGTGGAAAGACCGACTCAAAAATGAACATACCATAATTAATGTAAAATTATGATTATGAAAGTGGTTTATTTTGGAATAATATCATTATTAATGAAGAATAATTATATTATTTATATAAATTCATGGTTTTGAATTATATTTTAATATGGTTTAATAAATAATAAAGAAACGATATTAAAAATAAGATACGTTACTTTATAGAAGCGATAGTCTACATAACACACGGTTAACATTTTCATTTGTCAAAGAATGAGAGAGAAAGAAGGTAAATGATAATTTATATATTAATAATAATGATTATATTATATGTTTTACATTTATTCCTAAATTAAACTTTTATAATCCATGAATAGTGGTGGTGGTGAATAGAAGTCATCACTTCGTGAAGGTGGTAGTCTGGACAACACATGAATGCCGATTTTGTTTTTCTTACTAAAAAGGGAGAAGGTGGTTTATAGTAAATTAAACTCGAATAAAAACATTAATCACACAATATATATTTATTCCATTATATCTAAATCATAAAATTATATTTTTAAATTAATATTTAAAGGAAAAGAAGTTTGAAAAAAGTGTACTCACGTTGAAATCTTTATGTTTTCCTTGGAGGATTCCTAAAAAATGGAGGTCTTAAGCCAATTTATTGTGACCAAAGTCTCAAATAAAAGGAATACAATTATAAATTAATGATAATATATAGATTTTAATGTGAAAAACAAATTATTTGAGTGGTATTTAATATGTGTTGATAGGCCCCTTTTATAATTAGCGGGAATGACATTCTTGTAAATATTTCAACTTAATATAAAAAGAGAACATTTTTAACATGTCAAGAAGAATACAAAAGGCATAATAATGGATTTTTGGATGATATAAGTTCAATAATACCTCAAAAATTCATTTTAAAAATGTTTTAAATATGTTTTTAAGTCCTTTACTCTTAGAATGTTCACTTTTACCTTTTTTAGTTTTTCCACGATAACTAATTTTTACCTAAGTAATTTACTGTCAATGACTAAAAATAAAATGTAAATTATTAAATAATTCATAAATAATTATTAAAAATATTAAATCATTTTTATTATAGAAAAATATATGTGTAATAAAAATTATTTTTTAACATTAGAGCATGTAACACTTAAAAACCTATTTTTAGAAAAAGTGTATTTTTAAGATTAAAACTTATGTATGTGATGAAAATTTTAATTTAGTTGATTTTAATGATATAAATTGGTTTATTATAAATCAAATAATTTTAATGTTACTTTAAAATAAATCCAAAATATAATTTTATCAAAAATAATATTTAATTTAAAGAAATGACCAAAAATGATTTCTTTTGTTGGAAAATATTTATTATGTTGTTAAACATATGTTTTATAAATTCATAATAGCATTTTGAAATTTTTATTTTTACTCATTAATACATATTTTATCAAGATAAATTTTTATAAAATTTTAATTTACACTTCTTGATATAGTCATAAATACTATGATTTTAGTAAAAATTGTGTTTTCACTATTCACCTAAAAATCAGTTATTTTGAAAAAATATAAAAAAAGTTATCTTATGATAATATTGAAACATGGTATAAAAAATGAAGTTAATTTTTTAAAATAAAAATTCTGAAATTTATAAATTTATATTTTAAATTAAAATTCAAAATATAATGGAAATACGCTTTTATTGAAAAATGACATTTTAAAAAATTAGGTATTGTTAATCCTATTTTTTATGAATATTTAATTGATTATAATATTTTTATTTACTATAGGTTTTATTATTCTTAAATTTTCATAATAACATTCATCTAATATGTCACTATTCATTTTATTTTGGTGTTGCGTGTTGAGTAAGCTGCCGAACATAATATTAATTTAGAAAAAAATATTCCAAAATCTTGGGGTGATACATTTTGGCTTATGAGAATTTAGTTGTGAAGTGATTAAAGTAATGTTATGAGCTATGGGGATTGAGGTGTAAATGTGGATCTATTTTATTCCTCTTAATTATTAATTTTATTATTATTGGGATGATTTTATGCATGTTTATTCTTAAAAATTTATTTCACATAAATGTTGATTTTTTGGGAAGATATCCTGACTAAGTACTCCCAAGTGATCACCCTCCACAGTTTTCTTGAGATGTTTTATAATATGGTTCAAGTGAGACTGTAGATACATTTTGGGTAGCTTAGGTTGAGTTAGTGAATGATTCACAGTTCTAGAAAATCATTCTTGTATATTCGTTTATGGTGATTGTATACATAGACATATAAGTAACATTTGGGTTGTGGGAATTACTTGTTGTATGTAATTATTTGGAGTTGATTAGTTTTTTTATTTTATATACTTGGTTTTATAAAGCTAATGCCTTATATTATTGTGTTTTATACCATCTGTGCTAGTCACCAACCCTTGGCCTACTAAAGGTGGGTTTTTAGGGTCACTCTCATCTTTACTGCCAGCCCTAAAGGGGTTCTAGTGGGGGTAATTCTTGAAAAAGTGATATCATAAATTTTAGTTTTGAGTTAAAATTTATTTTTGAGTTAGTAACATGTGATTATTGCATGGGTTTGGTAGGAAATTAATGACACTTGATCTTAACATGTGATGTAGGGTAAGGAGACTGATTAGGACACATACATTTGCTGCCCCTTGTGATCCAATGTAAGGATATTGATAACATATTATATATGTTTAGGTGAAATTCCAAATATTATAGGTTATATTCTTTGGGAAGTTATATACATCATTATCATTAGATGTATTGAAATTTTAATTCCGTATTTTTTTTATATTACTAGGATTATATATGTTGTAATTTTTGACAATTTATAGTGATATTGTTAAAATAATAATGTTGCCTTATATTAAAGTAAAATGGAGTTAAATAGAATAAACATTTTTATAATTACTTTTGTTTTTTGGGGTTCATTGGTTAAGTCCTTGATAGTTCTTGAATGTTTTGTTTTCATGATTACTTCAACAAATTCTCCTTAATTGGCTTTATTATCATGTTAAAATGTGTATCATGTTAATACACTCCCATGATATTCAGAATTGTTAATAAAGCATGTTTAAGGAATACTCATTGTATAAAACTTGTAGGAGCCTCTAGAATTAAATTTTCCCTTAAAAATAAATTCCATGTTAACAAATTAAAATAGATTGTTTTAATGATATTGTTTAGGAATTTATAATTTTTTGATCATATTATCATCTCATATATATCTTACTAAGACATTGATGAGCATGCTTAAATTTAAATTTTTAAACTTAGGAATAATCATGTGTATGAAAAGTTAAAATATGGATTTCTTATTATATAAAACATTTCTATAGTTAAAAGGATTTTTTTTTTGTAAATTGTTGTGAAAGAATGTTAGAATGTGTATGATTTATTATTTTAGTTTTTTCTTCTAATTTGAATAACTAATGAGTATTTCCTAAAGAATTTTTATGTTGATCATATTTCAACTAAATTATGAAATTAAAATTACTTTACCTTTTTATAATGTGAAACAATGTTTTATATATAATTATATGTTTAGCGAATATTTATTTTGAGCATGTCAAGCACGAATCATGAGGACAAATCATGGGTAGTTTTTTTTATTTCACAGTCTAAGATAATTTTTATGTAATGTTATTAAAGTATGAGGTAAGATTATTTATTTAAAATTTAATTTAAAGAAATTTTAGTTTTATTCTTGATGTGTTTCTTGATGACTATTTCCTTAATTTATTGATATGTTTTTTTTGATAACCCATTTCTCTGGGTTTCAAGTTTTTTAACCTAATAGTTATCTAAATGGGGTTAATGATTTAAAGCCTATGTTTTTATTTC
This sequence comes from Viscum album, assembly GCA_963277665.1. Taxonomy (NCBI): domain Eukaryota; kingdom Viridiplantae; phylum Streptophyta; class Magnoliopsida; order Santalales; family Viscaceae; genus Viscum; species Viscum album. Next base: position 227,837,635 of record OY728129.1, on the reverse strand, counting down.
AAAATTTCATAAAGTGAATTATTATTGTTTTAAAAGTATTAATGATGATATTTCTTATTGATACCGTGATATATTTATTGGGTGATGGATGTTTTTTTGGAGAAGAATGAGTATTTTGGAAGAAGTTTTCTTATGCTAGTTAGATTGTGGATTGATGGTGTGAGAATCCATGATGTGGTTGAGAGGTGGAAGGGGTGTTATATGAATGATCTGGTTAAGAATAATAGTATATAGGTTTATATATGTTATTTTTCTCTATGATGTTTATGTGATTAGAGTTGTTTTTTTAACTTTTATTGTTATTTAATATCAAATTGAATACATTCCAATGAAATTACATCAAGATGTTGGGCATGAAAAAAGAAAGAGAAATCCTAGGATAGAGTGTTGTTGAAATTTTAGTGGAAAGACATAACAAAGTTCCTCAGTGGAGTATCTAGATATGAGGATAGGAAATGGTTAGATGAAATTGAAGTAACCATTGAGTTATTCAATACCCCAAATAGATTCCAAGATACTTTTGTGGTTGGGTTGTTTTAGAAATTCGATCGAAGATGATGAAGGATGAAGCGTGGAAACCTATAATGGAGTTAATGGGAATAGTTTCTTAAATTAATAAAGAAGAATTTTATTTCTCATTTGTAGATGAATAACTGTATTATAGATATTAAGGATATATATTATATAGGATATAGTGTGCATAGTTTTGGGAATCAATTATGGATCATATTTATCTATTTCTATTTTTGCTGACTAGTGAAGAAGAGTTAGTTCCACATTCTAAGTCCCCTTTAAGGTTGGAGATTTAATGATCTATCTTACCCTTATAATTGAAGTCTTTATTAAAGATGAGGGGTTGAAATAATAACACAGATATGGGGTTTATCCATATCTTTTAGTTCTGGTGAATGACCCACTCAAGTTTTCATGAAGGTTGAGATTAATTTTTTGAGTTCTAGGTCTCAAGGTTCATGGGATTAAAGAGTGAGATAATCCTATATAGTTTTAGTATGACTATGAGATCTGGGGTTGAGTAGTTTGAGGTATCTTGTATTTGGAGAGTTGATCTATTTTCATTATAATGTAGTGGGGTATCATCTGTATGAATGTCCCAAGGTTTAATCAATCTCTTCTTAGTCTTTATTGGGTATCTAGAGATGGTTTAGGAAGTGAGTTATATCCCAAGATGGTAACCCTACCCCATTTATTAATAATTATTAAGTTTTTTAAAAAATGTATTTAACCCCAATCTTAAAACCCTTATTTTATTTAAATTCTAAAGTAAAATGTGTTTTATCAATAAATATTTTATTTTTTTTCTAATGTTTTAATTAATAGAGGGCTAGTTTTTAGAGTGAATTTATTTTTTAAAATATAATCAATTCATGGCTATTTATTTTTGTAATTGTGGATAGTTGAGTTTAAAAGAGTATCTAGTATAGATTTAGTAATGATTCAAGGTGGTAGGTGATGTGTTTATCCTCTATGTTTGGTTTACCTTAGCAGTGAGGTTCTTGTTTAAGAGGTATCTCCCAAATATGTGAGGCTCCTAGGTATTTTTTTATTAAAGGTGGGTTAATTTTAATATATAGAACATTGCCTTGAAAATGTTTATAGTGTGTTTTACCTCTTTGACTCACTGTGATTTCTTCTAATAAAGTTCTTTATATTCTTTATAAATTATTGATTGGTTATAGTTCTTTGAATTTTCATGGTTTTCTATTTAGTTGGTGGGCGTAAGAAGAATGGATTATGTAAATATAATAAATATAATGAGGTTTTGGTATTGGAAAAGTTAAACATGTTTCTCATGTTTCTTATTATTTCCTTATTGGGATATTTGATTTGGTATTAAGAAAGATGTAGTGATTTATTGATTGGTTGGATTGATGAATTCATATTAAATGGAAAACTAAAGTTAAAGCTGTAAATGATAATAGAGAATGGTAACCTGAGATAATCAGTGTTGAATTTAAATAATAAATAATTGGAAAATAGTTAATAATATGGGATATCAGGTTATTGTTGGGTACAAATGGAATTATGGAACTATCAAAATCATGTTTGGAGTCTTCATCTAGAATCCATCTTTGATGTTTATGGTGTTGGGAACTTTTCCTCCTATTGGTTCAGTCTGGTGTCTTGTTTAGGGTCCATTGTTGAATTTGGGTGATTGTGGGAGTTGTTATCTTGTTGAGATTTACTTTTAGTGAGTGTTATTTACCGAGAGTTTTGTGTGAGGTATTCTTGTAGTTATATTCCTCTTTTCTTAAATCTTTCATAGTTTATGTGTTAATTTGGGAAATATGTAGTCACTGAGAATGAAAGTGTAATTATATGTAAAAGTCGATTCAGTTAGGAGATGAAGCTTTAGAGGATTTATGTTGAACTATTTTATTTATTTATCATATTAACATATTTAAATTGGTTGGTGTGGGTGCTTTTTTTGGTTCCTAGAATATGAATGGTGTTTGTATGTTTAGTTTTTTTTGATATGGCATGGTGTTGAATGAAAGGTAACAGATTAAAAGTAAGTGGAAATTAGAATAAAATTATTAATTAACATGATGATTAATGGATTTTGGTAACTAAAATATCATGTGTAATAGAAGTGGTTGATGTGGAATACATGTCTAAGAAAAAGGTGGTAAAATAATTATAATGTAGTTGGTGATGTAGTTTTTATTTCTTATTGATTGGATTATGTTATTACTATTGATTTGTTTTTGAAAGTGGTTGTTTGATTGTGTTTCATATTTATTTTTGTTGTTATGTAATTTTTTGATCTTAGTGTCGAGGTAATGGTGTGGTCATAAAGTATTGAGGGTGGTATGTCTTGGGATGTAAGGGATCAAGGGAATGATGCATAGACTATGATGGATCAAGGTTTAAGTATATATATATATGAGCTATAATGGATTGAATTTATATATTATATATATATTAATGGACATAGTTTTTCCATTTGGTGAATAGTGGTGGGAGTACATGGAAAGAGGAGAGAATGAGGTTGATTTCATTCATGTTAACGTTACCCTACCAATATATGGTTGTGATATGTAGTGATAAATTATGTGGATATGGATTTATGGATGTGGATGGGATGGCATGGTATTGTCTGATGGAAGGGTTAAGGCATGAAGATGTTGTTATTATTGTGGTGTGATTATTATTTCATTATATCATTCCTAGTCAGTTGGTGAGGGGTTTTACTAACATGAATCACAACCTTATTGTAAGTTAGAGAAACATTTGAACTGATAGGAATGAGTGGTGATCAATTTATATGCCCTTTTTCTTTTATTTTGTTTTGGTGGTGTTTATGATAAATTTTTTTATTAACATATTATTGGTATTTTTTTGTTTATGATATTTCTAAATTTTGGTCTTTATTAATAAGTGGTCTGCGTTTTGATATTGTTGTTATAAGTTTATGTTAAAGTTATAATGTGAGAATTTAGTTGTGAATTAATGCATAAAATGGTACAAGGTATGAAAATCTGGGTGGAAAGATGGAGATATTTGATTCCTTTTTATTATTATAATTTTATTATAATTTATTATTTTTGGGTTGATTTCATGGATGTATATTCTTTCATATTAATTTCATATTAATTTTGACTTGTTTAGAAAGATGATCCTTCTGAGTACTGCTAAGTTCTTACCTCTTTACAATTTTCTTGAGATGTTTGGTAGGATGGTTTGAGGTAGAATCGAGTTGTTGTTTTGGTATCTCAGATGGAGTTAGTGGATGTTTGATAGTTCTATGGGATTTTTATTTTATATTAATTTATGTTGATTGTATACATGGACATGTATATAACATTTGGGTTGTGGGAATTATTTTTTGAATGAAATTATTTAGAGTTAATTGGTTGTTTCATTTTACTTCTTGGGCTTTATAAGGGTAATACTTCAATTCTTCTGTTTTACACCCTTAGTACTAGTCACCAACCCATTGACTATTATAGGCATTCATCAAGTTCCAATATCACCTTCATTATCAAACCATGAGAATTTATCATGGGGGTGGATCATGGAACTTTTATTTTCATTAAAGAAACAAAATTCTCCCCCTAAATTTCAAAATTTATTCAATTAATAGCAGGGTGGAAAATTTTCAATAACCATACCTCAATAATGACATGTTCAAGGAACTTTCTATAATTTTTATATTTATGTAAAATAATATATTCTAAAAAAATTATTAACTCTATGTCCCCATCAAATGGTATACTCTACAAACTTATTTATTAAGGCTGGTCTATTTTAAAATTAACTTCAAGCATCCTATTCAATATATAGCCTTCAAAAACTGATGCAACTTTTGATTTATCAATGAAATATGTATACTACCTCTTGCAATTTTTTCTAGATATTATTCTCATTTCTTTAGTTATCCCCCTGAATACATGAATCACTTTCAATTCCTTATACATAAAAACAAATAAATAGATACGGGAATAATGTGGATTATCCAATATTCATTAGTGAGAGCCATAAGGATGAGATTTGTTTCTTAACATAGAAAATCCTTTTATTCAATATCCAATATTGAGATAACTCTTCATTCTTTCTCCCTCAATTTTCAAATTAGTATTGTCCATGTGTATCATGGTTTTACTTCTTCTTTTAACTTTCTCTTTATATGAGATTCCCTTTTTCCTAAAAACTAACACAATAAAGGAATTTACTTATGCCTACTTAATTTCTTTTAAAACATAAAACTAAGATAGTATAATGATCTTTTAATCTTTTTAGGCATGTATAGTTTTCTTTCACATTATACACAAATTTTCAAAAATTCTTAGATCATTATTTTTAACAACCACTATTGAAATTAAAATTGTTATTTATTCTCATAGATTTACCCCCACTAAAATAATCCTTTTTTCTCTTCCATGGATTGATTCTATTCCTTTTTACTCCAGTTTACCTTTATCAACACTGACACTCCTAATGGAATACTTTCAATAGTCTATGGTGTGTTCTTTTCTCTCATAATAGAAGAAACTTCTCCTCTTTGATGTAGCATTCTTTATGGAATTATTAGGAATATCATGTTCAATGTACTTATTTTTCTTATAACACAAGATAAACTCACCTTCATTTCTCCTTTGATTATTCCTTATATTTTTTGGTATTTTTTCTTCAAATGCTTTTTTCACATACTTAGTTTATTTGAACCATTATTATTTATCATGATAACCACTTTTATTACAATTTTGATAGATATTTTATAATATTTCAAATCTATTTGAAAAGGATAAATTCTTTATATTGTTCTTCTATATACATTTCTTTGACTCAAATTTAACCCTCTTGATACTTTACTTAATTTTATTCTATGGATTGATATGTTATTACCATAATTAATATCCTTATTCCACCAATGAGGTGGAACTTGAACAGTACCATCCCTTTATTAACATCCTTTGGTTAAGGAATTAAACCCCCCAAAACCTCCATTTATGAGGGATTTTCTATAGGGATGCAGTAGTGTGGGCACTATAATAGTTAGGGTATGATAGTAAATAGTACCATTCACCAAGATATGCCTTAATCTAATCTTTCAAGGGTTGACGGGCCACATGAGGCTTTAGACTTACCAAAAATTGGGCCTCTTGGATCACTCTATATCTAATGGCCCCACATTCTATCTAATGTAATAATATATAGAATATAAATAATGTAATGTCCTTTTATATGATATTTTTTAAAATTTTTTTCCCAAATATTTCATAGCACCAACAATAGATAATAAACCTCGATTTTTTTTTTTACTTTAAAGAACAATCTAACTAGATTTTATTCTTACTATTTTTGCATGAAAAAAACTTTTTCTTAAGAACCATTTTGGGATCTTCCTTTATTTAACATTCTCACATGAATATTTTAAGTAGAGGTGGGTTTCTCACACCTTTTATCAACCCATATGTATATATATTTCATATTGTAATCTATACTAGTCATTGAAAAAAATTTAGTTCAAACAAAAATATCAAAAATTGATAACACCTAATTATCCAAGCCTATAGTAGATATATCTTTAGAGGATAATAAGATAATCCTTAGAGATATGCATGTCAATAATACTTCTCCCAGTGGTCTTTAAAGACTCTACTTGTTTCACTTATAGGTTTTCCAATTTAACTTTCAACTCAATAAACTTTAAATTTAAAATGTTCTTATCACACTCAACTATTATCACATTTTTTACTCCTCCTTTTGGTCTTCTCAATATGATTCTCAATTTCTTTATAAATCTTATTATTCTCTTGTAATTTTTTTAGTCTCTTTAATAATGTTTGTTTTGATTTAAAATTGAGTATTCTTGACATTAATGACAGACTTGTATTTTTATCCCAATGTATGGATATTCTCTTCAATCCCTTTTTTGTATACCTCTTTCTCTTGAATTGTACTTAGCGATTTATTTTTAAATATATATAATATTTCTTCAATATATATATCCGTTTCACTTTTGGACTTGGTGATATTTATAAAAATCAACAACTTTTCAGACGTATCTTGCTCCATATTTTCTGATTCTCTAAAAATATGGGTTATCACCACCTAAATGTATCTAAAAGAGCCACAAATAAAAGTGATGAATTATTTAGGAAAATTTATAAGGTTCTTTGAAAACCCACATATGAATCACAATATTTTTTAAAATAATGATCTTCCCCACTTGTACTAGGTTCATCTAAAGGAAAATCTTGGTAAGAAACTTAAGTTACCTTATCTTCATGTGAATACTATGAAAATTCTGAGGTAAAACTATTTTTCATATTCTCACTAGTGTATTTTATCACTATTTCTTATTTATACATGAAAGATATAATTCTTATAGGAATAAAACATGTTGAAGTTTATATTTCTTACTCTTTACTCATGAGGCATTCCTTTATCATCTTTCTCATCTCTTTATTATTTATATTATTTAGAGTCTTAGAAGAGATAGAATTTAGATTAGTAGTCAAAAAATATTCTCTAAGTATGAAAGTAATTATTTATTTTGAATAAAAATCCAAAATAGTAAATATTAAATAATTGCGAATCAAATTAGAGGTAGAACCTTGAACTCTGATACTAGTTATTTTTACCATTAGAATGGTGCAACCACATTTAGATAGGATATGGGTGAATTAGTGTTTAAAAATTTAAATAAATAAAGCCACTTTTTCCTTTTTAACTCTACATTGGTTAAAGTGAAAAGATATCACACTCTCTTATCACACTATAAAAGGCATACTAAATAATAAGGCACATAAATATTTATGAGGTTTACTCAGAATTTGTGAGCTAGTCCTCGGTGTATGAAGGTTTTTATCCCATGCACCCACAATTGATCTTTTATTATCAAGAATAACCCAAGGGAAAGTGGATGGAATTGAAACCTTATACTTGTCACCAATTAAATTACATGCATGGAACCCAATGTCACAAAAAGCACCCACTCATTTATTTTAATACACCTACACCAACCGAGTCTATCTATAATAACTAGATTTTACTGGGTCCTTTTGAAGAAATATCAAAGAGATGTGCATGAGTATCCTTTGGGCTAAGAAAATTAGATCTTCTTCCTTGGTTGGAAAAATATTCTATGGATACCTCTATTTATTACATGCACATTAATATCTTCACGACTATATCAATTCTTCTTCCTCGAGAACTTTTACACATAGGATATTCAATAGTAGTGTCTTCCTCTCAATATTTTTCTCTCCCCTTTATTTTTCTTCAATGATAATGATTATTCAATAGCTACACTTCTTTAATATCTCCACATTTTTTATCATGACTAATATCCTTCTTTATGGAATTATAAAAATCACGAGGATAATATTCCACCATTCAAATATGAAAACATCCTTCAATATCGATATCATGGCCTTCTTATTCAAAATAAATTTTAACACTATACAAATATTTCCTTGATATTCCTATTTAATATTCATAAAGACCCAACTTCTTATCAGAACCTTCATTATTTGAACTTCCATAAAACCCAAAAAATCTTTTCCACATATGAATTTATACACATAATAACATTATGATGTGAAGTATCATCTCATAGTGCAATATCCTTCTTCAAATATCAATACTAATATTAGCTTGAATCACAAGTTGATTAATTAATCATAATTATTTGAATCACTGAATAATAACAAAGTATTATCTAATATAATATTTCATTTTTCATGTTTAATATTATTAAACATTATAAAATCTCTTAAGTATTACATAAAATACTTAGGTTACTCTTATATACCATCATAACTTATCTTATGTGAGTTAAATTTATTTTTACACATTCTATAGAACCTTGAACTTACTTTTTCTTATCATTAGAGTTACTCTTACATGAGACAAATTTCTACTTATAGATTCTATATAATCTCATATTTACTCTTATATATGATTTCAAACTTCATAATTAATATTAATTATCACCATATTAATCTCTTGTATTCTCTGATTTAGTTTTACATACCTCATTATAAACTTAGAGCAATTCTTATATATCATAGAACTTTTCCAATACGTCTTATATGGGATCTACGTATGCTTTGATAGATATTACATATCAAGATAAAAATATTATACATCCTTAATAAAATTTTACATATCAAGAGATTAATATTGCATGTAATAAGTGAGATGTTACATACCATAATGTGAACTCTCCAGTAATTTTTTGATTTTTTTCCTAAGAAATGTTACACATGCCTTTTACAATTTTATACTTTGTCTAGGATATTATATATGATCTCCAGATCAACTCATACTTCTTCAAATAAAATAAAAAAATATTAAAAACCTATAAATTCACTTCAATTCACTTAAAATAACTTTAGGGTATGTGTAAATCATCTTCATCCACATTAGAGTAATCCTAAATCTCTTAAAACATTTGATAACCTATTTTTCAGTGTTTAGTTAAATTAAAAAAACTTATTTAAACAAATATTCAACTATGTAAATTTTATCTATTATTTGATTTATTTGAATTATTTATAGTGATATAATTATTCATCAATGAATCTCTCACCCATCTTATCTCAAATCAGACTCATATTCTTTATACATCATCACCCTAGTGTATCATCTATATATGTAGTGACCTGCATGCTTGATATCATACAGATGGTTTCTTATAACTTCTTCAACAACTTAGTAGTTCACTAAGCTCATTATCAACCATATTTATTCTTATTCATAAATACATATCATTAAAAAATATCCATACTTCATGGAACTCTTCTCAGCTTCTCATCTTTAGGAGCCAACTAATGAGACCCAACAGTTTCCTTCAATGCATAAACAACCTAAAATATTCATGATCTATAGTTATCTTATATAGATATTGTACCTAATTTATAACCATATATCTTTATCATATCATTAGATTCATCAAACCTACTAAACCGATTTTATAAATAATCCTCTGAGAAGAAAAAATCACTCAAACATATTTTCCATATGAATAATGACAATAACTAATTAATTTTCCCTGGTAATCATCCATATTTTCCAATATATAAATATATCTTCAACTTATGATCGTTAAAAGATAAAATATATAAAATTATAATTATTAAATAAAAGATTTATCTCAAATATCCCCCCTTATTTATATTCTTCTTTTAGAATGTATCAAAGCTAAGTTACTTCAATCTCCAAGATCTATTGTTTTCTTTAGTCTTTATTAACTCAACACATACTGATATCATTTATTTTATAATTCAATTATCATTCAAAATTCTATTATCAACACACATTGATATCATTTTTTATTGAAATATATTATTGAAAACCTATACAAAACATCATCATCAAAGTGACCAATATTTTGGTGTGATACTCATGTATGGTTAAACTTATAATTCCTCAAGAATAAATCATGTAGAAACCATGTTGTCTTATAGAATTATCAATTTTGTATGTAAAATATTAATCTTCTAAACATGATTACATATTTATTTTGTTGTGTAATGCATCTATAAGAATATTTCAGACCAAATAATAGTATAACATCAAAATATTGCATCATAGTTTTCTCTAACATGAAACTTCATAAAGTTTATTCAAGTGAAAGACTCTGATTCATCTCCATCCCTCTCCAACATCCATAATATGATCCAAAATTCATTATGATTCCTTTAGAAATACCTAAAATCAATCTATAATCTTGAGGCTTATTTTTATACTAACATTTTTCATTATCCAAGTGTTAAACATGTGATATACCAACCTCTATATCAATCACAATGAAATATTCTGAAGAATAACTGTATGAAACACCTATAAAAAAATATTTATATGAAATATATTGATGTGTTATGAACTCTTCATCAATTGATGAATCCATAACCAACTACCACTACTAAAAAATAGGCCTTTAACAGCACTAAAAATGGTCTTTATCAGTGCTAGAGAATCATTAACTACTAGAACAATATTAAAAGCCCTAATATTTTATCAGTGCTAAAAAAGAAGTAATAAAGGGTTCCTTTATCAGTGCTAAAAAAAGAACTGTTAAAGTAAAACATTTATCAGCATTTTTATTTAGTACCTATAAAGGGTTCCTTTATCAGTAATTATAGGATTACTGATAAAGGGTAACATTATAAGAGATTGTAAAAGAACTGATAAAGGGCCCATTTATCAGTTCTTTTAAAAGCATTGATATAGGGGTATACTATAGTGTGTTGTAACAACACATTGTAGCACCGGTGCAATGTGATGTAATAGCACACCGCATCCCCCAAAAAACCACTAGATATAAAAAAAATCAAGGACCAATATATAATTTAAATGAAATGAAATTTACAACACAAATACAAGGAAAAAACTATATTATTTAAAACCTTGATTTATATAATTACATAAGTAAAAATTATTACATACATTCAAAAACATCAACATCCCTTTATCTTTTTATCATGACCTCAAATTATGATATTTTCGAACAAACCATCCCTACTCGAGCGAAATAATTCACATATATAAGAAAGAAAAATCATGTTAGTAATAATAGAAATAAATAAATTAATAGAAAGTGTTAATTTTAAAATAAACTTTGAGTCATAACAAGAACACTATGTATCATATTGATTTGAGTTTGATTATTATATGTTAGACCATTTATTTTTCTCATTCAAGCATTATATATATGAAAATTAATTAAATAATTATAATATAAAGACCCATGAGCGCAACCTAGTGGTTGCATCATGTGGTTGTGTTTAGGAGGTCTTAGTTTTGAGCCTTCTCATGTGCATTCAGGTAGGTTTTCATTTTTTTATCCCCCCTCACTTGGAATATGGGATATAAATAAGTATAAGATAAAAATAATATGGAAATAAATTAAGTAATAGTAGGTATAATTATGAGAATACAATCTAGGGTTGTTTTCTCAGTTTTGGCAACGTGATGCTTGTTTTAAACTAAAATGACACTTGTATATTGAAAAGACACACTTATAGTCATACCAGTCACACCATGATTTGGATTTAGGTTATTTTTATTCCTACATGTCTTAAATTACTTATGTACCATTTTCCTAAAGTATCAAAATAACCCAAATGTGTTTTCTTAGTTTTGAGTATGTTATTTGCCTTTTTTACTAAAATGTCATTTTAAACTCAAAACATTCACTATGAATCATAATGGTCACATCATTTGTTAGTTTTATGTAATACTTATTCCTACATGTCACAAATGAATTATGAATTATTTTCCTAAATTATCAAGAAATTTCAAGTGCATTTTCTCAGTTTTTAGTGAGTGACACTTTTTGAACTAAAATGTTGATTTCAAACTGATAAGAGACACATTGAGTCATACTGGGCACATAGTGTATTTTATTGAGGTGTGGTTGATTTAAACTTATCAAAAAATGATATATGAATCATTTTACTAAAGTATTAAAATAATACGAATGAGTTTTCTTGGTTTTGAGTAGGCCAGTTGTCCGTTTTCACTAAAATTGATGCCAATTTTAAATAAAAAATGCACTTGGAGTCATACTGGTCACAATGTTCATCATATTGAGGTGTGGAGTATTAATAAACATCTCAGATGACTTATGGATCTTTTAAAAAAATATATAAAAACAATTTTAATGCATTTTCTCAGTTTTGAGTATACCACTTTTCTTTTCATACTAAAATGTCATTTTAAACTTGAAAAACGCACTTTGACTCATAACAATCACATAGTGTATCAGTTTTACATGATACTAATTAATATATGTAAAAAATGACTTATAAATTGTTTTTATAAATTATCTAGAAAATATGAGCACATTTTCTTGGTTTTCAATGAGTGACATTTTTTAAACTAAAATGTCTATTTTAAATTGATAACGGACACTTTGAGTTACACCGGGCAAATCATGTATTGGATTGAGGTGTTGATGATTCATACATGTCAAAAATAACTCATGGATCATTTAAATAAAATATCAAAACAATATGAATATGTTTTATCAGTTTTGAGTAGGTTAGTTGTCCTTTTTACTAAAATTAATGTCAATTTTAAATAAAAAGATGCACTTGGAGTCATACTGGTCACACCATGCATATTATTGAGGTGAGGCTAATTAATCAAGGTCTCAAATGAATTATTTATAATTTTCCTAAAGTATTAAAATAATCTGGATTTGTTTGATTATTTTTGAGTAAATCACTTGTCTTTTTTACTAAAATGTCATTTTAAACTGGAAACACACACTTTGACTCATAATGATCACACCATATATCAGTTTGATGTGAAACTAATTTCTAAATTCCACAAATGATTTATGAATACATTTCCTAAATTATCCAAAAAAAATATGATTGCATTTTCTTGGTTTTCAGTGAGTGGAACTTTTTGAACTAAAATAACGATTTTATACTGATAATGGACACTTTGAGTCATATCGAGCACATCATGTATCAAATTGATGTGTGGATAATTATTACAAGTTGAAAATGACCTATGGATAATTTAACTAAAGTATAAAAACAAAACAAATGTTTTTTCTCAATTTTGAGTAGGTTAGTTTTCATTTTTACTAAAATTGACATCAATTTTAAATAAAAAGACGCACTTGGAGTCATACCGGTCACACCATATGTCATATTGAGGTTTAGATAATTCATACACATCCCAAATGAATTATGGATTGTTTTTATAAAGTATCAAAATAATTCAAATACAATTTCTTAGTTTTTATTACATCTCTTGTATTTTTTACTAAAAAGTCATTTTAAACTAGAAACACACACTTTGACTCATACCAATCACATCGTGTATCAGCTTGATGTGAGTCTAATTCCTACATGTCAAAAATGATTTATATATCTATGTATAAAATTATCAATAAAATATAAGTGTGTTTTCTAAATTTTCAATGAGTGACACTTTTTGAACTAAAATTTTGATTTTAAATTGATAATTGAAACATTGAGTCATACTAAGAACATCGTGTATCAGATTGAGGTGAGACTAATTCATACACGTCAAAAATGACTTATGGATCATTTTATTAAAGTAGTAAAAAAATATTAATATTTTTTATTAGTTTTGATTATGTTAGTTGTCTTTTTTATGATAATTAATTCCAATTTTAAATAGAAAGAAGCACTTAGATTCATACCGGTCACACTGTGTATCAGATTGAGGTGTAGCTGATTTCTACACATCCCAAAGTCTGAAAAAAATATTAACTACCAACGTTACCATGATTTCCATTGCCTTTATTTATCTAATTTCAAACACTACATATTGACTCGATTTTATTAGCCAAAAACCTTTCTTGTTGTTGAAAACCATAAAAGAATAGGAAGCTCATGTGCCTATTATATCATGATAATTCACCAAAATTGTCACATTATATTCCTCTAATATTTTTTATTTCAATGAGAGATGTTCTTTCAGACAAGAACATCAGCTCAATATTCATTGTTGGATCTTTAACAAAGAAATGCAATGGAAATCATGGTAACATTGGTAGAAAGGAATATTTAATCACTTCTATAGATTGTTGCAGATAGTTGAAAAAAATATGACTTTCCAAAAGATCCATGAAAAAACTAAATAAGTATTAGATAAAAATAATAATGAAATTAACTTACAAATATTAGATAAAATAATAAAAAAATTAATTACCATTTTGATTGATAAGTGGAGGGAAGTTAAAGGAAAGTGATAAATGCCAACACTATAGGAGTGAAAAGGTTTTGAGGGAGAATAAGTGTTTCAAATTTTTGGTGGAGAAAGGCATGAAAGATAGACCGACCACCCCAACTTGAACAAAATAATTCACCTGTATAAGAAAACAATTCTTATGTGATTAATAGTAAAAAGAAATAAATTTAACATAAATATGAAATAATAAACTAATTCTATGGATACTAATTTTACTATGAAAAAAATAAATATTACCTCTATGATTGAGAAGAGGCAGAATCATTTCTCTTCTTACAAAGGCATTGAAGGGAAATTGAAGGAAATTGATAAATTCCAACATTGCAGGTGTGAAAAGGGTTTGAGGTAGAAGAAGTTTGTGTAAGTTTTAGTGTAGAAAGACATGAAATATAGAAAGACCACCCCAACTCGAACAAAATATACCACCTATAAAAGAAAAAATTATTATATGAGTAATACTAAAAGGAAATAAATTAAACATAAATATAAAATAATAAATTAATTCTATAGAAAATAATTTTACTATGAAAATATCGAGATTACCTCTGTGATTGAGTAGAGGCAGTGTCATTGCTCTTCCAGCAAAGACAGTGGATGTAACTTGAAGGAAAATGATAAATGACAACACTATAGGGGTGAAAAGGTTTTGAGGGAGAATAATTCTATAGAAGTTTAGGTTTAAAAAGTCATAAAATATAGACAGACCACCCCAACTCGAACCAAAGAATCCACCTATATAGGAAAACAATTCTTATGTGAGTAGTAATAAAAAGAAATAAATTAAACACATATATGAAATAATAAATTAATTCTATAGAGAAATTATATTATAACATTAACTTTTACATCTTCCCAAAGAGTCTCCTTAATTATAGTTTGTTCTTCCAAGGGATTGGTAAAATCATCATATAAAGAAGACATTATCTGCATGAGTATTCAAACATTTAATTTAGATTATGTTAATGTAGTAAAGAACATATAATATTATGAGGGAAAACATAGTATATTAAAAAATAATTTTAAATTCTCATTTAACTCTCTTTCTTTTTTTAAAGGTTTTAAGGATTTGGTTCCTCTATCAAGAATCCAAAACCCCTATTTTTGGTTCCATATAATGAATAATACATTTTCTACATTGGTACTCACATGAAATGATTTTTATCTCCCAATTAAAGGGTTATCCTCAATTGAATTTTCATTTGACCTGATATTGTTTTGAGTCTTCAATAGGAAAATTTACCAATTCTTGTTTGTTGGATCAAAGACCTAAAATTCTTGTACTACTTGTGATGCCATTATGAATGGATCATATTTTCCCCCTCCACACTAAAATTCACCTTCACGAAGCCCATTTCATCAACTTTCACTACACTGATATTTTCAACCCATTTGCAATGGAAAATCGACACTTGAAATGTTGTAGAATCTAACTTGTTTATCTGTTCAATAATTCCAAAATATGAAATATTTTCATAAATTAGATTTATATCCTTTGAACCAGATATGTGAATCGCTTCCACTACAAGTTTAACAACGCTATTTTTCATTGTACTATAGTCAACATGTTCTTTTGTAGAGAACATATAAGCATTGATTACAAAACTAGTGTAAGATAAAACATTTGAATTCGGTCCCCTGGATAGCCATTGAAGTTTTTCAGTAATTGAATTTGGATTTTTAGATAAATTCATATAAATTTGATCTCAGAACTATCCTATAAACTATTTACTATGTGTATTTGATATCTATCCTCCAACCCTTGAGGAATTCAATTCTCTATGAATTTATTTGCAAGATTCAATGTATGGATCAACATCCTCACTATTATGTAAAATTTAAAGGATCTCTTTCTCCTTCTCTTTCTCCTACTTTGTTAAGGTAAATGTAACAACAACTCTTTCATAAATACCTTCATTCATAAGGCATCCTACATGATGAGACTTTGGTAGACCGATGCTATCAACACTTGATAGTTAATCAGTACAGAATTCAACAATATATCATTCTGCAAAAAAACCTTTAGGAAAACATTGATTCTTGACATATCCTTTAAAAATATTCATATACCATTCAATGGGATACATCCATCTATAATATATATGACCACATAGATGAACCTCTCTAACCAAGTGAACCATCAGGTGGACTATTATATCAAAGAATGATGGTGGAAGGAACATCTTTAATTCACATAATATGATCTAGACCTCCATATTCATGATTTGAAACTTCATCGGGTATATAACTTTAATGAATATAGCTTTGAAATAGAAGAAAATTCTGGTTAATGTATGCCATAAATTTTGGGGCAGAATGAGATGGAAAGAAACAAGCATCAAATATTACATCAAAACATGATATTCATGTGATTTTAGTTCTTGAAACTTCAAATTATTCATTGAAAAGATATTATTTATATTTTATGAATACCCTAATATAAATTTTACACTATTAAAAAAAATAAAATAAAAAAATCAATTTTTCCTATCTAGATAGAGTGTAAGCTATTGGAGGAAGAAAATTCCACCCTTTACCCTTCACCAGTGCCAACTCTTCCCTTATCCCCATGCCAATAATGTCCAACCTAGCCTTGATGTCATATTTCATTTTTTTTAGAAACATTTAGTAACATTCTAATAACACTATCAAATATTTTTTTTCTATATGCTTGAACTCAAGAAAAGGTATAACATACAAACAATTCCAATATACTAATTCAAAGAAAAACGATCTCTTCTTCCAACCTGATTTCGTAAGGTTTTTCAAAAATAGTTTACCAAAAACAATGTCAATATATTTTACTTTATCAAATATTTGATCACCCATTATTGGAGATGGTGTTGTACCATGTTTGATATTCCCATCAAATGAAGTCATTCAGGATTGGTATTTATGTTGTTGAGGTAAAAATTTATGATGTCCTAAAAACTCAATATTCAAGGAATGTTTCTACCGAACTAAATGTATGTGGTTTTCACAAATGGGACCCCACAAAATTCCTTTAATGCTATATGCTGATAAAATTATATAATCAGGGAAGTCATTTATCATCCCATACAACATGCCCCTCAATGTGAATTCTTCACTTCTATGAGAATCATATATTGTAACACTAGTATCCCACATCAATTTCATATCTTATATCAACAGATCCAAAAAAAATTCTATATGTATGACATCAAGAAAATGTTATACATACAAACAATTACATTATGATAATTCAAATAAAATTGATCTCTTTTTTCAACCTAATTTTATAAGGTTTTTTTGAAAATGGTTTACTGAAACTAGAATCAATATCTCTTACTTCATTGAAAATTTAATCACCCGTTAGTAGAGATGATGTTGTACCTTGTTTGGTATTCCCATCGAATGATATTTTCTGGGATCATTATTTATTTCAACAAGGTAAAAATATATGATGTACTAAAAACATAGTCTTTGGGGAATATTTCAAATGAACTGAGTGTGTGTATTATCCCACATCAATTGCATATTTTCGATCAGTGGAGATAAATAGACATCAATATCATTACCAGGTTTTTTTGGTCAGATATAAGCAGAGACAACATAATGTATTTTCGATTCATGCATAACCATGGCAGAAAGTTATAATTTACCAAAATGATGATTCATGTACTATGATTACTACTCTATACACCAAAAGGATTTATTCCATTTATAGATAACACAAGATGAAATTTTCTTAACTGATTTCCAAATTCAAGATACTCATAATCAATTTTCTTCCACTGAGGAGATTTTTTTGGATGATGTAGGTCCCCATATTTAATTCTTGTATCTGCATGAAATTTCAATTGTCTCATGGTTTCTTGAAATCCATTTAGTCTTCTAAACCATGGAATGATAGGAAAGTACCACATATATTTTAAAGTTCTTGATTCATTTTTCTTGTATCGATCTGCGCCACACCGAAGGAATTTTATGAGTGATTTATGGTCCTTACAAAAAAATATACAATCATTTGGATAAGATTTTTTTAGATATCATTACCATTGAACGTAGAAATCATTTAATATTATATGATCGATATGGTAGTGAATTTTCTTCTAGTATCATTTTATTCAGGAGACCAAGTAGTTCTGTAAAGCTAGTGTCACTCCATCCGCTGCTATAATTCAAATTATATAACTTTAATACAACTGATAATGTTGTGTATTTAGTA
Source organism: Viscum album (assembly GCA_963277665.1). NCBI lineage: Eukaryota > Viridiplantae > Streptophyta > Magnoliopsida > Santalales > Viscaceae > Viscum > Viscum album. Next base: position 227,819,241 of record OY728129.1, on the reverse strand, counting down.
CAACAAGTATACAATGGTCTCTTATCATAGATATTTAACTTATCAAACAACTTTGGACAATCATGAAGGTCATTTTCAACTATCATTGTCATTTCTTCCATGCAATCTCCATCTCCATTTACACTAGAATTCATATAAAATGATCTATAAACCACAGTATGATCCCAATCAGTGTGCATATTCAGTTTTCCCCATGTTTAGTCCAACATTTATAGCTCTAATCTATTCTATAAAAAATTAAATTTTCTTCCAACTCTTCCAGACAAATTTTTCTTGAATAACAATAATGTAAACATAGAATTTTTTTTGATAAGGGTTGTATGCATGATCTATTTCAAACTTGATGAACTATTTAACTTCATCTTCATACTCTTTTTTCAAATGATTATCATGCATCAATTTTTTATTCATATCCATCTCATTAGGTTCTTAAAATATTAATTTTGTATAATAAGTAAATACACATAAGATATTCATTATCAAAAGTGAAATTTATAGATAATTTTAATAAGGGAAACCCAACATTTGATTGTTTCAAAGAATTTCAGTATGCTTTGAAGAAAATGGGTAATTGAATTTAAGAAAAGAATTACCCCACTATGGTAGGTGTTATCCTTTGAATTCCTTCAAAGGTGAAAGTTATAAACAATGGTCATCCTCGTCAGCTCATCTCCCGAACAATTATCATTGCATTTTTTTGTTTGACACACATTCACCATCTCTTGTGGATATGCACATATGTTGCTTGGAATACTCTAAGTAGTAGTCATCTATGGGATGACTAATGCTCAGAGTGGTATAAACAACATAAAAGAGATGGGGGATGAGTCTCAAGAAATAAATTTCAATAATAACTATTCGAGAGATGCAGCTAATGAGGAAGACAGTTGTACTTCATTGTGTTCTCTAAAAGAGGTAATTGCTCCCATTTGTGAGAATTACACCATTGACACTAGTTATTAACTCGTGGCCTATTGAAGGTGAGATTTGAGGGACATAACCATTCTTTTCAATGATTCAAGGGGTCTCGGTGGGAATATAATATAAAATTTTAGTCATAATGAAATAAATAATAGTAATTATGGAAGATATAGAGGTTTTAAGTTAAATGAGAGATGACCCACCCTGAGAAATAGTTTCGAAGTGAGACGAATCTTTATAAGTAAAATTGGAAGATGAATTTCAACCATTGAATGAAATATATTAAAATAAATTTGTAAAATAAAATTGTATAATATACTTATGTAATATATATTTGTATAATATATATTTGTATTTTATAATATATATATTTGTATCTTTATTTATGTAATATATATCTTTATTTGTATAATATATATTTTTATTATATATATTTTTTGTAAAATAATATATATTTGTGGTTATATAATATATATATTTGTATAAAATAATTGTATAATATATAATATATAATATATAATATATATTTATTTACATATAATATAATATATATAAATATATAAAAAATTTGTATTTTTTTCATTTTATACATATAAATTTGTGTAACATATTTGTATAATATATATTTTTAAAATATAATAGTATAATATATTTATATCATATATTTTCATAATATATTGGTATAATATATTTCTATAATATATATTTGTATAGTATAATATATATTGGATTTGTATAATATATAGATTTGAATAATGTATTTGTATAATATATATATTATATATATATGTATTTGTATTTTTAAAATATGCATGTGTGTGTGTCTGTATATGTGTGTGTGTGTGTAATATATAAATATATAATATAATATATAAATATATAATATATAATATAAATATAAATATGTATTTTTTATATATTTGTATCTTTTCAAATTCATGCATATAAATATATAAATATTTAACATATTTATATATTTAATGTGTTAAATCCATTTAATACAAAATTATTAATATACACACATACATACATATACATACATACATACATATACATACATACATACATACATACATACATACATACATACATACATATATATATTACACACACACATACACACATATATATTGACATACATAAATAGAAATGTATTTATAAACATGTATATGGGTCTGTGTGTGTGTGTAAATATAATTATATTATAAATTTATCAACATATATATATATATCATTATATTGACTTGTTTCAGGTGAGGTGGGCATGCACCCAACTTTCATTCCATATACCCTATGGTCGAGTCTAACATGAAAAGAATTTTTTGTTTGGTGTTGTCTGTGTGTAGAAGAGTGGCGGTGGTCACCTGTGCTGGTAGTAACGAGCACTTGAAGGGGGGGGGGGGCAGTCAAGTGCAGAAGGATGCACTGCACCAAAATTTTCATTTAGTGGCTGTTTAAACTGCCGCTAAGTCATTCTACGATAGTTTTAGAAAACTGCCACTAAATCCTGTATCAGTAATCAATTAGCGGCGGTTTTTTAAAACTATTGCAGAATGATTTAGCGGTGGCTTCTTTTTTTTTCCCCGTTTAGCGGCAGTTTAAACTGTTGCGAAATTATTCTTATTTTTTTTTTTTTTTTTTATTTTCTTAATTAGTTAATTTTATTTATTATTTATTACTATCATGTCATGCCCATCTCCATGCACAAGCCCATGTCATATATAGAAATTCTACGTTGGGTGAGATTTGAACCTCTTACCTCTTGGTTATTCTCCAAAGACTTTACCACTCCAACAGGCTCTTCATGTGGTTAATAAATCAAATATATATATATATATATATATATATATATATTGAAAAAACAAATAATACATAACAAACAAATACACACTAAATAATAAATATATAATATATAATATGTAATATATAATATATAATATATAAAGTATAACATATAACACATCGTATATAAGTAATATATAAATAATAAATTAATTAAAAAATAATTTAATATATGATAAATAAATAACAAATAAATAACAAAATAACAAATAATAGATAAATAAATAAATAATAAATAATAAATAATAAATAAAAAATAATAAATAACAAATAATAAATAATAAATAATAAATAGTAAATAATAACTAATAAATAATAATTAAGAATTGATCATTAAGAATTAAGAATTCATAATTAAGAATAAATATTTAAAAATTTATAAATAATTAATCAATTATTAAGAAATTATTAATAAATAAGTAATTAAGAATTAACAAATAATAAATAATTAATAAATAAATAATAAATAATAAATAAATAATCAATAATTAATAATCAATAATAACTAATAATTGATAATTGATAATTAATAATTAATAATTAATAATTAATAATTGATAATTAATAATTAATAATTCTTAATTAATAATTAATAATTAACAATTAATTTTTAATATTTAATATTTAACAAATAATTACTAAATAATAAATAATAATTAATTAATAATTAATAAATAATTATTTAATAATTAATTAATAAATAATGAATAAATAATAAGTAATGAATAAATAAATAAATAAATGGTAAATGAATAATAAACTAAAAATAAATAAATAAATAATAATTAATTTGTATATTAAAAATAAATTAATAATTAATGTATACATGATTACTAAATAATAAATAATTAAATATTAAACATTAAATAAATAAATAAATAAATAAGTAAATCAATAAATCAATTAATAAATAAATTGATAAATATATTAATAATAAATAATAAATAACAAATAATAAATAATAAATAATAAAAAATAAAAAATAAAAAATAAATAATAATTGATCATTAAGAATTAATAATTCATAATTAATAATTAATATTTAAGAATTTATAAATAATTAATAAATAATTAATAAATAATTAATAATAAATTAATAAATAATTAATAAATAAATAAAAAATAAATAAAAAATAAAAAATAGTGAATATTGAATAAATAAATAAGTAAATAATGAATAATAAACAAATAATAAATTAATATTTTGTAAATTAGAAATAAATTAATAAATAATAAATAATAAATAATAAATAATAAGTAATAAGTAATAAAGAATAGAGAATAAAGAATAAATATATAAATATATAAATAAATAAAAAGATAAATAAATTAATAATTAATAATTAAAAATTAAAAATTAAAAATTAATAATAACTGATAACTAATAAATAATAATTATTAATTAATAATTAATAATTAATAATTAATATTTAATATTTAATAATAAATATTCAATATTTTATAAATAATTAATAATTAATAATAATTAATTATTAATTATTAATAAATAAATAATAAATAATAAATAATAAATTAACAATTAATAAATAATAAATTAAGAATAAATAAAGAACAAATAAATAAATAAATAAATAAATAATAACTGAATAATAAACTAATGATAAAATAATAATTAATAACTAATTAATAAATTAAAAATAAATTAATAATTAATGTGTATATAATAACTAAATAATAAATAAATAGATATTAAATATTAAATAAATAAATATATATATCAACAAACAAATAAATAAATAATAAATAATAAATAATAAATAATAGATGAACAAATAATAATAATAATTAATTAATTAATTAATTAATAAATAAATAAATAAAAAATAAATGAATAATTAAATAATTAAATAAATAAATCATAAAACGTTAAGAACATCTGAAAACCCTAAAAACACTAAAATAATGATAAAATATGATCCAAGACTCTTTTTTCAGTGCCACAACTAGTAAAATCAAATATCATGAAATGAGCTTTGATATGATATGTGGTACAGGCCGAACAGACACTTGGATCAAAAGTTATAAATGTTTGAATTTTAAGAAATCAGGGTCTGCAACTAAAACCTCTGTTATGGAGGTCTTATGAGCCTTTCTGGATGAATAAAAAGAGGTACAATACTCAAAGAGTTGGTACCAGACCTAAATGATATAGAGATCATCACAGTCTTCGATTTGATATGTGGTAGAGCCTAAACAGACACCTGGATTAAAAGTTATGGTCGTTTGAAGTTCGAGTTCGATTTTCGACTTTTGAAATTTGAATATATATTTTTTTCCTTTCATTATCACATGATTTAAATCTCACTTTATTTTATCTCATTTTATAATCTTTGATTTGACTAGTTGTGGAGCTGAAATAGACTCCTAGATCATAAGTTACAGTCATTTGATATCGAAGTCTGTTTTTCAACTTATCGAAGATTTGTTTTCAGTTAAAAAATATTATTTACTAATAATTATAAATATTTAGTAATTGACACATTATAAATAATTAAAATTATAAATAATAAACTATATTTCATTGTAAATAATAAATAATAATTAATAAATAATAAATATATTTTTTAATTCTTTCCCTTCAATTTTTCAGTGGTTTTGAAAAAACCACCTTTAAAAAAATTGTACCTTTTTTGGAAGAAAATTTAAAAACATTTAGCGGCCGTTTTTTCACGGCGGTTTTGAAAACCGCAACAAAAAAACCGCCGCTAAAACACTATTTTATTATAGTGAGGGAACAAGGCAGATGAGATTTCTTATGTTTTAAAATTATGAAAAAATTTAAGGGGTCGACGATCTCATGAAGTATGAGTCAATGGCATTGGGGTGGGCATGTTGCATAGAATCGACAAGCGGTGAGGGTGGGGAGTGCAATGAATGATAGTGTTATTCCCTTTCAAACAAACATCCCCAATAAACATTATTGACCATAGGGATATACCGACGATAAAGAAAGAATTGTGTTAAAAAAACAAAAATAAATATCTCCAAACAAGTAATCAATGAGCGAGGAAGAGGAAGAGAAAATAAGATACCATGGATTGAAGCTTTGAATCGTTCAAGTGAAAGTAGAGATATTGAAAACCTATAAAACGTTCGAGCCTTGGATTCATTCGACCCTTAATCGTTCAAGCCTTGTATTTGAGCCTTGAAATTGTTCGATCCTTGATTGAAGCCTTGATTCAAACTTTGATTCACAGAGGAGGAGTACCGGTCGAGGGTGGCTTCCGTAGGAAAGGTTCAGATATTACGATGAGTTCTCAACTGGTTAGGGTTATCTAAATAGACCGAGACACTTTTATTAATGTTTTTTTAGCGTTGATAAATCTATATCTTTATCAGTGCTAAAAAATTGCTGATAAATATTGCTTTTATCAGTGCTTATTACTTAAACACTAATAAAGGATTTATAACTATAATTATAAATATTTTTTTGCAAATATATTTATATAATTGTATATATATTTAATAAATATATATAAATATAAATATAGTAAATAAATTCTTTATTTACATATATTTATTATAATTATATAAATACCTTAAAAAAATAATATTTATACCATTATATAAATTTATATAAATATATACATATATATATAATAAATATATATAAATACAATTATAGTAAATATATTCATTATTTAAATAAATTTATTATAATTTTATAATTATTTAAATATATATAATTAATTATTTATAATTATATAAATACTTTTTTAAAAAATAATATTAATTTATTTATAATTATAAAAATATAAATATATAAAAATAGTAAATGTACATTTATAAATATATTTATTTTTACATATTTTCTAAAAAATATGATTTTTAACATTATTAATGAATATTTAATCTTAAGTGCATGTTTGTTAAAAATGAGTGAAATTGAATAATTAAAAATGAGTACACTTTAACAATATTAAAAAAATGGATGAGTTTTATTAATAAAATATAAATTATTGAAAAAATATGGGTATACATTTAAATAAAGATGAATATATATTGAAAATATTAAAACATAGTGCATAAATATATATAAAATAAATAATAGAAATTGATTAAATTCCTAAAAAAATATTTGTGTGCGTGCATTGTATATGAAAATGAATTATTTACGTATATGTTAAATCAATATAACACACATTTGATCTATATTAAATTGAAAAATTAAATGACATTCAATTATGTCTATTACTCGATGCAATTAGTCAATATTTTTAATTTATATTAATTTTTAATTATAAACCATTATTCATTAAATATATTATTATTTAATGTAAAGCATAAATATTTTGTATTATATAAATCATATTTATATACAATAATATATATCTATATATTTAATATATAATATTTATTAACATTATCAATAATTGTTTAATTAATAATATGTTTCATATTTTTCACAATTTACTTATTTTTAGTTTTTAATCTTTAATTTTCATTTTACATATATTTATATATTTAATATATACTATTTATTAGTATTTATAATTTATATATAGTATAATCAATTTATTCATTTTAATCAATAATTATTTAATTTGTAATTTTTTTAATATTTTTCAATAAATCATTTTTATTTTTTATTTATTTAATTACTACATTTTATACGGACATTTATCGGTGCTAAAAAAGCATTGATAAAGGATCCATTTATGGGCACTAAAAATAAAGCGATGATAAAGGATACCCTTTATCAACACTAAAAATAAAGTACTAATAAAGGATTCCCTTTATTATCAATGATAAAATACACCCTTTATCACTGCTTGTTTTAGCGCTGATAAAATCCGCCTCTATCAGCACTTTATTTCTTGCACTGATAAAGACCATCACTGTTAAAGGCCAATTTTCTAGTAGTATTATTTAGAGGTTCATACCACTACACTATTAGTTTAGGTAGTGCTTGTGAGAGATAACTGTCCCACAATAAACATATAATCATGTGGATAAAGAAAAATCTTTTGATTATCACAAGGAATCATAAAATACTAATTGTTCTTCATGCTTTATTTGATGCACCATCCTCTAAGATACCTATCCTTATATGATCTTACACGATCTGGTTAAGGAATATCTTCACTAACTTTCATAAAAAAAACATCATATATACCTTCTCATTTTCATGATGATCTCAAATAATTTCTATCCTTTATAATAATTCCAAAACTTTATGTAAGGAACACATCATAATCTTCCCCATGAGTATCAAATCTTTTATGCTTGAGTATGGTTGAACTTTGGAAACAAGTCCAATATGACGTCATCAATATCCTTCAAGTACATTAATCTTCACAATGTTTTTGAAATTCTTCATGCTAGAATATAGACAATGCTTGATCATTGACAATTCTTGAACATTAACAATAAATACAACATGACAACTAGACATACATGGAATTTATCTTTCATGACATGCACGGGCATATCAATTTTTTTTCAAAAATCCAAAATCATAATATTTAAAAAAAATCATATACTTATTTCCTTTTCTCAGTGGATGTGACAATTATCACTTTTCAAAAAATGTAACCAACTTAAATTATTTTCATATATTTTTCTTTATATTTTTATATATAAAAATTATTTGGTGGTTTAGTTAAAATTTATTTTTTATAAAGAGAAAAATATATATATTTGAAATAATATATTTTTTAAAATGTATTATTTTATTCTTTATAAACACAATCTTTTCAGTTCATCATTAAAATTTAATTTTTTAATAGTGTAAAATGAATCTAAAAATTATGTATAAAAATCAATAAAAATTTATATATATTTATTGAAAGAGAAAGAGTGATATTTTATTTTTTAAAATATTGAAATTGACAAAATTTTTTAAAATTTTGGATAGATGGAATGACACTTATGGGAGGAGGGAGTGGTTATATGCTTTTTTGTGGTGATGATAGAGGGGAGATATGAGAGAGGGTGATGAGTTGGTATAATGTGTGGTGTGAAAATGATTTGTTAGATTACCATGAATCTTTATTTTATGAATACAATCAATAAAGGTTTTAAATCACTAAAAGTATTTTTATATTTTGATTTATTTTGTTCATTCATCAAACCCATAAACTCATTGATTTTATAGGTCTTTCATAATCATATTTTAAGAACAATTTGTTTTAAATTTTTTTAAATTTTTTAATTCAAATTTGAATATTATAGTTGATTTTAATGAAAAATATATTTTATTTTATTTAAAATTTTGTTAGTTCATTTTCAATTGATCATTTTTTATAAGTTCATTGAATAGTTGAAATAATTTCATGCCCACCCATGTATATTTATATGCTTATATTTTAAATAGATATGAAGAAAATGATTCCAATAAATCAAAAACTATTTTTTTATAATAAATCATTTATAAATTAACTGAAAATAATATTTTAAAAACATTAATGAAACCCTGTATAAGAAAATAATAACTTTTACCAAACTTTCATAATCTAACATATTATTAAAGCAAGAAGTGGGATGATTCAAGGTAGGTCCAATTAGATCAGTTAAATTGATTGGAAAATTTGTTTTTATTATTTTGTTTATTTTTAAAATTATGTTGTGGTTTATTATATATTTTCATCAATTATGATTTACTTTTATTATCATATAATTATTTCAATGAGATTAAATTAAATATTTTTTATTATAACCCATAATTTTATAATTATATATTTCTATATTCTTTAATTTTAAATTCTTTTAAATTAATTTTTTTATCTGTTAAAATGTTATATATTTATTCCTTAAATTAGAATGGAGTCTCACATTGAAAATATAAGAATTGAGAGAGTATAGTTAAGCATATGGAGGGATGGTACAATATCATATAATGAAATTAATATAAAAGTTATCAAATTCATCTATAAATGTGTGTATTGAAAAGGTATTTGTAATGAATTAAAAATTTATGGGTTGTTGGTTTTAGAAGGAATTTGAAATTTTGGTCTTGGAGTAGGGGATGGTTTGAGTAATTAGATTCAGAGTGAGAATATGAGTGTTTGTACCTCCCTAGGGGATATTTTTTGGATGTGTTTGACTAGTTTCATGAGGCCTAAAAGAAATATCAGGTGATCAGGGGAAGGTAGATCCAATGGTAGAATAATAACATTTCTTTAGTTACCATTAGATACCCAGTAGAGATCCACCAGGTACCTGGTGGATGAGGCAAAGGGGTTGTAGCTGTAGGAGTTCAATTGAGTATCTAGTGCCTCACTACGTACCTGATGGTGTCTAACTGAGTACTCAGTAGGTTTTGGGATTTTTTAGCGGAGGAATGGTGATATTTTCACCATAATCCTCTTATATTCTTAATTAGGGTAGGAATTGGGAATGACCTTTCTTAGCTATCCATTTCACCCATTTCCCCCTCTCTTCCCCCATGGATCACCCTCGATGTGGGGCATTTCAAATGGATTACCATAGTGATTTAAGGTGTGATTACTCTCCCTCTTCTTCCATCCTTCCTATACATTGTTGTCTCTAATTTTTTTCATGTCAAAGTTAGGGATTTGAGTGATTATTCTACCAAATCATGGTGTAATTGTCTTGGTCAAAAGGTGATTTTGTGTGTGGTTCATAGAAGAGAACCCAAAATGATATTTTTTTGCTGTTATTTAACTTTTATCATAAGGTACTTCACATGATGAATTTATTAAGTCATTTAAATTTAATTGGATTAAATTGATGGTGGATAAGTTCTCAACTGATGGATATTTTACTCATAATAATGTTGAGAGTATGCCATGGACCTTACAAGTGCAATTGGTTGTGATTTAGGTGCAACAATATGGATCAATGAGTTTTTATAGGTTATGATGATTAATTTAAATTTTATAATTTATTATAAATCATTATTATTAATTAATCAATTGTTATTCCTAGGGATAAGGGATCGGGCTGTCAGCATGGTTTGTCTCGGGCTTGGATGATATTGTCTTGAAGATAATAGCTCCTATATGGAGGCAGGTGGTCCCTATAATACTTAACCACATGCATGTTTATACATGATTTTACACTCTTGCTTGGGGTTTCAAGGCTGGGTATATTAGATTTCAAACATAAGTGACATATATAAATAATTAATATGCTAAGTGACTTCTAGGATTATATAAAGTAATCCACTATGAGTTAAGGAAATTGGAACTGCCTGCTGACTATGAATCTAAGGGGGTGAGGACGATGGATGAGTTTATGAGAGTCCTGAGGTAAGTCTTGGGGATGTGATAATCTGCGGGTTTCCTAGGTTAGTCCTCATAGAGATAGTATCATAGGTAAGAGGGTATTAGGATGACAGAAAATGAGTGAGGTTGTAATACATCTAACTTATAGTTGGGAGTAACAATTTGGGGGTGTATAGTAACCATAGTGCATATCGTGAGCATGTTAAGTCCTTTAGAGATTAATGTGGTGTGAAAAGAGGGGTTTCCTCTGGATGATTGGTTTGAGACTCCCTTGTGGGAGTCATGTTATAGTAACCTAATATGGGTTGTAAGATTTGGATAGGGTGTAGGACCAACCCGTAAGGGTTTGGGTCAGATGAGGCCTTAAAGTAGCGTGGTCATCATAGGGTGATGCATGCAGGTTGATATCAATGAGTGGAGACCATGTTGGGTCCAAGTAACCCATTGTATTTACTCATAAGTAATATGTGAATGTTTATGGGTTCAATATTATATGCTTGTGTGTTTGATTTTGGCATGAGGATATTAGCCACAAGGCTAGGTGGGTGATGATATGGGCTTTGAGGGTAGAACTAGGTCAATAGCGACTAGTGTTGTGTTGTGATCTAGTTTTGTGAGTTCCTTATAGTTTGATATTCTAAATGAGATCTAGGTCCTGGCCACATGATCCATTGTCACTACCACAAAACTGAGTTTCCGTAGTGCCAACCTTTAACAATGCTAAAAAAATCATTGATAAAGGTACCCCCTTTATCAACGCTTTTTTAACACCGTTTAAGGGTCCCCCTTTATCATCAATTTTTTTATTAGCATTGATAAAAGGGGTTGTCTATCAATTTTTTTTACTAGTGCTATTAAAGGATATATTTCAAAAAAAAATCATTAAAAAAATACATTAATTTATAAATATATAAATATATAAATATATTTATATTGATATAAATATAATATGTTTTTAAATATATTTTAGATAAGTATAAATATAAATTTACATTTAATATATAAAAAATTTAGTGAAAATGGATTAAAAATATTATTAATTAATTAATTGCTAATTATCATCAACTAATAATCATTTAAAAACAATTTTAAGACAAAAAAATCGAAAAATTAATAAAAGATTTAAAATAAGTTGAAAAAGTAACTCAAACTTCAAATGACCATAACTTTTGATTCGGACATCTGTTTGAGCTCTACAACATATCAAATCAAAGCCTATAATGATATCTACACGCTGGAGAAAAAAGAGAGCCTTTTGTCGTAATTTTTGAGCAAAAAATTTCCCAAAGTCCTCCAAAACTAAGTTTTTAGTCGAGATACCCAATTTTTTTAATATTTGATAGAATTTCAGCCTCGTTTCAGGGGGTATTTTTCCCTTTTTTTAGCGAGGAATGAATTTATTCTAAGGGATTACATTCATATTGATATTATGGATTTAAAATTTTATCATTTTTCACAATGTAATGTTATTTATAATTAAATATATAACAATATATAAATATTTTTTATATATTCACAAAAAAAAATTAATTTTATAAATAAATATTCAAACATATTTACATATAAAGTATATTTATCAATATATAAGCCTTATAATATCCTTTTTATTTAAAATAAAAATATATTTATATTTATATACCTATGTAATGTGTGTGTGTATATATATATATTAGTGTGTGTCTGTATTAACAAACTGATATATGTTATCTATATAATCTATCATATGAATATACATATGAATATAAATATGAATATACATATGAATATACATATGAATATACATATGAATATACATATTAATATACATATGAATATACATATGAATATACATATGAATATACATATGAATATACATATGAATATACATATGAATATACATATGAATATACATATGATTATATAATATATGTATATATATATATATATGAATAATTATACTTACAAATACACATACATACATAAAATATATACAAGTGTATGTATGTTGTATATATGTTGTATATATATATATATGTATTTATTTTTTAACACACAAAAAAACATATTTTATAAATGTATTTAAAACTAATCTTATAAATATATTTTAATATACAAATAAATATACAAATAAAAAAAATATAACTAAATATATATAAATAAATAAATAGATATTAATATATATTAATATACGAATAAAAAATATATATTAATATAACTAAATATACATATATACATACATACATACCTACATACATATATATATTAATATAAATATATATTAATATACAAATAAATATAAGTAAATATATATATAAATAAATAGATATATTAGTAAATGGAGAACAAAGCAACATGGGGGAGTGGTAAAGGGTCTAGGCGTGCAGGGGAGAGGTCTCGAGTTCGAATCCAGGGGGAGGTAGAGGCATGTAAAGGGGGGATAGTGCTGTTAACGGGTGGGTAGATAGCACTGTTAAAGGGGGTGGCGGGGGCGTAGGTGGGTGCAGTTCAGGGCTAGCGCTGTTTGGGGGGGGGGGTCAAGCACTGTTAAAAGGTTTCTCTGATTCAAAGTTTTTTTTTAATTTTTTTGACTTTTATTTGTGATTTTTTTAGCGCTGTTAAAATGGTCCTTTATTATTGTTTTTTTGAGCACTGATAAAAGGGACCCCCTTTATCTTCATTGAGATAAACAAATTTTTTTATCATTGTAAATTCCCTTTTCTAGTGGTTTTAAAGGCCATATTTGTAGTAGTGGGTGTACATATTGGATGGCTAAGATTTCATGATTGTTGTTGTGTGTATGTTCCCAATTGTGATACTGTGAAATATGATGATACTTGATGTGAGGATTCACCATAAGTGAGAGGGTTTCATAATGGTCCACCTTGAGTGAGAGGGTTCCATTCCAGGATTTGATATATACTATGGGATATGGTGTGGGCCCTACCATAAGTGAGAGGGTATTGGCATGGACCACCCTGATTGAGAGGGTTTTAGTTTGGGATGTGACTGTGAGACCCACCCTGAGTGAGGGGGTGGGGGTCAATGTGTTCTGGAATGGATCTTGATACGAGACCCACCATGAGTGGGAGGGGATCCATCAATATGTTGTGGAATTGTGGAATGAGATGAGGTATGTGACCCTACCCTAAGTGAGAGGGTATAGGTTGATATGTGATATGTCAACTGATTATGAGAGGTAGGGTAAGGGTTAGGTTTTTCAACACAAGGTGATTGTTTATCCAACATAGGTTGTTCTAGGTAGGTTCAGGTATCATGGTGTCCTAGTTATTACAAAATGACCCAACATGCATGCTTGTATATAGTGCATTTTTTTTCAATTTTTTTATTTTACATACACATCTATATGATAGAGTGCATTATGGTTACTTGGTGTGACCCTACTGAGATATATTTCTCACAAACAGCATGAGCACTCTAGTGTGCATGCATTACTTATGTTGGTATGAAGGCTAGAGAATAAAGTTTTTAATAGAACAAGTTAGAGCATCATTACAAGTATTAAGGATGGGGTTGAGGTGAGGCTCACAAATTTTAGTGGAGCATTATTATATATTTTTATCCATTGTTTATTGTGTATATGTGATCAGCATAATGGAAAATCAGTTGGGATATATGACTGGATTACTGTATACTCATTTGTTATGATATGTATTTTTATTTATTTTATTATGGGTTTCTCTGGTTTTAATCCCTTATGAGCACTCTTATTTTTTATTATAGATTATGTTTGGTTATTTATCGGTTATTAATGATACTAATATTGAGCGTATATTTTTCCCAATGTCGATCATAGACAATCACCACTAGTTAGAAACCTATAACATATAGGGAGGTTCACCCAAGGTGTTTTGGTGCTACAACTAGGGTATACAAATCTATAAATATGTTGGATCATGTGATAGACCTTGGGATAGTGAGTCATGAATACCTTTCCGGTGTTAAGACTAGGTTACCAGGGTTATAGGGTTATTGTTTCTATTTTTCATTGTTACAGTTGATATATTTCTTTAAGTATGATGTGTTTATTTAACATTGTATTTATTTTTTTTACTTTGGAATAGAGTGGAAAGAGGAATTCATACATGCATCATATTTGGAATGCAGGATTCATATGACATTTGTGTGTGGTTGATTATGATGTAAATATAGGGGTTAAGTTATTAAAAGTGTCAAAAACAAATTATATAGTGTTTTTTATATATCTTGTTATTGGAATTATTCACAACTGGTCTATAATATATTTTGATGATAGGTTATGTGTATTTTACTATAGAATACAACCAGCGACCTACAAAGAATTATTAATTATGTTAGTGCATTTAAAAGACTCAAATATGACCGTTAGAAATTAAGTTAAAAGCAAAAAAACTGATTAAATAATGGTGTCATGGTCTGTCTAGAAACAATGTCACATGGAAACGGTGTCACCATGAAATGGTGTCTTCTTTTTTTCCTTTGAGAGATGCGACAATCATGATGGAATAGTTATATTAAGATCAGGAACCGGTAGCATAGATGCAGTGTTAGGATAATGGTGTTTGGTCTTTTTCCAAACTTCTAACAGTGTCTTAGCAAGGAATCGGTGTCACAGAATTCATGAGATCTGAAACTGGTTACGATGTCTGGTCAATGTGTTTGGGTCACGGTGTCTGGTCACAGTGTTTGGGTACTTTTATAGAAAACCAGAACCGGTGGTAGACTCATGGTTTCTCAGACTTAGCCAAATATCTGTAGACAAACTTAAGCAGTAATATTCACCAAATGAATTATACTTAATCATTCATAAAAGAAACTATTACAGACCAAGGTTTAATATAGATTACAATAATCAGTCATGTTTTGTAAGAATCAATATCTTTGGAAAATTTATTTAAATCATAAAGAAACCAAGCATATATACATGATATGAAATATATTAAAAATAAGTAACAATTTGTGATCATTAAAACATGATTAAAACATGAGGATTACAACATTTAACCTAGGGGAAACACAATTTTTAAGAAAACACTTTAGGGATCCTACTCTAATGATAATCATATAAGTCCTTTGGATCTAGAGTAAAATGGGAAAATGAGAAACGACATCGAGTCTCTGAGATAAGGTCGCTGGGTGTATTTTTTTTAATAAATAAAATCCATTTTCAATTACAATAAGTTCTATGCATATTGATTTTCATTAGAAATATGGATAAGAAAAATTAAAATAAATTGCCTGGTAAAAAACGAGCTCATTTAGGTGAGGATAATTTCAAACCCAAATAAATAAGGAGACAATTGACTTATTTAACTATCATTTGAGTTGAATCAATGAAGTGATGAAATAATAATAATAATAATAATAATAATAATGGATTCTCAATTTATGGAATCTAGGGGAGAGTAATTACTGATGGTATCTCTCGTTAAAGTTTTAATTATACTTTTATCCAACTAATTTCACTCCTAGAACTAAAACCCATTTTTAATAGAAATAAGGTAGTTTGTTATATTCTTATAGGAGACATGATTTTTAAAAAAATTAAGGTATTTATGGTTTCCATTGACTCAGACTCACTTAGACTTAGGTAGGATGGTCCTTTATTTTTTCAAAATTTTTTCAATAAGTAAAACACATTGAATTATCTAGGAGTGCAATTGATTACGTGTGGGGGAGTTTGATGTGTCCTTTTATTCTCTCTCTTTTATACAACAATTTTCTTAAATAATTGTTTTTTATTATTAAAATATTTTTTTTAATAATTAAAAATTGTTTTCAATTTTATATTATATTCTTTAAATTATAATTTGTTGTTAAAATTATATTTTTAGTATTTATTTTAGTCATTTTAAAAATTTTATAATTAATTAACTAATTCTATTGTAATTAAATTTTTTATTATTCAGTTTTTATTTAAGTTATAATTTCTCATTTTCCTTTATTTTAATTCTTTCATTACATCATTTTTTTGTGTTTTTTTAAAATATCAATATCAATTTTTTTTCTCATTTTCAATTTTTTATTTTTTTAATTGTTTTTGTAATTAATAAATTCTCAATTTGTTTCCTATTTATTTTTATTTAACCATTTAACTTATTCTAATTGTGTTTGTAATAAATTTTTTGTTCTTATGTTATTTTTTATTTTATATATTAATTCATCTATTCAATTATTTTATCATTTTATTTTTTTAATAAATAAATCTCATTTTGGTTTTAATATTTTAAATAATTATGTTTAATTTTTTAATTCTATGATTTTATTAATTATGTTAATTAATTTAAGAAACTTGACAATGATTTTTTTTGTTTTAACAAATTAACTTTTATGAATTTATTTTGTTTAAATGTTAAAATAAGTCACCAAATTGAAATGTGAAATAAATTATGTGCTGAATAATTGGAACCCAAATAATTTGATATTTAACTATTTATAATGCGAATTTTAATGTTTTAATTTCTTTTTTAATTTTAGTTAATTTATTTTTTTGAGTTAAATTAATTTATTACCTTAATTTGTAAATTTATATTGTTTGATTTGTTTTTAGGACTTACTGCCAAAACCGAGGACCTTCCACCAACAATGATTCACCACCAAATTTACCTGTCGATAGTCTTCACCCACCATTGGACCCAATGGTGGCTCCCAAAACACTATTGGAAACTCCCAATAGTGACTCAAAAGAGTCACCATTACACCTCCTCCAATGAGGACTCATTGAGTCACTGCAAACACCCACGACCCACTATTCTCCCAAGCCACCTTCCGTCGCCACCACCAATACCCTTTCACCCACTACTGCAATATGAATGAGGACTCAATTGAGTCACCACCACCCACCTTCAACGGTGATTGCTAACCCAACACCTCCCCTCCTCCAGCCATCGCCATCAACTAGAACCAATAGTAGAACAACAAAATACAACAAGAACAATTTTAACATGAGTTGAAGAAAATCATCAAAGAAAGTAGAAATTTTTTCAATGGAAGTAAGGTAATAAACCAACGAAGACTCCATTTTAAATTACCAGAAACCCGAAGAAGATGAAAACTCGAAATACCCCAATTCAACAACAACTGGACCTACAAACCTTGCATACCACAGATGAAGAACACCGCCCGAGCCTGCGCACGAACCACCGGACCAGCGATGCACTGTCGCCTGATTTGTCGAGCTGAATTTACCCTTGCATGCCATCAGGGATTCCAGACCCCATCCTCACCCCACCAGATCTTCTGAATATGATCCCTCTCCACTTTTAACCACCAAAAACAGCCTTCTCGGTGACGCTGCTTGTCGTCGAAGTCACTGAATACCACTAGTCCCCCTCTCGCAAACACGTGACCCTCTCAGCTTTCTTGAACTAGTGAAAACCTAACCCCCACACCCCTCTTCAACTGTCGAGCACCCCCCCTCTTTGGATCGATTTTTCACCCCTCCCCCTCTCTTATTTTCTTTCTTTTTCTTATTATATATAATTATATAATAATAATAATAATAAAATAAATTTATGTATATTAGGTGTATGTATATATTAATACTTGTATTTATGTATATAATTATAATATATATAATAATTATTATATTAATATTTTTTATATTTATCTAATAATTTCAATAATAATAATTTTATGTTTATGTAAATAAATATTTATTTATATTTTAATAAGTTTTTTTTTATTTTTTTTTCTATATTTCCATAAGATACTAATATATAGATTTTAACTTTCATACTTTTTTAGAACTATTTGATGCCTTTTCATTTGTCTATTGTTTGGCAATGATTTGATGAGATCATGGGTAGGGAACTTCGTGAGGAGCATGGTTGGTTGAAGAAGCAATGCTCAAGTCACCAAAGTTGGAAGAAGTACCCTAATTCCAAAACCATCTAGAGCAGGAGGCATACATTGGCTTGATCCATCTTTCCATCTGGACACCATTCTATATATCTGTATCCCCTAATCATTCGCTAACAATCACCATTCACCAAAGCACACAAAGACAATAGGGGGAAACCGAGATAGGTGCAGAGGATTGGAGTAGGAGCTTGGGGAATAAATTCATCTCAGAAAAGATGTTTTTTATTATATTTCTTCTTATTATTTTCATCATTATTTTTATTTTTATCATGTGCTGTTAAGTTTTATAGGGGGAATCATATTGTTATGTTTTAAAATTATTATTATTTTCTACTCTTAATTTCTAAAATTTCTTCGGTGCACTTTAATCTCTGAGATCTCATTTCATTGTTGATTAGAATCATTTTCTTCACTATGCTACATAACTACAAGTGATGATAGTGACCAAATTACCTTTTAATTTTAACTGAAGTACTAAAAATGGAAAATTTTATTGTTCTCTTTTCCATTGATAATCATTTTAATTCCTAAGTGATGATTGAAAGATCTTTTCTTAGGAAATATCGAAGAGTTGTGTTTATCTAATAAAGAGAGATCTCAGTGGATCAACAAAATTTTTCTTAGCACTAATTCAATTGCAGTTAGTTAGAGTATTAATATAAAATATTTTATTCAATTCATGATAGTTTGTTCTTCCTAATATCATCCATTGATTATCTCTATCTCTGTCTTCCATTTTTCTCACTGCACACTACACCAATCCATTTCACCCTCATTTTCACCATTTCACTATCACTTTTTTAGTTTATGTTATTACTTTTTATTTTTTTAGTTTTTCTTTGGTCTACAAAATATTAGTCCTTGTCTGTGGTTCAACACCTTTTTACCACCACACTAGTAGTAATTAGGTTTTATAAGTTTTAAATTTGCATGATTTCAATGGCCTCACTGTCAGTGAGATCCTCTCTACTATATTAAGCTAAAACTTTAGAATCAAACCTAGACTCATCAATATTATCACCAAAGCCTCTAATAATACTGACAATTTAATTCGCCTATGTAAAAATTTCATCAATGTTTTCATATTAGACCATATTTATTTCTTCAAATTGGATCCTCTATATTTTCACCTTAACTTATTTTACTTTAGCATTTACCCTATAGTTTCTCTCAATATTATCCCATATTTCTGTCATAGTTTTCAATCCCATCATTTTAGTGTAGAATTTATCAGATAAAGACTTTAGAATAAAATTTATTTTGTTCCCTTCAGTATCTAAGTTTCGTTAATTTATAAGATTCATTTTATCTCTTCTAACAATCAGTGGGAAACCATTTGTAACTACACCAAAATATTATAGGTTAAGTGAGAGAAGAAATAGAATAATTCCATTCCTTTATACATGGTAGTTCTTTCTATACATCATATATTACTCAAGATTTTGATATAGGGAACCAACACTTTGATACTACTTAAAATACCTAAATAATTGATTCACCACTAATGGGGGGGGATGAATTGGTATTAGTTGTCTTTTATAATTTATTTTTATTAGAAATAAACCCCTATTATGGGTTTAAACACGATCCCCTCAAGTTTTCCACTCATACTTAATCATATGAAATAAAAAAAGGAAAAGCATAAGAAGTTTTTACAAGGTTTGGACCCAGTGTGGGTTTCTTCTCATTTCCATATTTAACTGTCATACAATAATAGATTCTCTACTACTAGTAAATTCAAATACAAGAGGATAATCTTGGTATTATCCTCTATCCTTGTTCATCATCATCTCGCTGGGATTTACACAATATCATACCAGGATTTACACAGCATCCCACTGGTTATACAATGATTAAAACAAGATGAGAAAGAATTTTTATGAATATAGTTTCTTTATAAACTATTTATGATCTTACCCTTGATCCTTCAATATAGATAGAATAACCTGCTCACTTAACATAGAATCAAATGATGATCCACTCTTTGAAACTCAAACTCAAACTCAATTCTCTTGAACACTCAAGATCACGTGGATGATCAAATCTCTTGAACTTTGAGCTACATACCCCCTCTTTATCATAGTTTTTCAATTCTATATTTCTCAGAAAATTCTCCATCACTATTCTCTCTCATTGTTAAATCCTCATATATAGTATTTTTTAAACTCTCTAAATTAAAAATAATCTAGGTACTATCAATTATAGTTCAAAAAACTTGAAGCTTCATTTAATATAATCTTACTACATGATCCTCCATGATTTTCTCATTCAATTTAAGCTCAAGTTAAAGAACCCATGATCTTAGAATATTCTCTCTTTCATCAAATATATGTTGATAAAAAAATTCCTCTTATACCATTATTTTTTCTCAGAAGGTATATATAAACTCATTCTATAATCTTCTCTATCCTTTAACAATAATGATAATAATTTAAAAAAAATTAATTTGTGAATTCCAAGAATACCCATGCCTTCTTCCTACTAAAACAAACTCAAGCTCAACCTACTTCAATATACTCTCTAACAAAAAAATATTCTGAAAAAATAACCCTGTAACTCAAATAATCATCCATTTAAAACACAAAAATAATCACAACACATCAAGATTCAAATGATTATTTTAGCTCCAACATAGTAAATCATCATCACAATAACATTCTATATTTAATATCTATAGATTATTCAAAAACAAATATAGGTTGAAGCCACACAATAACTTTTTTGATAAACCATCTTAGAAAAATTACCATTTTTTAAATATAACATGAAATAACTTGAATCACACTTCATAGATGATGTTTTACTCTTTGAAAATCAATTTGAGCATCACCAGGTTTTCATTTCTTCAGAATATTCAAATTCTAGAAACTCAGAGTTTCACCTAGAAAACTCACTGGATAAAAATATAAGTATGTAACTAACCATGAGTCAGATCTAACATGTGGAGAAACCATATTTTCTATATCAACCACATAAACAACTCACTTGCTGTATGGATCAATTTTGTGGTATTGGATCAACCATATACATAAATCACCTACCATGTAGATAAACCGTGAGTTGTATTGACTACATAACCAACTAATCAACCACATGATTAACTAATCAACTATATATATAACTTTATTGACCACATGAATAACTAACGGACCGCATGAACAATATAATCAACCACATAAACATATTGATCATCCACATGATCAACTAATTAGCCACATGACCAAACTCAAGTAGAATTATAGATTTATCAAAGTAAGCATAGAATTACTTTAAGACCATTTTGATCTACCTTTAATAAAACAAAACCATCTCATAAACCTAAAGCATATCTTTCAAACTCATCAAGAACATTGACAAAAAATGCATACCAATTAAAAAATTCCTTAGCAATTCCAAGGGCACTTTAGGTTTTATGTTTTTTTGTTCTACAACCTTTATTATGGCAGAAAAAACATTCTTTTTCGTCAATGATACAATAGATGTCCTCTTATCATAATGGGTGAGTCTCCTCTATAATCTTAATCATTCTCCTTTGGTAGGGTGTTTCCTCACCTTATTTATTATTCTTCTTCTATTACGCATAATATAAATCAATAAATCTTCTTGAATATAACTTTCCCTTATTTATAACCCCATAACCCTTGGGTTTATTCTTCTTTAATAAGCCAAGATTTGAATTAGTCCCACTTATCTCAAGATATTTCCAACCATTATTGATCCTCAAAGGAAATTATAAAGTTTCTTTATATGAATTACATTTCTTCATTCTTTTAGAGGTACTTGATTTATCAAGAAATAAAAATATATCTTTATTTTTTTTGTGATTTCTCAGCAAAATCTTTCTATGATATAAAAAAAGTTCACAATATGGATTTTCATGGATTTATTGTTCTCTAATTTTGTAACATATTATCAATATTTGAATAAACTTATCTTGGAATCTGTGTATTTATCCCATAACCCTTTAATGATGGCTTGATTATTCATTAAATCATATTTATAAGAATCTAATTTATCTTCAGCTTCTGAACAATATATATTCATGAAATCCATATCACTTTGATACAATTCAAACCCTCACTTAAGAATCAAAATATCAGCTAGAAGCTTCTTATTCCCTTTCTCAAGTCTATATAATTTCTTAAAATCATTACATGATATTTTTAATATCACTCATTAATTTAATTAACTTCTTTTCATACTTTGTCCTTTTATTCCTAAACATCTTATTATGAATAGATTATAATATTCTATTAGAACCATTACCATAAAATCAAATAAGAAGATCATTAAAATTTCACTTTATTATGAAATGAAGAAATTAGAAAATATTTGATATTAAAATACATATTAAACATAATATAAATCTCCTAGAGAATTTATTAAATCAAAAACTCCAGAGAAAATATATCTATGAAATATATAATATTTATCAACTCCTCTAGTGAATGTAAATACCAACAAAATTATGCAACCATCTAGACAAATATTCAGAAGATAAATTTTTTATCACTTTTTCTTTAAAAAATCATTATCCAATTTATAGAATACCTAAAACCTATTAGGTCTAAAAGGGGCCTATATAACCTAAGAGGGGGGGGGGGGGGGGGGTGAATTCGGGTATAGATATTCTATTTCAAAATTCTTCCTGCCCCACTGGATTTTGACCTCTATATTATAAGGGTCACTTTGTTTTCTTTGATGTTTTTAACCTTTATCTTATTTTTTCCTTGTTTATCTGATAATGATGCTTTAGATGAAATGAAGGGAAAAAAGCAGATAGACACATAGATTTTTACCTGGTTCACCCTCACTGGGCTACATCCAAGGAGCATACAACGGTGATGTGCCGCTGTACCAAATCCACTAAAGCTCACTTCCAATTTACAATGTTCAGGCTAGATCACTTATATGCCTAGGCTCACTGCATTTACAAAGTTTAGGGTTAGATCACTGCTTTACCAAGGGCCACTCCCTATTTCTCTCTATTTGGATCACTACTGGTAGAAAGGTCACCTTTTTCCTCTTCCTTTTCTCACTGCTCTGGAAAGGATCCACTCATAGTTTATGGACTTGTAGGTCCCATCATTATCACAAATGAATGAATATTTCTCTGTATGTAGATGCTATATTGAAGTCCAAATTTCATCTAGTTATGAATAACCCTTTGTCTCTAATCACTAGGAAAAAAAATTTAGAAATAAATTTGCAAAGAACTCTTCTTTTTGAAGCTCTGAATTTCATGAATCTCAAACAAGCCTCTGTGAAGCACACACCTTTGCGGAGCTCGCTGCCTCGCGAAGCACACCACTTTACAGAGCTTAGAACTTCGCAAAGATCATGTCTTCACAAATATTAGGTTGTCACAAATCTCAAGCCGGTGAAAAGCGACTTCCGTCATGAAGCTCACTGAGCCAATGTAGAACACACCACTTTCACCGAGCTAGATTAGCCGCTGTGAAACTCCTACCTTTCACGAAGCACACTGCCTTCGCGGACCTCCTTTTCTTTTGAAAAGGTCCCTAATTCACAAATATACTTTGTAATTCGAGAGCTACAAATTTTTCTATGGAAAACTCTCTACTTATCTTAAGGGGGTCAATGTCTATTTATAGGCGATTCCACAAACCCTCGAACCTTCCATTCGAAGTCAGCGCCCTGTCAGCTCAAATCGTGAAGCTTCGAAATTTACACCTAAATTCTCTCTATATCATGAAGCACCATAACATTTTTTGGATTGTTGAGCTCATCGTAATCGTGGAGCGTTCTATCAATTCCTTTGTGCCTTTGCTGTGAACCTCCACTCGTAATGCCCTTTTCTGCCACAATGCTCTCTAATGCTTCTGTTTGCGAATCTCATCATAATCATGAAGAACACCATCAAATTTCTTCATATCTTCACAAAATCCACATCAAGAAGACCATATTGGTGAAATTAATTCCTTTTCCATATTTTGATGATATCTTTAAGGAAATCCATATTTTGTTATGCTTACCAAATCCTAAATTTTGGACCCAAAAAATTTGGAAAACACTTGAAAATGACTCCACCTTATAACTATTATTTTGTACCGCCTCCATACCTTTTCTTCCTTTGTCATGGTTCTTTGTCAAAATGTATTGTCAAAAACATCTCAAGAACATGAAAATTCACCATGAAAACCTGCATTGTCCACAAACAAAACCAACCCAAAAATGCTGCAATGTTACATTGAGGGATTTTTTTCCAAAAATCTCCCCCTTTGAGATTGTTGAAAACTCTTCTTAAAATGATTTTATGCACTTTGATACCTCACCAAGTCTCCTTCGATCATCTACAAGACTTCACCTCTTGTGATTCAGATAAAAACCAAATATCCACTCACAATATACTCTAAGCCCACGTGAGCAATGCCCGACATGAGAAACAAGAGTAGTATGAAAAGTTAATCAATGAATCACTTAATTTATGACACCAATTGTTTATACCATACTGATACCAATTGCTGATCACTGGAAACCTTCTAACACCATTCCAATGTCACTCTTCTACTTTTATCATGATCCTTAGCTGTCGTGATATCTATTTGTTGATCAATCACTTCTAGCATCGTCATATTCAATACTATCCCCTATCTTGTTGCTCTCCCCCTATCTCACTGCTCCACCTGCCGGCTTCTCTCTGTGTCTTTGACTAAGAAATTTTCTCCCTTCCTTAGCCATAGTTTCTCCCCCTTGAGGAGTCACTATTTCTCCCCCTTTGTCAACGAACCCAAAGGTCACTCCTCTATGGTCCGAGACATTGGAAAGAACACAGATTATCATAGTAGATAAAAACACACCATACCTCAGGGAGGGGGGGGGGGGGGGTCCATAGCCACACTTTTTCAAGTACAGGGAGTCGATTGAACTCCCGGAGCCAATCAATGCCTCTCAAAAGCATCCTTGGGTAAGGCCTTTTTCAGAATGTCTGCAACCTGTAGTTCTGTAGGCATATACTATAACTTCACGATTCCATGCACAACCTTATCCTTGATAAAATGATACTTTATCTCAATGTGATTTGTCCTTGAGTGATGGAAACGATTTTTGCTGAGAGTTATAGCACTTGAGTTATCGCACTGGATTCTGATCGCAGACTTCACTTCAACTCCCATATCATCAAGCTTCTGCTTCATCCACAATAACTATGTGCATACTTGAGTGGCCAAAATATATTTAGCTTACATAGTGCTTAATAAAATGAAATCTTACTTCTTTCTTAGCCAAGAAATACACAATCCACCAAGATAGAAATCACCTCCTGATGTTGATTTCCTATCATCCGCTGAACTGGCTCAATCTACATTAAAATATTATTTTCACTACAAGCATGTGAATTTACTTAATATTAATTTGATATTGTGCTAAATGGCATGTGGAAAAAACAATATCAGGTCTCATCGCTGTTAGGTATAGTAAACTTCCAATAATCTGCCTATATTCTATGATATTAATCGCCTTTCCATTGTCATCTTTTGAAAATTTCGTCCACATAGAAATCGGATTCTTCATATCCTTGGAATCTTCCATTCCAAATATTTTCATAACCTCCTTGGCATATTTTGATTGAGAAATTAAAGTTCTATTCCTTCCTTGTGACACCTGTTAACCAAGGGAAAATGTCATCTCTCCAATCATTGACATTTCGAACTCACTTTTCATGAATTTAGAAAAATTTCTGTACTAAGCTTCATCTGATCCACCAAATATTATGTTGTCGACATAAACCAGCACCATCATCCTTTTATTACCGTGGTTATTGAAATAGAGATAGTAATCAACCCCACCACATTGGAAACCGAGCTTCTTCAAATACTGATCAAGCCTCGAGTGCCATGCTCCTGGTGCTTGTTTCAACCCATATAGTGCCTTCTTTAGCCGAAAAACCTTTTTCTCATCCTCATGAATGAGAGAACCATCTGTATACCTGATATAAACTTTTTTTCCAGAACCCTTTTCAAAAATGCTGAATTGACATCCATCTGAAAAACTTTGAACATTCGTTACACCGTAATGGCTAGGAATAATCTGATTGTCTCTAAACTTGAAACCAGTGCAAACGTCTCATCAAAATTTATTCCCTCTATCTGGGAGTATCCTTTTCACACTAGTCATTATTTGTTTTGAATCACTGTGCCATATTCATTCATCTTGTTGCGATAAAACCATTTAGACCCAATGAGATTCTTATATACTGGCCTCAAAACAATATCCCGTGTATGAATCTTCTCAATATGATCTAGCTCTTCATTCATAGACTGAACCCAGCTTTCATCTTCTACAATTATATTTTGACTGTAAATTTCAGACCAACTCTTTATATTCTTTTCAGATACCGACTTGACTTCTTCGTTCTCATCGTCAGTATCTTCTTCTGAATAAGCATCTGCCTCTTCTACTCCCCTTGAGTCTCTTACCACTTCATTAGTTTGAACAAGCATCTTATCACCATGTCATTGAACCATGAAATCATTTCTTTCAACTTATTTTCTAGGTTTCTTGTTGAAACATTGTTGATATTCTCTAGCAGCTTCTTGGTATCCTGAAAACAATCAGCTGATACCATATTATTAGAACAAAATTGATAATCATGAAAAACTTTTGTGTAGATTCTTGTCCCCCGATCATTATTCTTGATCATAAACACTCATCCTTTATATCCCATTGATATCTTGCATCTGTTTAGGAGATAAATATCTCCCCCGATGATGTGAAACTCTTCCTGTTGTTGAGATCAATGTTTTGACCCAAAATCATTCTCCTTCTCCTATATCATTTATTCTGATGTGGCACATTTCAATGAGACATCACCAGAACCTCTAAGCCTACTAAGTCAAACTCGGTGTAGGAAATAATAGATAAAGTTAATAACACGATCATTGTCTCTTGTTCTCAATTACTTCCACCCATCTCATGCATCTATATAACATTAACTCTTTTTATGGAATTCTTCCGTATTTCTTCTTTATATCTGGTTACTGATTTGAATCAATTAAAATTCTGGATCACATCACATCACAACTTTTCATCTTTTTATGCCACTTCCCCTTGGACCGTATCTTCCCTTGAACCTGAAACACTTGAACACCAGTTAATAGAATTTATACACATAGGGAGAGGGGATCTTCGGGAATCCTAAAAGTGAGGATTGTGGTTGATCCTGATGGGTCATCCCTTTGATTCTTTCTTACATAGAATCAAAATCCTTCCTTGCTTCTTCTAGCTGCCTAGCCAACTCTAACTACTATGGCCATATAACTATGCATTCATTACCCACATGATGAGTCTTTTTCTGATATGTAGATTCTTTAGGCTTGGCCTTTCTCACAATTTGGGGTTTAATCCCACAGATACACATTTCCATCTTTGATGTTCCACCAATATGCTACTTCCCCTAACTCCTTCTCTAAGTAGGAATCTCTCTACTTGTCATCTTCCATTTCTCCTTCCTCTATTTCATGGATCTTCCTCTTTCCTCTACTTCTCTATATGGTACAAAAAATTTGAGTTTTTCAATGAATTCTTTGTTTATTTTTCTTTTATTAGATATCTGAGCCACCACACTGTTTTCATTGGTGGTAGGTACTCCACTGAATGTACATTCTTCATAATCACAACTGTAGTGTCTTCCACCTTTATCTTCCAGATTTGTTTAGGTTATTTCTGAGTGAGCTGTTGTGAGTGTGACAGAGGAGGTGATTAATACACCTTTCGTTCATCTCCTTGTGATTCCCTTGAGTCTCTAAGCCTATTATTCAACTTATAACTTTTTTTAGTGTATAATTTCTCATTATGTACCACTAGAGTTGAGAATCTCCTTTCAAGTTCATTTTCATTTACTAATTTCTTCTTACTGCAATGTATTTCCAAATGACCATAATCAAAACATACAAAACATCTTCCATCAAGGCATACCTAATTTCATTAGTTATAAGTTGAGATGTTGATTCTACTTGAGTTATTCTTCTAATATTGAGATCTTGATCTTCCTAACACATGCTCATAGTGTGTCCCATTCTTCCACAGTAATACCATCTAATGAATTCTTTCTTTTGAGAGGTGTTCCTTTCAAACATTTCATGATGCTTCTTCTTATACTAAGTTTTATTAAAATTTCTATCTTCACAGTATGAAATGTATTCCTGAGCCTCTGAAAAAAATCTTGATGTATGACCATGAATCCCACAAAAATAACACATTCTATCATTACTTTCTGTAACATCATTTTTAGGTTTATCTCCAGCACCTAAAATGTTTTTGTTATCTTTGGAACTATTTAATGCTCTCTTCCTATCATGCATAGGAGGGGGGCCACCATATCCAATTCCAAACATTCCCATACTATGTGGTCTTTGAGATGATAAAGTATGTTCTTGCTTCTCCTCAGAAATAGCATAATTTCTTTTCATTTTATCATCACCTGCCAAAGGACAATTGAATAGTAAGTGCAGAGCATCCTTCAACTTAGGCTTTCCTTTGTCATTTTATTTCTCCATTTCTTTCTTGACTGATTCTATCTCTTCCTATAGTTTATGAATCTTATTATCTATTGATTCAAGTTTCTCATTGATTTCTCTTCTGAGATTCCTCCCGCTACTCATCACATCCTCTAACTCATGTGTGAGCTTATCCGCCATGTCATATTGCTCCTTTAAATTCCATTTTTCTTGAACAACATAATTATATAATGATTCATTCTCTTGTTGTATCCTTTGATTCTTATGAAATAGTTCAGATAGATGTGAACCAAGATCATCATTTTTGGATTTCAGATTCTGAATTTCATCGGAGTTTAGATTCTTTCCCTTGACATTAGCTTTGAGATTTTCTCTCTCTTTAGAGAACTTTTTCATTTCTTCATCTTGAGAATAATTATTCTCCCTTAGATAAGTGGCCACGTCGATAATCCTTTTATTTAATCCTATTATCTTGTTAACATCAATTTCCATTTCTTGGATCTAGATATCTTTAGATTTAATCTCTTCAACCAATTTCTAATCCAATTCCCTTGTTTCATGGAAAACTTTCACTTTTCTCTTTCCGGGAGTTTCTTCATCATCAGTAGTTCCAACATCGCTTGGAATATCAAGTTATTCACACATTCCTTCTACATCATTGAATGAGTAAGTATTTTCATTCCGTTAACACTTCCACACTGGAAAATTTCACAAGGCTTATGCTTATTATTTGAAGTTCTTCCTTTTTCTATGACGCACCAAGATAAGAGAAGAATGAATCTTTAACTTGAGTAATTGACTGTACCAAGTCAGAGAAAAAAATATGATAAAAGAAACCTTCCCTATGATACCAATTTTTAGGACCAAAAGGGGCCTATATACCCTGAGAGGGGGGGGGGGGTGAATCAGGGTATGGATATTCTATTTCAAAATTCTTCCTGCCCCAATGGATCTTGACCTCTATATTATAAGGGTCACTTTGTTTTCTTTGATGTTGTTAACATTTATCTTGATCTTTCCTTTTTTATCTAATAATAATGCTTTGGATGAAATGCAGGGAAGGAAACAGGCAAACACATAGATTTCTACTTGGTTCACCCTCAATGGGCTACGCCCAAGGAGCATACAATGGCGATGTGCCACTGTACCAAATCCACTAAAGCTCACTGCTAATTTACAATGTTCAGGCTAGATCATTTCTATGCCTAGGATCACTTCTTTTTCAAAGTTTAGGGTCACCTCACTACTTTCCCAAGGGTCACTCCCTGTTTCTCTCTCTTTGGATCACTACTGGTAGAAAGGATCACCTTCTTCCTGTTCCTTTTCTCACTTATCTGAAAAGGATCCACTCACATTTTATGGACTTGTAGGTCCCATTATTACCACAAATGAATGCATATTTCTCTATATGTATATGTTCTATTGAAGTCCAAATTTCATCCACTGATGAATACCCCTTTCCCTCTGATCACTGGGAAAAACAATTTGGAAATACCTTGATAAAGCACCATACTTCACGAAGTTCCCAATTTCAAGAATCGTAAACAAGCCTTTACGAAGTCCTCGTCTCTTCACGAAACACACACCTTCGTAGAGCTAGCTGCCTCATAGAGAAAACTATTTCACAGAGCTCAGAGATTTTCAAATATCAAGCCTTCACAAATCTTAGGTCGTCGCAAAGCTGAAGCTGTCACAAAGCGACTTCCTTCATGAAGCTCACTAAACCAACACAAAACACACCACTTTTGCAGAGCTAGATTAGCCGCCATGAAGCTCCTACCTTTCGCGAAGCACACTGCCTTCACGAACATACTTTTCTTTTATGAATCTCCCTACTTTGTGAATCGCCTTCAAAATTTAAGAGCTACAAATTTTTCTGTGGAAAACTCTCTTATTCTCTTGAGGGGGTTGAGGTCTATTTATAGGTGATTCCACTAACCCTCGAACCTTCTTGTGTGAAGTCAACGCCATGTCATCTTAAATCACGAAGCTCCAAAATTTTTGTCAAAATTCTATCTATATCGTGAAGCACCACAAAAAATTTTGGATCGCGGAGCTCATCGTAATTTCAGAGCATTTCGTTAATTCCTTTTCACCTTCACCACGAATCTCCACTTGCAATACCCTTCACTACTACAATTCTCTCGTACGTTTCTGTTTGCGAATCTCGTCGTAATCACGAAGAACACCATCAAATTTCTTCATGTCTTCGAGAAATATCAATAATCCCATCTTCACAAAACTCATGAATTTTCCATATTTTTATGATATTTTCAAGTAAATCCATATTTCACGATGCTTACCAAATCCCAAATTTTGGACCCAAAAAATTCGGCAAACATTGGAAAACAGAGCCGCCTTGTATTTTTTTCTTTTGTACCACCTCCTGACCTTCTCTTCCTTTGTCATGGTTCATTGTCAACATGTATTGTCAATAACCTCTCAATAACTCAACAATTCACGATGAAAACCTACATTGTTCACAAACACAACCAACCCAAAAATGCTGAAATGTTACCATGAGGGGTTTT
Source organism: Viscum album (assembly GCA_963277665.1). NCBI lineage: Eukaryota > Viridiplantae > Streptophyta > Magnoliopsida > Santalales > Viscaceae > Viscum > Viscum album. The sequence continues at coordinate 227,787,420 of OY728129.1, read as the reverse complement.
TTCCCAACAAAACATTTATTATTTTTGAAAAAAAATCAAAACTTCCAGATAAATTTTGAAAGAAAAACTTTAAGAGAAAATCATGATCTAATACCAATTTAGGTTCCTAGATGAGATATGGATGACCATGAAGAGGGGGATGAATCCATGGTCAAATTCTTATTAGAAAAAACCTATTCTACCCTTCCCACTTTTTTTACATTTAGCTCCAAATAACAATTAATTCATACATCTATTTCAATAAGGGAATCATAAAAATGATAATAATAAATATAAGAGTAAGAGTAATTAAATCACATGGCATAAGGGACTACAATATTGAAACATTATAGTGTAGATATTCTTTGGAACGTAATGATTTTTATCTCATTGTCCACTTAAAAATTTTATTATCAATGATGAATGAATTGAAAAATTGAGTAGGATTAATTCATTATACTCTTACATGCAAGACACAAAAATATAATAGAAATATACAAAAAATAATAATTTCATTAGCATGTGTGATATTTCTCTATATTCCTCATGTTTCTCCATATTAATGGGTTTTGTGTCCATTATTATTCTCTCAAGAATTAATTGAATGGGTGGAACTATCTTTATAAATACCTCTTAGCAATCTATAACTTTCATGGAATCTTGAATGGTCCATTTATATAGACATTTAAAATATCTCTATCTCTATCAATGATATTGATCAACCATGAATCCCATATTGTTGCATATTCCTCTATGTGTCTAGTATATTAAATCTCAAGTTAAATTAATTTGATAAGATGCTAAAATATCTCATTTAACATCCTTCAATACACTCTAAAAATATAGGAAATTTAATTTTGGGTATTCTAGAATTGTCTAAATCACAACTTAACTGGGAGTATCATAGAACAATATATTGTCAAGCTTAGATCTAAAAATATAAAGTAAAATATCCTTATTTACTCTTTAAAATCATCAATAGGGTCCTTTAAATCCATGAATATCCCATAATTATTGGGGTGTGATGAATATCATCACAGTGTAATGATTTCATCTTCCATATTTCCATGTAAGTCTAGAAAGAAATTATGGAATGACATTTAAATCATACGATGTGGTTCTTCTGTCTCTAAGACTATTATAAATGTCAAATTTCTATGGTTTATATCTTTTGGAATGACATACACCATTATATGGTACCCCTACAAATTGTGACATAATAATATATTGGTGATGGATAATGCACCACACTTCCTCAACTTCAATATTATTCTTAAATCATGGCTTAGTGTTGTGTGTTATTCCCATAGGATAAACCAACCACATGAGGGGGGGGGGGAGGGTTGAATTAGTGTAAAAAAAATTAAACCACTAAAACCCCCTTTTACTTTTTACCTTTTCACCAGTCAAAGTGAATGGATATCACAATATATTCTAACACATGGCCTAAAATCATGAAGTATAAAAAAAATAACAAAGAACAATGCACACATATATTTATGAAGTTTACTCACAATGTTTGAGTTATTCCTCATTGTACGGTGGATTCTATCTGGTGATCCAAAAATATGCATATTATTTGGATTCATTTTGAGAGTGTTTATTTATCAAATATAATATTATGCCCACATTTTAAATTATTTGTGCAAAATTGTAGATTTAATATGGATTTGTTATATTTTGAGTTTTTTTGAAGGAAAAATGAACCAAATCATACTGTAAAGCCATAATCATAGAATGATAGATGATAACATGAATTTTAGGAGATAAGCTGGAAGAGGAACTATAGTAAAAACTAGGGGTCCACACCAAAATATCTCCTCAAAGAAGTTTTAATCTTATCTACATCAGTGTAATTAGAAAAACTTATAAATAAGATTTACTATGATGAGTTCTACACACTGTAACTAAGGATATGTAAGGAATTCACCTTGATACATAAGGAATTATGCTTTTTTATTCAAGGAAAAGATCTATGCTTATAATGTATAAATTTGTCAAAGTAAAAACACTCATTAGGATACATAAAATATTTAAGTGAAGTTGCAGGGAACATCATAGTGCAAGCACAAAGATCGCGCCATGAATGGTTGGATTTGTATGGTATATAAGAGTACCTAGACAATAGGTAAGGGTACTTCAAGGAATATATATAAGTTAATTTCCTTTATTGAAAAATATAAAGTAATATGTAAGAGTTATTTTAGAATAATTCATGTTGTGATTTTTCTATTTGGAGATGCACACACTGTGATGAGGTTGAAAGAGTTTCCATAGGAAGGTTGAGAATTTGGTGAAGTGTCATGATGTATAGAGGGATATATAAGATTACTTGTGAGAGTAAATGGATTCATAATATTAATCCCTTTACAACTTGAAGGGTTAGGTATGATTCCATGCCATAGTAGATATACCATGATATAAAGGGTCATAAAATGGAAGAACCATAGAATACGAGCTACATGACCTTCACACCGCAACATCACTGTCATGTTCCAACCTCTTTGGAGGAGTTTTAAAGTTGGTCAATCCATTATTGAGAATATTATAATATTACTTCAATATTCTCAAGATACTCAATATTTAAAAATGGTATTCTTTTCACTCACTCTATAGTGACCCATTTTCACTATGAAGTTGGTCAAAACTTAGAAAAAAAATTAATTATTTTATTGTGTCATGCTGTAATCACTATGATTGTGATATGGTGGTGTATAAACCTTTATATTCTAAAATCTTAAAAACTTTGAGTGGGTTTTGTAAAATTCATTTTGGGAGAACGATGATGGTAGGATGAAGGCAACTGAAGAAAAGACTTTTGAGGAGAGACTTGAACATTTCCTTTGAGAAATTTGATTTATTTATTTCATAATTGTTGATTAGAGATATAAGTGTGTATGGTAGTTAAGTTTTATCACTTTCACTCCATGATTAGTTTTTTTTCTATTCCTATGAGTGTACTTCTCCCATCCATCAAGTATACTATTTCAACTATGATGGTTGACCACCCCGTCATGAGTGAGTAGTTTCTTAAGGGATGATGGATTGAGAGTATGAGAATATTACATTAACATAAATTATTAATTAAGTTTGTGAATCACATGTGTTAGACTAATATCACATTGAGACTAATCAAACCATATAACTTAGTTGAATAGTGAGAGTGATGATGGTTGAGGGACATACCCTAATGTGATAGATGATAATGGGGATATGAGATCCAACCTTAATTTTTCTTTTTAAATTGATATAAAACTTAATGAATCTAGGTATTACAAGGTTACCTTGACCATATGAATCAGTTTTACTTAATTAGTTTTAATTACTACCGACTAAGTAGAATTAATTATCTCAAGATATCTCACAATTAATTGACCATGATAATTCAAAAGATAGGTAAATCATATTTTTTGGGGAAAAATCCTCTAAAATTAATCCATCACCCATGTTTATAATTTAAGGTTTTCATAAATATAAGATTTCTATTTGATTAGTTGTTATTCTAAATTATCCACCTATTCCTTATTTTATTTTCCAATTTTTATTTATCTATTTTATTAACTAAATCAATAATCAAGAATGATTCTTTAAGTTAAGATCCCCATGTTTCCAGTGCTTCAACTTTAGGTCTCACAATTATTGTATTACTCTTATATAGTCTTAGTGATTAGGGTGATATGTTTTTAAATTTTAAAATCTATCCAAATACCTTGGGAGTTGATGATACTTAGGGAGGAGTAAAGTTTTTGGATTCATTTATATGATGTGACACATAACTAGATAAAGAATCCAATATTGATTAATTATTTAAATCTTTTATTTCCCTTTTTCTATTTTTACCTTTTATTCTACTTTACATGCATGCGTGTTCATGTTTTTCTTACTCTAGACTTCAGTTACATGATCCACACTCCATGCACACGATTGAGGAGATTTTATTTTGATAAACCTCATGAATCCAACCTTGGAATCGAGTGTTATATTTTGTTCAATAAGTGAGTAGTAATGGAGAACCTAAAAGCTTGTGAATCATGTGAGGTTCTAGCCAATATCATCGGAATCACCGAATAATCACCACATGAGATGGAATTGATAAAATATGAATTTTCATCTATTAATGGGACCACTCCAAGCATCATTTGGAAATTAATTTAGGTCAAAAACATTGAGTTTAGGTTGATTTCTTTATATATGATTCGGAATGTGGTCCAATTTAGAGTCATGTAGAATAATGATCCCCATAGCTATATTTTAAACTTTTTAGATATTGTGATACATTCAAGAGTATTAGAGTCACTAAAAATTCTATTAGACTTCAAGTATTTCTGTTTTCATTGATGGGGTATGTAAAGGAATGGTTGAAGTTATATCCTCTAAGAAATATTATGACTTGGTATGAACTCTATAACACCACAAGATTTTATAGATTTTTCTTTGAAATAAATTTAAAGTATACTATAACTTGCTTTACATTCAACCCCAAGTCTAAATGAACCATAGTATAATATAATATTTAAAACCAAGCCATTGGATTGAAGGGAATGAATAAGACTAAAATAATTATGAAATTTATATAGAAATTTTTTCCTTAAATAAAATTTATTTTTTAATTCCTAATAAATAATCAATAAATTCTTAATAAAATTATTTCATGAATAAAAGACCTATTTTTTTAAAAAAATCATTTTTATAGGTGTTAGGGTTTTTTATTTAAATAAATATATCGATCACTATTAAAAAGTGTTTTTAATGAAATTTATTGGCAATTTAAGAATAATAATTTATAAATTAGTAATCTAATGATTAAGAGTGAAGATAAAATAATTTTAAGGTAAAAAGAATTATTTTTTTGAAAACTATTTTTATGTGTGCAATGTGTTTTTATCTTAATAAATTAAATAAATCACTATGAAGTAATGATGTTAATGAAATATATAAAATCTATATTAAATAAAATATTTTAACATTCATCTAATTGTTTTGACAATCCAAAAAATAAAAGTAAATTCAGTTTATGCTTAAAATTTATTTTTATAAAAACCAATTTTCATTGCATTTTTTGCATTAATTTTAAAATTAATTTCTGCCATGTATAGAAATTAAATTTGCTAAAATGGATTCCATATTTCAAATAATAATTTCTAATTTTTTTAATTATTACAATTTAATTTTTGGTCATAATTAATAGTAAAAATAATAAAAATTGGTTACCATGGTTAGAGTTAAAACAATTTTTTGGGGGGTGGGGGGTTAAACTAAGAGATAAGGGTAAAAATTCCACGTAAAATTGTCTAAATATTACTGTTTTAATATATTGAGACCATTTATTATCTTAAATTTTTATTATTTTTTTATTTTTAACTACTTGCATAAGAATGTGACTTTATATTATTTAAATATTGTAAGTAATTCCATGTGTGTCTCTCTCCTCCCTTATAAAAGGGAACTTATTATCCTACCTTATTAAACAATTTGAGCCCTATATATCAGCTAATAAATAATTAAAAAAATTCCTATATTCCTTACCATAATTCTTTACCTCTTGGTCATACCCTAATACCATCTCAATAAGGCTTAAGTTGTAAGAAAAAAGATACCTCTCAAAGAAGAGGTAATCACCATACCCGATTATTTCAAAGTTTATTACTAATTATAATTCCTATAAATCATTTGTATACATACTAAAATATTTAATAACTTATAATTAATATATTTATATTTCATTATGATTCTGGTACAACCATTTTCCTCCACCTTTACATAAAATGGGAAATGAAAGTATCGCTTGTGCGTACAGGTGGACTACCACCTCCAAAGAGCGATATGATTCATTTTCCATCACTGCCTCACATTTATGGATATAATGATGGATTTAATAAATATATATTATATTTATGATATAATTATGATTATATAATGATAAAATAATATTCATCTTTATTTCCTTTTTTCATGAGAAAATGAAAACATCATTAATGCGTACATATAGACTACCGTATCCGTGAGCGGTGTAATTCATTTTCTTTCTCCACATTTTATGGATAATTATAAATATTCATATAATAAATATATATGATATTTATATCATGATTAACATTATTTAGATTATTTAACCATGATCAATATGCAATGACCATAACTTTTTAATGAAAAAATACATGAAAAACGAAGTATTTATGTAACACCCCGACCTCCAGTTACCCAGATTTGGTGCATTGTTTTAATACATTGCCAGGATTACAAGGAATCAAGTCCTTAAGGACTGATCAGTTTAGCAGTCTTGAAAAATAGATTACATACATGAATGTTACATTACACTTTAAAACATACAAAAAAACATAAATAATATTTGAGAACTCCATTATTACCCTATCTTAACCCTTTATATCAATCATAATACACTTCTTGGAATACTGGGAAAATAAAATATAAGAAAAAGGTGAGATCAGATGCTCAGTAAAGGTAAATAATTTAGCGAAAGCTATAAAATTTTAAGGCAAGATGTGTAATAAAAAAAAAGAGCCTTTTAAACATAAACTTGAATATAATATGGAAAAAATAAATAATTCATTACCATATAAACATTCACATGGATATTCTAATAGTCGAATAATCACATGTAATAACTAATTTTATATTGAGAGAATGCCTAACGCAAGACATCATTACCACATAGTAAAGGCCTTGTAGAAAGACTACAAATAAACTTTTTGTCAAGGAATTGTTCCAAGACACTAATTTGTCTCATGATACCTACTGATGCATCAAGGAGCTAGAGTGGTCTCCACCCATCACTTACTAAGTCCATTGCATTCCTCATATTAAATTGTTGAAACATAACATAACATTCATATTAAAACTAGTATACAAAATGTCAATTCTTTAGCCATAAACCATGAATGGTATAAAAATAAAACATCCACAGTAAAACATATCATAACACAATCAATACAATATGGAAGGTTGTATTATAATAAATCAACCTCAATTAAGAATAATATCCAGTAAAGGATGATGATATAGTTGAAAATGATCAGTAAAACTCTTTGAGTGAAATACAACCTTTTCATGAAATCATTTAAAAGTCATGAAATTTATAAAGGATAACATTTAAAAGATATTTTTGAATCAAATTTTACCATACCTCTTTGAAACTTTTTAAAGGAGTTAATATTTTAAAACATTCATGTCCATATAAAAAAAATCCTTAAAACCATTTTTAAAACATGGACATTAATGAGAAAGATTTATAAGAATAAATATTTAAAACATTTAAAATTATGTTTTAGTTAAATATTACCTTAGAATAATCATTTTGAAATGTATTTTATGAAACATGGACATGGATGATAAATATGTCCCAGAAAATAATTATACATAAACAATCTCAGATAATAATGAGATTGAGGAATTAACCCTTACCTTGCACTTTCCTTTGGTTGAGGGTACGTTTAACATCCTTTATAATGACTATAGTATATTATTAAATTATAAAATAACCATATTAATATTTATTATATCATACATGATTCATTTATGACTTTATACTACCCATTTAATAATGATTTCCATGTTAAATTAATTTTCAGGTAATAATCGCTTTCTTTATCATACATGTTTTAACTTGCTATTCTTAATCGTATCATTTAGATCATGATTTAAATACTTTCAGAATATAAAACATGATTTATATATAATATATATTTAGAATATAAATATGTATAATATATAGATATATGAAATTGAAAACACTTTTTATGGAGACGGTAGGCCGTACGTACACATAAACACTGTTTCTGCTTTCATATCATATTGAATGGAAGTAAGTTAATGAGATAAATGTAATTAAATAAATAAATATATATATATATCCAGTATAATTATTATGTCATATACTACATACTTATTTATAATATGTATTTTTATAATCATCGTTGAATGATGAACGTGGAAATGAATCTAATCGTGTTGTGGAGATGGTAAGTCGTACGTACACACGAGCGACGATATCATTTCCTTAATGATTAAAAGGTGTGGAATTGGATGGTATATTAATTATACAAAAAAATTAGAATGTTATTTTCATTTTTTATATACATATTACTCATCATTATATACATCCAAATAATATAGTTTTGAATAACAAAATACACCACGACGTGGAGATGGTAAGCCATACGTACACACACATGGTGACTTTATCATTAATAGGATGGATAAAATAATGAATATGATTGTACCATGTTTATAATAACATAAAAGTATTTAGAAGGTACTATAGATATTATTTTGGTATGGAAATAACAAAGAAAGATAAAGTGGAAGAAGAAAAGAACTTTGAAAGAGGTGATAAAATAATTACCTCTTCTTTGGGTGTTTATTTTTGATTTAAACAAAATGGCTCCTTAGGTTGGATTTATTCTCAAGGGAAGTACTCTAGGTTGAAGTGAGGGAAGTTGGGAGGAGATTTAGTTAGGGTTTGGATGAGACAAATGGCTTTGGAGGAGTGATTTTGAGAGAAGGGGAAGTTACCTTTTGTAAGAGTGGTGAGGGTCACTTTAGGAAAAGTTTGAAATATTATTTTATTATAAAATAATTTTCAGTTTATAATGGCTCCAAATTGATTTATTTCGAATATAAGGTGGGTATGGGTCAAAATACGCTCAACCAATAGGTTTTAGACAAGTTTAGGTCACTATATTAACCCTATATTTTAGATTTAATTCTTAGTTAAATAGTTTAACTTTTATCATCTCCTCTTGTATTATTATAATAAATGGTTAATAAACGTACTATAAAAAGCCAAGTGAACCCCAAGTGGTTCATTAATTACATATTTATCATTATATAAGTCCTTTTTATGAACCTTAGATTTTTAAAAATATTATATCATTTAATAATATAGTATTTCTTTTAAAAACTCATTTATGTTGATTTCAACACTATTTAGTATTTGGTTTTTGTGAAAGTCATAAAAGAATGATTACTTAGAAAAACATTAATTTAATCAACTATAACATGTCATAATAGTCTAGAAAATTTGTGTATGGCATCAAAATCCTCAATTTAGATTTATTTTTGTATTTATAATATAAATTATTTTAATCTTTCATTGATGAAGTAATAACTGCATCATCATTGTGTCATAAATAAATTTACTTATTTAATATATAAAAATTATAAATAAAATACCATTATGTAAGAAATATTTTCAACTTTTTAATTAATATTTATATTCGAATTTATCTTATGTATAACTCTATATGAAAAATGGTTTAGTTATTAAACTTTGAATTTAACACTTTTAACTCTTCTTTAAGTAAAATAATAATAAATGTCCTAATCTAATCTAAGTGGACCAAAAGGATCATATTTTCTTCCTAAGGTTGGTTTTCGTCAAAATACACTTATCCAATAGAATTAGAACACGTGTTAGGGTAATTATAATATAATTTTTACCTTTAATTACCCTATTTATTTTTAACCGTGGTAAATAAAAGTAAAAAGTTTCTATTTACAAAAAATTATTTTCATCTTATTGAACCGAATTTTACTTAATGATGTCAACTGTGTCTATATTATTTTCTAAATTCAATTCACTAGAGTTGTAAAATTACGTTTTATGAAAATTTGCAAATGTGGCTAGAAGGTGGGTAAAAGACGGTAAAAAGTTCAATAAAATTTTACACATATAATATTATTATAAAATGGCTCCAATAAATTACATTAAACTTATATAGGTATTATGTATATATTTTGACTTAAAATAAATTTAAATAAAATAAATAATTATTTAAATAAAAAGTCTGTTTTAAATAATAACGCAGTGTTTTTCACTATTCATCAAAACTTGAAAGTTTTTAGAAAAATACCAAAAATTTACCTTAAGCTAATTTTGATATTATGAATTAAAAAGTTAAATCTATTTTACCAAATTAAAAACATATAAGTTTCATTTATTAATTTAAAATTAATTCCTGTTGTCAAAACCAAAAAATAGGGTTTTTTTAAAGTAAAATCTATCAAAAGATTGACATTTGTTTATTTCTAATTTAAATGTCAAATTACTTATAATGAACTACATTGTATTAAATGATAAAAATATAATCTAATTATACTTCAAAACCATTCAAATGTATAATTTAACAGTATAAATTATTTTGATTAAAAAATTTGTTTTCAATTAAAATTTAGCATCTTTCACTATTCCTCAAAATATGAAAGTTATCAGAAAAGTACCAAATATTTATCAAAACTAATTTTTTATGTCCCAATTCTAAATAAGAATTTAATTTCATTAAATTGAATATATAAAAGTGTCAAATATTGGTTTTAAAAAGGGTTCTCCATTAAAAGGCGGTAAAATTGCATTTTTAAAAAAATACTTCTTTTATACGAACAAAATGATTTTTTTCTTATATTCTGTCTAATGCACACATAATATGGATTCTAAAGTTATATGGAGAATATAAAATTTAAAATTCAGTTAATACTATTCATAAAAACTTTTTGAACGGCTAGTTTGGTAAGACTTGGTATGCTTGAACTCAGTGTTTTGTGTAACGCAAGTTATTGAATTACTTTGAAGAGATAATGTACTATGAAATATTGGGGTGTTACATTCTTCCATTCTTCAATAAATTGCATCCTTGCAATTTGAAATTGTTCTTATAAAATAAAAGGTTAAAAATAGAAAAAGACCATTGTGGAAAACCCACATCGGAAATTGGGTTAATAAAATTTAGTCTTAATAAGAGGGAAAGAGAAATGAAAAAGGAACCACCAAATTATGATCTCGATTAGGAGAACATTGGTGGAAATTAGAGACACATAATTAGAGGAAAAATTTAAATATTTATAGGGATTGATTTAGGTAATCAATAACAAATAAGTGTAAAATTGGGGGCCTCAAAGCCATCAATCTATGATGACTTTAAATATCATCAGTTCAAAAAAACATAAGGTGTTAGGATAACACATTTTTGGTTTAAGATCTCTTAACTAAATTTTAAGAATTAATTTATTCACCGAATAAGAGGAAAAATATATATACTTTACAAGTAGAGTTTGATCGTTCAAATAATTTCTACCAAAAACTCATCTTTTACTCCAAAAGATAATAGAATTCAAAAATATTCTATTTACCCTAATCGTATAGGGTTCCAAAAATAATGAATTTATAATTCATTTTTCAGAATATTAAAAAAACTACATTATAAAAATCAGGACATCATGTAGGCCAATAGTAGGTGAATCACCCTTTTCTCCCTTCAGTTGCGGGTTTAAGTCTCGCTGCCTTGCCGGACACGAAGGGTGATCACTCGACCTCTGAGTTTTCATTTTTATAACAATAAAAAAATAATCTTAAGAAATGCTTTAACCTTAACAATAGTATCCAATTTCAAAATTAATCCATTCCAACCTTTTGACTTATCTAAAATACTTATTTCCAAATTCACAGTAAAAATTTTATAAGGAAGGTAAACACAATGAAGATTATTTTTTCCATGTAATAACATATGAATACCTTCATCATGTATTATTTTAAAACACAGTAACACCCTGAATTAACATAAAATTTTATTGATTAAATTCGTAGTCCCTTATTCTTTATAGAATACTGGATATACTCCTTATATCAAAAAATGTTGTAAACTCCAACAATAATGTAATAAATAGACAATTAATTAGTTTCAAAGTAGCTAAGAATATCGAATATAATTTATCCTAATAAATAATATCTTATTCCAAAATCACTACCTTAGTATCAGAACCATATTAAGGTTTATCTTTCCTTCAACCATGTATTTTATAAAAAATTTAACTTGCTATTGAGTCAGTTTTCTTAGAACCATATAATCTCAAATCCTCAATGAAATAATACTACAATACAATCCTTATTTATTTCCATAATTCATATAACTAGTACATCGTTGATACAACACTCAAATGAAATAATTATTTAATAACAACATAATAAAACTAGTCATTCCTCTTCATATGTGGTAGCATCATAACTTGATTATTATTCAATAGCATTATTTGGGGAATACTTTGATGATTTGGAAATTCTTTCGCATAGTGTCCCCACTCCTTGCAGATGAAGCACTGTACATTTGAAACCTTTTTCTTACCCTTGAAATCACGTACTTGGTTTCCTTTTTCTCCACACTTATAACAAACTATCATTCCCTTAATCATTTACCAAGGTGATTCTTTCCATAGTTATCACATATGGGAAAATACTTCTTTCCCTTCTTCCCTTTATCCATCATTCTCTCTACAATCCTTTTATTCTCGGACATCCCTTCAAATCCATATGAATCAGAGAATTCTTTACTTATCTTATTAACACATAATACTATTTCTTCATATGAAGAGAATACATGGGAGACTATTTACCTTCTAAATGACTTTGTAAGACCATAAAAGATATGATCCTTCTAACTCTTTGGATCATGCGTATTGCTGGAGTTCTCATCCCTTCTACTGGGAGCCATTTCTAAATGACGAAATACACTAGGTTAGATCATATCATAATGTATAATTCAAAAACTACAAAAATTATCAACATTAATTGAATATCTTCACACATCTAGTATCATAATCATAAAAATGGTTTCTTTAATAACATATTTAATCATAAATACTTCATAATGGATTGTAAAGAAAATGTGAATTATCCTAAGCATATTTCCCAGGAGTGTCATAACTAAGAGTGCATCAAGGCCCATTGTTGTGTACCAAAATACCCCAGGTCAAGGCCAAAATTCCTTGTCGGATTTTTTACTCCTAGGTACATCTGTGCCAGAGCCGCCTCTACCTGCTTATATCCAGACATGGATGTATTGCTTGGAAAACTCAAAAATATCTACATTACCAAAATTTTATGAAGTTCTTCTATACTAATCATCAAAGTTTATCTTAGGGTAATGTTCTCTAATTAGAATTTTTCTAAATATAGTTTCCAAGATTATTGCTAAACATCCTATGATACCAACTGTAACACCCCGAACTCTAGTTACCCAGATTCAGTGCATTATTTTAATACATTGGCATGATTACAAGGAATCAAGTCCTGAAGGACTAATCAGTTTAGTAATCTTGGAAAGTAGATTACATACATGAATGTTACATTACACTTTAAAACATACAACACAACATAAATAATCTTTGAGAAATCCATTATTCCCTTAGCTTAACCCTGTATATAAATCATAATACACTTCTTGGAATCCTGGGAAAATAAAACATAAGAAATGGGTGAGCTTAGATGCTCAGTAAAGGTAAATAATTTAGCAGAAGCTATAAAATTTTAAGGAAAGATGTGTAATAAAAAACAACAGCCTTTTAAAAATGAACTTTAACATAATATGGAAAAAATAAATCATACATTACCATATAAACCTACACATGGATATTCTATTAGTCGAATAATCACTTGTGATAACTAATTTCATAATGAGGCAATGCCTATGGTTGGACATCATTACAACATAGTCAAGGCCTCATACCAAGACAACAAATAATTTTTTTTTCAAGGAATTCTGCCAAGACACGAATTTGTTTCATGATACCTACCGATGCATCGAGGAGCTATTGTGGGATCCACTCATCATTTACTAAGTCCACTGCATTCCTCATATGAAATTGATAAAATATAATATAAACATTCATATTAAAACTAGAATACAAAATGTCAATACTTTATCCATAAAACATGAATGGTATAAAAATAACACATATATAGTAAAACATATCATATCTCATTAAATAAAATATTATAGATTTTATTATAATAAATCAACCTCAATCAAGAATAATATCTAGTAAAGGATGATGATATAGTTGAAAATGATCAGTAAAACTCTTTGAGTGAAATACCCCTTTTTCATGAAATCATTTAAAAGTTGCACAATTTATAAAGGATGAAATTTAAAAGATATTTTTGAATCAAAATTTCCCATACCACTTTGAAACTTTTTAAAGGAATTAATATTTTAAAACATTCATGTCCATATAAATAAATCCTTATAACCATTTTGAAAACATAGAAATTAATGGGAAATATTTATAAGAATAAATATTCAGAACATTTAAAATAATGTTTTAGTTAAAGTGTACCTTAAAAGAATAATTTTTAAATGTCTTTTATAAACCATGGACATGGATGATAAATATGTCCCATAAAATACTTACACATAAACAATATCAGATAATAATGAGATTGAGGAATTAACCCTTACCGTGCACTTTCCTTTGGTTTAGGGTACATTTAACCTATGTATAATGACCATAGTATGTTATTAAATTATTCTAGAACCATTTTCATATTTATTATATCATACAAGATTTATTTATGACTTTATACTACCCATTTAATAATGATTTCCATGTTAAATTAACATTTCAGGTAATAATCCCTTTCTTTATCGTACGTGTTTTAACTTATTATTCTCGATCGTATTATTTAGATCATGATTTAAATACTACCAGAATATAAAAAATAATTTATATATAATATATATTTAGAATATAAATATGTATAATAGATAGATATATGAAATAAAAAACACCATTTATGGAGATGGTAGGCCGTACGTACACATAAACACTGTTTCTATTTTCATATCATATTGAATGGAAGTAAGTGAATGAGATAAATGTAAATATATATATATATATATATATATATATTTCCAGTAGCATTATTATTTCATATATAACATACTTTTTAATATTATGTATTTTTATAATCACCATTGAATGGTGAACGTGGAAATGAATCTCATCGTGTCGTGGAGACGGTAAGCCGTACATACACACGAGCGATGATATCATTTACTTAATGATTAAAAGGTGTGGAATTGGATGGTATATTAATTATACAGAAACATTGTCATGTTATTTTCAGTATTTATATACATATTACTCATCATTATATACATTTAAATAACATAGAGTTGAATAAAAAATTACACCACGGTGTGGAGACGGTAAACTGTACGTACGCATGCATGATGACTTTATCATTAATAGGATAGATAGAATACTGAATATGGTTATACCATATTTATAATAACATCACATTATGTATAAGGTACTGGATTTATTATTTTGGTATGGAAATAACAAATAAAGATAAAGTGGAAGAAGAAAAGAACTTTGAAAGAGGTGATAAAATAATTACCTCTTCTTTGGGTGTTTCCTTTTGATTTGAACAAAAGGGCTCCTTAGGTTGGATTTATGCTCAAGGGAAGGACTCTAGGATAAAGTTAGGTAATTTGGGAGGAGCTTTGGGCTGGGTTTTGATAATCCAATTGGATTTGGAGGTGTGATTTTGAGATAAGGGGAAATACCCTTTTATAAGAGAGGTGAGGGTCAGTTTAGGAAAAGTTTGAAATAGTATTTTATTATATAATAATTTTCGGTTTCTAATGGATTCCAATTAATTTATTTAGAATATAAGGTGGATATGGGTCTAAATAATCTCAACCAATAGGTTTTAGACAAATTTAGGTCACCATATTAACCCTATATTTTAGATTTAACTCTTAGTTAAATATTTTAACTTTTACCATGTCCTCTTGTATTATTATAATAAATGGTTAATAAACTTAATTTAAAAATACAAGAGATCCCCAAGTGGTTAATTAATAAAATAATTATAATTATATAATTCCTTTATCCGAACCTTATATTTTTAGGAATATTATATCATTTAATAATATAGTATTTGTTTTATAAACCCATTTATGTCAATTTTGACAGTATTTAGTATTTGGTTTTTGTGAAAGTCATAACAGCATGATTACTTCAAAAAATATTCATTGAATCAAACCTAACATGAAATATTAATCTAGAAAATTCGTTTATGGCATAAAAATCCTCAATTTACATTTATTTTTATATTTATAATATCAATTATTTTAATATTTCATTGATAAAGTAATTACTACATCATCATTGTGTCATAAATAAATTTAATTATTTAATCTATAAAAATTATAAATAAAATACAATTATGTAGGAAATATTTTTAACTTTTTAATGAATATTTATATCTGAATATACCTTATGTATAAACCTATATTAAAAATGGTTTTGTTATTAAACTTTGAATTTAACACTTTTAACTCTTCTTTAAGTAAAATAATAATAAATGTCCTAATCTAATCTAAGTGGACCAAAAGGATCATATTTTATTCCTAAGGTTGGTTTTGGTCAAAATACACTTATACAATAGAATTATGACATGTGTTAGGGTAATTATAATATAATTGTTACTTTTAATTACCCTATTTATTTTTAACCGCGGTAAATAAAAGTCAAAAGTTACTATTCACCAAAAATTATTTTCATCTTATTGAACCATATTTTACTTACTGTTGTAAATCACGTATATCAGATTTTCAAAATTCAATTCAAATAATTAGTAAAATTACATTTTATGTAAATTTGAAAATGTGCCTAGAAGGTGGGTAAAATACCCCTTTTTCATGAAATCATTTAAAAGTCGCACAATTTATAAAGGATGACATTTAAAAGATATTTTGGAATAAAAGTGTACCATACCACTTTGAAACTTTTTAATTTAATTAACATTTTAAAACATTCATGTCCATATAAATAAATCCTTAAAACCATTTTGAAAACATGGACATTAATGAGAAAGATTTATAAGAATAAATATTTAAAACATTGAAAATGATGTTTTAGTTAAAGATTACCTTAAAATAATCATTTTGAAATATATTTTATGAAATATGGGCATGGATGATAAACATGTCTCATAAAATACTTACACATAAACAGCCTTGGATAATAATGAGATTGAAGAATTAACCCTTACCTTGCACTTTCCTTTGGTTGATAGTATATTTAACTTCATGTATAATGACCATAGTACATTATTAAATTACACCAGAACCATATTCATATTTATTATATCATACATGATTCATTTATGACTTTATACTATCCATTTAATAATGATTTCCATGTCAAATTAACATTTCGGGTAATAATCACTTTCTTTATCATGAATGTTTTAACTTGTTATTCTTGATCATATCCTTTAGATCAGGATTTAAATACTTATAGAATATAAAATAGGATTTATATATAATACACATTTAGAATATAAATATGTATAATAGGTAGATATTTGAAATGGAAAACATCGTTTATGGAGACGGTAGGCCGTACATACACATAAACGATGTTTCTGTTTTCATATCATATTGAATGGAAGTAAGTGAATGATATAAGTATATATATATATATATATATATGTATCCGGTATCACTATTATGTCCTATATTAAATACATATTAATAATATGTATTTTTATAATCATTGTTGAATGGTGAACATGGAAATGAATCTCATCGTGTCATAGAGATGGTAAGCCGTATGTACACACGAGTGACGATATCATTTCCTTAATGATTAAAAAGTGTGGAATTGGATGGTATATTAATTATACAGAAACATTAGCTTTTATTTTCATTATTTATATACATATTACTCATCATTATATACATCCAAAAAACATAGCATTGAATAAAATATTACACCACGACGTGGAGATGGTAAGTTGTGCGTACGCACGCATGGTGACTTTATCATTAATAGGATTGATAGAATAATAAATATGGTTGTAACATATCTATAATAACATAAAATTATGTTGAAGGTACTGTATTTATTATTTTGGTATGGAAATAACAAAGAAATAGAAAGTGTAAGAAGAAAAGAACTTTGAAAGAGGTGATAAAATAATTACCTCTTATTTGTGTGTTTCCTTTTGATTTGAACAAAAGGTGTCCTTAGGCTGGCTTTATGTTCAAGGGAAGGCCATCAAGATTAAGTGAGGGAAGTTTTGAGGATATTTGATTAGGGTTTGTCCGAGCCAAATGGCTTTGGAGGTGTGATTTTGAGATAAGGGGAAGTACCCTTTTATAAGAGAGGTGAAGGTCACTTTAAGAAAAGTTTGAAATATTATTTTATTATAAAATTATTTTCGGTTTATAATTACTCAAACTTTATTTATTTAAAAGATAAGGTGGGCATGGGTCGAAATAATCTGAACCAATAGGTTTTAGACAAGTTTAGGTCACCATATTAACCCTATATTTTAGATCTAACTCTTAGTTAAATATTTTAACTTTTACCATGTCCTCTTGTATTACTATAATAAATGATTAATAAACTTACTATAAAAATCCAAGAGAACCCCAAATTGTTAATTAATGAAATATTTATCATTATATAATTCCTTTGGAAGAACCTTAGATTTTTAGGATATTATATCATTTAATAATATTGTATTTTTTTTAAAAACTCATTTATGTCTATTTTGACACTATTTAGTATTTGTTTTTTTGAAAGTCATAATAGAATATTTACTTCGAAAAAAATTCATTAAATCAACCCTAACATGTCTTATTATTCTAAAAAATTTGTGGATGGCATCAATGGCCTCAATTTAAATTTATTTTTATATTTATAATATCAATTATTTTAATCTTTCATTGATAAAGTAATTACTACATCATCATTGTGTCATAAATAAATTTACTTATTTAATCTATAAAAATTATAAATAAAATACTGTTATATAGGAAATATCTTTAGATTTCTAATGAATATTTATAGTCGAATTTATATTATGTATAACCCTATATTAAAAATGGTTTAGTTATTAAACTTTGAATTTGATACTTATAACTCTTATTTAAGTGAAATAATAATAAATGTTCTAATCTAATACAAGTGGACAAAAAGGATCATATGTTATTCGTAAGGTTGGTTTTGGTCAAAATACACTTATCAAATATAATTAGGACATGTGTTAGGGTAATTATAATATCATTTTTATCTTTAATTACCCTATTTACTTTTAACCGTGGTAAATAAAAGTCAAAAGTTACTATTCAACAAAAATTATTTTTATATTATTGAACCATATTTTACTTACTTATTTCAACCATGTCTATCAGATTTTCAAAATTCAATTCACAGATGCAGTAAAATTACATTTTATGCAAATTTGTAAAAGTGCCTAAAAGGTGGGTAAAAGAAGGTAAAAAGTTCAATAAAATTTTATACATATAATCTTATTATAAAATAAATCCAATGAATTAAATTTAACTTATATAGGTATTATGTATCTATTTTTACTTAAAATAAATAATAATTTAAATAAAAATTCGGTTTTAAATAATAAGGCAGTGTTTTTCACTATTCATAAAAAATTGAAAGTTTTTAGAAAAATACCAAAAATTCACTTTAAGCTAATTTTGATATTATGAATTAAATAGTTAAGTCTATTTTACTAAATTAAAAACATATAAGTTTTATTTATTAATTTAAAATTAATTCCCGTTGTAAAATCAGAAGTGGGTTTTTTTAAAAGTAAAAACTATCAAAAGATTGACATTTGTTTATGTACAATTTAATTGTAAAATTACTTATAATGACCTAAATTGTATTAAATGATAAAAATATAATCTAATTATACTTCAGAACCATTAAAATGTATAATTTAACACTATAAAATATTTTTTGATTAAAAAAGTTGTTTTCAATTAAAATTTAGCAACTTTCACTATTCATCAAAATATGAAAGTTATCAGAGAAGTAAAAAAAATTTATTAAAACTAATTTTTATATCTCACTTCTAAAGAAGAATTTAATTTCATTAAATTAAATATATAAAAGTGTCAAATATTGGTTTTAAAAAGGGTTCTCCCTTAAAAGGTGGTAAAATTGCATATTTTTTAAAAATACTTCTTTTATCTGAAAAAATAAATTTGTTCTTATATTCTGTCTAAGAAACACATAATACGGATTATAAAATTATATGGAGTACATAAAATTTAAAATTCAGTTAATACTATTCATAACCTCTTTTTGAATGGCTAGTTTGGTAAGTCATGGTGCGCTCGAACTCGGTGTTACGTGTAGCGCAAGTTATTAAATTATTTTGAAGAGATGACATATGGTCTAACTTATCATTGATTGAAGTTATATGCATACCAAATTAATTACCCGTTCTTAAAACTTTATTATAGCATAAGTTCGGGGTCGATCTACAGGGAACAATGGCATGCATAAATTCAATTGAGTTAATACTTAATTATGTGAAGTATGCAGAATTTAGAGTTGATTGAGTTGATTTTGGTTTTTAATTGAAAATAAATTGTTTTACTTTGAAGAAATGATTAACAGTTTTAAAGAAAACAATGGGTAAATTCAAAGAGTTTAAAATAGGAAGAAAAAACGTGTCGGGGCTATGGTGATTAGGAGTTCTTTTAAAGGTTCTTTAAATGGTTGTGTTGTTCATAATAATTCAGTCATTCTGGATTTCATTTTGTTACAAGATTTCCTTGGTCCGGTTCCTCTTGTTTGAAATTAGAGCAGTTGACTCCTTGGTCCGGTAATCAGTGTTCTTAATTCTTTATTAAGTTCCGTCCATTATTTGAATCAGTGAAATCCTTCCAACGGTCATGGATGCTTTCACCGTTACTTTTCTTTTGTATCGCTGAGAATTATTTCCTTGGTCTGGATCAGAATTCTCAGTTTTATTTAACAGTGGTTTAAGAAGAGTAAAATGAATTACAATGAGCAAACCCAACTATATAAAACAACACACAAATTATGATCCCTTAATCTACAACCCTAACATGAGGGGTTTAGTTACACATAGAAATTGGGAGAGAAACGACCCACGCGATACCTGACGGATTCATCGTGTAAGCGTTGAGGAAATGTGTCGGAAGGTGGAATAGTGGAATAATGGAATGACAGCACCTCGGTGGCTTCGGGAATGGTGGTAGCAGAGCTTCTCACTCCTCTAATGGGTTCTGAACTCTGAAATCCATAGGCCAATGCCTCTTTTTATAGAAAAATAATGTACACGACGTGTATAGAAAGTACACGCCGTGTACTTTTCGTCAACGCGCTTTGGCGCCAATTTCTCCGCTGGCAGGTGGCCTAACACACCGTCTTTGGCCGTTGAACACGGCGCCGCCTAGTGGTTGGGTGTACACGGTGTGTAGTGTCATAATTGTGGCCGCCATCCCCTTCTAGAATAGCAGACACGACGTGTAAAAATGGAACACACCGTGTCTCCTTCAACGACCACATGGGCGTGTAGACTTTTCTCAGCAACCACCGCTTCTAAAAAGTAGTACACGATGTGTAACACCACCTCAAATGGTGTGTATCTTCTTCCTGATGACATGGGCGTGTACTACCTCCTTCGTTCCGTGTCCCTGTCTGGATGTACACGGTGTGTATAAAAGTAAATGCCATGTAGTTTCAAAATTTTCACAGACATCCCTTGATCCGTGTATTTAGCCAAAAAGCTCCTGAAAGTAAACAGATTTACCAAAATCAAATAATATGTTCATAAAACAACAGATATTTGCTGAGAACATGTTTTTATTGTCAATTATATAAATGTAAATGTATACACAAATCGGGTGCATCAAATTGCCCAACACTTAGTCGTTTTCTTGCCCTCAAGCAAAATCTTAACATCTAATTAAAAGAGCATATACTTTAAAAAAGAAGGCATTTAAGTAATCAAACGTATAACTGATAAAGTTACCGAGGAAGATTTCTAAAAGGAACAAAAAATTCAATTCATAAGATATTAAAATCATGCCTCATATATAATGCAATTAACTACTCTCATTCTCTTTCAACACATTTTTCAACCTTTCAAAAATAAGCATGCCATTTGATGATTTACCTTACCAGTCAAAATCACACTTCACGCTCAAGATGTTTTTATTTAGAGTTATGCTCAATCTAAGGTATATACACTCTATCCATAGGTTTTCAAGATTCCTTGTTCTCTATTTTAGAAAAATTGAATTACAAAAATCATGAGGGCTTTATCAATAAGGTTCATATGTCTCTGTGGCTAAGGGTTGGTAGGTTCAGATGTGAAAATAAATTCTGAGGCTTGAAAAAGGAAGGTTAATTCCTTTAAACAACATTGCTTGATATTCAAAGTAAAGATCACTAAAAATGCATCTGTCACAAGCTTAGTCAAATGATTTTGTAATCGTCACCATCTTCCTTAGGCAAGTAGGGTTCATGGGAAAATAAGCATAAGTTCCCCTTTTTGTTTGTTTGTTTGTTTTAAAAAAACACACAAGGGAAACACTTATGAATACAATGAGTAGATGTTTGGAACACATTCTGCCCCAAATAATCAAGAGGTACTCCCCCACACTTTATTTCATGGTTGTGCAAAATATATACCATGTATTTCCAACTCCCTCTTTAAAGCTCAAATGAATAATCATGCAATGTTTAAAAATAAATAGGGTAGGAAGGGAAATAGGCTTGTAATGTGGCTTCCTATAAAGGCTTTTCATGGCTTCTATGGGCTTAATGAAGATTAAATGTAGGGTAGGTCTCAAGATAAAGGGGTTGAAGTAATCTAATGCCTCAATAATTTTAATGTAATTCAAAAATTTCTTCATGTTTTGAAAAGAAAACTTGCAAATTCTGGTAGTGATGCATATCCTAAGAATCTCTCAAGAAAGAGAGTATTAGAAAAGAAATACGAAAAAGGGTTTAGAATACCTCTCAGGAGTGGAAAAATATTAAAGGGGCAATCAGGTCATGACATGCATATAAATGATTATCCTAATAAATGTAATTTAATCAAGGATGAAAAGTTGCAATTGAAACTATATTAGCAATCATTTTAAAATAATTAATAACTAAAATAAGCATGCAACATTTCCAAAAGTTCCTACTGATGACTCTAGTATTTATAAGAATGATTAACCAAAATTTCTTTACATTTTTAAATATAGAATCTAATAATGATGTATCCTAGATTAGTTTAAGGGAAAAGACTAAGGTGAAAGATATAGATTCTCCCCCACACATAATACTTCACATGGTCTACCAAGTGCAATACTAAGGGAAAGGGTGGGCAACGAGGAGAAATGGGGGAAAAATGAGGGAAAGCAGTGGAAGAAGTAAATCCAAAAAGAAAGAAAATAGAAAAGGAAAAATACTCCCCTCGTGAAAAAGTGATGCCCAAGGTGCTCCATGATACCTGTAACTGGCTAGGAAAAAGAAAACTGCAAACATGCACAACAATACAACACAAAAAAATGACAGAAGAGATATATAAGATAAAGAAAAATGTCACTATCATGGGGTGGCCTCTGGGGAGGCATCATCCTATATAGAATCGTCCGGTAAAGATGGCTTAGGAGGCGTGGAAGTGGGAGGCCCAGACTCTGCATCAGGAAGGGGAGCTGAAGAAGTAGGAGCTGCATGTGCTGGACTCGGTGAAGGTAGCTCAGCAGCAGGCCCTGGCCCGACAGAAGTGGTAGCAACATTAGATGGGCCCGCAATGGAGACAGAGGCTGGTGGAGGAGGCACTGGAACACCAAGATGCTGAGCAATATGTGCCAACAGCTGCTCCATCTGGTCCTGACAGCCGTCCAGATGAATCAAATGGCATGAAATGGTGTCCTGGCGGCCAATGATACGAACGAACTGCTCCTCCATCGTGGCTAGGCAAAGGGAAAGTGTTGGATCGACTGAGGGTGCGGGGGTAGGTGGGATGGGGGATGGGATGGAAGAAGGAAGGTCAGAAGAAGAGGGGTCAGTAAGAGGTGGGTGAGGTGGAGAAGCTAGAGGGGGTGGGTAAGGAGGAGCAGGGTCAGCTGCTGGGGCAGCAGGTGGTGGGGCTCTAGCCTGAGCAAGGATGTAGGCACCCCTACTTTCGGACCAATCCCATGCGAATGAGAAAGAGAAAGTCCATCCACTGGGGTGAACCTAACAAGTCATGTGGTAAAGAGGGCTTGAACACCCCTAGGTGGTGGCCAAGACGGGTGGTTTAAAATCCGCCGGCCAGGTTTCCCTGACGACCGGTAATCATGGAGTGAAAATAGGAGGCGGCGAGATTGGGGAGGTCTGGGTAGTCGTGCCGGATGACACAGGTAAGAAGCTTCATGTCACGGCCAGTCACGACCCCCATATCCTCATGGAGGGGGAATAGGATGGCACTGAAGCACCGGTGGGTGAAGCGAAGGATGAGGTCGGCTATACGAGTGCTCTTCTGGGAAGTGGGGGAGTATCGGTAGTCAGGCCCAATGATCTCCCTCCACACGGAAATGAGGTCAGAGCGCTCAGGTCGGGTCAAGGAAGAAACGGGGGGTGGGGGAATAGGATGGGTGTAAAAGCCGCACCCTCGGCCAAATGCTGTCATGGTAAGAGAAAATCAGTGGCTGCCTAGCCGGAATCGAAATACGGGTACCGCATCGCCAGGTGTCTCCTGGTACTCCGCTCCATCAAACTCAAACGAGGCCGAAAACTCCAAAAATAAATCACGGAACACAGGAGTGCTGACCTGGAAAATATCGAGGAGCGAGGTTGTCCGAGAAGTGCCTCCAACTCCTACCAAATACCTAGATGCTGCGGAACGCTGCTATCCAGGTACCGGCCACTCAATGGGATCAGCCGACGAGAGAAGCTTCAGACCCTGTCGTAGGCGAGGTCGGTGGCTGGGAATACCGTGCAAGGATAAGGAGCACCTATAGGTTTCGGCCCAGGTGCCAGTGCAATAGTAGAGGTAGGCTCTGTAGGTGGATCGACCGAAGTGGAGGGTGGCTCGGTGGAAGGTGTTCTCGAAGAGGGACCAGCTGCTGATGAAGATAGCGTAGGGAAAGTGGCAGCTGGAGCAACAGAAGTAGTCCCGACCTCTGCTGAGGGAGTGAGTGGTGGAAGAATGGCCAATGGAGGGAGCTCGAAGACCAAATCATCTGGGTCCAGCTGCGTAGGAGGTTGGAGTCGGATCCGACGATAACTGGACTCCTCTCCCTCAGTGGCGGAGGCTGGACGCTTCCCGCGGGAAGGATTGTGATCTGAAATATCCTAAAATAGAAAGAAATATAGAACAAAACAAAAGAAAAAGAAAAAGGAAAGAAAACAAAACAAAGAAAATGTGAGAAAACTGGAAAATAATAGTACACAGCGTGTACTCAAAATGGAGAGTATCCCGTGTTCTCTGGACAGACACGCCGAGGGTGAAGAAAAGACCATAGAAAAGTACATGGCGTGTACCAAACATACACGCCGTGTTCACTCAAAGTGTTTTTGGTCGTGTGGTACAAATGACATAGCCATGTTTTTATCAGTTCAAAGAAAACAATACACGCCGTGTAGGTACAGGACACGGCGTGTACTGCTCACAAAGAACATGGCCATGTGGAAGGTGAGACATGGGCCGACTGAACCTCTAAAAGACACAACATGTACCGAACACACACGCTGTGTATAGGAACATGGGGTGAGAGGACGTGTAGAGGGTAGACACGGGACGACTAAATATATAAATGACACGGTGTGTACCAAACATACACGCCGTGTTCTAGAACATGGGGTGAGAGGCCTTGTTATGTGCCACACACGGAGGGGCAAACAGAAATGACTGACACGGCGTGTACCAAACACACATGCCATGTACATGAAAATGGTGTGTGAGGCCGTGTGCAAAGGTGTACTCAAGCATGATGAAAAGGACATGGTGTGTTCCAAACATACACACCGTGTATATTCAAATTTCGAAATAGTTTGTGTGTGGCCGTGTACAGAAGTACACAACGTGTGTTCTTCATTTCGTGGCTGTGTACTGCCGGAAGCCGAATGGTCGGCCGATCTGAAAAACACCCTAAAAGATTCTAAAAACTTGAAACAGAGGGTGTAGAATAGTGTACCTAGATCAAGGATCACAATGTGGGAAGAATCAGAACTCGAAACGCCCCAAATCGATGGATCTGGAGAAGAGGGGTTCGGGTGGCGTTCAGGAGAAGAAAACTGTAAAAGGGGAGGAAATGGGGTGGTCGTACGACACGGCCTCAAGACATGTGGACCGCAGCTTATATAGCCACGGTACACGACATGTATGTTTGGACTACACGCCATGTATCTCGAATGTTTTTTGAGAAGAGTAAATATAAGATTATTATGGTAAACTATATAATAATAATTTTTAATAATTAAAATAAAAATAGATATATCTATAAATTCTATTATAAATAAACCTATACATGATGTATATCGGGAAATACACGCCTTGTATTTTAAAATTAGAAAAAGAGTAGTACAACCTTTGGTCCGGTGCTTGGGGCGGGATTCGAACCGGCGATCGACCGTTCTGAATGAAATCCCTCAACCACTGGAGCAAAGGTTGTTCTATTGTTCATATTTATTTTATATAAATATTTATTATATGTGGACTATATACATGGAAAGAAAGAAAAACACGACGTTTGGTTTTTATTTAGGAAAGGATGGGGGTGTAGCGGGGAGATTAGCGTGATTCGAAACCGGGTCTTTTGAACCTGGTGCTGAGACTTTGCCAATCCGCCAACTTCACCTGCATGTAATTTCTTATTTTAAAAATGTTTATAATTTATATTTGAAAAATTATGGTACACACGACGTATATTGGAGTACACATCGTGTGGTTTTATTAAAAGAACAAATGATGGAAATGGGACAGTTTCCTGGGTTTGAACCCGGGTCTTTTGAAACCGGATTATGATTCTAGCCAACTGGTCCATCCCAATCATGGTTTTTATTAAACACACATATATATATATATAGATGGAAAATACCACACATTCCATGTAAATAAAAGGAGGAACCCCGTGCTGAAGGTAGGTTAGGAGGATTCGAACTGGGGACGGCTTGAATAAACTCCAGTAACTTTACCATCGGCACCGGCATCATCCCTAGTTATTTATTTTTTATTCTATAAATTTATACTATTAATATTTATAAATTAAAAAGATATGTACACACCGTATTTATTAGTGGGACACGGCGTGTAACCTCTGGGTTGCCTCCCAGGAAGTGCCTTTGTTTTAGGTCGTTGGCTCGACCTACTTACCTTGCTTACCTGATATTTACGATGGATAACGGTCCCAATAGTGGCCACCCTGGCCATCTAGGAGTTGCAAGTTCTCTGGATCTTCTTCAACATGAATGTCTGGATTGTTAAAATTATCAGAAATATAGGAACATACCAGATCATCCACTAGGCGGTCATCTAGGGTAGTTATTGAAGAACAATCCTCATGATCGGACAATGATGCCTGCTTGATGGCTTTGTGAACATTGTAGGAGACTCTCTCGTCTCCTACCCGGAAAATCAGCTCTCTATGGTGCACATCAATGAGTGCCTTCCCGGTGGCTAGGAAAGGTCTTCCCAATATAAGAGGTGCTTCCTGGTCATCCCCCATGTTGAGGATGATGAAATCTGTTGGGAGGATCATCCTACCCACCTTGACCAGTACATCTTCCAGTATCCCCTTCGGATACTTAATGAATCGATCAGCAAGTTGAAGGGATACTTGGGTTGGCTTTAAATCATGGAGACCGAGTTTTTGGGAAACTCTGAATGGCATGAGGTTGACACTTGCTCCCACGTCGCATAATGATTTTCTAAATTCACAGGGTCCAATTATGCAGGGAATAGTAAAACTACCTGGATCCTGGAGGTTTGGAGGAATGGAATGTTGAACGACCGCGGATCACTCCTTTTTGAGGGCAATGGTGCCTAGATCATCCATCTTACGCTTATTGGAAAGGATGTACTTCATGAATTTGGTGTATGTAGGTATTTGTGTCAGGGCCTCTGCAAATGGTATGTTGATGTGGAGCTTCCAGAACACCTCCATGAATTTGCTGAACTGGGAGTCCAGTTTCCTCTGTTTCAACCTCTCCGGAAAGGGTAAGGAAGGCTTGAATGGTTGGACTACCTCCTTCCCTTATTTATGCGAAACTTCCTTTTGTGGGATTTTGGAAGTGGAGGGGTTGGTATTGGTACGTTCTTCATCATCATGGGTTGTGGGTGCACCTGACTGTGCTGGTTGGTGCTGTTGGATCTCTTCTCCACTCCAGAGCATGATGGAATGGGACTCTTCCCTTGGGTTCTTTTTTGTGTTTCCCACCAGTATACCGGGTTGCCTTCTGGAAATTTGGTTTTCCAGCTGGCCAATCTGATTCTCCAAGCCTCGAATCAAAGATTCCTGATTTTGGAACTAAGTCTCAGCAGTAGATATGAATTTATTCATAAGATCCTCTAACCTTGAAGTGTTCTCCTGCTGAGGTGGTTGTTGAGCCGGTGGAGGAGGTGGCTACCGTGGCTGCTGTGGCCGAGGGTTCTGGTACCCTTGCTACTGATAGGAACCCTGCTGGGGTTGTTGCGGCCTTTGGTATTGGTTCTGGTATGGAGGTTGGTTATAGCTGGGCGGTCGCTGGGGCGGAGGGTTTTGCTGCTATTGGCCCCAGCCTTGATTCTGTTGATCTCGCCATGCCGGGTTCTGGTACTACTGGTACTGGTTGGGCCCTTGATTTTGGGCAACATAACTCACCTCGCTCGTTGAAGGGCCTCCAGTCGAACCCGGGAAATCTCCCATGATGTGGTTATCACCACAGTCACCACATTCTAGATAGTACTCCACATGAACTTGAGATGCTCCTTTGAGATTCAATGCATCGATTTTCTTGGACACAACGTCCAACTGAGCAGCTAACATAGTGGTAGCATCAATATTGTGCATACCTCTCTTTTGAGTCCCCCGCTCGGAGTGCCACTGGAAGCTATTGGCTGACATGTCTTCCAGTAGTTTGAATAGTTCTTCGGGGGATTTCCGCATCACCGTACCTCCAGCAGCAGCATCCACCACGGACTTGGTAGTCGTGGTAAGTCCTCCGTAGAAGGTCTGGACTTGCATCCAGAGTGGGAGTCCGTGGTGGGGGCATTTTTGTAACATTTCTTTGAAGCGTTCCCATGACTCATACAACGACTCGGAGTCGTGCTATTGGAAATTATGGATCTCATTCCGTAGTGTCACCGTCTTTGATGGTTGGAAGTATTTGGACAGGAACTCCTGGGCTAGCTCCTCATAGGTGAGGATAGATCGTTGTGGTAGCCCCTTGATCTAGTCTTTTGCCTTGTCTTGTAGAGAAAAAGGAAATAGGCAAAGACAAATAGCGTCTTCGGACACGCCAGTGTACCAAAAGGTGTCGCAGATCTCCAGAAAGTTGGAGAGATGAGCATTTGGGTCCTCGCTGGCCAGGCCTCCAAATTGGACTGTGTTCTGGATCAGCTGCATGATAGCAGGCTTGATCTCAAAGTGTGGAGCCTAGATCGGGGTACGGACAATGACCGTATCAGCTCCGTGGATTGAAGGAAGACCGTACTCCATAAGGGTACGTCTTGGAGGTTGTTGCTGAAGGGGTGGAGCTTTCATGAACTGTTCATGAGGGGAGAATTATGGTCATGGAAAGAGTTGTTGTGGCGGCCGTTGGTAATCCCTTGGGAGGAATTCCATGAATGCTCCAGGAGCCTGCTCTGGTAAACCAGTAGCGGGAGGCTGCTGATCCTGGTACTGATTCTTAGCCGCAACATCTACGACTGGTGCTCCCTCTTCCTTAGTCTCCATGGGTTGTGGTTGCTGGTTGTGAGTTTCTGTCCATGTATGCTGATGATGAAGCAAGGTCCATTCGATTTCTGAGTCAAGAGGAACTAATTCTGAAGACTCGGCGCTTCTAGATCATGTACGACGTCTAAACATACACTTTAAGCTCTGCACAACACAACAAAAATACCAGGCGTAAAAAGGGAAAAGTAAAAGAGAAAATTTGAAATGGGATCTAGAAAAGAGATTTTTTATAATTTTTGTTTTTTTATGTTCACTTAAATCAATTATTAACACAATTTAAATCTTAGCACTAAAACCAAAGATGTCCCCGACAATGGCGCCAAAATTTGGTCTCTCTTTTCATTGATTGAAGTTATATGCGTCCCAAATTAATTAACCGTTCTTAAAACTTTAGTATAACATAAGTTTGGGGTCGATCCACAGGGAACAATGGCGTGAATAAATTCAATTGAGTTAATACTTAATTAGGTGAAGTATGCAAAATTTAGAGTTTATTGAGTTGATTTCAATTTTTAATTGAAACTAAATTGTTTTACTTTGAAGAAATGATTAACAGTTTTAAAGAAAACAAAGGGTAAATTCAAAGAGTTTAAAATAGGAGGAAAAGACGTGTCGGGGTTATGGTGATTAAGAGTTCTTTTGCAGGTTGTTTAAATGGTTGTGTTGTTCATAATAATTCAATAATTCTGGATTTCGTTTTGTTACAATATTTCCTTGGTCCGGTTCCTCTTGTTTGGAATTAGAGCAGTTGACTCCTTGGTCCGGTAGTCAGTGTTATTAATTCTTTATTAAGTTCATTCCATTATTTGAATTGGTAAAATCCTTCCAATGGTCATGGATGCTTTCACCATTAATTTTCTTTTGTATCGCTGAGAATTCTTTCCTTGGTCCGGCTCATAATTCTCAGTTATATTTAACAGTGGTTTAATAAAAGTAAAATGAATTACAATGAGAAAACAAAACTATATAAAACAACACACAAATTAAAATCCCTTCATCCACAGCCCCAACACAAGGGGTTTAGTTACACATAGAAAGTGGGAGAGAAACGACACACGTGATACCTGACGGATTCATCATGTAATCATTGAGGAAATGTGTTGGAAGGTGGAATGGCGGAATAGTAGAATGACGGCACCTCGGTGGCTTCGGGAATGGTGGTAGCAGAGATTCTCTCTCCTCTAATGGGTTCTGAACTCCTAAATCCATAGCCCAAGGCCTCTTTTTATAGAAAAATAAAGTACACGGCGTGTATAGAAAGTACACACCGTGTACTTTTCGTCAACGCGCTTTGGCACCAATATCTCCGTTGGCAGGTGGCCTAACATATCGTCTTTGACTGTTGAACACGGCGCCGCCTGGTGGTTGGGTGTACACAGCGTATAGCGCCTCCATACACGACATGTAGTGTCATAAGTTTGGATGCCATCCCCTTCTAGAATAGCAGACACGACGTGTAAAAATGGAACATGCCGTGTCTCCTTCAACGACTACATGGGTGTGTAGACTTTTCTCAGCAACCACCGCTTCTTGAAAGTAGTACACAGCGTGTAACGCCACCTCACACAGCGTGTATCTTCTACCTGGTGACATGGGCATGTACTCCCTCCTTCGGTCCGTGTCCCTGTTTGGATGTACACAACGTGTATAAAAGTACACGCCGTGTAGTTTCAAAATTTTCACAGACTTCCCTTGATCCGTGTATTTAGCAAGAAATCTCCTGAAAGTAAACAGATTCACCAAAATCAAAGAATATGTTCATAAAACAACAGATATTTGCTGAGAACATGTTTTTATTGTCAATTATATAAATGGAAATGTATACACAAATCGGGTGCATCAACATACTATGAAATCTTGGGGTTACAGGTTAACACCCGAAATGATGATGATAATGAAAGATTATTAAATAATGAGTGATAAAATATTATAAGTAAAAAATGTATGGTATTATAAGTTTGAATATGAATCTAGAATACAATTATAATAAATTTAAATTTATTATACTGGTGGTTAAAATCACTTACGAAGAAAGTCAGAACTAAGGTAAGGGTTTTACACTATAATATCACTGTTTACTAGGATTTTTCATGATTAAATTTCCTATAATGAAATTATATGATATTTCTCTCATAAATATAATTTATTTTATTATCCTTTGGTTATTTCTATAGATTAAAATTTTTTCCTTTCATTTCTCTCCCTCTAAGTACTCAAAAGTATGAAAGTATATTTTTAGGAAAACCAACTTTGTTTCTCTATTCGGTCTGACATATTTTTCTTCCATGTACATATTTTCTTTAAAATGTTTTAAATAATGTTTATACTATTACATAATTATTAATTAAATTCATTTTACCCACTTTTTAATTTCTATAAAAAGATTTAAAATGAATCTTTTTTTTTCAGAATGTGGTACTTTTTACCAAAGGTGTGAATGAAATCTTTTTTAATGTATACTACACAAATGAATTTTCCTACCATCATGAATACTATTTTCTTGGAAGATTCATTTACAATTTTCCATGGTTATTTTCAAATAAAATGTTTTTCCTAATATCCTAAAAAAATTTATATTTTAAATAAGTGATTTCTAAATAAAAAGAGTATTCACCTCATGAAATGTTCCAGTGATCTTTTAAAGGTGATTTCATCTATGAAAACATTCATTGATGTTACTTATTATTCACTAGGGATATGATCTAATGGTACCATATTTATTCTTTTGCAAAATGGTTTATTATTATGATGTTTAAATATTGATGAGTCCCATTTTCTTTTCCTTGGGTTAAGCTATAACAACATGATAAATGTTTTAATGATATTATGGCACACATATGAATGTATTATTATTATGTGACAAGTGGTTACATTATAGACCTCCAATTAATTGGATAATTATTAATGTTTTATGAGCTAAAAGGATACATGATTGCTTTTCTCAATCCCAAAAGAGGGTACATGGGCAGTTATCCCAAGCCGATGTAGGTACAAAGGTGGTTAGCCCAAACCTAACATGTGATGCATGTCTTGGTAGGTAGCCTTGACATAATATTTATATGATTATGAATATTACACACTTTATGCCACTCTCTTATGAAATATTCTTTTTTTATGATATGATCACATGGATCATGATCTTTGATTCTTCTATGATTCATGTCTAATGAATTATCAAAACCTTATTCCATGATTATGATCTATGAATTGTTGGTTATGATTTTTAAGTGTTAAGATCATATTGTCATCCAGAAAATAGAAATGACGATGATGCCACAAATCCTGAATTCCATCTTTTGCTGTTCCGAACCCACAAACCAGCTATCCATAAAGTCCTGCATGGAAGTACAAGCTGTATTTAAACACCCCCAATTGCCCATCTCCAACCATAGGCTGTCGGCCAATTCACTCTTAATAAATAGATGAATGATCAACTCTGGATGTGGGTTTGTATAGCATTAGCAACGCGAGGCCATACAAATCCCCATATTCTAAACATTGTCCTCCATAGGCGGATCTTGGTTGCACACCCTCCATACCAGGAAGTTCATATTTGGAGGAACCTCCTTGCACCATAACTAATCGATTGATATATCCCATGTTTAACCTTATCAAGCATCTGTGTTCACTCTTTATTTTGTTTCCATTACCTATGTTATAAACAAAGGTTTTAAGTAGGGAATGACTAAGAAGTATAATTTATGAGAAGAACTTTATGAGAGATATTGAATATATTTAATGAAATAATATTATTATATATCTAGTATACAAAGACACTAAAACATTATAGTTCTAAGTCATGTATTGTTTTGAGATACATTGAATATTCATATAAAATGATGTAATATTTATATATGTAATGTTTGGGTGACCTCAGTTGGTATCAGAGCAAGGTTTAGTTATTTTGGGAGATTAATATTAGATAAATATTTTTAAAACCCAATGGGTAAGTCTAAGTATAGGATAACATCATGAAGATTTATTAAAATAAATATTTCATGGTTTTACTAACAAATAAATCCATGTATGAATATTAGAAATTGGATGTAACTATGGAACACAATCACCTAGGGGTAAAAACTCTAAAAATGGAAAATTGGGAATTAACTCGATTGTCACTGGTGCATGATGAGTGATCCTAAGACTATACACCTAGATAGACACTCCTAGGGGATATGGTTGGGTTAATTCATATTTTATTTATAAACCATTATAAAGGATTTGAATAGATAATGATCATTGATAACCTAATTTAAACCTAAGGAATCATATATTAAAAATAAGGCGTCATTGTTTAGACATCCTATGAATGGGTTTTCATGATTATATGACTTATAAATATGAGTATTATTATTAAAACTATTTTTTTGTTTTATTCAATGGATGGTGTCAGGGGGAATCATGTTAATTCTGAATGTGATAGACAATGAAATGATTATCTTGTGGAGAAATTCAATGTTATGGGAGTTAGAATAAAAAATATTTTTTCCATGAGTACACAACTTTCTCAAGCTATGAATCATTATGAGCTTCCAATTGAGAAAAGGATGGAACAACATACTATTGATTCCTCTATGATTCAATATATACCTTCTTTTAGAGAGTTTATTAATCCACTAATTATTGAGAAATGGACCAGTACCATTGAAAATATTTTTTCCATTCTCCAGTAATGGGATCATAGAAAAGTTATTTTGGTTGTTTATCATTTGGAAGAAAAATCAGGTCAATGGTGGAATCTTATTAAGAATAAAATGAAATAAGAAGAAATTGAATCTATAGATTGAGATGAGTTTAGGAGGTTATTTTTTAGTAAGTACTTTCCTAATATTCTTTTTATAATAATTAATAAGTAATTACTTGAGATAAATAAGAGGGGTGATGAATCCATTAGTTCATATGAGGAAAATTATACAAGATCTGTGAGGTATGCTTCTAGAATTATCATCCAACCTGAAAGTAATATTGATCGATTATTTGGTGGCTTAAAACTAAGTCTCAAAAGGGAATTAACCATAAGTGACTTCAATAGTTATGAATAAACCATTTTATGAACTTTTAAGGAAGAAATAGAGACTAGAGTTACCCATCAATCTCATGGTTTTGATAAGTAAAGTAAGATGAAATTTAAAGGAAATTATAATAATAAAAATCATGCAGGGAAGAATATAAGTATTCCTTTATGCTAGAATTATGGAAAGATACATGTATTAAATTATAATAAGGGTACTATTAAATTATTTAAGTGTGTAAAGAAAGGTCATCATACAATTGAATTTCAAATTTGTGGGAAAAAGTTAGCTAATGATGTGAATGGAGAGAAAGCTCTGTAGAATACACCACCCACACTCCATTTTTTCAAATTCAAGGAGTATGGGAATTATGTTAATAATTTTACAAATATGAGAGTTAATTAGGATGATTGATTTCAAAAACTTCTTAACCCTAAAGAAAAATGGAAAATCTCATGTGATCACTTTTCCTGATGTGGGTTTCAAGAATGAAGTGGCGAAAGCTATTCTTACCATCTTCTCTAGAATTGATAATGTCTTATTTGATTATAGATATACCCACTCTTTTATATATGAATATTTTTATAAGGTTATCACATTACCACCTCAGTTATTAGATTCTAAATTAGAAGTGAAAATTCCCAATGGTATGATGATCGCATCTCAAGCCTATGATTCTTCTCTGATTGATGTTTGTAGGAATGTGATTCCTACAAATCTTACCATTCTCTCTCTAGTTATTTTTTATTGATTTTTGGAATGGATTGAATCTCTCTATATAGATACCATATAAATTTCCATGTAAGGGAAGTCAAATTTCATATTTCTAATGAACATGTGATCATTTATTGGTGATAGGATGAATATAAGCTTCCAATGGAAACTATTTCCATTTTATGGGTCATGATTCCTATTCATAAGGGGTATTTATCTCCTATTATTGGGAAGAAACTCAACATTGATGATATTCCTATTATATAGGAGTTTGATGATGTATTTATGGAAGAGTTACCAATTATTCCAATGAATTATGAAGTTTAGTTTTCAATATAACTCATAATTGGTGATACAACTATTTAAAAGAATCTATATAGAATTGACCTGATTGAGTTGAATGAATTAAAGAAGAAACTATCAAAGAATATTTATTAGGTATTCATTCATCCAAGTGTGTCACCATGGGGGGCACCTATTATTTTTTTTAAGAATAAATATGGATCAATATGACTATATATTGATTATCAAGAACTTAATAAGATCATGATAAAAACAAGTATCCTCTCCACATTTTCCCATTATGAATCATCTTATTATTTATAAATTTAGAATAAAAATGAGGAAAATATTACCCCATTAAAACATGAAATCTTCCTTTAATGTCGACATCATTATATCCTTATTCAAAATCAATTTTAATATCATTCAAATATTTCCTCAATATTTTAATTTAATCCTCCTTAAGACTCAAATTATTCTTAGCACTTTCATTATTTGAACTTCCCTAAAACCTGTAAAATCTTTTCCATGTATACATTATCACACACAATAACATTATGGTGTGAAGTCTCATCTCATGGTGTAATATCCTTCTTTGAATCTCAACACAAATTTTGGCTTGAATAATAACTTAAAACATTAAGAATCATGTTGTGTAGTCACTAAATAAAAGTAAATAATCATATTAGTTAATATTTTATTTCACCTATTTAATATTACATAACCTTATGAAATATCTAACACATTACTTGATATACTCAAGTTACTCTGATGTACCATTAGAATTTATCTTACATGATCCAGAATGCTTCTTATATATTATTTAAAATCTTTAAATTTCACAAGAAAAATTGATTCTTACATATTCTTTGGAATCTTGAATTTACTCTTATACATGCATTGAAACTTTGGAGTTAATCTTAAATATAACTCTATTAATCATTCATACACTTTGAGTTATTCTTACATACCTTAGTGTGAACTCAAGGTTATTATTTCAAATCCTAGTACTTTACCAATCTTTCTCTCATGGGGTACCACATAAGATATGGGAGATATGATGTATCAAGGGATTAATAATATGAATCATCAGTGAGATGTTACATGTCATAGTTTAAACTTTATAGTACTTCACCGATTCTACTCCTGAGAAATCTTATGCAGGCCTTTTCCAATTTTATTATTTCTCTAGGTTATTACATATGATCTTTATATCAACTTAAAATACTTCAAATAAACTCAAAAAAATTTAAAAACATCTCTATCAACTTCAATTCACTTTAAATTTCTTTAGTAAATCTTCAAATCATCATTAACTGTATAAGATTAATCCTAAAGATCTTATAGTATTTAATAACTTGTTTTTTAGTATTTAGTTCAACTAAAACAAACATTTCAATAGATATTCAACTACCTCAATTTTACCTCTTATTTTTAATGATTATTTTTAGTTCTCTATGTATTCATTAATTAATAAAACACTCGTCTTAGATAAATTGAAACTTAGATCCTTTACACATGATCATCATCCAAGTTTAACTTCCATATATACAACAACCTTCATGATTGATATCATAAGGATGGTTTCTCATAACTTACTCATCAACTTAGAAGCTAGTCAGTATCATTCTCTACCAAATTAATCATTCTTCATAGAGACATATCATTCATCCATATCCATATTCCATGGAACTCTTCTTAGTATCTCATCTTTATGACCCAATATACTTCTATCAATTCCCAAAAAACATGAAATATTTATCATCAATAGTAATATTATAGAGAAATTGAACCACCTTGATAACCATATCTCTTTATCACCCCATTATATTACTCAAAATTTATAAATATACTACGCACATGAACCTCCAAGAAGAAACAACGACTCAAAATTATTTTTCACAAGAATAATGAAAACAACTCACTCACCTTACTTGTTAGCCTTCCATATTTTTCAATAGATAAATATATCTTTAGTAGCATGATCATTGAAAAAAAAACATAAAATTTTCATTATTAACTCCAAATTGTATCTCAATTCTTACCCCTTATTGAAAATTTTCTATTAGCATGTATCAAACCTAAGGGTACTTCAATATCCAATCTCTAATGTGTTATTTAGTATTTATCAACCTAGTATGTATTGATACCCTTTCTTGTGTACTTTAGTTATCATCCAAAATTATCTTCTCAACATATATTGACATCATTGCTTATCTAAAGTGCTTATTGACAACAAATACAACACATCATCATCCAAGGGACCAAAAAAACCCCTTTGGATTTTTTATCAATACCGATAATGAAAATTCATATCAATATTTCTTAAATAATTTCATAATTTTCCTCACACTTACTAAGCGTAAATATAAATTCTAAAATCATATATAAATTATTAATTAATTAAATCTAAGTCTACTTGATTAATTCCCAGTGTAGAAAATAAGAGTGACTAATCAACTTCCCAACACTATTTTTTCAAAACTATCTTTTACAAAAATATGTTTTCAATTTTTGTAATAAACTAGACTTATCATAGAGTTACTTTGAATATTTTGGGTGTTGGAGGTGTTAAGATAAGTTTTAATTGAAGGTAAAGGAATTTTGAGTTGAATTTTCAACTAGAAGGGTGCATCATGCCATGGCCTAGTAAATTGCGGCATGATGAGTTGGCCATTAGAGAAGGGTTGCTATAGTCTGGTTTGTTTCATTGTGAGGGTTAGGCTTATGATATGAGTTGCATGTTGTGGTTTGAATATGAGACCATGAGAATAGGGTGCCTTTATCTCTAACTATGAGAAGTGTGTCACAACATGGTGATTGTTGTGGCATGAGGTTCATTGGGTTAATCTTTTATAATGTTTGTTTTTCCATGATCATTAAAGATGTAGCATGGTGAGTTTTGAGGCAATTTTGGTTAATTTTATATGGGGATATTATAACATGGATCTAATCACTATGCATTAAAGCCTTGGGTGGTTCATTTTATTGGTTCTATCATTTGGGGTTAGCTGTGTTGTGGCCCTTGAGCTGCATTATGGATTTAGTGTAGTTCCCAGTCAGGATCCAAGTATCATTGAGAGGGGGAGGTGGTGAATTAGTGATATAAATTTTCTTTTATATGTTTCCTTTTTTTGGAAATAGTATTTGCCTCCTATTAAATTTTTCTTCCCTGCTAAACACATACAACCATAGGAACACAAGATTTACAAGTTTCACTGCTCAACAAGAGTAGCTATGTCCTTGGTATGGTATGGAAACAATCCTGTACCATAGAATCCACTAGAAAACAATCCTTTATTATAGAATACAATGAGTAGGATATTCCCTTACACTCGTGTAACACTTTGAAAACAATCCAATAGTGCGTGTGCTCCCTCTTAGCACAAATAGGGTAATGTAATGATTTTGTGCTTCTTAATGAACATTAAAAAATCAAATCTTTCAAAACAATTCTTTACTTTCCTACCTAGAAGCTGGTAATAACCTCTTGGTTCAAACAGATTGCGTGCCAATACCTATTTGCACACCTCCCTACTTTCATGCCACTCTGCTTGCACGCCACCCTGCTTGCCCACCTCTACTTACGTGCTTCCCTACTTGTGCGCCGCCCTACTTTCACACCTTCCTACTTGCACACCAACAACTACTTCCGCACCACCATTGTGCACGACTCACAATTTTTTCACCACTTCAGGTTTATACACAAAACACTTCTTTCACACAAATCCACGCTTGCTCGCAAATTATAACTTGCGTGCCACTTCTACTTGTGCACCAGTTTTGTGTATAACACACAAATTGCACGACACTTCAGCTTTCACGCCACTTTATACCACTTGCACGATCAGAGCTCAAATTTTCTCTTAATTGTTGAGAATTAAAAAATGAGTAGGCCAATCATCTATTTATAGTCATTTTGGTGACTTGTGCGCCACATACACTTGCACACCATTCCTACTTCTGTGCCACTTCATCACTTGCATGCCGCTCGATCACTTGCGCACCACTTTATTTCATTTGTCATATTTTGATGTGTTTATGTTGAAATATTTCTTGCGCGCAACATAAACTTGTGCGCCACTGATACTTGCATGCCAATATTGAATTTTCACGCCACTTTATTTTCTTTGTCATATTTTGACATGTTGATTCTGAAATATGACTTGCACACAACATACACTTGTGCCCCACTTATACTTGAATGCCACACTTGTGCGCCATTTATACTTGTGCATCACTTTCTTTCCTTTGTCATATTTTGATGTGTTGAGGATGAAATATGACTTGCGCGCAATATACACTTGTGCGCCACTTATACTTGCATGCCACACTTGCACGCCACTTATATTTGGGCACCACTTTCTTTCCTTTTCCAAAAAAAACTTCATTAATCCCCTATCCATCATAAGGATTTCATCACAATTTCTCCAAACTTATTATATTTGTGAAATACAAATCATCAAATCATCTTCATAGTTACAATGAGAAGTATTTTAACTTCCCTATCTTCTATCAACCACTTATACAAAGTGAATTGATTTCCTTTCTTTTCAAACTTCCTTAACAAAAACTACAATACCTGAAAAGGATATTCTTCATAATCAGTTTGGTCCTAACATTTAGTATAGGGTGGATTGGGTTTGAGGAATAAACTCAAATTCTACACCATAATTTATGAAGGTTCAAACATTATGGAATGACCACCATTATTTCACTATGATATTCATTTAATGAATTTGTTTCAAAGTAGTTTGACTGTGTGATTATAGTTAGAGATAAGGGGGAATTGTAATGTTATTTCTATAGATTTTTTTGACTCACCACCACTGTGGCATAACCATGTTCATCACATAGAGATGGTTATGTTTTCATTTTTATTATATATAATGGTTCTCTTTAGAATTATATTCAATTAATTCAGCTTCACTCAAACCTTAGAAATTAATGTTCTATTTTTGATTCCTCTAGATACCCAAGTATAATCCTTAGTCCTTTGATTGGTGAAATAAAATCTTCCTTGACTCGGTGTGATTCTATATTCTCTTTTCTTCTTTATTTCCTAGTTCTAAATTATTAAATACTTTTTTAGTGGTTGTACTTGGTTTTGATGGGTTTTGATTGATTTATTTAAAAGGAGATGATGTGAAATAGATTGTTAGAAGAATATTTTGATATTATATTTAGTTTTATTCATTTATTTTTGTGTGATGATCCTCAAGATTTATTGATGTTGTGGATTTATGAACTCCTTTTCTATATCATAGAATGAAATGTTTGATTAAATTAAAATGATTTCCTCTAATAAATTTCATTATATTATTTATGATTTTTTTGATTGGTTATAATTTCTTACATTTTCATGGTTTCCTCTTTAATTGGTGGGGGTAAGAATATTACCATAAGTAAATATAACAAATGGAATGAGGTTCTAGGATGGGAAAAGTTAAACATATCTATTTGGTTTCTTATTATTTAATTTTTGTGATATTTGATTTAGTATTAAGTAAGACAAAATTATTTCTTGATTTCTTGGAGTGTATAATTCATATTAAACCCATAACTAAAGTTAAATATGGAGATGATACTAGAGAATATAAGATGATATAATTGATTTTGAATTTTAAATGATAAATAAGTGAAGAGTTAACAATTAGGGCTATTAGGTTATTATTGGGTATAAATGGAATTGTGTACCAATTAAAATCTATTTGAGTCCTATTATATATTTTATCTTTGGTGTTTATGGTTTTAGGAACTTTTCCTCCTATTGGTTCGATCGGGTTGTTCGGTTAGGGGTTATTGTAGTATTCAAGTGACTGTGGGAGTTTCGATCCTGTTGATTTTTACTTTTAATGGATGTGATTTATAGAGAGTTTTTTATTAGATATTGATGAAATTTTATTCATATTTTATTAAAACTATCATGGATTATATATTGATCTATGAAGTGTGTACTTACTGGGAATGAAATAGGAATTAGAAGGAAAATTTGAGTCAGTTAAGAGGTGAAGATATAAAGGGTTTATATTGAACTGTCTTATTTATTTCTCTTATTAACATAGTTAATATAGTTGGTCTAGGGGAGTTTTTGTTTTTTTAATATAATAATGGTGTTTTAATGTTTATTTTTTTGAGTATGGGGTGGTACTAAATGAAAGGTAATAGATTAACATTAAGTATGAATCAGAATGGACCTATTATGTAGAATGGTGATTAATAGCCTGTGGTAACTAAAATAGAGCACAAAAGGGAAGTAGTTAATATTCAATAAACATATAAGAATAAATATGGTAAAATAATGAAAATGTAGTCGATGATGTTTTTGTCATTTATTGTTTATTGGATTATGTTATAAATATTGATTTGTTCTTGGAAGTGATGGTTTGATTATGTTTCATGTTCCTTGCTATTGCTATGTTATTTTTTGATCTCTATGTTGAGGAATGGTGTGGTGATAAAGGATGAATGGTGGTATATAATGGTATGTAATTTCTCAAGGCCATGAAATATAGGTTTTCATGGATCATGGTTTAGGTATATATATGAGCTATAATGGCTTGAATTTATAGTATATATAGGCTAAAATACGTGGTTTTATAGTTTTATGAATGGTGGGGGGTGCACCTATAAGTAGGAGGAAAAAATGTTGGTTTCATCCATGTTAATGTTACCCTACCAATATATGGTTGTGATATATGAGTTTAAAGTGATATGTTATATAGATATGGATTTGTGGTTGTAGATGGGATGTTGTAGTATAGTGTGATGAATGGATTGAGGTGTTAAAAAGTGGTTGTTGTTGTATTGTGGTATTCATTTCACTATCCCTCTCTTGGTTAGTTTGTGAGGGGATGTACTATTGTAGATTGATACCTAATTGTGAGTTGAAGCATCCACTAAACTGAAAGGTAATAGTGGCAATCAATTTCTATTTCCTTTTGTCTTATTTGGTTTTGGTGGTGGTTATGAGAAATCGAGATATTACCTTATTGTTGGTATTGTTTTATATTTATAATATTTATAAATTTTAGTCATTGGAAAGAAGTGGTTTGGGATTTGAGGTTGTGGTTGGAAGTTGAATTTGATGTTGTGAGGTGTCCCAAGATAAGTAAAAACACTTATTTCATTATTTTATATGAATAATAATTCCATTAAAAAATAGTCACATAAAATAATGAATTGAAGGTTTAGTGTCTTGGATTATTATCTATATAAAAAACTTATTGTACAAAACTTGTGAACATTTCCCTATAATAAAACCATGCTAGAATCTTTTCCATACTTTTTATAGGTTATTGTCATCTTCATAACCTGGGAAATGGAAACATAAGAAAGGGGTGATCTCAAAAGCTAAGTAAGGGAAAACTCACCAAAATTTCATTAAGGGTTACATTATATGCATATGAGAAAAAATGAGTAGGGAGAAATATCTTATTAAAAAGAATATGGAACAATAATAGTTGTCCATAATCCATGATAAC
This sequence comes from Viscum album, assembly GCA_963277665.1. NCBI lineage: Eukaryota > Viridiplantae > Streptophyta > Magnoliopsida > Santalales > Viscaceae > Viscum > Viscum album. The sequence goes on along the minus strand of OY728129.1, from coordinate 227,744,448 downwards.
AAGATATGTAATCTCAAAAGAGCAAGCATATAACATGGTATAAAGGCTTGGAGACACTAGATAATAAATATGAGTCATGTATCATAATCATAGCCATAAAGATATGGAATTTCATGGAAATAAATCATAAATGTAAACCATGACATAAACATAGGCATAAAAATCATAAAATAATGGAGCGGGGATCATCACCCATTTCCCATTACATGGTGGATCATGCATCACTACTTAATTCCCATAGTGGAGTGATAATCAATGCTCAATTACTATAATTATCTCATGAGATATAAATCCATAACCAATGAATTATAGGGAAATATATGAACCCACCTTTCATCATCCATACATATGCGCACCACTTGAAAAAAATATTTAATCACATTATAAATAACCCATGGAAAGAAAAATGGGTTTTGCAACATTTCTATATGGTATCATCAAAATTGACCTAAAGAATGTAAATAGTTGATACCCACAACACAATCACCCTAAAATATTATTTCATAATAACATTTATATGTTGGTTTATATGGTTCTAGGCACATCAGAAGCAACCTATGATGGTATGAACAAATCGTATTTTAGTTATAAATCACATGTAATTGTTGTTTAACATGATCAAAACATCATTTCCAATGAAAATAGTATATAAATTGATGAAATTAAAATGTAAAACCATGGGAGAAGGATATTCACAAGTAATTTATAATTTATTTATAAGTAGATATAGAATTACATTAACTCATAATTTTCTCTTCATTGATGATCGGTGGAATAGATCTCGTTTAACCGTCATTATGCTATAGGATTCAAGTGAATTATACCTCCAGAAGTGATCCAAATGTGCACCATAATCTCTAAAAAATTCCACATAATCACCAGGTTCTAGTATGACTAATCCTAACTGCTTTCGTTGTTCATGGTTGACCATAGTATAATTCTTCTCAAGATAGGAAGAACTCTTGAAGATATCTCAATGGATTGAGAGAGGTGGGGAGGAGAGAACTCTATATACCTTGATCTCTCTCTATATCTTGAGAGAGTCTCACTCTATCCATTGTTCACACCAATTGTGTTTTAGTAAATAGATATAACTTGATATTTATTTGGTATGTTTAGGGTTGGAAAATCACACACAAGCCCTTTCACAATTCCATAATTCTTAGTTGACACCATGTCCAATAATAATAATATAAATATTATTATTAAATTATCAACATGTGAAATGCATAAAGAATATAAATAAATATCATTTATATCATTTTCAATTGGACTATTGAACTTGGTCCGCTTTCCCACATCCACATTTACCAATCCTTGAATAATGACTATTTATTTAATAAATAAATATCACTACATTATTCATCTATAAATTAAAAAATATTATATTCTTAAAACTTGGAAACAAATATTTATTATTATTTATCTCAATTATTCTTTCAAATAAAATTTTGATTAAATTACAGTGATCAACCTATAAATATTATTTATTATAACTTGTTAAATTAAATACTAGAATTTAAATGAGATTATGGACACACTTAGTGTGTGACCCTGTAGGATACATTCTTAGTGGAAATATTCATAACTTTCTAAAATCCAATGTTAGTGTCTAGTAACATGCCAAAAAAAACTATAGAGAAAAAATTTAACATCGCAATGATGTCCAACCACTATTGACACTTTGTTTTCTTAAGGGTGATTAAAAGATTATGAAGATCACCTTGAGCATGTTAAAGTGATAAATATACCTAATAAGAATCAAAGGTACTTTCCCAAGCCATCATGCACCCACTTCCCTGTGCATAAGAAGGCTCGCACAGCCCCATGTGTGGCACTGAAAGTCAATCCACCCCTATGCAAGATACCTATTCCCGAGACCTACGCGGGAAACCTCTTTTGACCAGGGTTTTCTATTCTTCTATAAATAGGACCATTAAGCTCCTCATTTGCATGAATAGAACACTAGAATAATCCCCCAAGCTCTGGTTACACAACCCCTTCACTCAGATCTCCAAAAAAATCCTCAGTTTTCTCTCTAAAATCCAAGAGAATAGGTAATTGAGGGGGATAAGTGAGATCAAAGTCCCTTCAAGTTCTGAAACACTAGACACACACATAAGGAACCCTTCTACCCTAGTGAACAACCACCTATGAAAGGACCCTTCTCTAACCAAGGACCTACATGAGACCCATATTGGGACACCTAAGGATGCCCATAGTAACTAGGCTAAAGCCTCTTCTAAGTGTTTTTCCCAAGTGATACATTTCTCAAGGCATACCTAGCTCGTGAAGGCCTATACCTCTCTACATGAAGCACCTAAAGTTCATCCTAGACCCTTTATGAGGCACCTTTTCTCTCTAATACAAGACCTGTGTGAGCCCCCCTTCAAGTCCTCTTCCTAGCCATCAATGATAGGGATTCTCTTCCTTTGGATCCCTTGTCTAAGTGGGACCAAATTAAAAACTCCACCAAAATATTTGGACTTGAAAAAATACAAGAATAGTCATACCAACGTGTCTTGAATTTGGATATGCATTAATATGGTTAGAGGTTTCCCACACTTGTCCTACCTGATGGTTAGGGTCCTTGGGGTGCATGTGGATGTTCATTACTGTAGTCATAAAGACCCAAACCCTGGGTGTGGTGTCAGGGAACTCACAATATCATATACTGGGGTAAGGACCATGTCCTTCATTAGTCTTCTCTAAGACTCAGATACTCTAGTTCTTGGTAGATAGGATGAGGATCATGCTTGCCTTTCCCTTCGATAGGGAATAATATTTTCCTCTTCTGTCGATGAACCATTTTTAGGGCATCCCCATTAGAGTGAGACCATATCCTTTCTTATAGGACCTCTCCCACTTCTTTCCTTCATCTCCATAACCATGGGACATAGTTGGATAGCTCAATAAATGTGAATATACTGGTTACCAAAATAAGAGGGGATATGGATACTTAAAATCCATTTCTCTCTCCCTTTGGGTCCATGGTATAATGACAGGAGGGAAGTGACATTCCCACAGCCTCTTCCACCCATGGAATAAGGGTTGTGTGGTTTATTGGATATTTTGTTTCCTCTTGTTTCACACACTAAGTATAAGTCACATGGGATTAGAGGTTTGTGGTGATCATGATGTCTATGCGATCCTGAACACCAAGGGAATCATTCCAAGTGTAAGTCCCAAAAAAACCTATGGGCCTCCTAATTGGTATAAGTACCAAAATCTTATCAAGGGAATCCTCCTAAAGATTAATCCCCAATCATAAACTCCACTCACTAGGGAATTCTCCTCAAGAGTAAGCACCAGAATCAAACCTTTGAGCTTCCTAATCAGTATAATCCCTAATCATATCACCATACTCATCCATGGGCCTCCACCATTTTGTGTATACCCTAAATAAGACTCCAAATCACCAGGAGATGATACATACCTCATGAAACCTTTTATAGGAAATCCTTTTTAGAAATCCCCAACTAAACCAAATAAGAAAATACTCTTAAGGAATAATCCACAACTTAATCCTCTCAATGGGATATACTCCCCCTACAAGATGAACCAAAAGGCCTCAATAGGAATAGGTCCTCACAACCAAACTACGTGAGATTTAAATCCCATAAAAATGGGATATATTTTCCCATTCAGTGTATTGTATCACTGATAGGGGAAGGGTGAATCAGTGATACTATTTTTCTTTTATGTTTTCTTTCAATTAAAACAACCTTCGCCTCCTATTAAAGATTCAATTTCCCACTGAAACTAAAACAAACACACATCCATAGGAACACAGGTATTTACAAGGTTCACTATTCAATACTAATAGCTACGTCTTTGGTATGATTTGGAGATAATCCAATACCATACAATCCACTAGAAAAAAAATCCTTCGATTAAAAAAAGTAAGATATGCCCTTTCACTCATGTAGCACTTTGAAGACAATCCAAAAGTGAATGTGCACCCTATTAGCATAAATAAGTTAATAAAATTTTTATGTAAAAACTCATGTTACATGCACTTATTTTCAATTCAACAAATGTATTCAATTGAAATAAAATTATTCAATTAATTACCTAGAAGAAAGGTAAGAACCTCCTAAACTTTGTTGCAAAAAAGTAAATCCGATTTTTCTGGGTCTGATTTTCCCAGTCCAATTCTCACAGTACGATTCTTCCAACACAATTCTACATATCCGATTTTCTAGATAGAAGAAAATACAAATTAGTCGATGCTAATTCAATCCCTGAGTATGATAAAACTTAGTATGACACTTTCTCAGTCCAAAAAACATCAATACAGAAATACCCAATATGAAAATCATGTTCTGATTAATTCATACTGATATGAACATCATTTGAATACAATTGACAAGCTGAATACGATGATCTACTGAGTACGATGATTATTTGAATACAATCTTTACAATGTTTTCTCTTCTCTTTAACTTCTCTATCAGAAAAACTTCAATACAAGATCAATATAAAGACTTATTCTTCTCTCTAGAAACTCAGAGTTTCTCTCTCTACTACTGTGAATATTACTCCATCATCAGTCAAGTACAAAATATTTTTTCACCTTTTATAGGTGAACTTCTAGGGTTTTTATGGGAAACCCAAAAACCATTCCTGCTCACACAAATTCACCCAAAATGCAATTTCTCTTGAAATCTTGGAATGTATTTTGACTTCATCAACTCTTCTCAAAGATTCTTGATTCTTCTTCAAATTTCACCTATTCTTCTCCAGAATCCCATTTCAGATGTTAGTATGATTAAAATTGATGATAAATACAAGGGTCCAATCATCTAAGTCTAATTGTCTCAATATGGTTACTGAATATGATTCTCAGAATTTATTTGAATCAAAATCTTTTATTTGAAAGTTAAACCCCCCTCGAATAATCATTCAGTAATCTCTTTTCTTCGCACAACTCATCCAAAGAAAGTAATTCAACCCTTTTTAAATGGTTGACTACATTGTTTATCATCCTCTTCACTTCTTCTATTGACACACTTGAAAACATCACTTCATTCAAAAACCTATGATTTAATCATGACTTCCTTCACGACTTTGAATTCATTGAAGATCATATTTAACATCATATGAATTCAATTAGAAAGTATCGTAACATTCCATTAATTACTAGTTATTTCTTTTCATCTCAACCTAAGTATAATATTTTTTGAATACAACTATTCTTGAAATGATCATCCTGGGTACGATTATTCTGATATCAATCATTCTAATGTTGATCATCCTAATATTGATCTTTCTTCCTTCCTGAGCCTAAATATGATTATCCTAATATCAATCTTTAAGTGATGGGGTAGATGGAAAACCAAATTCTATTGTGAATTGATACCACCTCTTCAATTGATACAACTTTTTCTATTAATATTGCTTTTTCGATCAATACCACCTTTTCGATCAATACCACCTTTTCAATCAATATCACCTTTTCAATCAATATGGGTACGATTATCCTGATGCTGATCTTTAAGTAAGAGGTTTATGGAAAAAATATATACAGTAAATAAGCACCACTATTTCAATCGGTACCAATTTTTAAAACAATACCTCCTTTTAAAACATCATATCCTTTTAAAATAACACCTCCTTTTAAAAAAACACCTTATTTTAAATCAGCACCCCCTTTTCTTTCACTCCCCCTTTTTTCCATCGAGCTTGCATCAAAAGTTCTCAATTAAAATTATGATTTATATGAAATACAAATTAGTGAATCATCATAAAATTTAAAAACACAATAGTCATAATAACTCTGATTCTCCATCAAAACAACCACTTATTTCATACTGGATCCAAATTGAATCCGATCAATTCCTCATTACAATCTTTTCCTATACCGAACCTCATTACGATCTTTTCCAATACCAGACCTCATTATGATATTTTCCAATAACATACCTTTTTATAATCCTTTCTAATACCAGACCCTCATTATGATGGACTTTCACAATGAGTCTAATTATTTTCAAATTATGATTCTAATTTTTATTAATAGCATGAGTCCGATTTTTATCAATACCAGACCCAAACATCATCTTTGTCGACATAACTTCTTTATTTTAGGATATTGATCAATTGAAAACAAATATAACCAAAACACATCTTGGGACTAACAATATCCCCCTTTGTATTTATTGTCAATACCCACTTAAAACACTTCAACATAATAAAAACAATGAGTGGTATTGTTTCCTTTCTTACTTCCCCTATTTATTTTGTCTTTACCCCTTTCTCTTATCTCCCCCTTTTTAACAATCAATTTAAAAGGGGGTATCAGGATAAGTTTCTACCTTATTGGAAAATGATCTCCATTTCCAGAGGTTGGGACTTTTTTTCAACATGGGTATCACATGATTTTCTTAATAAAGAACCTTTAACTAAATAACTCTAAGTCTACATGGGCTAACCCAGTGAATAAAAAAAGAGTGCATAATCAAGGTGATGAATGTTTTCCATAACACAACATTCATGTAATACCTTTTCCATCCTTCTTCCAACATTCTCATGACTAGGGGAAAACCTCAAAAGAATTTGTTTAGGATAAACTTAACCTTCAACTATCTCAACAAACACATCAGAAAGTTTAGTTGGATAAAAACACAACTTTTCAAAACAAACATTTCATATCCTCATAACTTTCTTCTGCAAGAAAAGTAAGAGACTCGTCAATTCCAGCTTCTTTATTTTCACTCCTTCAATTCCCTACAAGTTAAAAAAAGTATAAAAAGATTTTGGGAATAAGGAGGAACCTTGATTGTTCCTTAGAAACAAAAATTGGACTAAGAGTCTTCTCTCGGTCTTGGATTCTTCTTCTTTTTCTTAGATTTTTCATTATACATGATTTATTATTTATGTTCATCCCTATCAAGTTTTGTAACAACTTTTTACTTATTTTTAGAATATTATAATGAAGATGTTGACTTTTTTTAATCTTTATAATTATGTTTCTTCCTCTCCTGTTTAACTAAATTTTTTGCTTCCAATAATTTCTTAGCCAAGTCAATGTGTTCTGGCCATATAACTAAGGACTCTTTCTTTTCAGACTCAGTAGATTTTTTATTAACTTCCAAAACATCCATCTTTTGAGAATTGTTTAGAAGATTTTGGTGTTCTATTAAAAAAATAATACATCCTTTTTCAAGGTGTCTAGGTTTATTAAATATTTCAAAAATATTTTTCAATGGTTGGAACCTATTTTCAATATTTACTCCATTCCTCTCATGTTTCTTCCAAACAACCTTCTCAGACTTCTTTCTTTGAGGAGATTGACTCCCCCTTAACCTTTTCCTTTCATAAAATATGGGTTAATAAAAATTTTGTTGGTTAAACCAAAAAATATTTTCAGTGCATCTAAATCACCCACAATACCAACAATATCCTTAAAAGGATTATTTTCCTCTGAAACTTCTATACTTTCCAGAATTGTGAATATGTTTCTCAACCACCTTCTTCTCTTTACTTTTTGAGTCATCAACCTTTCTATTAACAATTATTGTATTACTTTTATTTTATAATTTATTGGAACCATAAGTGTTATAAAATTTCTCATATTCATATTTTTTTTAAAACATTTTTAGACTCAGGTTATTTTATAACTTCTAAATTACCATCCTTGTTGTTTTTGGCCACATATATGACTTTCCCAGCTTTATTCTTTTTAGAAAAAATTCCATATTTCTTCTCACCCTTTGAATTTAACCTTTTTTATCCTTCTTAGGTTTCTCATTCTAATAAATTTTACCAACTTTAGTGATAGATTTTTGGAAACTTTTATTTCTCAATTCATCTTTAGAAAGTTTTTATTGGACAAGTTCCAACTTTTCTTCTTTGGATTTCAACTTCACTTCCAGATGCTCATTACGATTATTTTTTTATTCAATATATTTATTTAAATCTCCAATATCTACCATCATCTTATTGTTATCTTCTGGAAATATTTCTTTAATTGTTGAGGAATATTCATCTTCCAAATCCCTGTTTTGATTTTCAAGTCTTTTGATCTTTCTCAAGCATTATTTCAACTCTTCTTTCAAATAAATTTCAAGTTGAGTTTCTTATTCATAAGAACCATAGCTTCTGAATTCTTCATCACCCATTATTTCAATAAAATTATTTTCCCTATCATGCTAAATAGATTTTTCTTATTCAACTTCACTTTTTTTTTCTTCTTCAGAACAACTACGTTAACTGGTAGAAGAACTTTCTTCATTAACTATTGTAATAAAACATGTTGTCTTCGCTATCATTTATAACACTATCACTATCATCTTTCTTAGAAAAAAAGTTTCTCCTTTTCTATTTTGAGAACTTCTTATCTTATCTCCTAGAATATAATTTTTCTTTATCACTTTTTTTCTTCCAAGATCTTCTTGGCCTTCTTTCTTCCTCTTTTCTTTCTTATTCACTACTTTCTTCTTCATTACCTCTTTGAGGAAAGTTGAAAAAAATGCCCAATATATCCACATTAAAAAAATTTAAGGTAAGTTTCCATTTATACATTCCTATAAATATTTTCACATTTTTAGAAAACAAGGATAAAATATCATTAATATTTTTACATACCTCATTTTTGAAATCAGAATCTCCATATTATTCTAATTGAAGAATCCTCTTTTCTTTATTAGAATCCATGAAAGAAATTTCTATATAAACTTTAGTTTTTAATTTCATAGAATTCTACCTTCCCATTTAATAATTAATGAGAGTACTATTCAAATCATCTAGAGACAATGTTTCTGGATCTCTATCCTCCAATGAAGAAACTTTTGCATCAAACTTGTCAGGATGAATTCTCAAGATATTTTAAAAAATAGTAGAATATTATAAATTTTCACCAAGACATATAATAGTGATCACAATATCATTTAACCTGGTAAAGAAGTTATTAACAGATTCATGCTCACCCATCTTGAGATCTTCATAATTAAATCTCCATATTTGTAAATTTTCCTTATTCACTTTTGTATTGCCTTCATAATTTTTTTTAGCTTATCCAAAATTCCTTTGGTAGTAGTAAATCCTTTTACTCTTAGAAAATAACTTTTATAAAGTGATGAGAGTAAATTATTCTTGGATCTTCCATCATTCTAAAGATTTTTCTTATCAGCCTTTGTGAGTGTAGTATTCTCAATATGAGGAGGGAAACCATATGTAAAAGCTTTTGAAACATCATACCCAAGATACATAAGACATGGAAACATTATTACTTTCCAAATATGATAATTCATATCATTTAATATTGGAATCCCCTTACGTTTCACAAAACTCAGATTATCCACCACAACTTCTTCTTCAAATACTTCAGCAAAGAATGATCGAAGGGAACTTATGATGTGATACTAATTGTAAGTTCCCAGTCAATGTATTATATCAATGATAGGGGGAGGGGTGAATCAATGATACTATTTTTCATTTATGTTTTCTTTTAATTGAAACAACCTTAACCTCATGTTAAAGATTCAATTCCCTACTTAAAACAAAACAAACACACATCCATAGGAATATAGGCAGTTATAAGGTTCAATATTCAATACGAATAGCTACGTCCTTGGTATGGTTTAGAGAAAATACAATACCATAAAATCCACTAGAAAAAAATCCTTGTATTACAATGAGTACGATATTCCCTTTCACTCATGTAGCAATTTAAAGACAATCCAAAAGTGTGTGTGCACCCTATTATCACAAATAGGGTAGTACAATTGTTATGTAACAACTCATATTAACTGAACTTATTTTCAATTCAATAATTTTATTCAATTGAAATAAAATTATTCAATTACTTACCTAGAAGAATGGTAAGAACCTCATGGAATTTTTGACAAAAAACTCAGTTCGATTTTTTTGGGTCTTATTTTCCCAGTTCGATTCTTCGAGTATGATTCTTCTAATATAATTTGTCAAATCTAATTTTACTGATAGAATACAATACAAATAAATTGGAACCACTTTAAGCCCTAAGTATAATAAAAATCAACATGATACTTCCTCAGTTCTTAAATATTCAATACAGAAAAACCCAATACAAAAAATTCTATTTTGATTAATTCAGACTGATACCAACATCAGATAAATACAATTGACAAGATGAGTACGATGACCCACTGAGTACGATAAATTATGAGTATGATGATCATCCAAATACAATCATCAAAATATTGTATCTTCTCTTTCAATTCTCTATTATAACATCTTCAATACAAGATCAATATAAAGACTTTCTATTCTCTCTAGAAACTCAGAGCTTCTCTCTCTACTGTTGTGAATAGTACTTCGTCATCACTCAAGTACAATGTAATTTTTCACCTTTTATAGGTGAGGTTTGAGGGTTTTAGTGGGAAACCCAAAAACCATTCCCTCTCACACAAATTCAGCCAAAAATATAATTTCCATTGAAATCTTGGAATTCATTTTGAATTCATCAACTCTTCTCGAAGCTTCTCGATTATTCTTCAAATTTCACCTCTTCTTCTCCAAACACCCATTTCAAATATTAGTGTGATTACAATTGATGATAAAAACATGGGTATGATCATCTAAGTCTAATTGTCTAAATCTGATTATTGAATATAATTCTCAGAATTGATTTGAATCAAAATCTTGTATTTGAAATTAAGATCCCCCTCAACAAATCATTAAAAAATATAGTTTATTCACACAACTCATCCAAACAAAGTAATTAAACCCTTTTTAAATGGTTAACTACATTGTTGATCATCCACTTCACTTATTATCTTAACCTGCTTGAAAAAATCACTTCATTCAAAAACCTTTGCATGAATCATGACTTCATTTATGACTTTGAATTCATTGAGTATGAGTTTTAGTATCATATGAAATCAATTGGAAAGTTTTATAACTTTATATTCATTCCTGGTTCTTTCTTTTCATCTCAAACTGAGTATGATATTTTCTGAATACGACGGGTCTGGATATGATCATCCTAGGTATGATGATTCTGATATCGATCATTCTGATTTCGATCATCCTAATATTTATCTTTTTCCTTCCTGAGACAGAATATAATTATCCTGATATAAATCTTTAAGTACTGGGGTATATGGAAAAAATGCTATAGTGAATCGATACCACCTCTTCAACCGATAACACCTTTCTGTTCAATACCACATTTTTTATCAATAACACCTTTTCAATTAATATCTCATTTTCAATCCTTCTGGGTACGATTATCCTGATGCCAATCTTTAGGTATGGTATTTATGAAAAAAAAAATCTCTAGTAAATTAGAACTACTATTTCAATCGACACCACTTTTTAAAACAACACCTTTTAAAACAACACATTCTTTTAAAACAACACCTCCTTTTAAAAACACCTTATTTTAAATTGATAACACCTTTACTTTCACCCCCCTCTGTTACATCAATATTGCATCAAAATCTCTCAATTAAACTTATGATTTATATGAAATACAAAATAGAAAAGCATCATCACATTTAAAAACATTGTAGTCATAATGACTCTGATTCTCCATCAAAACAACCACTTATTTCACACCTGATCCAGAGTGAATCCAATCAATTACTCATTACGATATTTTCCAATACCAAACCTCATTATGATATTTTCCAATACCAGACCTTGTTACAATATTTTTCAATACCATGCCTCGTTACAATATTTTCCAATACTGGACCTCATTACGATCTTTTATAAATACCAGACCCTCATTACGATAGACTTCCACAGTGAGTCCGATTCTTTTCAAAACATGAGTCCTATTTTTATCAATACCATGAGTATGATTTTTATCAATACCATGAGTCCTATTTTTATCAATACCAGACCCAAAAATCATATTTCTCAACGTACTTTCTTTCTTTCAGGATACTGATTGATTGACAACAAATACAACCAAAAAACAACTTGGGCCTAACATGAGATACATAGGAATCCCCCTAAGGTCCAAACCCAATACCCCAAATCAACCCTAATCTCTCTGAGACACATTAACAATAGAGTCTTATTCAACCCAAGAATCTATATCCCATCCAGGTTCCCCGGGCTTCTCCGATATAAGTCCTGCAAAAAATTTTTAATAGGAATATTCTTCCTAGAAGTCCTCACTGAATGATGTTAAACTACATGGTTTGGTCCTTATCACATGACCTTAAAAGGTATGACGTTCCCCATTAAGTGGTATTGTAAAATGCGGGTTATGATTCTATTCACAAGGTTATGTAGGAATCCTATTTTATGGGTCTAATCCCGACATCGAAACAACTTCCATCTCCCTAGATGACAATACACTCGAGAGTGCCCCACTGCATGGATGAAAACCAATATTTTCATAATAACAACTGAGGAATCTCTAATCAGTATATAAGTGGATACCATCGATAGAGAACCTATAATACACACATATATCACCATTAATGAAGAACCTCAGATATATACAGATGATTCTAAATTCTATGCATGAAAATAATTGATTGTTAATTCAAGGGTGATCCACGTCATACTTGATAATTATAAAAGAATTCATGAAAATATATTAAATCTATAATAGAGTCCTATAGTAGAAAATAATTCCCCCCAAAAGGTGTGATGAGCCTGATCTTCTATCCTCTCAACTAATGTGAGTACTTAATCATTGTTTGTCAAACTTCTTGATGAGTTCCTACCTTTGGAAAGTTGGTCCCTCATAGATATAGAACTATTAGGTGTTTCTAGTTCCATAAATAAACCCTATTGTAAACTTAGTAAAAGGGACATGGATATGTGTTTGACATAAAGTTAATTCCACCAACACCAAAAAATGCCATTCCAACTACACATAGCATTCAGGGATGAAACAAAAAATAGTGAACCTAATGTGAATGACTACACAAAATTCAAACCCCTATAATCAATCATCAGACACCAATGATTTTTATCAGAAAAAAATGATGAACACGACATGAATCTTTAACCAAGATGATAGTGTCACCCATCAATTGGTCCCCATTCACTATTAAAAAGAAATAGGGTCAAGAAAGACCATAAATCATGATTGTGTTCATTTAAATGAGATGATGATTTGACAAGGTTTTCTTGTTTGTGTTTATCATCTATATTTAGGAACTTTATCTTATAACTCCCTTCAATACAATGAAATCCTTCCATATTCTATAAATGTATACTCTGGCTACTATTCATGCCAGGTCTTCATCCACATAGAGGATGTTTTCACCAACCCAACATCTTCAATGTTGGGTCTCGAGCACACTGGTTCAGGAGTACCACCAAAATGATACAATCCAAAACCTGGAGACCGCATGACAAGACCTCAAGCTCATGAATCCCCACTGATTTCTTAACCAGTGGTGTCTAGTGGTCTAGATGCAAGAGAAACCTATCACCATATTCAACCATTTCAAGAGTTTATCCTTAGAATGCTACAACCAGTCCCTCTATTATCATAGTGAGGTGGATCAAGAGTCTATATATAACCTCATCCAAAATAAACAAGGGTTCCTCCAAAAGGATCCTACTAATTTTCACCGCCACCAATGCCACGTGGTAGTGAACCCTCATCATGATGAGGGTGACTTCCTCAGTAGTCTGGCTCAGGTCACCCAGACCTGGGCATGCAAGATGGATCGTTGTGGGTAACAATAGGTCAATAGGGAGCAAGGTCACACCCATGACCCCTCTAGAGAAGCCCACCAACTAAATTTGGTGGAAAAATATGAGTGGGAATGCACACCCACCCACCCTAATTTAGATATTCAACAGACACAACTCGAAACATCCAAGGAATCCCATCATTCCAATCTGGTGCCAACCCGTTAGAAGGAACATACACCTGCCGACACTAATCAAGCTTACCAACAGACTCATTTTTCAGCATTCATAAATTCCTCTAGAATTTTTTTTGTGGAAAACCACAAGTAGGCACACAAAATAACCTACATTCATCAAGTATTCCAGTAGTTTCATTTGGCAGTACTCGAAGAAGTAAGTTGGAAAGTATCGATGATGAATATGAGGTATACCCAACTCTTTACCCCCACATATGAGTATTGTCATTATTCAATGGTAGGAAAGGGAGGATAAGAGCAGGAAAATACCCCAAATCCATATACAAAATGGACATAAATCCCCATTCCAGTTGGTAAAGCCATGAAGAATATCCTAAAAATAGTGAAAGGGAAGACAAAAATCCCTGACCACATCCTATATACCTACCAGGACATCACAACAGCAAAAAAATTATTTCTAGAGGGATAGACACATAGTTCCATCTCCATAAATGGGTTGCCTCATCAACATATCACCTCAGAGAAGACACACACCACTACTCCCATCTAGGAGGGTCATGGGGAAGACCCCCCGCGATATATGGACAACCAGATCGGGAAAATACACCCGTTATAATAGGAGATAATTAGCATATTCCAATGTACAATATAAGTTAGGAACAAACCCTTTTCTATGAAAGCCACTCCCCCTAGAAAGTTTCCTTAATCACTCGTAGGAAGGAATATAAGAAGAAGCCTCACTGGAGACAACTGGAAAACGAAGAGCCGATATATGATCCCACTCTACTTAATACTGGAGTTCCCAAAGTCATTAGATGATTATCTATGGTATCTCAAGATCCTAATCCCCCATTACCAAAATAGCGGAGTAGTAACAGTAATTCAAAATGTCCTCTTCAGATGCTTCATCATGAAGGCTTGCTTCATGACCATAATACGATCTATCTCAAGAGCCCATCCAATGATGTGGGTCATGAAATCCCTCCACATGGCTAGAAGAAAAAGGAGTAATAGTGTCTTCCACTTTTCGCAATCCACCATATTAATCCTTCTCATAATGGAATTCTCTATGGAATTTATATCTACAGTAGTTTTTCAATTCATCAGAAGGGTACTCCCCTTGGTGATGTAGTGATGATAAAACCCTACTATCATGAGGAACTTGGGAAAACAAGTCCAATCATGTATGATGCCTTATCATTGAAAAGTGAAATTCTTTCTCATCTAGAAGAAAACCCAACGTGACAATCATTATCTGAAACACCCTTGAGCCATCTACCTTCTAATATGAAAAAGTAAGCACATAAAGATATCACTACTTAGGATAAAGTGGAAGGAAAGTGTCCACTCTGGTCATAAAAAGTTTAGAACCCTCTATAAAAATAAAAATATGACATACTAAACATGAGGAAACAACTGGCTAAAGATAACATACCAGTCATGTTCTGGCCTTTATCCACCCCTCAATATAGGATTCTAGAGGCATTATTGGAAGATTGTGTGCATGAAATCCACCTCAATATATAGAAAAATATTTGTTACTTGAGAGAAAAAGTATTACTTTATGATGAGTATCGAAGTCACATCAAGGTAATATAAGGGATGCAATGATAAACTGACTTGATGGCTCTCCTGGTTGCATGACACCTAAAGTGAGAAAAACTGTAAGGATCCATTCAATGTGCATGCCTCAGCGCATTAACAAGATTTTGATAGTTGTTCATAGATACCCCATCTGGTATTCATATTAGAGGAGGGGGCGGGAATAGATTGTTACATTTAACTGCACTCCCTAGCTAGAAAATCCTTCCAAATGTGGTATCATGCAATGTTATAGCTTCAGGCCAACTTCAACAAATGGATTATATCCACAACCGATGACATGATCAACAAAAATAGCCCATGACCAATTCTAACTGATGTCAGGCTTAGAGAGTGCAGGCTATCAATAGACTTTTGTGTCAAGATTCTAAAAATAACGAGCAAGCCTCCCATTTAGGGGAATCCAGTCATCAGATATCACAAATGTTGGAAATAGTCCAATAATATTTAGAAGCTTGTGGTTCAGGTGTATACCAAATGATGCACCCAACCCATGTTAAGACAAAACTATATAGAATCGGAAGAGCTGAAGCGGCAGTAGAAGCCATGGAAGTTTAGGAGAAACCCCATACCATAGGTCTGAGGGTTTTTTAAGCCAACCTTTGAGGACAATAAACCAGGCTTGAAGAGTTGTGAAAGTAGAATAGGAATATCCCCATCCCTTAGGGATGGGGGATTTTTCACCCCAGTAACCTCCTCCTAAGTGGAAATTAGTCTTCTACAATCAGGGAAAACACTGTGGAATAGATCCTCCCATTACACCCAATCCTGTGATCCAGTACCCTCACTAGGAACATGAATGACTAAACTATCTGAAGATTCTATTCAGATTACTGTCCGCCAAAAAAATCCTAGAGAACCATCAAAGGAGAAGAAAATGTCTCATGGATGGCATAGAAAATGATAGTCTTGAAAAGTCAATGATAGAATGCCTATCATGAATTACACATTACTGAATGTCATTAATGTCATAGTTGTAGATTCTACAAAACAGAAGGCCAATTCAGAGGAACAAGAAGAGGAATTTTTGGTTTATAATGTGTTGCACACCGAAAATATTGAAGGAGGTTTATGTTCCCAGAACCAGATACTTTCCTTGAATTTGGGAATTCCTTTAAATAATGCATCATTACCCCATCAAAATTCATCCAACAAGGAAAAGGTTAAGGGTCATATTGTACCTCACCTACCTATTAGAGAGGTTAAGCCCCTTTCAATTGAGAAAATATTTACTTAATAGGAGGAAGAGATAAAATAATTGAGAAGGATCAATGTAGAACTACTCCAAGGTAGCCTTCCCACTAGATATGTTCTATAATAAGATCCTAAACTCACACTCCCAACTGGAGTACCTCAAAAAATATGGTTTTATATAGTAATTGAAATAGATTCAGAACATCTTCAAAACATGGGATACCAACCATCGATATACCTAGATCGCACAACAGTAGACCGAAAGTTCCCTCCGTTGGGTGCACATAAAAAATAGGTTTAGGAATATCCTTACAGGATTTATCCTATAGGTTACCCATGACAGATACTGGTAGTGCCACCACAGATGGACCTACCGACCACTACACTATTTTAGGCTCCGACTCATCCAAAAATTCCATGAGGTATCATGAACTCTCTTGAGTCACTCACATATCGATTAGAATCCATGGAGGAACAACACAAATTGACACAACTGAAAATGAAGCCTTACCCTGAATGGTTAGATCCAACTCTTTCCCCTTTGAACTTTGGGAATCCTACATTTCCAATTTTTAATGGCTTGGGAGACCCAGATTAGTATTTGATGCATTTAATCTCTCATTAAGATCCCATGATGGGGATCCCTGAATAACAGGTGGAAGTGAAAATCAGGTACTTAATGTAATCACTATAGGGACCAACCTTTGTGTGGTGAAATAGTTTTATAACTTAGTAAATTATAGGATGAGAATACATTCATTAGAAGTTTCTATTCTCGTTTATCTTGACACTATAGAAGATGATATTCCTTGACCTTTCAAACTACAAGTAGTGGGATAATGATAGAGTCTTTGGCTTCATTGATTGGTGGAAAGGATTGACATATTCTATAAAACTACTGTTCCCTCAAGAAGAATTGTTTCCCATCTGTATAGTGAATCTTTATAAAGAGTTGTACACACCACTTATACCTTTGAAATATATAGGAGGGTTTTAGGATCTTAATGAAATCACTCAAAGAGTGGAATACCCTATCACATAGACTAATGAAAATTCCTGACTAATTGTATCTGATTAGAAAAAGATAATAGGGAAAGAAGAGGCCACCACTATTATACTTAAGCAGGCCCTTGTACCCACTCCCAATCAAAATCTTACACCATACCATGTTACTAAACCTTATAAGTGCCATCAACAATGTCTACCTTGTTAGGATGATTAAAGAGACCAGAGACGAAAATAGTTTGAGGAGATGAAAACAAGGTATATTCTTTCCAAAATGACCAAGTCCCATGATACTTCATCTCAGCATTGGATAATATCGTGATCAAGTTTCCAAAGCCTAGGAACCCTAACAAATATGGTGATAAAGTTCTCCCAAACTATTGACCCTTCTATCAAGTATTGGGAAAAAACATCCAAGAGTGTTTCATATTCAAATAAATCCTGAAAAAAGATGGTGGAGTTTGGGTAAGTGAAGCTAGGAAGGCCACCTACTCATATAGTATATTTATCTACCACCAATTAAGAGGATGAAAATGAATGGATGGAAGTTAATATTAAGGGTACCTAGAAGTTTGGAAATTGGATGTTTATAAAGATGATCAACCATATTCATGCTATCCTTCAAACATAGTTGAAACAACCAATTATACCTTCAAATAATTCCACTACAATATATCCAACTTCATTAGAAACCCAGTCCTCTGAAATCTAGTCCTCCAAAAAGTGACATGTCAAGAAGAATAAGAAGAAAAAACAGAAATATAATCCTATTCCAAAGCTAAAGTTTTCATTTACTTCAATGGAATTCATGGTGAAAAATCCCCATTCAAATCCTATGAGTCACAATGCATTTATTTAAGATTCTATTAAAGGAAATAGAAATGGTTTATGACTGAGGATGTCACTCGAATCAATGCTTTGAATAGAATGAAGATGATTCTACCTAACCCTTTCAACCATATCAGTGCAGAGTACGTGCTTCCCATCAACCAAATCAAGGATATGGGTCAAAATTCAAGCACACATCTAGTAAATTACATGATGTATGCCATTAAAACTAAACCTGATGGAATAAAATAAGTTGTAAAATCTTCAAATAGTGATGAAATCCTTGATGAAAATATCTTCATTCCATCCCCTATGCTTCAATAGATCCCTATCCCATCAGCCAAGCTAGAGAAAGTTGACATGTTAATGGTAGAAAATGAAGATTTTCATTATCAATCCATCATCCCCCCTTTAGATCTTCGAAAAGGAATCACACTATCAATGTATATATAAATAGTTTCTTCATCTTCCAAATATCTAAATGCCAAATCCTCCCCTAACTCTAGGAAAATTGCTTCTACCCTTACTTCCCAGACAGAGGCGGAAGAGGTAAATCATGAGGTAGAGGAAGAGGAAAAAGACCTCAGGGATTCACCTCCATTATTCAATGAAGGTTTCTCCCCCACTATTGATAAACTTAGAGAAATAGATCTAGGTACAGATGAAGATCCACGACCCACTTTGATTAGTGCAGCCATGAATTCAAAAGAACAGGAGGTATATACTTCCTTCATGAAGAAAAACAAGGATGTTTTTTACTGGAACTACAAAAATATTCTAGGAATTGATCTTGAGGTGGTCACCCATCACTTGGGTTTTCCAGAAGATCAGTGTGGATAAAAACATATATCCAGAAGGACAGACCCAACTCACATCTCCCAAATTAAGGCTGAAGTGGATAAGCTCATCAAGGATGACTTCATTCTAGAGGTACAATATCTAAAATGGATAGAAAACATTGTCCCTATGAAGAATAATAATGGGAAAATTAGATATTTCATCAACTTTAGATATCTCAACTGGCACTTTCTGAAAGATTACTTCTCGGTTCAAATCACAAAAACTCCTAATTGATGTAACTAATGGTTATCACACCCTCTCTATTATGGATGTCCATTTAGGGTACAATCAAATTTGGATGGACCTAGAAAATAAATAATACACCATCTTTAGGCCCCTCAGGGAGTATTCCACTATTGGATAATGCCCTCTAGCTTGAAGACCACCGATGCCACATACCAATGTTCCATGCATCATATCTTCAAACCCCTTTTAGGAAAATTTATGGAATGCTATGTTGAAAAACTAGTGCTTAATTCATAACAACGTTATTACCAATTATAAAACTTGGAGACCATATTCAATAAGCTATAATAACATAGCCTAAATATGATCCCCTTAAAATGTGATTTTAGGGTAACCATGGGAAATTTTCTCGGCTTTATTGTACTCCATCATGACATAAAAGTTGATCCTAAGAAAAAGTATCTATCCTTAGAATATAACATCCTTGAAACCTTAAAGAGTTTAGAGGGATTAAAAGAAACTTGGAATATATCTGGCATTTCATATCCAACCTTGTAGAAAAGTGTTTTACCTTAATGAAAATGATGAAGAAGGGGGTCACGTATTAGTGAACTAGTGACTGTTAGGAAAAATTTTACAACCTCAAAAAATACCTCTTGATCCCACCAATTTTAATGCCACATGTTGAGGTAAAGACATTCATTCTATTTGTGAAGAACCTGGACTGATCACTGGGTGTCTTCCTTGGACAAAATAATGATGTTGGGAATGAGAACAACCATTATTATCTTAGTCAAACTATGGTTGATGCTGATACTCCTTATTCAGATATCGAGAAGATATGGAATCATTATGGTTTAACAACTGAGGCACTAACTACAACACCATGAGGTCCATTTTCTCTCTTGTAATAACCCACTCAAATACAACCTCATCCATCCTGTGTTGATAGGATGTCTTCCATGTTGGGTTATTATTCTGTAGTAGTTTGATATACAATTCATGCCTCAGAAAGCAGCAGCACCAATTTGTAGAAGCAACGTCATTAAATACTAAATTTATAGATGAAGAGATATTATCTATTCTTGTCGGCCCAAAAATGTGGGAAATGTATATTGATAGTGCATCTAAGTTCCTAACAGGGAGGATAATGGAAGACCCTAATCTCAACAAAGTTGGGCTAGGGATCATGCTTATTTGTCTAGAAAATGAAGTCTTTCCTTGCTCCTTTCTATTATTAGAAGTTTGTGCTAATAATGAGGCAGAATATCAGACCCTCATTATTTCCCTAGAACTAGAACTCCAAATACTAGTGCACCACCTGAAAGTTAAAGGTGATTCAGAGTTAGTAATCAAACATATCAATGACGATACACCATTAGAAAAGAAGAAATAACCCCCTTACTTGACTATGTATGAGGGTTAATGGAAGAGTTCCCCTCAGAGACAATGTTTACTCATGTCTCGTGATCGTAGAATTATCAGGAAGATACATTAGCCAATGCTGTTATAGATCTAGCATATCCAAATTAGAATGAAACAATTATCAGTATTACCCATCGCTGAATGGACCCACCTTTTCTTCATGTCAGAATGAAAGATATTAATGAAGTCAACCCTATCCCTAAATCGTATGGTCCTACCACTGGATTGATGATTCCCATAATTTACTAACTTCAAGAACGAGTGCGCCCATAAGATAGAGCTAGGAAAGAGAAAATCTGACAATGAGTATCCAACACTACCACAAAACTGGGTTTCCACAGCACCACCACTTAACAATGCTAAAAAAATCACTGATAAAGGGGGCCTTTATCAGCATTAAAAAAAATCACTGATAAAGGTCACTTTTAATAGCGCTAAAAAAATCACTGTTAAAAGTGACCCTTTAGCAGCACTTTTTTTAGTGCTGATAAAGGCCCCCCCTTATCAGTACTTTTTTTAGCACTGTTAAAGGGTACCCCTTTATCAACGCTTTTTTTAGTAGCGCTGATAAATGTCACTTTTAACAGTGCTAAAAAAAGCACTTTTAAAAGTGACCCTTTAGCAATACTTTTTTTAGCACAGATAAAGGCTCCCCTTTATCAGTACTTTTTTTAGCGCTGTTAAAGGGGACCCCTTTATCAGAGCTTTTTTAGTAGCGTTGATAAAGGGGGGCTTTATTAGCACTTTTTCCTAGCGTTGATAAATTTCAAAAAAAAAAAATTCATGAAAAATAATTTATTGTTATATAAGTATATTTATATTGATATAAATATAATATATATTTTTTAAATATGTTTTAGAAAAGTATAAATAGACTATTACATTTAATATATATGAAATTTAGTAAAAATTTCTTTAAAATATTTTTAAAAAAATTATTAATTAATAATTATCTAATTATCATCAACTAATAATCATTTAATTACAATTTGAAGACATAAAAAATAAAAAATAAAAAGATCTAAAATAAGTTGAAAATGTAACTCAAAATTCAAATGACCATAACTTTTTATTCAGGTGTCCATTTGAGCTCTACAACATATAAAATTGAAGCCTGTGATGAGATCTATGCGCTAATGAAAAAATGAAACCTTCTTTCACATTTTTTGAGGCAAAAAAAGTCCCAGAAGGCCTTCAAAACTAAGTTTTTAGTCGGGATACCCCAATTTTTTAACATTCGATGGAGTGTCAGCCTTGTTTAAGGGGGTCTTTTTGACCTTTTTTACGGGGGAATGAATTTATTTAATGGATTACATTCATATTTATATTATGGTTTTGAAATTTTATCATTTTCAGAATTTAATGTTATTTATAATCAAATATATAACAATATATAAATATTTTTTATATATTCACACATAAAAATTTAATTTTATAAATAAATAATTAAACATATTTACATATAAAATATATTTAACAAAACATAAGCCTTATCTAAATAATAAATTAATAACCATTTTATTTAAAATACAAATATATGAATATTTATATACCTATATAATGTTTGTGTGTGTGTGTGTATTTGTGTGCATCTATATTGACAAACTGATATATATTATCTATATATTCTAAACATATGTATATACATATTAATATATAAAATTTGTAAATATATATAAATATGTATAATTTTACTTACAAATACACATATAATATGTGTGTGTGTGTGTGTGTCTGCATATTATATATATATATTTATTTATTTATTTATACAAACATAAGAAAACATATTTTATAAATGTATTTAAATCTGATCTAATAAATATATATTAATATACAAATAAATATAAAAATAAAAAATATAACTAAATAGAAATAAATATATACCAATACACAGATAAATATAAATAAATATATGTATGTATGTATATATATATATTAATATATTAATATAGGAATGTATATATATATATATATAAATTAATATAACTGTATATATATATTAATATACAAATAACTATAACTATAACTATATATATATATATCTAAATATATCAATAAAATGAGATCAAAGCAAAATGGAGGAGTGGAAAAGTGTTAGGCGCCCATGTGAAGGGTCCTGAGTAAGTCCTAACGCTGTTAAAGGGGGGTAGTGGCACTGTTAAAGGCCTCAGGTGTGGTTGGGGCATGCGAGCTTGGGTATTAGGGGGTGGGGCGCTATTGAAGACCCTCCCTGAATTGAATAAATTTTTTTATTATTTTTTTTACTTTTATCGGCACTAAAAAAAGCACTGATAAAAGAGTCCTTTATCAGCAATTTTTTAGCACTGATAAAGGGGTCCTTTATCAGCACTTTTCTGAGCACTAATAAAAGGGATCCACCCTTTATCTTCACCTCGATTAACAGTGCTTTTCTAGCACTATTAATGCCTCTTTCTAGTGCTGATAAAGGGAATATTTGCAGTAGTGCAACTTCACTCTTTATGATGGACTAAATCACCAAAAAGTCCTCTATAAATGAGGATTTTATGGAGTCCTTATTAGATGTATCAAAGGAGAAGAGACCTTTTTTGTCATGAATGAAGTTCATGTAGGAGCCTACGACACTCACCTATCAGGATGCAAGATTTTCAACCAAATGTTCTCATCGCATGGAAATAAACTGCATGATTTCTTTAATAACTAAGTGTGGATTGATTCTCATCCAAATGAGATATATAGTTATGCCCAGATTTCCATCCTTGGGCCTAGCCTCAAAATTTACCCTCTTTCCCATCGGTTCATCTTCTTCCTCACTGCATGAAATTAAACTGTATGGGATTCCAAAACTATGTAATGCTTGATTCTTATCCCAGTGAGATATGTAGTGACATACATATCTTCAATCCTGGACCCAGATCCAATACAATACAGGAAATTCCCCCACTCTCCTATGTATTATTCAGATCTATATAAGAGGATTCAATATGTTGTATCACCCCATGCATGATCCCATATTCAGAAACAACCCCCCTTTCTCTGTCATCCACACATAAATTCAATCAGTGCGGGGGAATCATTATTTTACAACTATGTGTGGATTGATTATTTCTCCAACAAGATATGTATTGATGCTTGGGTCCTATACCTTTGTCTATCCAAAATATTCCTTTTTCATGTTAAGTCACCTTAGTCCTTACCTCATGACATTAAACTTAACGAATGACATCCTTACTACATGACGTTAAATGACATGGATAATGTCATGGTCGTATGAATTTAAACCTCATTGTGCCTCAATAACTATATGTGGACTGATTATCATTATAGTGATATAAATAGTGGAACATAGGCCTCATTTCCCAATCCCATCCATGGGGGAAATAACCCCCCCCCCCTCACCTGTGTACAAACAAAGATCTACGTAGCAGATTTTAATTCGGGTCCCCTCATTCGAGGGTGCGCCAAGGAGACATTGACATACTCTCCTACATATGAGTTAAATCTATGAAAAGGGTTCTACAATTTATAGCCAATATCAATCCAAAAAAATCCTTTGTGGTCATAAATATCTCTTCCACGCATCATACTTATACTCTTGGACACTTTTAGATCTTCATAATATTTATCCAACTTTCAGCAATAGAATGTATGATACCTAAGGACTCCATTTCCTGACTATGATGTAATATGAATCAGTTTTCTATGAATAACTTCTCCCAAATTTTTTTCCCAGCCAAAATATTTTACTATTTGACTATGAATTAATACACCCCAGTTGGATTTTCATAAAACAGACCACAAAATGGGTTTTTCAACCCCCGGTACCTTCACCCTCAGGAGAAGCCTCTTCTTTCCTTGTATGATTTGATAACATTTTCTTAGAACTCACGAATAAAATTTAGTCTTTGGTTAGAACTTTCATATTTGTCTCATATCCTTTCTCTTTATACAAAAACCCCCAAGACCATGGTTTATAATTTTATCCGTCATGTCTAAAGTATTCAGGAATGATCTTGGTCTGGTAGGCCACATATCACCCATCATTTCCATAATTCTGTGGTCTTAGTTGTATGACCTAAAACTATAGGCACCATATTTCCCATGATTGGGTCATACCTATATAGGGAACTTATTCCCCCAATTCTAGTGTAACTTTGACTTAAAATTATTCTCCCATATTCAGGTACTTTCCTTCCACAAAAAAACCCCATGCCTGGGGAAATTTTAATATCCATAAAATTACTTTGGCCATAAGCAATAAAATCTCAAAATTCTTGAGAACCCC
Organism: Viscum album; assembly: GCA_963277665.1. Lineage (NCBI taxonomy): Eukaryota > Viridiplantae > Streptophyta > Magnoliopsida > Santalales > Viscaceae > Viscum > Viscum album. The sequence continues at coordinate 227,719,311 of OY728129.1, read as the reverse complement.
TTTTTCTAACTATTCTTTAACATTCCCCAGTTGGATTTGCATAAGTTTCCTACAAAGTGGTCCTATCAGTTGAAGGATTCCACTATTTGACTATATTGTAACATACCCCAGTTGGATTTGCATATAGTATCCCACAAAATGGGTTTATCAGCCAGTGGTAACTTTGTTAGTAGGATATACCTCCTCTATTGTCATAATACCTTTTCCCCATACCACTCTTAATATACATAGATCCCCAGATTATAGCTTACAAAATTCACCCCTTCATACCTAAAAGTTACGACACATTCTCAGACAAATTACCATAAAAGGGGAGAATCATTAACCCCTCGGTCAAAGATAAAGACCTTAAATTATATCCCCCCTAATTTACTTATTGTACAACTTTAAACTAAATAGAATAGTTTCCTTACTGTATGAATTTAAACTATATATCATAATACACCTAATACATGAAATTAAAATGCGCGAGGCTTAAACCCTTGTCAGAAAGGGGCCTTACCCTTTGACATCAGTTGTTTAACAAATGCATCCTTCATCAGACAAGATAAATTCATTTAGGAGCAGTTTCTCATTGATGTCTAATTCCAATAAAAATGATCTCTTTTTTCTTAGGAACCTTCCCTTGGTAAAACCTTCCATCGTGGTCTTGAGAGATCTAAATATTCATAAACTTACTTCGGCCATCAGTAATAGAATGCCATAATTTCTGAGAACTCCTTTTCCTGACTATGCTGTAACATGCCCCAATTAGATTTGCATAAGTCTCTCATATATTTCAGGTCTTAATAGCCAAAGGATGACACTACTTTACTATGTAGTAACATGCCCCAAATGTCTTTGCATAAAGTCACCCACAAAATGGGTTTGTAAACTAGTGGTAATGTCATCCTCAGGAGAGACCTCCTCTATTTCTGAATGTCATGTTTTATATTTGGGAACCACAAAATCATGGATCAAAATTCCCCATTAGGTATATAAATCATCAAAATATAAATTTTTATTAAAAATCCACTTTAAGGACAAGTGGGAAACCATCGTTCGCAAAACCAAAACCACTACGTGCTAAAGGAGTTCACAAAGTTATTAAACACAAGACTGAGGTTATTTGAATAAGCCACTCTATATAATTCCTAGTGCAAAGTGCTAACCTGTGTGTCTGGATCCTCCCTAAGAAGTTCTTAGAGATGAGAGATCATACTGTCCATTTTCTAAATGAATTCTTCCAGAGATGTTTTTCCTTGATTGAAACCCCAAGAAATTATTCGATCTTGCTTGTCGATCCATGATTCCGGCTCCTCAGTGGCCTCAACTTGAAACCTTATTTCATAAATCCTTGAAATTTCCTCAATTGAGGCATTGGGCCTCATGTCTTTCTCAATAATTTCTTCAATGGAGTGAAATATGAGCTTCATACACTCCCCTACCTCCTATTATATTACTTTTGGTTCTCTTCTTGGATCAGATTTATCTCTGTCTTGCATGACTTTTCTTTCCTTGCTTCCACATTTCTTGTCCAACCTAGTTTCCATTGGTTTTTGTAGGTAAGAATAGTCCTTACGTCCCTTTGGTTTTTTCCCTGTACCACAATGAATTTTCCGGAGTCGTGCATTCCTTTGAGCCCCTTCTTCCTTCTAGGGCTGTGAGGACCTTTCCCTTGGAAGCGATCCTAATTGTTCGCTGAGATTTGGATATAGCTATCAGCACATGAATAATCCTCCTCATGCGACATCACTTGATCTTGATCCACCAGACTATCAAAGTGGTTCCTTAGATCAACCCTCAGGCCTTAAAAGGGAGGCTTCAGCCAAAACTGCTTGCTCAGCTCACTAGGGAACCACTTGTTTTCCCCTGTAGATGCAGCCTTTATATAGGATGGGGGTTGAAGAATGTTTGGGTCTAAGGGACCCAACACACTCTCCTCCTCCCAACTCCCTATACTAGGCACTACATCATCAACCTGGGGCACCTCTTGTATCCTAGGAGGCTCGGCCACCCTCCCCTCCTCATGCCTCCCTATATTAGGGGGCACCATAGTGTATAGAAGATTCACCTCCTTAGAATTACCTGGAATTTCTACCTCCTTGTGATTTCGAACCTCTATTGTAGCACATTCATGATCACTTTGAGTGAGTTTCTTCATCTCCACTATAGAGCTGGTATCAGCTGTCTGTTCAGAACCAGTGTGTGCCTGTTGGGACTCATTAGCTCCCAAATCCTCCAATGGTAAACCCAGGTTCTATTTTAGCCGATCAAACACATCATCCACCTTCGGATTTTCGATCAACCTCCTTCCCTTATACTGTATGGAAGCCGAAGGTTCAGAGATCCCCTGAGACTCCCTAATACAACACTGGTCCACAACATCATCCCCCTTCTCTACGAGGTTTTCGAAAGGTACATTTCATACTTCAAAGTTGTCATCCTCCATAATATTGGGAGGACCAGACCAGGGTCGACCCGAGAGGCTTCATCGACACCTGGAAACATCATTTCCTATGCGAGAACAGCCTGAGCAAAAGGAAATCTAGTAGTCGTAACATACCTTCTAAAGCCAGTGATTATCTCCCTCAATTTCAATGATAATGGACTCCATAGGGCCTTTCGATAAATCAACTTCGACACAAATCCTTGGATTAATTTGGTGACAAATGATCTTGGTGCATGAATCAGAGCAAAGGTAGCATCAACCCAGATTTGCTATCAACTGTAGGATCGCCGAGTTCGGAAATGAAAATGGAAGACCAGGTAAGGATATCCAGAGTGCTGAGGTCGTAGGATTATGTCTCAGATGAAAATAAAAGGTCCAACAGAATAGCGACAACCAAAACCCCTTCATAGAATGTGGAGAAAATGCCCAAGCATACATGAGGTCATCTTCATTAGAGAATCGATGCTGAAAATGTCTTACATATAAAAGGCCCACTGTAACGAGATCCTTCAAATTCTTGAAGGAGAACACAAACCGATCAAATGCATCAACCGATGGACGATCCCTTCCGAATTGGGATACCAACGTGAGATCTAGTAATGCGAATGATTTTGTGAACTCCAGAGGGGAAATATGAACCAAAGGAACTCCATTAACAAAGGATTGAAACTTAGGGATTATTTAGATCAGAGGGAAATGAGGAAGGGTGGATGGATCTGTGAAAGGGGATAAAGAGGGTATACGAGGGGGAAGCGAATGGGATAAATAAGCAGGATCCCCCCTCCCTAGCCGAAGTAGTTCGAGGAGGGGAGGTGGCAGCGCAGACATGCCCTACGCCATAGAAGACGGGTGAGAGAAAGAGCTAGAGCACCTCTATTAGGTATATAAATAATGTCAGAACACTATTATTTAAAAAGACTTGTATGGTCCATCATCCCAAAACTCATGGTGAAATATGTTTGACTTAAAACACCGGTCACACCAGTCTAATATCCATGACTTTAAATTTCCCACAAAAAAGAGACACAGTACTCCCCAAATTGAAAACCCACAAAGGGAACTTTGGAAAAAATATGACTAATATTTCTAGATCTACACTCTGTATGGTTTAGAAAAAAGATCAAGTGATGAAAGGAAATATGAAAAAACTTGTTAGACTAAAAACTTGAAAAGGGAGGTCTAAGAAAAATCAAATAATTTCCTTATATGTCTTCCTTATACTGGACTTAGGAAAAAAGTAGGGTGATGACATAAAAGATGGAATTTTTTTAGGGTTTTCCATATGAACTTATGAACAATCAAACTATGCTCACTAGGACCCATGTATTGTGAAAAAATTATAGCACTCCCACACATGTGTTATTGTAATTATAACTTGATGAAATTAAATGAGTATAAAAATGGAAGAACTGGTGATTGGAAGAAAAAAAATCTTTTTCATTTATGTTCTAAAATGTAGGGGAACTTACACATGATGTAGCCTCTCTACCAGGTCTTATATTGTTTCCACAACAAAGGCTTTGATAAGTTGAATTGTACCTTGATAAATTTTTGTATCTCATCAATGCTTGGCTGTTTGTGTGCCAGAAACCCCCTCAGCATCATGGAACTTCTTCTTCTCTATAGTAAAAACATCCATTATTTTTGGAAAATCCCCGACCAAGGATTAATGGAGTTGTAGTACCTCTTAAATGACATTTAATTCTTCTTGAAGGCATTCTATTTGGGGAGACTTCTCATCAAGACAATCTTGGTACTCCATCACCTTCATAATATTTTCCCCATTCTACCTGAGGACTAGATAATCTTCTTTTGATCTAATCCAATCCTAAGGGAAAGATATTTTTAACACTTCATTTTGTCAAGGGGGATGAAAATATTATGAATATAACTTTAATATTATTAAATTGTTGAAGAGACCCAAGAAGAATCAAATGTATTAGTCCAAGACGACCTGAGTGCACACCCCTATGCATTAGAAGGCCTGTGAAGCCACCCCCGCATGGCACTGAAAGGCAAGACACCCCTGAGCGGGATACCTGAACTGAGAACCTATGCCCAGGACATACATGAGAAACCTACTTCAAGCAGAGTTCCATATTTTCCTATAAATAGGATCCTTGAGCTCCTCATTTGCACGACTATAAAATATGAAGATTCTCTAGTCATATAGCTCCTTCACCCAGGTCTCTAAAAATTCCTCATGTAGATCTCTAAAACCTGAGAGAAGAGATAATTAAGGGGGATAAGTGAGATCAAAGTCCCTTAAGTGTTTTAAACACCAGACACCTTCATGAGTACCCCTTATTCCCTAGTGAACAACCACATACATGAGTCCCCTTCTCTAATGAGGGACCTATGCAAGACCCATCTAGGGACACAAAAGGAGACCTATGGTTCATAGGGTAAAGTATCTCCTAAGTGTTGTTGCCTAGCTGATTCATTACCCAGGGCATACCCAGCTCATGAAATCCAATACCCCCTATGTGAAGTAACTCTAGTTCCTCAAAGGCCCTGTGTGAGGCACATTTTATCTCAAATTCAGGACCTATATGAGCCCCATTTTAGTCCTATTCCAATCCATTAATGGAAGAGATCATATTCCTTTGGATCCCTTGTCCGAGAGGGACCAAATTGAAACCTCTACCAAAGCTTCCAGACTTGAAAATCAATGAGAAGAGGCATACTAGCATGTCTACCATTTGGATATGCATTCATACTATCATAGGTTTCCCTCACTTTCCCTAATCGACAGTTAGGGTCCTCAGAGTGCATATGAATATGAATTCCTACAGTCATGAGGACCCCGACCCTGGGGGTGGTGTCAGGGAACTCCTAGTCTTGAATACTAGGGTTAGAACCATGTCCTTCCTTAGTCATCTCTATGACCTCGAGACTCTGGTTCCAAGAAGGGAGGGTGAGGATCACACCTTTCTTTGCCTTCTATAGGGAATGAGATCCTCCTCTACCACTATAGAACCAATTTTAGGGCATTCCACTTGGATTAAGGCTAAATCCTTTATTACGGGACCTCTATCGCTTATTTACTCCTTATCTATATCCATGGTCTATAGTTGGATATCTAACCAAATGTTTCTATCATAGTTATTAGAGTAAGAGGTGAGATGGTCACTTAAAACCCCTTTCTCTCTCCCATTGGGTCGGGGGTACAATGATGGGAGGGAAACACTGTACCCCAACCTCTTCCACTAGTGGAAGAAGGGTTGTATGGTTTGTTGGATATTACAATTCCTCTTGTTTCTCACACTAAGAATGACTTAGAGGTTTGTGGTGATCATGATGTCTGTGCGATCCTGAACACTAAGGGAATAATTCTAAGTGAAAGTCCTAACCAAACATCTGGGCCTACTACTTGGTATACGTCCCAATTTCTTATCAAGGGCATCCTCCTCATGATTAATCCCCAATCACAACCTCCATTCACTAGGGAATCCTCCTCAGGAGTAAGCCCTGAAATACAACCTTTGGGCATCACACTCAGTATAAGCCCCAATCATATCACCATACTCATCAATGGGCCTCCCCCTTTAGGTGTAATTCCCGAACAAGCCTCCAAATCACCATGAGTCTAGAAATCCTTCATGGATACTTTAACATGGAATACATTTCAGGAATAATTCCTAATCAAACCAAACAAGGGAATACTTTTTAGGAATTAGCCCTAACTTAATCCTTTCAGAGGTCCATAATCCCCTATGAGATGAACCTGAAGGCCTCCATAGGTGTGGGTCCTCACAACCAAACTAGGTGGTCTTTGATTCCTATCCTAATGGGATATGTAGGACGCCTCTCTTGGGTCCAAACCAAATCAACCCTATGATCTCTAGGACACATTCTTAGTAGAGTCTTAATCAACTTGGGAATCCATATCCCTTCTAGGTTCCCTAGGACACTCTGATATAAGTCTCACACCATAATTTTACTAGGCATTTTATGCCTAGACATTCTCACCATATGAAGTTAAACTGCATGGTTTTTCCTTATAACACAACCTCAAAATATGTGATGTGCCCCATTAAGTGGCACCAAACTACGTGGTTTCTAATTAATTTCACAAGGATATGCATGAAGCCCATTTTATGGGTCTGATACTGACATCAAAACTACCTCTATATCACTGGATGATGATAAACTCTAGAGTGCAAGACTACATGGATAAAAATTAGCATCATCATAACAACAACTAAGGAATCACTAGTCATTATATAAGGTGATACCATTGTTGGAGAACCTCAGATACACATAAATATATCCATTTATAAGGAACCTCAGTTACATACAAATGATTCTAAATTCTATGCATGAAAATAATAGATTATTAATTTAAGGGTGATACATGCCATACTTGGGAATTAATGAAGGATTCATGAACATATCTTAACTCTATAAGAGAGTCCCAAATTATAAAAAAATTACCCCAAAAAGGGATTAATGATCCCAAACTCCCATCCTCTCGACCAATGTGAGTTCTTAAGTATCGTTGTCCAAACTTCCTGATGAGCATCTACCTTTGGAAAACAAGTCCCTCATGGATATAGAACCATTGGGTGTTTTTGGTTACATGAATAATCCCCATTGGAAACTGCCTGAAAGGGACATGGTTATGTGTTTGATATAAATGTCATTCCAACATCACCATGAAATGCCATTCCAACTACACATAGCATTCAGGGATGAAAAAATGGTGAACCCGATGTGAATGATTACACAAAATCCACCCCCTGTAATCAATCATTGAACACCAATGATTTTCATCAGAGAAAACCACCTATGAATGTTTATCATGAAATTTAATACTTTTATCACAATATATCAAATAAATAAGGTTTAATATTGGTTCCACCAACCTATAAAATTGATGTCTCTTTTTTTGACTTTATTGAAATTAACTTTCCCATTGAACAAAATGGACATAGATTTATTCACGGAATTCCATTCCCCTAAAAGGGCCTAAGATTTTAAATTTCATCAACAGAAAAAAGTGATAAATCCTTTTCTCTCATTATACATAAGGATATATCATTCATGATGCACCCAATGTATCCCACTTCATTACAAACATATGTCATCATGGGTTTTTTCAATACATAAATGTACACAATTCATGATATCCATTAAAGATAGTATTAAAGTCTAAGGACCAATACACACATCCACAGATAGGAACATCCAATGACACATGGAAATGTGATTTTCCTATTGATAGTTCTATTCTCATAACTTCATATCTTGGATATTACCAAGGGTGAACACCATGAGAAGGTGTCCTAGTGTCATATGATCCTCCTACCCCTGATGGCCTAAATTGTTTGTGTCCCATCAGACAATATCATCTAGACATAGAATAAGGTTAAGAATAATGTCATAGAATCTATAGGTTCTCATCATAGAAGGGAAATTATATAACATTTTAGAATAATATATATTCTAAGGATAATATCACATATAAATATTTTGCAAAAGAACAAACATGATGTGATAAGAAAAATTCTTTAATAAGAAAAAATTTAATCAAGTACTAAATAATTTGGTTCTAGGGAATCAACTCCAATAGGCTCCCACTTTCACTAGATACAACTTAAAACATCTTTCAGTCCACTTGCTCACACATAATACTCATGGTTTTTCTAAGATAAAGGCTTTATTAATGGGTCTTATATGTTTTATTCCATGGATACTCTGGTCACTAAAACTTTATCTCATTGAGAAAAATCCCTCAAGAGATGGAACTTCTGAAGTATGTGTTTTTTCCTTTGGTTTTACCTTGGATATTTGAAGAGATCCATTGCTGTAGTGTTATCACAATAAACTATGATAGGGTATTTAATACTAGGTACCACATTAAGCTCTTGGAAAACGTTTTGAATGAAAACATATTCCTTAGCTTCATCAGATGCCACAATATACTCAGACTCTATTATATAATCAACAACAATAGTGTTCTTTGAACTCATCTAGCTTAGAACTCCTCTATTAAGAAAAATACATATCCAAAAAGAAACTTCAGATAATTATGGTCTATCTGAAAACCAACATCTATATAACCCCTGATGACTAGTTCTTAATCTCATTCATACATCAGGAACATATCCAAAGTACGCCTCATATACTTAAGGATATCCTTAACACTAGTCCAATTCTATTCACCTGGATCTACTTGATATATTCCAACCATGATGAAATCACAGACAACATCTATCCTTCTACACAACATGGGATACATTATAGATCCTATCATATAATAATATGGAATATTACTCATTATATCTCTTTCCTCTTATGCCTAAGGACAAATTTTCTTGGAAATATTTATACTATGTGACATTGGAACCAATACCCTCTTAGATTGTTCCATATTGAAAGTCTTAAGTATATGGTCTATATATATACCTTGACTTAGTCCAAGTATTCTCTTTAATCTATCACACATGATCTTGATCCCTAGAAAATAATACATTTCACCTAAGTCCTTCATGGAGAAGAAATTGATCAACCATGACTTAACTTCTTGTTAGGTTGATATATTATTTCCAATTAGTAATATATTATAAATATATACTAATATAAAAATAAGTATACTATCACTAAACCAAACACTTAGATCATATTCATTATTAATGAAAACAAATTATTTTATGGCTTCATTGAATTGAATGTTCCATGACCTGGATGCTTGATTTAATACATAAATGGATATCTATAACTTAAATACCTTTTTGGAATTACCTAGAGTCGCAAACCCTTATGATTATGTCATATACACATCCTATTTAAGGTTACCATTATGGAAACATCTTTTGAAATCCATTTTTAAAATCTCATACTCATGGTAAGATGATATAGTAAAAAAAATCTAATGGATTGAAACATGGAAACTAGAGAAAAGGTTTCATCATTGTCAATTATTTATCATATTCTAAAACCTTTAGCCAATTTTTTTACTTTATTGGTATTCACTTTACCTTCCATGTCCATATTTATCTTGAATTCCCATTTACATCCAATAATTTTTACATCAACCGATGGATTAATCAAAACCCAAAATTACTTTTTATATATTGAATCCATCGCAGAATTCAAAGATTATTTACATCCTGCAAACCCTAATATATCTACTTACTCCTTATATAATATAGGATCATACTTATTAACCAATAATGATTCATCATCATCAGTGACTATAAAACAATATCTCTCTGGTTCTCTTACCTCACTTGTGTTCCAATTTAGTACTTCTGTTTCAGGAACAATATCTTCCACAAGGACCTGTGGAATTGGTTCCTATAACAACTCTTGTGTATCTTGATCATAAACTTCATCGAAGTAAATATTTCTCCTACTATCCTCCTTGATAATGTTCTCATTATCAAGAAATATATCTTGTTTTATTATAATTACTTTCTTGTTCGAAGGGTTGTATGGATAATATACCCCTATCTCCTAGGATACCCTATAAAGATACACTTTATGCCTTCTAGTTATAGTTTTTTTCTTGATCTATCTTTTATAAATTCATTGCACACCCATATATGAACATGTTGTAAAACAAGTTTATTTCATCTCTATAACTCCTAGGGAATACTATTTGATGATTTGGTTGATACTCAGTTTAGTAAGTCTAATGTTTTTTGTAATACATATCCCCAAAAGGATAATGGAAGGCTTGTGTGACTCATCATTGACCTTACCTTGTCCAAAAAGGTACATTTCCTCCTTTTAATAAAAATATTCCACTATGGTTTATAAGGTGTAGTGAGTTGAGATAAAATCCCATACTCTCATAGAAGGTTGAAAAAGTTATGGTTTAGATATTCACTACCTTGATCTGATCAAAGTTTCTTTATCTTCTTACCAAGATGATTCTCAACCTCATTCTTAGACTCTTTGAACTTACAAAAGGATTTATACTTATACCTAATTAAGTAGATATAACCATACCTACTCAAGTCATCATTAAAAGTAATAATGTATGAGTATCCACCTCTAACTTTTATATGAACAGTTCCACAAACATCAGTGTGTACCAATTATAGAAGCTCTGTGAACCATTCACCTTGACCACTGAATCTTGGTTTGGTCATCTCACATTGTAAACAAGCATGACATATTTCATATCTATTTATCTCAAAAGGGTTTAAATAACCATCTTGATATAATGTTTTCAAACACTTATCATTAATGTGACCAAGATGGTGATTCCATATCTGGGTGTCATATGCATCGTGCATATTAGTTTCATTATATTTTCCCAATATTTAGTTTTCATAATTAAATACATAAATACCATTATTAAATTAAGAATTACCATAACATATACTATCTTTGTAAAAAAGAAACAAAATTTATTTCCAAATATGAGAATAAATCCATCTATAACTAAGAAAGAAATGAAATTAATGTTCTTGGTAACACTAGGAACATAATTATATTTCTTTAAAACCAAAATCAACCTTGTTGGTAATATGATATGGTAGTCTTAAATGGCTAGAGCATCCAACCTCACTCTATTAGAAGCACAAAGATATACCTTGCCTCTTGAAACCTCCTAAAATCTATTGGTTACTATATTTGGATACAAATGTAAACACCACATATAGTATCTAATACCCAAATTGTGGATATAGAAATATTACACTTGATAATGAAGACACCTAAATCTTACCCTTGATTCTTTATGTGGGTGAAGTTCCTCTTCCAGTGGCCCTTCTTATCACATGAAAGACATACCACATTTTATTCCTTTCATTGCCTATGAATCTTATTCTTCTTAGAGGGATGGTGCTCTAGAGCCTTAGACTTGGAATGAGTCTACAACCCCTTTTCCTTGTTCATATTATTATTATTCACCATAAGGATAGTGATTTTATCACACCAAATGTCTTTATCAACATGTTGGATAAGATTAATAAGTTTTTATAGTTTCTTATTTCTATTACTCATATTATAATTCACAATAAAATAAGAGAAGTTTTTGGTTAGTGAGGAAATAATGAGATTTACAAATATTATCTGGGATCTTAAAACCCAAGATGTACATGTGGTCAATATATCCAATAATCTTAACTACATGTGCCCCAACTAGTTCCAAATCTCCAAGATTACACATGAAAAGTGCATTGAAGATCTCATATCTCTCCAATATTTCCTTCTCTTGATAGAGATCCTGAAGTTGAGAAACTATGTTATACACATACATATCCTCATATTTCCTTAAAATATAATTATGCATGGAAGATATCATAAAACATTAGACCTATATTTCATCATCCAAACACTTCCAATAGAGAGATATATCTTACTCACTAGCATTTTTGGAAAGTTACTCCCTAAGTGGGGTTTCCATCACATATACTTTCCATTCGTGGTGTAGTATAACATGTAAAAACCTATACCATTCCTGCAAATTCAAACTGATGAGAAGGTTATCATTCTATATTATATATCACAATAATATTATTGAAGTTGTTTCATTTTCCATTTTATACAAATTAAGAGTAGATAATTAGTACTTGTGTTGATTAAAAAATATATTAAAAAATTTAAAATTAATTAAATTATTATTAATCTCCAACTATATTTAAAATGATAATATCCCTCACCATTAGTTTTAGAATATATTTTCTCTTAGATATTCTAGTGGAAAGGATCCATATTCCCTTCTCATAACCCATAATTGGGATTGACAATCTATTTGAAGGGTTTTAGGTAGGCATAAGTTTCCAACTATATTAACTCATAGTTACTTGATCTTTTGACTGGACTCCCAATCCTAAAATATTTTTTTTAATATTTACTCAACCTTTGCCTCTTAGTTACACCAAGTCTTGTTTGGGAAGAAAACCCTTGATATAAACTAAGCCAAGTCAACCCAAAAACTTCAAGATAAAATTTCTGTGATTGGTTTCACCTCAGCTCCTTAACTCGGACCACCTCCACTTGCTTGGGAGCTCCATGCTTACATAAGCTTTTTCTCACACATAGGTGAGGGGATACAATGGATTAGATAAAGGGGGTATTACATAAAAGAAAACATGATCACACAAGCCCTTATATATTAAGGAGGAGGGGATGAATCATAGGCCATCAATAATAATGTAACCATAATAAATTAAAAGAAACCAATCACACACAAGGTATGGTGTAATCTCATGATCATCCACATATCATGCAATGATCATACATTCACAATATTTTTATTAATTACTTATATTTGTTATTTAATTAAGATAATACTCCAAAAATTAATCCAATTTATCCAATTTATCTTAATTCAATCCAAACATTCTTAAATCACAATCATCTATAATTTTAAACAAAATTAATTTCATTCAAAATTAATGTAATACATAAATGTACTTAGAGGCAATATCGTGTGTCTGTCAAAATTTTAACACAGAAATTAATTTAATATATAATTGTTAACTCTACAATATAATGTGTATTATTGAATGAATTACACATGGAATAAATAGTTTTAATTATATATTTAATTCTTCTTTATATCAAAATTTGAAAACACTACTGGAAATAGACTACACGACACATACAAAAGTACACAATATGTAATTTTCTTTCACACATGTTCACAACACACACCTTGGGTTTGGTTGTGTAGCCTTCTATAGACGTGTTCGAGGTACACAATTTCTATTGGGAATACATGGAATGTAACCTTTGATTACATGACATGTTAGTACTCGTTTCATGCATCCAATGCACAACACACTTGGGATACCCTATGTACTTGACATAAAGATAATGAGGAATACATATTGTGTACAGTGGTTACACAATGTGTAGTTCTTCCTATAATGTTCCAGTCTATCTAAATCTACATTTTATTCTAATCTATTCAGATCTTATATCTTATTTTGTTGGATCTGACATGATATAAAGAGATATAGTCAAGAAAACAAAATTACACAACACGTACTTAGGAATTAGACACCGTGTACTCTGGTTTTTTTTCTAGGAAGAGCCTTTATCACTACCTGATGATGTGAATTAAATACTTCTTCATTATTAATTATTAACTGATTACTAGTTATGTTATCAAGAATGAAGAAATATAAGATAATAAGTCATCAGATATTAAGATAAATTGTTTTAATTAAAATTAAAACAAAAAAACATGCAACCAATCAATGAATATTATATAATTATAAATTAAATATGTGATCGCTCTGATACCATTTGTTTGTTCTAGGAGTAGTATAATCATCTTGTGCTGGTGTAAAAAACTATAATTTTATCCATAAATCACGTGTCATTGCTATTTTACATGATTATAAATTTCATGTATAATTAAATTAGTATATTACTTGACTGTGTTAAAATGATGAAACCATGGGTAAAGGATCTTCACATGCAATTTATAATTAATTTATATATAGATATTTAATTACCTTAACTTGTAATTCTCTCTTCATTTATGATTGATGGAATAGATTTTTTCGCATAATCATTGCACTATAGGATCCAAGTACAAAATCCCTCTAGTGGTTATCCACACATGCACCACAATATCTGAACAACGCTATACAATCATCGGGTGTTAACATGATCAATCCTGATTACTTGTGTTGTTCATGGTTGACTGTATTAAAATTATTCTTGATAAATGAATAACTCTTGATGATCTCTTATTGTACTGAGAGAGGTTGGGAGGAGAGAAATCAAGACCTCTTGATCTATTTCTAGTTCTTGATAGATTCTCACTCTATCAGTTGTGCAAAGAAATTTTGTTTTATAAAAGAGATATAATTAGATATTTATTTTGGAAGGTTTAGGGTTGAAAAATTTCAAACAATCCCTTTACCATTTCTATAATTCTTAGTTGACACCATGCTAAATAAAAATAATAAAAATATTATTATTAAAAACGTGACATGTGAAACTCATAAAGAATACAAATAGGTACCATTTATATAATTTCTAATCAGACCATTTAACTATACTCACCTTACCTCATCCACATTTATCGATCCTTGAATAATGAATATTCATTTAATAAATAAATATCACTACATTATTCATCAATAAATATCATAAATATTATATTTTCCAAACTTTCAAACAAATATTTATTATTATTATTTAACTCAAATATTATTTTGAATAACTTGTGATTAAATTATGGATATCAACTAAACTCATATAAACTTTATTTATAATAAATTTTTAAATTCAATACTATAATTAAATTGAGATAACAAACACACTTAGTGTGTGACCCTCTAGGCCTCTTTCTTAATTGCATTTGGCATAACCGTCTAAATTTTATGGTTATAATCTAACAACACACTAAGGAATCCATAGATAAAGAAGTTACCACCACAATTCCATCCGAATTCCTATGAATGTTTACCATGTAATATAATCCTTTTATCATAATATATCAAATAAATTAGGTTGTATGATGATTCCACTAACCTATATGCTCGATGTATCTTTATTTGAATTTATGGAAATGTACTTACCCATCAAACACCATGTACATGGGTTTATTCAGGCATTTTTATTCCTATAAAAGGGCCTATGATATTAACTTTCATTAATAGAAAAAAGGGATAAATCCTTTTCTCACATTATCTATTAATTCTATATCATTCATGATGCACCCAATATATCCTACTTCACTGTGAATATATGTCATCACGATTTTCATCAATACAATAAAGTATGCAAGTCATGATATCCATTAATAATAATATTAAAGTATAAGGATAAATACACACATACACAAATAGGAATATCCAATGACACATGGAAATACGGATTCTCTATTAATAGTCCTATTCTCAAAACCTTATATATTAGATATTACCAAGGTTGGACACTATGATATGGTGTCTCAATGTATTATGAGCCTCCTACCACAAATAGCCTGTATTGACTGTGTCCTGTTAGAAAATATCATTTAGCCATAGAACAAGGTTCAATATTAATGTCAAGGAACCTCTAGGTTCTCACCATTTTGGGGAACTACTATGACCTTTCAATGTGATATATATAAATAAATCATCACATACAAATATTATATATAAGACTAATCATGATGTGATAAGAAAAATTATTTAATAAGAAAAAAATGTAATCAAGTACTAAAAAATTTGGTGTTAGGGAACCAACTCCAACAATTTAGGAAAAATAATTTCAAAAAAAATAAATCCTTTAGAGATAAATAGGCATTGGTAGCTAAATCATAAAAGACTTTTTAGAAATAATTTTTATCTTTTCTATAAAAGATGAAGTTATAGTCACTTTAAAAGTAATTTTCAAAAAGATCACTACTGAGAAATTTAAAATAAAAAATTTTAAAAATAAATATTTGGAGAGAAATCTCAATAATAAATACTTGTAAATACATAAAGGTTTCATATAGGTGAAGTGAAAACATTTTGAAATCTTTTACTTTTAAAAATAATATTCAATAATGAAGCATTGAAAAAGACATAAAGGTTTAAAAATGGTGTAATAAAAGATTTATAAAACACTAAACTTTGAAAAATAACATTAATAATCGATCCTTGAAATGATATAAAGGTTATAAAAAGAAATTCAGAGTGGAAGATAAAATATTTTATTTTGAAAGGATGGGAAAATGTTTTGAAATACCTTTTTTGAAAACCCACATCATAAAAATTGTAATAAAACTTCCTTTTAAAAAGTCAATAAGGGAAATATGATGGTCATATGAGATAACACATAATAGTGTTTCCAAATATAAATTAGAGGATCATTGTTAAAGTAAAATAAGGATAAAGAGGAGAAATTATTATTAAAGAGGATGATTATTATTCTCAACAATGAGACACTTTTAATGGGGTAGAAATTCATCAAGGAAGAATGTTTGAATAAAAAAATTAATTTTAATGGGAGAAAAATATAAATTAATATGAAATGAAATATTAGGGTGGAATAATCCAGTATTGTAAGAAATAAGTTCTATAAGAAGAATTATAACTCAATGAAGGGAGTTGATTTAATAAAAATCCTTACAACTTTGGCATCTTTTGAATCGAAGGTCATATAAATAAAGAAATAAATATGGATATTAAAACCTCATGAATTAAATGAATATGTTAAATTGAATTAATTAGTTATTAATCACACCATATCAATTTTTTCATAGTGAACAATATGAAATATATCTCAAGAAATTAAATTTGAGGCAAAGAACGCCATTATAACTTTTATAAATTTTTAGGTCCAAAAAGAATGAGGTAATGATCTTGGGATAGAAAAATGAATATCATGAAATATAATATTATCATGATAAAAAATAGTAAAGTTTAATTATATACACCATTCTAACTAAAACATGGTGTATAATAAGAAATATGTCTCAAGGGGTGAAAATTTGAGCCATGAAACTCTTACCTTGTTTCCCTGCTTAGTTGATCACAGTCTAACCTCCTATATAACAAACACAAATTTATTAATAAAATATTTCATAACTTTTTTCATATCAATAATATTTTATTAACTTTATTTATAATTATTCTCTACAGGTATATTAGTTAGTTATTATCTATTTTCATTATTGGGCGTGAGTAATCTTAATTATTTTGAACTAGTTTCCTAATAGTGGTGTAGTTATTCATTATTCTCCAGAAGTTCATAATTATAAGATAATATAAGGTACTTTAATTGATTATTTATAATTATTTATAATTTTATAATTTAATTAAATGGTAGTTTTTGTTAGGATCCTTAAAGATGAATTTGGTGATGAGCATGTTTCAGTTATTTTTAACAAACCGATGTTGGCATCTTAATTAATGATATTAATATTAATGTTACCATTAAAGAACCAAAATAAAAACATAATTTACCTACTCATATCATATATAATCAATAATTAATTTCTCATAGTCATCCATGTTATTATTTTATAACATTGTTCAAGTAGGTGGTAAGACCAACCCAAACATGAACATACCATAATAAATGAATGATTATGATTATAAAAGTGCTTTATTTTGGAATAAAATCATTATAATAGATGAATAATGATATTATTTTTATAATTTTTTGTTTATGAATCATATTTTAGGATTTTTTAATAAATAATAAAAAATTGGATGAAAAACGAGATACTTTACTTTGTGGAGGAGATAGTTCGCTCAATGCACGATTAATGTTTTCATTTCATAAAGAAAGGCAGGAAAAAATGTGGATTATAATTTTAATATTTATATTTTTAATTATATTATAATTTTTACATTTATTCCTCAATTTAAATTTTATAATCAGAGAATAGAGGCGGTAGTGAAAAATGGAAGTTGTCGCTTCGTAGAGGCAATGATCCACACAACACACAAATGATGGTTTAGTCTTTCTTAATAAAAAAGTTAAAAAATGGTTAATATTTATTAAATTATAATAATAAAATTAATTATACAACCAATAATGATTCAATTATATATTAATTACAAAATTATATTTAATAAAGTAATATTGAAGGGGAAAACGTTAGGAAAAAAAGATCCCACATGTTGGAATATTTACGTTTTCCTTAGAGGATTCCTTAGAAATGGAGGTCTTAATCCACTCTATTGTGAAATTGGATCAAGAAAAAGGAATATTATTATATATTAATTATAATGGTTTTAATTTCAGGAAAAAAATGAATTCTTTGAGTGGTTTTTAAGGGGTTGTGAAAGACCCCTTTTATAAGCGGTGAGAATGAAATTTTTGTAAATATTTCAACTTAATATAAAGAGTTCACATGTATCACATGTAAAAAAGACTCAAAAATAGATAATAATTGGGTAGGAGATGATATAAAGTCTATAATACCCTAAAAATTCGTTTTAACACATGTTTTAAGTCATTTACTCTTAGAATATTTACTTTTACCTTTTTGGGTTTTACCGTGATAAATAATTTCTACTGAAGTAATTTAATTTAAATTACTAAAAATAAAATGGAACTTATTAAATAATTTCGAACAACTTATTAAAAATATTAAATCCATTTTATTTGATAGAATATATATGTGTAATAAAAATTAATTTTAACATTTGTGCATGTAATATGTAAAAACTTATTTTTAGAAAAAGTTAACTTTAAAATTAAATCTTATATATAGGATAAAATAATCAATTTCATTGATTTTCACTACATAAATTATATTTTTATAAAATAATTTTTTTCTTTAAAATCATTCCAAAATTGAATTTTACCAAAAATAATATTTAATTAAAAGAAAAGACAAAAAACTGTTTCTTTTATTGGAAAATATTACCTATGTTATTAAACATAGGTTTTATAAATTCGTAATAATATTTATAAATGTATAGTTTTAGTAATTAATACATATTTTATCATTAAAAATATTTTATATGCTTTTAAGTTACACTTACTTCTTGATATAATCATAAATGCTACAATTTTAGTAAAAAATGTATTTTTCACTATTTTCTTAAAAACCAATTATTTAAGAAAAATATAAAAAAATTAGCTTAGGATAATATTGATATGTGAAATTAAAAAATGCATTTATTTTTTTAAAATTATAATTATAATATTTTTGAATTTATCATTTAATCTAAAATTCATAATATATTGGAAAACTACTTTCATTGAAAATTTCCCTTTTAAAATGTTAGGTGTTTATAATCCTATTTCGTATTAATTTATAATTTATTTCAATATTTTTATTCACTAGTGGTTTTATTATTGTTAAAATTTATTAATTATATTCATCTAATATGTCGAGTATTATTTTATTTTGGTGTTGCATGTGGAGCAAGCTATCAAACATAGTATTTATTTAGAAAAATATATTCCAAAATTTCAGGGTGTTATATTCTCTCCCATTAAATAAATCACATACTCACAATTTTAATTATCACCTACTAAAAAATAATTAAGGGTATATAAATATAATAGTTACTAAATATATAATTCCTTCCCTTAAATAAATTTTATCCTTGTAATTTTAATTATCACTTACTAATAATAATATTTAAGGGTATCTAAATATAATCACGACTTAATGTATTATTCCTTGAGATATATACAAATTTTAAACTATGGAAACATATCTTTTTTACTTATAATATACTTATCCCTAATATTGATTTTTTACAATATTTTTATATGATATCCTATCATTATTTGGTATTGAGATCCACATTATATAATTTCTTTCTAAAGGGTGTTTATAATCGCATTGTATAGACTATCATATGTTAATATAAAATGTGGTATCATTATTCCAAATAAAATTTTCTCTATTTAGAGAGAACCAATACATTTCCAAAATCACATTAAATTTATCTAAAGTAAGAATAATAAATTTTCCTAAATCACATTTTCGCAAGCATTGACTTGGGATATAATATTCATACAACTAAAAGTTTTCTTTCATATTTGAATCATTACGGTGATGATTTAATATTCTTAAAAAACTTACCAGGACTAATAGGGTGTCTATAACTAATTTTAATACCAAAAAATCTGACATGTAGGGTGAGTTAACATTTTACCCTTTTCTTTCATGGCATATTTTCCGTAGTATATTTTTTCATCCAGCTGAGGAGGTCATTGATTCCTATTATCCTTAATAGTCCAGGGTTATGGAATTGATTTACATAATGCCCAGAGTCCTTGCATTTAAAGAATTTAACTATTTATAATGTATTAGTTGGGTATTCTATAAATTTTACTATATTGGAAAAACTCTTTATCTATCTTTGAAAATTACCATCTTAATGTCCAATCCTTCTAAACTTGAAACATTTTATTATTATTTTGAGATATTCCCTTGAGTTATTCCAACATTATTAACATGTATGAAGTTTAATATTCTTTCCTTAATCAACTTTATTACCTTAAATTTCATTATCCTCTATCCTTGTCTTATTTGGTGTGTTTGGAAAATCAAATAAGATCATGTTATTAATCATAATTATTGATATATGGTTTGGAATATTCATAAGGTTTATAGCTATAGATCATATCCCATTAGGTTTATTATTGGGATAATCTCTGTATTATCCATGGAACCCATCATTAACTTGATTCCTTTGGTCTTCAACCATTACTAAAACCAAAATGGTTTAATATTAGGGATAAACATTTAACATCATAAAAGAATTGTCATAAATGGGATCATGAAAACTCAACCTTGAAGTTTATTACTCTTGAAAACAATCAAAGAAACTTTTAGTTCAACCCAAATCACTCTCAATTGAATATTGATTTCATTAGGTTGGGTTCTATCATTATTATTATTTTAATACCTCTACTTGATAAATCCTTCATAATATATTTTGAAGAGAATGTGATTAACCAAATCATATTCCCCAAGCATGTAAAACCATGTATGAAGTTAGGACTATTTGTTGTAAACTAGGTAACGGTTGAGTTAATACCCAACATGAACTTTTAAGGTTTTTTATTCCTAGTAACATATACTCCAAAGCCTGAATCCACTTTTAGTATCCATACAGGGATGCTATTTCTAGGAAAATCATGAAATGTCCACCTTATTAAATTTTTAGTTTGTTATCATATACTTAGACTTAATACTAGATTTATCACTAGGTTTTTAAATGAAGTTCTGCAAACTAATCCCAAAAATAACTAAACCCTCATTTAATTATAACTTATGTGACCTAATATAAATAAACACACTTATTTTATTATTTTACATGAATAATCATTCTATTTACAAATAGTCACACAAAGTAGAGAATAAAATGTTTAGTGTATTAGAATATTAGATAATATACAACTTATTTTTTAAAACTAAACATTTCTCTATAATTGAACCATACCAGACTCCCTTATACACCTCTTATATTTAATACTCATCTTCATAATTAGGGGAATGGGAACATAAGAAATTGGAAATCTCCAATGATCAGTAAGGGAAAAATTCCTCAACATGTCATCAAGGTTCAAATCATAATCATAAACATATGATAAATATATTATTAAAAAGAACATGTAATAATAATATTTTTCTATAAGCTATGATAACAATACATGTAATACCAAAAGAGTAATCATATACCATGAAATAAAGGTGTAAATACATAAGATAATAAACATGATACATGAAGCATAATCATAGGAATAAAGATATGGAATGTCATAGTAATTAAGCATAAAAGTAAAATATGGAACTGAAATTGGTGTACAATTCAAAAAATAGTGGATTATGAATTATTACACATTTCCCATAACATGGTGGAGAGGGAATCAGTACCTGATTCCCATAGTGGAGCAAGCATCAATACTCGATTCCCATAATTATATCATGAGATATAAATCCATAACTAATGAATTATATGGTAATATAGGATCCCATATTTTATCATCCATACATGTGTGTTACATTTGAAAAAAATCATTACTCACATCCTAAAGAATCCATGGAAATAAAAATGGGTTTTACAACATTTTCAGATGCTAAAATAAAAATTGACCTCAAGAATATAAATAATTGATACCCACAACTCAATCACCCTAAATGATTATTTTATAATAACATTTAGAGGGTGGTTAATGGAAAATAACTTCCAAGAAAATAAATTCTTTGAATATAAATAGGAAATAGTAACAAAATCATAAAAGAGTTTTTATAATTGTTTTTAATATTTTCCATAAAAGTTGAAGTTATAATCACTTTAAAAGTAATTTTCAAGAAGGTGATTTTTTTTAAAATTTTAAAAAATTAATTATAAACATAAATATATAGAAATAAATCTCAATAATTAATCCTTGATAATACTAAAAGGTTTAAAAAAGATGAAGTGATTTTTTTTAAAATATTTTACTTTTAAAAATAATATTCAATAATAGAGCCTCAAAAAGACATAAATATTTCAAAGACGAGTAGTAAAAGATTTATAAAACACTTAATTTTAAAAAATAAATTTAATAATATATTCTTTAAATGAAATAAATTTTATCAAAATAAATTTAGAGTGTAAGGTAAAATATTTGATTTTGAAAGGATGGAAAAATGTTTTGGAATACCTTTGTCAAAAACCCAAAATGTAACAAGAGTAATGAAAAGTAATTTTGAAAATAGGATAAGGGAAATATTAAGTTCACTTGAGATAACACATAATTGGATTTAAAAATATAAAGTATAAAATTTGTGGTAAAGGAAAATATGGCTAAGAAGGGTAAACTTTCATTAAAGAGGATGTGAATTATTCTTAATAATTATATACTTTTTATGGGAAAGAAATCCATCAAGGAGGAAGATTTGAATAAAAGGTGTAATGTTACCAAAATATAAATATAAATTACTATGAAATATAATTTTAGGGTGTAATAATACAATCATGTAAGAAATAAGTTCACGAATAAGCATTATAACTCAACAAAGGGAGTTGAATCAATAAAAATCATTATAACTTTGGCATCTTTTGAATCGAAGTAAATTTAAAGGAGTAGAATGATATGGATATTTGAAACACATTAATTATATTAATATAGTAAAATAAATCCAGGATTATTTAATCAATCTATATCAAGTGTGTCATGGTACATAATAAGAAATATGTCTTAATAAATTAAATTTGTGACAAATAACCCCCTTACAACTTTTAAAATTTTTGAGTCAAAACCCCATGAGATAAATAACTTGGAATAAAAAATTGGATATTATAAAATCTAATATAATAGTGATAAATTTTTTTAAATTGGTAGTAGATACACCATTCCAAATAAAACATGGTGTATAATAAGAAATATGTCTCAAGGGGTGAGAAGTTGAGACAAAAAACCCTCACCCTGTTTCCCCGCTTAGTTGATCATAATCTAAAATCCTATATAAAAAATAACTATATTAATCACCTATTTAATAACCTTGTTCACATTAAAAAAATTTTATAAGCTTCATTTATAATTATTCTATACATGTATATTAGCTAGCTATTATCTATTTTCAATATTGAGTGTGAGTAATCTTGATTTTTTTGAACTGGTTGTGTAATAACAGTGTTATTATTAATTATTATACAAAATTTAATCATTAAAATATAATATAAGGTAATTTTTATTTTTTTTTAATTATTTATAATTTTATAATTTCATTCTATGGGAGTTTTGGTTATGATCCTTAAAGATGAATTTGGTGATGAGCGTGTTTTGTTGATTTTTAATGAACATACATTGGAATCTAAATTAATGAGTTTAATATTAATTTTACCATTAAAAAATATGTATTTAATTATTTATATCATATATTATCATTTTTTTAAGTTATCATATTCATCCATGACATTATTTTTTATAATTTTTTAAGTTGGTGGTAAGACCGACCCAAAAATGAACATACCATAATTAATGGATGATTATGATTATGAAAGTGGTTTATTTTGGAGGAATATCATTATTAATGAATAATAATTATAATATTTATATAAATTCATGGTTTTGAATTATATTTTAATATGTTTTAACAAATAATAAAAAACAATATTAAAAATAAGATACGTTACTTTATAGAAGTGATGGTCTACATAACAGACAGTTAACATTTTCATTTCTCAAATAATGAGAGAGAAAGAAGGTAAATGATAATTTATATATTAATAATAATGATTATATTATATGATTCAGATTTATTCCTAAATTTAACTTTTATAATCTGTGAATAGTGGTGGTGGTGAATAGAAGTTTTCAATTCGTGGAGGTGGTAGTCTGGACAACACACAAATGACGATTTTGTTTTTCTTACTAAAAAAGGGAGAAGGTGGTTAATAGTAAATTAAATATGAATAAAAACATTCATAAAACAATATATATTTATTCCATTATATATAAATCATAAAATTATATTTTCAAAGTAATATTTAAAGGAAAAGAAGTTTGAAAAAAGTGTACTCACATTGATATCTTTGTGTTTTCCTTGGAGGATTCCTAAAAAATGGAGGTCTTAATCCAATTTATTGTGATAAAAGTCTCAAATAAAAGGAATATAATTATAAATTAAGGATAATATATAGATTTTAATGTGAAAAACAAATTATTTGAGTGGAATTTAATATGTGTTGAGAGGCCCCTTTTATAATTAGTGAGAATGACATTCTTGTAAATATTTCAACTTAATATAACAAGAGAACATTTTTAAATTGTCAAGAAGAATAAAAAAGGCATAATAAGGGATTGGGGGATGATATAAGTTCAATAATACCTCCAAAAATCATTTTAAAAGTGTTTTAAATATGTTTTTAAGTCCATTACTCTTAGAATGTTCACTTTTACCTTTTTTGGTTTTACCACGATAACTAATTTTTACCTAAGTAATTTAATTTAAATGACTAAAAATAAAATGTAAATTATTAAATAATTCATAAATAATGATTAAAAATATTAAATCCTTTTTATTATATAAAAATCTTTGTTAAATAAAAGTTATTTTTTAACATTAGAGCATGTAACACGTAAAAACCTATTTTTAGAAAAAGTGTATTTTTAAGCTTAAAACTTATGTATGTGATGAAAATTTTCATTTAGTTGATTTTAATGATATAAATTGGTTTATTATAATTCAAATAAAATTAATGTTACTTTAAAATAAATCCAAAATATAATTTTATCAAAAATATTATTTAATTTAAAGAAATGACCAAAAATGATTTCTTTTGTTGGAAAATATTTCTTATGTTGTTAAACATAGGTTTTATAAATTCATAATAGAATTTTGAAATTTTTTTACTCATTAATACATATTTAATCAGGATAAATGTTTATAAAATTTTAATTTACACTTACTTCTTGATATAGTCACAAAAACTACAATTTTAGTAAAAATTGTTTTTTTCACTATTCATCTAAAAAGCAGTTATTTTGGAAAAATATAAAAAAGATACCTTATGATAATATTGAAACATGGTATAAAAAATGAAGTTAATTTTTTAAAATAAAAATTCTAAAATTTATAAATTTATCTTTTAAATGAAAATTCAAAATATAAAAAAAATCTACTTGTATTGAAAAATGACATTTTAAAAAATTAGGTATTGTTAATCCTATTTTTATGAATATTTAATTGATTATAATATTTTTATTTACTATATGTTTTATTATTCTTAAATTTTCCTAATAACATTCATCTAATATGACACTATTCATTTTAGTTTGGTGTTGCGTGTTGAGTAAGCTACTGAACATAATATTAATTTAGAAAAAAATATTCCAAAATCTTGGGGTGTTACATGTTGGATTATGAGAATTTAATTGTGAAGTGATTAAAGTAATGTTATGAGCTATGGGGATTAAGGTGTAAATGTGGATCTATTTGATTCCTCTTAATTATTATTATTATTTTTATTTATTATTATTGGTTTGATTTTATGCATGTTTATTCTTAAACAATTATTTCACATAAATGTTGATTTTTTGGGAAGATATCCTGACTAAGTACTCCCAAGTGATCACCCTCCACAGTTTTCTTAAGATGTTTTAAAATATGGTTCAAGTGAGACTGGAGATACATTTTGGTTATCTTAGGTGGAGTTAGTGAATGATTCACGTTTCTAGGAAATCGTTCTTGTATATTCGTTTATGGTGATTGTATACAGAGACATATAAGTAAAAGTTGGGTTGTGGGAATTACTTCTTGTATGTAATTATTTGGATTTGATTAGTTTTTTTATTTTAATTACTTGGTTTTATAAGGATAATGCCTTATATTATTGTGTATTATACCATTTGTGCTAGTCACTAACCCTTGGCCTACTAAAGGTGGGTTTTGAGGGTCACTCTTGTCTTCACTGCCAGCCCTTGAGGGGTTCTAGTGGGAGTAATTCTTGAAAAAGTGATATCATAAATTTTGTTTTTGAGTTAAAATTTATTTTTGAGTTAGGAACATATGAGTAATGCATGGGTCTAGTAGGAAATTAATGACACTTGAGCTTAACGTGTGATGTAGGGTGAGGAGACTGACTAGGACAGAGACATTTGGGGACCCTTGTGATCCAATGTAAGGATCTTGATAACATATTAGATATGTTTAGGTGAAATTCCAAATATTATAGGTTATATTCTTTGGGAAGTTATATACATCATTATCATTAGATGTATTTAAATTTTCATTTTGTATTTTTTTATATTCTTATTATTATATATGTTCTAATTTTTGTTAATTTATAGTGATATTTTTAAAATAATAATGTTGTCTTATGGTAAATTAAAATGGCGTTAACTAGAATAAATATTTTTATAAATACTTTTGTTTTTTGGGGTTCATTGGTTAAGCCCTTGATAGTTATTGAATGTTTTGTTTTCATGATTACTTCAACAAATTCTCCTTAATTGGATTTATTATCATGTTAAAATGTGTATCATGTTAATACACTCCCATGATATTCAGAATTGTTAATAAAGCATAATTAAGGAATAATCATTGTATAAAACTTGTATGAGCCTCTTGAATTAAATTTTCCCATAAAAATAAATTCCACGTTAACCAATTAAAATAGATTGGTTTAATGCTATTGTTTTGGAATTTATAATTTTATGATCAGATTATCATCTCATATATAGCTTACTAAGACATTGATGAGCATTCTTAAATTTAAATTTTCAAACTTAGGAATAATCATGTGTATGAAAAGGTAAAATATGGATTTATTATTATAGAAAACATTTCTATAGTTAGAAGTATTTTTTTGTAAATTATTATGAAATAATGTTAGAATGTGTATGAATTATTATTTTAGTTTTTTCTTCGAATTTGAATAACTAATGAGTATTTCCTAAAGATTTTTATGTTGATCATATTTCAACTAAATTTTGAAATTAAAATTACTTTACCTTTTTATAATGTGAAACCATGTTTTATATATAATTATATGTTTAGAGAATATTTATTTTGAGCATGTCAAGCACGAATCATGAGAATAAATCATGGCTAGTTTTTTTATTTCACAGTCTAAGAGAATTTTTAAGTAATGTTATTAAAGTATAAGGTAAGATGATTTCTTTAAAATTTAACTTAAAGAAATTTTAGTTTTATTCTTGATATGTTTCTTGATGACTATTTCCTTGATTTATTGATATGTTTTTTTGATAAACCATTTCTTTGGGTTTCAAGTTTTTTAACCTAATAGTTATCTAAATGGGGTTAATGATTTAAAGCCTATATTGTTATTTCAAAATTTCATAAAGTGAATTATTATTGTTTTAAAATTATTGATGATGGTATTTCTCATATAGGACATGATATATTTATTGTGTGATGGATGGTTTTTTGAAGAGTAATGAGTATTTTGGAAGAAGTTTTCTTATGCTAGTTAGATTGTGGATTGATGGTGTGAGAAGCCATGATGTGGTTGAGAGGTGGAAGGGGTGTTATATGAATGATCTGGTTAAGAATAATAGTATATAGGTTTATATAAGTTATTTTTCTCTATGATTTTTATGTGATTAGAGTTGTTTTTTAACTTTTATTGTTATTTAATATTAAATTGAAGACATGCCAATGAAATTACATCAAGATGTTAGGCATCAGAAAAAGAAAGAGGAATCCTAGGATAGAGTGTTGTTTAAATTTTAGTGTAAATACATAACAAAGTTCCTTAGTGGAGTATCTATATATGAGGATAGGAAATGGTTATATGAAATTGATGTAACGATTGAGTTATTCAATACCCCAAATAGATTCCAAGATACTTTTGTGGTTGGGATGTTTCAGAAAGTTGATCGAAGATGGTGAAGGATGAAGCGTGGAAACCTAGAAGGGAGTTAATGGAAATAGTTTCTTAAATTAATAAAGAAGAATTTAATTTCTCATTTGTAGATGAATAACTGTATTAAGGATATTAAGTATATATACTATAGAGGATATAGTGTGAATCGTTTTGGGAATCACTTATGGATCATATTTATCTATTTCTATATTTCCTGACTAGTTAAGAAGACTTAGTTCCACATTCTGAGTCCACTTTAAGGTTGGAGATTTAGTGATCTATCTTACCCTTACAACTGAATTCTTTATTAAATACGAGGGATCGAAATAATAACACAGATATGGGGTTTATCCATAACTTTTAGTTCCGGTGAAGGACCCTCTCATGTTTTTAGGAAGGCTGAGATGAATTTTTTGAGTTCTAGGTCTCAAGGTTCATGGGATTAAAGAGTGAGATGATCCTATATAGTTTGAGTATGACTATGAGATCTGGGGTTGAGTAGTTTGAGGTATCTTGTATTTGGAGAGTTGATCTATTTTCATTATAATGTAGTGAGGTATCATTTGTATGAATGTCCCAAGGTTTAGTCAATCTCTTCTGAGTACTCATTGGGTATCTAGAGATGGTTTAGGAAGTGAGTTATATCCCAAGATGGTAACCCTACCCCATTTATTAAAAATTCTTAAGTTTTTTTTAAATATGTATTTAACCCCTATCTTAAAACCCTTATTTTATTTAAATGATAAAGTAAAATGTGTTTTATCAATAAATATTTTATTTTTTTCTAATGTTTTAGTTAATAGAGGGCTAGTTTTTAGAGTGAATGTAGGTTTTAAAATATTATCAATTCATGGATATTTATTTTTGGAATTGTGGATAGTTGAGGTCAAAAGAGTATCTAGTAGAGATTCAGTTATGATTCAAGGTGGTAGGTGATGTGTTTCTCCTCTATGTTTGGTTTACCTTAGCTGTGAGGTTCTTGTTTAAGAGGTATCTCCCATGTATGTGAGGCTCCTAGGTATTTTTTTAATATAGGAGGGTTAATTTTAATATATAGAACATTGTATTGCTGATGTTTATAGTGTGTTTTACATCTTTTAATCACTGTGATTTCTTCTAATAAAGTTCCTTATATTCTTATAACTTATTGGTTGGTTATAGTTCTTTGAATTTTAATGGTTTTCTATTTAGTTGGTGGGAATATGAAGAATGGATTATGTAAATATAATAAATATAATGAGGTTTTGGTATTGGAAAAGTTAAATATGTTTCTCAGGTTTCTTATTATTTCCTTATTGGGATATTTGATTTGGTATTAAGAAATATGTAGTGATTTATTGATTGGTTGGATTGATGAATTCATATTAAATGGAAAACTAAAGTTAAATATGTAAATGATAATATAGAATGGTAACCTGAGATAATCAGTGTTGAACTTAAATAATAAATAAGTGGAAAAGAGTTAATAATATGGGATATCAGGTTGTTGTTGGGTACAAATGTAATTATGGCACTATCAAAATCATGTTTGGAGTCTTGGTCTAGAATCCATCATTGGTGTTTGTGGTGTTGGGAACTTTTCCTCCTATTGGTTCAGTCTGGTGTCTTGTTTAGGGTCCATTGTAGAATTTGGGTGATTATGGGAGTTATTATCTTGTTGAGATTTACTTTTAGTGAGTGTTATTTACCGAGAGTTTTGTGTGAGGTATTCTTATAGTTATATTCCTATTTTCTTAAATCTATCATAGTTTATGTGTTAATTTGGGAAATGTGTAGTCACTGAGAATGAAATTGTAATTACATGTAAAAGTCGATTCAGTTAGGAGATGAAGCTTTAGAGGGTTTATGTTGAACTATTTTATTTATTTATCATATTAACATATTTAAATTGGTGGGTGTGGGTGAGTTTTGTGGTTCCTATAATATGAATGGTGTTTGTTTGTTTAGTTTTTTTGGTATGGCATGGTGTTGAATGAAAGGTAACAGATTAAAAGTAAGTTGAAATTAGAATAAACTTATTAATTAACATGATGATTAATGGATTTTGGTAACTAAAATATCACGTGTAATAGAAGTGGTTGATGTGGAATACATGTCTAAAAAAGGGTGGTAAAATAATGATAATGTAGTTGGTGATGTAGTTTTTGTTTCTTATTGATTGGATTATGTTATTAATATTGATTTGTTTTTGAAAGTGGTTGTTTGATTGTGTTTAATATTTATTTTTGTTGTTCTGTAATTTTTTGATCTTGGTGTCTAGGGAATGGTGTGGTGATAAAGTATTGAGGGTGGTATGTCTTGGGATGTAAGGGATCAATGGCATGATGCATAGACTATGATGGATCAAGGTTTAAGTATATATATATATGAGCTATAATGGATTGAATTTATAGTATATATATATATATATTAATGGACATAGCTTTTCCATTTGGTGAATAGTGGTGGGAGTACATGGAAAGAGGATAGAATGAGGTTGATGTCCTTCATGTTAACGTTTCCCTACCAATGTATGGTTGTGATATGAAGTGATACATTATGTGGATATAGATTTATAGATGTGGATGGGATGACATGGTATTGTCTAATGGAAGGGATAATGCGTGAAGATGTTGTTATTATTGTGGTGTGATTATTATTTCATTATCTCATTCCTGGTCAATTGGTGAGGGGTTTTACTAACACGAATCACAACCTTATTGTAAGTTAGAGAAACATTTGAACTGATAGGAAGGAGTGGTGATCAATTTATAGGCCCTTTTTCTTTTATTTTGTTTTGGTGGTGTTTATGATAAATTTTGATATCACCATATTATTGGTATTTTTTTGTTTATGATATTTCTAAATTTTGGCCTTTATTAATAAGTGGTTTGTGTTTTGAGGTTGTTGTTTTAATTTTATGTTAAAGTTAGAATGTGAGAACTTAGTTGTGAATTAATGCATAAAATGGTACAAGGTATGAAAATCAGGGTGGAAAGATGGAGATATTTGATTCCTTTTTATTATTATAATTTATTATTTTTGGGTTGATTTCATGGATGTATATTCTTTCATATTTATTTCATATTAATTTTGAATTGTTTAGAAAGATGATCCTTCTGAGTACTGCTAAGTTATTACCCTTTTATAGTTTTCTTGAGATGTTTGGTAAGATGGTTTAAGGTAGAATCGAGTTGTTGTTTTGGTATCTCAGGTGGAGTTAGTGGATGTTTGATAGTTCTATGGGTTTTTTATTTTATATTAATTTATGTTGATTGTATACATGGACATATATATAACATTTGGGTTGTGGGAATTATTTTTTGAATGAAATTATTTAGAGTTAATTGGTTGTTTCATTTTACTTCGTGGGTTTTATAAGGGTAATACTTCAATTCTTGTGTTTTATACCATTAGTACTAGTCACCAACCCATGAACTATTATAGGCATTCATCAAGTTCCAATATCATCTTCACTATCAACCCATGAGAAGTTCTCATGGGGGTGGATCATGGAACTTTTATTTTCATTAAAGAAACAGAATTCTCCCCCTAAATTTCAAATTTTATTCAATTAATAGCAGGGTGGAAAATTTTCAATAATCATACCTCAATAATGACATGTTCAAGTAACTTTATATAATTTTTATATTTATATAAAATAATATATTCTAAAAAAATTATTAAATCTATGTCTCCATCAAATGGTATACTCTACATACTTCTCTATTAGGGCTGGTCTATTTCAAAATTAACTTTAAGCATCCTATTCAATATATAGCCTTTAAAAACTGATGCAACTTTTGATTTATCAATGAAATATGTATACTACCTCTTGAAATGTTGTCTAGATAGTATGCTCATTTCTTCAGTTATCCACATGAATACCTGAATCACTTTCAATTCCCTATACATAAAAAAAATAAATATGGGAATAATGTGGATTATCCAATATTAATTAGTGAGAGCCATAAGGATGAGATTTGTTTCTTAACATAGAAAATACTTTTATTCAATATCCAATTTTGAGATAACTCTTCATGCTTGCTCCCTCATTTTTCAAATTAGTATTCTCCATGTGTATCATGGTTTTTATTCTTCTTTTAACTTTATATTTATATGAGATTCCCTTTTTCCTAAAAACTAACACAAAAAAGGAATTTACTTATGCCTACTTAATTTATTGTAAAACATCAAACTAAGATGGTATAATGATCTTTTAATATTTTGAGGAATGTATAGTTTTCTTTCAACTTCTACACAAATTTTCAAAAATTATTAGATCATCATTTTTAACAACCACTATTGAAATTAAAATTCTTATTTATTCTCATAGATTTACCCCCACTAAAATAATCTTTTTTTCTCTTACATGGATTGATTCTCTTCCTTTTTACTCCAGTTTAACTTCATCAACACTGACACTCTTCATGGAATACTTTCAATAGTCCATGGTGTGTTCTTTTCTCTCATAATAGAATAAACTTCTCCTCTTTGATGTAGATACTTTATGGAATTATTAGTAATATCATGTTCAATGTAATTATTTTTCTTATAACCCAATATAAACTCACCTTCATTTATTCTTTGCTTATTCCTTATATTTTGTGGTATTGTTTATTCAAAAAAAAATTCACATACTTAGTTTATTTTAACCATTATTATTTATCATGATAACCACTTTTATTACTATTTCGATAGATATTTTATAATATTTCAAATCTATTTGAAAAGGATAAATTCTTTATATTGTTCTTCTATATATATTTCTTTGACTCCACTTTAATCCTCTTGATGCATGACTTCATTTTATTCAATGGATTGATATGTTATTCCCATAATTAATATCCTTGTTCCACCAATGAGGTGGAACTTGAACGATACCACCCCTTGCTTAACATCCATTGGTTAAGGAATTAAAACCCCCAAAACCTCTATTTATGAGGGATTTTCTATAGGGATGCAGTAGTGTGGGCACTATAGTAGTTAGGGTATGACAGTAAATAGTACCACTCACCAAGATGGGCCTTAATCTAATCTTTAAAGGGTTGACGGGACATATGAGGCATTAGAATTACCACAAATTGGTCCTATAGGATCACTCTATATATAATGGCCCCACATGATATCTAATGTAATAATATATAGAATATAAATAATATAATGTGCTTTAATTTGATCTTTTTTAAAATTATTTTCCCAAATATTTCATAGCACCAACAATTGGTAATAAACCTCTATTTTTTACTTTAAATAATAATCTAACTAGAGGTAGAACCTTGAACAATGATACTAGTTATTTTTACCATTAGAATGGTGCAACCACATTTAGAGGGTATATGGGTGAATTAGTGTTTAAAATTTTAAACAAATAAAACCAATTTTTCCTTTTTACCTATACATTGTTTAAAGTGAAAAGATATCACACTCTCTTATCACACTATAAGAGGCATACTAAATAATAAGCCACATAAATATTTATGAGGTTTACTCACAATTTTTGATCTAGTCCTCGGTGTATGGTGGTTTTTATCCCATGTATACACAATTGATCTTTTATTATCAAGAATAACCCAAGGGAAAGTGGATGGAATTGAAACCTTATACTTGTCACCAATTAAATTACATGCATGGAACCCAATGTCACAAAAATCACCCACTCATTTATTTTAATACACCTACACCAACCGGGTCTATCTATAATAACTATATTTGACTGGGTCCTTTTGAAGCAATATCAAAGAGATGTGCTTGAGTATCCTTTGGGATACAAAAATTAGATCTTCTTCCTTGGATAGAACAATATTATATGGATACCTCTATTTATTACATGAACATTAATATCTTCACGACTGTATCAATTCTTCTTCCTCAAGAACTTTTACACATAGGATATTAAATAGTAGTGTCTACCTCTCAATATTTTTCTCTCCCCTTTATTTTTCTTCAATGATAATGATTATTCAATAGCTACACTTCTTTAATCTCTCCAAATTTTTTATCAAGACTAATAGCATTCTTTATGGAATTTTAAAAATCACGAGGATAATATTCCACCATTAAAATATAAAAACATCCTTCAATATCGATATCATGTCCTTCTTATTCAAAATCACTTTTAACACTATAAAAATATTTCCTTGATCTTCCTATTTAATCTTCATAATGACCCAACTTCTTATCTGAACCTTCGTTATTTGAAGTTCCATAAAACCCAAAAAATCTTTTCCACATATGAATTTATACACATAATAACATTATTATGTGAAGTATTATCTCATAGTGCAACATCATTCTTCAAATATCAATACTAATATTAGCTTGAATCACATGTTGATTAATTAATCATAATGATTTGAATCACTGAAGAATAACAAAGTATTATAAAATATAATATTTCATTTTTCATGTTTAATATTATTAAACATTATAAAATCTCTTAAGTATTACATAAAATACTTAGGTTACTCTTATATACCATCATAACTTATCTTATGTGAGTTAAATTTATTTTTACACATTCTATAGAACCTTGAACTTACTTTTTCTTATCATTAGAGTTAATCTTACATGAGACAAATTTATACTTATAGATTCTATATAATCTCATATTTACTCTTATCTATGATTTGAAACTTCATAATTAATATTAATTATCACCATATTAATCTCTTGTATTCTCTGATTTAGTTTTACATACCTCATTATAAACTTAGAGATATTCTTATATATCATATAACTTTTCCAATACCTCTTATATGGGATCTACGAATGCTTTGATAGATATTACATATCAAGATAACAATCTTGTACATCCTTAATAAAATTTTACATATCAAGAGATTAATATTTCATGTAATAAGTGAGATGTTACATACCATAATGTGAACTCTCCAGTAATTTTTTTATTCTTTTCCTAAGAAATGTTACACATGACTTTTATAATTTTATACTTTGTCTAGGATATTATATATGATCTCCAGATCAACTAATACTTCTTCAAATAAAATCAAAAAATATTAAAAACCTATAAATTCACTTCAATTCACTTAAAATCACTTTAGGGTATGTGCAAATCATCTTCATCCATATTAGAGTAATCCTAAATCTCTTAAAACATTTGATAAGCTATTTTTCATTATTTAGTTCAATTAAAAAAAATTATTTCAAAAAATATTCAACTATGTAAATTTTATCTATTATTTGATTTATTTGAATTATTTATAGTGATATAATTATTCATCAATGAATCTCTCACCCATCTTATCTCAACTCAGACTCATATTCTTTACACATCGTCACCCAAGTGTATCATCTATATATGTAATGACCTACATGATTGATATTATATAGATGGTTTCTTATAATGTCTTCATAAACTTAGTAGTTCACTATGCTCATTATCAACCATATTTATTCTTATTAATAAATACATATCATTAAAAAATATCCATACTTCATGGAACTCTTCTCAGCTTCTCATCTTTAAGAGCCAACTAATGAGACCCAACAGTTTCCTTCAATGTATAAACAATCTAAAATATTCATGATCTATAGTTATCTTATATAGATATTGAACTTCATTTATAACCATATATCTTTATCATATCATTAGATTCATCAAACCTACTAAACCGATTTTATAAATAATCCTCTGAGAAGAAAAAATCACTCAAACATATTTTCCATATGAATAATGACAATAACTCATTAATTTTCCCTGGTAATCACCCATCTTTTCCAATATATAAATAGATCTTCAACTTCGTTATCATTAAAAGATACAATATATAAAATTATCATTTTTAAATAAAAGATTTATCTCAAATATTCCCCCTTATTTATATTCTTCTTTTAGAATGTATCAAACCTAAGTTACTTCAATCTCCAAGATCTATTGTTTTCTTCAGTATTTATTAACTCAACACATACTGATATCATTTCTTTTATAATTCAATTATCATTCAAAATTCTATTATCAACACATATTGATATCATTTTTTATTGAAATTTATTATTGACAACCTATAGAAAACATCATCATCAAAGTGACCAACATTTTGGTGTGATACTCATGTATGATTAAACTTATAATTCCTCAAGAATAAATCATGTAGAAACCATGTTGTATTATAGAATAATATATTGTGTATGTAAAATATTAATCTTCGAAACATGATTCCATATCTCTTTTTTTGTGTAATGTATCTATAACAATATTTCAGAACAAATAACAGTATAACATCAAAATATTGCATCATGGTTTTCTCTAACATGAAACTTCATTGAGTTTATTCAAGTAAAAGAATCTGATTCATCTCCGTCCCTCTCCAACATCCATAATATGTTTCAAAATTCATTATTATTCCTTTAGAAATACCTAAAATAAACCTATGATCTTGAGGCTTTTTTTTATACTCACTTTTTTTCATTATCCAAGTGTTAAACATGTGATATACCAACCTCTATATCAATAACAATGAAATATTCTGAAGAATAACTATATGAAACACCTATAAAAAATATTTATATGAAATATATTGTTGTGTTATGAACTCTTCATCAATTGATGAATCCATAACCAACTACCACTACTAAAAAAATATGCCTTTAACAACACTAAAAATGGTCTTTATCAGCACTAGAGAAGCATTAACTACTAGAACAAGATTAAAAGCCCTAATCTTTTATCAATACTAAAAAAGCACTGATAAAGGGTCCCTTTATCAGTGCTAAAAAAAGAACTGATAAAGGAAAACATTTATCATCATTTTTATTTAGTACCTATAAAGGGTTCCTTTATCAGCACTTATAGGATCACTGATAAAGGGAAACATTATAAAAGATTGTAAAAGAACTGATAAAGGGACCATTTATCAGTTCTTTTAAAAGAATTGATATAGGGGTATACTGTAGTGTGCTGTAACAACACATTGTAGCACTGGTGCAATGTGATGTAATAGCACACCGCAACCCCAAAAACACCACCAGATATCAAAAAAATCAAGTACCAATATATAATTTAAATGAAATGAAATTTACAACACAAATATAAGGAAAAAACTATATTATTTAAAACCTTGATTTATATAATTACATAAGTAAAAATTATTACATACATTCAAAAACATCAACATCCCTTTATCTTTTTATCATGACCTGAAATCATGATATTTCTGAACAAACCATCCTTACTCGAGAAAAATAATTCACACATATAAGAAAAAAAATCATGTTAGTAATAATAGAAGTAAATAAATTAATAGAAAGTGTTAATTTTAAAATAAAATTTGAGTCATACTAAGAAAACTATGTATCAGATTGATTTGAGTTTGATTATTATATGTTAGACCATTTATTTTTCTCATTTAATCATTATATCTATAAAAATTAATTAAATAATTATAATATAAAGACCCATGAGTGCAAACTAGTGGTTGCATCATGTGGTTGTGGTTGGGAGGTCTTAGTTTTGATCCTCCTTACGTGCATTTAGGTAGGTTTTCATTTTTTTATCCCCCTCACTTGGAATATGTGATATAAATAAGTATAAGATAAAAATAATATGTAAATAAATTAATTAATAGTAGGTATATTGATGAGAATACAATCTAGGTTCATTTTCTCAGTTTTGGCAACGTGATGCATATTTTAAACGAAAATGACACTTGTATATTGAAAAGACCCACTTATAGCCATACCATTCACACCATGAATTGGATTTAGGTTCTTTTGATTCCTATATGTCTTAAATTACTTATGTTCAATTTTCCTAAAGTATCAAAATAACCCAAATGTGTTTTCTTATTTTTGAGTATGTTAGTTGCCTTTTTTACTAAAATGTCATTTTAAACTCAAAACATACACTATAAATCATAATGGTAACATCATGTGTTAGTTTTATTTAATACTGATTCCTACATGTCACAAATGAATTATGAATTATTTTCCTAAATTATCAAGAAATTTAGAGTGCATTTTCTCAGTTTTTAGTGAGTGACACGTTTTGAACTAAAATGTTGATTTCAAACTGATAACAGACACATTGAGTCATAATGGGCACATAGTGTATTGGATTAAGGTGTGGTTTATTTAAACTTATCAAAAAATAACATATGAATCATTTTACTAAAGTATTAAAATAATACGAATGAGTTTTCTTGGTTTTGAGTAGGCCAGTTGTCCTTTTTCACTAAAATTGATGTCAATTTTAAATAAAAAATGCACTTGGAGTCATACCGGCCACACTGATCATCTTATTGAGGTGTGGAGTATTACTAAACATGTCAAATTACTTATGAATCTTTTAAAAAAATATAAAAACAATTTGAATGAATTTTCTCAGTTTTGAGTATACCACTTTTCTTTTTTTTTTACTAAAATGTCATTTTAAAGTTGAAAAACGCACTTTGACTCATAACAATCACATCATGTATCATTTTTACATTACACTAATTAATATATATAAAAAATGACTTATAAATTGTTTTTATAAATTATCTAGAAAATATGAGCTCATTTTCTTGGTTTTCAATGAGTGACATTTTTTAAAATAAAATGTCTATTTTAAACTGATAATGGACACTTTGAGTTACACCGAGCACATCATGTGTTGGATTGAGGTGTGGATGATTCATACATGTCAAAAATAACTCATGGATCATTTAAATAAAATATCAAAACAATATGAATATGTTTTATCAGTTTTGAGTAGGTCAGTTGTCCTTTTTACTAAAAGTAATGTCAATTTTAAATAAAAAGATACACTTGGAGTCATACTGGTCACACAATGCATATTATTGAGGTGAGACTAATTACTCAAGGTCTCAAATGAATTATTTATAATTTTCCTAAAGTATCAAAATAATCTGGATTTGTTTGATTATTTTTGAGTAAATCAATTGTCTTTTTTACTAAAATGTCATTTTAAACTAGAAACACACACTTTGACTCACACTGATCACACCATATATCAGTTTGATGTGATACTAATTTCTACATGCCATAAATTATTTATGAATATATTTAATAAATTATCCAAAAAAATATGAGATCATTTTATTGGTTTTCAGTGAGTGGAACTTTTTGAACTAAAATATCGATTTTAAACTGATAATGGACACTTTGAGTCATATTGAGCACATCGTGTATCAAATTGAGGTGTGGATAATTATTACATGTCACAAATGACCTATGGATCATTTAACTAAAGTATAAAAATAATACAAATGTGTTTTCTCAATTTTGAGTTGGTTAGTTTCGATTTTTACTAAAATTGACATCAATTTTAAATAAAAAGATGCACTTGGAGTCACACCGATCACACCATATGTCAGATTGAGGTTTAGATAATTCATACAGATCCCAAATTACTTATGGATTGTTTTTATAAAGTATTAAAATAATTCAAATACAATTTCTAGGTTTTTATTACATCACTTGTCTTTTTTACTAAAAAGTCATTTTAAACTAGAAACACACACTTTGACTCATACCAATCAAATCGTGTATCAGCTTGATGTGAGTCTAATTACTACATGTAAAAAATGATTTATATATCTATGTACAAAATTATCAATAAAATACAAGTGTGTTTTTTAAATTTTCAATGAGTGACACTTTTTGAACTAAAATTTTGATTTTAAATTAATAATCGAAACTTTGAGTCATACCAAGAACATCATGTATCAGATTGAGGTGAGACTAATTCATACACGTCAAAAATGACTTATGGATCATTTTATTAAAGTATTAAAACAATATTAATATTTTCTATTAGTTTTGAGTATGTCATTTGTCTTTTTTTATGATAATTAATTCCAATTTTAAATAGAAAGAAGCACTTAGATTCATACCGGTCACACCGTGTATCAGATTGAGGTGTAGCTAATTTCTACACATCCCAAAGTCTGAAAAAAATATTAAGAACCAATTTTACCATGATTTCCATTTCCTTTATTTATCTAATTTCAAATACTACATATTGACTAGATTTCCTTAGCCAAAAACCTTTCTTATTGATGAAAACCATAAAATAATAGGAAGCTCATGTGCCTATTATATCATGATAATTCAACAAAATTGTCACATTATATTCCGATAATATTTTTTATTTCAATGAGAGATGTTCTTTCAGACAAGAACATCAACTCAATAAGCATTGTTGGATCTTCAAAAAATAAATGCAATGAAAATCATGGTAACATTGGTAGAAAGGAATATTTTATCACTTCTATGGATTTTTGCAGATAGTTAAAAAAATATTACTTTCCAAAAGATCTATGAAAAAACTAAATAAATATTAGATAAAAATAATAAAGAAATTAACTTACAAATAGTAGATAAAATAATAACAAAATGAATTACCTTTGTGATTGAGAAGTGGAGGAAAGTTAAAGTAAAGTGATAAATGCCAACACTTTAGGAGTGAAAAGGTTTTGAGGGGGAAGAAGTTTTTGAAATTTTTGGTAGAGAAAGGCATGAAAGATAGACAGACCACCCCAACTTGAACAAAATAATTCACCTGTATAAGAAAACAATTCTTATGTGATTAATAGTAAAAAGAAATAAATTAAACATAAATATGAAATAATAAACTAATTCTATGGATACTAATTTTACTATGAAAAAAATAAATATTACCTCTATGATTGAGCAGCGGCAGAATCATTTCTCTTCTTACAAAGGAATTGGAGGGAAATTGAAGGAAATTGATAAATTCCAATATTGCAGGGGTGAAAAGGTTTTGAGGGAGAAGAAGTTTGTGTAAGTTTTAGTGTAAAAAGACATGAAATATGGAAAGACCACCCCAAATCGAACAAAATATTCCATCTATACAAGAAAACAAATATTATATGAGTAATACTAAAAGGAAATAAATTAAACATAAATATGAAATAATAAATTAATTCTATAGAAAATAATTTTACTATGAAAATATCAAGATTACCTCTGTGATTGAGTAGAGGCAGTGTCACTTCTCTTCTAGTGAAGATAGTGGAGGTAACTTGAAGGAAAGTGATAAATTCCAACACTATAGGGGTGAAAAGTTTTTGAGGGAGAATAATTCTATGGAAGTTTAGGTTTAAAAAGTCATAAAAGATAGACAAACCACCCCAAATCGAACAAAAGAATCCACCTATATAAGAAAACAATTCTTATGTGAGTAATAATAAAAAGAAATAAATTAAACAAATATATGAAATAATACATTAATTCTATAGAGAAATTATATTATAACATTAACTTTTACATCTTCCCAAAGAGTTTCCTTCATTATAGTTTTTTCTTCCAAGGGATTGGTAAAATCATCATGTGCAGAAGACATTATCTACATGAGTATTCAAAAATTTAATTTAGATTATGTTAATGTAGTAGAGAACATATAATATTATGAGGGAAAACAAAGTATATTAAAAAATAATTTTAAATTCTCATTTAACTCTCTTTTTCTTTTTAAAGGTTTTAAGGATTTGGTTCCTCTATTGAGAATCCAAAACCCCTCTTTTTGGTTCCCTATAATGAATAATACATTTTCTACATTGGTACTGACATGAAATTATTTTTATTTCCCAATTAAAGGGTTATCCTCAATTGGATTTTAATTTGACCTGATATTTTTTTGAGTCTCCAATAGGACAATTGACCAATTCTTGTTTTTTGGATCAAAGACCTAAAATTCTTGCACTACTTGTGATGCCATTATGAATGGATCATATTTTCCCCCTCCACACTGAAATTCACCTTCAAAAATCCCATTTCATAAACTTTCACTACACTGATATTTTCAACCCATTTGCAATGGAAAATCGGCACTTGAAATGTTATATAATCTAACTCGTATATCTGTTCAATAATTCCAAAATATGACATATTTTTATAAATTATATTTCAACTCTTTTAACCAGATATGTGCATCACTTCCACTACAAGTGTAACACCGCTATTTTTCATTGTACTATAGTCATAATTTTCTTTTGTATAGAACATATAAGCATTGATTACAAAACTAGTGTAAGATAAAACATTTGAATTTATTCCCCTGACCAGCCATTGAAGTTGTTCGGTAATTGAATTCGTATTTTTAGATAACTTCTTATAAATATGATCTTAGAACTATTCTATAAACTATTGAATATGTGTATTTGATATCTATCCTCCAACCCATGAGGAATTCAATTCTCTATGAATTTATTTGCAAGATTCAATGTATGGATCAACATCTTCACTATTATGTAAAATTTAAAGGAGCTCTTTCTCTTACTCTGTTATGGTAAATGTAACAACAACTATTTCATAAATCCCTTTAGTCATAAGGTATCCTCCATGATGATACTTTGGTATACTGATGCTATCAACACTTGATAGTTAATCAGTACAGAAT
This sequence comes from Viscum album, assembly GCA_963277665.1. Lineage (NCBI taxonomy): Eukaryota > Viridiplantae > Streptophyta > Magnoliopsida > Santalales > Viscaceae > Viscum > Viscum album. Next base: position 227,676,830 of record OY728129.1, on the reverse strand, counting down.
TCCACAACATATCATTCTGCAATAAAACCTTTTGTAAAACATTGATTCTTGACATATCCTTTAAAAATATCCATATACCATTCAATGGGGTACATCCATCTATAATGGATATGACCACATAGATAAACCTTGCTAACCAAGTGAACCATCAGGTGCACCATTATATCAAATAATGATGGTGGAAGGAACATCTCTAATTCACATAATATGATTTAGACCTCCATATTCATGATTTGAAACTTCATCGGGTATATAACATTAATGCATATGGCTTTGAAATAGAAGAAAATTCTGGTTAATGTATGCCATACATTTTGGGGAAGAATGAAATTGAAAGAAACAAGCATCAAATCTTACATCAAAACATGAAATTCATGTGATTTTAGTCCTCGAAACTTCAAATTATTCATTTAAATGATATTATTTATATTTTATGAATACCCCAATGGAACTTTTACACAATTAAAATAAATAAAAAAACAATTTTTCCTATCTAGATAGAGTGTAAGTTATTGGAGGAAGAAAATTCCACCCTTTACCCTTCACCACTGCCAACTCTTCCCTTATCCCCATGCCATTCATGTCTAACCAAGCCTTGATGTCATCTTTCATTTTTTCAAAAACATTTAGTAACATTATAATAACACTATCAAATAATTTTTTTTCTATATTCCTGAAATCAAGAAAAGGTATAACATACAAACAATTCTAATATAGTAATTCAAAGAAAATTGATCTCTTCTTCCAACCTGATTTCGTAAGGCTTTTCAAAAATAGTTTACTAAAAACAACGTCAATATATTTTACTTTATCAAGTAGTTGATCACATGTTATTGGAGATTCTGTTGTACCATGTTTGATATTACCATCGAATACAGTCGTTCAGGATTGGTATTTATGTTTTCGAGGTAAAAATTTATGATTTCCTAAAAACTCAATATTCAAGGAATGTTTCTACCAAACTAAATTTGCGTGGTTTTCACAAATGGGACACCAAAAAATTTCTTTAATTCTATATCCTGATAAAATTATATAATCAGGGAAGTCTTTTATCATCCCATACAACATGTCCCTCAATGTGAATTATTCACTTCTATGAGAATCATATATTGTAACACTAGTATCCCACATCAATTTCATATCTTAGATCAATAGATCCAAAAACAATTTCTATAAGTATGACATCAAGAAAATGTTAGACATACAAACAATTACATTATGATAATTCAAATAAAATTGATCTCTTTTTTCAACCTAATTTTATAAGGTTTTTTTTTGAAAATGGTTTACTAAAACTAGAATCAACATATCTTACTTTATCAAAAATTTAATCACCTATTAGTGGAGATGATGTTGTACCTTTTTTGGTATTCCCATCGAATGATATTGTCTGGGATCATTATTTATTTCATCAAGGTAAAAATTTATGATGTACTAAAAACATAGTATTTGGGGAATATTTCAAATGAACTGAGTGTGTACATTATCCCACATCAATTTAATATTTTTGATCAGTGGAGATAAATAGACATCAATATCATTACCAGGTTTTTTGGTCAGATATAAGCAGAGACAACATAATGTATTTTCAATTCATGCATAACCATGGCAGAAAGTTATAATTTACCAAAATGATGATTCATGTACTATGATTACTACTCTATACACCAAAAGTATTTATTCCATTTATGGATAACACAAGATGAAATTTTCTTAACTGATTTCCAAATTCAAGATACTCATAATCAATTTTCTTCCACTGAGGAGAATTTTTTGGATGATGTAGGTTCCCATATTTAATTCTTGTATCTGCATGAAATTTCAATTGTCTCATGGTTTCTTGACATCCATGTAGTCTTCTAAACCAATGAATGATAGCAAAGTACCAAATATATTTTAAAGTGCTTGATTCATTTTTCTTGTATCGATATGTGCCACACCTAAGGAAGTTTATGAGTGATTTATGGTCCTTACAAAAAATATGCAATCATTTGGACAAGATTTTTTTTAGATATCATTACCATTGAACGTAGAAAACAATTAATATTATATGATCGATATGGTAGTTCCTTTTATTCTAGTATAATATCATTTAGGAGACCAAGTAGTTCTGTAAATCTAGTATCACTCCATACGCTACTAGCATTCAAATTATATAACTTCAGTACAACTGAAAATGTTATGTATTTAGTACAACCAGTATACAATGGTCTCTTATCATAGATATTTAACTTCTCAAACAACTTTGGACAATAAAAAAGGTCATCTTCAACTATCATTGTCATTTTTTCCATGCAATCTCCATCGTCATTTACACTGGTATTCATATAAAATGATCTATAAACCACAGTATGATCCCAATCAGTGTGCACGTTCAGTTTTCCCCATGTTTAGTCCAACATTTATAGCTCTAATCTATTATGTAAAAAATTAAATTTTCTTCCAACTCTTCCAAACAAAATTTTCTTGAATAACAATAATGTAAACATAGAAAAAGGATTTGATAAGGGTTGTATGCATGCTCTATTTCAAACTTGATAAACTATTTTACTTCATCTTCATACTCTTTTATCAAATGATTATCATGCATCAATTTTTTATTCATATCCATCTTATTAGGTTCATAAAATATTAATTTTGTATAATAAGTAAATACACATAAGATATTCATTATCAAAAGTGAAATTTATAGATAATTTTAATAAGGGAAACCCAACATTTGATTGTTTCAAAGAATTTCAGTATGCTTTGAAGAAAATGGGTAATTGAATTTAAGAAAAGAATTACCCCACTATGGTAGGTGTTATACTTTAAATTCCTTCAAAGATGAAAGTTATAAACAATGGTCATCCTCGTCAGCTCATCTCCCGAACAATTATCATTGCATTTTTTTGTTTGACACACATTCACCATCTCTTGTGGATATGCACATATGTTGCTTGAAACACTCTAAGTAGTAGTAATCCATGGGATGACTAATGCTCAGAGTGGTATAAACCACATAAAAGAGATGGGGGATGAGTCTCAAGCAATAAATTTCATTAATAACTATTCGGGAGATGCAGCTAATGAGGAAGACAGTTGTACTTCATTGTGTTCTCTAAAAGAGGTAATTCCTCCCGTTTGTGAGAATTACACCATTGGCACTAGTTATTAACTCGTGGCCTATTGAAGGTGAGATTTGAGGGACATAAAAAATTCTTTTCAATGATTCAAGGGGTCTCGGTGAGAATATAATATAAAATTTTAGTCATAATGAAATAAATAATAGTAATTATGGAAGATATAGAGGTTTCAAGTTAAATGAGAGATGACCCACTCTGAGAAATAGTTTCAAAGTGAGATGAATCTTTATAAGTAAAATTGGAAGATGAATTTCCACCATTAAATGAAATATATTAAACTAAAATTTTAAAATAAAATTCTACAATATACTTATGTAATATATATTTTTAAAATATTTATTTGTATATTATAATATATATATTTGTATCTTTATTTGTGTAATATATATCTTTATTTGTGTAATATATATCTTTATTTGTATAATATATATTTTTATTTTATATATTTTTGTAAAATAATATATATTTATGGTTGTATAATATATATATTTGTATAAAATAATTGTATAATATATAATATATAATATATAATATATATTTATTTATATATAATATAATATATATAAATATATAACAAATTTGTATTTTTTCATTGTATACATATAAATTTGTGTAACATATTTGTATAGCATATTTGTATAATATATATTTTTATAATATAAGAGTATAATATATTTATATTATATATTTTCATAATATATTGGTAAAATATATTTCTATAATATATATTTGTATAGTATAATATATATTGGATTTGTATAATATATATATTTTAATAATGTATTTGTATAATATATATATTATATATATATGTGTGTGTGTGTGCATTTGTATTTTTAAAATATGCATGTGTGTGTGTCTATATATATATATATGTGTGTGTGTGTATAATATATAAATATATAATATAATATATAAATATATAATATATAATAAAATATATATATGTATTTTTTATATATTTGTATCTTTTCAAATTCATGCATATAAAGATATAAATATTTAACATATTTATATATTTAATGTGTTAAATCCATTTAATACAAAATTATTATTATACATACATACATACATATACATACATACATATACATACATACATACATATACATACATACATACATATGTATATATATATATTACACACACACACCCACACATATATATTGACATACATAAATATAAATGTATTTATAAACTTGTGTGTGGGTCTGTGTGTGTATGTAAATATAATTATATTATAAATTTATCATTATATATATATATATCATTATATTGACTTGTTTCATGTGAGGTGGGCATGAACCTGACTTTCATTCCATATACACTATGGTCGAGTCTAACATGAAGAATTTTTTTTGTTTGGTGTTGTCTCTCTGTAGAAGAGTGGCGGTGGTCACCTATTCTGGTAGTAACGAGCACTTGAGGGGGGGGGGGGGGGTCAAGTGCAGAAGGATGCACTGCACCAAAATGTTCATTTAGTGGCGATTTAAACCGCCGCTAAGTCATTCTGTGACGGTTTCAAAAAACTACCGCTAAATCCTGTGCCGGTAATCAATTAGCGGCGGTTTTTTAAAACTATTGCAGAATGATTTAGCTATGATTTTTTTCCCGTTTAGAAGTAGTTTAAACTGTTGCGAAACTGTTCTTACACTACTAGAAAAACAGGTATTTGCGACGGGATCCCGTCGCAAATGGCCTTTTGCGACGGTAGCCCGTCGCAAATGGCCCGTTGCTGAAAACGGCGTCGCAACAACCCTTATTTGCGACGGGACCGTCGCTAAAACATTTTTTTGCGACGGGAATAATACCCGTCGCAAATAGTCTCCGTATATTTGTAAAAAACTTTCAAAATACTTTTTGCGACGGGTCCCGTCGCAAATACCTGTTGCGACGGGCCCGTCGCAAAAACCTATTTTTTTAAAAAAATAAAAAACTATTAAAAAATACTATTTGCGATGGGACCCGTCACAAATACTATTTTAAAAAAAAATAAAAAACTATTAATAAATATAATAATAATACTATTTGCGACGGGCATAGTATCATGTCGCAAATACTATAAAAAAAATAAAATAAATAAATTATTAATAAATTATTTTAATTAATATAATAATAATCCAATTATAATTCAAAAATAAAAAATAATAAAAAATTAATAAATGATTTTAATTAATATAATAATTGAATTATAATTCACAAATAAAAATAATAAATTATTTTAATTCATATAATAATAATAGAATTATAATTAAAAAATAAAAAATAATAGAATATTAATAAATGATTTAAGTAATATAATAATATTAGAATTATAATTCATAAATAAAAAAAATATTAATAAGTTATTTTAATTAATATAAAAATAATAGAATTATTTTACATTCAAATATTAAAATAATTCAAGTATTACAAAAAAATATAATTAAATTATAATATTATAAAATTTTAATATATATATAATATAATATTATAAAGTATAAATAATATTATTATTCATATTATTGTTATTTAAAAATATAATATTATTAATATTTTATAATGAGATAGAAACTACGAATAGAAAAAAAATCATATTTTGATTTCACAAATTTTATAACATAAATACAAACTCTAATCTGAAGGAGGGGGGGAGGTGGGGGATCTGCAGATGGTGGTGGAGGAAACTCCATCCCTAAAGCATGAGTGAGTCGGCGCATGTACTCCATCTGCTCCTGATGCTGCTGCTGCCACCGACTCATCTGCTCCTCGTACAGCTGCTGCTGGCGTCGACGGTCCTCCTCATGCTGCTGACGCATCTGCTCATGCTCCTGTCGGAGACTCTCTATCAGTGCAGTCTGAGATCGAAACTGATCCTCATACTGTGTAGTAGAAGAAGATGCACGAGCTCCTCTCGAGCTGGACGCCGACATCGCATCACTGCCATAATAATCTCCGGGAGTCAGTCGAGAGCCGATACCAACTACCCGACCCTTCTCGAAGGCATACTGGGTGGCCTGCATCCATGCCGCCTCATCAAACTGACAGCCAGTGGTCTGATCTGATGACTCGGCCTGACTCTCAAGCCAGGCCTGTGACGCTGCGGCCTCATATGACTCCTGTAGTTGCAATTTAAAATTAAAATTGTGAATATATTATATGCAGTTAATTTTTAAACTTGAAAACAAATAATACTGACCACGATGTGATGCTGACGATCACCTCTGAGCTCCCCAGTAGCAGGATCACTATACATCCTCCGATATACGTCGTACTCCGTAATATCAGGGTGCTCGACAGCCTATAAGAATAAAAAATAAACTGTTAATATTTATAGTTATATAAAATATTTATAAATAATGTACGTACCAGATGCTGTCTATGAGTACTGAAAGAACGACTCCCAGCTTGATGAGTCACCCCCTGTCTCCCCCGATTCTACCTCCCCACCGATGATCTCCTGTGAAAGGCACCACTCAACCAGTGCGCACATAATCCATCCCATACATGGGATGAAATGTACTCTGGTGAGTGTGCTCTACATGAATCGTCAAAATCTGACACTCCTGCTTTCTTCATGGCAGCTTTTCTTAAATTTTGAAAAAACTGACGAAGGCGATCACGCATGGCCACCTCCCATGCCTCGTGGATGGCGTCACGCATGGTATCCTCGATCGGATACCATAAACCCTACAAATAAATCAAAATATCAAGTTAGAAATGAAATAATTTTCAAAATAAAAATTATTTATTTACGTACGTACCAACCAATGGCCGAACATGGCCTGCTGCACATCAATGGGAATCTGCTCCCATGTGGTCCACGGCTGAGAGAAATAGTTGCGCAAAATAACACTGCCCTGTCCGACTGCTATATGCGAAAAACTGTAAAAATAATAAACATTTATTATGTGAATAGATTAATGAAATCTTAGTCAAATCCACAGGTTATCACACAGGTTATCACACCTCCGTGTGCGCGGATCAAACCCAAGACGTGGACGTCGCTCGAGGACGGGGTTAGGAATCATCAATCATGCAAGACCGCGCCCCCTCCGCGTACTCCCTGGAGCGCCTGCAGGCTGAGGGTCATCTGCCAGCAACTCATCCGCATCGAAAGGCAGGTCAGCATCCGTCAACTCACGAAATGTGGCGTCGTCCATCTGAAACAGAAAATGTTAATGTTAGCAAATAATTGATAATTACTATTATATATACATATATACATATTATGATTGTATATAAATACCATGGAATTCTATAAGTGTTCATCTTCATCATCATCTTCATATATGTCAATGTCATCTTCATATTCCTCCTCAACATCATCGATATCCATTCGAGTTACAGTTGCTTCATCTCTTACCATTTCAAATTCATGTGTGACATCATTAACATCCTCATCATCACCGACTCTTAAATGTGGGGTGTTGTCATCCATACTCATGTCTCTTTGTAAAAAAGATTGATTTTGAGTACTCTCTTGAAAAACTTCAATTCTTTGCACATCAGTGAAAGCACATTCAGTTTGACTAAACTGATTGTCTCGAATTTTGATTTTTATTACACTCCACCAATCAGTCAAGTCTCTTGATGTAGAACAGTACTTTGCGTAATAAACTTGATATGCCTGTTGAGCCAATAAGAATGGTTCATTTACTGCGAGAACACTTTTACATTTAATATCGATGATTCCATGAGTCGGATGAACACACATGCCTCTCTCTGTATCCAACCACTGACATTTGAACATGGTTATGTAATGTTGTCCAAGATAACAGAGTTCAATGATTTCATCAAGTATGCCATAAAATTCAACTTCATTTTCTCGATGATGAGATCCTCTCAAGCTAACTCCACTGTTCATTGTTTTTTTCGATTCCCCATATGCATGTGTGTGGAATCGAAATCCATTCACCACATATGCATTATAAGTTTTAACAAGTTTGGAAGGTGGGTTACTCAATACACACAGTCGTTTGTCAATTTTATCAGCATGTCGAGACACCTGAAAATTTGTGAAATAATTATCAATATAGTAAACTATACATTGAATGAGTTGCTAAAAGATAAAGAATTTATGTTACCAGTTTTTGAAACCACTGAGAGAAATTTTTCAGTCGACGTTCTTCGAGAGCAGCTGCAGTAATTTGTGGAATTTGTTTCTTGATATGATTATCATACAACCTATAAAAACCAAAGTTATTTACTGTAACATAAATGATATAATAAGTGATATAAACACTTACAGTACAACTGATGTCATCTCTTCAAAGTTGAGCAGAACATACGTATGAGCTCTATGATGTTCATCATCTAAAAGCCAGCGCTCATAAACTCCACCAAAACCAAGCTCTGACTGGTTGAAAACAGATAATTGATTATCGATTTCATCAATATTCCTCTCGTTCCGTCCCATTCGGTTGTGTTTTGAAGGATACTCAGATTCAAAATAATGGGAGCAGAAAAAAGATATTTCCTCTTGCAAATAAGCTTCTGCAATAGATCCTTCAACAGATGCTTTGTTGCGTACTTTTCTTTTCAATTTTTGCATGCATCTTTCAAATGGGTACATCCATCAAAACTGTACCGGACCTCCACATTTGGCTTCATATGGCAAATGTAACATCAAATGTTCCATTGAGTCGAAGAAAGACAGCGGAAATATTTTTTCCAGTTTACATATAATTACAACAACATCTTTTTCATGTTTGCCTAGAGCATCATAATCTGCCGTAGCCGCACAAATTTCCCAAAAAAAATGAGACATGTCTGTTATAGAATCCCAAATCATATAATTCAACAGACCTCTTAATCCAATGGGTAGAAGTCTCTCCATTATAACATGACAATCATGACTTTTTAATCCAGTAATATGACCATTCATTACACATCTACCCAAATTGGAAGCACAACCATCTGGAAGTCTCAAATCTGCAATCCACTGACAAAATAATAAACGGTTTTCTTTAGACAGTGTATAAGCTGCTTTTGGTTTTAGTAACCTTTCTGTTCTGACATTCTCAAATAGTTCCAATTCTGGACGCCTGCAAATTTGGGAAAGATCTAAACGTGCATTTACATTGTCTTTGCTCTTTCCTGGCGTATCCAAAACTGTATGAAACAAATTATCAAAACAGTCCTTCTCAATATGCATGACATCTAACATGTGTCGGACCAACAAATCAGACCAATATGGCAAATCCCAAAATATGCTACGTTTAATCCAATTGTGTTCTTTCCCAAAACCAGAAATTTTCTGTTGGTTTATTGTGGGACCAAAAGTGATGGGAGGTAATGAAAATACAACTGATTTTAACTCTGAACCTGATAGCATTTTTGGAGGTCCATACCTTTCAACTGTTCTTTTTCTGAAATGAGATCTGTTTCTGCGAAAAGGATGATCAGCTGGAAGAAATCAGCGATGACAGTCAAAATAACAAGGTTTCTTTTCATGAATGAGCATAAATGCTTTGTTCTCTCCCATACAGTAAGGACATGATTTCTGACCATGTGTACTCCAGCCAGATAACATCCCATAAGCCGGGAAGTCACTTATTGTCCACATCAATGCTGCTCTCAGTATGAAATTCTGTTTCGTTGCAACATCATATGTACTGACACCAATACTCCACAATAAATTTAATTCATCAATCAATGGCTTCAAATAAACATCAATATTTTTCTTCGGATGTCCTGGAATTAGTAAAGTCAAAAAGATATATGGCTCCTTCATCAACATCCATGGAGGTAAATTGTACGGAGTTAAAAAAACAGGACAACATGAATATTGACTACCATAAGATCCAAACGGACAGAAACCATCAGTGGAAAGGCCCAGTCGAACATTTCTAGCTTCTAAAGCAAAGGATGGATGCACTCTATCAAAATGTTTCCATGAATCACCATCGGCTGGATGATTCAAGCTTTTATCGGTTGAAATATTTTCTTTATGCCATGACATCATTGTTGCTGTATTCTTAGACATGAATAAACGCTGAAGTCTGGATGTAAGCGGAAAATATCTCAACTGTGTTACAGGAATCAAACCAAACTTCCCGTGTTGTCCTTCTTTATATCTCAGTTGCCCACATGTGGGACAACTATCCAACGACTCATTTTCCCCAGAATATAAAATGTAGTCATTTGAACATGCATGAATCTTCTGACAAGTAAGTCCCAAATTTCGAACCAGTCTCTTACTCTCATAGTAATTTGCAGGTAAAACATTTCCTTCGGGTAACAGTGTTTTAAGCGAAGAAAATATCTGGTCAAAACAGGTGTTTGACATTCTGTTATCTGATTTGATAGCCATAAATTTTACAACTGCTTCTAATTTGCTCATCTTGCAGCCAAGATATAATGCATCCTCAGCAGACTTCAACAACTCATAAAATTCAGACGGTACCAACTCAGGATTTGAAGTTATATCAGCCGGAGTTTCTGTATGTTGAACAGATGAACCTGCAACATCATGTACTAAATTTTGAAACCGGGATGGATCCGGAATCAAGTTGGTATCACCTGCTCTGGAACTGCGTTCACCGTGTTGATACCAAAAAACATAATCTGGTTGAAAACCAAAACGCAAGAGATGTTCTCCCACTTTGTCAAACGTGTCAAACGTTTTCAATGCACATTTTCTACAATGGCATTTTATTTTGCCTTCTGAAACAAATTCTGGATTTGATGCCGCAAATGATAAAAAAGTCTCCACACCCTCTACATATACTGGATTTAAACCAGAACCGTTTGGATTTCTACGTTGATTTATCCATATGCAGTCACCTAATAATGATTGTTGACGACCTCGTCGTTCCATATTTCTCTATAAAATATAAAAGCATTACTGGTTTTGAATAATTTGTTAGAAAAAACATTCAAGCTAGGATAATTATAGAGTTTAGATCATACAAAACTGACGCAAACTTTTTATTGAGATACACCTAAAAATAGACCCTTTAAGAATTAAATATGTTGAGAATAAAGCAAAACATGTTACAAATATTGATAATTTTAATATTATATAAATTTTTTATTATTTTCATAGTATTAATATTATTGGTAATTAATACTAATTATTGGTAATTATTACTAATTATTGGTAATTATTGGTAATTATTGGTAATTATTGGTAATTATTGGTAATTATTACTAATTATTGGTAATTATTACTAATTATTGGTAATTAATAATAATTATTGTTAATACTAATTATTGGTAATTATTACTAATTATTGGTAATCATTAATAATTAATACAAATTATTGGTAATTATTGGTAATTATTGGTAATTATTGGTAATTATTGGTAATTAGTGGTAATTATTGGTAAGTATTGGTAATTATTACTAATTATTGTTAATTATTACTAATTATTGGTAATTATTACTAATTATTGTTAATTATTACTAATTATTGTTAATTATTATGAATTATTGGTAATTATTGGTAATTATTACTAATTATTACTAATTATTGGTAATTATTACTAATTATTCGTAATTATTATTAATTATTACTAATTATTCCTAATTATTGTTAATTATTACTAATTATTGGTAATTAGTACTAATTAATTTTAATTATTACTAATTATTGGTAATTATTACTAATTATTGGTAATTATTGGTAATTATTGGTAATTATTGGTAATTATTGGTAATTATTGGTAATTATTGGTAATTATTGGTAATTAATGGTAATTATTGATAATTATTACTAATTATTGGTAATTATTGATAATTATTACTAATTATTTCTAATTATTACTAATTATTGGTAATTATTACTAATTATTGGTAATTATTACTAATTATTACTAATTATTGGTAATTATTACTAATTATTGGTAATTATTACTAATTATTACTAATTATTATTAATTATTGGTAATTAATACGAATTGTTGGTAATTATTACTAATTATTGGTAATTATTGGTAATTATTACTAATTATTACTAATTATTGGTAATTATTACTAATTATTGGTAATTATTACTAATTATTGGTAATTATTACTAATTATTGGTAATTATTGGTAATTATTGGTAATTATTACTAATTAATACTAATTATTGTTAATTATTGATAATTATTACTAATTATTGGTAATTATTACTAATTATTACCAATTATTTTTAATTATTGGTAATTAATACTAATTATTGGTAATTATTACTAATTATTGGTAATTATTACTAATTATTGGTAATTATTACTAATTATTGGTAATTATTACTAATTATTCGAAATTATTACTAATTATTCGTAATTATTATTAATTATTACTAATTATTCCTAATTATTGTTAATTATTACTAATTATTGGTAATTAGTACTAATTATTACTAATTATTACTAATTCTTACTAATTATTGGTAATTATTACTAATTATTGGTAATTATTGGTAATTATTGGTAATTATTGGTAATTATTTGTAATTATTGGTAATTATTACTAATTAATACTAATTATTGGTAATTATTGGTAATTATTACTAATTATTGATAATTATTACTAATTATTAGTAATTATTAGTAATTATTACTAATTATTACTAATTATTACTAATTATTACTAATTATTGGTAATTATTACTAATTATTGGTAATTATTACTAATTATTACGAATTATTACGAATTATTACCAATTATTGGTAATTATTACGAATTATTACCAATTATTGGTAATTATTGGTAATTAATACTAATTATTGATAATTATTACTAATTATCGATAATTATTGGTAATTATTACTAAGTATTGGTAATTATTACTAAGTATCGGTAATTATTACTAATTATAGGTAATTATTGGTAATTATTCCTAATTATTACTAATTATTGGTAATTATTAGTAATTATTAGTAATTATTAGTAATTATTAGTAATTATTAGTAATTATTGATAATTATTAATAATTATTACTTATTATTGGTAATTATTACTAATTATTGGTAATTATTACTAATTATTGGTAAGTATTACTAATTATTGGTAATTATTACTAATTATTGGTAATTATTACTAATTATTGGTATTTATTACTAATTATTGGTATTTATTACTAATTATTGATAATTATTACTAATTATTGGTAATTATTACTAATTATTGGTAATTATTCCTAATTATTGGTAATTATTGTTAATTGTTCCTAATTAGTAGTAATTAAATGAATAATTACCAATAATTAAGAATAATTACCAATAATTACGAATAATAACATTATCAGTATATTTTATTATTAATATTAAAATAATATAATTTTTTAATTTATATACAATTCTCATTTCATCTGTGTGTTTTCTATCTCCACATACAAATAATACATGTGGAGACAACAAACACACAGATGAAAAGAGAATTGTATATATATAAAAAATTATATTATTTTAATATTAATAATAAAATATACTAATAATATAATAATGTTATTATTCCTAATTATTGGTATTTATTACTAAATATTAATATTTATTCTTAATTATTTGTAATTATTACTAATTATTCCTAATTACCATTTAAATATTAACAATGAATACTAATAATTTAAATTTATTAAGTAACAAAACAATGTAAACACAATTAAATTACAACTAATTAAGAATAATTAAAACTAATAAAAAATTAAAAATAAATATTAAATTAAAATGAACATAAATACCTTGAAAATTCATCTGCTCTGATCGTTCTTCGAAACTTTAATATCAACTCCGAAGGAAAAAATTAAACTTGAGAAAAACTAAACTTTAGAAATAAAATTTTGACAGAAGAAGAAGAGGGAATTTGAGAATGATTTGAAAAAAACGGATGGGGGTATTTATAGGTTAGATTATTTGCGACGGGTACCGTCGCAAATACCTTAGCCATCATTTATTACGGTCAACGGGTAAATAGTTATTTGCGACGGGACCCGTCGCAAATAACCATCTGCCGACATACTAATTGCGACGGGGGAATATTCCCGTCGCAAATACCTTTTACCGCCGCCGGTTATTTGCGACGGGAATATTCCCCCGTTGCAAATAAGTTTCCCGCGATTTGGCGCGCAAACCGCGCCAGTTTTTTGCGATGGGGAAAGCTATCCCGTCGCAAAAGGCTACTTATTTGCGACGGGCAAATAACCCCGTCGCAAATAAGTTTTTAACAGGACTATTTACGACGAGATTTATTCCCGTCGCAAATAACCCGTCGCAAATGCCCATTTTTCCCGTAGTGTTATTTTTTTTATTTTTTTTATTTTCTTAATTAATTAATTTTATTTATTATTTATTACTATCATGTCATGCCCATCTCCATGCACAAGCCCATGTCATATATAAAAATTCTACGTTGGGTGAGATTTGAACCTCTTACCTCTTGCTTATTCTCCAAATACTTTACCACTCCAACAGACTCTTCATGACTAAAAGTTAACATTTTTATTTCTTTTGGGAGATCGCCATACATAGACTCTTCATGTGGTTAATAAATCGAATATATATATATATATATATATTGAAAAAACAAATATTACATAATAAATAGATACAAAGTAAATAATAAATATATAATATATAATATATAATATATAAAGTATAACATATAACATATAATATATAAGTAATATATAAATAATAAATTAATTAAAAAAATTTATATCCGATAAATAAATAACAAATAAATAATAAATTAACAAATAATAGATAAATAAATAAATAATAAATAATAAATAATAAATAATAAATAACAAATAACAAATAACAAATAAATAATAATAAATAATAAATAATAAATAGTAAATAATAACTAATAACTAATAATTAAAAATTGATCATTAAGAATTAAGAATTCATAATTCATAATTAATATTTAAAAATTTACAAATAATTAATCAATTATTAAGAAATTATCAATAAATAAGTAATCAATAATTAATAAATAATAAATATTGAATAAATAAATAATAAATAATAAATAAATAATTAATAATTAATAATCAATAATAAATAATAATTGATAATTGATAATTAATAATTAATAATTCTTATTTAGTAATTGATAATTAATAATTAATAATTCTTAATTAATAATTAATAATTAACAATTAATTTTTAATATTTAATATTTAACAAAGAATTAATAAATAACAAAGAATTAATAAATAATAATTAATTAATAAATAAATAATAAATAATTTATAATTATTTAATAATTAATTAATAAATTAATGAATAAATAATAAGTAAAGAATAAATAAATGAATAAATAGTAAATTAATAATAAACTAAAAATAAATAAATAAATAATAATTAATTTGTATATTAAAAATAAATTAATAATTAATGTGTACATAATTACTAAATAATAAATAAATAAATATTAAACATTAAATAAATAAATAAATCAATAAATAAATCAATAAATAAATCAATAAATAAATTGATAAATATATTAATAATAAATAATAAATAACGCATAATAAATAATAAATAATAAATAATAAATAATAATTGATCATTAAGAAGTAATAATTAATAATTAATAAATAATATTTAAGAATTTATAAATAAATAATAAATAATTGATAAATAAATAATAATTAATTAATAAATATTTAATAAATAATTTATAAATAAATAATAAATAAATAAAAAATAAAAATAGTAAATATTGAATAAATAAATAATGAATAATAAACAAATAATAAATCAATATTTTGTAAATTAGAAATAAATTAATAAATAATAAATAATTAAATAATAAGTAATAAAGAATGGATAATAAAGAATGGATAATAAAGAATAAATATATAAATAGATAAATAAATAAAAAGATAAATAAATTAATAATTAATAATTAATAATTCTTAATTAATAATTAATAATTAATATTTAATATTTAATATTCAATATTCAATATTTAATAAATAATAAATAATAAATAATTAATAATTAATAATTAATATTAATTAATTAATAAATAAATAATAAATAATAAATAATAAATAATAAATAAATAAATAATAAATTAAGAATAAATAAAGAATAAATAAATAAATAAATAAATAAATAATAAATGAATAATAAACTAATGATAAATAAATAATTAATAACTAATTAATAAATTAAAAATAAATTAATAATTAATGTGTATATAATAACTAAATAATAAATAAATAGATATTAAATATTAAATAATTAAATAAATATATCAACAAATAAATAAATAAATAAAAAATAAAAAATAAAAAATAATAGATGAACAAATAATAATAAATAAATAAATAACAAATAAATGAATAAATGAATAATTAAATAATTAAATAAATAAATCATAAAACGTTAAGAACATCTGAAAACCATAAAAACACTATAATGACGATAAAATCTGATCCGAGACTCTTTTTTCAGTGCCACAACTAGTCAAATCAAATATCATGAAATGAGCTTCGATATGATATGTGGTACAGGCCGAACATACACTTGGGTAAAAAGTTATAAATGTTTGAATTTTAAGAAATCAGGGTCTGCAACTAAAACCTCTATTATGGAGGCCTTATGAGCCTTTCTGGATGAATAAAAAGTGGCAAAATACTTAAAGAGGTGGTACTAGACCTAAACGATATAGAGATCATTACAGTCTTCGATTTGATATGTGGTAGTGCCCAAACAGACACCTGGATTAAAAGTTATGGTCGTTTTAAATTTGAGTTCGATTTTCGACTTTTGAAATTTGAATATATATTTTTTCCTTTCAGTATCACATGATTTAAATCTCACTTTGTTTTATCTAATTTTATAAGCTTTGATTTGACTAGTTGTGGAGCTGAAATAGACTCCTAGATCATAAGTTACAGTCATTTGATGTCAAAGTCTGTTTTTCAACTTATCGAAGATTTGTTTTCAGTTAAAAAATATTATTTACTAATAATTATAAATATTTAGTAATTAAAACATTATAAATAATTAAAATTATAAATAATAAACTATATTTGATTGTAAATAATAAATAATAAATAATAAATATTTTTTTAATTCTTTCCCTTCAATTTTGCGGTGGTTTTGAAAAAACCACCTTTAAAAAATTGTAATTTTTTTTGGAAGAAAATTTAAAAACATTTAGCGGCCATTTTTTCACGGCGGTTTTGAAAACCGCAGCAAAAAGACTGCCGCTAAAACACTATTTTATTATAGTGAGGGAACAAGGCAGATGAGATTTCTTATGTTTTAAAATTATGAAAAATTTTAAGGGGTCGACGATCTCATGAAGCATGAGTCAATGGCGTTCGGGTGGGCATGTTGCATAGAATTGACAAGTGGTGAGGGTGGGGAAGTGTAATGAATGATAGTGTTATCCCCTTTCAAACAAACATCCCTAATAAACATTATTGACCATAGGGATATACCGACGATAAAGAAAGAATTATGTTAAAAAAAAAATAAATATCTCCAAACAAGTAATCAATGAGCGAGGAAGAGGAGGAGAAAATAAGATACCATGGAATGAAGATTTGAATCGTTCAAGTTAAAGTAGAGATGTTGAAAACCTATAAAATGTTCAAGCCTTGGATTCATTTGACCCTTAATCGTTCAAGCCTTGGATTTGAGTCTTGAAATTGTTCGATCCTTGATTGAAGCCTTGATTTGAACTTTGATTCACAGAGGAGGAGTGTCGGTCGAGGGTGGCTTCCGCAGGAAAGGTTCGGATATTATGATGAGTTCGCAACTGGTTAGGGTTATTTAAATAGATCGAGACACTTTTATCAGTGTTTTTTTAGCATTGATAAATCTCTATCTTTATCAGTGCTAAAAAATTGCTGATAAATATTACTTTTATGAGTGCTTATTACTTAAACACTAATAAAGGATTTATAACTATAATTATAAATATTTTTTTGTAAATATATTTATATAATTGTATATATATTTAATAAATATATATAAATATAAATATAGTAAATATATTCTTTATTTACATATATTTATTATAATTATATAAATACCTTAAAAAATAATATTTATACCATTATATAAATTTATATAATTATATATATATATAATAAATATATATAAATACAAATATAGTAATTATATTCATTATTTAAATAAATTTATTATAATTTTATAATTATTTAAATATATATAATAAATTATTTATAATTATATAAATAATTTTTGAAAAAAATAATATTAATTTATTTATAATTATAAAAATATAAATATATTAAATTAGTAAATGTACATTTATAAATATATTTATTTTTAAATATTTTTTTTAAAAATAGTTTATTAACATTATTAATGAATATTTAATCTTAAGTGCATGTATGTTAAAAATGAGTGAAATTGAATAATAAAAAATGAGTACACTTTAACAATATTAAAAAAATGGATGAGTTTTATTAATAAAATATAAATTATTGAAAAAATATGGAAATACATTGAAATAAAGATGAATATATATTGAAAATATTAAAACATAATGCATAAATATATATAAAATAAATAATAGAAATTGATTAAATTCATAAAAAAATATTTGTGTGCGTACATTGTATATGAAAATGAATTAGTTACGTATATGTTAAATGAATATAACACACATTTGATCTATATTAAATTGAAAAATCAAATGACATTCAATTATGTCTATTACTCGATGTAATTAGTCTATATTTTTAATTTATATTAATTTTTAATTATAAACCATTATTCATTAAATATATTATTATTTAATATAAAGCATAAATATTTTGTATTATATAAATCATATTTATATACAATCATATATAACTATATATTTAATATATAATATTTATTAACATTATCAATAATTGTTTAATTAATAATATGTTTAATATTTTTCTCAATTTACTTATTTTTAGTTTTTAATCTTTAATTTTCATTTTACATATATTTATGTATTTAGTATATACTATTTATTAGTATTTATAATTGATATATAGTATAATCAATTTAGTCATTTTAATAAATATTTTTTCAATTTGTAATTTTTTTAATATATTTTAATAAACTCATTTTTATCTTTTATTTATTTAATTACTTCATTTTATTCAAACATTTATCGGCGCTAAAAAAGCATTGATAAATGATCCATTTATGGGCACTAAAAATAAAGCACTGATAAAGGATACCCTTTATCAACACTAAAAATAAATTACTAATAAAGGATTCCCTTTATTAACAATGATAAAAGACACTCTTTATCGGTGCTTGTTTTAGCGCTAATAAAACCTGCCTCTATCAGCACTTTATTTCTAGCACTGATAAAGACCATCAGTGTTAAAGGCCTATTTTATAGTAGTATTATTTAGAGGTTCATGCCACTACACTATTAGTTTAGGTAGTGCTTGTGAGAGATAACTATCCCACAATAAACATATAATCATGTGGATAAAGGAAAATCATTTGATTATCACAAGGAATCGTAAAATACTAATTGTTCTTCATGCTTTATTTGATGCCCCATCCTCTAAGATACCTATCCTTATATGATCTTACATGATCTAGTCAAGGAATATCTTCACTAACTTTCATAAAAAAAACATCATATATACCTTCTCATTTTCATGATGATCTCAAATAATTTCCATCCTTTATAATAATTCCAAAAATTTATGTAAGGAACACATCATAATATTCCCCATGAGTATCAAATCATTCATGCTTGAGTATGGTTGAACTTTGGAAACAATTCCAATATGACATCATCAATCTCCTTCAAGTACATTAATCTTCACAATGTTTTTGAAATTCTTCATGCTAGAATATAGACAATGCTTGATCATTGACAATTCTTGAACATTAACAATAAATACAACATGACAACTAGACATACATGGAATTTATCTTTCATGACATGCATGAGCATATCAAATATTATTTTTCAAAAATCCAAAATCATGATATTTAAAAAAAATTCATATACTTTTTTCCTTTTCTCAGTGGATGTGACAAGTATCACTTTTCCGAAAATGTAACCAACTTAAATTATTTTCATATATTTTTCTTTATATTTTTATATATAAAAATTATTTGGTGGTTTAGTTAAAATTTATTTTTTATAAAGAGAAAGATATATATATTTGAAATAATATATTTTTTAAAACTTATTATTTTATTTTTTATAAACACAATCTTTTCAGTTCATCATTAAAATTTAATTTTTTAATAGTGTAAAATGAATCTAAAAATTATGTATAAAAATCAATAAAAATTTATTTATATTTTTTGAAAGAGAAAGAGTAATATTTTATTTTTTAAAATATTGAAATTGACTAAATTTTTTAAAATGTTGGACAGATGGAATGACACTTGTGGGAGGAAGGAGAGGTTATGTTCCTTTTTGTGGGGATGATAGAGGGGATATATGAGAGAGGTTGGGTGATGAGGTGGTATAATGTGTGGTGTGAAAATGATTTGTTAGATTACCATGAATCTTTATTTTATGAATACAATCAATAAAGGTTTTAAATCACTAAAAGTCTTTTTAGATTTTGATTTATTTTGTTCATTCATCAAACCCCTAAATTCATTGATTTTATAGGTCATTCCTAATCATATTTTAAGAACTATTTTTTTTATATTTTTTTAAAAAATTTAATTCAAATTTGAATATTCTATTTGATTTTAATGAAAAAGATATTTGATTTTATTTAAATTCTTGTCAATTCATTTTTAATTGACTATTTTTTATAAGTTCATCAAATAGTTGAAATAATTTCATGCCCACCCATGTATATTTATATGCTTATATTTTAAATGGATATGAATAAAACAATGCTAATAAATCAAAAACTATTTTTTTATAATAAATCATTTATGAATTAACTAAAAATAATATTTTAAAAACATTAATGAAACCCTGTATAAGAAAATAATAATAACTTTTACCAAACTTTCATAATCTAGCATATGATTGAACCAAGAAGTGGGTTGATTCAAGGTAGGTCCAATTAGATCGGTTAAATCGATTGGATTTTTTTTATTATTTTTTTTATTTTAAAAATTATGTTGTGGTTTATTATATATTTTCATCAATTATGATTTTATTTTTTTATCATATAATTATTGCAATGAGATTAAATTAAATATTTTTTATTATAACCCATAATTTTATAATTATATATTTTTATATTCTTTACTTTTACATTCTTTTAAATTAATTTTTTTATCTGTTAAAATGTTATATATTTATTCATTAAATTAGAATGCAGTCTCACATTGAAAATATAAGAATTGAGAGAGTATAGTTAAGCATATGGAGGGATGGTACAATATCACATAATGAAATTAATATAAAAGTTATCAAATTCATCTATAGATGTGTGTATTGAAAGGTATTTGAAATGAATTAAAAATTTATGGGTTGTTGGTTTTAGAAGGAATTTGAAATATTGGTCTTGGAGTAGGGGATGGTTTGAGTAATTAGAGTTAGAGTGAGAATATGAGTGTTTGTACCTCCCTAGGAGATATTTTTTGGATGTGTTTGATTAGTTTCATGAGGCCTAAAAGGCAGATCCGGTGATCGGGGGAAGGCCGAGCCAATAGTAGAATAATAACATTGCTTTAGTTACCATTAGATACCTAGTATAGATCCACCAGGTACCTGGTGGATGAGGCAAAGGGGTTGTAGCTGTAGGAGTTCAATTGAGTGGCTAGTGCCTCACTGCGTACCCGACGGTGTCTAACTGAGTACTCAGTAGGTTTTGGGATTTTTTTAGCGGAGGCATGGTGATATTTTCACCATAATCCTCCTATATTCTTAATTAGGGTAGGAATTGGGAATGGCCTTTCTTAGCTATCCATTTCACCCATTTCCCCCTCTCTTCCCCCATGGATCCCCCTCGATGTGGGGCGTTTCAAATGGATTACCACAGTGATTTAAGGTGTGATTACTCTGCCTCTTCTTCCATCCTTCATATACCTTATTGTCTCTAATTTTTTTCATGTCAAAGATAGGGATTTGAGTGATTATTATACTAAATCATGGTGTAATTGTCTTGGTTAAAAGGTGATTTTGTGTGTGGTTCATAGAAGAGAACCCAAAATGATATTTTTTCACTGTTATTTAACTTTTATCATAAGGTACTTCACATGATGAATTTATTAAGTCATTTAAATTTAATTGGATTAAATTAATGGTTGATAAGTTCTCAACTGTTGGATATTTTACTCATAATAATTTTGAGAGTATGCCATGGACCTTACAAGTGAAGTTGGTTGTGATTTAGGTGCATCAATATGGATCAATGAGTTTTTAGAGGTTATTATGATTAATTTAAATTTTATAATTTATTATAAATCATTATTATTGATTAATCAATTTTTATTCCTAGGGATAATGGATCAGACTGTCAGCATGGTTTGGATCAGGCTTAGATGATATTGTCTTGAAGATAGTAGCTCCTATATGGAGGTAGGTGGTCCCTATAATACTTAACCACATGCATGTTTATACATGATTGTACAATATTGCTTGGGGTTTCAAGGCTGGGTATATTATATAGAAAAACATAAGTGAAATATCTAAAAAATTAATATGCTAAGTGACTTCTAGGATTAGATAAAGTAATCCACTATGAGTTAAGGAAATTGGAACTGCCTGATGACTATGAATCTAAGGGGGTGAGGATGATGGATGAGTTTATGAGAGTCCTGAGGTAAGTCTTGGGGATGTGATAAGATGCGGGTTTCCTAGGTTAGTCCTCATAGAGATAATATCATAGGTAAGAGGGTATTAGGATGATATAAAATGAGTGAGGTGGTCATACATCTAACTTATAGTTGGGAGTAACCCTTTAGGGGTTGATAGTAACCATAGTGCATGCAGTGATCATGTTAAGTCCTTTAGGGATTAATTTGGTGTGAAAAGAGGGGTTTCCTTTGGATGATTGGTTTGAGACTCACTTGTGGGAATCATGTGATAGTAACCTAATATGGGTTGTGGTATTTGGATAGGGTGTAGGACCAACCCATAAGGGTTTGGGTCAGACGAGGCCTTAAAGTAGTGTGGTCATCATAGGGTGATGCATGCGGGTTGATATCAATGAGTGGAGACCATGTTGGGTCTAAGTAACCCATTGTATTTACTCATAAGTAATATGTGAATGTTGATGGGTTCAATATTATATGCTTGTTTGTTTGAGTTTGGCTTGAGGATATTAGCCACAAGGCTAGGTGGGTGATGATATGGGCTTTGAGGGTAGAACTAGGTCAAGAGCGACTAGTGTTGGGTTGTGAGCTAGTTTTGTGAGTTCCTTATAGTTTGATAGTCTAAATGAGATCTAGGTCCTGGACACATGATCTATGGTCACTACCACAAAACTGGGTTTCCGCAGTTCTGCCCTTTAACAGTGCTAAAAAAATCATTGATAAAGGTACCCCCTTTATCAACGCATTTTTTTGCACCGTTTAAGGGTCCCCCTTTATCATCACTTTTTTTATTAGCGTTGATAAAAGGGGTTCTTTATCAATTTTTTTTACTAGTGCTGTTAAAGGATATATTTCAAAAACAGTCATTAAAAACAATATATTAATTTATAAATATATAAATATATAAATATATTTATATTGATATAAATATAATATGTTTTTAAATATATTTTAGATAAGTATAAATAGACATTTACATTTAATATATAAAAAATTTATTGAAAATGGATTAATTTTTTTTAAACAATATTATTAATTAATTAATTGATAATTATCATTAACTAATAATCATTTAATAACAATTTGAAGACCAAAAAAATCAAAAAATTAATAAAAGATTTAAAATAAGTTGAAAAAGTAACTCAAACTTCAAATGGCCATAACTTTTGATTCGGGCATCTGTTTGAGCTCTACAACATATCAAATCAAAGACTATAATGAGATCTACACATTGGAGAAAAAAGAGTGCCTTTTGTCGTAATTTTTGAGCCAAAAGGCCCCAAAGGCCTCCAAAACTAAGTTTTTAGTTGGGATACCCAAACTTTTTAATATTTGATAGAATTTCAGCCTCGTTTCAGGGGGTATTTTGCCCTTTTTTAGAGGGGACTAAATTTATTCTAAGGGATTACATTCATATTGATATTATGGATTTAAAATATTATCATTTTTCACAATGTAATGTTATTTATAATTAAATATATAACAATATATAAATATTTTTTATATATTCACAAAAAAAATTAATTTTATAAATAAATAGTCAAACATATTTACATATAAAGTATATTTATCAATATATAATCATTATAATATCCATTTTATTGAAAATAAAAAATATATTTATATTTATATACCTATGTAATGTGTGTGTGTGTGTGTATATATATATATTAGTGTGTGTCTGTATTAACAAACTGATATATATGATCTATATAATTTATCATATGAATATACATATGAATATAAATATGAATATTCATATGAAGATACATATGAATATACATATGAATATACATATGAATATACATATAAATATACATATGAATATACATAAGATTATATAATATATGTATATATATATAAATATGTATAATTATACTTACAAATACACACACATACATAAAATATATACAAGTGTATGTATGTTGTATGTATGTTGTATATATGTATATATGCATTTATTTATAAACACACAAAAAAATATATTTTATAAATTTATTTAAAACTAATCTTATAAATATATTTTAATATACAAATAAATATATAGATAAAAAAATATAACTAAATATATATAAAAAATAAATAGATATTAATATATATTAATATACGAATAAAAAATATATTAATATAACTAAATATACATACATACATACATACATACATACATACATACATACATATATATATATTAATATAAATATATATTAATATACAAATAAATATAAGTAAATATATATATAAATAAATAGATATATTAGTAAATGGAGAACAAAGTAACTTGGGGGAGTGGTAAAGGGTCCAGGCGCGCAGGGGAGAGGTCTCGGGTTCGAATCCATGGGAGGCAGAGGCATGTAGGCATGTATAGGGGGGGGGGGGGGGTCTAGTGCTGCTAACGGGTGGGTAGCTAGCACTATTAAAGGGGGGTGGCGGGGGCGCAGGTGGGTGCAGTTCGGAGCTCGCGCTGTTGGGGGGGGGGGGGGGTCAAGCACGGTTAAAAGGAATCTCTGATTCAAATTTTTTTTTAATTTTTTTGAATTTTATTTGCACTTTTTTTAGCACTGTTAAAATGGGCCTTTATTATTGTTTTTTTGAGCACTGATAAAAGGGCCCCCCTTTATCTTCATTGAGATTAACAAAACTTTTTTATCAATGTAAATTCCCTTTTCTAGTGGTTTTAAAGGCCATATTTTTAGTAGTGGGTGTACATATTGGATGACTAAGATTTCATGATTGTTGTTGTGTGCATGTTCCCAAATGTGATACTGTGAAATGTGATGATACTTGATGTGAGGATTCAACATAAGTGAGAGGGCTTCAAAATGGACCACCTTGATTGAGAGGGTTCCAGTCCAGGATATGATATATACTATGGGATGTGGTGTGGGCCCTACCCTAAGTGAGAGGGTATTGGCATGGACCACCTTGATTGAGGGGGTTTTAGTTTGGGATGTGACTGTGAGACCCACCCCGAGTGAGGGGGTGGGGGTCAATGTGTTGTGGCATGGAGCTTGATACGAGACCCACCATGAGTGGGAGGGGATCCATCAATATGTTGTGGAATTGTGGAATGAGATGAGGTATGTGACCCTACCCTAAGTGAGAGGGTATAAGTTGAGATGTGATATGTCAACCGATTATGAGTGGTAGGGTATGGGTTAGGGTTTGCAACACAAGGTGATGGTTTATCCAACATAGGTTGTTCTAGGTAGGTTCGGGTATCATGGTGTCCTGGTTATTACACAATGAACCAACATGCATGCTTGTATATAGTGCATTTTTATCATTTTTTACATACACATCTATTTGATAGAGTGTATTAGGGTTACTTGGTGTGACCCGACTAAGATATATTTCTCACAACTAGCATGAGCACTCTAGTGTGCATGCATTACTTATATTGGTATGCAGGCCAGAGAATAAATTGTTTAATAGTACAAGTTAGAGTATCTTCACAAGTATTAAATATGGGGTTGAGGTGAGGCTCATAGATTTTAGTGGAGCATTATTATATATTTTTATCCCTTGTTTATTGTGTATATGTGATCATCTTAATGGAAAATCAGTTGGGATATATGTCTGGATTACTGTATACTCATTTGTTATGATATGGATTTATATTTATTTTATTATGGGTTTCTCTGGTTTTAATCCCTTATGAGCACTCTTATTTTTTATTATAGATTACGTGTGTTTATTTATCTATTATTAATGATACTAATATTGAGAGTATATTCTTCCCAATGTTGATCATAGAAAATCACCACTAGTTAGAAACCTATAACATATAGGGAGGTTCACCCAAGGTGTTTTGGTGCTCCAACGAAGGTATACAAATCTATAAATCTGTTGGATCATGTGATAGACCTTGGTATAGTGAGTCATGAATACCTTTCCGGTGGGAAGACTAGGTTACCAGGGTTATAGGGTTATTGTTTCTATTTTTCATTGTTACAGTTGAGATATTTCTTCAAGTATGATGTGATTATTTAACATTGTATTTTTTTTACTTAGGAATAAAGTGGAAAGAGGAATTCATACATGCATCATATTTGGAATGTAGGATTCATATGACATTTGTGTGTGGTTGATTATGATGTAAATAGAGGGGTTAAGTTATTAAAAGTGTCAAAAACAAATTATATAGTGTTTTTTATATATCTTGTTATTGGAATTATTCACAACTGGTCCATAATATTTTTTAATGATAGGTTATGTGTATTTTACTATAGAATACACCTAGCGACCTACAAAGAATTATTAATTATGTTAGTGAATTTAAAAGACTCAAATATGACAATTAGAAATTAAATTAAAAGCAAAAAAATGATTAAATAATTGTGTCACAGTCTATCTAGAAATAATGTCACATGGAAACGGTGTCACCACGAAATGGTGTCTTCTTTTTTGCCTTTGAGCGGTGAGACAATCATGATGGAATAGTTATGTTAATATCAGGAACCGGTAGCATAGATGCAGTGTTAGGATAATGGTGTTTGGTCTTTTTTCAAACTTCTAATGGTGTCTTAGCAAGGAACCGGTGTCACAGAATTCATGAGATCTGAAACTGGTTACGATGTCTGGCCAATGTGTCTGGGTCATGGTGTCTGGTCACAGTGCCTGGGTACTTTTCTAGAAAACCAGAACCAGTGGTAGACTCATGGTTTCTCAAACTTAGCCAAATATCTGTATACAAAATTAAGTAGTAATATTCACCAAATGAATTAGACTTAATCATTCATAAAAGAAACTATTATAGACAAAGGTTTAATATAGTTTACAATAATCAGTCATGTTTTATAAGAATCAATATATTGAGAAAATTTATTTAAAGCATAAAGAAACCAAGCATATCTACATGATATGAGATAGATTAAATATGAGTAACAATTTGTGATCATTAAAACAAGATTAAAACATGAGGATTCCAACATTTAACCTAGGGGACACTTACTTTTTAAGAAAACACTTTAGGAATCCTACTCTAATGATAATCATATAAGTCCTTTGGAGCTAGAGTAAAATAGGAAAATGAGATACGACATTGAATCTCTGAGATAAGGTCGCTGGGTGTATTTTTGTTAATAAATAAAATCCATTTTAAATTACAATAAGTTCTATGTATAGTGATTTTCATGGGAAATATGGATAAGAAAAATTAAAATAAATTGCCTCGTAAAAAATGAGCTCATTTTGGTGAGGGTAATTTTAAACCCAAATAAATAAAGAGACAATTGACTTATTTAACTATAATTTGAGTTGAATCAATGAAGTGATGAAATAATAGTAATAATAATAATAATAATAATAATAATAATAATAATGGATTCTCAATTTATGGAATCTAGGGGAGAGTAATTACTGAGGGTATATCTCGTTAAAATTTTAATTCTACTTTTATCTAACCAATTTCACTCCTATAACTGAAACCCATTTTTAATAGAAATAAGGCAGTTTGTTATATTCTTATAGGAGACATTATTTTTAATGAAATTAAGGTATTTATGGTTTCCTTTGACTCAGAGTCACTTAGACTTAGGTAGGATGGTCCTTTATTTTTTCAATTTTTTTAAATAAGTAAAAAACATTGAATTATCTAGGAGTGAAATTGATTAAGTGTGGGGGAGTTTGATGTGTACTTCTCTTCTGTCTCTTTTCCACAAAAATTTTCTGAAATAATTTTTTTTATTAAAATATTATATATTTTTTAATAATTAAAAATTGTTTTCATTTTTATATTATATTCTTTAAATTATAATTTGTTGTTAAAATTATATTTTTAGTATTTATTTTATCCATTTTAAAAATTTTATAATTAATTAACTAATTCTATTGTAATTAATTTTTTTATTATTTAGTTTTTTTAAGTTACAATTTCTCATTTTCCTGTATTTTAATTCTTTCATTACATCATTTTTTTGTGTTTTTTAAAATATCAATATCAATTTTTTTTCTCATTTTCTATTTATTATTTATTTAATTGTTTTTGTAAATAATAAATTCTCAATTTGTTTCCTATTTATTTTTATTTAACAATTTAACTTAATTTCATTGTGTTTGTAATTAAATTTTTGTTCTTATGTTATTTTTTATTTTATAGATTAATTCATCTATTCAATTATTTTATCATTTTAATTTTTTAATAAATAAATCTCATTTCGGTTTTAATATTTTAAATAATTAATTTTAATTTTTTAATTCTATGATTTTATTAATTATATTAATTAATTTAAGCAAATTGACACTGATTTTTTTTTGTTTTAACAAATTAACTTTTATGATTTTATTTTTTTTAAATGTTAAAATAAGTCACGAAATTGAAATGTGAATTAAATTATGTGCTGAATAATTGTAACCCAAATAATTTGATATTTAACTATTTAAAATGTGAATTTTAATGTTTTAATTTATTTTTTAATTTTAGTTAATTTATTTTTTTTGAGTTAAATTAATTTATTACCTTAATTTGTAAATTAATTTTGTTTGATTTGTTTTTAGGACCTACTGCCAAAACCGAGGACCTGCCGCCAACAATGATTCACCACCAAATTTACCTGTCGATAGTCTTAACCCACCATTAGACCCAATGGTTTCTCCCAAAACACTATTGGAAACTCCCAATAGTGACTCAAAAGAGTCACCATTAATCCTCCTCCAATAATGACTCATTGAGTCACCGCAAACACCCACGACCCACTATTCTCCCAAGCCACCTTCTCTCACCGCCACCAATAACCTTTCACCCACTACTGCAATCTGAATGAGGACTCAATTGAGTCACCACCACCCACCTTCGACAGCGAGTGCTGACCCACCACCTCCCCTCCTCCAGCCATCGCCATCAACCAGAACCAATGGTAGAACAACAAAATACAACAAGAATAATTCTAACATGAGTTGAAGAAAATGATCAGAGAAAATAGAAATATTTTCAATGGTAGTAAGGTAATAAACCACCGAAGACTATATTTTCGAATACCACAAACCAGAAGAAGATGAAAACTCAAAATACCCCAATTCAACAACAACCGAACCTACAAACCTTGCCTACCACAGATGAAGAACACCGCTCGAGCTTGCGCACAAACCACCAGACCAGTGCTGCACTGTCGCCTGATTTGTCGAGATGAATTTACCCTTGCATGCCATTGGGGCTTCCTGACCCCATCCTCACCCTACTAGATCTACTGAATATGATCCCTCTCCACTTTTAACCACCAAAAACAGCCTTTTCGGTGACACCGCTTGTCGTCGAAGTCACCAAATACCACTAGTCCCCCTCTTGAAAACACATGACCCTCTCATCTTGCTTGAACTAGTGAAAACCTAACCCCCCACACCCCTCTTCAACAGTCGAGCACCCCCCCCTCTTTGGATCGATTTTTCACCCCTCCCCCTCTCTTATTTTCTTTATTTTTCTTATTATATATAATTATATATAATAATAATAATAATAATAAAATAAATTTTAGTAGATTAGGTGTATATATATATTAATACTTGTATTTATGTATATAATTATAATATATATAATAATTATTATATTAATATATTTTTATATTTATCTAATAATTTTAATAATAATAATTTTATGTTTATGTAAATAAATATTTATTTATATTTTAATAAGTTTTTTTTATTTTTTTTTCTATATTTCCATAAGATACTAATATATAGATTTTAACTTTCATACTTTTTTAGAACTATTTGATGCATTTTCGTTTTTCTATTATTTAGCAGTGATCTGATGAGATCATGGGTTGAGAACTTCGTGAGGAGCATGGTTGGTTGAAGAAGCGATGCTCAAGTCACCAAAGTTGGAAGAAGTACCCAGATTCCAAAACCATCTAGAATAGGAGGCATACATTGGATTGATCCATATTTCCATCTAGACACCATTCCATATATCTATATCCCTTAATCATTCACCAATAATCACCATTCACCAAAGCACACAAAGCCAAGAGGGGGAAACCGAGATAGGTGTAGAGGATTGGAGTAGGAGCTTGGGGAATAAAGTCATCTCAGAAGATATGTTTTCTATTATATTTATTCTTATTATTTTCTTCATTATTTTTATTTTTATCATGTGTAGTTAAGTTTTATAGGGGGAATCATATTACTATGTTTTAAAATTATTATTATTTTCTACTCTTAATTTCTACAATTGCTTCGGTGCACTTTGAGCTCTGAGATCTCATTTCATTGTTGATGAGAATCATTTTCTTCACTATGCTATATACCTACAAGTGATGATAGCGATCACCATACCTTTTAATTTTAACTGAAGTACTAAAAATTGGAAATTTTATTGTTATATTTTCCATTGATAATCATTTTAATTCCTAAGTGATGATTGAAAGATCTTTTCTAAGGAACGATCGAAGAGTTGTGTTGATCTAATAAAGAGATATCTCAGTGGATCAACAAAATTTTTCTTAGCACTAATTCAATTACAGTTAGTTAGAGTATTAATATAAAATATTTTATTCAATTCATGATAGTCTGTTCTTCCTAATATCATCCGTTTATTATCTCTATCTCTGTCTTCCATTTTTCTCACTACACCCCACACCAATCCATTTCACCCTCATTTTCACCATTTCACTATCACTTTTTTAGTTTATGTTATTAGTTTTTATTTTTTTTTAGTTTTTATTTGGTCTACACAATATTAGTCTTTATCTTTGGTTCAACACCTTTTTTACCACCACACTAGTAGTAATTAGGTTTTATAAGTTTTAAATTTTCACGATTTCAACGGCCTCACTGTCAGTGAGATTCTCTCTACTATATTAAGCTGAAACTTTATCATCAAACCTAGACTCATCAATATTCTCACCAAATCCTCTAATAATATTGACAATTTCATTCACTTGTGTAAAAATTTCATCTATGTTTTCATCTTATACCATATTTATTTCTTCAAATTTGATCCTCTATATTTTCATCTTAACTTATTTTACTTTAAAATTTACCCTATAGTTTCTCTCAATCTTATCCTGTATTTCTATTATAGTTTTCAATCCCATCATTTTAGTGTAGACTTTATCAGATAAAGAATTTAGAATAAAATTTATTTCGTTCCCATCAGTATATATGTTTCTTTAATTTATATGATTCATTTTATCTCTTCTAACAATCAGTGGGAAACCATCTGTAACTACACCAAAAACTTATAGGTCAAGTGAGAGAATAAATATAAGAATTATATTCCTCTACACATGGTAGTTCTTTCTATAAATCATATTTTACTTATGATTTTGATATAGGGAACCAATACTTTGATACTACTTAAAATACCTAAATAATTGATTCACCACTAATGGGGGGGTATGAATTGGTATTAGTTGTCTTTTATAATTTCTTTTTATTAAAAATATACCCCAATTATGGGTTTAAACACGACCCCCTTAAGTTTTCCACTCATCCTTACTCATATGAAATAAAAAAAGGCAAAGCATAAGAAGGTTTTACAAGGTTTGGACCTAGTGTGGGTTTCTTCTCATTTCCATATTTAACTCCCATACAATAATAGATTCTCTACTAATAATAAATTCAAATACAAGAGGATAATCTAAGTATTATCCTGTATCCTTGTTCATCAGCATCTTACTGGGATTTACACAATATCCTACTAGGATTTACACAATATCCCACTAGTTACACAATGATTAGAACAAGATGAGAAATAATTTTTATGAATATAGTTTCTTTATAAACTATTGATGATCTTACCCTTGATCCGTCAATATAGATGGAATAACCTGCTCACTTAACATAGAATCAAATTATGATCCACTCTTTGAAAATCAAACTCAAACTCAATTCTCTTGAATAGTAAAGCTCACGTGTATGATTAAATCTTCTGAACTTTGAGCTACATACCCCCTCTTTATCATAGTTTTTCAATTCTATATTTCTCAGAAAATTCTCCATCACTCTTATCTCTCATTGTTAAATCCTATTATATAGTATTTTTTCAAACTCTCTAAATTAAAAATAATCTAGGTACTATCAATTATAGTTCAAAAAACATGAATCTTCATTTAATAGATTCTTACTACATGATCCTCCATGATTTTCTCATTCATTTTAAGCTCCAGTTAAAGAACCCAGGATCTTAGAATATTCTCTCTTTCATCAAATTTATGTCGATAAAAAAATTCCTCTTTTACCCTTATTGTTTCTCAAAAGATATATATATATACTCATTCTATAATCTTCTCCATCCTTTAACAATAATGATAATAATTTAAAAAAATTAATTTGTGAATTCCAAGAATACCCATGCCTTCTTCTTTACTAAATCAAACTCAAGCTCAACCTACTTCAATATACTCTCTCACAAAATGATATTCTGAAAAAATAACCATGTAACTTAAATAATTATCCATTTGAAACACAAAAATAATCACAACACATTAATATTCAAATGATTATTTGATCTCCAACATAGTAAATCATCATCAAAAAATCATTTTATTTTTAATATCTATAGATTATTCAAAAACAAATATAGCTTGAAGCCACACAATAAATTTTTAGATAAAACATATTAGAACCATTAACAATTTTTTAAATATAACATTAAATAACTTGAATCACACTTTATAGATGATGTTTTACTCTTTGAAAATCAATTTGATAATCACCAGGTTTTCATTTCTTCAGAATATTCAAATTCTAGAAACTCAGAGTTTCACCTAGAAAACTCACTTGATAAAAATATAAGTATGTAACTAACCATGAGTCAGATCTAACATGTAGAGAAACCATATTTTCTATATCAACCACATAAACAACTCACTTTCTGTATGGATCGATTATGTGGTATTGGATTAACCATATACATAAATCACCTACCGTGTAGATAAACTGTGAGTTTGATTGACTACATAACCAACTAATCAACAACATGATTAACAAATCAGTTATATATATAACTTAATTGACCACATGATTAACTAACTGACTAAATGAACAATATAATCAACTGCATGAACATATTGATCGGCCACATGATCAACTAATTATCCACATGACAAAACTCATGTAGAATTATAGATTTATCAAAGTAAGCATAGAACAGATTTAAGACCATTTTGATCTACCTTTAATAAAACAAAACCATCTCATAAAACTAAAACATATCTTTCAAACTCATCAAGAACATTGACAAAAAATGCATACCAATTAAAAAATTCCTCAGCAATTCCAAGGGCACTTTAGTTTTTATGTTTTTTTGTTCTACAACATTCATTATGGCAAAAAAAACATTCTTTTTAGTCAATGATACAATAGATGTCCTCTTATCATAATGGGTGAGTCTTCTCTATAATCTTAATCATTCTTCTTTGGTAGGGTGTTTCCTCACCTTATTTATTATTCTTCTTCTACTATGCATAATAGAAATCAATAAATCTTCTCGAATATAACTTTCCCTTATTTATAACCCCATCAACCTTGGGTTTATTCTTCTTTAAGAAGCCAAGATTTGAATCAATACCACTTATCTCTAGATATTTCCAACCATTATTGATCCTCAAAAGAAATTAAAAAGATTCTTTGTATGAATTACATTTCTTCATTCTTTTAGAGGTACTTTTTTTAGCAAGAAATAAAAATATATCTTAATTTTTTTGTGATTTCTCAGAAATGTTTTTCTATGACATAAAAAAGGTTCACAATATGGATTTTCATGGATTTATTATTCTCTAATTTTGTAACATATTATCAATAGTTAAACAAACTTATCTTGGACTCCGTGTATTTATCCCATAACCCTTAAATGATGGCTTGATGATTCATCAAATCATATTTAGAAGAATCTTATTTATCTTCAACATTTGAACCATATATATTCATGTAATCTATATCACTTTGATACAATTCAAACCCTCACTTATGAATCAAAATATCAGCTGGAAGCTTCTTATTCCCTTTCTCAATTCTATATAATTTCTTAAAATCATTACATGATATTTTTAATAGCACTCATTAATTTAATTAACTTGTTTTCATACTTTTTACTTTTATTCCTAAAAATCTTATTATGCATATATTATAATATTCTATTAGAACCATTACCATAAAATCTAATTAGAAGATCATTAAAATTTCACTTTATTATGAAATGAAGAAATTAAAAAATCTTTGATAGTAAAATATATATTAAACATAATATAACTATCCTAGAGAATTTATTAAATCAAAAACTCCAGCAAAATATATCTATGAAATATATATTATTTATCAACTCCTCTAGTGAAAGTAAATAACAACAAAATTATGCAACCGTCGAGACAAATATTCAAAAGCTAATTTTTATCACTTTTTATTTAAAAAATCATTATCAAATTGATATCATACCAAAAACCTATTAGGTCTAAAAGGGGCCTATACAACCTAAGAGGGGGGGGGGGGTGTGAATCAAGGTATAGATATTCTATTTCAAAATTCTTCCTGCCCCACTGGATTTTGACCTCTATATTATAAGGGTCACTTTGTTTTCTTTGATGTTTTAACCTTTATCTTATTTTTTCCTTGTTTATCTGATAATGATGCTTTAGATGAAATGAAGGGAAACAAGCAGATAGACACATAGATTTTTACTTGGTTCACCCTCATTGGGCTACATCCAAGGAGCATACAACGGTGATGTGCCGCTGTACCAAATACACTAAAGCTCACTTCCAATTTACAATGTTTGGGCTAGATCACTTATATGCCTAGGCTCACTGCATTTAAAAAGTTTAGGGTTAAATCACTAATTTACCAAGGGTCACTCCCTATTTCTCTCTCTTTGGCTCACTACTGGTAGAAAGGATCACTTTTTTCCTCTTCCTATGCTCACTGCTCTGGAAAGGATCCACTCATAGTTTATGGACTTGTAGGTCCCATCATTATCACAAATGAATGAATATTTCTCTATATATAGGTGCTCTATTGAAGTCCAAATTTCATCCACTGATGAATAACCCTTTACCTCTAATCACTGGGAAAAAAACTTTAGAAATACCTTCACAAAGAACCCTGCTTTGTGAAGATCCTAATTTCATGAAGCTCAAAGCCTCCGTGAAGCACACACCTTTGTGGAGCTCGCTACCCCATAGAGCGCACCTCTTTGCAGAGCTTATAACTTCGCAAAGATAAAGTCTTCGCAAAGCATAGGTTGTCACAAATATCAAACCGGTGAAAAGCGACTTCCTTCATGAAGCTCACTAAGCCAGTGTAGAACACACCACTTTCACGGAGCTAGATTAGCCACTGTGAAAATCCTGCCTTTCACGAAGCACACTGCCTTCGTGGACCTCCTTTTCTTTTGCAAAGGTCCCTAATTCACAAATCTCCTTCGCAATTCGAGTGATAAAAATTTTTCTATGGAAAACTCTCTACTTATCTCAAGGGGGTTAAGGTCTATTTATAGGCGATTCCACCAACCCTTGAACCTTTCATGCGAAGTCAGCGCCATGTCAGCTCAAATCACGAAGATTCAAAATTTACACCTAAATTATCTCTATATCATGAATCACCATGACAATTTTTTGTATCGTGGAGCTCATCGTAATCACGGAGCATTCTGTTAATTCCTTTGTGCCTTTGCCGTGAAGCTCCACTTGCCTTACCCTTCGCTGTCACAATTCTCTCTAACACTTATGTTCGTGAAGCTCATCATAATCACGAAGAACACTGTCAAATTTCTTCACATCTTTGCAAAATCCACACAAAGAAGCCCATCTTGGTGAAATTCATTCCTTTTCCATATTTTGATGAGATATTTAAGGAAATACCTATTTTTTGATGCTTACCAAATCCTAAATTTTGGACCCAAAAATTTTGGAAAACACTGGAAAATGATGCCACCTTATATCTATTATTTTGTACTGCCTCCATACCTTTTCTTCCTTTATCATGGTTCTTTGTCAACATGTATTTTCAAAAAAATCTCAAGAACTTTACAATTCACCATGAAAACATGCAATTTCAACAAACACAACCAACCCAAAAATGCTGCAATGTTACCTTGAGGGATTTTTTCCCAAAAATATCCCCCTTTGGGTTTGTTGACAACTCTTCTTAGAATGATTTTCTGCACTTTGATACCTCACCAAGTCTCCTTTGATCATCTACAAGCCTTCACCTCTTTTGATTCAGATAGCAACCAAATATCCACTCCCAACATACTCTAAGCCCACATGATCAATGCTTGACATGAGAAACAAGAGTAGTATGAAAAGTTAATCAATGAATCACTTAATTTCTGACACTAATTGTTTATACCATACTGATACCAATTACTGATCACTAGAAAACTTCTAACACCATTCCAATGTCACTCTTATACTTTTATCACGATCCTTAGCTGTCGTGATATCTATTCATTGATCAATCACTTATAGCATCGTCAGATTCAATACTATCCCCTATCTTGTTGCTCTCCCCCTATATCACTACTCCAGCTGTCAGCTTCTCCCTATGTCTTTGACTAAGACATTTTCTCCCTTTCGTAGCCATAGTTTCTCCCCCTTGAGGAGTCACTATTTCTCCCCCTTTGTCAACGAACCCAAAGGTCGCACCTCTATGGTCTGAAACATTGGAAAGAACATAGATTATCATAGTAGAGAAAAACACACCATACCTCAAGGAGGGAGGGGGGGTCCACAACCACACTTTTTCAAGTGCGGGGAGTTGACTCAACTCCCAGAGCCAGTTGATGCCTCTCAAAAGCGTCCTTGGGTAAGGCCTTTGTCA
The DNA here is from genome assembly GCA_963277665.1 of Viscum album. NCBI lineage: Eukaryota > Viridiplantae > Streptophyta > Magnoliopsida > Santalales > Viscaceae > Viscum > Viscum album. The sequence goes on along the minus strand of OY728129.1, from coordinate 227,639,313 downwards.
GAATGTCTACAACTTGTAGTTCTATAGGTACATAATCCAACTTCACGATTCCATGCTCAACCTTCTCCTTGATAAAATGATACTTTATCTCAATGTTATTTGTCCTTGAGTGATGGTCATGATTTTTGCTGAGAGTTATAACACTTGAGTTATCGCACTGGATTCTGATCGGAGACTTCACTTCAACTCCCATATCATCAAGCTTCTTCTTCACCCACAATAACTATGTGCATACTTGAGTGGCTGCAATATATTTATCTTCTATAGTGCTTAATGAAATGAAATCTTACTTGTTGCTTATACAAGAAATACACAATCCACCAAGATAGAAAGCACCTCGTGATGTTGATTTCCTATCATCCGCTGAACTGGACCAATCTGCATTGAAGTATTATTTTCACTACAAGCATGTGGATTTACTTAATATTAATTTGATATTGTGCTGACTAGCATGTGGCAAAAACAATATCAGGTCTCATCGCTATTAGGTATAGTAAAATTCCAATAATCTGCCTATATTCTGTGATATTAACCACCGTTCCATTATCATATTTTGATAATTTCATCCACATAGAAACTAGATTCTTTATATCTTTGTAATTTTCCATTCCAAATATTCTCATAACCTCCTTGGCATATTTTGATTGAGAAATGAATTTTCTATTCCTTCCTTGTGACACCTGTAAACCAAGGAAAAATGTCATCTCTCCAATCATTGACATTTCGAAATCACTTTTCATGAATTTAGAAAACTTTCTATTCTGAGATTCATATGATCCACCAAATATTATGTTGTCGACATAAACCAACACCATCATCCTTTGAAAACTGCGGTTGTTGAAATAGATATTGTAATCAACCCCACCACACTGGAAACCGAGCTTCTTCAAATACTGATCTAGCCTCAAGTACCATGATCCTGGTGCTTGTTTCATCCCATATAGTGCCTTCTTTAGCCAAAAAACCTTATTCTCATCCTCATGAATGAGAAAAATATCTGGATACCTGATATACACTTCTTTTCCAGAACCCTGTTCAAAAATGTAGAATTGACATCCGTCTGAAAAAATTTGAACTTCTGTTACACTGTAATGGCTAGGAATAATCTGATTGTCTCGGACCTTGAAACCGGTGCAAACATCTCATAAAAATTTATTCCCTCCATCTGGGAGTATCCTCTTCACTCTAGTCGTTCTTTGTTTTGAATCACTATGCCATATTCATTCATCTTGTTGCGATAATCCCATTTTGACCCAATGACATTCTTATCTGTTGGCCTCGAAACAATCTCCCATGTCTGAATCTTCTCAATATAATCTAGCTCTTCATTCATAGCCTGAACCCAGTTTTCATCTTCAGCAATTATATTTTGACTGTCAATTTCAGCCCAACTCTTTAGCTTCTTTTCAGATACAGACTTGACTTCTTCTTTCTCATTGTCAGTATCTTCTTCTAAATAAGAATCTGCCTCTCCTACTCCCCTTGAGTCTATTACCACTTAATCAGTTTCAACAAGCATCTTATCACCATGTCATTGTACAATGACATCATTTATTTCAACTTAATTTCTAGGTTTCTTGTTGAAACATTGTTGATATTCTCTAGCAGCTTCTTGGTATCCTGAAAACAATCAGCTAATACGATATTATTAGAACAAAATAGACAATCCTGAAAAACTTGTGTGTAGCTGCTTGTCCCCCGATCATTCTTCTTGATCATAAAAACTCATCCTTTATATCCCATTGATATCTTGCATCTGGTTAGGAGATAAAGATCTCCCTCGATGATGTGAAACTCTTCATGTTGTTGAGATCAATGTTTTGACCCAAAATCATTCACCTTCTCATGCATCGTTTATTCTCATGTGGTACATTGCAACAAGCCATCACCAGAACCTCTAAGTCTACTAAGTCAAACTTGGTGTAGGAAATAATAGATAAAGTTAATAACATGATCATTGTCTATTGTGCTCAATTACTTCCACCCATATCATGCATCTATATAACATTTACTCTTTTTATAGAATTATTCCATATTTATTCTTTATATCTGGTTACTGATTTGAATCAATTAAAATTCTGGATCACATCACATCACTACTTTTCATCTTTTGATTCCACTTCCCCTTAGACCGTATCTCCTCTTGAACCTGAAACACTTGAACATCAATTAATAGAATTTATACACATAGGGAGAGGGGATATTCGGGAATCCTCAACATGAGGATTTTGGTTGATCCTGATGGGTCAAACCTTTGATTCTTTCTTTTATAGAATCACAATTATTCCTTGCTTCTTCTAGTTTCCTAGCCAACTCCAACTGCTCTGGCCATATAACTATGCATTCATTACCCACATGATGAGTCTTTTTTTTGATATGAAGATTATTTAGGCTTGGCCTTTCTCACAATTTGTGGTTTAATCCCACTGATACACATTTCCATCTTTGATGTTCCAACAATATGATACTTCCCCTCATTCCTTCTCTAAGTAGGAATCTCTCTACTTGTCATCTTCCATTTATCCTTCCTCTATTGCATGGATCTTCCTCTTTCCTCCACTTCTCTCTATGGTACAAAAAATTCGAGTTTTTCAATGAATTCTTTGTTTATTTTTCTTTTATTAGATATCTGAGTCACCACACTATTTTCATTGGTGGTAGGTCCTCCACTGAATGTAAATTCTTCTTAATCACAGTTTTAGCATCTTCCCCCTTTATCTTCCAGATTTTTTCAGGTTATTTCTGAGTGAGCTGTTGTGAGTGTGACAGAGGAGGTGAGTGATACACATTTCATTCATCTCCTCATGATTACCTTGAGTCTCTAAGCCTATTATTCAACTTACCACTTTGTCTTTTAGTGTAGAATTTCTCATTATGCACCACTAGAGTTGAGAATCTCCTTTCAAGTTCATTTCATTTACTACTTTCTTCTTACTGCAATGTCTTTCCAAATGCCCATAATCAAAACATACAAAACATCTTACATCAAAGGAAAACCTCATTTCATTAGTTATCAATTGAGATGTTGATGCTAATTGGGTTATTCTTTTAATATTGATCTCTTGATCTTCCTGACACATGCTCATAGTGTGTCCCATTCTTCCATAGCAATACCATCAAATGAAATCTTTCTTCTGAGAGGTGTTCCTTTCAAACTTTTCATGATGCTTCTTCTTATACTAAGTTTTAGTAAAATTTCTATCTTCACAGTATGAAATGTATTCCTGAGCCTTTGAAAAAAATCTTGATGTATGACCATGAATCCCACATAAATAGTACATTCTATCATTACTTTCTGTAACATCATTTTTAGGTTTATCTCCAGCACCTAAAATGTTTTTGTTATATTTGGAACTCTTCCCTGCTCTCTTCCTATCATGCATAGGAGGGGGGCCATCATATCCAATTCCAAACTTTCCCATACTACGTGGTCTTTGAGATGAGAAAATATGTTCTTGCTTCTCCTCAGAAATAGAATACTTTCTTTTCATTTTATCATCACCTGCCAAAGGACAATCGAATAGTAAGTGCAGTGCATCCTTCAACTGTGAATTTCCTTTGTCATTTGATTTCTCCATTTCTTTCTTGACTGATTCTATCTCTTTATATAGTTTATGAATCTTCTTATCTATTGATTCCAGTTTCTCATTGAGTTCTCTTCTGAGATTCCTCCCGCTACTCATCACATCCTCTAACTCAAGTGTGAGCTTATCCACCATGTCAGATTGGTCCTTTACATTCAATTTCTCTTGTACAACATAATTATAGAATGATGCATTATCTTGTTATAGCCTTTGATTCTTATGAACTAGTTTAGATAGATGTGTACCAAGATCATCATCTTTGGATTTTGGATTCTAAATTTCATCGAAGTTTAGATTCTTTCCCTTGACATTAGCTTTGAGATTTTCTCTCTTTATAGACAAATTTTGTAGTTCTTCAGCTTGAGAATCATTCTTATCCGTCAGATCAGTGGCCACATCAATAAGACTTTGATTTAATCCTATTATCTTATTAACATCAATTTCCATTTCTTGGATCTAGATATCTTTAGATTTAATCTCTTCATACAACTTCTGATCCAATTCCCTTTTTTCATGGAAAACATTCACTTTTCTTCTTATAGGAGTTTCTTCATCATCAATAGTTCCAACATCACTTGGAATATCAAGTTATTCACAAATTTCTTATACATAATTAAATGAGTAAGTGTTTTCATTCCGTTGACACTTCCACACTGGGAAATTTCACAAGGCTTATGCTTATTCTTTGAAGTTCTTCCTTTTTCCATGACGCACCAAGATAAGAGAAGAATGAATCTTTAACTTGAGTAATTGACTGTACCAAGTCAGAGGAAAAAAATATGATAAAAGAAACCTTCCCTATGATACCAATTTTTAGGACCAAAAGGGACCTATATACCCTGAGAGGGAAGGGGGGGGGGTGAATTAGGGTATGGATATTCTATTTCAAAAGTCTTCCTGCCCCAATGGATCTTTACCTCTATATTATAAGGGTCTCTTTGTTTTCTTTGATGTTGTTAATGTTTATCTTGTTCTTTACTTGTTTATATGATAATGATTGTTTGGATGAAATACAGGGAAAGAAACAGGCATACACATAAATTTCTACTTAGTTCACCCTCAATGGGCTACGTACAAGGAGCATACAATGTCGATGTGCCACTGTACCAAATCCACTAAAGCTCACTGTTAATTTAAAATGTTCAGGATAGATCATTTCTATGCCTAGGCTCAATTCCTTTACAAAGTTTATGGTCACCTCACTACTTTTCCAAGGGTCACTCCCTATTTCTCTCTCTCTGGATCACTACTGGTAGAAAGGATCACCTTCTTCCTCTTCCTTTTCTCACTTCTCTGGAAAGGATCCACTCACATTTTATGGACTTTTAGGTCCCATTATTATCACAAATGAATGCATATTTCTATATATATAGATGCTCTATTGAATTAAAAATTTCATCCACTGATGAATACCCCTTTCCCTCTGATCACTGGAAAAAAACTTTGGAAATAACCTCACAAAGTACCCTAATTCACGAAATTCCCAATTTAGAGAATCTCAAATAAGCCTTCACGAAGTCCCCACCTCTTTGCGAAACACACACCTTCACAGAGAAAGCTGACTCATAGAGAAAACTGTTTCACAAAGCTCAGAGCTTCGAAAATCTCAATCCTTCACAAATATTAGGCCATCGCAGAGCTGAAGCTGTCGCAAAGCGACATCCTTCATGAAGCTCACTGAGACAACGCAAAACACACCACTTTTTCAGAGCTAGATTAGCCTCCGCACACCTCCTACCTTTCGCGAAGCACACTGCCTTCATGAACCTCCTTTTATTTCACGAAGCTCCCTGCTCCGTGAATCTCCTTAGAAATTTAAGAGCTAAAAAATTTTCTATGGAAAGCTCTCTTATTCTCTTTAGGGGGTTGAGGTCTATTTATAAGCGATTCCACTGACCCTCGAACCTTCCACGTGAAGTCAATGCCACGTCAGCTTAAATCATGAAGCTTAGAAATTTTTTGTGAAGTTCTCTCTATATCGTGAAGCACAATAAAAATTTTAGGATCATGGAGCTCGTCGTAATTGTGGAGCATTCTGTTAATTCCTTTTCACCTTCACCACGAAGCTCCACTCGCAATACCCTTCACTGCTGCAATTCTCTCCAATGCTGCTGTTTTCGAATCTCATCATAATCACGAAAACACTATCAATTTTCTTCATGTCTTTGAGAAATACACATCAATAATCCCATCTTTAAAAAGCTCATGACTTTGCCATATTTTTATGATATGTTCAAGGAAATCCATATTTTTCAATGCTCACCAAATCCAAAATTTTGGACCCAAAAAATTTGGCAAACATTGGAAAATAGAGCCACCTTGTATTTGTCCTTTTGTACTGCCTCCATACCTTCTCTTCCTTTGTCATGGTTCTTTGTCAACATGTATTTTCAATAATATCTCAAGAACTCAACAATTCACCATGAAAACCTACATTTTCCACAAACACAACCATCCCAAAAATGCTACAATGTTACCATGAGGAAATTTTTGCCCAACAAAACTTTTATTATTTTAGAAAATAAATCAAAACTTCCAGATAAATTTTGAAAGAAAAACTTCAAGAGAAAATCATGATCTAATACCAATTGAGGTTCCTAGATGAGATATGGATGACCATCAATAGGGGGATGAATCCGTGGTCAAATTCTTATTAAAAAAAAAACCTATTCTACCCTTCCCCCTTTTTTGTACATTTAGCTTCGAATAATAGTTAATTCATACATATCTTTCAATAAGGGAATCATGAAAATGATAATAATAAATATAAGAGTAAGAGGAATTAAATCACATGGCATAAGGGACTACAATATTGAAACATTATAGAGTAGATATTCTTTGGAAACTAATGATTTTTGTCTCATTTTCCACTTAAATGTTTTATTATCAATGATGAATGAATTGAAAATTTGAGTAGGATTAATTCCTTATACTCTTAAATGTAAGACACAAAAATACAATGGAAATACACAAAAAATAATAATTTCATTAGCATGTGTGATATTCCTCTATATTCCTCACATTTCTCCATATTAATGGGTAATGTGTCCATTATTATTCTCTCAATAATGAATTGAATGGGTGGAACTATCTTTATAAATACCTCTTTGTAATCTATAACTTTCATGGAATCTTGAATGGTCCATTATATGGATATTTAAAATATCTCTATCTCCATCAATGATATTGATCAACCATGAATCCCATATTGTTGCATATTCCTCCATGTGTCAAGTCTATTAAATCTCAAGTTAAATTAATTTGATATGATGCTAAAAGATCTCATTTAACATCCTTCAATACAGTCTAAAAATATAGGAAATTTAATGTTTGGTATTTTGGAATTGTCTAAATCACAACTTAACAGGGAGTATCATAGAAAAATATATTGTCAAGCTTAGATCTAAAAATATAAAGTAAAATATCCTTATTTACTCTTTAAAATCATCAATAGGGTCCTTTAAATCCATGAATATCCCATAATTATTGAGGTGTGATGAAAATCATCATGGTGTAATGATTTCAACTTTCATATTTCCATGTAAGTCTAGAAATAAATGATGGAATTCCATATAAATCTTATGATGTTGCTCTTCTGTCTCTAAGGCTAGTATAAATGTCAAATTTCTTTGGTTTATATCTTTTGGAATGACATAAACCATTATAATGTACCCATCCAAATTGTGACATAATAATCTATTGGTGATGGATAGTGCCCCACACTTCCTCAACTTCAATAGTATTCTTAAATCATGGCTTAGTGTTGTGTGTTATTCCCACAGGATAAACCAACCACATGAGGGGGGGGGGGTTGAATTAGTGCAAAAAAAATTAAACCAATACAATCCCATTTTTCTTTTAACCTTTTCACCAGTCAAAGTGAATGGATATCACAATATATTCTAACACATGGCCTAAAATCATGAAGTATAAAAAACATAACAAAGAACAATGCACACATATATTTATGAAGTTTACTCATAATGTTTGAGTTATTCCTCATTGTACGGTGGGTTCTATATGGTGATCCAAAAATATGCATATTATTTGGCTTAACTTTGAGAGTATTTATTGATCAAATATAATATTATGACCATATTTTAAATTATTTGTGGAAAATTGTAGATTTAAGTTGGATTTGTGATATTTTGAGTTTTTTTGAAGGAAAAATGAACCAAATCATACTGTAAACCCAGAATCTTAGAATGATAGATGATAACATGAATTTTCGGAGATAAGCTGGAGAAGTAACTATAGTGAAAACTAGGGGTCCACACAAAAATATCTCCTCAAAGAGGTTTTAATCTGATCTACATCAGTGTAATTAGAAAAACATATAAATAAGTTTTACTATGATGAGTTCTACACACTGTAATTAGGGATACGTAAGGAATTCACCTTGATACATAAGGAATTATCCTTTTTTATTCAAGGAAAACATCTATGCTTCTAATGTATAAATGTTTCAAAGTAAAAACACTCATTATAATACATAATATATTTAAGTGAAGTTGCAGGGAACATCGTAGTGCAAGCACAAATATCACGCCATGAATGGTTGGATTTGTATGGTATATAAGAGTACCTAGACAATAGGTAAGGGTACTTCAAGGAATATATATAAGTTACTTTCCTTTATTGAAAAATAAAAAGTTATATGTAAGAGTTATTTTAGAAGAATTCATGTTGTGATTATCCTATTTGGAGATGTACACACTGTGATGAGGTTGAAAGAGTTTCCATAGGAAGGTTGAGAATTTGGTGAACAGTCAGGATGTATAGAGGGATATATAAGAGTACTTGTGAGAGTAAAGGGATTCATAATATTAATCCCTTTACAACTTGAAGGGTTAGGTCTGATTCCATGCCATAGTAGATATAACATGATATAAAGGCTTATAAAATGGAAGAACCATAGAATATGAGCTGCATGACCTTCACACCACAAAATCACTGTCATGTTGCAACCTCTTTGGAGGTGTTTTAAAGTTGGTCAATCCATGATTGAGAATATTATAATATTACTTCAAGATCTGGAAGATACTCAAAATTTAAAAATGATATTCTTTTCACTCACTCTATTGTGACCCATTTTCACTATGAAGTTGGTCAAAACTTAGAAAAAAAATTAATTATTTTATTGTGTCATGCTGTAATCACTATGATTGTGCTATGTTGGTGTATAAACCTTTATATTCTAAAAGATTCGAAACTTTGAGTGTGTTTTGTAAAATTCATTTTGGGAGAATGATGATGGGAGGATGAAGGAAACTGAAGAAAATACTTTTGAGGAGAGACTTGAACATTTCCTTTGAGAACTTTGATTTATTTATTTCATAATTGTTGATTAGAGATACAAGTGTGTATCGTAGTTAAGTTTTATCACATTCAATCCATGATTGGTTTTTTTCTATTCCTAAGAGTGTACTTCTCCCATCCATCAAGTATACTATTTCAACTATGATGGTTGACCACCCCTTCATGAGTGAGTAGTTTCTTAAGGGATGATGGATTGAGAGTATGAGAATATGACATTAACTTAAATGATTAATTATGTTTGTGAATCACATGTGTTAGATTAATATCACATTGAGACTAATCAAACCTTATAACTTAGTTGACTAGTGAGAGTGATGATGGTTGAGGGAAAGACCCTAATGTGATAGATGATAATGGGGATGTGAGATCCAACCTTAATTCCCCTTTTTAAATTGATATAGAACTTAATGAATCTAGGTATTACAAGGTTAACTTGACCATATGAATCAGTTTTACTTAAGTTATTTTAATTACTACTGACTAAGTAGAATTACTTATCTCAAGAGATGTCACAATTAATTGACCATGCTAATTGAAAAGATAGGTAAATCATATTTTTGGGGAAAAAGCCTCAAAAATTAATCCATCACCCATGTTTATAATTTTAGGTTTTCATCAATATAAGATTTCTATTTGATTAGTTGTTATCCTAAATTATCTACCTATTCCTTATTTTATTTTCCAATTGTTATTTATCCATTTTATTCACAAAATCAATAATCAAGAATGATTCTTTAGGTTATGATCCCCATGTTCCCAGTGCTTCAACTTTAGGTCTCACAATTATTGTATTACACTTATATAGTATTAGTGATTAGGGTGACATGTTTTCAAATTTTAAAATCTATCCAACTCCCTTGGGATATGATGATAATTAGGAAAGAGTAATGTTTTTGGATTCATTTATATGATGTGACACATAACTAGATAAATAATCCAATATTGGTTAATTATTTAACACTTTTATTTTCCTTTTCTATTTTTACCTTTTATTCTAATTTACATGCATGCGTGTTCATGTTTTTCTTACTTTAGACTTCAGTTACATGATACAAACTCCATGCACATGATTGAGGAGATTTGATTTTGATAAACCTCATAAATCCAACCTTAGAATCGAGTGTTATCTTTTGTTCAATAAGTGAGCAGTAATGGAGAACCTAAAAGCCTGTAAATAATGTGAGGTTCTAGCCAATATCATTGGAATCACCCAATAATCACCACATGAGATGGAATTGATAAACTATGGATTTTTATATTTTAATGGGACCACTCCAAGCATCATTTGGGAATTAATTTAGGTCAACAACATTGAGTTTAGGTTGAGTTCTTTATATATGATGCGGAATGTGGTCCAATTTAGAGTCATGTAGAATAATGATCTCCATAGCTATATTTTAAACTTTTTAGATATTTGTGATACATTTAAGAGTATTAGAGTCACTAAAAATTCAATTAGACTTCAAGTATTATTGTTTTCATTGATGGGGTATGCAAAGGAATGGTTGAAGTTATATCCTCTAAGAAATATTATGACTTGGTCTGAACTCTATAACACCACAAGATTTTATAGATTTTCCTTTGAAATAAATTTAAAGTATTCTATAGCTTGCTTTACATTCAACCCCAAGTCTAAATGAACCATAGTATATTATAATATTTAAAACCAAGCCATTGGATTTAAGGTAATGAATAAGACTAAAAAAATTATGAAATTTATATAGAAATTTTTTCCTTAAATAAAATTTATTTTTTAATTCATAATAAATAATCATTAAATTCTTAATAAAATTATTTCATGAATAAAAGACCTATTTTTTTTAAAGAAATTTATTTTTCTAGGTGTTAGGATTTTTTATTTAAATAAATATAACGATCACTATTAAAAAGTATTTTTAATGAAATTTATTGGCAATTTAAGAATAATAATTCATAAATTAGTAATATAATGATCAAGAGTGAAGATAAAATAATTTGAAGGTAAAAAGAGTTATTTTTTTGAAAACTATTTTTATGTGAGCAATGTGTTTTTATCTTAATAAATTAAATAAATAAATATTAAGTAATGATGTTAATGAAATATATAAAATATATATTAAATAAAATATTTAAACAGTCATCTAATTGTTTTTACAATCCAAAAAATAAAAGTAAATTCAGTTTATGCTTAAAATGTATTTTTCTAAAAAAAAATTTCATTGCATTTTTTGCATTAATATTAAAATTAATTTCTTCCATGTATATAAATTAAATTTGATAAAATGGATTCCATATTTCAAATAATAATTTATAATTTTTTTAAGGATTCCAATTTCATTTTTGGACACAATGAATAGTAAAAATAGTAAAAATTGGTTACCATGGTTAGAGTTAAAACAATTTTATTGGGGGTGGGGGGTGGGGGTTAAACTAAGAGATACAGGTAAAAATTCCACGTAAAATTGTCTAAATATTACTGTTTTAATATATTTAGACCATTTATTATCTTAAATTTTATTTATTTTTTCATTTTTATCTACTTTCATAAGAATGCGACTTTATATTATTTAAATATTGTAAGTAATTCCATGTGTGTGTCTCTCCTCCCTTATAAAATGGAACATCTTCTCCTACCTTATTAAAAAATTTGAGCCCTATATATCAGCTAATAAATACATAAAAACATTCCTATATTCCTTACCATAATTCTTTACCTCTTGGTCTTACCCTAATACCATCCCAATAAGGCTTAAGTTTTAAGAAAAAAGATGCCTCTCAAAGAAGAGGTAATCACCGTACCCGATTATTTCAAAGTTTATTACTTATTATAATTCTTATAAATCATTTGTATACATACTAATGTATTTAATAAATTATAATTAATATATTTATATTTAATATGATTCTGCTACAACCATTTTCCTCCACCTTTACATCAAATGGGAAATGAATGTATCGCTTGTGCGTACTGGTGGACTGCCACCTCCAAAGAGCGATATGATTCATTTTCCATAACTGCCTCACATTGATGGATATAATGATGAATTTAATAAATATATACTATATTTAATATATAATTATGATTATATAATGATAAAATAATATTCAACTTTCTTTCCTTTTTTCATGAGAAACTGAAAACATCATTAATGCGTACGTACATACTACCGTATCCGTGAGCAGTGTAATTCATTTTCTATCTCCACATTTTATGGATAATTATAAATATTCATATAATGAATATATATGATATTTATATCATGATTAACATTATTTATATTATTTAACCATGATCAATATGAAATGTCCATAACTTTTTAATGAAAACATACATGAAAAACGAAGTAGTTATATAACACCCTGACCTCCGGTTACCCATATTTGGTGCATTGTTTTAATACATTGGCATTATTACAAGGAATCAAGTCCCGAAGGAATGATCAGTTTAGCAGTCTTGAAAAATAGATTACATACATGAATGTTACATTACACTTTAAAACATATAAAAAATAATAAATAATCTTTGATAACTCCATTATTCCCCTAGATTAACCCTGTATGTCAATCATAATACACTTCTTGGAATACTGGGAAAATAAAATATAAGAAAAAGGTGAGCTCAGATGCTCAGTAAAGGTAAAACATTTAGCGAAAGATATAAAATTTTAAGGCAAGATGTGTAATAAAAAACAACAGCCTTTTAAACATAAACTTGAACATAATATGGAAAAAATAAATCATACATTACCATATAAACATTCACATGGATATTCTACTAGTCTAATAATCACATGTAATAATTAATTTCATATTGATGGAATGGCTAATGCTGGACATCATTACCACATCGTCAAGGCCTCGTACAAATACTACAAATAATTTTTTTGTCAAGGAATTGTGCCAAGACACTAATTTGTCTCATGATACCTACCGATGCATCAAGGAGCTATAGTGGGCTCTACTCGTCACTTATTAAGTCCATTGCATTCCTCATAGGATATTATTGAAACATAACATAACATTCGTATTAAAACTAGCATCCAAAATGTCAATACTTTAGCCATAAACCATGAATGGTATAAAAATAGAACATCCATAGTAAAACATATCATAAAACAATCAATAAAATATGGAAGATTTTATTATAATAAATCAACCTCAATTAAGAATAATATCCAGTAAAGGATGATGATATAATTGAAAATGATCAGTAAAAATCTTTGAGTGAAATACACCCTTTTCATGAAATCATTTAAAATTCATGAAATTTATAAAGGATGACATTTAAAAGATATTTTTGAATCAAATTTTCCCATACCTATTTGAAACTTTTTAAAGGAAATAACATTTTAAAACATTCATGTCTATATTAAAAGAATCCTTAAAACCATTTTTAAAATATGGACATTAATGAGAAAGATTTATAAGAATAAATATTTAAAACATTTAAAATGATGTTTTAGTTAAAGAGTACCTTAAAATAAAATTTTTTAAATTTATTTTATGAAACATGGACATGGATGATAAATATTTCCTAGAAAATACTTACACATAAACAATCTCGGATAATAATGAGATTAAGGAATTTACCCTTACCTTGCACTTTCTTTTGGTTGAGGGTACGTTTAAAGTCCTGTATAATGACTATAGTATATTATTAAATTATACCATAACCATATTAATATTTATTATATCATACATGATTCATTTATGACTTTATACTACCCATTTAATAATGATTTCCATGTTAAATTAATTTTTCAGGTAATAATCACTTTCTTTATCATAATTGTTTTAACGTGCTATTCTTAATCGTATCATTTAGATAATGATTTAAATACTTCCAAAATATAAAACATGATTTATATATAATATATATTTATAATATAAATATGTATAATAGATAGATATATGAAATTGAAAACACAGTTTATGGAGACGGTAGGCCGTACGTACACATAAACACTATTTCTGCTTTCATATCATATTGAATGGAAGAAAGTGAATGAGATAAATGTAATTAAATATATTTATATATATATATATAGTAGAATTATTATGTCATATATTACATACTTATTTATAATATTTATTTTTATAATCATCGTTGAATGGTGAACGTGGAAATGAATCTAATCGTGTTATGGAGATGGTAAGTCGTACGTACACACGAGCGACGATATCATTTCCTTAATGATTAAAAGGTGTGTAATTAGATGGTATATTAATTATACAAAAACATTAGCATGTTATTTTCATTATTTATATTCATACTACTCATAATTATATACATCCAAATAATATAATGTTGAATAACAAATTACACCCCAACGTGGAGATGGTAAGCCATAAGTACGCACACATGGTGACTTTATCATTAATAGGATGGATAAAATAATGAATATTATTGTACCATGTTTATAATAACATAAAATTATGTATAAGTTACTATATTTGTTATTTTGGTATGGAGATAACAAAGAAAGATAAAGTGGAAGAAGAAAAGAACTTTGAAAGAGGCGATAAAATAATTACGTCTTCTTTGGGTGTTTCCTTTTGATTTAAACAAAATGGAACCTTAGGTTGGATTTATTCTAAAGGGAAGGACTCTAGGTTTAAGTGAGGAAAGTTGTGAGGAGATTTGGTTCGGGTTTGGATGAGCCAAATGGCTTTGGAGGAGTGATTTTTACAGAAGGGGAAGTAACCTTTTATAAGAGAGGTGAGGGTCACTTTAGGAAAAGTTTGAAATATTATTTTATTATAAAATAATTTTCAGTTTCTTATGGCCCAAAATTGATTAATTTCGAATCTAAGGTGGGAATGGGTCGAAATACTCTCAACCAATAGGTTTTAGACAAGTTTATGTCACCATATTAACCCTATATTTTAGATTTAATTCTTAGTTAAATAGTTTAACTTTTATCATCTCCTCTTGTATTATTATAATAAATTGGTAATGAACATACTATAAAAAATCCAAGTGAACCCCAAGTGGTTCATTAATTAAATATTTATCATTATATAAGTCCTTTTTCTGAACTTTAGTTTTTTAAAAATATTATATCATTTAATAATATAGTATTTGTTTTAAAACCCCATTTATGTTGATTTCAACACTATTTAGTATTTGGTTTTTTTGAAAGTCATAAAAGAATTATTACTTCGAAAACAATTCATTAAATCAACTATAACGTGTCATACTAATCTAGAAAATTTGTGGATGGCATCAAAAGACTCAATTTAGATTTATTTTTATATTTATAATATAAATTATTTTAATCTTTCATTGATGAAGTAATTACGGCATCATCATTGTGTCATAAATAAATTTACTTATTTAATATATAAAAATTATAAATAAAATAACATTATGTATGAAATATTTTTAAATTTTTAATTAATATTTATAGTATAATTTATCTTATGTATAACTCTATATTAAAAATGGTTTAGTTATTAAACTTTGAATTTAACAGTTTTAACTCTTCTTTAAGTAAAATAATAATAAATGTCCTAATCTAATCTAAGTGGACCAAAAGGATCATATTTTATTCCTAAGGTTAGTTTTGGTCAAAAAAAACTTATACAATAGAATTAGAACACATGTTAGGGTAATTATAATATAATTTGTACCTTTAATTACCCTATTTATTTTTAACCGTGGTAAATAAAAGTCAAAAGTTTCTATTCACCAAAAATTATTTTCATCTTATTGAACCAAATTTTACTTAATGATGTCAACTTTGTCTATCTAATTTTCAAAATTCAATTCACTGGAGTGGTAAAATTACATTTTATGAAAATTTGCAAATGTGCCTTGAAGGTGGGTAAAAGACAGTAAAAAGTTCAATAAAATTTTATACATCTAATATTATTATAAAATGGATCCAATCAGTTACATTGAAATTATATAGGTATTATGTATCTATTTTTAATTAAAATAAATTTAAATAAAATAAAAAATTATTTAAATAAAAAGTCAGTTTTAAATAATAACATAGTGTTTTTCACTATTCATCAAAAATTTAAAGTTATTAGAAAAATAACAAAAATTCACCTTAAGTTAATTTTGATATTCTGAATACAAAAGTGAAATATATTTTACCAAATTCAAAACATAGAAGTTGCATTTATTAATTTAAAATTAATTCTTGCTGTCCAAACCAAAAAAAGGTTTTTTTAAAGTAAAAACTATCAAAAGATTGACATTTGTTTATTTCCAATTTAAATGTTAAATTAATTATAATGAAATAAATTGTATTAAATGATAAAAATATAATCTAATCAAACTTCAAAATCATTAAAATGTATAATTTAATAGTATAAATTATTTTGATTAAAAAATTTGTTTTCAATTAAAACTTAGCATCTTTCACTATTCCTCAAAATATGAAAGTTATCAGAAAAGTACCAAAAATTTATCAAAAATAATTTTTTTTATGTCCCACTTCTAAATAAGAATTTAATTTCATTAAATTGAATATATAAAAGTGTCAAATATTGGTTTTAAAGAGGGTTCTGCATTAAAAGGCGGTAAAATTTCATTTTTTTGAAAAATACTTCTTTTATATGAACAAATGAATTTTTTCTTATATTCTATCTAATACACACATAATATGGATTCTAAAATTATATGGAGTATAGAAAATTTAAAGTTCAGTTAATACTATTCATAACCACTTATTGAATGGCTAGTTTGGTAAGACTTGGTATGCTTGAACTCGGTTTTGCATGTAACACAAGTTATTTAATTACTTTGAAGAGATAACATACTATGAAATATTGGGGTGTTACATCCTCCCCTTCTTCAATAAATTGTGTCCTTGCAATTTGAAATTTTTCTTTGAAAATAAAAGGTTAAAAATAGAAAAAGACCATTGTGGAAAACCCACATCAGAAATTGGGTTAATAAAATCTAGTTTTAATAAGAGGGAAAGAGAAATGAAAAAGGAACCACAAAATTATGATCTCGATTAGGAGACCATTGGTGGAAATTAGAGACACATAATTAGAGGAAAAATGTAAATATTTATAGGGAGTGATTTAGGTAATCAATCACAAATAAGTGTAAAATTTAGGGCCTCAAAGCCATCAATCTATGATGATTTAAAATATCATCGATTCAACAAAACATAAGGTATTAGGATAACACATTTTTGGTTTAATATCTCTTCCCTAAAGTTTAAGAATTAATTTATTCACAGAATAAGAGGAAAAAATATATACTTTACAAGTAATGTTTGATCATTCAAATAATTTCTACCACAAACTCATCTTTCACTGCAAAAGATAATAGAATTCAAAAATATTCTATTTACCCTAATCGTATAGGGTTCCAAAAATAATGAATTTCGAATTCATTTTTCAGAATATTAATTTTTTTTTATAAAAAACAGGACATCACATAGGGCAATGGTAGGTGAAGCACCCTTATCTCCCTTTAGTTGCAGGGTCATGTCTCGCTGCCTTACCGGACACAATGTGTTATCGCTCGACCTCCAAGTTGTCCTCTTTATAACAATAAAAAAATAATCTTAAGGAATGATTAAACCTTAACAATAGTATCCAATGTCAAAATTAATCAATTCCAACCTTTTAACTTATCCAAAATACTTCTTTCCAAATTCACAGTACAAAATTTATAAGGAAGGTAAACACAATGAAGATTCTTTTTGACACGTAATAACATATGAATACCTTCATCATGTATTCTTTTAAAACATTGTAACACCCCAAATTAACATATAATTTTATTGATTACATTAATAGTCCCTTATTCCTTATAGAATACTGGATATACTCTTTATATCAAAAAATGTTGTAAACTCCAACAATAATGGAATAAATAGACAATTAATTAGTTTCAAAGTAGTTAAGAATATCGAATATAATTTATCTTAATAAATCATATCTTATTCCAAAATCACTACCTTAGTATCAGAACCATATTAAGGTTTATCTTTCCTTCAACCATGTATTTTATAAAAAATTTAACTTATTATTGAGTCACTTTTCATAGAACCATATAATCTCAAATCTTCAGTGAAATAGTACTGCAGTATAATCCTTATTTATTTCCATAATTCATATAACCAGTACATCATTGATACAACACTCGAATGAAATAATTCTTTAATAACAACATAAGAAAACTAGTCATTCCTCTTCATATGTGGTAGCATCATAACTTGATTATTATCCAATAGCATCATTTGGGGCATAATCTGGTGATTTAGACATTCATTCACATAGTGTCCCCACTCCTTGCAAATGAAGCATTGTACATTTGAAACCTTTTTCTTACCCTTGAAATCATGTACTTGGTGTCCTTTTTCTCCACACTTATAACAAACTATCATTCCCTTAAGCATTTACCAAAGTGATTCTTTCCATAGTTATCACATATGGGAAAATCCTTCTTTCCCTTCTTCCCTTTATCCATCATTCTCTCTACAATCCTTTTCTTCTCTGGCATCCCTTCCAATCCATATGAATCAGAGAATTCTTTACTTATCTTACTAACACATCATACTATTTCGTCATATGAAGAGAATACGTGGGAGACTATTTTCCTTCTAAATGATGGCGTAAGACCATGAAAGATATGATCCTTCTTAATCTTTGGATCATGCATATTGCTGGAGTTCTCATCCCTTCTACTGGGAGCCATTTCTAAATGAAGAAATACACTAGGTTAGATCATATCATAATGTATAATTCAAAAACTACAAAAATTATCAACATTAATTGAATATCTTCACACTTCTAGTCTCATAATCATAAAAATGGTTTCTTTACTAACATATTTAATCATAAATACTTCAAAATTGATTGTAAAGAAAATGTGTATTATCCTAAGCATATATCCAATGAGTGGCATAACCAAGAGTGCATCAATGCACGTTGTTGTGTACCAAAATACCCTAGGTTAAGCCCAAAATTCATTGTCAGAGTTTTTACTGCTTGGTACATCTGTGTCAGAGCTGCCTCTACCTGCTCGTATCCAAACATAGATGTGTTGCTTGGAAAACTCACAAAATATCTACATTACCAAAATTTTAGGAAGTTCTTCTATACTAATCCTCAAAGTTTATCTTAGGGTAATGTTCTCTAATTAGAGTTTTTCTAAATATAGTTTCCTAGGTTATTGATAAACATCCTATGATACCAACTGTAACACCCCGACCTCCAGTTACCCAGATTCAGTGGATTATTTTAATACATTGGCATGATTACAAGGAATCATGTCCTGAATGACCAATTAGTTTAGTAGTCTTGGAAAATAGATTACATACATGAATGTTACATTACACTTTAAAACATACAACACAACATAAGTAATCTTTGAGAACTCCATTATTCCCATATCTTAACCCAGTATATCAATCATAATACACTTCTTGGAATCCTAGGAAAATAAAACATAAGAAATGGGTGAGCTCAGATGCTCAGTAAAGGTAAATAATTTAGCAGAAGCTATAAAATTTTAAGGCAAGACGTGTAATAAAAAACAACATCCTTTTAAACATGAACTTGAACATAATATGGAAAAAATAAATCATAAATTACTATATAAACATGCACATGGATATTCTATTAGTCGAATAATCACTTCTGATAACTAATTTCATAATGAGGGAATGCCTAAGGTTGGACATAATTACCACATAGTCATGGCCTAATACCAAGTCGACCAATAATTTTTTTTCAAGGAATTATGAAAATACATGAATTTGTCTCATGATACCTACAAATGTATCGAGGAGCTATTGTGGGATCCACTCGTCACTTACTAAGTCCACTGCATTACTCATATGAAATTGTTGAAATATAACATAAAAATTCATATTAAAACTAGCATACAAAATGTCAATACTTTAGCCATAAAACATAAATGGTACAAAAATAGAACATACATTGTAAACCATATCATAACTCATTCAATAAAATATTGCAGATTTTATTATAATAAATCAACCTCAATCAATAATAATATCCATTAAAGGATGATGATATAGTTGAAAATGATCAGTAAAACTCTTTGAGTGAAATACCCCTTTTTCATGAAATCATTTAAAAGTTGCACAATTTATAAAAGATGAAATTTAAAAGTTATTTTTGAATCAAAGTGTCCCATACCACATTGAATCTTTTTAAAGTAATTAAAATTTTAAAACATTCATTTCCATATAAATAAATCCTTAAAACCATTTTGAAAACATGGACATTAATGGGAAAGATTTATAAGAGTAAATATTTAAAACATTTAAAATCATGTTTTAGTTAAATTGTTCCTTAAAAGAATAATTTTTAAATTTCTTTTATAAACCATGGACATGGATTATAAATACATCCCATAAAATACTTACACATAAACAATCTCAGATAATAATGAGATTGAGGAATTAACCCTTATCGTGCACTTTCCTTTGGTTGAGGATACATTTAACCTCTGTAAAATGACCATAGTATGTTATTAAATTATACCAGAACCATATTCATATTTATTATATCATACACGATTTATTTATGAATTTATACTAGCCATTTAATAATGATTTCCATGTTAAATTAGCATTTCAGGTAATAATCGCTTTCTTTATCATATGTGTTTTAAATTATTATTCTTGATCGTATTATTTAGATAATGATTTAAATACTACCAGAATATAAAAAATAATTTATATAAAATATATATTTAGAATATAAATATGTATAATATATAGATATATTAAATAAAAAACACCGTTTATGGAGATGGTATGCCGTACGTACACATAAACGTTGTTTCTGTTTTCATATCATATTGAATGGAAGTAAGTGAATGAGATAAATGTATATATATATATATATTTTCAGTATAATTATTATGTCATATATTACATACTTTTTAATATTATGTATTTTTATAATCATCATTGAATGGTGAATGTAGAAATGAATCTCATCGTGTCGTGGAGATGGTAAGACGTACGTACACACGAGCGATGATATCATTTACTTAATGATTAATAAGTGTGGAATTGGATGGTATATTAATTATAGAGAAACATTATCATGTTATTTTCAGTATTTATATACATATTACTCATCATTATATACATTTAAATAAGATAGAGTTGAATATAAAATTACACCACGATGTGGAGACGGTGAACTGTACGTACGCATGCATGATGACTTTATCATTAATAGGATGGATAGAATACTGAATATGGTTACACCATATTTATAATAACATCACAGTATGTAGAAGGTACTGGATTTATTATTTTGGTATGGAAATAAAAAATAAAGAGAAAGTGGAAGAAGAAAAGAACTTTGAAAGAGCTGATAAAATAATTACCTCTTCTTTGGGTGTTTCCTTTTGATTTGAACAAAATGGCTCCTTAGGTTGGATTTATGCTCAAGGAAAGGCCTATAGGATGAATTTAGGTAAGTTGGGAGGAGATTTAGGCAGGGTTTTGATGATTCAATTGGCTTTGGAGGTGTGATTTTGAGAGAAGGGGAAATAACCTTTTATAAGAGAGGTGAGGGTCTCTTTAGGAAAAGTTTGAAATATTATTTTATTATAAAATAATTTTCGGTTTCTAATGGAATAAAATTAATTTATTTAGAATATAATGTGGGTATGGGTCTAAATATTATCAAACAACAGGTTTTAGATAAGTTTAGGTCACCATATTAACCCTATATTTTAGATTTAATTCTCAGTTAAATAGTTTAACGTTTACTATGTCCTGTTGTATTATTATAATAAATGGTTAATAAACTGACTATAAAAATCCAATAGAACCACAAGTGGATAATTAATAAAATTAATATCATTATATAAGTCCTTTATCCAAAACTTAGATTTTTAGAAATATTATATCATTTAATAATATAGTATTTGTTTTAAAAACCCATTTATGTCAATTTTGACACTATTTAGTATTTGGTGTTTGTGAAAGTCATACAAGCATGATTAATTCAAAAAAAAATCATTGAATCAAACCTAACATGTCATATTAATCTAGAAAATTAGTGTATGGCATAAAAAGCCTCAATTTACATTTATTTTCATATTTATAATATCAATTATTTTAATCTTTCATTGATAAAGTAATTACTACATCATCATTGTGTCATAAATAAATTTACTTATTTAATCTATAAAAATTATAAATAAAATACAATTATGTAGGAAATATTTTTAACTTTATAATGAATATTTATAATCAAATTTATCTTATGTATAACCCTATATTAAAATGGTTTAGTTATTAAACATTGAATTTAACACTTTTAACTCTTATTTAAGTAAAATAGTAATAAATGTCCGAATCTAATATAAGAGGACTAAAAGGATCATATTTGATTCCTAAGGTTGTTTTTGGTCAAAATACACTTATCCAATAGAATTAGGACATGTGTTAGTGTAATTATAATATAATTTTTACTTTTAATTACCTTATTTATTTTTATCTGCGGTAAATAAAAGTCAAAAGTTACTATTCACCAAAAATTATTTTCATCTTATTGAACCATATTTAACTTACTGATGTAAACCACGTATATCAGATTTTTGAAAGTCAATCTACAAAAGTAGTAAAATTAAATTTTATACAAATTTGAAAATTTTCCTAGAAGGTGGGTAAAATACCCCCTTTTCATGAAATCATTTAAAAGTCACACAATTTATAAAGGATGACATTTACAAGATATTTTGGAATCAAAGAGTACCATACCACTTTGAAAATTTTTAATGTAATTAACATTTTAAAACATTCATGTCCACATAAATAAATCCTTAAAACCATTTTGAAAACATGGACATTAATGAGAAAGATTTATAAGAATAAATATTTAAAACAATTAAAATTATTTTTTAGTTAAAGAGTACCTTAAAATAATCATTTGGAAATTTATTTTATGAAATATTGGCATGGATGATAAATATTTCTCAGAAAATACTTACACATAAACAACCTTGGATAATAATGAGATTGAAGAATTAACCCTTACCTTGCACTTTCCTTTGGTTGAGGGTATGTTTAACCTCATGTATAATGACCATGATATGTTATTAAATTATAACAAAACCATATTCATATTTATTATATCATACATTATTCACTTATGACTTTATACTACCCATTTAATAATTATTTCCATGTCAAATTAACATTTCGGGTAATAATCGCTTTCTTTATCGTACGTGTTTTAACTTGTTATTCTTGATCATATCTTTTAGATCAGGATTTAAATAATTCTAGAATATAAACTAGGATTTATATATAATATATATTTAGAATATAAATATGTATAATAGGTAGATATATGAAATGTAAAACATCGTTTATGGAGACAGTAGGTCGTACATACACATAAACGATGTTTCTGTTTTCATATCACATTGAATGGAAGTAAGTGAATGATATAAGTGTAAATATATATATATATATAAATATATATATGTATCCAGTAGCACTATTGTGTCTTATATTACATACTTATTAATAATATGTATTTTTATAATCATTGTTGAATGGTGAACGTGGAAATGAATCTCATCGTGTCATAGAGACGGTAAGCCGTATGTACACACGAGTGACGATATAATTTTCTTAATGGTTAAAAACGGTGGAATTGGATGGTATATTAATTATACAGAAATATTATCTTGTTATTTTTATTATTTAAATACATATTATTCATTATTATATACATCCAAATAACATAGCGTTGAATAACAAATTACACCATGACGTGGAGACGGTAAGTCGTGCGTACACACACATGGTGACTTTATCATTAATAGGATTGATAGAATAATTAATATGGTTGTAACATATATATAATAACATCAAAGTATTTATAAGGTAATTTATTTATTATTTTGGTATGGATATAAAAAAGAAATAGAAAGTGGAAGAAGAAATTAACTTTGAAAGAGGTGATAAAATAATTACCTCTTCTTCGGGTGTTTCCTTTTGATTTGAACAAAAGGGATCCTTAAGTTGGCTTTATGATCAAGGTAAGGCTATAAGGTTTAAGTGAGGGAAGTTTGGAGGAGATTTGATTAGGTTTTGGTCGAGCCAAATTGCTTTGGAGGTGTGATTTTGAGAGAAGGGGAAGTACCCTTTTATTAGAGAGGTGAGGGTCACTTTTAGAAGAGTTTGAAATATTATTTTATTATAAAATTCTTTTTGGTTTCTAATGACTCAAAATTGATTTATTTATAATATAAGGTGGATATGGGTCGAAATAATCTCAACCAATAGGTTTTAGACAATTTTAGGTCACCATATTAACCCTATATTTTAGATTTAACTCTTAGTTAAATAGTTTAACTTTTACCATGTCCTCTTGTATTACTATAATAAATGATTAATAAACTTACTATAAAAATACAAGAGAACCCCAAATGGTTCATTAATGACACATTTATCATTATATAATTCCTTTGGATGAACCTTATATTTTTATGAATATTATATCATTTAATAATATTGTATTTTTTTAAAAACCCATTTATGTTAATTTTGAAACTATTTAGTATTTGGTTTTTTTGAAAGTCATAACAGAATAATTACTTCAAAAAAAATCATTAAATAAACCCTAACATTTCATATTATTCTATAAAATTTTTGGATGGCATAAAAGGCCTCAATTTACATTTATTTTTATATTTATAATATCAATTATTTTAATCTTTCATTGATAAAGTAATTACTACATCATCATTGTGTCATAAATAAATTTACTTATTTAATCTATAAATATTATAAATAAAATACTATTATATGGGAAATATTTTTAAATTTATAATGAATATTTATAGTCTAACTTATGTTATGTATAACCCTATATTAAAAATGGTTTAGTTATTAAACTTTGAATTTAACACCTATAACTCTTCTTAATGTAAAATAATAATAAATGTTCTAATCTAATACAAGTGGACCAAAAGGATCATATGTTATTCCTAAGGTTGGTTTTGGTCTAAATACACTTATCCAATAGAATTTGGACATGTGTTAGGGTAATTATAATATCATTTTTATCTTTAATTACTATATTTACTTTTAACAGTGGTAAATAAAAGTCAAAAGTTTCTATTCACCAAAAATTATTTTCATCTTATTGAACCATATTTTACTTACTGATGTCAACCGTGTCTATCAGATTTTAGAAATTCAATTCACAGATGCAGTAAAATTACGTTTTATGGAAATTTGTAAATGTGCCTAGAAGGTGGGTAAAAGACGGTAAAAAGTTTAATAAACTTTTATACATCTAATATTATTATAAAATGGATCCAATGAATTAAATTTAACTTAAATAGGTATTATGTATCAATTTTGACTTAAAATAAATAATAATTTAAATAAAAATTCGGTTTTAAATAATAACGCAGTGTTTTTCACTATTCATAAACAATTGAAGGTTTTTAGAAAAATACCAAAAATTCACTTTAAGCTAATTTTGATATTCTAAATTAAATAGTTAAGTCTATTTTTACAAATTAAAAACATAGAAGTTTTAATTATTAATTTAAAATTAATTCCCGTTGTAAAACCACAAGTGAGTTTTTTTAAAAGTAAAAACTATCAAAAGATTGACATTTTTTTATGTCCAATTTAACTGTTCAATTACTTATAATGACCTACACTGTATTAAATGATAAAAATATAATCTAATTATACTTAAAAACCATTCAAATGTATAATTTAACACTATAAATTATTTTTTTATTAAAAAATTTGTTTTCAATTACAATTTAGCATCTTTTACTATTCATCAAAATATAAAAGTTATCAGAAAAGTACCAAAAATTTATTAAAAATAATTTTTTATGTCTCTCTTCTAAATAAGAATTTAATTTCATTAAATTTAATATATAAAAGTGTCAAATATTGGTTTTAAAAAGGTTTCTCCATTAAAAGGTGGTAAAATTTCATTTTTTAAAAAATAATTCTTTTATCTGAAAAAATAAATTTGTTCTTATATTCTGTCTAAGAAATACATAATTTGGATTATAAAATTATATGGATTATATAAAATTTAAAATTCAGTTAATACTATTAATAACCTCTTTTTTAATGGCTAGTTTGGTAAGTCATGGTGCGCTCGAACTCGGTGTTACGTGTAGCACAAGTTATTTAATTATTTTGAAGAGATGACATACTATGAAATATTGGGGTTACAAGTTAACACACAAAATGATGATGATAATGAAATATTATTAAATAATGAGTGATAAAATAGTATAAGTAAAGAATTTATGGTATTATAAGTATGAATATGAATCTAGAATAGAATTATAATAAATTTAAATTTATTACACTGGTGGTTAAAATCACTTACGAAGAAAGTCATAACTAAGGTAAGGGTTTTATGCTATAATATCACTGTTTACTAGGATTTTTCATGATTAAATTTCCTACGATGAAATTATATGATATTTCTCTCATAAATATAATTTATTTTATTATCCTTTGGTTATTTCTAGAGATTAAAATTTTTTCCTTTCATTTATCTCTCTCTAAGTACTCAAAAGTATGAAAGTATATTTTTAGGAAAACTGACTTTGTTTCTCTATTCGGTTTGAAATACTTTTCTTCCATGTCTATATTTTCGTTAAAATCTTTCCAATAATTTTTATACTATTACATAATTATTAATTAAATTCATTTTACCCATTTTTAATTTCTATAAAAAGTTTTAAAAGGAATATTTTTTTTTCAGAATGTGGTACTTTTTACCAAAGGTGTGAATGAAATCTTTTTAATGTATATTGCACAAATGAATTTTCCTACCATCATGAACACTCTTTTCTTGGAAGATTCATTTAAAATTTTCCATGGTTATTTTCAAATAAAATGTTTTTCCTAATATCCTAAAAAAATTTATATTTTAAATAAGTGATTTCTAAATAAAAAGAGTATTCACCTCAAGAAATATTCCAGTGATATTTTAAAGGTGATTTCATCTATGAAAACATTCATTGATGTTACTTATTCTTCACTAGGTATATGATCTGATGGTACCATATTTATTCTTTTTCAAAATGGTTTATTATTATGATGATTAAATATTGATGAGTCCCATTTTCTTTTCCTTGGGTTAAGCTATAACTACATGATAAATGTTTTCATGATCTTTTGGAACACATATGAATGTATTATGATTATATGACAATTGGTTCCATTATATCCCTCCAATTAATTGGATAATTATTAATGGTTTATGATCTAAAAGGATACGTGATTACTTTTCCCAATCCCAAAAGAGGGTACATGGGCAGTTATCCCAAAGCCGATGAAGGTACAAAGGTGGTTAGCCCAAACATAACATGTGATGCTTGTCTTGGAAGGTAGCCTTGACATAATATTTATATAATTATGAATATTACACACTTTATGCCACTCTCTTATGAAATATTTATTTATGATATGATCACATGGATTATGATATTTTATTCTTCTATGATTCATGTCTTATGAATTGTCAAAAACTTATTCCATGATTATGATCTATGGATTGTTGGTTATGATTTTTATGTGTTAAGATCATATTTTCATCCAGAAAATAGAAATGGCGATGATGCCACAGATCCTGAATTCTATTTTTTGCTGTTCCGAACCCACAAACCACCTATCCATAAAGTCCTGCGTGGAAGTACAAGCTATATTTAAAAAACCCCCAATTTCCCATCTCCGACCATAGGCTGTCAGCCCATTCACTCTTAATAAACAGATAAAAGATCGACTCCGGATGTGGGTTTTTATAGCATTAGTAACGCGAGGCCAAAGAAATCCCTTTCTTCTGAACATTGTCCTCCGTAGGTAGAGCTTGGTTGCACACCCTCCATACTAAGAATTTCATATTTGGAGGAACCTCCTTGCACCATAACTAATCGATTGATATATCCCATATTTAACCTTATCAAGCATCTGTGTTCACTCTTTATTTTGTTTCCATTACCTATGTTATAAACAAAGGTTTTGAGTAGGGAATGAATAAGAAGTATAATTTATGAGAAGAACGTTATGAGAGATATTGAATATATTTAATGAAATAATCTTATTATATATCTAGTATTCAAAGACACTAAAACTTTATAGTTCTAAGTCATGTATTATTTTGAGATACATTGAATATTCATATAAAATGATGTAATATTTATATATGTAATGTTTGGGTCACCTCAGTTGGTATCGGAGTAAGGTTTAGTTATTTTGGGAGATTAATATTAGATAATTATTTTTAAAACCCTAGGGATAATTCTACGTATATGATAAAATCATGAAGATTTATTAAAATAAATATTTCATGGTTTTACTAACAAATAAATCCATGTCTGAATATTAGAAATTGGTTGTACCTATAGAACAGAATCACCTAGGGGTAAAAACTCTAAAAATCGAAAATTGGGAATTAACTTGATTGTCACTAGTTCATGATGAGTGATCCCAAGACTATACACCTAGATAGACACTCCTAGGGGATATGCTTGGGTTAATTCATATTTTATTTATAAACCATTATAAAGGATTTGAATAGATAATGATCATGGATAACCTAATTTAAACCTAAGGAATCATATATTGAAAATTAGGTGTCATTGTTTAGACATCCTATGAATGTTTTTCATGATTATATGACTTATAAATATGATGATTATTATTAAAAATAATTTTTGGTTTTACTCAACGGATGGTGTCAGGGGGAATCATGTTAATTTTGAATGTGATAGACAATGAAATGATTATCTTGTGGAGAAACTGAATGTTATGGGAGTTGGAATAAAAAATCTTGTTTCCATGAGTACACAACTTTCTCCAGCTATGAATCATTATGAGCTTCCAAATGAGAAAAGGAGGGAACATCATACTATTGATTCCTCTATGATTCAATATATACCTTCTTTTGGAGAGTTTATTAATCCACTAATTATTGAAAAATGGACCAGTA
This sequence comes from Viscum album, assembly GCA_963277665.1. Classification (NCBI taxonomy): domain Eukaryota; kingdom Viridiplantae; phylum Streptophyta; class Magnoliopsida; order Santalales; family Viscaceae; genus Viscum; species Viscum album. The sequence continues at coordinate 227,610,469 of OY728129.1, read as the reverse complement.
CCATTGAAAATATATTTTCTATTCTACAATGATGGGATCATAGAAAAGTTATTTTGGTTGTTTATCATTTGGAAGGAAAATCAGGTAAATGGTGGAATCTTATTAAGAATACAATGAAATAAGAAGAAATTGAATCTATAGATTGGGATGAGTTTAGGAGGTTAATTTTAGTAAGTACTTTCCTAATATTCTTTTTATAATAATTAATAAGTATTTAGTTGGGATAAATAAGAGGGATTATGAATCCATTAGTTCATATGAGGAAAATTCTACAAAACATGTGAGGTATGCTTCGAGAATTATCATCGAACCTGAAAGTAATATTGACCGATTCTTTGGTGGCTTAAAACTAAGTCTCAAAAGGGCATTAACCATAAGTGACTTCAATAGTTATGAATAAACCATTTGATGCACTCTTAAGTTATAAATAAAGACTAGAGTTACCCATCAATCTCATGGTTTTGATAAGTAAAGTAAGATGAAATTTAAAGGAAATTATAATAATAAAAATCATGTAGAGAAGAAGATAAGTCTTCCTTTTTGCTAGAATCATGGAAAGATAAATTTATTAAATTATACTAAGGGGACTATTAAATTATTTAAGTGTGGAAAGAAAGGTCATCATATAATTGAATTTCAAATTTATGGGAAAAAGTTATCTAATGATGTGAATGGAGAGAAAGCTCTATAGAATACACTACCCACACTCTAGTTTCTAAAATTCAAGGAGTATAGAAATTATGTTAATAATTTTACAAATATAAGAGTTAATTAGGATGATTGATTTCAAAAACTTTTTAACCCAAAATAAAAATGGAAATATCATATGATCACTTTTCCTGATGTGGTTTTCAATAATAAGTGGTGAAAGCTATTCTTACCATCCGCTCAAGAATTGATAATGTCTTATTGGATTATGGATATACCCACTATTTTATATATGAAGATTTTTATAAGGTTATCACATTACCACCTCAGTGATTAGATTCTAAATTAGAAGTGAAAATTCCCAATGGTATGATGATCACATCTCAAGCCTAATATTCTTCTCTAATTAAAGTTTGTAGGAATGTGATTCCTACAAATCTTACCATTCTCCCTCTAGTTATTTTTTTGTGATTTTTGGAATGGATTGAATCTCTCAATATTGATACCATATAAATTTCCAAGTAATGGAAGTCACATTTCATATTTCTAATGAACATGTGATCATTTATTGGTGATAGGATGAATATAAGATTCCAATGGAAACTATTTCCATTTTATGGGTCATGATTCCTATTAATAAGGGGTATTTATCTCATATGGTTGGGAAGAAACTTAATATTGAAGATATTCCTATTATATAAGAGTTTTATGATGTATTTATGGAAGAGTTACCAATTATTCCAATGAATTATAAAGTTGAGTTTTCAATAGAACTCATAATTGGTGATACAACTATTTAAAAGAATCTGTATAGAATAGACCTGATTGAGTTGAAATAATTAAAGAAGAAACTATCAAAGAATATTTATTAGGTATTCATTCATCTAAGTGTGTCACCATGGGGTGGACCTATTATTTTTTGTTAAGAATAAAGATGGATCAATGTGACTCTATATTGATTATCACGAACTTAATAAGATCATGATAAAAAACAAGTATCCTCTCCACATTTTCCCATTATGAATCATCTTATTATTTATAAATTTAGAATAAAAATGAGTAAAATATTACCACATTCAGACATAAAATCTTCCTTTAATATCAATATCATTATATCCTTATGCAAAATCACTTTTAATATCATTCAAATATTTCCGCAATATTTTAATTTAATCCTCCTTAAGACTCAAATTATTCTTAACACTTTCATTATTTGAACTTCCCTAAAACCTGTAAACTCTTTTCCATGTATACATTATCACACACAATAACATTATGGTGTGAAGTCTCATCTCATGGTGTAATATCCTTCTTTCAATCTCAACACTAATTTTGTCTTGAATCATAACTTAAAACATTAAGTATCATGTTGTGTAATCACTAAATAAAAGTAAATAATCATATTATTTAATATTTTGTTCCAACTTTTTAATCTTACATAACCTTATGAAATATCTAACACATTACTTGATATACTCAAGTTACTCTGATGTACCATTAGAATTTATCTTACATGATCCAGAATGCTTCTTACATATTATTTAAAATCTTTAACTTTCACAAGAAAAATTGATTCTTACATATTCTTTGGAATCTTGAATTTACTCTTATACGTGAATTGAAACATTGGAGTTAATCTTACATATAACCTGATTAATCATTCATACAGTTTGAGTTATTTTTACATACCTTAGTGTGAACTCAAGGTTATTATTTCATATCCCAGTACTTTACCAATCTTTCTCTCATGGGGTCCCACATATGATATGGGAGATATGATGTATCAAGGGATTAATATTATGAATCATCAGTGAGATGTTACATGTCATAGATTAAACTTTATAGTACTTCACCGATTCTACTCCTGAGAAATATTTTGCATGCCTTTTCCAATTTTATTCTTTCTCTAGGATATTACATATGATCTTTATATCAACTTAAAATTTTTCAAATCAACTCAAAAATACTTAAAAACATCTCTATCAACTTCAATTCACTTTAAATTTCTTTATGAAATCTTCAAATCATCATTAACTGTATTAGATTATTCCTAAAGATCTTATAGTATTTAATAACTTGTTTTTTAGTATTTAGTTCAACTAAAAAACAAAAATTTCAATAAATATTCAACTATCTAAATTTTATCTCTTATTTTTTTATGATTATTTGTAGATCTCTATGTATTCATTAATGAACAAAACACTCGTATTAGATAAATTGAAAGTTATATCCTTTGCACATCATCATCATCCAAGTTTAACTTCCATATATACAACAACCTTCATGATTGATATCATAAGGATGGTTCCTCATAACTTACTCATCAACACAGAAGCTCATCAATATCATTCTCTACCAAATTAATTCTTCTTCATAGAGACATATCATTCATCCATATCCATATTCCATGGAACTCTTCTCAGTATCTCATCTTTATGACCCAATATACTTACATCAATTCCCAGAAAACATGAAATATTTATCATCAAGAGTAATATTATACAGATATTGAACCACCTTGATAACTATATATCTTTATCACCCCATTATCTTACTCAAAATTTCTATATATATTATGCACATGAACCTCCAAGAAGCAACAATGACTTAAAATTATTTTCCACATGAATAATGAAAACAACTCACTCACCTTCTATATTATCCTTCCATATTTTTCAATAGATAAATATATATTTTGTAGCATTAAAATTGATAAAAAAACATTAAATTGTCATTATTAACTCCAAATTTTATTCAATTCTTACCCCTTATGACAAGTTTCTATTAGCATGTATCAAACCTAAGGGTACTTCAATATCTAATCTCTAATGTGTTCTTTAGTATTTATCAACCTAGTATATATTGAAATCCTTTCTTATGTACTTTAGTTATCATCCAAATTCTCTTCTCAACATATATTGACATCATTGCTTATCTAAAGTGCTTATTGACAACAAATAGAACACATCGTCATCTAAGGGACCAAAAAATCCCCTTTGGATTTTTTTATCAATACCCATAATGAAAATTCATATCAATATTTCTTAAATAATTTCAAAATTTTCCTCACCCTTACTAAGGGTAAATATAAATTCTAAAATCATATATAAATTATTAATTAATTAAATCTAATTCTACTTGATTAATTTACAGTGTAGAAAATAAGAGTGACTAATCAACTTCCCAACACTATATTTTCAAAACTATCTTTTCCAAAAATATATTTTCAATATTTGTAATAAAATAGACTTATCAAAGAGTTACATTGAATATTTTGGGTGTTGGAGGTGTTAAGATAAGTTTTAATCGAAGGTAAAGTAATTTTGAGTTGAATTTTCAACCAGAAGGGTGCATCATGCCATGGCCTAGTAAATTGCGGCATGATGAGTTGGCCATTAGAGAAGGGTTGCTATAGTCTGGTGTGTTTCATTGTGAGGGTTAAGCTTATGATATTAGGTGAATGTTGTGGTTTGAATATGAGACCATGAGAATAGGGTGCCTTTCTGTCTAACTATGAGAAGTGTGTCAAAACATGGTGCTTGTTGTGGCATGAGGTTCATTGGGTTAATCTTTTGTAATGTTTGTTTTTCCATGATCATTAAAGATGTAGCATGGTGAGTTTTGAGTAAATTTTGGTTAATTTTATGTGGGGATATTAAAACATGGATCTAATCACTATGCATTGAAGCCTTGGGTGGTTCATTTTATTGGTTCTATCATTTGGGGTTAACTGTGTTGTGGCCCTTGAGCTGCATTATGGATTTAGTGTAGTTCCCAGTTAGGACCCAAATATCATTGAGAGGGAGAGGGGGTGAATTAGTGATATAAATTTTCTTTTCTATGTTTCATTTTTTTGGAAATAGTCTTCGCCCCCTGTTAAATATTTTCTTCCCTGATAAACACATACAACCACATGAACACAAGATTTACAAGGTTCACTGCTCAACTTGAGTAGCTATGTCCTTGGTATGGTATGGAAACAATCCAGTACCACACAATCCAATAGAAAACAATACTTTTATATGGAATACAATGAGTAGTATATTACCTTATACTCGTGTAACACTTTGAAAACAATCCAATAGTGCGTGTGCTCCCTCTTAGCACAAATAGGGTAATGTAATGATTTTGTGCTTCTTAATGAACTTTAAAAAATCAAATATTTCAAAACAATTCATTACTTTCCTACCCAGAAGCTGGTAAGAACCTCTTGGTGCAAACAACTTGCATTCCAATCCCTACTTGCGCACCTCCCTACTTGCACGCCACTCTGCTTGCACGCCTCCCTACTTGTACGCCTCTGCTTATATGCCACCCTACTTGTGCGACGCCCTGCTTGGGCACCACCCTACTTTCACACCTTCCTACTTGCGCACCAAACACTACTTCCACACCACTATTGTGCACAACTCACAATTCTTTCACCACTTCAGGATTATACACAAAACACTTCTTTCAGACCAATCCCCGCTTGTGCGCAAATTATAACTTGTGTGCCACTTCTACTTGTGTGCCACTTTTGTGCATAACACACAAATTGTGCGGCACTTTAGCTTGCACGAAACTTTATACCACTTGCACGATCAGAGCTCAAATATTCTCTTAAGTGTTGAGCATTAAAAAATGAGGAGGCTAGTCATCTATTTATAGTCATTTTGGTGACTTGCACACCACATACACTTGCACACCATTCCTACTTGTGTGCCACTTCGTCACTTGTGCGCCGCTCGATCACTTGCACGCCGCTCTATCACTTGCACGTCACTTTATTTCCTTTTTCATATTTTGATGTGTTTATATTGAAATATTTCTTACACGCAACATAAACTTGCGCGCCACTGATACTTGCACGCCAATCATGAATTTGCACGCCACTTTATTTTCTTTGTCATAGTTTGACGTGGTGATCTTGAAATATGACTTTCACAAAACCAACAATTGTGCACCACTTATACTTGAACGCCACACTTTTGCGCCATTTATACTTGTTCATCACTTTCTTTCCTTTTTCATATTTTGATGTGTTGAGGTTGAAATATGACTTGCGCACAACATACAATTTCTTGCCACTTATACTTGCATGCCACACTTGCACGCCACTTATATTTGCGCACCACATTCTTTCCTTTTCCAAAAAAACTTCTTTAATCCCCTATCCATCATAAGGATTTCATCACAATTTCTTCAAACTTATTATATTTGTGAAATACAGATCATCATATCATATTCATAGTTACAATGGGAAGTATTGTAACTTCCCTATCTTCAATCAACCACTTATACAAAGTGAACTGATTTCCTTTCTTTTCAAACTTCCTTAACAAAAAAATACAATACCTGAAAAGTATATTCTTCATAATTAGTTTGGTTCGAACATTTAGTCTAGGGTGGATTGGGTTTGAGGAATAAACTCAAATTATACACCATAATTTATGATGGTTCAAACATTATGGAATGACCACCATGATTTCACTATGATATTCATTTAATGAATTTGTTTCAAAGTAGTTTGAATGTGTGATTATTGGTAGAGATAAGGGGGAATTGTAATGTTATTTCTATAGATTTTTTTGACTCACCACCACTGTGGCATAACCTTGTTCATCACATCGAGATGGTTATGTTTTCATTTATATTATAAATAATGGTTCTCTTTAGAATTATATTCAATTAATTCAGCTTCACTCAACCCTTAGAAATTAATGTTCTCTTTTTGATTACTCTAGATACCCAAGTCTAATCCTTATTCCTTGGATTGGTGAAATAAAATCTTCCTTGACTCGTCATGATTCTATATTCTCTTTTCTTCTTTATTTCCTAGTTCTAAATTATTAATGGCTTTTTTAGTGGTTGTACTTGGTTTTTATGGGTTTTGATTAATTTATTTAAAAGGATATGATGTGTAATAGGTTGCTAGAAGAATATTTTGATATTATATTTAGTTTTATTTATTTCTTTTGGTGTGATTATCCTCAAGATTTATTAATATGATGGATTTATAAACTCCTTTTCTATATCATAGAATGAAATGTTTGATTAAATTAAAATGATTTCCTCTAATAAACTTCATTATATTATTTATGATTTTTTGATTGGTTATAATTTCTTACATTTTCATGGTTTCCTCATTAATTGGTGGGGTTAAGAATATTACCATAAGTAAATATAACAAATTGAATGAGGTTCTAGGATGGGAAAAGTTAAACATATTTATTTGGTTTCTTATTATTTCATTTTTGTGATATTTGATTTAGTATTAAGTAAGAGAAAATTATTTATTTATTTCTTGGAGTGTATAATTCATATTAAACCCATAACTAAAGTTAAATATAGAGATGATAATAAAGAATATAAGAGGATATAATTGATGTTGAATTTGAAATGATAAACAAGTGAAGAGTTAACAATTAGGGATATCAGGTTATTATTGGGTATAAATGGAATTGTGTCCCAATTAAAATATATTTTAGAGTCTTATTATATATTTTATCTTTGGGTTTTATGGTTTTAGGAACTTTTCCTCCTATTGGTTCGATCGGGTTGTTCGGTCAGGGGTTATTGTAGTATTAAAGTGATTGTGGGAGTTTCTATCTTGTTGATTTTTACTTTTAATGGATGTGATTTATAGAGAGTTTTTACTAGATATTGATGCACTTTTATTCCTATTTTATTAAAACTATCATGGACTATGTATTGATCTATGAAGTGTGTACTTACTGGGAATGAGAGAGGAATTAGAAGGAAAAGTTGAGTCAATTAAGAGGTGAAGCTATAAAGGGTTTATATTGAACTGTTTTCTTTATTTCTATTATTAACATAGTTAATATAGTTGGTCTAGGGGAGATTTTGTTTTTTAATATAATAATAGAATTTTAATGTTTATTTTTTTGAGTATGGGGTGGTACTAAATGAAAGGTAATAGATTAACATTAAGTATGAATCAGAATGAACCTATTATGTAGCATGGTGATTAATAGCTTGTGGTAACTAAAATAGATCACAAAATGGAAGTAGTTAATATTGAATAAACATATAAGAATAAATATGGTAAAATAATGAAAATGTATTCGATGATGTTTTCGTCATTTCTTGTTTATTGGATTATGTTATCAATATTTCTTGGTTCTTGGAAGTGGTGGTTTGATTATGTTTCATGTTCCTTACTATTGCTATGTTATTTTTTGATCTCTATGTTGAGGAATGGTGTGGTGATAAAGGAAGAATGGTGGTATATAATGGTATGTATTTTCTCAAGTTCATGAAATATAGGTTTTCATGGATCATGGTTTTGGTATATATATGAGCTATAATGGCTTGAATTTACAGTATATATAGGCTAACATACGTGGTTTTATAGTTTGATGAATGGTGGGGGACGCACCTATAATTAGGAGGAAAAAATGTTGGTGTCATCCATGTTAATGTTACCCTACCAATATATGGTTGTGATATATGAGTATACAGTGATATGTTACATAGAGATGGATTTGTGGTTGTAGATGTGATGTTGTAGTATAGTGTGATGAATGGATTGAGGTGTTAAAAAGTGGTTGTCGTTGTATTGTGGTATTCATTTCACTATCCCTCTATTGGTTAGTTTGTGAGGGGATGCACTATTGTAGATTGATACCTAATTGTGAGTTGAAGCAGCCACTAAACTGAAAGGTAATAGTGGCGATCAATTTCCATTTCCTTTTGTCTTATTTGGTTTTGGTGGTGGTTATGAGAAATTGAGATATTACCTTATTGTTGGTATTGTTTTATATTTATAATATTTATAAATTTTAGTCATTGGAAATAAGTGGTTTGGGATTTGAGGTTGTGGTTGGAAGTTGAAGTTGATGTTGTGAGGAGACCCAAGATAAGTAAGCACACTTATTTCATTATTTTATATGAATAATAATTCCATTAAAAAATAGTCACATAAAATAATGAATTGAAGGTTTAGTGTCTTGGAGTATTAGCTATATAAAAAACTTATTGTACAAAACTTGTGAATAGTTCCCTATAATAAAACCATGCTAGAATCTTTCCATACTTTTTATAGGTTATTCTCATCTTCATAACCTGGGAAATGGAAACATAAGAAAGGGGTGATCTCAAAAACTAAGTAAGGGAAAAACTCAAAAAAATTTCATTAAGGGTTATATTATATTCTTATGAGAAAAAATTAGTAGGGAGAAATATCTTATTAAAAAGAATATGGAACAATAATAGTTGTCCATAATCCATGATAACAAGATATGTAATCTCAAAAGAGCAAGAATATAACATGGTATAAAGGCTTGGAGAAACTAGATAATAAATATGAGTAATGTATCATAATCATAACCATAAAGATATGGAATTTCATGGAAATTAATCATAAAAGTAAACCATGACACTAACATAGGCATAAAAATCATAAAATAATGGAGCAGGGATCATCACCCATTTCCCATAACATGGTGGATCAGTCATCACTACTTAATTCCCATATTGGAGTGATAATTAATGCTCAATTCCCATAATTATCTCATGAGATATAAATCCGTAACCAATGAACTAGAGGGAAATATAGGAACCCACCTTTCATCATCCATACATATACGCGCCACTTGAAAAAAATATTTAATCACATTATAAATAACCCATGGAAAGAAAAATGGGTTTTGCAACATTTCTAGATGGTATCATCAAAATTGACCTCAATAATGTAAATAGTTGATACCCACAAAAAAATCACCCTAAAATATTATTTCACAATAACATTTATATGGTGGTTTATATGGTTCTAGGCACATCAGAAGCAACCTATGATGGTATGAACAAATCGTATTTTATTCATAAATCACATGTAATTGTTGATTTACATGATCAAAACATCATTTACAATGAAAATAGTATATTAATTGATGAAATTAAAATGTAAAACCATGGGAGAAGGATATTCACAAGTAATTTATAATTAATTTATAAGAAGATATAGAATTACATTAACTCATAATTTTCTCTTCATTGATGATCAGTGGAATAGATCTCATTTCACCATCATTATTCTATAGGATTCAAGTGAAGAATACCTCTAGAAGTGATCCACATGTGCACCAAAATCTCAAAAAAATGCCACATAATCACCGGGTTCTAGTACGACTAATCCTAACTGCTTTCGTTGTTCATGGTTAACCATAGTAGAATTCTTCTCAAGAGAGGAAGAACTCTTGATGATATCTTGTTGGCTTGAGAGAGGTGGGGAGGAGAGAACTCTATATACCTTGATCTCTCTCTATATCTTGAGAGAGTCTCACTCTATCCATTGTTCACACCAATTGTGATTTAGTAAATAGATGTAATTTGATATTTAATTGGTATGTTTAGGGTTGGAAAATCACACACAAGCCCTTTCACAATTCCATAATTCTTAGTTGACACCATGTCCAATAATAATAATATAAATATTATTATTAAATTATCAACTTGTGAAATGAATAAAGAATATAAATAAATATCATTTATATCATTTTCAATTGGACTATTGAACTTGGTCCTCTTTCCCACATCCATATTTACCGATCCTTGAATAATGACTATTTATTTAATAAATAAATATCACTACATTATTCATCTATAAATTAATAAATATTATATTCTTCAAACTTGAAAACAAATATTTATTATTATTTATCTCAATTATTCTTTCAAATAACTTTTTGATTAAATTACGGTGATCAACCTATAAATATTATTTATTCTAACTTGTTAAATTAAATACTAGAATTTAAATGAGATTATGGACACACTTAGTGTGTGACCATTTTGGATACATTCTTAGTGGCATTATTCATAACTTTCTAAAATCCAATGTTAGTGTCTAGTAACACGCCAAAAAAACTATAGAGAAAATAGTTAACATCGAAATGATGTCCAAACACTATTGACACTTTGTTTTCTCAAGGGTGATTAAAAGATTATGAAGATCACCTTGAGCATGTTAAAGCGACAAAGGTCACCAATAAGAATCAAAGGGACTTTCCCAAGCCATCATGAACCCACTCCCCCGTGCATAAGAAGGCTCGCGCAGCCCCCTGTGTGGCACTGAAAGTCAAGACACCCCTATGCAAGATACCTATTCTCGAGACCTACGCAGGAAAACTCTTTTGACCATGGTTTTATATTCTTCTATAAATAGGACCATTAAGATCCTCATTTGCATGAATAGAACACTAGAAGAATCTCCTATGTTCTGGTTACATAACCCCTTTACTTAGATCTCCAAAAAAATCCTCAGTTTGCTCTCCAAAATCCAAGAGAAGAGATAATTGAGGGGGATAAGTGAGATCAAAGTCCCTTTAAGGTCTGAAACACTAGACACACATATAAGGAACCCTTCTACCCTAGTGAACAACCACCTACGCAAGGACCCTTCTCTAACCAAGGACCTGCATGAGACCCATCTTGGGACACCTAAGGAGGCCCATAGTAACTAGGCTAAAGCCTCTTCTATGTGTTTTTCCTAGGTGATACATTTCTCAAGGCATACCCAGCTCATGCAGGCCTATACCCCTCTACATGAAGCACCTAAAGTTCATCCTAGACCCTTTATGAGGCACCTTTTCTCTCTAATACCGGACCTGTGTGATCCCCCCTTCAAGTACTCTTCTAAGCCATCAATTACAGGGATCCTCTTCCTTTGGATCCCTTGTCTAAGTGGGACCAAATTAAAAACTCCACCAAAATATCTTGACTTGAAAAAATACAAGAATAGGCATACCAACGTGTCTCGAATTTGGATATGCATTCATATGGTTAGAGATTTCCCAAACTTGTCCTACCTGATGGTTTGGGTCCTTGGGGTGCATGTGGATGTTCATTACTATATTCAAGAGGACCCCAACCCTAGGGGTGGTGAAAGGGAACTCCCAGTATCATATACTGGGGTTAGGACAGTGTCCTTCATTAGTATTCTCTAAGACCCAGATCCACTAGTTCTTGGAAGAGAGGGTGAGGATCATTCTTGCCTTTCCCTTCGATAGGGAATAATATTCTCCTCTTCTGTCGAGGAACCATTTTTAGGGCATCCCCATTAGAGTGATCCCATATCCTTTCTTATAGGACCTCTCCGACTTCTTTCCTTCATCTCCATAACCATGGGCCATAGTTGGATAACACAATAAATGTGATTATACTGGTTACCAAAATAAAAGGGGATATGGACACTTAAAATCCATTTCTCTCTCCCTTTGGGTCCATGGTATAATGACAGGAGGGAAGTGACATACCCACGACCTCTTCCACCTATGGAAGAAGGGTTGTCTAGTTTATTGGATCTTTTGTTTCCTCTTGTTTCTGAAACAAAGTATGAGTCACATGGGATTAGAGGTTTGTGGTGATCATGATGTCTATGCGATCCTGAAAACCAAGGGAATCATTCCAAGTGTAAGTCCCAAATGAACTTATGGGCCTCCTAATTAGTATAAGACCCAAAATATTATCAAGGGAATACTCCTAAAGAATAAGCCCCAATCATAGACTCCATTCACTAGGGAATTCTCCTCAAGAGTAAGCACCAGAATCCAAACTTTGAGCTTCTTAATCAGTAGAATCCCTAATCATATCACCATACTCATCCATGGTCCTCCACCCTTTGGTGTAAGCCCTAAATAAGACTCTAAATCACTAAGAGAAGATACATACCTCATGTAACCTTTTACAGGAAATCCTTTTTAGAAATCCAAAACCAAACCAAATAAGAAAATACATTTAAGGAATAATCCACAACTTAATCCTCTCAATGGGATATACTTCCCTACAAGATGAACCTAAAGGCCTCAATAGGAATAGGTCCTCACAACCAAACTACGTGAGATTTAAATCCCATAAAAATGGGATGTAAGTTCCCATTTAGTGTATTGTATCCCTGATAGGGGGAAGGGTGAATCAATGATACTATTTTTCTTTTATGTTTTCTTTCAATTGAAACAACCTTCGCCTCCTATTAAAGATTTAATTTCCCACTGAAACCAAAACAAACACACATTCATAGAAACAAAGGTATTTATAAGGTTCACTATTCAATACTAATAGCTACGTCTTTGGTATGGTTTGGAGCTAATCCAATACCATACAATCCACTAGAAAAAAATACTTTGATTACAAAAAGTAAGATATGCCCTTTCACTCATGTAGCACTTTGAAGACAATCCAAAAGTGAGTGTGAACCCTCTTACCATAAATAGGTTAATAAAATTGTTATGTAAAGACTCATGTTACATGAACTTCTTTTCAATTCAACAAGTGTATTCAATTGAAATAAAATTCTTCAATTAATTACCTAGAAGAAAGGTAAGAACCTCCTCGACTTTTTGCTGAAAAGTAAATCCGATTTTTCTGGGTTTGATTTTCCCAGTCCAATTCTCTGAGTATGATTCTTCCAACACAATTATACAAATCCAATTTTCTAGATAGAAATAAATACAAATTAATCGACGCTAATTCAATCCCCAAGTATGATAAAACTTAGTATGACACTTCCTCAGTCCAAAAATCATCAATACAGAAATACCCAATATGAAAATCCCGTTTTGATTAATTCATACTGATACCAACATCATTTGAATAAAATTGACAAGCTGAATACGATGATCTACTGAGTAAGATGATTATCTGAATACAATCTTTACAATCTTGTCTCTTCTCTTTCACCTCTCTGTCAGAACAACTTCATTACAAGATCAATATAAAGACTTCTTCTTCTCTCTAGAAAATCGGAGTTTCTCTCTCTACTACTATGAATATTACTCCATCATCAGTCAAGAACAACATATTTTTTCACCTTTTATAGGTGAACTTCTAGGGTTTTGATGGGAAACCCAAAAACCATTCCCGCTCACACAAATTCACCCAAAATGAAATTTCTCCTGAAATCTTGGAATTCATTTTGACTTCGTCTACTCTTCTCAAAGCATCTCGATTTATCTTCAAATTTAACCTATTCTTCTCCAGACTCCAATTTCAGATGTTAGTATGATTAAAATTGATGAGAAATACATGGGGCCAATCATCTAAGTATAATTGTCTCAATAAGATTACTGAATATGATTCTCAGAATTGATTTGAATCAAAATATTGTATTTGAAAGTTAAACCCCCCTCGAAAAATCATTCAGTAATCTCTTTTCTTCACACAACTCATCCAAAGAAAGTAATTCAACCCTTTTGAAATGGTTGACTACATTGTTGATCATCCTCTTCACTTCTTCTCTTGACACACTTGAAAACCTCACTTCATTCAAAAACCTATGTTTGAATCATGAAATCCTTCACGACTTTGAATTCATTGAGGATCATCTTTAACATCATCTGAATTCAATTGGAAAGTATTTTAAAATTACATTAATTACTGGTTCATTATTTTCATCTCAACCCATGTATAATTTTTTTTGAATACAACTATTCTGGAAATGGTCATCCTGGGTACGATTATTCTAATATCAATCATTTTGATGTTGATCATCCTAATATTGATCTTTCTTCCTTCCTGAGCTTAAATATGATTATCCTAATATCAATATTTAAGTGATGGGGTAGAAAGAAAACCAAATTCTATTGTGAATTGATACCATTTTTTCGATTAATATCGTATTTTTGATCAATACCACCTTTTTGACCAATACCACCTTTCAATCAATATCACCTTTTCAATCAATCTGGGTACTATTATCCCAATTTCTATCTTTAAGTAAGAGGTTTATGGAAGAAAATTCTATAGTAAATCAGCACCAGTATATCAATCGGTACCAATTTTTAAAACAACACCTCCTTTTAAAACATCATATCCTTTTAAAATAAAACCTCTTTTTAAAACAACAACTTCTTTTAAATCGGCACCTCCATTTCTTTCACTCCCCATTTCTTCCATCAAGATTGCATCAAGAGTTCTCAATTAAAATTATGATTTATATGAAATAAAAATCAGCGAATCATCATAAAATTTAAAAACACCATAGTCATAATGACTCTGATTGTCCATCAAAACAACCACTTCTTTCATACTGGATCCAGATTGAATCCGATCAATTCCTCAATACAATCTTTTCCTATACCGAACCTCGTTACGATATTTTCTAATACCATACCTCATTATGATATTTTCCAATACCATACCTTTTTATAATCCTTTCCAATACTAGACCCTCATTACGATGGACTTTCACAATGAGTATAATTATTTTCAAAATATGATTCTGATTTTTATCAATACCATGAGTCTTATTTTTATCAATACCAGACCCAAACATCATCTTTGTCAATATAACTTCTTTCTTTTAGGATATTTATCAATTGAAAACAAATATAAACAAAACACATCTTGGGACTAACAATATTCCCCTTTGTATTTATTGTCAATACCAACTTCAAGCACTTCAATATCATAAAAAAATGAGTGGTATTGTTTCTTTTCTTACTTCCCCTATTTATTTTGTATTTCCCCCTTTATCTTATCTCCCCCTTATAAATAGTCAAATTCAAAGGGGGTATCCTGATAAGTTTCTACCTTATTGGAAAATGATCTCCATTTCCAGAGGTTGGGACTTTTTTTCAACATGGGTATCACATGATTTTCTTAATAAAGAACCTTTAACTAAATAACTCTAAGTCTACATGGGCTAACCCAGTGAATAAAAAAAGAGTGTATAATCAAGGTGATGAATGTTTTCCATAGAACAACCTTCATGTAATACCTTTTCCATCATTCTTCCAACATTCTCATGACTAGGGGAAAACCTAGAAAGAATTTGTTTATGATAAAATTAACCTTCAAGAATCTCGACAAACACATCAGAAAGTTTAGGTGGATAAAAACACAAATTTTCAAAACAAACATTTCATATCCTCATAACTTTATTTTGCAAGAAAAGTAAGAGACTCATCAATTCCAGCATCTTTATTTTCACTCCTTCAATTACCTACAAGTTGAAAAAAGTATAAAAAGATTTTGGGAATAAGGAGGAACCTTGATTGTTCCTTAGAAACAGAAATTGGACTAAGAGTCTTCTCTCTATGTTGGATTCTTCTTCTTTTTCTTAGATTTTTCATTATACATGCTTTATTATTTCTGTTCATCCTTCTCAAGTTTTTTAACATCTTTTTACTTATTTTTATCATATTATAATGAAGATGTTGACTTTTATTAATCTTTATAATTATGTTTCTTTCTCTCTTGTTTCACTAAATGTTGTTCTTCCGATAATTTCTTAGCCAAGTCAATGTGTTCTGGCCATATAACTAAGCACTCTTTCTTTTCAGACTCAGTATATTTTTTCATAACATACAAAACATCCATATTTTTATAATTATTTAGAATATTTTGGTGTTCCGTTAAAAAAATAAGACATCCTTTTTCAAGGTGACCAGGTCGATCAAATCGTTCACAAATAGTTTCCAATGGTTGGAACCTATTTTCAATCTTTACTCCATTCCTCTCATGTTTCTTCCAAACAACCTTCTTAGACTTCTTTCTTTGAAGAGATTGACTCCCCCTTAACCTTTTCCTTTTATAAAATATTTTTTAATAGAATTTTTTTTGGTTAAACCAACACATATTTGTAGTGTGTCTGAATCCCCCACAATACCAATAATAGCCATAAAAGGATTATTTTCCTCTAAAACTTCTATACTGTCCAGAATTGTGAATATGTTTCTCAACCACCTTCTTCTCTTTACTTTTTGAGAAATCAACCTTTCTATTAACAATTATAGTATTACTTTTATTTTCTAATTTATTGGAAACATAAGTGTTCTAAAATTTCTCATATTCATATTTTTTCAAAAAAAAATTAGACTCAGGGTATTTTGTAACTTCTGAATTACCATCCTTGTTGGTTTTGGCCACATATATGACTTTCCCAGCTTTCTTCATTTTAGAAAAAATTCCATATTTCTTCTCACCCTTTGAGTTTAACCTTTTTTTATCCTTCTTAGGTTTCTAATTATAATAACTTTTACCAACTTTAGTGATTGATTTTTGGAAACTTTTATTTCTTAATTCAGCTTTAGAATGTTTTTATTGGAAAAGTTCTAGCTTTTCTTCGTTGCATTTCAACTTCACTTCCAGATGCTCATTACGATTATTTTTTTCTTCAAGATATTTATTTAAATCTCCAATATCTACCATCATATTGTTCTTATCTTCTGGAAATCTTTCTTAAATTGTTGAGGAATATTCGTCTTCCAAATCCTTGTTTTGATTTTAAAGTCTTTTGATCTTTCTCAATCATTTTTTCAACTCTTCTTTCAAATAAATTTCATGTTTAGTTACTTATTCATAAGAACCGCAGCTTCTGAATTCTTCATCACCAATTTTTGCAACAAAATTATTTTCCCCATCATGATCAATAGATTTCTCGTATTCAACTTCACTTTCTTCTTCTTCTTCAGAACAACTACGTTCACTGTTAGAAGAAATTTCCTCATTAACTATTGAAATAAACATGTTGTCTTCTCTATCATTTATAAAACTCTCACTATCATATTTCTTAGAAAAAAAGTTTCTCCTTTTTTATTTTGTTAACTTCTTATCTTATCTCCTGGAATATAATTTTTCTTTATCACTCTTTTTCTTCAATGATCTTCTTGGCCTTATTTCTTCCTCTTTTCTTTCTTCTTCACTACTTTCTTCTTTATTACCTCTTTGAGGAAAGTTGAAAAAAAAGGCCAATATATCCACATTAAAAAAATTTAAGGTAAGTTTCCCTTTATACCTTCCTATAAATCTTTTCACATTTTTAGAGGACAAGGATAAAATATCATTAATATTTTTACATACCTCATTTCTGAAATCAGAATCTCTATATTATTCGAATTCAGGAATCTTCTTTTCTTTATTAGAATCCTTGAAAGACATTTCTCTATAAACTTTAGTTTTTACTTTCATAGCATTCTCCCTTCTCATTTAATAATTAATGAGAGTACTATGCAAATCATCTAGAGACAAGGTTTCTGGATCTCTATCCTCCAATTAAGAAACTTTTGCATCAAACTTGTCAGGAAGAATTCTCAAGATATTTTCAAAAATATCAGAATATTTTAACTTATCACCAAGACATATAATAGTGATCACAATATCATTTAACCTGGTAAAGAAGATATTAACAGATTCATTCTCACCCATCTTGAGATATTCATACTTCAATCTCCATATTTGTAACTTTTCCTTATTCACTTTTGTATTGCCTTCATAAATAGTGTTTAGCTTATCCAAAATTCCTTTGGTAGTGGTAAATCCTTTTACTCTTAGAAAATAAATTTTATAATGTTATGAGAGTAAATTATTCTTGGATCTTCCACCATTCTAAATATTTTTCTTATCAGCCTTTGTGAGTGGAGCATTCTCAATATGAGGAGGGAAATAATATATAAAAGCTTTTGAAACATCATACCCAAGATACATAATACATGGAAACATTTTTACTTTCCAAATATGATAATTCCTATCATTTAATATTGGAATCCCCTTACTATTCACACAACTCAGATTATCCCCCACAAATTCTTCTTCAAATACTTCAACAAAGAATGATCGAAGGGAACTTATGCTATGTTACCAATTGTAAGTGGCCAGTCAATGTATTGTATCACTGATAGGGGGAGGGGTGAATCAATGATACTATTTTTCTTTTATGTTTCCTTTTAATTGAAACAACCTTCGCCTCATGTTAAAGATTCAATTACCTACTTAAAACAAAACAAACACACATCCATAGGAATATAGGTAGTTATAGGGTTCACTATTCAATACGAATAGCTATGTCCTTGGAATGGTTTATAGAAAATAAAATACCATACAATCAAATAGAAAAAAATACTTGGATTATAATGAGTAGGATATTCCCTTTCACTCATGTAGCACTTTAAAGACAATCTAAAAGTGTGTGTGCACCTTGTTAGCACAAATAGGGTAATACAATTGTTATGTAACATCTCATATTAACTGAACATATTTTCAATTCAATATGTTTATGAAATTGAAATACAATTCTTAAATTACTTAACTAGAAGAAAGGTAAGAACCTCATGGACTTTATTATAGAAAACTCAGTTCGATTTTTTGGGTCTTATTTTTCCAGTCCGATTCTTCGAGTATGATTCATCCAATAAAATTTTTCAAATATGATTTTCCTGATAGAATACAATACAAATAAATTGGCACCACTTCAATCCCTACGTATATTAAAAATCGACACGATACTTCCTCAGTTCTTAAATATTCAATACAGAAAAATCCAATATAAAAAATCCTATTTCGATTAATTCAGACTGATACCAACATCAGCTAAATACATTTGAGAAGATGAATATGATGATCCACTGAGTATGATAAATTATGAGTATGATGATCAGCCAAATAAAATCATCAAAATCTTCTATCTTCTCTTTCAATTCTCTATTATAACATCTTCAATAGAAGATCAATATGAAGAATTTCTATTCTCTCTAGAAACTCAGAGCTTCTCTCTCTATTGTTGTGAATAGTACTTCATCATCAGTCAAGTACAATGTAATTTTTCACCTTTTATAGGCGACATTTGAGGGTTTTAGTGGGAAACCCAAAAACCATTCCCTCTCACATAAATTCAACCAAAAATATAATTTCCCTTGAAATCTTGGAATTCATTTTGAATTCATCAACTCTTTTCGAAGCTTCTCAATTATTCTTCAAATTTCACCTCCTCTTCTCCATACACCCATTTCAAATATTAGTATGATTACAATTGATGAGAAATAAATGGGTACGATCATATAAGTCTAATTGTCTAAATCTGATTATTGAATATAATTCTCAGAATCCATTTGAATCAAAATCTTGTATTTGAAATTAATATCCCCCTCAAAAAATCATTAAAATGTATATTTTATTCACAAAAATCATCCAAACAAAGTAATTAATCCTTTTTTAAATGGGTGACTACATTTTTGATCATCCTCTTCACTTATTCTCTTAACCCACTTGAAAAAATCACTTCATTCAAAAACCATTTCATGAATCATGACTTCATTTATGACTTTGAATTCATTGAGGATGAGTTTTAGTATCATATGACATCAATTGGAAAGTATTATAATTTCCATTCATTCCTGGTTCTTTCTTTTCATCTCAAACCGAGTATGATATTTTCTGAATACGCCAGGTCTGGATATGATCATCCTAGGTATGATCATTCTGATATTGATCATTCTGATGTCGATCATCCTAATATTGATTTTTTTCCTTCCTGAGCCTAAATATAATTATCCTAATATCGTTCTTTAAGTACTAAGGCATATGGAAAAAAATGCTACAGTGAATCGATAACACCTTTCCGATCAATACCACATTTTTGATCAATACCACCTTTTCGATCAATATCTCATTTTCAATCCCTCTAGGTACGATTATCATGATGACAATCTTTAAGTATGGGATTTAGGTAAAATAAAATGCTATAGTAAATTGGAGCCACTATTTCAATCGACACCACTTTTTAAAACAACACCTCATTTTAAAACAACACCTCCTTTTAAAACAACACATTCTTTTAAAAAAAATCCTCCTTTTAAAACAACACCTTATTTTAAATCGATAAAAACATTACTTTCACCCCCCTCTATTACATCAATATTGCATCAAAATTTCTAAATTAAACTTATGATTTATATGAAATACAAATTAGAAAAGCATCGTCACATTTAAAAACATTGTAGTCATAATGACTCTGATTCTCCATTAAAACAACCACTTCTTTCACACCAGATCCAGAGTGAATCCAATAAATTACTCATTACGATATTTTCCAATACCAAAACTCATTATGATATTTTACAATACCGAACCATGTTAAAATATTTTTCAATACCATGCCTTGTTACAATATTTTCCAATACTGGTCCTCGTTATGATCTTTTCCAAATACCAGACCCTCATTACGATAGACTTCCACAGTGATTCCGAATCTTTTCAAAACATGAGTCCTATTTTTATCAATACCATGAGTCTGATTTTTATCAATACCATGAGTCCTATTTTTATCAATACTAGACCAAAAAATCATCTTTCTCAATATACTTTCTTTCTTTCAGGATACTAATAGATTGACAACAAATACAACCAATAAACAACTTGGGCCTAACATGAGATACATAGGAATCCCCCTAAGGTCCAAACCCAATACCCCAAATCAACCCTACTCTCTCTGAGAAATATTACAAATAGAGTCTTATTCAACCCAAGAATCCATATCCCATCCAGGTTCCCCGGGCTTCTCTGATATAAGTCCCACAACAAACTTTTAATAGGAATATTCTTCCTAGAAGTCCTCACTGAATGATGTTAAACTACATGGTTTGGTACTTATCACATGACCTTAAAAGGTATGATGTTCCCCATTAAGTGGTATTGTACAATGCAAGTTATGATTCTATCCATAAGGTTATGTAGGAATCCCATTTTATGGGTCTAATCCTGACATCGAAACAACTTCCATCTCCCAGGATGATAATACACTATAGAGTGCCCCACTGCATGGATAAAAACCAATATTGTCATAACAATAATTGAGGAATCTCTAATCAGTATATAACTTGATACCATCGATAGAAAACCTAGAATACACATATATATCACCATTAATGAAGAACTTTAGATATATACAGATGATTCTAAATTCTATGCATGCAAATAATTGATTGTTAATTCAAGGGTGATCCACGTCATACTTGATAATTATAAAAGGATTCATGAAAATATCTTAAATCTATAAGAGAGTCCTATAGTATTAAATAATTCCCCCCAAAAGGTGTGATGAGCCTGATCTTCTATCCTCTCAACTAATGTGAGTACTTAATCATTGTTGGTCAAACTTATTGATGAGTGCCTACCTTTGGAAAGTTGGTCCCTCATGGATATAGAACTATTGGGTGTTTCTAGTTCCACAAATAAACCCTATTGGAAACATCATAAAAGGGTCATGGATATGTGTTTGACATAAAGTTCATTACACCAACGCCAAAAAATGCCATTCCAACTACACGTAGCATTCAGGGATGAAACAAAAAATAGTGAACCTGATGTGAATGATTACACAAAATTAAAACACCTATAATAAATAATCAGACACCAATGATTTTCATCAGAAAAAATGGTGAACACGACATGAATCTTTAACCAAGACAATAGTGTCACCCATCCATTGGTCCCCATTCACTATTAAGAATAAATAGGGTCATGAAAGACCATAAATCATGCTTGTGTTCATTTAAATGAGAAGATTCTTTGACAAGGTTTTCTTGTTTGCGTTTATCATCTATATTTAGGAACTTTCTCTCAGAACTCCCTTCAATCCAATGAAATCCTTCCATATTCCGTAAATTTATGCCCTTGCTACTATTCATGCTAGGTCTTCATCCACATAGAAGATGTTTTCACTAACCTAACAACTTCAATGTTGGGTCTTGAACACATTGGTTCGAGAGTACCACCAAAATGGTACAATCCCAAACCTAGAGACCGCCTGCCAAGACCTCAAGCTCATGAATCCCCACTGATTTTCCAACTAGTGGTGTCTAGTGGTCCAGATGAAAGAGAAACCTATCACCATATTCAACTATTTCAAGAGTTTATCCTTAGAATGCTATAACCAGTCCCTCCCTTATCATAGGGAGGTGGATCAAGAGGCTACATATAACCTCATCCAAAATAAACAAGGGTTCCTCCAAATGGATCCTACAAATAGTTTCCACCACCAATTCTACTTGGTAGTGAACCCTCAGCATGATGAGGGTGCCATCCTCAGTAGTCTGGCCCAGGTCACCCAGACCTGGGCATGCAAGATGGCCCGCTGTGGGTAGAAATAGGTCAATAGGGAGCAAGGTCACACCTATGACCCCTCTAGAGAATCCCACCAACTAAATTTGGTGGAAAAATATGAGTGGTAATGCACAACCACCCACCCTAATTTAGATATCCAATAGACACACCTCAAAACATCCATGGAATCCCATTTTTCAAATCTGGTGCCAAACCGTGAGAAGGAACATACACCCACCGGCACTAATAAATCTTACCAACAGACTAATTTTGTAGCATTCAGAAATTCCTATAGAAAATTTTGGTTTAAAACCACAAGTAGGCACAAAAAATAACCTACATTCATCAAGTATTCCAGTAGTTTCATTTGGAAGTACCCGAAGATGTAATTTGGAAAGTCTTGATGATGAATATGAGGTATAACCAACTCTTTACCCCCACATATGAGTATTGTCAGTATTTGATGGTAGGAAAGGGAGGATAAGAGCAGGAACATACCCCAAATCCATATATATAATGGGAATATATTCCCATTCCAGTTGGTAAAGTCATGAAGAATATCCTAAAAATAGTGAAAGGGAAGACAAAAATCCCTGATGACATCCTACATACCTACCAGGACATCACAACGGAAAAAAAATTAGTTCTAGAGGGATGAAAACATAGTTCCATCCCCATAAATGGGTTGTCTCATCATCATATCACCTCAGAGAAGACACACACCTCTACTCCCATCTAGGAGGATCATGGGGAAGACCCCCCACGATATATGGACAACCAGATCGGGAACATAGAACCGTTCCAATAGGATATAATTAACATATCCCAATGGTCAATTTAATGTAGGAACAAACCCTTTTCTATGAAAGCCACTCCCCCCTAGAAAGTTTCCCTAATCTCTCATAGGAAGGCATCCAAGAAGAAGCCTCACCCGAGACAACTGGAAAATGAAGAGCCGATATACGATCCCACTCTACTTAATACCAGAGTTCCCAAAGTCATTAGATAATTATCTATAGTATATCAAGATCCTAATCCCCCATTACCAAATTATAGTAGTAGTAACAGTAATTCAAAAGGTCCTCTTCACACTCTTCATCATGAAGGCTTACTTCATGACCACAATACGATCTATCTCAAGAGCCCATCCCATGATGAGGGACATGAAATCTCTCCACATGGCTAGAATATAAAGGAGTAATAGGGTCTTCCTCTTTTCGTAATCCACTATAGTAATCCTTCTCATAATGGCATTCTCTATGGAAGTTATATCTACAGTAGAGTTTCACTTCATCAGAAGGGTCCTACCCTTGGTGATGTAGTGATGATAAAACCCTCTTATCATGAGTAACTTGGGAAAACAAGGCCAATCATGTATGATGCCTTATCATTGAAAAGTGAAATTATTTCTCATCCAGAAGAAAACCCAAAGTGACAATCATTATCTGAAACACCCTTGATCCATCTACCTTCTAATATGACAAAGGAAGCACCTATCAATCTCACTACTTATGATAAAGTGGAAAGAAAGTGTCCAATCTGGTCATAAAAAGTTTAAAAGACTCTAGAAAAATACAAATATGACATGCTAAACATGAGGAAACAACTGGGTAAAGAAAACATACCAATCATGTTCTGGCCTTTATCCACCCCTCAATATAGAATTCTAGAGGAATTATTGGAAGATTGTGTGCATGAAATCCACCTCAATATATAGAAAACTCTTTGTCACTTGAGAGAAAAAGTATTAATTTATGATGAGTATCAAAGTCACATCAAGGTAATATAAGGGATGCAATGCTAAACAGACTTGGTGGCTCACCTGGTTGCATGACACCTAAAGTGAGAAAAACTGTAAGGATCCATTCAATGTGCATGCCTCAACGCATTAACAAGATTTTGATAGGTGATCCTAGATACCCCATCTGGTATTCATATCAGAGGAGGGGGTGAGAATAGAGTGTTACATTTAACTGAACTCCCTAGCTAGAAAATCCTTCCAAATGTGGTATCATGCAATGTTATATCTTTAGGACAACTTCAACAAATGGATTATATCCACAAACGATGGCATGATAAAAAAATAGCCCATGACCAATTCTCACTGATGTCGGGCTTAGAGAGAGCAGGCTATCAATAGATTTTTGGGTCAAGCTTCTAAAAATAATGAGCAAGCCTCCCATTTAGGGGAATCCAGTCATCAGATAGCACAAATGTTGGAAATAGGCCAATAATATTTAGAAGCTTGTGGTTCAGATGTATACCAAATGATGCACCCAACCCATGTTCAGACAAAACTCTATAGAATCGGAAGGGCTACAGTGGCAGTAGAAGCCATGGAAGTTTAGGAGAAACCCCATACCATAGGTCCGAGGGATTTTTAAACCAACCATTGAGGACAATAAACCAGGCCTGAAGAGTTGTGAAAGTAGAATAGTAATATCCCCATCCCTCAGGGATGGGGGATTTTTCACCCCAGTAACTATAAGGGTTGGTGTCCTCAAAACCAACTGTTTTGTACTTTGATTACATAAATGTTCACTTATTATATATTGTTCATTGGTCTGGATGACTATAATATAATAATGTCCTGGAATATTTGTTGCATTAATAAGGTCATAGAAGATCCCCTCTATGATGAGAACCTTGAAATGCTATAACAATATTCTTAAATAAAGTTCTGTGGTTGGATGAAATACTATGATAGGACACATAGTATACAGACCGTTATGTGCGAGTACTCGTAAGAAGACAAGACTCTCTCTCATAGAGTTCGCACTTGGTAATCTCCAAGATGGGAGATTATGAGAACAGACCCATTAGTAGTAATTCCGCATGTCTTGGTGTCATCGGATATTTCTATCTGCGAGTGTGTGTAATGGTCCTTAGACTGAAAGATTATCATTAACTCATGTCATGACTTGCGCACTTAGATTTACTGATGAAAACCGTCACGCAGATAGTTGGCGGGATGTAGGGTACGTTGGGTGTGTCACGAGTGACATGTTGTTAATGGACAAGTCGAGGAAGGATTTGTCCCTTCCATTTATGGAAGTTGATATCTCGGCCCTTTGATTGAAATAGAACTGTCGCATTAAATTCCATGGCCATGGTGTAAACGACGAGTTTATTTCAGGTAGTCAAAGAACGACATATCAATCATATAGGTTTATGACACTTCCATGAAACCTGCTTGATGAGATATTAAGACAAAGGGATTAAATTACACAGTAAGCGTTCGTATGAGGTGATACATCAATGCGGCGTCAAATTCATTCTCTTGGGTGCCTTGACCCATTGCTAGACAGTAATCTTGGACTTTAGGCAAGCCTGCCTAATGCCAACGAGAAAGAGGCCTAGAGGGTCACACACTAAGTGTATCCAAGTATCTCAAGTTGAATAAAGATTATTCCTGTACGTGGTTTAATAATTATTCAAGGAAGCCTAAGTTGTTTTAAATGATGGAGGAAAAATAAAATAAAACAAGTACACGCCGTGTATTATTAAATGTACACGCCGTGTAGTTTTATTTTGGAAAGGAAATGAATAAATGAAAACAAGATATATACGCCGTGTACATTTAATGTACACGCCGTGTAGTTTTCAATTAAAAACAAGTACATGCCGTGTATTTATTATTACATGCCGTGTAGTTCTTCCAGTCGGGTTTTTGAGGATATAATATTGTTTTAAATGATATTTATTATAATCAGCGTGGGCGCATGTCAAGGAATTATCTATTCGACATGGGGGTTTTAAATAAGAGTCAATGAAATAAATAAAATGCATAACGCATTTATTTATTGTCATAACTCTATAACCCCACACACCCGATTATAAATATCCTCACAACCCCAACTATTTTCCTACACACAAGAGAATCATTGTGCACAACATCTCTGGAGAATTCTTTCAAGACCGAAAGAACCTCTTCCTCTAAGAACGCTCTCAAGACCGAGAGAGATCCTCTTCCATCGGATCAATACGATCTAAGGCGGACTACACAAACAAAGGCTTCTCCACGCTAGCACCCGGAGAATCCTTTGGCGACGTCTAGAGATACAAGGTACACGTGTGGATCACCGCTAGAGGGAGTCTACACTTGGCTTCTGTGATGCAACGACCGATCACATTGACAACGTGATTAAGAACATCAATGAAGAAAGAACACCCAAAAGGTATTTCTTTATAATTAATTAAATTAACTATAATCAACCTGTAACGATCCTTGTTTGTGGTTCCGGGACAAACCATCTTCTTTGTCTTTTTCTGTGATTCGATCCGTGGAGATTGGTGTTTATCATCGTATTGATCCCAGATTGATCATTGCTAATGACAAAAATACAAGTGGGCACATCCACCCATGCGCTTCCGCTGCCCCCGGAACCTTCAGTAACCTCCTCCTAAGTGGAAAGCAGTCTTCTCAAATTAGGGAAAACACTGTGGAATAGATCCTCCCATTACACCCCATCCTGTGATCCAGTATCCTCACTAGGAACACGAATGACTGAACTATCTGAAGATTCTATTCATATTACTGTTCGCCAAACAAATCCTAGAGAACCATCAAAGGAGAGGAAAATATCTCATGGATGGAATAGAAAATGATAGTCTTGCAAAGACAATGATAGAATGCCTATCATGAATTACACATTAATGAATGTCATTAATGTCACATTTGTATATTCTATAGAACACAAGGCCAATTTAGAGGACTAGAAAGAGGAATTTTTGGTTTATAATGTGTTTCACACCAAAAATATTGAAGGAGGTGTACGTTCCCAGAACCGGAGACTTTCCTTGAATTTGGGAATTCCTTTTAATAATTCATCATTACCCCATCAAAATTCATCCAAGAAGGAAAAGTTTAAGGGTCATATTGTATGTCACCTACCTATTAGAGAGGTTAATCCCCTTTCACTTGAGAAAATATTTACTTAATAGGAGGAAGAGATGAAATAATTGAGAAGGATCAATGTAGAACTACTACATGGAAGCCTTCCCACTAGATATGTTCTATAATAAGGTCATAAACTCACACTCCCAACTGGAGTACCTCAGCAAATATGGTTTTCTATAGTAATTGAAATAGATTTAGAACATACTCTAAACATGGGATACCAACCACCAATATACCTAGATCGAACAACAATAGACCGAAATTTCCCTCTGTTGGGTGCACATACAGAATAGGGCTAGGAATATCCTTACAGGATTTCTCCTATAGGTTACCCATGACAGATACCGACAGTGCCACCACAGATGGCCCTACCAACCACTACACTAGTTTAGGCTCCGACTCATACAGACATTCCATGAGGTATCATGAACTCTCTTGAGTCACTCACATATCGATTAGAATCCATGGAGGAACAACGCAAATCGATACAACTAAAAAGGAAGCCTTACCATGAATGGGTAAATCCAACTCTTTCCCCGTTGAACTTTAGGAATCCTATATTTCCAATTTTTAATGGCTTGGGAGACCCTGATTAGTATTTGATGCATTTCATCTCTCACTGAGATCCCATGATGGGGATCCCTGAATAAAAAGAGGAAGTGGAAATCAGGTACTTCATGCAATCACTACAGGGACCAACCTTTGTGTGGTGAACTAGTTTTATAACTCAGTAAATTATAGGATGAGAATAAATCCATTAGAAGTTTCTCTTCTAGTATAGCTTGACACTATATAAGATGATAGTCCTTGACCTTTCAAAAAAAAGTAGTGGGATAATGAAAGAGTCTTAGACTTCATTGATTGGTGGAAAGGATTGACATATTCCTTAAAACTACTATTCCCTCAAGAAGACTTGTTTCCCATCTGTATAGTGAATCTTCATAAAGAGTTGTGCACACCACTTATACATTTGAAAAATATAGGAGGGTTTTAGGATATTAATGAAATCACTCTAAGAGTGGAAAAACCTATCACATAGACTAATGAAAAGTCTTGAGTAATTGTATCTTCTTAGGAAAATATAATAGGGAAAGAAGAGGCCACCACTGTTATACTTAAGCAGGCCCTTGTATCCACTCCCACTCCAAATCTTACACCGTATCATGTGACTCAACCTTCTATGTGCCAGAAACAATGTCTACCTTGTTAAGATGATTAAAGAGACCAGAGACGAAAATAGTTTGAGGAGATTAAAACAAGTTATATTCTTTATGAAATGACCAAGTCCCTTGATACTTTATCTCAGCATTGGAGAATATCTTGATCAAGTTTCCAAATCCTAGGAACCCTAACAAATATGGTGATAAAGATCTCCTAAACTATTGACCCTTTGATCAAGTATTAGGGAAAAACATCCAAGAGTGTTTCATATTCAATGAAATCCTGAAAAAATATGGCGAGGTTTGGGTAAGTGAAGCTAGGAAGGCCACCTACTCATATAGCATATGTCTCTACCACCAATTAAGAGGATGAAAATGAATGGATGGATGTTAATAGTAAGGGTACCTAGAAGTTTGGAAATTGGATGTTCATAAAGATGATCAACCAGATTCATTCTATCCTTCAAACATAGTTAAAACAACCAATTGTACCTTCAAATAATTCCACTAAAATATATCCAACTTCATTATAAACCCAGTCATCTGAAATATAGTCCTCCAAAAAGTGACATGTCAAGAAGAGTAAGAAGAAAAAATAGAAATATAATCATATTCCAAATCTAAAGTTTTCTTTTACTTCAATGGAATTCATGGTGAAGAATCCCCATTCAAATCCTATGAGTCACAATATATTGATGCCAGATTCTATTAAAGTAAATGGAAATGGTTTATGACTGATGATGTCACTCAAATCAATGCTCTAAATAGAATGAATATGATTCTACCTAACCCTTTCAACCATATCAGTGCAGAGTATGTGCTTCCCATCAACCAAATCAAGGATATGGGTCTAAATTCTAGCACACATCTAGTAATTTAAATGATGTATGTCATTAAAACTAAACCTGATGGCATGGAATAAGTTGTAAAATCTTTAAATAGTGATGAAATCCTCAATGAAAATGTCTTTATTCCATCCAGTATGATTCAATAGATCCCTATACCATCAGCCATGCTAGAGAAATTTGACATGTTAATGGTAGAAAATGAAGATCTTCATTATAAATCCATAATCCCACCTTCATATCTTAGAAAAGGAATCACACTATCAATGTATATAGAAATAGTTTCTTAATCTTCCAAATATCTAAATGCAAAATCCTCTCCCAACTCTAGGAAACTTGCTTCTACACCTACTTCCCAGGTAGAGGTGGAATAGATAAATCAAGAGGTAGAGGAAGAGGAAAAATACCACAAGGATTTACCTCCATTATTCAATGAAGGATTCTCCCCCACTATTGATAAACTTAGAGAAATATATCTGGGTACAGATGAAGATCCACGACCCACTTTGATCAGTACAACCATGAATTCAGAAGAACATGTGGTATATACTTCCTTCATGAAGAAACACATGGATGTTTTTTCTTATAACTACAAAAAATATTCTAGGAATTGATCTTGAGGTGGTCACCCATCACTTGGGTTTTCTAAAAGATAAGTGTGGATACAAACATATATCCAGAATGATAGACCCAACGCACATCTCCAAAATTAAGGGTGAAGTGGATAAGCTCATCAAGTATGACTTCATCTGAGAGTTACAATATCTAAAATGGCTAGAAAACATTGTCCCTATGATGAATAATAATGGGAAAATTATATTTTTCATCAACATTAGATATCTCAACTGGCACTTTCTGAAAGATGACTTCTCGGTTCAAATCACAAAAACTTCGGATTGTTGTAACTAATGGTTATCACGACCTCTCTATTATGGATGTCCATTTAGGGTACAACCAAATTTGGATGGACCTAGAATATAAATAATACACCATCTTTAGGCCCCTCAGGAAGTATTCTACTATCGGATAATGCCCTCTAGCTTAAAGAACACTGATTCCACATACCAATGTTCCATGCATCATATCTTCAAACCCTTTTTAGGGAAATTTATGGAATGATATGTTGAAAAACCAGTGCTTAATTCCTAACAACGTTATTACCAATTATAAAACATGGAGACCATATTCAATAAGCTATAATAACAAAGCCTAAAGATGATCCCCTTAAAATGTGATTTTAGGGTAACCTTGGGAAAGTTTCTCGGCTTTGTTGTACTCCATCGTGACATAAAAGTTGATCCTGAGAAAAAATATCTATCCTTAGAATATACCATCCTTGAAACCTTAAAGAGCTTAAAGGGATTAAAAGAAACTTGGAATATATCAGGCATTTCATATCCAACCTTATAGGAAAGTGTTTTACCTTAATGAAAATGATGAAGAAGGGGGTCACGTATTAGTGGACCAGTGACTGTTAGGAAGAATTTTACAACCTCAAGAAATACCTCTTGATCCCACTAGTGTTAATACCACATGTTGAGGTAAATACATTCATTCTTTTTGTGAAGACCCTAGAAAGATCACTGGGTGTCTTCCTTGCACAAAATAATGATGTTGGGAATGAGAACAACCATTATTATCTTAGTCAAACTATGGTTGATGCTGAGACTCCTTATTCAGATATCGAGAAGAGATGGAATCATCGTGGTTTAAAAACTGAGGTACTAACCACAACACCATGAGGTCCATTTTCTCTCTTGCAATAACCCACTCAAATACAACCTCATCCATCCTACATTGATAGGATGTCTTCCATGGTGGGTTATTATTCTGTAGTAGTTTGATATACAATTCGTGCCTCAGAAAGTAGTAAAAGGATAGACCTTGGAATATTTTATTAAAGAGCACCCATTTGTAGAAGCAACATCATTAAATACTAAATTTATAGATGAAGATATATTCTCTATTCTTTTCAGCCCAAAAATATGGGAAATGTATATTGATAATGCATCTAAGTTCCTAACAGGGAGGAAAATGGAAGACCCTAATCTCAACAAAGTCGAGCTAGGGATCATGCTTATCTCTCTGGAAAATGAAGTCTTTCCTTAATCCTTTCTATTATCAGAATTTTGTACTAATAATGAAGCAGAATATCAGGCCCTCATTATTGTCCTAGAACTAGAACTCCAAATAATAGTGCACCACCTGAAAGTGAAAGGTGATTCAGAGTTAGTAATCAAAGATATCAATGAGGATTACACCATTAGAAAAGATTAAATAACCCCCTACTTGACAATGTATGAAGGTTAATGGAAGAGTTCCCCTCAGAGTCAATATTGACTCATGTCTCGTGATCGTAGAATTATCAGAAAGATACATTATCCAATGCAGCTATAGATTTAGCAGATCCAAATTAGAATGAAACAATTATCAGTATTTCCCATCACTGAATGGCCCCACCTTTTCTTCATGTCAGAATGAAAGATATTAATGAAGTCAACCCTATCCCTGAACCGTATGGTCCTACCACTGGATTGATGATTCCCATAATTTACTAACATCAAGATCAAGTGATCCCATCAGATAGAGCTTGGAAAGATAAAATCTGATAATGAGTAGCCAAAACTACCACAAAACTAGGTTTCCACAGCGCCACCACTTAACAGTACTAAAAAAAGCACTGATAAAGGGGGGCCTTTATCAGCACTAAAAAAGCACTGATAAAGGTCACTTTTTACAGCGCTAAAAAAGCACTGTTAGAAGTGACCCTTTAGCAGCACCTTTTTTAGGGCTGATAAAGGCCCCCACCTTTTTCAGTACTTTTTTAGCACTGATAAAGGGGACCCCTTTATCAGTGCTTTTTTTAGTAGCGCTGATAAAGGTCACTTTTAACAGTGCTAAAAAAAGCACCGTTAAAAGTGACCCTTGAGCAACACTTTTTTTTGGCACTGATAAAGGATCCCCTTTATTAGTGCTTTTTTAGCACTATTAAAGGGGACCCCTTTATCAGTGCTTTTTTAGTAGCATTGATAAAGGGGGGCTTTATTAGCGCTTTTTTCCTAGTGCTGATAAATTTCAAAAAAACAATTCAGGAAAAATAATATATTGTTATATAAGTATATTTATATTGATATAAATATAATATATATATTTTAAATATGTTTTAGAAACGTATAAATAGACTATTACATTTAAAATATATGAAATTTAGTGAAAATGGATTTAAAATATTTTTAATTAAATTATTAATTAATAATTTTCTAATTATGATCAAATAATAATCATTTAATAACAATTTGAAGACATAAAAAATAAAAAATAAGAAGATCTAAAATAAGTTGAAAATGTAACTCAAAATTCAAACGACCATAACTTTTTATTCAGGTGTCCGTTTGAACTCTAAAACATATAAAATTAAAGCCTGCGATGAGATATATGCACTAATGATTAAATGGAACCTTCTATCACATTTTTTAAGTCCAAAAAAAGTTTTAGAAGGCCTTCAAAACTGAGTTTTTAGTCGAGATACCCCAATTTTTTAACATTTGATAGAATTTCAGCCTTTTTTACGGGGTCTTTTTGACCCTTTTTAGTGGGGAATGAATTTATTTAATGGATTACATTCATATTCATATTATGGTTTTGAAATTTTATCATTTTCATAATTTGATGTTATTTATAATCAAATATATAACAATATAAACATATTTTTTATATATTCACACATAAAAATTTAATTTTATAAATAAATAATTAAACATATTTACATATAAAATATATTTACAAAAAATATAACCCTTATCTAAATAAGAAACTAATATCCATTTTATTTAAAATACAAATATATGAATATTTATATACCTATATAATGTGTGTGTGTGTGTGTGTGTATTTGTGTGCGTCTATATTGACAAACTGATATATATTATCTATATATTCTAAACATATGTATATACATATTAATATATAATATTTGTAAATATATATAAATATGTATAATTTTACTTACAGATACACATATAATATATGTGTGTGTGTGTGTGTGTGTATGCATGTTGTATATATGTATTTTTTTATTTTTTTATACAGACATAAGAAATCATATTTTATAAATGTATTTAAATCAGATCTTATAAATATATATTAATATATGAATAAGTGTACAAATAAAAAATATAACTAAATAGATATAAATATATACCAATATACAAATAAATATAAATATATATATGTATGTATGTATATATATATTAATATATTAATATATAAATATATCAATATAGGAATAAATATAAATATAAATATAAATATAAATATATATATATAAATTAATATAACTATATATTTATATACTAATATATGAATAACTATAACTAAATATATATATATATATATATATAGATATATCAATAAAAGGAGATCAAATAGAAATGGAGGAGTGGAAAAGTGTTAGGCGCCCATGTGAGGGGTCCTGAGTAAGTCCTAACGCTATTAAAGGGGGGTAGTGGCGCTGTTAAAGGCCTAGGGTGTGGCTGGGGTGTGCGAGCTTGGGTATTGGGGGTGGTGCGCTATTGAAGCCCCTCCCTGAATTGAATAATTTTTTTTATTTTTTTTTACTTTTATCGGCGCTAAAAAAATCACTGATTTCCATGAATGAAGTGCATAGAGGAGCCTACGACACTCACCTACCAGGATACAAGCTTTCCAACGAAATGTCCTCATCACATGGAAATAAATTGCATGATTTCTTTAATAACTAAGTGTGGATTGATTCTCATCCCAATGAAATATGTAGTTATGCCCAGATTTCCATCCTTGGGCCTAGCATCAAAATTTACCCTCTTTCACATCGGTTCATCTTCTTCCTCACTGCATGAAATTAAACTGTATGGGATTTCAAAACTATGTAAGGCTTGATTCTTATCCCAATGAGATATGTAGTGACGTACATATCTTCAATCCTGGACCCAGATCCAATACAATACTGGAAATTCCCCCACTCTCCTATGTACTATTCATATCTATATAAGAGGATTCAATATGTTGTATCACCCCATGCATGATCCCATATTCAGAAACAACCCCCCTTTCTCTCTCGTCCACACATAAATTCAATCAGTGCGGGGAATCATTATTTTAGAACTATGTGTGGCTTGATTATTTCTCCTAAAAGATATGAAGTGATGCTTGGGTCCTATACCTTGTTCTATATGAAATATTCCTTTTTCATGTTAAGTCACCTTCGTCCTTACCTCATGACATTAAACTTAACGGATGACATCCCTACTACATGACGTTAAATTACATGGATAATGTCTTGGTCGTATGAATTTAAACCTCAGGGTGCCTCAATAACTATATGTTGATTGATTATCATTATAGTGAGATAAATAGTTACACATAGGCCTCATTTCCCAATTCCATCCATGGGGTAAATAACCCCCCCCCCTCACCTATGTACAAACAAAGATCTACGTAGCAGATTTTAATTTGGGTCCCCTCATTCATGGGTGCGCCAAAGAGACATAGACATACTCTTCTACATATGAGTTCAATCTATGTGAAGGGTTCTACACTTTATAGCCAATATCAATCCAAAAAAATCCTTTGTGATCATAAATATCCCTTCCACGCATCATATTTATACTCTTGGACACTTTCAAATATTCTTAATCTTTATCCAACTTCCGGCGATAGAATGTACGATACCTAAGGACTCCATTTCATGACTATGCTGTAGTATGAATATGTTTTTTATGAATAACTTCTCCCAAATTTTTTTCCCAGACAAAATATTCCACTATTTGACTATGAAGTAATACACCCCCGTTGGATTTGCATAAAACATCCCACAAAATGGGTTTTTCAACTAGCGGTACCTTCACCCTCAGGAGAAGCCTCTTCTTTCCTTGTATGATTTGATAACATTTTATTGGAACTCATGAATAAAATTTAGTATGTGGTTATCACTTTAATATTTTTCTCATATTCTTTCTCTTTATCTAATATCCCCCAAGACCATGGTTTATAATTTTATCCATCATGTCCAAAGTATTCAGGAATGATCTTGGTCTGGTAGGTCACATATCACCCATCATTTCCATAATTCTATAGTCCTAGTTGTATGACATACAACTATAGGCACCATATTTCCCACTATTGGGTCATACCTACATATAGAACCTATTCCCCCAATTCTAGTGTAACATTGACTTAAAATTATTCTCCCATATTAAGGTAATTTACTTCCACAAAAAAACCCATGCCTGGGGAAATTTTAATATCCATAAAATTCCTTTGGCCATAAGTAGTAAAATCTCAAAATTCTTGAGAACCCCTTTTTCTAACTCTTCTATAACATTCCCCATTTGTATTTGCATAAGTTTCCTTCAAAATGGGCATATCAGTTGAAGGATTCCACTATTTGACTATATTGTAACATACCCTAGTTGGCTTTGCATATAGTATCCCACAAAATGGGTTTATCATCCAGTGGTAACTTTGTTCTTAGGATAGACCTCCTTTATTGTCATAATAACTTTTCCCCATACCACTTTTCAGATACATAGATCCCTAGATTATATCTTACAACATTCACCCCTTTATACCTAAAAGTTACGACACATTCTCAGACAAATTACATTAAAAGGGGAGAATCATTAACCCCTCAGTCAAGGATAAAGACCTTAAATTATATCCCCCATAATGTCCTTATTGTACAACTTTAAACTAAATAGAATTATTTCCTTACTGTATGAATTTAAACTATATATCATAATGCCCCTAATACATGAAATTAAAATGGGCGAGTCTTAAACCCTTGTCAGAAAGGGGCCTTCCCCTTTGACATCAGTTGTTTAACAAATGCATCCTTCTTCACACAAGATAAATTCATGTAGGGGTGGTTTCCCATTCATGTCTAATTCCAATAAAAATGATCTCTTTATTATTAGGAACCTCCCCTTGGTAAAACCTTCCATCGTGCTCTTGAGAGATCTGAATATTCATAAACTTACTTCGGCCATCAGCAATAGAATGCCATAATTTCTGAGAACTCCTTTTCCTGACTATGCTGTAACATGCCCCAATTAGATTTGCATAAGTTTCTCATATATTTCAGGTCTTACCAGACAAAGGATGCCACTATTTTACTATGTAGTAACATGCCCCAAATGGATTTTCATAAATTCACCCACAAAATGGGTTTGTAAACTAGTGGTAATGTCATCCTCAGGAGAGACCTCCTCGATTTATGAATGTCATGTTTTATATTTGGGAGCCACAAAATCATGGATCAAAATTCCCCATTAGGTATATAAATCATCAAAATATAAATTTTTATAAAAAATCCACTTTAAGGAAAAGTGGGAAACCATCATTCGCAAAACCAAAACCACTACGTGCTAAAGGATCTCACAAAGTTATTAAACACCATACTGAGGTTTTTTGAATAAGATACTCATTATAATTCCCAGTGCAAAGTGCTAACCTGTGTGTTTGGATCCTACCTAAGAAGTTCTTCGAGATGTGAGATCATCCTTTCTATTTTCTGAATGAATTCTTCCAGAGATGTTTTGCCTTGATTGAAACACCGAGCAATTATTTGATCTTGCTTGTCAATCCATGCTTCCTGCTCCTCAGTGGCCTCAACTTGCAACCTTCTTTCATAAATCCTTGAAATTTCCTCAATTGAGACGTTGGGCCTCATGTCTTTCTCAATAATTTCTTCCTTGAAGTGAAATATGAGCTTCATACACTCCCCTACCTCTTATTATATTACTTTTGGTTCTCTTCTTGGATCACCATTATCTCTGTCATGCATGAATTTTCTTTCCTTGCTTCCACCTTTCTTGGCCAACCTAGTTTCCATTGGTTTTTTCAAGTAAGAATTGTCCTTACATCCCTTTGGTTTTTTCCCTTTTCCACAATGAATTTTCCGGAGTCGTTCTTTCCTTTAAGCCCCTTCTTCCTTCTAGGGCTGTGAGGACCTTTCCCTTGGAAGCAATCCCAATTGTCCGCTGAGATTTGGCTATAGCTATCAGCACCTGAATCCTCCTCCTCATGCTGCATCACTTGATCTTGATCCACCAGACTATCAAAGTGGTTCCTTAGCTCAACCCTTAGGCCTTCAAAGGGAGGCTTCAGCCCAAAATGCTTGCTCAGCTAACTGGGTAACCACTTGTTTTCCCCTGTAGATACAACCTTTATATAGGATGGGGGTTGAAGAATGTTTGGGTCCAAGGGACTCAACACACCCTTCTCCTCCCAACTCCCTATACTAGGCACTGCATCATCAACCCGGGGCACCTCTTGTATCCTAGGAGGCTTGGCCACCCTCTCCTCCTCAAGCCTCCCTATATCAGGGGGGCACCATAGGGTATAGAAGATTCACCTCCTTAGAATTACCAGGAATTTTGACCTCCTTGTGATTTCCAACCTCTATTATAGCACATTCATGCTCACTTTGAGTGAGTTTATTCATCTCCACTATAGACCTGGTATCAGCTGTCTGCTCAGAACCAGTATGTGCCTGTTGGGCCTCATTAGCTCCCAAATCCTTTAATGGCAAACCCATGTTCTATTTTAGCTGATCAAACACACCAACCACCTTCTAATTTTCAATCAACCTCCTTCCCTTATGTTGTATGGAAGTCGGAGGGTCAGAGATCCCCTGAGACTCCCTAATACAACACTGGTCCACAACATCCTCCCCCTTCTCTATGAGGTTTCTGACAGGTAAATTTCATACTTCAACGTTGTCATCCTCCATAATATTGGGAGGACCAGACCAGGGTCAACCAGAGAGGCTTCATCGACACCTGGAAACATCATGTCCTATGCGAGAATAGCCCGAGAAAAAGGAAATCCAATAGTCGTAACGTACCTTCTGAAGCCAGCGAAGTTCTCCCTCAATTTCAATGACAATGGACTCTAGAGGGCCTTTTGATAAATCAACTTCAACACAAATCCTTGGCTCAATTGGGTGATATATGACCTTGGTGCGGGAATTAGAGCAAAGGTAGCGTCCAACCAGATTTCCTATCAACCGTAGGATCATTGGGTTCTAAAACAAAAACGGAAGACTAGGTAAGGATATCCAGAGTGATGAGGTCATAGGATCGTGTCTTGGGTAAAAATAAAAGTTCCATCGGAATAGCGATAACCTAAAACCCTTCATAGAACATGGAGAAAATTCCCAAGCATACATGAGGTCATCTTTATTAGATAATTGATGCTGAAAATGTCTCACATCTAAAGGCCAACCGTAACGCAATCCTTAAAATTCTATAAGGATAACACAAAACAATCAAATGCATTGAATGATGGACGATCCCTTTTGAATTGGGATACCAACGTGAGATCCAGTAATGCGGATGCTTATGTGAACTCTAGAGGGGAAATATGAACCGAATGAACTCCATTAATAAAGGATTGAACCTTAGGGCTTATATCGATCGGAGGGAAAGGAGGAAGGGGGGATGGATCTGTGAAAGGGGAGAAATATGGTATGTTATGGGGAATCTAATTTGATAAAGAAGCAGGATCCCCCTCCCTGGATGAAGCGGTTCGAGGAGGGGAGGTGACAGCATGGACATAACCTACGCCATAGAAGAAGGGTGAGAGAGAGAGCGAGAGCACCTCTATTAGGTATATAAAGAATGTCAGAACACTCTTGGTTAACAAGACCTGTCTGGTCCATCATCCAAAAACTCATGGTGAAATATGTTTGACCTAAAACACTGGTCACACCAGTCCAATATCCACAACTTTAAATTGCCCACAAAAAAGAGACACAGTACTCACCAAATTAAAAACCCACAAAGGGAACTTTGGAAAAAATATGAGTAATATTTCTAGATCTACACTCTGTATAGTTTAGAAAAAAGATCAAGTGATGAAATGAAATATGAAAAAACTTGTTAGACTAAAAACCTGAAAAGGGAGGTCTAAGGAAAATCCAAGACTTTCCTTCTATTTCTTCCTTATATTGGACTTAGAAAAAAATTAGGGTAATGACATAAAATATGGAATTTTTTTAGGGTTTTCCATATGAACTTATGAACAATCAAAAAATGCTCACTAGGATCCATGTCTTTGGAAAAGATTATAGCACTCCCTCACATGTGTTATTTTAATTATGACTTGATGAAATTAAATGAGTATAAAAATGAAAGAACTGGTGATTGGAAGAAAAAAAATCTTTTTCATTTATGTTCTAAAATGTAGGGGAACTTCCACATGATGGAGCCTCTCTACCAGGTCTTATATTTTTTCCACAACAAAGGCTTTGATAAGTTGAACTGTACCTCGATAAATTTCTGTATCTCATCAAAGCTTGGCTGTTTGTGTGCCAGAAACCCCCTCAACATCATGGAGATTCTTCTTCTCTACAGTAACAACATCCATTATTTGTAGAAAATCCCCAACCAAGGATTTATGGAGTTGTAATACCTCTTAAATTATGACATTTAATTTTTCTTGAAGGCATTACATTTGGGTAGACTTCTCATCAAGACAATCTTGGTACTCCATCACATTCATAATATTTTCCTCATTCTACCTTAGGACTAGATACTCTTCTTTTGATATAATCCAATCCTAAGGGCGGGATTTTTTTAACACTTAATTTTGTCAAGGGGGATGAAGATATTAAGAATATAACCTTAATATTATTAAATTGGTGAAAAGAGCCAAGAAGAATCAAAGGTATTAGTCCAAGAAGACATGAGTGCACACCCCTATGCATCAGAAGTCCTGTGAAGCCACCCCTTCATGGAACTAAAAGGCAAGACACCCCTGAGAGGGATACCTGCACGGAGAACCTATGTCGAGGACCTACATGAGAAACCTCCTTCAAGAAGAGTTCCATATTTTCAGATAAATAGGATCCTTGAGCTCCTCATTTGTATGACTGAAAAATATTAAGATTCTCTAGTCGTACAACCCCTTCACCCAGGTCTCTAAAAATTCCTCATATAGATCTCTAAAACCTGATAGAAGAGATAATTAAGGGGGATAAGTGAGATCAAAGTCCCTTAAGGGTTTGAAACACCAGACACCTTCATGAGTAATCCTTATTCACTAGTGAACAACCACATACATGAGTCCCCTTCTCTAATGAGGGACCTACTCAAGACCCATCTAGGGACACCAAAGGAGACCTATGGTGCATAGGCTAAAGTATCTCCCATGTGTTGTTGCCTAGATGATTCATTACCCAAGGCATACCCAGCTCATGAAATCCAATAACCCCTACGTGAAGTAACTCTAGTTCCTCCCACGCCCTGCGTGAGGAACATTTTATCTCTAATTTAGGACCTATATGAGCCCCCTTTAAGTCATATTCAAAGAAATTAATGGAAGGGATCATATTACTTTGGATCCCTTGTTCGAGAGGGACCGAATTGAAACCTCTACCAAATCCTCCAGACTTGAAAATCCATGAGAAGAGCCATACTAGCATGTCTCCTATTTGGATTTGCATTCATAATGTCATAGGTCTCCCTCACTTATCCTACTCGATAGTTAGGGTCCTTAGGGTGCATATGGAGATGAATTCCTACAGTCATGAGGACCCCGACCCTGGGGGTGGTGTCAGAGAACTCATATTCTTGAATCCTAAGGTTAGAACCATGTCCTCCCTTAGTCATCTATATGACCTGGAGACTCTGGTTCCAAGCAGGGAGGGTGAGGATCACACCTTTCTTTACCTTCTATAGGGAATGAGATCCTCCTCTACCACTGTAGAACCAATTTTAGGGCATTCCACTTGGATTAAGCCTAAATCATTTCATACGGGACCTCTATAGATTATTTCCTCCTTCTCTATACCCATGTTCTATAGTTGGATATCTCACCAAATGTTTATATAATAGTTACCAAAATAAGAGTGGAGATGGTCACTTAAAATCCATTTCTCTCTCCCATTGGGTCGGGGGTAAAATGATGGGAGGGAGACACTGTACCCCAACTTCTTCCACTAGTGGAAGAAGGGTTGTATGGTTTTTTGGATCTTACAATTCCTCTTGTTTATCACACTAAGAATGACTTAGAGGTTAGTGGTGATCATGATGTATGTGTGATCCTGAACACTAAGGGAATAATTCTAAGTGAATGTCCCAACCAAACATCTGGGCCTCCTACTTGGTATAAGTCCCAATTTCTTATCAAGGGCATCCTCCTCATGAGTAATCCCCAATCACAACATCCATTAAATAGGGCATCCTCCTCAGGAGTAATCCTTGAAATCCAACCTTTGGGCATCACACTCAGTATAAGGCCCAATCATTTCACCATACTCATCAATGGGCCTCCCCCATTAGGTGTAAGCCCCGAACAAGCCTCCAAATCACCATGAGTCTAGAAATCCCTCATGGATCCTTTAAAATGACATACATTTCAGGAATAATACCTAATCAAACCAAAAAGGGAATACTTTTTAGGAATAAGCCCTAACTTAATCCTTTCAAAGGTTCATAATCCCCTATGAGATGAACCTGAAGGCCTCCATAGGTGTGGGTCCTCACAACCAAACTAGGTAGTCTTTTATTCCTATCATAATGGAATTTTTAGGACGCCACCCTTGGGTCCAAACCCAACACACCAAATCAACCTTATTATCTCTAGGACACATTCCTAGTAGAGTCTTATTCAACTTGGGAATCCATATCCCTTCTAGGTTCCCTAGGACACTCCGATATAATCTGACACCATAATTTGACTAGGAATTTTATGCCTAGACATTCTCACCATATGAAGTTAAACTGCATGGTTTTTTCCTTATAACACGACCTCAAAAGGTGTGATGTGCCCCATTAAGTGGCACAAAACTATGTGGGTTCTAATTCCTTTCACAAGGATATGCAGGAAGCCAAATTTATGGGTCTGATACTGACATCAAAACAACCTCCATATCACTGGATGATGATAGACTCTAGAGTGCAACACTACATGGATAAAAATTAGCATCATCATAATAACAACTAAGGAATCACTAGTCATTATATAAGGGGATACCGTCGATGGAGAACCTCAGATACACAAAAATATTCCCATTTATAAGGAAACTCAGATACATACAAATGATTCTAAATTCTATGCATGAAAATAATTGATTATTAATTTAAGGGTGATACGTGGCATACTTGGGAATTAATGAAGGATTCATGAACATATCTTAACTATATAATAGAGTCTCAATGTATGAAACAATTCCCCCAAAAAGGGATTAATGATCCCAAACTATCATCCTCTCGACCAATGTGAGTTCTTAAGTATCATTGTCCAGACTTCTTGATGAGCATCTACCTTTGGAAAACAAGTCCCTCATGGATATAGAACCATTGGGTGTTTTTAGTTACATGAATAATACCCATTGGAAACTTCTCTAAAGGGACATGGTTATGTGTTTGATATAAATGTCATTCCACCATCACCATGAAATGCCATTCCAAATACACATAGCATTCAGAGATGAAAAAAATGGTGAACCCGATGTGAATGATTACACAAAATCCACCACCTATAATCAATCATTGAACACCAATGATTTTCATCAGAGAAAACGACCTATGAATGTTTATCCTAAAATATAATACATTTATCACAATATATCAAATAAATAAGGTTTCATATTGGTTCCATCAACCTATACACTTGATGTCACTTTTTTTGACTTTATTGAAATTAACTTTCCCATTGAACACAATGGACATAGATTTATTCAGGAAATTCCTTTCCCATAAAGGGCCTAAGATATTAAATTTCTTCAAGAGAAAAAAGTTATAAATCCATTTTTCTCATTATAAATTAATGATATATCATTTATGATGCACCCAACGTATCCCACTTCATTACAAACATATGTCATCATGGTTTTTTTCAATACATAAAAGTACACAAGTCATGATAATTATTAAAGATAGTATTAAAGTATAAGGACCAACACATACATCCACAGATAGGAACATCCAATGACACATGGAATGTGATTTTCCTATTGATAGTTCTATTCTCATAACTTTATATCTTGGAGATTACCAAGGGTGAACACCATGAGAAGGTGTCCCAATGTCATATGATCCTCCTACCCCTAATGGCCTGAATTGTTTGTGTCCCATCAGACAATATCATCTAGACATAGAATAAGGTTAAGAATAATGTCATGGAATCTATAAGTTCTCATCATAGCAGGGAAATTCTATAAAATTTTAGAATAATATATATTCTAAGGATAATATCACATATAAATATTATAAAAAAGAACAAAAATGATGTTATAATAAAAATTCTTTAATAAGAAAAAATTTAATCATACTAAATAAGTTGTTTCTAGGGAATAAACTCCAATATAATCCCACTTTCACTAGATACAACTTAAAACATCTTTCAGTCCACTTTATCACACATAATACTCATGATTTTTCTAAGATAAAGGCTTCATTAATGGGTCTTATATGTTTTATTCCATGGATACTCTGGTCACTAAAACTTCATCTCATTGAGAAAAATCCCTCAAGAGATGAAACTTCTAATGTATGTGTTTTTTCCTTTGGTTTTACCTTGGATATTTGAAGAGATCCATTGTTGTAGTGTTATCATAGTAAACTATGACAGGGTATTTAATACTAGGTACCACATCATGCTCTTGGAAAAAGTGTTGAATGAAAACATCTTCCTTAGCTTCATCAGATGCCAAAATATACTTAGACTCTATTATATAATAAACAACAATAGTGTTCTTTGAACTCATCTATATTATAACTCCTCCATTAAGAAAAATACATATTATGATATAAACTTCAGAAAATTATGGTCTATCTGAAAACCAACATCTATATAACCACTGATGACTAGTTCTTATTCTCATTCATACACCAGTAAAATATCCTAAGTATGACTCATATACATAAGGATATCATTAACACCAGTCCAATTCTATTCACTTGGATCTACTTGATATATTCTGACCATAACGAAATCATAGGCAACATCTAGCCTTCTACACAACATGGGATACATTATAGATCATATCATATAAGAATTTGGAATATTACTCATTATATCTCTTTCCTCTTATGTATGAGGACAAATTTTCTTGGAAAGATTTATACCATGTGACATTGGAACCAATACCCTATTAGATTGTTCCATATTGAAAGTCTTCAGTATCTAGTCAATATATATACCTTGAATTAGTCCAAGTATTCTCTTGAATCTATCACACATGATCTTGATCCCTAGAAAACAATACATTTCACCTAAGTCCTTCATGGAGAAGCAATTGATCAACCATGACTTAACT
Source organism: Viscum album (assembly GCA_963277665.1). Classification (NCBI taxonomy): domain Eukaryota; kingdom Viridiplantae; phylum Streptophyta; class Magnoliopsida; order Santalales; family Viscaceae; genus Viscum; species Viscum album. Next base: position 227,565,793 of record OY728129.1, on the reverse strand, counting down.
TCTTGTAAGGTTGGTATATTATTTCCAATTAGTAATATGTTATAAATATATAATAATATAAAAATAATTATAATAACACTAAACCAAACACTTAGATCATATTCATTATTAATGAAAATAGATTATTTTATGGCTTCATCGAATTGAATGTCCATGACCTGGATGCTTTCTTTAATACGTAAATGGATATCTATAACTTAAATACCTTTTTGTAATTACCTAGAGTCGCAAACCCCTATGATTATGTCATATACACATCCTATTGAAGGTTCCCATTATGGAAATCTCTTTTGAAATCCATTTTTAAAATCTCATAGTCATGGAAAGATGTTTTAGTAAGAAAATATAATGGATTGAAACATGGAAACTAGATAAAAGGTTTCATCATAGTCAATTCCTTAACATATTCTAAAACCTTTAGCCAGTTTTTTTGCTTTATAGGTATTCACTTTACCTTCCATGTCCATATTTATCTTGAATTCCCATTTACATCCAATAATTTTTACATCAACTGATGGATTAATCGAAACCCAAAATTACTTTTTATATATTGAATCCATCTCAGAATTCATAGATTATTTCCATCTTGAAAACACTAATATATATACTTACTCCTTATATAATATAGGATCATACATATTAAAATATAATGATTCATCATCATTAGTGACTAGAAAACCATATCTCTCTGGTTCTCTTACCTCACTCGTGTTCCAATTTAGTACTTCTATTTCAGGAACAATATCTTCCACAAGGAGCTGTGGAATTGGTTCCTATAACAACTCTTGTGTATCTTGATCATCAACTTCATTGAAGTCAATATTTCTCCTACTATCCTACTTGAGAATGTGATCATTATCAAGAAATATATCCTGTTTAATTATAATTACTTTCTTGTTCAATGGGTTGTATGGATAGTATACCCCTATCTCCTAGGATACCCTATAAAGATACACTTTATGCCTTCTAGTTATAGTTTTTTTCATGATCTATCCGTTATAAATTCATTTCAAACCCATAAATGAACATGTTACAAAACAAGTTTATTTCCTCTCTATAACTCCTAGGGAGTACTATTTTCTGATTTGGTTGATACTCAGTTTAGTAAGTCTAATGTTTTTTGTAATACATATCCCCAAAAGGATAATGGAAGGCTTGTGTGACTCATCATTGACCTTACCTTGTCCAAAAAGGTACATTTACTCCTTTTAATAATAATATTACACTATGGTTTATAAAGTGTAGTGAGTTGAGATAAAATCCCATACTCTCATAGAAGGTTAAAAAAGTTATGGTTTATATATTCACTACCTTGATCTGATGAAAGTTTCTTTATCTTCTTACCAAGATAATTCTCAAACTCATTCTTGAACTCTTTGAACTTACAAAAGGATTCAGACTTATACCTCATTAATTAGATATAACCATAACTACTCAAGTCATCATTAAAAGTAATAATGTATGAATATCCACCTCTAAATTTTACAAGAACAGTTCCACAAACATCAGTGCATACCAATTCTAGAAGCTCCGTGAACCTTTCACCTTGACCACTGAATCTTGGTTTGGTCATCTCAAATTTTAACAAAGCATGACATATTTCATGTCTATTTATCTCAAAAGGGTTTAAATAACCATCTTGATATAATTTTTTCAAACACTTATCATTAATGTGACCAATATGGTGATTCCATATCTGGGTGTCATATGCATCGTGCATATTAGTTTCATTATATTTTCCCAATATTTAGTTTTCATAATTCAATACATAAATACCGTTATTAAATTATGAATTACCATAATATACACTATCTTTATAAAAGTAACAAAATATATTTCCAAATATGAGAATAAATCCATCCATAACTAAGAAATAAATGAAATTAATGTTCTTGGTAACACTAGGAACATAATTATATTTCTTTAAAACCAAAATCAACCTTATTGGTAATATGATATGGTAGTCTTAAATGGCTAGAGCATCCAACCTCACTCAATTAGCAGCACAAAGATACACCTTTCCTCTTGAAACCTCATAAAATCTATTGGTTCCTATATTTGGATACAAATGTAAACACCATAAGTAGTATCTAATACCCAAACTATGGATATAGAAATATTACACTTGATAAGGAAGACACCGAAATCTTACCCTTGCTTCTTTATATGGGTGAAGTTCCTCTTCCAGTGGCCCTATTTGTCACATGAAAGACATACCACATCTTATTCCTTTCCTTTCCTATGAATCTTCTTCTTCTTATAGGGATGGTGCTCTAGAGCCTTAGACTTGGAATGAGTCCTCAAACCCTTTTCCTTGTTCATATTCTTTTTAGTCACCATAAGGATAGTGATTTTATCACACCACATGTATTTATCAACTTTTTGGATAAGATTAATAAGTTTTGATAGTTTCTTATTTCTATTAATCATATTCTAATTCACAATAAAATAAGAGAAGTTTTTGGTTAGTGAGGAAAGAATGAGATTTGCGCATCTTATCAGGGATCTTAAAACCCAAGATGTACATGCGCTCAATATATCTAATCATATTAACTACATGTGCCCTAAATAGTTCCAAATCTCCAAGATTACACATGAAAAGTGCATTGAAGATCTCATATCTCTATAATATTTCCTTCTCTTGATAGGGATCCTGATGTTGAGAAACTATGTTATACACATACATATCCTCATATTTCTTTAAAATCTAATTATACATGGAGGATAGCATAAAACATTAGACCTCCATTGCACCATCCACACACTTCCGATAGAGAGATATCTCTTACTCACTAGCATTTTTGGAAAGTTACTCCCTAAGTGGGGTTTCCATCACATATACTTTCCATTCATGGTGTAGTATAACATGTAAAAACCTATACCATTCCTACAAATTCAAACTGATGATAAGGTTATCCTTCTATAGTATAGATCACAATGATATTGTAGAAGTTGTTTAATATTCCATTTTATACAAATTAAAAGTAGATAATTAGTACTTTTGTTGATTAAAAAATAGATTAAAAAATTTAAAATTAATTAAATTATTATTAATCTCCAACTATTTTTCAAAAGATAATATCCCTCACCGTGAGTTTTAGAATATATTTTCGCTTATATATTCTAGTGGAAAGGATCCATATTACCTTATCATAACCCATAATTGGGCTTGAAAATCTATTTGAAGGGTTTTAGGTAGGCATATGTTTCCAACTATATTAACTCGTAGTTACTTGATCTTTTGAGTGGACTCCCAATCCTAAAATATTTTTTTAATATTTACCCAACCTTTGCCTCTTAGTTACACCAAGTATTGCTTGGGAAGAAAACCCTTGATATAAACTAAGATAAGTCTACCCAAAAACTTCAAGATAAAATTTCCATGATTGGTTTCACCTTAGCTCCTTAACTCGGACCACCTTCACTCACATGAGAGCTCCATGCTTACAAAAGATTTTACTCACACATAGGCAAGGGGATACAATGGATTAGATAAAGGGGGTATTACATAAAATAAAACATGATCACACAAGCCCCTATATATTAAAGAGGAGGGGATTAATCTTATGACATCAATAATAATGTATCCATAATAAATTAAAAGAAACCAATCACACACATGGTATGGTGTGATATCATGATCATCCACATATCATGCAATGATCATACATTCACAATATTTTTATTAATTACTTATATTTGTTATTTAATTAAGATAATACTCCAAAAATTAATCCAATTTATCCAATTTATCTTAATTAAATCCAAAAATTCTTAAATCACAATCATCTATAATTTTAAACAAAATTAATTTCATTCAAAATTAATGTAATACATATGCGTACTTAGAGGAAATATTGTGTGTCTGTCAAAATTTTAACATAGAGATTAATTTAATATATAATTGTTAATCCTACAACATAATGTGTATTATTGAATGGATTACACATGGAATAAATAGGTTTAATTATATATTTAATTATTCTTTATATGAGAATTTGAAAACACTACTGGAAATAGACTACACGACACATACAAAAGTACACAATATGTAATTTTCTTCCACCCATGTTCACAACACACACCTTGGGTTTTGTTGTGTTGCCTTCTATAGACGTGTTCGAGGTACACAATGAATATTGGGAATACATGGCATGTAACCTCTTATTACATGACATGTTAGTACTCATGTCATGCATCCAATGCACAACACACTTGGGATACCCTGTGTACTTGACATAAAGATAATGAGGTATAGATGTTGTCTACAATGGTTACACAATGTGTAGTTCTTCCTATAATGTTACAGTCTATCTAAATCTACATTCTATTCTAATATATTCAGATATTATATCTTATTTTTTTGGATCTGACATTATATAAAGAGATATAGTCAAGGAAACAAAAGTACACAACATGTACTTAGGAATTAGACACCGTGTACTCTGGTTTTTTTCTAGGAAGAGCCTTTATCACTACCTGATGATGTGAATTAAATACTTCTTCATTATTAATTATTAACTGATTACTAGTTATGTTATCAAGAATGAATAAATATAAGATAAGAAGTCATCAAATATTAAAATAAATTATTTTAATTAAAATAAAAACAAAAACACATGCAACCAATCAATAAATATTACATAATTATAAATTAAATATGTGATCACTCTGATACCATTTGTTGGTTCTAGGAGTAGTATAATTGTCGTGTGCTGGTGTAAAAAACTATAATTTTATCCATAAATTATGTGTGATTTCTAATTTACATGATTACGAATGTCATGTATAATTAAATTAGTAGATTACTTGACTATGTTAAAATGATGAAACCATGGGTAAAGGATCTTCATATGCAATTTATAATTAATTTATATATAGATATTTAATTACCTTAACTTGTAATTCTCTATTAATTTATGATTGATGGAATAGATTTTGTCGCATAATCATTGCGCTATAGGATCCAAGTACAAAATCCCTCTAGTGGTTATCCACACATGCACCACAATATTTGAACAATGCTATACAATCATCAGGTGCTAACATGATCAATCACGATCACTTGTGTTGTTCATGGTTGACTATAGTAAAATTCTTCTTGATAGAGGAATAACTCTTGATGATCTCTTATTGTACCTAGAGAGGTTGGGAGGAGAGAACTCAAGACCTCTTGATCCATTTCTAGTTCTTGAGAGATTCTCACTCTATCTGTTGTGAACACCAATTGTGTTTTATAAAAGAGATATAATTACATATTTATTTTGGAAGGGTTAGGGTTGGAAAATTGCAAACAATCCATTTACCATTTCTGTAATTCTTAGTTGATACCATTCCAAATAATAATAATACAAATATTATTATTAAAAACTTGACATTTGAAACTCATAAAGAATATAAATAGGTACCATTTATATAATTTCTAATCAGACAATTGAACTCTACTCACCTTCCCTCATCCACATTTATCGATCCTTGAAAAATTAATATTTATTTAATAAATAAATATCACTACATTATTCAATAATAAATATCATAAATATTATATTTTCCAAACATTGAAACAAATATTTATTATTATTATTTCACTCAATTATTATATTGAATAACTTGCGATTAAATTATGGATATCAACTAAACTCATATAAATCTTATTTATAATAACTTTTTAAATTCAATACTATAATTAAATTGAGATCACAAATACACTTAGTGTTTGACCCTCTAGGCCTCTTTCTTAATTGCATTTGGCAAAACCATCTAAATTTTATGGTTATAATCTAACAACACACTAAGGAATCCATAGATAAAGAAGTTAACATCACAATTCCATTAGACCTCCTATGAATGTTTACCATGTAATATAATCCTTTTATCATAATATATCAAATAAATTAGGTTGTATTATGATTACACTAATTGATATGCTCGATGTATCTTTATTTGAATTTCTAGAAATGTTCTCTCCCATCGAACACCATGTACATGGGTTTATTCAGACATTTCTATTCCTATAAAAGGGCCTAAGATATTAACTTTCATTAATAGAAAAAAGGGATAAATCCTTTTCTCTCATTATCTATTAATTCTATTTCATTCATGATGCACCCAACATATCCTACTTCACTGTGAATATATGTCATCACGGTTTTCATCAGTACATTAATGTATGTAAGTCATGATATCCATTAATAATAATATTAAAGTCTAAGGATCAATACACACATACACAAATAGGAATATCCAATGACACATGGAAATGAAGATTCTCTATTAATGGGCCTATTCTCAAAACCTTATATCTTAGACATTACCAAGGGTGGACACTATGATATGGTGTCTCAATGTCTTATGAGCCTCCTACCACAAATAGCTTGTATTGTCTGTGTCCTGTTAGAAAATATCATTTAGCCATAGAACAAGGTTCAATATTAATGTCAAGGAACCTCTAGGTTCTCACCATTTTGGGGAACTACTATGTACTTTCAATGTGATATATATAAATAAATCATCACATACAAATATTATATAGAATAATAATCAAGATGTGATAAGAAAACTTATTTAATAAGAAAAAAATGTAATTAAGTACTAAAAAATTTGGTGTTAGGGATCCAAATCCAACAGTTAAGGAAAAATATTTTCCATAAAAATAAATCCTTTAGAGATAAAGAGGAATTGGTAACTAAATCATAAAAGAGTTTTTAGAAATAATTTTTATCTTTTCCATAAAAGATGAAGTTACAATCACTTTAAAAGTAATTTTCAAAAAGGTAACTACTGAGAAATTAAAAATAAGGAATTTTAAAAATAAATATTTGGAGAGAAATATCAATAATAAATCCTTGTAAATACATAAAGGTTTTAGAAAGGTGAAGTGAAAACATTTTGAAAACTTTTAATTTTAAATAGAATATTCAATAATGAAGTATTGAAAAAGACATAAAGGTTTCAAAAAGGTGTAGTAAAAGATTTATAAAACACTAAAATTTGAAAAATAAATTTAATAATTGATACTTGAAATGATATAAAGGTTTTAAAAAGAAATTCATAGTGTAAGATAAAATATTTTATTGTGAAAGGATGGGAAAATGTTTTGAAATACCTTTTTTTGAAAAACGATATCATAAAAATTGTAATAAAACTTCCTTTTAAAAATTCAACAATGGAAATATGATGGTCTTATGAGATTACACATAATAGTGTTTCCAAATATAAATTAGAGAATTATTGTTAAAGGAAAATAAGGATAAAGAGGAGAAATTATTATTAAAGAGGATGATTATTATTCTCAACAATGAGACACTTTTAATGGGGTAGAAATTCATCAAGGAATAATGTTTGAATAAAAAAATTAATTTTAATGGGAGAAAAATATAAATTAACATGGAATGAAATATTAGGGTGGAATAAGCCAATATTGTAAGAAATAAGTTCTATAAGAATAATTATAACTCAATGAAAGGAGTTGAGTTAACAAAAACCCTTATAACTTTGGCATCTTTTGAATCGAAGTTCATATAAAGAAATAAATAAATATAGATAATAAAACCTCATGAATGAAATGAATATGTTAAATTGAATTAATTAGTTATTAATCACACCATATCAATTTTTTCATAGTGCACAATAAGAAATATATCTCAAGAAATTAAATTTGAGGCAAAGAACACCATTATAACTTTTATAAATTTTTAGGTCCAAAAAGAATGAGATAAAGATATTGGGATAGAAAAATGAATATAATGAAATATAATATAATCATGATAAAAAATATTAAAGTTTAATTATATACACCATTCTAAGGAAAACATTGTGTATAATAAGAAATATGTCTCAAGGGGTGAAAATTTGAGACATGAAACTCTTACCTTGTTTCCCTGCTTAGTTGATCACACTCTAACCTCTTATATAACAAACACAAATTTATTAATAAAATATTTCATAACCTTTTTCATATCCATAATATTTTATATACTTTATTTATAATTATTCTCTACAGGTATATTAGTTAGTTATTATCTATTTTCATTGTTGGGTGTGAGTAATCTTAATTATTTTGAACTAGTTTCCTAATAGTTGTGTAATAATTCATTATTCTCCAAAATTTAATAATTATAAGATAATATAAGGTACTTTAATTTATTATTTATAATTATTTATAATTTTATAATTTAATTAAATGTTAGTTTTTGTTACGATCCATAAAGATGAATTTGTTGATGAGCATGTTTCAGTTATTTTTAACAAACCGGTGTTGGAATCTTAATTAATGATATTAATATTAATGTTACCATTTAAGAACCAAAATAAAAACATAATTTACTTATTCATATCATATATAATCAATAATTAATTTCTCATAGTCGTCCATGTTATTATTTTATAACATTGTTCAAGTAGGTGGTAAGACCAACCCAAACATGAACATACCATAATAAATGAATGATTATGATTATAAACGTGGTTTATTTTGGAATAATATCATTATAATAGATGAATAATGATATTATTTTTATAATTTTAAGTTTATGAATCATATTTTCAGATTTTTTAATAAAAAATAAAAAATTAAATGAAAAATGAGAAACTTTACTTTGTGGAGGAGATAGTCTGCTCAATGCACGATTAATGTTTTCATTTCATAAAGAAAGGCAGAAAAATGTGGATTATAATTGTAATATTTATATTTATAATTATATAATATTTTTTCATTTATTCCTCAATTTAAATTTTATAATCAGCGAATAGCGGCGGTAGTGAAAAATAGAAGTTGTCGCTTCGTAGTGGCAATGGTCCACACAACACACAAATGATGGTTTAGTATTTCTTATTAAAAAAGTGTAAAATTGGTTAATATTTATTAAATTACAATAATAAAATTAATTATACAACCAATAATGATTCAATTATATAGTAATTATAAAATTATATTCTGTAAAGTAATATTGAAAGGGAAAAAGTTAGGAAAAAAGCGCCCACATGTTGAAATATTTACGTTTTCCTTAGAGGATTCCTTAGAAATAGAGGTCTTAATCCACTCTATTGTGAAATTGGATCAAGAAAAAGGAATATTATTATCTATTAAATATAATGTTTTTAATTTCAGGAAAATAATGAATTCTTTGAGTGGTTTTTAAGGGGTTGTGAAAGACCCCTTTTATAAGTGGTGATGAAGTTTTTGTAAATATTTCAACTTAATATAAAGAGTGCACATGTATCACATGTAAAAAAGACTCAAAAATAGATAATAATTGGGTAGGAGATTATATAAAGTCTATAATACCCTAAAAAATCATTTTAACACATGTTTTAAACATGTTTTAAGTCATTTACTCTTAGAATATTTACTTTTACCTTTTGGGGTTTTACCATGATAAATAATTTCTACTTAAGTAATTTAATTTAAATTACTAAAAATAAAATGGAACTTATTAAATAATTTCGACCTACTTATTAAAAATATTAAAGCCATTTTATTTGATAGAATATATGTGTAATAAAAATTAATTTTAACATTTGTGCATGTAATGTTAAAAAACTTATTTTTAGAAAAAGTTAACTTTAAAATTAAATCTTATATATAAGATAAAATAATCAATTTCATTGATTTTCACTATAGAAATTATATTTTTATAAAATAATTTTTTTCTTTATAATCATTCCAAAATTGAATTTTACCAAAAATAATATTTAATTAAAATAAAAGACAAAAAACTGTTTCTTTTATTGGAAAACATTACATAAGTTATTAAACATAGGTTTTATAAATTTGTAATAATATTTATAAATGTATAGTTTTAGTAATTAATACATATTTTACCATTAAAAATATTTTATATGTTTTTAAGTTGCACTTAATTTTTGATATAATCATAAACGCTACAATTTTAGTAAAAATTGTATTTTAAACTATTTTATTAAAAACCAATTATTTAAGAAAAATATAAACAAATTAGCTTAGGATAATATTGATATGTGAAATTAAAAAATTCATTTAGTTTTTTAAAATTATAATTATAATATTTTTGAATTTATCTTTTAATCTAAAATTATGAATATATTGGAAAACTACATTCATTGAAAATTTCCCTTTTAAAACATTAGGTGTTTATAATCCTATTTCGTATTAATTTATAATTTATTACAATATTTTTATTCACTAGTGGTTTTAATATTGTTAAAATTTATTAATTATATTCATCTAATATGTCGAGTATTATTTAAGTTTGGTGTTGCTTGTGGACCAAGTTATCAAACATAGTATTGATTAAGAAAAATATATTCCAAAATCTCAGGGTGTTATATTCTCCCCCATTAAATAAATCACATACTCACAATTTTAATTATCACCTACTAAAAAAATAATTAAGGGTATCTAAATATAATCATTACTAAATATATAATTCCTTCCGTTAAATAAATTTCATCCTTGTAATTTTAATTATCACTTACTAATAACAATATTTAAGGGTATCTAAATATAATCATGACTCAATATATTATTCCTTGAGAGATATACAAATCTTAAACTATAAAAACATATCTTTTTTACTTATAATATCCTTATCCCTAATATTGATTTTTTACAATATTTTTATATGATATCCTATCATTATTTGGTATTGAGATCCACATTATATAATTTTTTTCTAAAGGATGTTTATACTCTCCTTGTATAGACTATCATATGTTAATATAAAATGTGGTATCATTATTCCAAATAAAATTTTCTCTATTTGGAGAGAACCAATACATTTCCAAAATCACATTAAATTTATCTAAAGTAAGAAAAATAAATTTTCATAAATCACATTTTCACAAGCATTGACTTGGGATACAATATTCATACAAATAAAAGTTTTCATTCATATTTGAATCATTAGGGTGATGATTTAATATTCTTAGAAAACGTACAAGGATTAATAGGGTGTCTATAACTAATTCCAATACCAAAAAATCTGACATGTAGGGTGAGTTCACATTTTACCCTTTGCTTTCAATACATACTTTCCGTGGTAGATTTGTTCAACCAGCTGAGGAGGTCATTGATGCCTATTATCCTTAGTAGTCCCGGGTTATGGAATTGGTTTACATAATGCCCAAAGTCCTTGCATTTGAAGAATTTAACTATTGATAATGTATTAGTTGGGTATTTTATAAATTTTGCTACATTGTAAAAACTCTTTATCTATCATTGAAAATTACCATATTAATGGCCAATCCTTCTAAACTTGAAACATTTTCTTATTCATTTGAGATATTCCCTTGAGTTCTTCCAACATTTTTAACATATAGGAAGTTTAATATTCTTTCCTTAATCAAATTTATTACCTTAAATTTCATGATCCTATATCCTTCTCTTATTTGGTGTGCTTGGAAACTCAAATAAGATCATGTTATTAATCATAATTCTTGATATATGGTTTGGCATATTCATAAAGTTTATAACTATAGATCCTATCCCATTAGGTTTATTATTGGGATAATATTTATATTATCCAAGGAACCCATCTTTAACTTGATTCCATTAGTATTCAACCATTACTAAAACCAAAAGGGTTTAATATTAGGGATAAAAAATTAACATCATAATAGGATTGTCATAAATGGGATCATGAAAACTCAACCTTGAAATTCGTTACTATTGAAAAATATCAAAGAAACTTTTAGTTCAACCCAAATAACTCTCAATTCAATCTTGATTTCTTTATGTTGGGTTATCTCATTATTATTATTCTAATACCTCTACATGATAAATCCTTCATAATATATTTTTAAGAGAATGTGATTAACCAAATCATATTCCCCAACCATGTAAAACCACGTGTGAAGTTATGACTCTTTTTTGTATACTAGGTAACAGTTTAGTTAATATACAACATGAACTTTTAAGGTTTATTATCCCTAGTAACATATACTACAATAACTGACTCCACTTTTAGTATCCATAGAGGGATGCTATTTCTATAAAAATCATGCAATCTCCACCTTATTAAATTTTCAGTTTGTTATCCTATACTTAGACTTAATACTAGATTTATCCCTAGGGTTTTAAATGAAGTTCTATAAAATAATCCTAAAAATAACTAAACCCTAATCTAATTAAAACTTATGTGACCTAATCTAAATAAACACACTTATTTGATTATTTTACATGAATAATCATTCCATTTACAAATAATCACACAAAGTAGAGAATTACATGTTTAGTGTATTAGAATATTAGATAATATACAACTTATTTTTTGAAACTAAACATTTCCCTATAATTGAACCATACCGGACTCTCTTATAGACCTCTTATATTTAATACTTATCTTTATAATTAGGGGAATGGGAACATAAGAAATTGGAAAGCTCAAATGATCAGTAAGGGAAAAATTCCTCAACATGTCATCAAGGTTCAAATCATAAACATATGAGAAAACATGAGTAAGGATAAATATATTATTAAAAAGAACATGGAATAATAAGATTTTTCCATAAGCTATGATAACAATACATGTAATATCAAAAGAGTAAACATATACCATTAAATAAATGTGTGAAGACATAAGATAATAAACATGATACATGAAGCATAATCATAGGAATAAAGATATGGAATGTCATGGAAATTAAGCATAAAAGTAAAATATGGAACTGAAATTGGTGTATAATTCAAAAAATATTGGAGTATGAATTATTACACATTTCCCATAACATGGTGGAGAGGGAATCAGTACCCGATTCCCATAGTGGATCAAGCTTCAATACTCGATTCCCATAATTATCTCATGAGATATAAATCCATAACTAATGAATTAGAGGGTAATATAGGACCCCATAATTTATCATCCATAAATGTGTGTTCCATTTGAAAAAAATCATTACTCACATCCTAAATAATCCATGGAAATAAAAATGGGTTTTACAACATTTTTAGACGGTAAAATAAAAATTGACCCAAGAATATAAATAATTGATACCTAAAACTCAATCACCCTAAATGATTATTTTATAATAACATTTAGAGGGTGGTTAATGAAAAATAATTTCCAAGAAAATAAATTCTTTCAATATAAAGAGGAAATAATAACAAAATCATAAAAGAGTTTTTATAATTTTATATATATTTTCCATAAAAGTTGAATTTATAATCACTTTAAAAGTAATTTCCAAGAAGTTTATTTTTTTGAAATTTAAAAAAAATTAATTATAAACATAAATATATATAAATAAATCTCAATAATTAATCCTTTATAATACTAAAAGGTTTCAAAAAGATGAAGTGATTTTTTTTAAAATCTTTTACTTTTAAAAATAATATTCAATAATAGATCCTTCAAAAGACATAAATATTTCAAAGATGCGAAGTGAAAGATTTATAAAATACTTACTTTTAAAAAATAAATTTAATAATATATACTTTAAATGAAATAAATTTTATCAAAATAAATTTAGAGTGTAAGGTAAAATATTTGATTTCGAGAGGATGGAAAAATGTTTTGGAATACCTTTGTCGGAAACCCAAAATGTAACAAGAGTAATAAAAAGTAATTTTGAAAATAGGATAAGGGAAATATTAAGGTCACTTGAGATAACACATAATTGGATTTAAAAATATAAAGTATAAAATTGGTGGGAAAGAAAAATATGGCTAAGAAGGGGAAACATTCGTTAAAGAGGATGTGAATTATTCTCAATAATTATATACTTTTTATGTAAAGAAATCCATCATGGAGGAATATTTGAATCAAAGGTGTAATTTTTCCGAAATATAAATATAAATTAGTATGAAATATAATTTTAGGGTGTAAGAATACAATCATGTAAGAAATAAGTTCACGAATAAGCATTATAACTCAACAAATGGAGCTGAATCAATAAAAATCATTATAACTTTGGCATCTTTTGAATAAAAGTAAATTTAAAGGAGTAGAATGATATGGATATTTGAAACACATTAATTATATAAATATATTAAAATAAATTCAGGATTCTTTAATCAATCTATATCAACAATGTCATGGTACATAATAAGAAATATGTCTCAATAAATTAAATTTGAGACAAATAACCCCCTTACAACATTTTAAATTTTTGAGTCAAAACCCCATGAGAGAAATAACATGGAATAGAAAATTGAATATTATAAAATCTAATATAATAGTGATTTTTTTAAATTGGTATTAGATACACCATTCCAAATAAAACATGATGCATAATAAGAAATATGTCTCAAGGGGTGAGAAGTTGAGACAAAAAACCCTTAACTTGTTTCCCCACTTAGTTGATCATAATCTAAAATCATATATAAAAAATAACTATATTAATCACCTATTTAATAACCTTTTTCACATTAATAAAATTTTATATGCTTCATTTATAATTATTCAATACATGTATATTAGTCAGCTATTATCTATTTTCAATATTGGGTTTGAGTAATCTTGATTTTTTTGAACTAGTTTTGTAATAGTAGTGTAATTATTAATTATTATACAAAAGTTAATAATTAAAAGATAATATAAAGTAATTTCTATCCTTTTTAATTATTTATAATTTTATAATTTCATTCTATGGGAGTTTTGGTTATGATCCTTAAAGATGAATTTGGTGATGAGCGTGTTTTGTTGATTTTTAACGAACATACATTGGTATCTAAACTAAAGAGTTTAATATTAATTTTACCATTAAAAAATAGTTATTTAATTATTTATATCATATATTATCATTTTTTTAAGTTATCATATTCATCCATGACATTATTTTGTAGCATTTTTTAAGTTGGTGGTAAGACCGACCCAAAAATGGACATACCATAATTAATGGATGATTACGATTATAAAAGTGGTTTATTTTGGAATAATATCATTATTAATGAAGAATAATTATATTATTTATATAAATTCATGGTTTTGAATTATAATTTAATATGGTTTAATATATAATAAAGAAACCATATTAAAAATAAGATACATTACTTTATAGAAGCGATAGTCTACATAACACACAATTAACATTTTCATTTCTCAAAGAATAAGAGATAAAGAAGGTAAATGATAATTTATATATTAATAATATTGATTATATTATATGTTTTAGATTTATTCCTAAATTTAAATTTTATAATATGTGAATAGTGTTGGTGGTGAATAGAAGTCATCACTTCATGGAGGTGGCAGTCTGGACAACACACGAATGACGATTTTGTTTTTCTTACTAAAAAAAGGAGAAGGTGGTTAATAGTAAATTAAATTAGAATAAAAACATCAATCACACAATATATATTTATTACATTATATATAAATCATAAAATTATATTTTTAAAGTAACATTTAAAGGAAAAGAAGTTTGAAAAAAGTGTACTCACGTTGAAATCTTTGTGTTTTCCTTGGAGGATTCCTAAAAAATGGAGGTCTTAAGCCAATTTATTGTGACCAAAGTCTCAAATAAAAGGAATATAATTATAAATTAAGGATAATATATATTTTAATGTGAAAAACAAATTATTTTAGTGGTATTTAATATGTGTTTAGAGGCCCCTTTTATAATTAGTGAGAATGACATTTTTGTAAATATTTCAACTTAATATAAAAAGAGAACATTTTTAACTTGTCAAGAAGAATACAAAAGGCATAATAATGGATTGGGGGATGATATAAATTCAATAATACCTAAAAAAGTCATTTTAAAAATGTTTTAATTTTTTTTAAGTCCTTTACTCTTAGAATGTTCTCTTTTATTTTTTTTGGTTTTACCACGATAACTAATTTTTACCTAAGTAATTTACTTTAAATGACAAAAAATAAAATGTAAATTATTAAATAATTCATAAATAACGATTAAAAATATTAAATCCTTTTTATTATATAAAAATATATGTGAATAAAAATTATTTTTTAACATTAGAGCATGTAACACGTAAAAACCTATTTTTAGAAAAAGTGTATTTTTAAGCATAAAACATACATATGTGATACATTTTTTAATTTAGTTGATTTTAATGATATAAATTGGTTTATTATAAATCAAATAAATTTAATGTTACTTTAAAATAAATCTAAAATATAATTTTATCAAAAATAATATTTAATTTAAATAAATGACCAAAAATTATTTCTTTTGTTGGAAAATATTTCTTTTGTTGTTAAACATAGGTTTTATAAATTCATAATAGAATTTTGAAATTTTTATTTTTACTCATTAATACATATTTGATCAGGATAAATGTTTATAAAATTTTAATTTACACTTACTTCTTGATATAGTTATAAACACTACGATTTTAGTAAAAATTGTGTTTTCACTATTCACCTAAAAATCAGTTATTTTGGAAAAATATAAAAAAAGTTTCCTTATGATAATATTGAAACATGGTATAAAATATTAAGTTAATTTTTTAAAATTAAAATTCTCAAATTTATAAATTTATCTTTTAAATGAAAATTAAAAATATAAAATAAAATCCGCTTTTATTGAAAAATGACATTCTAAAAAAGTAGGCATCGTTAATCCTATTTTTTATGAATATTTAATTGATTATAATATTTTTATTTACTATAGGTTTTATTATTCTTAAATTTTTCTAATAACATTCATCTAATATGTCACTATTCATTTTACTTTGGTGTTGCGTGTTGAGTAAGCTACCGAACATAATATTAATTTAGAAAAAAATATTCCAAAATATTAGGGTGTTACATATTGTCTTATGAAAATTTAGTTTTGAATTGATTAAAGGAATGTTATGAGCTATGGAGATTGAGGTGTAAATGTGGATCTATTTGATTCCTCTTAATTATTATTTTTATTATTATTTATTATTATTGGGTTGATTTTATGCATGTTTTGTAGAGTCTCAAAGCTTGACGTACATGAAAATTACATTAATTTTGCAGAATACTTAATAAATAACAAAAATAGACACCAAAGGACCGTAATAGTTTAATGTCTTTGGAAAATCGGAATATAATCTTCTAATCTTGGTGAAAGATCTTCAACATCTCCCATAAAGATATTCCCCTTTTATTTTCTTACCAAAAA
Organism: Viscum album; assembly: GCA_963277665.1. Classification (NCBI taxonomy): domain Eukaryota; kingdom Viridiplantae; phylum Streptophyta; class Magnoliopsida; order Santalales; family Viscaceae; genus Viscum; species Viscum album. The sequence continues at coordinate 227,548,762 of OY728129.1, read as the reverse complement.
CCTTTCTTTAAATCTTGGGGAAAAGAAAACATAAAAAGGGTGAGATCAAATGCCCAGTAAGGGTAAAAATAGAGAACATAAAACAATCCATAAAAATATGAATGTAAAAACTTGAACATAAATTCTAAACTTTAAAATCTTGAGCAAAGACATGAATCTTGGAAGTACGTAAGGAATATATCATAAGAGAACATCAATCATGATAAAATAGCATGGTAATAAAACATGTAATTGTGGAAAACCATTAAGCACATGATATGATTTCCATAGTAGCCAAGGCATTACTACTAAGACCATCTTAGTGGACAAAGTCCCTTTCTGAATCGAGTTCACTCCTCGTTTCAGTCCTGTAACACTAAACCAGATTAACTTACCATTCCAGCCACGTCTATCTCATGAGATATAAATCTGTACCCAATGCATTGGAGGGAGATATAGGTCCCACCCATCTCATAATGAAATCATTCGTTCGTGTGCCACAAAATCATAAATCATACATCATAGCATAACCCATGTAATAGAATGGGATTCTTAAACATCATGCCATCATAAAATAATCCATATAACAAAATGGATATCATTTCATCAAAAGAAGAATCACACCATGTAAATAATAGAGAAATTATACTTGAAACATAAACATATTAAATAATGTCATTTTAGATGGAAAATTGTTTTGATAAAACACTTGAAATGAATTCCTGAGGAAATTATCCTTTCTTCTTCAAAATCATTTTCTTTTCAAAAAATGCCATGAAATTTTAAAAGAAAAGGGTTTTGTTGAAAATAATCAGGCAATATTGTAAAGGAAGATTCATGAAAATGAGGCGTTATGAAACCGTAAAAATCCGTTCACACCTTATAAGTTAGAAATAACATTCTTCTCGTACTTTTGTCGAAAAAGTCAAAAAGTTCCTCGTGTGGTAAACAAAAGTAAGATTCCTTTCATAACATGTGGTAAAATTCAAAAATGGGTAAAAAGGACTTTAAAAATACATGAAAACATTATTAGAAAACATGGGCATGGATGATAACAATAACCCCAGAAAATACTTACGAATAAACAATCTCGGATAAGATTGAGATTGGAATAGTTATCCCTTACCATAGGTCCGATATTCTTCATATGTATCCAATCCTCCTATATAATGATTTAAATAATGTAATTGACTTATTAAAGAATTATATTCATTGTTATGATATCATATATTGTTCAATTATTACTTTATAATACCCGTTTGTTTATGAATTCCATGTTAAAGCAGTATTTTGGGTAAAATCGTTTCATTTATCGTACGTGTTTCGATTTGTTGTTCTTGATATTATTATTACTTATATCATGCCACACCCACTTTTTTTAGTCATTTTATTTATTTTATTTCTCTCGGTGTTGGGTGATTTTGCGTGAGTGAGGGTGAGTCCAGGTTTAAAATTTTAATGTTGGGGTGAGTTTATGGATTTGGATAGTGCGCGAACGCTGTACGTTTATGACGCACAGTCCGCTTGGGAACCGCACGGTGCGCAAATACCGCACGGTCATCCTGTTTTAACGTTATGTGTGTAGATATATGTATATGTATGTATTTATGTTTTTATATGTGTATATATGTGTGTATATATATTTGTATATGTTTATGTTTTAATGTTATGTATATATATATATATATATCCATATGTGTATATATGTTTATATGTATATATATATACATATTTACATAAATATAAATATGTTTTAACGTTATATTCTTATGTGTATATATGTTTAAATATATGTTCAAATATGTTTATAAGTTTATATGTATATATATATGTATATATGTATCTATGTTTATATAAGTGTGTTTATATATGTTTATATATATTTATATATGTATATATGTTTATAATTATAATAATAATAATAATAATTATTATTATTATTATTATTGTTATTATTATTATAAGATAAAGAAAAAAAAATTAAAAACCAACCCCAATCTACCCGAGCAGCCCCCCCTCTCCCCCTCTCCCACGTTTCCCCCCCTTCCTGGTTCGGTCGACCTGCGCCACCCCCCCTCCGCGCGACCCTGCCTACAGCCGCCTCCTGCCTACCACCATCCACCACCATCTGCCGCTGTCTGCGCCGACCGCCCCGGCCGCACCTTCGCCTCACCGTCCGCCTCCGCCTCACCGTCCGCCTCCGCCAGCCGCTGTTGGCCCACCCCCTACTCGCTCACCTGACCGCGCCGGCGTCGCCGTGCGCCGCCCTCCCCCTTTCCCTCTGGCTAGCCATCGCGAGCAGCCCGCCCCCCCTGTCGGCCTCCTCCAATTTCCCCCCTGTCCCGACATCGTCCAGACAGCCCCGCTCTATCACCGGTCGCACCTCCCGGCCAGCTCCGGTACACCCCCCCACCGAAAATTTACCTCACCGCTGCTATCCATCCGGCACACGACGCTTCTCGAGTTTTTATAGCCCTATTGAGGTTTTCCTTTTCCACGATTAAGGAATGCAGTGGGTTTGCCTTGATTTTCAGGTAACGATTCTTCAATTTCTTCTTTGTTGGTTAATTACTATTTAAGGGTTTTATGATTTTTTTTGAGTTGTCATCAGTTTATTTTGGGTGTTTAATCAATATAGCGCGTTATTTAATTAGTTTTCATGTTGCGTAATTGTTCTTGATTGAGTTTTAGATTGCATTTAATTTTTTAGTAGTATTTTCAAGTAATGTAAGTGTATTTTATTGTGAAAACCCATTTCAAACTGTTTTTCAGTGTTTGCAAATTGTGCAGTTAGTGTGTTATGAAGTGCAGATAGAGCAGTTTACTTTTTCACGTGGTGTCAAAATGGGTTTTGTCTTGAAAGAGGTTTTAAGTGATCTTTGGACTTTTAAATGTTTCCTAATGTTTGAAAACTATTTAATAAATTTTCTTAGTGTTTGTTTAATCGTGAAAATGGTTTCTTGACTCTGAAGATTGTTTATTTGATTTCATAAGTGGTGAGAATTATGTTTCAAAAAGGTTTGGTGTGTGTATGATTTCAAAAGATGGTGTTGTGTTTGTTCTTTGTGTAAAGGGTTTATTTAAATTTTTTAAATGGTGTGAGTCATGTTTTGGAAAGGTGTTGTTGTGTGGTTGGTTCTAAGGTGACATTCTTTTTTTTTTAAAGATTCCTTCATATTGTTGTGTAGTGCATATACGGGTAGTGCGAAGTGGGTTTGAGCTGCTGTCGTATGAGCTGCGTATTTGAGGTAGGTGTTTCCAACCATTTCCATTTTTGATTCAAACCTTGAGCACTTGAATGTTTTCAATTAATTCTTATATAGTATTTGCATCCCTATTGTATACATGGAAAGCATTTGACATGGTCTTAGTGTTTTAAATGTCTAAAAGTGGCTTTTGATGTAAGTTTATGTGGAATGCATAGGTTCTTGCTAAAGATAATTGATCTCCTTGTGATGTGTTTGGTTGTAATTGATTGTAACTGTGTTTTTGAAAATGTAAAATTGGTTTGGTATGTCAATTTGACAAAATGATGAACCAATGGGTTGTTTTAGAAAAGTTTTGGAAATGGTGGTTTGTTTGAAAGATGCAATTTTCTTTTATAAAGTGTTGTGAAAAGAATTGGGTTTGGTTTCAATTATAAAGTGTTGTATAAAAATGGTTTCTAAGATGATTCTTCTAAAAACTAGATGTGCCATTGGATGTTGGCACATCCATGGGAGCACTAGGTTCTCACATGGATGTGCCTCCAAATGAAAATTACACATTAAACCTATGTCTTCTTAAAACTAGGTTTCAGAGAAAATAATGTGTTGTTTCAAAGGGATTTGAAAGAAGCTGGACCAGTTGGCTTTTGGTGTGAGTTAGATGTTTGTTTTGCTTAAAGGCCCATTTGATTCTTCTAAATCAATTGTAATATTTGTGTTGACTCTTTGAGAAGAATGCATTTGCACTGACTTTTGGAAAAAATGTGGGTGCTCGATTGGAAACTTAACTCATTACGAAACGTTTTGAAACTGCTCATGCTGTGAAGGATCGGTTGGCACCTTGTTGAATGTGAAAGAATTTTATATATGCATATTTGTGGGGCATCTATACAGGGGGACTTCCCTTCAGGGATTGTCGTGTAGTGGTGTCTGTGTTAGGGGTTGGCAAGTGTGGTGAGATGAGTCATGCGTGCGAGGGCCTCCCACATACACAGTATTAGTAAAACCACCGTGGGTTCCTGGGAAACTTTTAGAGAATCGAGTGATGGTTGCTGGCTAACCCCGATTAGACGGGTTAGTTCCCCCTTGGTAGGTAGGCCTTGTGGGGAGTGCCACTGGTTGGCTGTTAGGGCGGCCAGTTGGTTATTGACTATGGAGTACCATACCGGTAGGTAGTCTGAACCCGAGTATGTCCAGGGGTTTTCTAGGGATGTTTAGGATCACCCATGGTTATTGCTTATATTTTCTTGTTTACTTTTACTTGTACTTGGTTTCTAGCATTTACTTTTCACCTGTTCTTCTTTTGCACAAATGTGATAAACATGGATTTGAAATTCAGTTTTCAAGAAATGCATTGTTTTGGTGAAAACGGGTTGTGGCGTGTGTTGGTTTTGAAATGGTAGATTAGGTTCCTTTTTCCTTTAAGATACGAAAACCATATTTTTCTATATTTGTTTGTGCAAACTAGTGTTTTTGGGATTGTTTTTGGAATGTGGTTTTGGTTGGATTCTGTGGTTTACTTTGGCATCCCTACTAAGCATTTTTAATGCTCACGCCTATTTCATCATTTCAGTTGCAGGTTCCCTTTGCACAGGTTTTCTTGGCTGAGTTGCTCATTATTGGAGCAAGCTCGTCCTTTGGTCGGGAGGTGACCTGAGAGGTCACATGGAGGTATGTTTAGCTATTTAGTTTTCTTTTCCACTTCTAGCCATTTTTTATTGTCAGTCTTTGGTTATTTGCTTGTGTTTATTTTATCTTTATGGGCCAAATCGTTCCCAACAATTAACTTTTGATGCCCGACACTAGTTTCCATCCTGGGGGGATCGGGAACGCCCCTCGGGACTTGCCGTGGACCGGCTCGGGTGACCGGTTCAGGGTGGACCCTGGGCTGGTTCATGACAAAATAGTATCAGAGGAGGCCCTTGATATTTGGGATGTCTAGTAGATGGATATTAGGATTTTCGGGGCTTAGGAGGTAGGTTACGGGTCGGTGCTTGATCACCATCGCCCGTGACGAGACCTGAGTTACCATGGGTAGTCCGGGTTTTGAGTCTTTTGCTTTTGGTTGTTCCGGTTTGAGGGATGATAATGAAGGTGAACTGGTTCATGTTGTGGCCTCACATGGGGTGGTGACCCATGTGGAGTCCAAGTGACTAGTTCAATGTCCTTTTAGTGATATACCTTACCTGGGATATGGCTCACCACCATGTCACCGAGTTAGGCATATGCACTAGTTCCTCATTCCGGTGGTTTATCGCTAACTGTGTTTCGTTTTGATCTTGGTCGATGTGAGTGTGTGGTAAAAAAGGAAGTTGTTTTAAAATGGGAAAGTGTTTCTTTTAAAATTGTTTTGAAAATGGTGAATTGGGTTTTTAAAGAGAAAGTGTATCAGTTTGGAACAACATGATATGTGTTTGGATTTGGTATGGAAATAAGTTTTTGAACCTTGGCACTCTTTATGGAGGGTCACACGTGTGTGGGTATGTACGGAGAGTGCGTAGGGGTACTTTTTCGCAGATGATGTCAGTGAGATTGAATGAACGCACATGTGACGGTTAATAAGGTGCCATAGGTGAGTTTTAAAATTTTAAAGAAATGATGGTTTTGGAAAAGTGATTTACGCTTGTGTTTGTATATGTTTGGCTTATAGGCCTATTGACCTTGGCTTATGTTATTGCTTTGATTGAGTTTTGGCTTAATGCTGGTTTTGATGATGTTTCTCGTGTTGTCATGAGTATGCTGCCCAGAAAGGTTGCTAAGGTTGCTAATGAGTCATGACCAGTTTTTAGTTCTTTTTGCAGGTTGCCTATCGATAAAAGAAATCAACGTCCGTGAGGGGTAGTTGTGTGGTTGTGGAACTGGAGTGGGTCTTCAGGCTGTTGGGAACTCCCAGGGTTGTTAGGGTTCGTACCGTTACATGTTTATTCGAGGGTCCAGTTTTAGACTAGTAAAGGTGAAATGTCTTTCCATCATTGAAGATTGGGGTGTGTTTGATGGAAATTGGATCTAGTGAAGGTTCCCCATCTAGAAAGAAGTGCATGTCGGAGTAACCTGTTGCCAATACACCATCTTCATTGGTGCCGACCCCCAGTTTGTCTGACCATCCTCTTGTGTGCCACTAGTATGGTCAGTTCGGGCATTCCAAGCCATTATCTTTCATTCCGTTGAAAAAACATGTCATTGTTGTTGTCGTTTGAGTCGTCGAGAATAAGAAGAAGTTGGGGACTAGAGAATGCAAATGCCTGACTATGAGGCAGGGGATGCTTCAGCCATCAGAGCCCCAACCACAGGTCTCGGGGTGAAGCTTGCGCACAGTCAGAAGTTGCCAAGGGTGTGTAGAACCTCACATCGGATTATGTTTTCAGCTTTCTGAAGAGAAATATCCAAAGTTTTGTTGTTCTATTCTTATCATTGTTTTCATCTCATCCTTGTTGTGGTTGCCCGATGAGCTCGTTCTACAGCAATCCAAGCAGCCTCATCTACTCTTAATGCAACTTCTAAATCGCTCGGTTTTCCTTGAAGGGTGCTGGGCCCACAAATAAACGGATCGTTCTAATTTTGAGTTGGGTCTCAAATGAGTTCGTTTGGGGGATGTTTGGTTCTGTGAAGTTAATGGGTGTCGTTTCTGGGCTTGTTATTTGGCTGGACGCCTCTCCGTGAGTTTTCATTTAGTGTGTTTGAGTTTTGTAGGGGATTCCTCCTTCCCAGTGTCTCGGTGTGCCAGTTTCTTCCCAGTATAGTTTTAATCCTAGTGGTGGAGTTGTTCTGTTAGCTTTGATAGGGTAGGATGAGTTCACTTGGGGAGTTCCCGCGTTGCCCCTCCCCACCCCCTGGGGTGGTGGGTTCGAGTTTCAAGGTCTCAGTGTCAGTAAATTGCTGTGGTGGGGAGACCCCTCCCGTGTTCTCCCCTCATCCTCGGGCATTAGTTCTCGCTTGAATTGGTCGAGTGTGACCAGTTGAGAGTAAGGTCATCCCGAGATTCACATTTCTTACTCGGTTTTTTCATGGGCATGGACTCGAGTTGGGTCAACTGTTGGCTTGGTGACTTTCTGGGGGCAGAAAGTGTTTGTAGTGGGGAGAATTATCACACCCGCTTTTTTTAGTCATTTTATTTATTTTATTTCTCTCAGCATTGGGTGATTTTGCGTGAGTGCAGGCGAGTCCCGGTTTAAAATTTTAATGTTGGGGTGAGTTTGTGGTTTTGGATAGTGCACGAACGTTGTACGTTTATGACGCGCAGTCCGCTTGGGTACCGCACGGTGCGCGAATACCGCACGGTCATCCTGTTTTAACGTTATGTGTGTAGATATATGTATATGTATGTATTTATGTTTTTATATGTGTATATATGGGTGTATATATGTTTGTATATGTTTATGTTTTAACATCATGTATATATATATATATCCGTATGTGTATATATGTTTATATGTGTATATATACACACAGATTTACATAAATATAAATATTTTTTAACGTTATATGCTTATGTGTATATATGTTTAAATATATGTTCAAATATGTTTATAAGTTTATATGTATATATATATGTATATATGTATCTATGTTAATATAAGTGTGTTTATATATGTTTATATATATTTATATATGTATATATGTTTATAATAATAATAATAATAATTATAATTATTGTTATTATTATTATAAGATAAAGAAAAAAAATTAAAAAATTAAAAACCAACCCTAATCTACCTGAGCAGCCCCCCCTCTCCCCTTCTCTCCCCCGTTTCCCCCCCTTCCTGGTTCGGCCGTCCCGCGCCGCCCCCCCTCCACGTGACCCCGCCTCCAGCCGCCTCCTGTCCACCGCCCTCCACCGCTGTCTGCCGCTGTTTGCGCCGGCCGCCCCGACCGCACCTTTGCCTCGCCGTCCGCCTCCTCCAGCCGCCGTTGGCCCGCCCCCTGCTCGCTCACCCGACCGCGCCGGTGCCACCGCCGCCCCTTGCCCTCGGCTCCGCCGCGTGCCACCCTTCTCCTTTCCCTTTGGCTAGCCGCCACGCGCAGCCCCCCCCTGCCGGCCTCCTCCGGTTTTCCCCCTATCCCGGCATTGCCCGGACAGCCCCGCTCCATCACCGGTTGTGCCTCCCGGCCAGCTCCGGCGCAACCCCCCACCGCACCTTTGCCTCGCCACCACTGTCCATCTGGCACGCGACACTTCTCCAGTTTTTATAGCCCTATTGAGGTTTTCCTTTTCCACGATTGAGGAATGCAGTGGGTTTGTTTTGATTTTCAGGTAACGATTCTTCAATTTATTCTTTGTTGGTTAATTTCGATTTAAATATTTTATGATTTTTTTGAGTTGTCATCAGTTCATTTTGGGTGATTAATCAATATAGCGCGTTATTTAATTAGTTTGCATACTGCCTAATTTTTCTTGATTGAGTTTTAGATTGCATTTAATTTGTCAGTAGTATTTTCAAGTAATGTTAGTGTATTTTATTGTGAAAACCCATTTCAAACTGTTTGTCAGTGCTTGAAAATTGTGCACTTAGTGTGTTATGAAGTGCAGATGGTGCAGTTTAATTTTTCACGTGGTGTCAAAATGGGTTTTTTCTTGAAAGAGGTTTTAAGTGAGATTTGGACTTTGAAATGTTTCCTCATGTTTGAATACTATTTAATAAATTTTCTTAGTGGGTTTTTTAATCAGGAAAATGGTTTCTTGACTATGCAGATTGTTTATTTGATTGCGTAAGTGGTGCAAATTAAGTTTCAAAAAGGTTTGGTGTGTGTATGATTTCAAAAGAGGGTGTTGTGTTTGTTCTTTGGGTAAAGGGTTTATTTAAATTGTTTAAATGGTGCGAGTCATGTTTTGGCAAGGTGTTGTTGCGCGGTTGGTTCTGAGGTGACATTATTTTGTTGTTTTAAAGATTCCTTCTAATTGTTGTGTAGTGCGTATACAGGTAGTGCGAAGTGGGTTCGAGCTGCTGTTGTATGAGCTGCGTATTTGAGGTAGGTGTTTCCAACCATTTCCCTTTTTTATTCAAATCTTGAGCTCTTGAATGTTTTCAATTAATTCTTATATAGCATTTACATCTGTATTGTATACATGGAAAGAATTTTACATGGTCTTAGTGTTTTAAATTTCTAAAAGTGGATTTTGATGTATGTTTATATAGAATGCATAAGTTCTTACTAAAGATAATTGATCTCCTTATGATGTGTTTGGTTATAATTGATGGTAACTGTGTTTTTTAAAATGTAAAATTGGTTTGGTATGTCTGTTTGACAAAATGATGAACCAATGGGTTGTTTTAGAAAAGTTTTGGAAATGGTGGTTGGTTTGAAAGATGAAATTTTCTTTTATAAAGTGTTGTGAAAAAATTGGGTTTGGTTTCAATTATAAAGTGTTGTATGAAAATGGTTTCTAAGATGATTCTTCTAAAAACTAGATGTTCCATTGGATGTTGTCACATCCATGGGAGCACTAGGTGATCACATGGATGTGCCTCCAAATGAAAATGACACATTAAAGATATGTCTTCTTAAAACTAGGTTTCAGAGAAAATAATGTGTTGTTTCAAAGGGAATTGAAAGAAGCTGGCCCGGTTGGCTTTTGGTGTGAGTTAGATGGTCATTTTCCTTAAAGGCCCATTTGGCTTTTCCAACTCAATTGTAATATTTGTGTTGACTCTTTGAGAAGAATGCATTTTCACTGAATTTTGGGAGAAATGTGGGTGCTCGATTGGAAACTTAACTCATTACGAAACGTTTTGAAACTGCTCATGCTATGAAGGCCCAGTTGGCACCTTGTTGAATGTGAAAGAATTTCATATATGCATATTTTTGGGGAATCTCTGCAGGGGGACTTCCCTTCGAGGATTGTCATGTTGTGGTGTCCATGTAAGCGGTTGGAAAGTGCAGTGAGATGAGTCACGCATGCGAGGGCCTCCCACTTACACAGTATTAGTAAAACCACCATGGGTTCCTGGGCGTATTTTAGAGAATCGAGTGACGGTTGCTGGCTAACCCTGATTAGATGGGTTAGTCCCCCCTTGGTAAGTATGCCTTTTGGGGAGTTCCACTGGTTGGCTGTTAGGGCGGCCAGTTGGTTATTGACTGTGGAGTACCATGCCGGAAGGTAGTCTGAACCCGAGTACGTCCAGGGGTTTTCTAGGGATGTTTAGGATCACCCATGGTTATTGCTTATATCTGCTTGTTTATTTTTACTTGCACTTGGTTTCTAGAATTTACTTATCACCTATTCTTCTTTTTCACAAATGTGATAAACAGGGATTTGAAATTCAGTTTTCAAGAAATGCATTGTTTTGGGGAAAATGGGTTGTGGCGTTTGTTGGTTTTGAAATGGTAGATCAGGTTCCTTTTTTCCTTTAAGATATGAAAACCCTATTTTTCTATCTTCATTTGTGAAAACTACTGTTTTTGGGATTGTTTTTAGAAAGTGGTCTTGGTTGGATTCATTGGTTTACATTGGCATCCCTACTGATCATTTTTAATGCTCATGCCTATTTCATAATTTTTGTTGCAGGTTCCCTTTGCACATGTTTTCTTGGCTGAGTTGCTCATTTTTGGAGCAAGGTCGGCCTTTAGTCGGGAGGTGACCTGATAGGTCACATGGAGGTATGTTTAGCTATTTAGTTTTCTTTTCTGCTACTAGCCTTTTCTTTATTGTCAGTCTTTGGTTAGTTTCTTGTGTTTATTTTATCTTTATGGTCCAAATCGTTCCCCATAATTAAATTTTGATGCCCGACACTAGTTGTCATCCCGGGGGGATTAGGAACTCCCCTCAGGACATGCCGCAGACCGGCTCGGGTGACCGGTTCAGGGTGGACCCCGGGCTGGTTCGTGACATATCATGATTTACATACTTTCAGAATGCAAATCATGATTTATATATCATATATATACAATATATATATATATAATAGATATATGAATTAAATGAAATACACCGTTCATGGAGACGGTAGGCCGTACGTACGCATGAACGCAGTTTTCCTTTCCTTATTGACTTGAATGAAATTAAGTAGATGACATACATATATATATATACAGAAATCCAGTAGAATTATTATGTCATATATTTTATGACTAATTATTATAACTACTTTATAATCATTCTTGAATTGTTAACATGGAAAATCAATCTCATCGCGTCGTGGAGACGGTAATCCGTACGTACGCACGAGCGATGATATCGTTCCCATATTTATTTAATAAAATTGGAGTGGATGACATAATATCATAGAATTATTATGATGTTATAATAATCATATATAGTTATTCTTTACACCATTATATCCATCCAAGTAAGGTGTTGGTGGAAAAACAGATTATACCACGACGTGGAGACGGTATTCCATACGTACGTACGCACGGTGATTTCGTTTTATGTAGGATGGATAGAAGGTGAAATAGGGATGTTTCATATTTATAATAAAATATCAGTATATAATTAATACTTATGTTATTAATTTATAATTAAACAACTAAAGAAGAATAAGTTGAAGAAGAAAGAAACTTGAAATAATCGTTAGAAGATATTACCTCTTCTTCGATGCACCTCCTTTAAACATCTTATTAGGGCACTAGAGTTGGTCTTTTGAGAAGACCAGAACCTCTATGATATAAATAGAGAGGTTTAGAAGAGGAATTTTTAGGGGTTGGATGAGCTTCAAGGCTCAAAATGGTGTGAAGAGAGGAGGGAAGGGGTGCCCTTTTTATAAGGGAGGAGAGGAGCACCTTAGGAAAACTTAAAATATTATTTTATAATAAAGTCATATTCGGTTTCTAATAACTACAAATTGATTTATTTAGAAGCTAAGGTGGGTATGGGTCTAAATCCACTCAAAAAATAGGTTTTAGACAAGTTTAGGTTACTATTTTATCCTTATCATTTAGATTTAACTCTGTTAAATAATTTAACTTTTACCTTGTATTTTTGTTTTCTTACACTATATGGTTAATAAACTTTCTATAACAAGCCAAAAGAACCCCAAGTGGTTCATTATTAATATATATATCCTTATCTAAGTCATTTGGCTGAACCTTAGATTTTTAAGAATAAAATAACAATTAATAATATAATATTTGTTTTAAAAACTATTTTATGTCAATTTTGACACTATTTGGTACTTAATTTTTGTGAAAATCATATCAGCATGATTAGTTATAAAAAAGTTAATTAAATTCATACTAACATGTAATATTAACCTAGAAAATTATTGTAATTCATAAAAAGTCTAAAATTACATTTATTTGGGTATTTATAACATCAATTATGTTAATATTTCATTAATAAGGTAATTACTACATCATCATTGTGTCATAAATAAATTAAATTATTTAATGTCTAAAAATTATAAATAAAATACCATTATGTAGGAAATCTTTTTATCTTTCTAATTAATATTTAAAGATGAATTTATCTTATATATAACCCTATATTAAAAATGTTTTAGTTATTAAACTTTGATTTTAACTATTTTAATTCTTCTATAAATAAAATAATAATAAATGTCCTAATCTAATCCAAGTGGACCTAAAGGGTAATAATGTATTAATAATGTTGTTATTGGTCAAATTACAGTTATCCAATATAATTAGGACATGTTTTAGGGTAATAATAATATCATTTTTACCCTTAATTAACCTATTTACATTTAACTGTGTTAAATAAAAGTAAAAAGTTACTATTCACCAAAAATTATTTTTATCTTATTGAACCACATTTTACTCATTGATATTAACCGTGTCTCTTAGATTTTCAAAATTCCACTCACAGAAGCGGTAAAATTATGTTTTATGCAAATTTTCAAATTCTCCTTGGAGGTGGGTAAAAGACGGTGAAAATTTCAATAAAATTTTTATATATCTAAAATTATTATAAAATGACTCAAATGAGTTACATTGAACTTATATAGGTATTATGTATCAATTTTTAACTAAAATAAATTTATGTAAAATAAATAAATATTTAAATATCAAGTCAGTTTTTAAATAGTAACCCAGTGTTTTCACTATTTATCAAAAATTGAAAGTTTTCAGAAAAATACCAAAATTTCACCCTAGGATAATTTCGATATTTCGAATCCAAAAATGAAGTCCATTTTGGAATATAAAATTTATAAAATTTCAAAAAGTGGGTATTACTATTCATAACGGTTAGTTCATAATAATATTATAATAATATCTCGTTTAGTGAAAATCGGTATTGCGTACTACACACGCTATCGAGGAAGGTCTTGATTGTATGTAATGCAAGCCAAGTCAGGGATGCGTGTAGTGAAATCTCCGTTTTCTGTTGCGTATAAAATAATAAAAACTTATTTCATTTATACATTAAACAAAATCTATACTTAATGTTGCGTAGAATAATTTCACAAAAAGAACTTAAAATTGTATGTAACACGAGCCAAGAATTGTGTTGCGTATACTGCAAGCTAATACGGTGTTGCATATAGTACAAGATAATCTTGGTGTAGTGTATAATAGAAGACATCAAAGAAATTAAAAATAATATATCTCATAAAATCTAGGGGTGTTACATTCTACCCCCCTTAAAATGAATTTCACCCACGAAATTCCTCAGGGTTATAAATCGTTTACTACTTGAAAGTTTCTTTAATAGAAACCCACATCGTAAAAAGGAATACCAAAACTTATTTTTACAAACTAATGTATGAAACGTAACAGTTACCCAAATTAACTAATCACTGGGTTTCCACATAGGAGAACATAGGTAAAAATATTGATATGAAAGAGAAATCAAACCATCATGTTCTGATGGAGAGTGGTAGAGAACATGGCTATGAAAAAGCCAACAATCAAAACGCCATAAATTTGTGATGATTTAAGGTACCATCTAATTCATTGGATATAAGGGCACTAGGACAACATTTTTGGTTTTCAAGATCATTTCCCTAAAGTTGAATAATTTTAATTAGAAGAAATACTTACTTTGTTTTGGTATAATCTCACCGTTGTTCGTGCCTTGAACAATTTCCGCTTCATCTTTTAAAGAAATGAAGTTGAATTTTTCATTCGTGAGGTGTTAGAAGATCATGCGATAGAATGATATGTCATTCCATCTGTCTTAAACAAAAGGATAGAAAAAGTTATATACATAAGTCCGTCTATGGTGAGATTAATCATATATGGTTCCAAAAATGGACTTATACTTCATCTATCATACTGCTTAATATAATAAAACTAGTTTCTACCAACCGGGGACTCCCTGTAGGCCAGTGGTAGGCGATAAAGGCCAGTCGCACTTCGGTTGTTGGTTCGATTCCCGCAACTTTGTCCGACACGATGGGTTGTCACCATCTTTCAGGTTGTCCTTTTTTCTAAAACTACACTATTATAACATTACAGAAATAATATCAAAAAAAGGGTCTAGCCTTAAACAATACTATCTTATGTACACCTTAATCCATTCCAATCTTTTGGCTTATCCAAAATACTTCTATCCAATCTCATAGTGTAATGTAAATGATTACTAGAAATGTCATCTACTAATCATGTGAATACCATTATCTATCATGATATATCTTGTTGGTCACATTCCAAACATGTGAATACCTTAATCATGTATTCTTTTGAAGCATGAATTACCATAGAACCTTAGTGAAAACATGAGTACAATCAAAAGTAAACTCTTTCCACATACCAAAATCCTGAAAATTCTATATACTCAAACCATGATATCAATTAGTCCTCATATCAATCATGAGCTCATGAATACTATCAAACATATTATTTTCTCCTTATACATTCATTATGTGCATATCATATGCTTTCCAAAATATTTGAATCACTTTTCATGGTTACCGGTACCATAAAATTATTGAAAACTACAATAGACTAATATAAAAATATTCCAATATACCATAAAAGTACCTCAAAAACATTATTCTGGAATACCAATACATAAACACTTCAATCCATCCTATTCAATGATTGTCATGGAATAATTACTTCCTTGATTTAGAAGTAACCTCTTAGGTCAGGGCATTGAGTTGGGTAATGCCCACATTCTCCACAAATAGAACATTGAACTCCTTAAAAGTCTGTCACTCTATGAAACTTTTCTCCACACAGATAACATCTTCCCCTCCATTTGAGGTATTCCTGAAGGTTCTTCTTCCCTTCTTTAGAAATCTTAATCTTCTTTTCTCTATGCTCCTCACCATGCGAACATGCATAAAATTCCATCTTCCTCTTATTTGATGACTTAGGAATACCACCAAAGTTCACCTTGTTAATCATATATCGTGATGACTGATTCGGCATAATCAAAATATCTTTCTCTCTAGGCATTACACAATTTTGTTGATCACATTCACCAATTTTTCCATCAGAATAAACGTTAACTGAATTCCTTCTCATTCCCTCCATTGACTAAAACCAGAAACCATAGTGTAAGAAGTAGTTAAAATAATGAGGAACAACATAATCATTAAAATTCCCTTATGGGATGTCTAACTTATCACACATTATTTAATCCTTGACACCTTAGGTTCACCCTAGGTTATTCATGATCATCAACATAACTCTAGGACTGTAACCTATTGTCATACTAAACCTTAGAGACATCCCTAGACATACCTTAGAAATATCTCTAGGGATCTCACTAAAGTTTTTGCATCCTAGTTTCCAAAGGTTGACTAAACCTTTCCTTTGATACCAACTGTAGAGTCCCAATGCTTGACGTACATGGAAATTACATTACTTTTGCGGAATACTTAATACATAATAAAAACAGACACCAAAGGACCATAATAGTTTAGTGTCTTTGGAAACTCAGAATATAATCTTCTAATATTGGTGAAAGATCATCAACATCTCCCATAAAGATATTCCCCTTTTATTTTCTTACCTAAAACCTTTCATTAAATCCTGGGGAAAATAAAACATAAAAAAGGGAGAGCTCAAATCCCCAGTAAGGGTAAACATAGAGAACATAAAACAATCCATAAACATTTGAATGAAAAAACTTGAACATAAAATCTAAACATCAAAATCTTGAGCAAAGACATGAATCTTAGAAGTACGTAAGGCATATATCATAAGGGAGCATCAATAATGATAAAATAGCATGGGAATAAAACATGTAATTGTGGAAAACCATTAAGCAAATGATATGATTTCCACAGTAGCCAAGGCATTACTTCCAAGACCATCTTAGTTGACAAAGCCCCTTTCTGAATCGAGTTCACTCCTCATTTCAGTCCTGTAACACTGAACCAGATTAACTTACCGTTCCAGCCATGTCTATCTCATGAGATATAAATCTTT
The DNA here is from genome assembly GCA_963277665.1 of Viscum album. NCBI lineage: Eukaryota > Viridiplantae > Streptophyta > Magnoliopsida > Santalales > Viscaceae > Viscum > Viscum album. The sequence goes on along the minus strand of OY728129.1, from coordinate 227,532,302 downwards.
ACCCAATGCATTGAAGGGAGATATAGGTCCCACCCATCTCATAATGAAATCATTCTTTTGTGTGCCACAAAATCATAAATCATACATCATAGCATAACCCATGTAATAGAATGGGATTCTTAAACATCATGCCATCATAACATAATCCATATAAAAAAATGGATATCATTTCATAAAAAGAAGAATCAAACCATGTAAATAATGGAGACATTATACTTGAAACATAAACATATTAAATAATGTCATTTTAGATGGAAAATTGTTTTAATAAAACACTTGAAATGAATTATTGAGGAAAATATCCTTTCTTCTTCAAAATCATTTTCTTTTCACAAAATGCCATGAAATTTTAAAAGAAAAGGGTTTTTTTTAAATAATCATGCAATATTGTAAAGGAATCTTTATGAAAATGAGGTGTTATGAAACCGTAAAAATCGGTTCACACTATATAAGTTAAAAATAACATTCTCCTCGTTATTTTTTCGGAAAAGTCCAAAAGTTCCTCGTGTGGTAAACAAAAGTAATATTCCTTTAATAACATGTGGTAAAATTAAAAAATGGGTAAAAAGGAATTTCAAATTACATGAAAACATTTTTATAAAACATGGGCATGTATGATAACAATAACCCCAGTAAATACTTGCGAATAAACAATCTTAGATAAGAGTGCGATTAGAATAGATATCCCTTACCTTAGTCCCGATATGCTTCGTACGTATCCGAACCTCATGTATAATGATATAAATAATTTCATTGAATTATTAAAGAATAATATTCATTGTTATGATATCATATATGGTTCAATTATGACTTTATAATACCTGTTCTTTAATAAATTCCATGTTAAAGCAATGTTTTGGGTAAAATAATTTCATTTATCATACGTGTTTCGATTTGTTGTTCTTGATATTATTATTACTTATATCATGATTTAATTACTTCCAGAATGTAAATCATGATTTATATATCACATATATTCAGTATATATATATATAATAGATATATGAATGAAATGAAATACACCGTTCATTGAGACAGTAGGTCGTACGTACGCATGAACGTTGTTTTCCTTTCCTTATTGACTTGAATGGAATTAAGTAGATGACATACATATATATAAATAAATCCAGTAGCATTATTATGTCATATATTTCATGATTTCTTATTATATATACTTTATAATCATTACTGAATTGTTAACATGGAAAATGAATCTCATCGCGTCGTGGAGACAGTAATCCGTACGTACGCAAGAGCGATGATAGCGTTCCCATATTTATTGGATAGAATTTGAGTGGATAATATAATATCATAGAATCATTATGATGTTATAATAATCATATATAGTTATTATTTACACCATTATACCCATTCAAGTAAGGTGGTGGTGGAAAAATAGATTACACCACGGTGTGGAGACTGTATTCCGTACGTACGTACGCGCGGTGATTTCGTTTTACATAGGATGGATAACAGGTGAAATGGGGTTTTTTCATATTTATAATAACATATCATTATATAATTAATAATTATGTTATTACTTTATAATGAAACAACTAAATAAGAAGAAGTTGAAGAAGAAAGAAACTTGAAAGAATCGTTAGAATATATTACCTCTTCTTCGACGCACCTCCTTTAAACATCTTCTAAGGGCACTAGAGTTGGTCTTTTGAGATAACCAGAACCTCTATGATATAACTAGAGAGGTTTAGAATAGGAATTTTCAGGGGTTTTCTGAGATTCAAGGTTCAAAAGGGTGTGAAGAGAAGAGGGAAGGGGTGTCCTTTTTATAAGGGAGGAGAGGGGCACCTTAGGAAAACTTACAATATTATTTTATAATAAAGTCGTATTTGGTTTTTAATAGCTCCAAATTGATTTATTTAGAAGATAAGGTGGGTATGGGTATACATCCTCTAAATCAATAGGTTTTAGACAGGTTTAGGATACTATTTTATCCTTATCATTTAGATTTAACTCTATGTTAAATAATTTAAATTTTACTGTGTCTTTTTGTTTTCTTACACTATATGGTTAATAAATTTACTATAACTAGAAAAACGAACCCCAAGTGGTTAATTATTAATATATATATATCCTTATATAAGTTATTTGTCTAAAACTTAGATTTTTAGGAATAAAATAACAATTAATAATATAATATTTCTTTTAAAAACCTATTTTATGTCAATTTTGGCACTATTTGGTACTTGATTTTTGTGAAAATCATATCAGCATTATTAGTTCGAAAAAAGTTAATTAAATCAATAATAACATGTCATATTAACCTATAAAATTATTTTAATTCATAAAAAGTCTAAAATTACATTTATTTGGGTATTTATAACATCAATTATGTTAATATTTCATATATAAGGAAATTACTACATCATCATTGTGTCATAAATAAATTAAAATATTTAATGTCTAAAAATTATAAATAAAATACCATTATGTAGGAAATTTCTTTTTCTTTCTAATTAATATTTAAAGTCGAATTTTACTTATGTATAACCCTATATTAGAAATGTTTTAGTTATTAAACTTTGATTTTAACTATTTTAATTCTTCTTTAAATAAAATAATAATAAATGTCCTAATCTAATCCAAGTGGACCTAAAGGGTAATATTTTATTCCTAAGGTTGTTTTTGGTCTAATTACACCTATCCAATAGAATTAGGACATGTGTTAGGGTAATAATAATATCATTTTTACCCTTAATTACCCTATTTACTTTTAACCGTGGTAAATAAAAGTAAAAAGTTACTATTCACCAAAAATTATTTTTATCTTATTGAACCAAATTTTACTCCTTGATATTAACTGTGTCTCTTAGATTTTCAAAATTCCACTCACAAAAGCGGTAAAATTATGTTTTATGCAAATTTTCAAATTCTCCTAGGAGGTGGGTAAAAGATGGTGAGAATTTCAATAAAATTTTTATATATCTAAAATTATTATTAAACGACTCAAATGAATTACATTGAAATTACATAGGTATTATGTATCAATTTTGACCTAAAATAAATTTAAATAAAATAAATAATTATTTAAATAAAAATTCGGTTTTTAAATAGTAACCCAGTGTTTTCACTATTCATCAAAAATTGAAAGTTTTCAGAAAAATACCAAAATTTCATCCTAGGATAATTTCGATATTCTGAATCCAAAAATGTAGTCCATTTTCAAATATAAAATTTATAAAATTTCAAAAAGTGGGTATTACTATTCATAACGGCTAGTTCATAATAATATTATAATAATATCTCTTTTAGTGAAACTCGGTATTGCGTACTACACACGATATCGAGGAAGGTCTTGATTGCATGTAATGTAATCCAAGTCAGGGCTGCGTGTAGTGAAATATCCATTTGGTGTTGCGTATAACATAATCAAAACTTATTTCATTTATACATTAAACAAAATCTATACTTAATGTTGTGTAGATTAATTTCCGCAAAACGAACTTGAAATTGTGTGTAACATGAGCCAAGAATAGTGTTGCGTATACTACAAGCTAACACGGTGTTGTGTATAGTACAAGCTAATCTTGGTTTAGTGTATAATAGAGGACATAAAATAAATTTAAAATAATATATCTCATAAAATCTCGGGGTGTTACATTCTACCCCCCTTATAATGAATTTCGCCCTCGAAATTCGTCGAGGTTATAAATTGTTTACTACTCAAAATTTTCTTTAATAGAAACCCACATCATTAAAAGGAATTCCAAAACATATCTTTAAAAAATAAAGTATGAAACGTAACGGTTACCCAAGTTAACTAGTCACTGGGTTTCCACATAAGAGAACATAGGTGAAAATATGGATATGGAAGAGAAATCTAACCATCATGTTCTGATGGAGAGTGGTAGAGAACATGGCTATGAAAAAGCCAAAAATCACAATGCCATAAATTTGTGATTATTCAAGGTACCATCTGATTCATCGGATATAAGGACACTAGGAAAACATATTTGGTTTTCAAGATCATTTCCCTAAAGTTGAAGAATTTGAATTAGAAGAAATACTTACTTTATTTCTGTATAATCTCACCATTGTTTGTGCATTGACCAATTTCCACTTCATCTCTTAAATAAATGAAGTTGAATTTTTCATTCGTGAGGTGTTAGCAGATCATGTGATATAATGATAGGTCATTCCATCTGTCTTAAACAAAAGGATAGCAAAAGTTAAATACATAAGTCCATCTATGGTGAGATTAATCATATATGGTTCAAAAAATGGACTTATACTTCATCTATCACACTGCTTAATATAATAAAACTAGTTTCTACTAAATGGGGACTTCCTGTAGGCCAGTGGTAGGCGATAAAGACCTGTCGTACTTCGGTTGTGGGTTTGATTCCCGCAACTTTTTCTGACGTGATGGGTTGTCACCCATCTTACAGGTTGTCCTTTTTTCTAAAACTACACTATTATAACATTACATAAATAATATCGAAAAAAATTTCTCGCCTTAAACAATACTATCTTATGCCCAACTTATCCATTCCAATCTATTGGCTTATCCAAAATACTTCTATCCAATCTCATAGTTTAATGTAAACAATTACAAGAAATGTCATCTACTGAGCATGTGAATACCATTATCTATCATGATATATCTTGTTGGTCACATTCCAAACATGTGAATACCTTAATCATGTATTCTTTTGAAACATGAATTACCATAGAACCTTAGTGAAAACATGAGTACTATCAAATGTTAACCCTTCCCACATAACAAAATCCCGAAAATTCTATATACTCAAACCATGATACCACTTAGTCCTTATATCAATCTTGAGTTCATGAATACTATCAAACATATTATTTTCTCCTTATCCATTCATTATGCGCATATCATATGCTTTCCAAAATATTTGAATCACTTTTCATGGTTACCGGTACCATAAAATTATTTGAAAACCACAATATACTAATATAAAAACATTGCAATATACCATAAAAGTACCTCAACAACATTATTCTTGAATACCAATACATAAACACTTCAATCCATCCTCTTCAATGATTGTCATGGAAGAAGTCCTTCCTTGATTTAGAAGTAACCTCTTAGGTCAGGGCATTGAGTTGGGTAATGCCCATGTTCTCCACAAATAAGACATTGAACTCCATAAGAGTCTATCACTCTATGACCCTTTTCTCCACACAGATAACATCTTCCCCTCCATTTGAGGTATTCCTCAAGGTTCTTCTTCCCTTCTTTAGAAATCTCAATCTTCTTTTATCTATGCTCCTCACCATGCGAACATTCATAAAATTCCATCTTCCTCTTATTTGATGACTTAGGAATACCACCAAAGTTCACCTTGTTAATCATATATCGTGATTCCAGATTCTGTATAATCACAATATCTTTCTCTCTAGGAATTACACAATTTTGTTGATCACAGTCACCAATTTGTCCATCAGAATTAGCGTTAACTAAATTCCTTCTCGTTCCCTCCATTGACTAAAACCAAAAACCATAGTGTAAGAAATAGTTTGAATAACGAGGAATCACATAATCATTAAAATTCACTTATTAGATGTATAATGTATCACAAATTCTTTAATCCATGAAACCTTAGGTTCAACCTAGGTTATTCATGATCATCAACATAACTCTAGGACTGTAACCTATTGTTATACTAAACCTTAGGGACATCCCTAGACATACCTTAGAAATATATCTAGGGATATCACTAAAGTTTTCGCATCCTAGTTTCCAAAGGTTGACTAAACCTTTCCTCTGATACCAATTGTAGAGTACCAAAGCTTGACATACAAGGATATTACATTACTTTTGCGAAATACTTAATACATAACAAAAACAGACACCAAAGGACCATAATAGTTTAGTGTCTTTGGAAACTCGGAATATAATCTTCTAATCTTGGTGAAAGATCTTCAATATCTCCCATAAATATATTCCCCTTTTATTTTCTTACCTAAAACCTTTCTTTAAATCCAGGGGAAAAGAAAACATAAAAAAGGGTGAGCTCAAATTCCCAGTAAGGGTAAACATAGGGAACATAAAACAATCCATAAACATTTGAATGCAAAAACTTGAACATAAAATCTAAACATCAAAATCTTGACCAAAAATATGAATCTTGGAAGTAAGTAAGGCATAAGTCATAAGGGAACTTTAATCATGATAAAATAGCATGGGAATAAAACATGTAATTGTGGAAAACCATTAAGCACATGATATGATTTCCATAGTAGCCAATGAATTACTTCCAAGACCATCTTAGTGGACAAAGTCCCTTTCTGAATCGATTTCACTCCTCGTTTCAGTCCTGTAACACTGAACCGGATTAACTTACCATTCCAGCGATGTCTATCTCATGAGATATAAATATTTGACCAATGCATTGGAGGGAGATATAGGTCCCACCCATCTCATATTGAAATCATTCATTCGTGTGCCACAAAATCATAAATCATACATCATAGCATAACCCATGTAATAGAATGAGATTCTTAAAAATCATGCCATCATAACATAATCCATATAAAAAATGGACATCATTTCATCAAAATAAGAATCAAACCATGTAAATAATGGATACATTATACTTGAAACATAAACTTATTAAATAATGTCATTTTAGATGGAAAATTGTTTTGATAAAACACTTGAAATGAATTCTTGAGGAAAATATCATTTCTTCTTCAAAATCATTTTCTTCTCACAAAATGCCATGAAATTTTAAAAGAAAATGGTTTTTTTAAAAATAATCATGCAATCTTGTAAAGGAATCTTCATTAAAATGAGGCGTTATGAAACCGTAAAAATCCATTCATGCTGTATAAGTTAAAAATAACATTCTCCTTGTACTTTTGAAGGAAAAGTCAAAAAGTTCCTCATGTGGTATACAAAAGTAAGATTCCTTTCATAGCATGTGGTAAAATTCAAAAATGGGTAAAACGGACATTAAAAATACATGAAAACATTTTTAGAAAACATGGGCATCAATGATAACAATAACCCTAGTAAAATTCTTACAAATAAACAATCTCAAATAAGAGTGAGATTGGAATAGTTATCCCTTACCTTAGGTTTGATATGCTTCGTACGTATCTGAGCCTCTTGTATAATGATTTAAATAATGTCATTGAGTTATTAAAGAATCATATTCATTTTTATGATATCATATATGGTTCAATTATGACTTTATAATACCCGTTCTTTTATAAATTCCATGTTAAAGCAGTGTTTTGGGTAAAATCGTTTCATTTGTCTTACATGTTTCGATTTGTTGTTCTTGATATTATTATTACTTCCATAATGATTTACTTACTTCCAGAATGTAAATCATGATTTATATATCATATATATTCAGTATATATATATATATATATATAATAGATAGATGACTGAAATGAAATACACCGTTCATGGAGACGGTAGACCGTACGTACGCATGAACGCTGTTTTCCTTTCCTTATTGACTTGAATGGAATTATGTAGATGACATACATATATATAAATAAATCCCATATAATTATTATTTCATATATTTCATGATTACTTATTATATATACTTCATAATCATTATTTAATTGTTAACATGGAAAATGAATCTCATCGCATCGTGGAGACGGTAATCCATTTGTACGCAAGAGCGATGATATCGTTTTCATATTTATTGAATAGAATTGGAGTGGATGATATAATATCATAGAATCAGTTTGATGTTATAATAATCATATATAGTTATTATTTACACTATTATACCCATCCAAGTAAGGTGGTGGTTGAAAAACAGATTACACCACGGCGTGGAGACGGTATTCCGTATGTACGCACGCACGGTGATTTCATTTTCCGTAGGATGGATAGAAATTGAAATGGAGTTGTTTCATATTTATAATAAAATATCATTATATAAGTAATAATTATGTTATTACTTTATAATGAAACAACTAAAGAATAAGATCTTGAAGAAGAAAGAAACTTGTAAGAATCGTTAGAAGGGATTACCTCTTCTTCGACGCACCTCATTTAAACTTCTTCTTAGGGCACTGGAGTTGGTTTTTTAGAATACCAGAACATCTATGATATAACAAGATAAGTTGAGAAGAAGAATTGGCAAGGTTTAGCCAAGCTTTAAGGCTCAAAAGGGTGTGAAGAGAAGAGGGAAGGGGTACCCTTTTTATAAGGGAGGAGAGGGGCACCTTAGGAAAACATCAAATATTATTTTATAATAAATTCATATTCGGTTTTTAATATATCCAAATTGATTTATTTCGAAGATAATGTGGGGATGGGTCTCAATCCTCTCAACCAATGGTATTTAGACAAGTTTAGGTTACTATTGTATCCTTATCATTTAGATTTAACTCTATGTTAAATAATTTAACTTTTACTGTGTCTTTTTGTTTTCTTAAACTATATGGTTAATAAACTTAATATAACAAGCCAAAAGAAACCCAAGTGGTTAATTATTAATATATATATCCTTATCTAAGTCATTTGGAAGAACCTTATATTTTTAGGAATAAAATAAAAATTAATAATATAATATTTGTTTTAAAAACTATTTTATTTAAATTTTGACACTATTTGGTACTTGATTTTTGTGAAAATTATATTAGCATGATTAGTTAGAGAAAAGTTAATTAAATCAATACTAACATGTTATATTATCCAATAAAATTAGTGTAATTCATAAAAAGTATAAAATTACATTTATTTGGATATTTATAAAATCAATTATGTTAATATTTCATTAATAAGGTAATTACTACATCATCATTGTGTCATAAATAAATTAAATTATTTAATGTCTAAAAATTATAAATAAAAAACCATATGTAGGAAATCTTATTAGATTTCTAATGAATATTTAAAGTAGAATTTATCTTATGTATAACCCTATATTAAAAATGTTTTAGTTATTAAACATTGATTTTAACTATTTTAATTCTTCATTAAATAAAATAATAATAAATGTCCTAATCTAATCCATGTGGACCTAAAGGGTAATATTTTATTCATAAGGTTGTTTTTGGTCGAATTACACTCATCAAATAGAATTAGGACATGTTTTAGGGTAATAATAATATCATTTTTACCCTTAATTACCCTATTTACTTTTAACTCTGGTAAATAAAAGTAAAAAGTTACTATTCACCAAAACTTATTTGTATCTTATTGAACCAAATTTTACTCCTTGATATTAACCGTGTCTCTCGGATTTTCAAAATTTCATTCACAGAAGCAGTAAAATTATGTTTCATGTAATTTTCAAATTCTCCTAGGAGGTGGGAAAAAGACAGTGAAAAGTTCAATAAAATTTTTATATATCTAAAATTATTATAAAATGACTCAAATGAATTACATTGAACTTATATAGGTGTTATGTATCAATTTTTACCTAAAATATATTTAAATAAAATAAATAATTATTTAAAGAAAAAGTCGGTTTTTAAATAGTAACCCAGTGTTTTCACTATTCATCAAAAATTGAAAGTTTTCAGAAAAATACCAAAATTTCACCCTAGAATAATTTCGATATTCTAAATCCAAAAATGAAGTCCATTTTTAAATATAAAATTTAAAAAATTTAAAAAAGTGGGTATTACTATTCATAATGGCTAGTTCATAATAATATTATAATAATATATCGTTTAGTGGAACTCGGTATTGCGTACTACACACGCTATCGAGGAAGGTCTTGATTGCGTGTAATGCAAGCCAAGTCAGGGCTGTGTGTTGTGAAATCTCCGTCTGGTGTTGCGTAAAACATAATCAAAACTTTTTTCATTTATACATTAAACAAAATCTATACTTAATGTTGCGTAGAATAATTTCCACAAAATGAACTTGAAATTGTGTGTAACACGAGCGAAGAATAGTGTTGTGTATACTGCAAGCTAATACGGTGTTGCGTATAGTAAAAGCTGATCTTGGTGTAGTGTATAATAGAAGACATCAAAGAAATTAAAAATAATATATCTCATAAAATCTCGGGGTGTTACATGTTTATTCTTAAAAATTTATTTTACATAAATGTTGATTTTTTGGGAAGATATCCTGACTAAGTACTCCCAAGTGATCACCCTCTAAAGTTTTCTTGAGATGTTTTATAATATGGTTTAATTGATACTGGAGATACATTTGGGGTAGCTTAGGTGGAGTTAGTGAATGATTCACAGTTCTAAGAAATCTTTATTGTATATTCGTTTATGGTGATTGTATACATAGACATATAAGTAACATTTGGGTTGTGGGAATTACTTGTTGTAAGTAATTATTTGGAGTTGATTAGTTTTTTTATTTTACTTACTTGGTTTTATAAGGCTAATGAATTATATTATTGTGTTTTATACCATTTGTGCTAGTCACCAACCCTTGGCCTACTAAAGGTGGGTTTTGAGGGTCACTCTCATCTTCACTGCCAGCCCTATAGGGGTTCTAGTGGGGGTAATTCTTGAAAAAGTGATATCATAAATTTTGGTTTTGAGTTAAAATTTATTTTTGAGTTAGGAACATGTGAGTATTTCATGGGTTTGGTAGGAAATTAATTACACTTGAGCTTAACATGTGATGTAGGGTAAGGAGACTAACTATGACACATGCATTTGGGGCCCCTTGTGATCCAATGTAAGGATCTTGATAACATATTAGATATGTTTATGTGAAATTATAAATATTATTGGTTATATTATTTGGGAAGTTATATACATCATTATCATTAGATGTATTAAAATTTTAATTTTGTATTTTTTTATATTCCTATGATTATATATGTTGTCATTTTTGATAATTTATAGTGATATTGTTAATATAATAATGTTTTCTTATGGTAAAGTAAAATGGAATTAACTATAATAAACATTTTTATAAATACTTTTGTTTTTTGGGGTTCATTGGTTAAGTCCTTAATAGTTCTTGAATGTTTTGTTTTCATGATTACTTCAACAAATTCTCCTTAATTGGCTTTATTATCGTGTTACAATGTGTATCATGTTAATACACTCCCATGATATTCAGAATTGTTAAAAAAGCATGTTTAAGGAATAATCATTGTATAAAACTTGTAGGAGCCTCTTGAATTAAATTTTACCTCAAAAATAAATTCCATGTTAACAAATTAAAATAGATTGTTTTAATGATATTGTTTAGGAATTTATAATTTTTTGATCAGATTATCATCTCATATATAGCCTACTAAGACACTAATGATCATGCTTAAATTTAAATTTTCAATCTTAGGAATAATCATGTGTATGAAAAGGTAAAATATGGATTTCTTCTTATAGAAAAAATTTCTACAGTTAGAAGGATTTTTTTTGTAAATTGTTGTGAAAGAATTTTAGAATGTGTATCATTTATTATTTTTGTTTTTTCTTCTAATTTGACTAACTAATGAGCATTTCCTAAAGAATTTTTATGTTGATCATATTTCAACTAAATTATGAAATTAAAATTACTTTACGTTTTTATAATGTGAAACCTTGTTTTATCTATAATTATATGTTTAGAAAATATTTATTTTGAGCATGTCAATCAAAAATCATGAGAATAAATCATTGGTAGTTTTTTTATTTCACAGTCTAAGATAATTTTTAAGCAATGTTATTAAAGTATAAGGTAAGAAGATTTCTTTAAAATTTAATTTAAAGAAATTTTAGTTTTATTCTTGATGTGTTTCTTGATGACTATTTCCATGATTTATTGATATGTTTTTTTGATAACCCATTTCTTTGGGTTTCAAGTTTTTTAACCTAATAGTTATCTAAATGGGGTTAATGATTTAAAGCCTGTGTTGTTATTTCAAAATTTCATAAAGTGAATTATTATTGTTTTAAAAGTATTGATGATGATATTTCTTATAGAGACCATGATATATTTATTGGGTGATGGATGTTTTTTTGGAGAGGAATTAGTATTTTGGAAGAAGTTTTCTTATGCTAGTTAGATTGTGGATTGATGGTGTGAGAAGCCATGATGTGGTTGAGAGGTGGAAGGGGTGTTATATGAATGAGCTGGTTAATAATAATAGTATATAGGTTTATATATGTTATTTTTCTCTATGATGTTTATGTGATTAGAGTTGTTTTTTAACTTTTATTGTTATTTAATATTAAATTGAAGACATGCCAATGAAATAACGTCAAGATGTTGGGCATGAGAAAAATAAAGAGGAATCCTAGGATAGAGTGTTGATGAAATTTTAGTGGAAAGACATAACAAAGTTCCGTAGTGGAGTATCTAGATATGAGGATAGGAAATGGTTAGATGAAATTGAAGTAACCATTGAGTTATTCAATACCCCAAATAGATTCCAAGATACTTTTGTGGTTGGGTTATTTCAGAAAGTTGACCGAAGATAGTGAAGGATGAAGTGTGGAAACCAAGAAGGGAGTTAATGGGAATAGTTTATTAAATTAATAAAGAAGAATTTTATTTCTCCTTTGTAGATGAATAATTGTATTAAGGATATTAAGGATATATATTATAGAGGATATAGTGTTCATAGTTTTGGGAATCACTTATGGATCATATTTATCTATTTCTCTATTCTCTAACTAGTGAAGAAGAGTTAGTTCCACATTTTGAGTCCCCTTTAAGGTTGAAGATTCAGTGATCTATCTTAACCTTATAATTGAAGTCTTTATTAAAGACTAGGGATCGAAATAATAACACATATATGGGGTTTATCCATATCTTTTAGTTCTGGTGAAGGACCCTCTCAAGTTTTCAGGGAGGTTGAGATAAATATTTTGAGTTCTAGGTCACAAGGTTCATGGGATTAAAGAGTGAGATGATCTTATATAGTTTGAGTATGACTATGAGATCTGGGGTTGAGTAGTTTGAGGTATCTTGTATCTGTAGAGTTGATCTATTTTCATTATAATGTAGTGGGGTATCATCTGTATGAACTTCCCAAGGTTTAATCAATCTCTTCTTAGTCTTCATTGGGTATCTAGAGATGGTTTAGGAAGTGAGTTATATCCCAATATGGTAACCCTACCCCATTTATTAATAATTCTTAAGTTTTTTTAAATATGTATTTAACCCCTATCTTAAAACCCTTATTTTATTTAAATGCTAAAGTAAAATGTGTTTTATCAATAAATATTTTATTTTTTCCTAATGTTTTAATTAATAGAGGGATAGTTTTTATAGCGAATGTAGGTTTTAAAATATTATCAATTCATGGCTATTTATTTTTGTAATTGTGGATAGTTAAGGTCAAAAGAGTATCTAGTAGAGATTCAGTTATGATTCAATGTGGTAGGTGATGTGTTTCTCCTCTATGTTTGGTTTACCTTAGCAGTGAGGTTCTTGTTTAAGAGGTATCTCCCATGTATGTGAGGCTCCTAGGTATTTTTTTTATTATAGGAGGGTTAATTTTAATATATAGAACATTGCCTTGCTGATGTTTATAGTGTGTTTTACCTCTTTGACTCACTGTTATTTCTTCTAATAAAGTTCCTTATATTCTTTATAACTTATTTATTGTTTATAGTTCTTTGAATTTTCATGGTCTTCTATTTAGTTGGTGGGCATAAGAAGAATGGATTATTTAAATATAATAAATATAATTAGTTTTTGGTATTAGAAAATCTAAACATGTTTATTAGGTTTCTTATTATTTCCTTATTGGGATATTTTATTTGGTATTAAGAAATATGTAGTGATTTATTGATTGGTTGGATTGATGAATTCATATTAAATGGAAAACTAAAGTTAAAGATGTAAATCATAATAGAGAATGGTAACCTGAGATAATCAGTTTTGAATTTAAATAATAAATAAGGGGAAAAGATTTAATAATATGGTATATCGGGTTGTTGTTGGGTACAAATGGAATTATGGAACTATCAAAATCATGTTTGGAGTCTTGGTCTAGAATCCATCATTGGTGTTTGTGGTGTTGGGAACTTTTCCTCCTATTGGTTTAGTCTGGTGTCTTGTTTAGGGTCCATTGTGGAATTTGGGGGATTATGGGAGTTGTTATCTTGTTGTGATTTACTTTTAGTGAGTGTTATTTACTGAGAGTTTTGTGTGAGGTATTCTTGTAGTTATATTCCTCTTTTCTTAAATTCTTAATTGTTTATGTGTTAATTTGGGAATTGTGTAGCCACTGAGAATGAAAGTGTAATTATATGTAAAAGCCGATTCAGTTAGGAGATGAAGCTTTAGAGGGTTTATGTTAAACTATTTTATTTATTTATCATATTAACATATTTAAATTGGTTGGTGTGGGTGAGTTTTATGGTTCCTATAATATTAATGGTGTTTGTATGTTTAGGTTTTTTTGGTATGGAATGGTGTTGAATAAAAGGTAACAAATTAAAAGTAAGAGGAAATTAGAATAAACTTATTAATTAACATGACGATTAATGTATTTTGGTAACTAAAATATCATGTGTAATCGAAGTGGTTGATGTGGAATACATGTCTAAGAAAAAGGTGGAAAAATAATGATAATGTAGTTGGTGATGTAGTTTTTGTTTCTTATTTATTGGATTATGTTATTACTATTGATTTGTTTTTGAAAGTGGTTATTTGATTCTGTTTCATATTTATTTTTGTTTTTATGTAATTTTTTGATCTTGGTGTCATAGGAATGGTGTGGTGATAAAGTATTGAGGGTGGTATGTCTTGGGTTGTAAGGGATCAAGGGCATGATGCATAGACTATGATGGATCAAGGTTTAAGTATATATATATATGAGCTATAATGGCTTGAATTTATAGTATATATATATATATTAATGGACATTGTTCTTCCCTATGGTGAATAGTGGTGGGAGTACATAGAAAGAAGAGATAATGAGGTTGATGTCTTTCATGTTAACGTTACCCTAACAATATATGGCTGTGATATGTAGTGATACAATATCTGGATATGGATTTATGGATGTGGATGGGATGACATGGTATTGTCTGATGGAAGGGTTAAGGCATGAAGATGTTGTTATTATTGTGGTGTGATTATTATTTCATTATCTAATTCCTGGTCAGTTGGTGAGGGGTTTTCCTAATATGAATCACAACCTTATTGTAAGTTATAGAAACATTTGAACTAATAGTAAGGAGTGGTGATCAATTTATAGGCCCTTTTTCTTTTATTTTGTTTTGGTAGTTTTTAAGATAAATTTTGATATTGCCATATTATTGGTATTTTTTAATGATATTTCGAAATTTTGGTCGTTATTAATAAGTGGTTTGTGTTTTGAGGTTGTTGTTATAAGTTGATAATAAATTTAGAATGTGAGAATTTAGTTGTGAATTAATGGGTAAAATGGTACAAGGTATGAAAATCAGGGTGGAAAGATGGAGATATTTGATTCCTTTTTATTATTAAAATTTTATTAAATTTTATTATTTTTGGTTTGATTTCATGGATGTATATTCTTTCATATTCATTACATATTTATTTTTACTTGTTTATAAAGATGATCCTTTTGAGTACTGCTAAGTTCTTACCCCTTTATAGTTTTCTTGAGATGTTTGGTAGGATGGTTTGAGGTAGAATCGAGTTGTTGGTTTGGTATCTCAGGTGGATTTAGTGGATGTTTGATAGTTCTATGGGATTTTTATTTTATATTAATTTATGTTGATTGTATACATGGACATATACAAAACATTTGGGTTGTGGGAATTATTTTTTGAATGAAATTATTTAGAGTTAATTGTTTGTTTCATTTTACTTCTTGGGTTTTATAAGGGTAATACTTCAATTCTTGTGTTTTATACCCTTAGTACTAGTCACCAACCCATGTATTATTAGAGGCATTCATCAAGTTCCAATATCACCTTCACTATCAATCCATGAGAAGTTCTCATGGTGGTGGATCATGGAACTTTTATTTTCATTAAAGAAACAAAATTCTCCCCCTAAATTTGAAAATTTATTCAATTAATAGAAGGGTGGAAAATTTTCAATAATCATACCTCAACAATGACATGTTTAGGGAACTTTATATAATTTTTATATTTACATAAAATAATATATTCTAAAAAAATTATTAAATCTATGTCCCCATCAAATGGTATACTCTACAAACTTCTTTATTAAGGCTGGTCTATTTCAAAATTAACTTCAAGAATCTTATTCAATATATAGACTTCAAAAAATGATGCAACTTTTGATTTATAAATGCAATATGTATACTACCTCTTGCAATGTTGTCTAGATAGTATGATCATTTCTTCAGTTATCCCCCTGAATACAAGAATAACTTTCAATTCCCTATACATAAAAACAAATAAATAGATATGGGAATAATGTGGATTATCCAATATTCATTAGTGAGAGACATAAGGATGAGATATGTTTCTTAACCTAGAAAATCCTTTTATTCAATATCCAATATTGAGATAACTCTTCATACTTGCTCCCACAATTTTCAAATTAGTATTCTCCATGTGTATCATGGTTTTTCTTCTTCTTTTAACTTTCTCTCTATATGATATTCCCTTTTTCCTAAAAAGTAATACAACAAAGGAATTTAATTATGCCTAATTAATTTCTTTTAAAACATTAAACTAAGATGGTATAATGATCTTTTAATCTTTTTAGGCATGTATAGTTTTCTTTCACCTTCTACACAAATTTTCAAAAATTCCTAAATCATTATTTTTAACAACCACTATTGAAATTAAAATTATTATTTATTCTCAAAGATTTACCACCACTAAAATAATCCTTTTCTCTCTTACATGGATTGATTCTCTTCCTTTTTACTCCAGTTTACCTTCATCAACACTGACACTCCTCATGGAATACTTTCAATAGTCAATGGCGTGTTTTTTTCTCTCATAATAGAAGAAAATTATCCTCTTTGATGTAGCATCCTTTATGGAATTCTTTGGAATATCATGTTCTATGTACTTATTTTTTTTATAACCCAAGATAAACTCACCTTCATTTCTTCTTTTCTTATTCCTTATATTTTGTGGTATTGTTTCTTCAAAAGATTTTTTCACATACATAGTTTATTTTTAACCATTATTATTTATCATGATAACCACTTTTATTACAATTTCGATAGATATTTTATAATATTTCAAATCTATTTGAAAAGGATACATTCTATATACTGTTCTTCTATATAAATTTCCTTGACTCAACTTTAATCCTCTTGATACATGACTTCATTTAATTCTATGGATTGATATGTTATTCCCATAATTAATAGCCTTGTTCCACCAATAAGGTGGAACTTGAACGGTACCACCCCTTGCTTAACATCCTTTGGTTAAGGAATTAAACCCCCCAAAACCTCCATTTATGAGGGATTTTCTATAGGGATGCAGTAGTGTGGGAACTATAGTAGTTAGGGTATGATAGTAAATAGTACCATCCACCAAGATGGGCCTTAATCTCATCTTTCAAGGGTTGAAGGGCCACATGAGGCTTTAGAATTACCACAAATTGGGCCTCTAGGATCACTCTATATCTAATGGCCCCACATGCTATCTAATGTAATAATATATAGAATATAAATAATGTAATTTCCTTTCATATGATATTTTTTAAAATATTTTTCCCAAATATTTCATAGCACCAACAATAACTAATAAACCTAGATTTTTTTACTTTAAAGAACAATCTAACTAGATTTTATTCTTACTATTTTTGCCAGAAAACAACTGTTTCTTAAGAAACATTTTGGGATCTTCCTTTATTTAACATTCTCGCATGAATATTTTAAGTATAGGTGGGTTTATCACACCTTTTATCAACCCATATATATATTTGACATCGTAATCTATACTAGTCATTGAAAAAATGTTAGTTTAAACAAAAATATAAAAAATTGACAACACCTCATTATCCACGCCTATAGTAGATATATCTTTAGAGTATATTAAGATACTCATTAGAGATATGCATGTCAATAATATTTTTCTCAGTAGTTTTTGAATACTCTACTTGTTTAACTTATAGGTTTTCCAATTTAACTTTCAACTTAATAAACTTTAAATTTAAAATGTTCTTATCACACTCAACTATTATCACATTTCTTTCACTCCTCCTTTTGGTCTTCTCAATATGATTCTCACTTTCTTTATAAATCTTATTATTCTATTTTAATTTTTTTAGTCTCTTTAATAATGTTTGTTTTGATTTATAATTGAGTATTCTTGACATTAATGATAGACTTGTATTTTTCTCCCAATGTATGGATATTCTCTTCAATCCCTTTTCTGTATCCCTCTTTCTCTTGAATTGTAGTTAGTGATTTATTTTTAAATATATATAATACTTCTTCAATATCTATATCCCTTTCACTTTTTTACTTAGTGATATTTATAAAAATCAACACCTTTTCAGACGTATCTTGCTCCATATTTTCTGATTCTCTAAAAATATGGGCTATCACAACCTAAATGTCTCTAAAAGAGACACAAATAAAAGTGATGAATTATTTAGGAAAATTTATAAGGTTATTTGAAAACCCACATATGAATCACAATATTTTTTAAAATAATGATCTTCCCCACTTGTACTAGGTTCAGCGAAAGGAAAATCTTGGTAAGAAAATTAATTTACCTTATCTTCATGTAAATACTATGAAACTTCTGAGGTAAAACTATTTTCCATATTCTCACTAGTGTATTTTCTCACTATTTCTTATTTATACATGAATGATATAATTCTTATAGGACTAAAACATGTTGAAGTTTATATTTCTTACTCTTTACTCATGACGTATTCCTTTATCAAATTTCTCATATCTTAATTATTTATATTATTTAGAGTCTTAGAAGAGATAGAATTTTGATTAGAAGTCAAAAAATATTCTCTAAGTATGAAATTCATGATTTATTTTGAATAAAAATCCAAAATAGTAAATATTAAATAATTGAGAATCCAATTATAGGTAGAACCTTGAACTCTGATACTAGTTATTTTAACCATTATAATGGTGCAACCACATTTAGAGGGGATATGGGTGAATTAGTGTTTAAAAATTTATCCAAATAAAACCACTTTTTCCTTTTTACCTCTACATTGGTTAAAGTTAATAGATACCACACTCTCTTATCACACTATAAAAGGCATACTAAATAATAAGGCACCTAAATATTTATGAGGTTTACTCACAATTTGTGAGCTAGTCCTCAGTGTATGGTGGTTTTTATCCCATGCACACACAATTGATATTTTATTATCAAGAATAACTCAAGGGAAAGTGGATGGAATTTCAACCTTATACTCATCACCAATTAAATTACATGCATGGAACCCAATGTCACAAAAAGCACCCACTCATTTATTTTAATACACCTACACCAACCGGGTCTATCTATAATAACTAGATTTAACTGGGTCCTTTTGAAGCAATATCAAAGAGATGTGCATGAGTATACTTTGGGGTAAGAAAATTGGATCTTCTTCCTTGGCTGGAAAACTATTCTATGGATACCTCTATTTATTACATGCACATTAATATCTTCACGACTGTATCAATTCTTCTTCCTCAAGAACTTTTACACATAGGACATTCAACAGTAGTGTCTGCCTCACAATATTTTTCTCTCCCCTTTATTTTTCTTCAATGATAATGATTATTCAATAGCTACACTTCTTCAATCTCTCCACATTTTTTTATCATGACTACTATAATTCTTTATGGAATTATGAAATTCAAAAGGATAATATTACACCATTCAAATATGAAGACATCCTTCAATCTCAATATCATGGACTTCTTATTCAAAATCACTTTTAACACTATACAAATATTTCCTTGATCTTCCTATTTAATCTTCATAAAGACCCAACTTCTTATCAGAACCTTCATTATTTGAACTTCCATAAAACCCAAAAAATCTTTTCCACATATGAATTTATACACATAATGACATTATGATGTGAAGTATCATCTCATAGTGAAACATCCTTCTTCAAATTTCAATACTAATATTACCTTGAATAACAAGTTGATTAATTAATCATAATGATTTGAATCACTAAAGAATAACAAAGTATTATCTAATATAATATTTTATTTTTCATCTTTAATATTATTAAACATTATAAAATCTATTATGTATTACATAAAATACTTAGGTTACTCTTATATACCATCATAACTTATCTTATGTGAGTTAAATTTATATTTACACATTCTATAGAACCTTGAACGTACTTTTTCTTATCATTAGAGTTACTCTTACATGAGACAAATTTCTACTTATGGATTCTATATAATCTCATATTTACTTTTATATATGATTTTAAACTTCATAATTAATATTAATTATCACCATATTAATCTCTTGTATTCTCTGATTTAGTTTTGCATACCTCATTATAAACATAGAGCTATTCTTATATATCATAGAACTTTTCCAATACCTCTTATATGGGATCTACGTATGCTTTGATAGATATTACATATCAAGATAACAATTGTATACATCCTTAATAAAATTTTACATATCAAGAGATTAATATTGCATGTAATAAGTGAGATGTTACATACCATAATGTGAACTCTCCAGTAATTTTTTGATTCTTTCTTAAGAAATTTTACACATGCCTTTTACAATTTTATACTTTGTCTAGGATATTATATATGATCTCCAAATCAACTCATACTTCTTCAAATAAAATCAAAAAATATTAAAAACCTATAAATTCACTTCAATTCACTTAAAATCACTTTAGGGTATGTGCAAATCATCTTCATCCATATTAGGGTAATACTAAATCTCTTAAAACATTTGATAACCTATTTTTCAGTATTTAGTTCAATTAAAAAAATTATTTCAAAAAATATTCAACTATGTAAATTTTATCTATTATTTGATTTCTTTGAATTATTTATTGTGATATAATTATTCATCAATGAATCTCTCACCCATTTTATCTCAACTCAGACTCATATTCTTTACACATCATCACCCAAGTGTATAATCTATATATGTAGTGACCTACAAGATTGATATCATACATATGGTTTCTTATAACTTCTTCATCAACTTAGTAGTTCACTAAGCTCATTATCAACCATATTTATTCTTATTCATAAATACATATCATTAAAAAATATCCATACTTCATGGAAATCTTCACAGCTTCTCATCTTTAAGATCCAACTAATGAGACCCAATAGTTTTCTTCAATGCATAAACAACCTAAAATATTCATGATCTACAGTTATCTTATATAGATATTGAACCTAATTTATAACCATATATCTTTATCATATCATTAAATTCGTCAAACCTACTAAACTGATTTTATAAATAATCATCTGAGATGAAAAAATCAGTCAAACATATTTTCCATATGAATAATGACAATAACTCATTAATTTTCCCAGGTAATCATCCATATTTTCTAATATATAAATATATCTCCAACTTCATGATCATTAAAAGATAAAATATATAAAATTATCATTATTAAATAAAATATTTATCTCAAATATTCCCCCTTATTTATATTCTTCTTCTAGAATGTATCAAACCTAAGTTACTTCAATCTCTAAGATCTATTGTTTTCTTCAGTCTTTATTAACTCAACACATACTGATATCATTTCTTTTATAATTCAATTATCATTAAAATTTTATTATCAACACATATTGATATCATTTTATATTGAAATTTATTATTGACAACCTATACAAAACATCATCATCAAAGTGACCAACATTTTGGTGTGATACTCATGTTTGATTAAACTTATAATTCCTCAAGAATAAATCATGTATAAACCATGTTGTCTTATAGAATAATATATTGTTTATGTAAAATATTAATCATCAAAACATGATTCCATCTCTATTTTGTTATGTAATGAATCTATAAGAATATTTCAGACCAAATAATAGTATAACATCAAAATATTGCATCATGGTTTTCTCTAACATGAAACTTCATTGAGTTTATTCAAGTGAAAGACTCTGATTCATCTCCATCCTTCTCCAACATCCATAATATGTTCCAAAATTTATTATTCTTCTTTTAGAAATACCTAAAATCAACCCATGATCTTGAGGCTAATTTTTTATACTCACTTTTTTCATTATCCAAGTGTTAAACATGTGATATACCAACCTCTATATCAATCACAATGAAATATTATGAAGAATAAATGTATGAAACACCTATAGAAAAATAATTATATGAAATATATTGATGTGTTATGAACTCTTCATCAATTGATGAATCCATAACCAACTACCACTACTACAAAATAGGCCTTTAACAGCACTAAAAATGGTTTTTATCAGCGCTAGAGAAGCATTAACCACTAGAACAAGATTAAAAGACCTAATCTTTTATCAATGCTAAAAAAGCACTGATAAATGGTCCCTTTATCAGTGCTAAAAAAATAACTGATAAAGGAAAACTTTTATCAACATTTTTATTTAGTACCTATAAAGGGTTCCTTTATCATCACTTATAGGATCACTGATAAAGGGTAACATTATAATAGATTGTAAAATAACTGATAAAGGGTCCATTTATAAGTTCTTTTAAAATAATTGATATAGGGGTATACTGTAGTGTGCTGTAACAACACATTTTAGCACCGGTGCAATGTGATTTAATAGCACACCACTGCCCCAAAAACACCACCAGATATAAAAAAAATCAAGTACCAATATATAATTTAAATGAAATGAAATTGACAAAAAAAATACAAGGAAAAAACTATATTATTTAAAACCTTGATTTATATAATTACATAAGTAAAAACTATTACATACTTTCAAAAACATCAACATCCCTTTATATTTTTATCATGACCTCAAATCATGATATTTCCGAACAAACAATCCCTACTCGAGAAAAACAATGCACATATATAAGAAAAAAATCATGTTAGTAATAATAGAAATAAATAAATTAATAGAAATTGTTAATTTTAAAATAAACTTTGAGTCATACCAAGAACCCTGTGTATCATATTGATTTGAGTTTGATTATTATATGTTAGACCATTTCTTTTTCTCATTCAAGCATTATATCTACGAAAATTAATTAAATAATAATAAAATAAAGACCCATGAGTGCAACCTAGTGGTTGCATCATGTGGTTGTGTTTGGGAGATCTTAGTTTTGAGCCTCCTCATGTGCATTTATATAGGTTTTCATTTTTTATCCCCCCTCACTTGGAATATGTGATATAAATAAGTATAAGATAAAACTAATATGGAAATAAATTAATTAATAGTAGGTATAATGATGAGAATACAATCTAGGGTCGTTTTCTCAGTTTTGGCAACGTGATGCATGTTTTAAACTAAAATGACACTTGTATATTGAAAAGACACACTTATAGTCATACCAGTGACACCATGAATTGGATTTAGGTTCTTTTAATTCCTACATGTCTTAAATTACTCATGTACCATTTTCCTAAAGTATCAAAATAACCCAAATGTGTTTTCAAAGTTTTGAGTATGTTAGTTGGCTTTTTTACTAAAATGTCATTTTAAACTCAAAAAATTCACTATGAATCATAATGGTCACATCATGTGTTAGTTTTATGTAATACCGATTCCTACATGTCACAAATGAATTATGAATTAATTTCCTAAATTATCAAGAAATTTTGAGTGCATTTTCTCAGTTTTTAGTGAGTGACAATTTTTGAACTAAAATGTTGATTTCAAACTGATAATAGACACATTGAGTCATAATGGGAACATAGTGTATTGGATTGAGGTGTGGTTGATTTGAAATTTTCAAAAAATGACATATGAATCATTTTACTAAAGTATTAAAATAAAACGAATGAGTTTTCTTAGTTTTGAGTAGGCCAGTTGTCCTTTTTCACTAAAATTGATGTCAATTTTAAATAAAAAATGCACTTGGAGTCATAACAGTCAGACTATGCATCGTATTGAGGTCTGGAGTATTACAAAACATCTCAAATGACTTTTGGATCTTTTTAAAAAAAATATAAAAACACTTTTAATGCATTTTCTCATTTTTGAGTATACCATTTTTCTTTTTTTTTTACTAAAATTTCATTTTAAACATGAAAAACACACTTTGACACATTAAAATCACATCGTGTATTAGTTTTACGTTATACTAATTATTATATGTAAAAAATGTCTTATAATTGTTTTTATAAATTATCTAGAAAATATGAGAACATTTTCTTGGTTTTCACTGAGTGACATTTTTCGAACTAAAATGTCTATTTTAAACTGATAACGGAAACTTTGAGTTACACCGGGCACATCATGTATTTGATTGAGGTGTGTATGATTCATACATGTCAAAAATAACTCATGGATCATTTAAATAAAATATTAAAACAATATGAATATGTTTTTTCAGTTTTGAGTTGGTCAGTTGTCCTTTTTACTAAAATTAATGTCAATTTTAAATAAAAAGATGCACTTTGAGTCATACTGTTCAAACCATGAATATTATTGAGGTGAGGATAATTACTCAATGTCTCAAATGAATTATTTATAATTTTCCTAAATATCAAAATAATCTGGATTTTTTTGATTATTTTTGAGTAAATCACTTGTCTTTTTTACTAAAATATCATTTTAAACTGGAAACACACACTTTGACTCATACTGGTCACACCATATATCAGTTTGATGTGAGAATAATTTATAAATGCCACAAATGATTTATGAATATATTTACTAATTTATCCAAAAAATTATGAGATCATTTTCTTGGTTTTCAGTGAGTGGAACATTTTGATCTAAAATATCGATTTTAAACTGATAATGGACACTTTGAGTCATATTGAGAACATCATGTATCAAATTGAGGTGTGTATAATTATTACATGTCTAAAATGACCTATGGATCATTTAACTAATGTATCAAAACAATACAAATGTGTTTTCTCAATTTTGAGTTGGTTAGTTTTCATTTTTACTAAAATTGACATCAATTTTAAATAAAAAGACACACTTGGAGTCATACTGGTCACACCATATGTCATATTGAGGTTCAGATAATTCATACACATCCCAAATGACTTATGGATTGTTTTTATAAAGTATCAAAATAATTCAAATACAATTTCTTGGTTTTTATTACATCACTTGTCTTTTTTACTAAAAAGTCATTTTAAAATAGAAACACACACTTTGACTCATACCAATCACATCGTGTATCATCTTGATGTGATTCTAATTCCTACATTTCAAAAATGATTTATATTTCTATGTACAAAATTATAAATAAAATAAAAGTGTGTTTTCTAAATTTTCAATGAGTGACACTTTTTGAACTAAAATTTCGATTTTAAATTGATAATCGAAACATTGAGACATACCAAGAACATCATGTATCAGATTGATGTGAGACTAATTCATACACATCAAAAATGACTTATATATCATTTTATTAAAGTATTAAAACAAAATGAATATTTTTTATTAGTTTTTAGTTTGTCAGTTGTCTTTTTTTATGATAATTAATTAAAATTTTAAATAGAAAGAAGCACTTAGATTCATACCGCTCATACCGTGTATCAGATTGAGGTGTAGCTGATTTCTACATATCCCAAAGTCTGAAAAAAATATTAACTACCAATGTTACCATGATTTCAATTTCTTTTATTTATCTAATTTCAGACACTACATATTGACTCGATTTTCTTAGACAAAAACCTTTCTTGTTGTTGAAAACCATAAAAGAATAGGAAGCTCATGTGCCTATTATATCATGATAATTCACCAAAATTGTCACATTATATTCTTCTAATATTTTTTATTTCAATGAGAGATGTTCTTTCAGAAAATAACATCAAATCAATATGCATTGTTGGATCTTCAACAAAGAAATTCAATGGAAATCATGGTAATATTGGTAGAAAAGAATATTTTATCACTTCTATGGATTGTTGTAAATAGTTGAAAAAATATGACTTTCCAAAAGATCTATGAAAAAACTAAATAAGTATTAGATAAAAATAATAATGAAATTAACTTACAAATAGTAGATAAAATAATAACAAAATTAATTACCTTTGTGATTGAGAAGTGGAGGGAAGTTAAAGGAAAGTGATAAATGCCAACACTGTAGGAGTGAAAAGGTTTTGAGGGAGAAGAAGTTTTTAAAATTTTTGGTGGAGAAAGGCATGAAAGATAGACAGACCACCCCAACTTGAACAAAATAATTCACCTATATAAGAAAACAATTCTTATGTGATTAATAGTAAAAAGAAATAAATTAAACATAAATATGAAATAATAAACTAATTCTATGGATACTAATTTTACTATGTAAAAATTAAATATTACCTCTATGATTGAGGAGAGGTGGAATAATATCTCTTCTTACAAAGGCATTGGAGGGAAATTGAAGGAAATTGATAAATTCAAACATTGCAGGGGTGAAAAGGTTTTGAGGGAGAAAAAGTTTGTGTATGTTTTAGTGTAGAAAATCATGAAATATGGAAAGACCAACCCAACTCGAAAAAAAATTCCACCTATACAAGAAAGCAAATATTATATGAGTAATACTAAAAAGAAATAAATTAATCATAAATATAAAATAATAAATTAATTCTATATAAAATAATTTTACTATGAAAATATCAAGATTACCCCTGTGATTGAGTAGAGGCAGTTTCATTACTCTTCCAGCAAAGAAAGTGGTAGTAACTTGAAGGAAAGTGATAAATTCCAACACTATATGGGTGAGAAGGTTTTGGGGGAGAATAATTCTATAGAAGTTTAGGTTTAAAAAGTCATAAAAGATAGACAGACCACCCCAACTCGAACAAAATAATACACCTATATAAGAAAATAATTCTTATGTGAGTAATAATAAAAAGAAATAAATTAAACACATATATGAAATAATACATTAATTCTATAGAAAAATTATATTATAACATTAACTTTTACATCTTCCCAAAGAGTTTCCTTCATTATAGTTTGTTCTTCCCAGGTATTGGTCAAATCATCATGTGTAGAAGACATTATCTGCATGGGTATTCAAACATTTAATTTAGATTATGTTAATGTAGTAGAGAACACATAATATTATGAGGGAAAACATAGTATATTAAAAAATAATTTTAAATTCTCATTTAACTCTCTTTCTTTATTTAAAGGTTTTAAGGATTTGGTTCCCTTATCGAGAATCCAAACCCCCTCTTTTTGGTTCCCTATAATGAATAATACATTTTGTACATTGGTACTGACATGAAATGATTGTTATCTCCCAATTAAAGGGTTATCCCCAATTTAATTTTCATTTGACCTGATATTTTTTTGAGTCTCTAATAGGACAATTGACCAATTCTTGTTTGTTGGATCAAAGACATAAAATTATAGCACTACTTGTGATGCCATTATGAATGGATCATATTTCCCCCATCCACATTTAAATTCACCTTCATGAAGCCCATTTCATCAACTTTCACTACACTAATATTTTCAACCCATTTGCAATGGAAAATCGGCACGTGAAATGTTGTACAATCTAACTCGTATATCTGTTTAATAATGAAAAAATATGACATATTTTCATAAATTATATTTCTATCCTTTGAACTAGATATGTGCATCGCTTACACTACAAGTGTAACACTACTATTTTTCATTGTACTATAGTCATCATATTATTTTGTATATAACATATAAGCATTGATTACAAAACTAGTGTAAGATAAAACATTTGGATTCAGTCCCCTAGCTAGCCATTGAAGTTGTTCAGTAATTGAATTCGAATTTTTAGATAACTTCTTATAAATTTGATCTCAAAACTATCCTATAAACTATTGACTATGTGTATTTGATATATATCCTCCAACTCTTGAGGAATTCAATTCTCTATGAATTTATTTTCAAGATTCAATGTATGGATAAAAATATTCACAATTATGGAAAATTTAAAGGAGGTCTTTCTCCTACTCTGTTAAGGTAAATGTAACAACAACTCTTTCATAAATCCCTTCATTCATAAGGCATCCTCCATGATGAGACTTTGGTAGACCGATGCTATCAACACTTGATAGTTAATCAATACAGAATTCAACAATAAATCATTCTACAATAAAACCTTTTGGAAAACTTTGATTCTTGACATATCCTTTAAAAATATTTATATACCATTCAATGGGGTACATCCATTTATAATGGACATGACCACATAGATGAACCACTTTAACCAAGTGAACTATCAGGTGGACCATTATATCAAAGAATGATGATGGAAGGAACATCTCTAATTCACATAATATGATTTATACCTCCATATTCATGATTTTAAACTTCATCGGGTATATAACTTTAATGCATATGGCTTTGAAATAGAAGAAAATTATGGTTAATATATGCCATACATTTTGGGGCAGAATGAAATAGAAAAGAAACAAGCATCAAATCATACATCAAAACATGAAATTCATGTGATTTTAGTCCTTGAAACTTAAAATTATTCATTGAAATGATATTATTTATATTTTATGAATACCCAAATGGAACTTTTACACTATTAAAAAAATCAATTTTTCATATCTAGATAGTGTGTAAGCTGTTGGAGGAAGAAAATTTCACCCTTTACCCTTCACCAGTGCCAACTCTTCCCATATCCCCATGCCAATCATGTCCAACCTAGACTTGATGTCATCTTTCATTTTTTCAGAAACATTTATTAATATTCTAATAACACTATCAAATAATTTTTTTTCTATATTCCTGAAATCAAGAAAAGGTATAACATACAAACAATTCCAATATTGTAATTCAAAGAAAATTGATCTCTTCTTCCAACCTGACTTCGTAAGGCTTTTCAAAAATAGTTTACCAAAAACAATGTCAATATACTTTACTTCATCAAATAGTTGATCACCCATTATTGGAGATAGTGTTGTACCCTGTTTGATATTCCCATCGAATGCAGTCGTTCAGGATTGGTATTTATGTTTTCGAGGTAAAAATTTATGATGTCCTAAAAACTCAATATTGAAGGAATGTTTCTACCGAACTAAATGTGTGTGGTTTTCACAAATGGGACACCACAAAATTCCTTTAATACTATATCCTGATAAATTTATATAATCAGGGAAGTCATTTATCATCCCATAAAACATGTCCCTCAATGTGAATTCTTCACGTCTATGAGAATAATATATTGTAACACTAGTATCCCACATCAATTTCATATCTTAGATAAATAGATCCAAAAAAAAATTCTATATGTATGACATCAAGAAAATGTCAGACATACAAATAATTACATTATGATAAATCAAATAAAATTGATCTCTTTTTTCAACCTAATTCTATAAGTATTTTTTGAAAATGGTTTACTGAAACTAGAATCAATATATCTTAATTTATCGAAACTTTAATCACCCATTAGTGAAGATGATGTTTTACCTTGTTTGGTATTCCCATCGAATGATGTTGTCTAGGATCATTATTTATTTCATCAAGGTAAAAATTTATGATGTACTAAAAACATAGTCTTTGGGGAATATTTCAAATGAACTGAGTGTGTGCATTATCTCACATCAATTTCATATTTTCGATCAGTGGAGATAAATATACATCAATATCATTACCAGGTTTTTTGGGTCAGATATAAGAAGAGACAACATAATGTATTTTCAATTCATGTATAACCATGGAAGAAAGTTATAATTTACCAAAATGATGATTCATGTACTATGATTACTACTCTATACACCAAAAGGATTTATTCCATTTATAGATAACACAAGATGAAATTTTCTTAACTGATTTCTAAATTCAAGATACTCATAATAAATTTTCTTCCACTGAGGAGAATTTTTTGGATGATATAGGTTCTGATATTTAATTCTTGTATCTGCATGAAATGTCAATTGTCTCATGGTTTCCTGACATCCATGTAGTCTTCTAAACCATGGAATGATAGGAAAGTACCATATATATTTTAAAGTGCTTGATTCATTTTTCTTTTATCGATCTGCGCCACACCTAAGGAATTTTATGAGTGATTTATGGTCCTTACAAAAAAATATGCAATCATTTGGACATGATTTTTTTAGATATCATTACCATTTAATGTAGAAATCATTTAATATTATATGATCGATATGGTAGTTCATTTTTTTCTAGTATCATATCATTCAGGAGACCAAGTAGTTATGTAAAGCTAGTGTCACTCCATCCGCTGCAAGCATTCAAATTATATAACTTCAATACAGCTGATAATGTTGTGTATTTAGTACAACCAGTATACAATGGTCTCTTGTCATAGATATTTAACTTCTAAAACAACTTTGTACAACCACGAAGGTCATATTCAACTATCATTTTCATTTCTTCCATGCAATATCCATCTCCATTTACACTGGTATTCATATAAAATGATCTATAAACCACAGTATGATCCCAATCAGTGTGCACGTTCAGTTTTCCCCATGTTTTGTCCAAAATTTATAGCTCTAATCTATTATGTAAAAAATTAAATTTTCTTCCAACTCTTCCAGACAAAGTTTTCTTGAATAACAATAATGTAAACATATAAAAAGGATTTAATAAGGGTTGTATGCATGCTCTATTTCAAACTTGATGAACTATTTAACTTCATCTTCATACTCTTTTATCAAATGATTATCATGCATCAATTTTTTATTCATATCCATCTTATTAGGTTCATAAAATATTAATTTTGTATAATAAGTAAATACACATAAGATATTCATTATCAAAAGTGAAATTTATAGATAATTTTAATAAGGGAAACCCAACATTTGATTATTTCAATGAATTTCAGTATGCTTTGAAGAAAATGGGTAATTGAATTTAAGAAAAGAATTACCCCACTATGGTAGGTGTTATCCATTGAATTCCTTCAAAGGTTAAAGTTATAAACAATGATTATCCTTGTCATCTCATATCCTGAACAATTATCATTGCATTTTTTTGTTTGACACACATTCACCATCTCTTGTGGATATGCACATATGTTGCTTGAAATACTCTAAGTAGTAGTCATCCATGGGATGACTAAAGCTCAGAGTGGTATAAACAATATAGAAGAGATGGGGGATGAGTCTAAAGCAATAAATTTCAATAATAACTTTTCGGGAGATGCAACTAATGAGGATGACAATTTTACTTCATTGTGTTCTCTAAAATAGGTAATTACTCTCGTTTGTGAGAATTACACCATTGACACTAGTTATTAACACATGGCCTATTGAAGGTGATATTTGAGGGACATAAACATTCTTTTTCAATGATTCAAGGGGTCTCGGTGGGAATATAATATAAAATTTTAGTCATAATGAAATAAATAATAGTAATTATGGAAGATATAGAGGTTTTAAGTTAAATGAGAGATAACCCACTCTGAGAAATAGTTTCGAAGTGAGACGAATCTTTATAAGTAAAATTGGATGATGAATTTCAACCATTGAATGAAATATATTAAAATAAATCTGTAAAATAAAATTTTATAATATACTTATGTAATATATATTTGTATAATATTTTTTTGTATATTATAATATATATATTTGTATCTTTATTTGTGTAATATATATCTTTATTTGTATAATATATATTTTTATTTTATATGTTTTTTGTAAAATAATATATATTTGTGGTTGTATAATATATATATTTGTATAAAATAATTGAATAATATAAAATATATAAAATAAAATATATATTTATTTACATATAATATAATATATATAAATATATAACAAATTTGTATTTTTTCATTGTATACATATAAATTTGTGTAACATATTTGTATAACATATTTTTATAATATATAATTTTATAATATAATAGTATAAAATATTTATATAGTATATATTCATAATATATTGGTATAATATATTTCTATAATATATATTTGTATAGTATAATATATATTGGAATTGTATAATATATATTTTTGAATAATGTATTTGTATAATATATATTATATATATATATATATATGTGTATTTGTATTTTTTAAATATGCATGTGTGTGTGTCTATATATATATATGTGTGTGTGTGTATAATATATAAATATATAATATAATATATAAATATATGATATATAATATAAATATATATATGTATTTTTTATATATTTTTTATCTTTTCAAATTCATGCATATAAATATATAAATATTTAACATATTTATATATTTAATGTGTTAAAATCCATTTAATACAAAATTATTAATATACATACATACATACAGATACATACATACATACATACATACATACATACATACATACATACATACATACATACATACATACATACATATATATTACACACACACCCACACATATATATTGACAAACATAAATATAAATGTATTTATAAACATGTGTGTGGGTCTGTGTGTGTATGTAAATATAATTATATTATAAATTTATCATTATATATATATATATATATATCATTATATTGACTCGTTTCAGGTGAGGTGGGAATGCAGCCGACTTTCATTCCATATACCCTATGGTCGAGTCTAACATGAAGAAAATTTTTTGTATGGTGTTGTCTGTGTGTAGAAGAGTGGTGATGGTCACCTGTGCTGGTAGTAACGAGCACTTGAGGGGGGGGAGTCAAGTGCAGAAGGAGGCACTACACCGAAATGTTCATTTAGTGGCGGTTTAAACCGCTGCTAAGTCATTCTGTGACGGTTTCAGAAAACTGCCGCTAAATCCTGTATCAGTAATCAATTAGCGGCGATTTTTTAAAACTATTGCAGAATGATTTAGTGGTGGTTTTTTTCCATTTAGCGGTAGTTTAAACTGTTGCGAAATTGTTCTTATTTTTTTTAATTTTTTTTTAAATTTTTTTACATTCTAAATTAATTAATTTTATTTATTATTTATTACTATCATGTCATGCCCATCTCCATGCACATGCCTATGTCATATATAAAAATTCTACGTTGGGTGAGATTTGAACCTCTTACCTCTTGCTTATTCTCCAAAGACATTACCACTCCAATAGGCTCTTCATGTGGTTAATAAATCGAATATATATATATATATATATATATATATATATATTGAAAAAACAAATAATACATAACAAATAAATACACACTAAATAATAAATATATAATATATAATATGTAATATATAATATATAATATATAACGTATAACATATAACATATAATATATAAATAATATATAAATAATAATTTAATTCAAAAATAATTTAATATATGATAAATAAATAACAAATAAATAATAAATTAACAAATAATAGATAAATAATAAATAATAAATATCAAAAAATAAATAACAAATAACAAATAACAAATAACAAATAATAAATAATAAATAATAAATAATAGATAATAAATAATAAATAGTAAATAATAACTAATAATTAGAAATTGATCATTAAGAATTAAGAATTAAGAATTAATAATTAATATTTTAAAATTTATAAATTATTAATCAATTATTAAGATTTTATTAATAAATAAGTAATTAATAATTAATAAATAATGAATATTGAATAAATAAATAAATAAATAAATAATAAATAATAAATAGTCAATAATAACTAATAATTGATAATTGATCATTAATAATTAATAATTAATAATTCCTAATTAATAATTGATAATTAATAATTAATAATTCTTAATTAATAATTAACAATTAATTTTTAATATTTAATATTAAAAAATTATTGATAAATAAAAAATAAAAAATAAAAAATTAATAAATAATAAATAATTTCTAATTATTTAATAATTAATTAATAAATAATGAATAAATAGTAAGTAAAGAATAAATAAATAAATAAATATTAAATGAATAATGAACTAAAAACAAATAAACAAATAATAATTAATTTGTATATTAAAAGTAAATTAATAATTAATGTGTACATAATTACTAAATAATAAATAAATAAATATTAAACATGAAATAAATAAATAAATCAATAAATAAATAAATAAATTGATAAATATATTAATAATAAATAATAAATAACAAATAACAAATAAAAAATAAAAAATAAAAAATAATAATTGATCATTAAGAAGTAATAATTAATAATTAATAATTAATATTTAAGAATTTATAAATACTTAATAAATAATTAATAAATAATTAGTAAATAATTAAAAAATAATAAATAAATAAATAAAAAATAAAAAATAGTGAATATTGAATAAATAAATAAATAAATAATGAATAATAAACAAATAATAAATTAATATTTCATAAATTAGAAATATATTAATAAATAATAAATAATAAATAATAAATAATAAATAACAAGTAATAAAGAATAGAGAATAAAGAATAAATATATAAATAGATAAATAAATAAAAAGATAAATAAATTAATAATTAATAATTAATAATCAATAATTATTAATTATTAATTATTAATTAATAATAACTAATATTTAATAAATAATAAATAATAAATAATAACTAACAATTAATAATTAATAATTAATAATTAATATTCAATATTCAATATTTAATAAATACTTAATAATTAATTAATAATAAATAAATAATAAATAAATAATAATTAATTAATAAATAAATAATAAATAAAGAATAAATAAAGAATAAATAAAGAATAAATAAATAATGAATAATAAAATAATGATAAATAAATAATTATTAACAAGTTAATAAATTAAATAAAAATTAATAATTAATGTGTATATAATAACTAAATAATAAATAAATAGATATTAAATATTAAATAAATAAATAAATATATCAAAAAATATATATAAATAAATAAATAATAAATAATAAATAATAAATAATAGATGAAAAAATAATAATTACTTAATTAATTAATTAATAATTATATAAATAAATAAATAACTAATAAATGAATAAATGAATAATTAATTAATTAAATAAATAAATCATAAAACATTAAGAACACCTTAAAACCCTAAAAACACTAAAATGACGATAAAATCTGATCCGAGACTCTTTTTTCAGTGCCACAACTTGTCAAATCAATTATCATGAAATGAGCTTCGATATGATATGTGGTACAGGCTGAACAGACACTTGGATCAAACGTTATAAATGTTTGAATTTTAAGAAATTGGTGTCCACAACTAAAACATCTGTTACGGAGGCCTTATGAGCCTTTCTGGATGAATAAAAAGAGGTACAATACTCAAAGAGTTGGTACCAGACCTAAACGATATAGAGATCATCACAGTCTTCGATTTGATATGTGGTAGATCCCAAACAGACACCTGGAATAAAAGTTATGGTCGTTTGAAGTTCGAGTTCGATTTTCAACTTTTGAAATTCGAATATATATATTTTCCTTTTATTATCACATGATTTAAATCTCACTTTCTTTTATCTCATTTTATAACATTTGATTTGACTAGTTGTGGAGCTGAAATGAACTCCTAGATCATAAGTTACAGTCATTTGATGTTGAAGTCTGTTTTTCAACTTATCGAAGATTTGTTTTCAGTTAAAAAATATTATTTACTAATAATTATAAATATTTAGTAATTTACACATTATAAATAATTAAAATTATAAATAATAAACTATATTTGATTATAAATAATAAATAATAAATAATAAATAATATTTTTTTTAATTATTTCCCTTCAATTTTGCGGTGGTTTTGAAAAAACAACCTTTAAAAAAGTTGTAACTTTTTTGGAAGAAATTTTAACAACGTTTAGCGGCCATTTTTTTGCTGCAGTTTTGAAAACTGCAGCAAAAAAACCACCGCTAAAACACTATTTTATTATAGTGAGGGAACAAGGTAGATGAGATTTCTTATGTTTTAAAATTATGAAAAATTTTAAGGGGTCGACGATCTCATGAAGCATGAGTCAATGGCATTGGGGTGGGAATGTTGCATAGAATCGACAAGCGGTGAGGGTGGGGGAGTGCAATGAATGATAGTGTTATCCCCTTTCAAAAAAACATCCCCAATAAAAATTATTGACCATAGGGATATACCGATGATAAAGAAAGAATTATGTTAAAAGACAAAAATAAATATCTCCAAATAAGTAATCAATGAGCAAAGAAGAGGAAGAGAAAATAAGATACCATGGATTGAAGCTTTGAATAGTTCAAGTGAAAATAGAGTTATTGAAAACCTATAAAACGTTCGATCCTTGGATTCATTCGACCCTCAATCGTTCAAGCCTTGGATTTGAGCCTTGAAATTGTTCGATCCTTGATTGAATCCTTGATTCGAACTTTGATTCACAGAGGAGGAGTGTCGGTCGAGGGTGGCTTCCGCAGGAAAGGTTCAAATATTACGATGAGTTCGCGACTGGTTAGGGTTATTTAAATAGATCGAGACACTTTTATCAGTGTTTTTTAGCGTTGATAAATCATTATCTTTATGAGTGCTAAAAAATTGCTGATAAAAATTGCTTTTATCAGTGATTATTACTTAAACACTAATAAAGGATTTATAACTATAACTATAATTTTTTTTTGTAAATATATTTATATAATTGTAAATATATTTAATAAATATATATAAATATAAATATAGTAAATATATTCTTAATTTACATATATTTTTTATAATTATATAAATACCTTAAAAAAATAATATTTATACCATTATATAAAATTATACCATTATATATACATATAATAAATATATATAAATACAAATATATTAAATATATTCATTATTTAAAAAATTTTATTATTATTTAATAATTATTTAAATATATATAATTAACTATTTATAATTATATAAATACTTTTAAAAAAAATAATATTAATTTATTTATAATTATAAAAATATTAATATATAAAAATTGTAAATGTACATTTATAAATATATTTATTTTTAAATATCTTTTTAAAAATATTTTTTAACATTATTAATGAATATTTAATCTTAAGTGCATGTTTGTCAAAAATGAGTGAAATTGAATAATTAAAAATTATTACACTTTAACAATATTAAAAAAATGGATGAGTTTTATTAATAAAATATAAATTATTGAAAAAATATGGGTATACATTGAAATAAAGATGAATATATATTGAAAATATTAAAACATAGTGAATAAATATATATAAAATAAATAATAGAAATTGATTAAATTCCTAAAAAAAAATTGTGTGCGTGCATTGTATATGCAAATGAATTTTTTACGTATATGTTAAATCAATATAACACACATTTGATCTATATTAAATTGAAAAATCACATTATATTCAATTATGTCTATTACTCGATGCAATTAGTCAATATTTTTAATTTATATTAATTTTTAATTATAAACTATTATTCATTAAATATATTATTATTTAATGTAAATCATAAATATTTTGTATTATATAAATCATATTTATATAAAATCATATATATTTAATATATAATAGTTATTAAAATTATCAATAATTGTTTAATTAATAATATGTTTAATATTTTTCTCAATTTACTTTTTTTTGTTTTTAATCTTTAATTTTCATTTTACATATATTTATATATTTAATATATAATATTTATTAGTGTTTATAATTTATATATAGTATACTCAATTTATTCATTTTAATCAATAATGATTTAATTTGTAATTTTTTAAATATTTTTTAATGAAATCATTTTTAATTTTTATTTATTTAATTACTTCATTTTATTCGGACATTTATCGGCGCTAAAAAAGCATTAATAAAGGATCCATTTATCAGCACTAAAAAAAAGCGCTGATAAAGGATACCCTTTATCAACACTAAAAATAAAGTACTAATAAAGGATTCCCTTTATTAGCAATTATAAAAGACACCCTTTATCAGTGCTTGTTTTAGCGCTGATAAAATCCGCCTCTATCAGCACTTTATTTCTAGCACGGATAAAGACCATCACTGTTAAAGGCCTATTTTATAGTAGTATTATTTAGAGGTTTATGCCACTACACTATTAGTTTAGGTAGTGCGTGTGAGAGATAACTATCCCACAATAAACATATAATCATGTGGATAAAGGATAATCCTTTGATTATCACAAGGAACCGTAAAATACTAATTGTTATTCATGCTTTATTTGATGCCCCATCATCCAAGATACCTATCCTTAAATGATCTTACATGATCTAGTCAAGGAATATCTTCACTAACTTTCATAAAAAAACATCATATATACCTTCTCATTTTCATAATGATCTCAAATAATTTCTATCCTTTATAATAATTCCAAAACATTATGTAAGGAACACATCATAATCTTCCCCATGAGTATCAAATCATTCATGATTGAGTATGGTTAAACTTTGGAAACAATTCCAATATGACATCATCAATCTCCTTCAAGTACATTAATATTCACAATGTTTTTGAAATTCTTCATGCTAGAATATAGACAATTCTTGATCATTGAAAATTCTTGAACATTAACAATAAATACAAAATGACAACTAGACATACATGGAATTTATCTTTCATGACATGCATGGGAATATCAAATATTTTTTTTCACAAATCCAAAATCATGATATTTAAAAAAAATTCATATCCTTTTTTCCTTTTCTCAGTGGATGTGACAAGTATCACTTTTCAAAAAAAGTAACCAACTTAAATTATTTTCATATATTTTTCTTTATATTTTTATATATAAAAATTATTTGGTGGTTTAGTTAAAAATTATTTTTTATAAAGAGGAAAATAAATATATTTGAAATAATATATTTTTTAAAACTTATTAATTTATTTTTTATAAACACAATCTTTTTAGTTCATCATTAAAATTTAATTTTTTAATAGTGTAAAATGAATCTAAAAATTATGTATAAAAATCAATAAAAATTTATTTATATTTACTCAAACAGAAAGGGTGATATTTTATTTTTAAAAATATTGAAATTGACTAAATTTTTTAAAATTTTGGACAGATGGAATGACACTTGTGCGGGGAGGGAGAGGTTATGTGCCTTTTTGTGGGGATGATAGAGGGGAGATATGAGAGAGGGTGGGTGATGAGGTGGTATAATGTGTAGTGTGAAAATGATTTGTTAGATTAGCATGAATCTTTATTTTATGAATACAATCAATAAAGGTTTTAAATCATTAAAAGTATTTTTAGATTTTTATTTATTTTATTCATTAATCAAACCTCTAAACTCATTGATTTTATAGGTCTTTGATAATCATATTTTATGAACTATTTGTTTTATATTTTTTGAAAATTTTTAATTCAAATTTGAATATTCTATTTGATTTTAATGAAAAATATATTTTATTTTATTTAAATTCTTGTAATTTCATTTTCAATTGATCATTTTTTATAATTTCATCTAATAGTTGAAATAATTTCATGCCCACCCATGTATATTTATATGCTTATATTTTTAATGGATATGAAGAAAACAATGCTAATAAATCAAAAACTATTTTTTTATAAAAACGTCATTTTTGAATTAACTGAATATAATATTTTAAAAACATTAATGAAACCCTGTATAAGAAAATAATAATAACTTTTACCAAAATTTCATAATCTAGCATATGATTGAACCAAGAAGTTGGATGATTCAAGGTAGGTCCAATTAGATTGGTTAAATCGATTGGACAATTTGTTTTTATTATTTTTATTATTTTTAAAAATATGTTGTGGTTTGTTATATATTTTCATCTATTATGATTTAGTTTTATTATCATATAATTATTTAAATGAGATTAAATTGAATATTTTTTATTGTAACCCATAATTTTATAATTATATATTTTTATATTATTTACTTATACATTCTTTTAAATTAATTTTTTTATCTTTTAAAATGTTATATATTTATTCATTAAATTAGAATGGATTGTCACATTCAAAATAAAAGAATTGAGAGAGTATAGTTAATCATATGGAGGGATGGTACAATATCACATAATGAAATTAATATAAAAGTTATCAAATTCTTCTATAAATGTGTGTATTGAAAGGTATTTGTAATGAATTAAAAATTTGTGGGTTGTTGGTTTTAG
This sequence comes from Viscum album, assembly GCA_963277665.1. Taxonomy (NCBI): domain Eukaryota; kingdom Viridiplantae; phylum Streptophyta; class Magnoliopsida; order Santalales; family Viscaceae; genus Viscum; species Viscum album. The sequence continues at coordinate 227,492,420 of OY728129.1, read as the reverse complement.
AAGGAATTTGAAATTTTAGTCTTGGAGTAGGGGATGGTTTGAGTAATTAGATTCAGAGTGAGAATATGAGTGTTTGTACCTACCTAGGGGATATTTTTTGGATGTGTTTGATTAGTTTTATGAGGCCTAAAAGGCAGATTAGGTGATCGGGGGAAGGCAGAGCCAATGGTAGAATAATAAAATTGCTTTAGTTACCATTAGATACCCAGTAGAGATCCACCAGGTACCTGATGAATGAGGCAAAGGGGTTGTAGCTGTATGAGTTCAATTGAGTGGCTAGTGCCTCACTGCATACCCGATGGTGTCTAACTGAGTACTCAGTAGGTTTTGGGATTTTTTTAGCAGAGGCATGGTGATATTTTCACCACAATCCTCCTATATTCTTAATTAGGGTATGAATTGGGAATGGAATTTCTTAGCTATCCATTTCACTCATTTCCTTCTCTCTTCCCCCATGGATCCCCCTCGATGTGGGGCATTTCAAATGGATTACAATAGTGATTTAAGGTGTGATTACTCTCCCTCTTCTTCCATCCTTCCTATACCCTATTGTCTCTAATTTTTTTTCATGTCAAAGTTAGGGATTTGAGTGATTATTCTACCAAATCATGGTGTAAATTTCTGGGTCAAATGTGATTTTGTGTGTGGTTCATATAAGAGAACCTAAAATGATATTTTTTTACTGTTATTTAACTTTTATCATAAAGTACTTCACATGATGAATTTATTAAGTCATTTAAATTTAATTGGATTAAATTGATGGTTGATAAATTCTCAACTGATGGATATTTTACTCATAATAACGTTGAGAGTATGCCGTAGACCTTACAAGTGCAGTTGGTTGTGATTTAGGTGCAATAATATGGATCAATGAGTTTTTAGAGGTTATGATGATTAATTTAAATTTTATAATTTATTATAAATAATTATTATTAATTAATCAATTTTTATTCCTAGAGATAAGGGATTGGGCTGTCAGCATAGTTTGGCTCGGGCTTGGATGATATTGTCTTGAAGATAGTAGCTCCTATATGGAGGCAGGTGGTCCCTATAATACTTAACCACATGCATTCTTATACATGATTGTACACTCATTCTTGGGGTTTCAAGGATGGGTATATTAGATAGAAAACATAAGTGAAATATCTAAATAATTAGTATGTTATGTGACTTCTAGGATTAGATAAAGTAATCCAGTATGAGTTAAGGAAATTGGAACTACCTGATGACTATGAATCTAAGGGGGTGAGGATGATGGATGAGTTTATGAGAGTCCTGAGGTAAGTCTTGGGGATGTGATAAGCTGTGGGTTTCCTAGGTTAGTTCTCATAGAGATAGTATCATAGGTAAGAGGGTATTGGGATGATATGAAATGAGTGAGGTGGTCATACATCTAACTTATAGTTGGGAGTAACCCTTTGGGGGTGGATAGTAACCATAGTGCATGTAGTGAGCATGTTACGTCCTTTAGGGATTAATGTGGTGTGAAAAGAGGGGTTTCCTCTGGATGATTGGTTTGAGACTCCCTTGTGGGAATCATGTGATAGTAACCTAATATGGGTTGGGGGGTTTGGATAGGGTGTAGGACCAACCCATAAGGGTTTGGGTCAGACGAGGCCTTAAAGTAGTGTGGTCATCATAGGGTGATGCATGTGGGTTGATATCAATGAATGGAGACCATGTTGGGTCCAAGTAACCCATTGTATTTACTCATAAGTAATATGTGAATGTTGATGGGTTCAATATTATATGCTTGTGTGTTTGAGTTGGGCTTGAGGATATTAGCCACAAGGCTAGGTGGGTGATGATATGGGCTTTTAGTGTAGAGCTAGGTCAAGAGCGACTAGTGTTGGGTTGTGAGCTAGTTTTGTGAGTTCCTTATAGTTTGATAGTCTAAATGAGATCTAGGTCCTGGCCACATGATCCATGGTCACTACCAAAAAATTGGGTTTCCACAGTGCCACCCTTTAATAGTGCTAAAAAAATCATTGATAAAGGTACCCCCTTTATCAACACTTTTTTAGCACCGTTAAGGGTCTCCCTTTATCATCACTTTTTTATTAGCGTTGATAAAAGGGGTTCTTTATCAATTTTTTACTAGTGCTGTTAAAGGATATATTTCAAAAAAATAATTAAAAAATATATATTAATTTATAAATATATAAATATGTAAATATATTTATATTGATATAAATATAATATGTTTTTAAATATATTTTAGATAAGTATAAATAGACATTTACTTTTACTATATAAAATTTTAGTGAAAATGGATTAAAACTATTTTAAAAAATATTATTAATTAATTTATTACTAATTATCATCTACTAATAATCATTTAATAACAACTTGAAGACAAAAAAATAAAAAAATTAATAAAAGATTTAAAATAAGTTGAAAAAGTAACTCAAAGATCAAATAGACATAACATTTTATTTGGGAATCCATTTGAGCTATACAACATATCAAATCAAAGCATATAATGAGATCTATACATTGGAGAAAAAGGAGAGCCTTTTGTCGTGAGCCAAAAGGCCCCAAAGGCCCCCAAAACTATGTTTTTAGTCGAGATACCCAGATTTTTTAATATTTGATAGAATATCAGCCTCGTTTCAGGGGATCGTTTTCCCTTTTTTAGCGGGGACCGAATTAATTCTAAGGGATTACATTTATATTGATATTATGGATTTAAAATTTTATCATTTTTCACAATGTAATGTTATTTATAATTAAATATATAACAATATATAAATATTTTTTATATATTCACAAAAAAATTAATTTTATAAATAAATAGTCAAACATATTTACATATAAAGTATATTTATCAATATATAATCCTTAAAATATCCATTTTTTTTAAAATAAAAATATATTTATATTTATATACCTATGTAATGTGTGTGTGTGTGTGTATATATATTAGTGTGTGTCTGTATTAAGAAACTGATATATATTATCTATATAATCTTTCATATGAATATACATATGAATATACACATGAATATACATATGATTATATAGTATATGTATATATATACATATGTATAATTATACTTTCAAATACACACACATACATAATATATATACAAGTATATGTATGTTGTATGTATGTTGTATATATGTATATATGTATTTATTTATAAACACAAAAAAATATATATTTTATAAATGTATTTAAAACTAATCTTATAAATAGATTTTCATATACAAATAAATATAAAGATAAAAAAATATAACTAAATATATATAAATAAATAAATAGATATTAATATATATTAATATACGAATAAAAAATATATATTAATATAACTAAATATACATGCATACATACATACATACATACATACATACATACATACATACATACATAGATATATATATTAATATAAATATAAATTAATATACAAATAAATATAAGTAAATATCTGTAAATAAATAGATATATTAGTAAATGGAGAACAAAGCAACATGGTGGAGTGGTAAAGGGTCCAGACGCACAGGGGATAGGTCTCGAGTTCGAATCCTGGGGGAGGCAGAGGCATGTAGGCATGTATAGGGGGCTAGCGCTTTTAACGGGTGGGTAGCTAGCACTGTTAAAGGGGGGTGGTGGGGGCGCAGGTGGGTGCAGTTCGGGGCTAGCGCAATTTGGGGGGGGGGGGGGTCAAGCACTATTAAACGATTTCTCTGATTCAAAGATTATTTTTAATTTTTTTGACTTTTATTAGCGCTTTTATTAGCGCTATTAAAACGAGCCTTTATTATTGTTTTTTGAGCACTGATAAAATGGACCCCCTTTATCTTCATTGAGATTAACAAAACTTTTTTATCAATGTAAATTCCCTTTTCTAGTGGTTTTAAAGGCCATATTTGTAGTAGTGGGTGTACATATTGTATGGATAAGATTCCATGATTGTTATTGTGTGCATGTTCCCAAACGTGATACTGTGAAATATGATGATACTTGATGCAAGGATTCACCATAAGTGAGAGGGTTTCAGAATGTACCACCTTGAGTGAGAGGGTTCCAGTCCAGGATAAGATATATACCATGGGATGTGGTGTGGTCTCTACCCTAAGTGAGAGGGTATAGGCATGGACCAACCTGATTGAGAGGGTTTCAGTTTGGGATGTGACTGTGAGACCCACCCTGAGTGAGGGGGTGGGGGTCAATGTGTTGTGGCATGGAGATTGATAGGAGACCCACCATGAGTGGGAGGGGATCCATCAATATGGTGTGGCATTGTGGAATGAGATGAGGTATGTGACCCTACCATAAGTGAGAGGGTATAGGTTGATATGTGATATGTCAACCGATTATGAGTGGTAGGGTATGGGTTAGGGTTTGCAACATAAAGTGATTGTTTATCCAACATAGGTTGTTCTAGGTAGGTTCGGGTATCATGGCGCCCTAGTTATTACACAATTACCCAACATGCATTCTTGTATATAGTGCATTTTTTTCAATTTTTTTTCTTTTACATACACATCTATATGATAGCGTGTATTAGGGTTACTTGGTGTGACCCTACTGAGATATATTTCTCACAACCAGCATGAGCACTCTAGTGTGCATGCATTACTTATGTTGGTATACATGCCAGAGAATAAATTGTTTAATAGAACAAGTTAGAGAATCTTTACAAGTATTAAATATGGGGTTGAGATGAGGCTCACAGATTTTAGTGGAGCATTATTATATATTTTTATCCCTTTTTTATTATGTATATGTGATCAGCTTAATGGAAAATCAGTTGGGATATATGACTGGATTTCTGTATTCTCATTTGTTATGATATGGATTTATATTTATTTTATTATGAATTTCTCTGGTTTTAATCCCTTATAAGAACTCTTATTTTTTATTATAGATTATGTGTGGTTATTTACCTGTTATTAATGATACTAATATTGAGAGTATATTCTTCCCAATGTTTATCACAGACAATCACCACTAGTTAGAAACCTATAACATATAGGGAGGTTCACCCAAGGTGATTTTGTGCTCCAACTAGGGTATAAAAATCTATAAATATGTTGGATCATGTGATAGACCGTGGGATAGTGAGTCATGAATACCTTTCCAGTGGGAAGACTAGGTTACCAGGGTTATAGGGTTATTGTTTCTATTTTTCATTGTTAGAGTTGAGATATTTCTTCAAGTATGATGTGTTTATTTAACATTGTATTTATTTTTTTTACTTTGGAATAGAGTGGAAAGAGGGATTCATACATGCATCATATTTGGAATATAGGATTAATATGACATTTGTGTGTGGTGTATTATGATGTAAATAGAGGGGTTAAGTTATTAAAAGTGTAAAAAACAAATTATATAGTGTTTTTTTATATATCTTGTTATTGGAATTATTCAGAACTGGTCCATAGTATTTTTTGATGATAGGTTATGTGTATTTTACTATAGAATATCGCATTATGGCGATTATCTAATTTTTTCAAGAAGGTGATGTATGGAGATCCTTGATGGGTTTGTTTGGGTATTGTATATTATAGTGATGGGTTGATAATGGTGGGGTATTAACGATAAATGGTTCAAAATGGGAATAGGTTTTCTTATTGAATTTTATACACTTTATTGGGTAGAGGAAAGGAATGTAGGATTCCTTGGGATTTTGTGATGTAATACCTTTTTTATACTCATGATATCATGGTTTTTGTAGAGGGATGGATCAATTAGATACTTGAACTCGTTGGTTTCAGACATAGTTTTGATGAGATAGTGGATGTTGATCCTAGATAGTTGGGTATATGAATAATATAGAATGTTTAGATTACTTTTTTGTTTTAAAATGATTCCTAATAAGTTCATGATCATGTGTCCAACCTTAACGTGAATGATATTCCTCAGGTTCTTGGGAAAGAAATCATCGAAGGTGATTCAGGTTAGATGTGTTGTCATGAAAGGGATGAATGAATGGTTTATTAGGAATGTATGCCTAGGTTTTATGATATAAGAATTATTAGGTAAAGAGTATTATTGTGTTATGGGTAATACAAGAGGGTACACCCATTTTAGTTTATATGAGATCAAGATGGATGATGGGATAAAAATTGGTGAGAGGGTTCTTAGAATTTTACTCACCTTGGAAGGTGGAAAGTAAGTGTTGATGAATATTTTCAAGAAAATCCCTAATGTGTGTAGATTGGTTCAGATTGGTCATGTAAATTTATTTTTTGGTTGTGTATTATTGTAATGGGCCATTTATAGGCCCTTGGAGAATTTTCTTTGGTTCTAGAAGAATCAAGTAGTGTAGTGAAGATAGTGTAGTGTAAACCTTAATCACTATAAATCGGAAGACAATCCATGTGAATTTGGTAGGTATTCGTAAAATATCACACTTGAGGTGTGATTAGGGATGAGGTATAGTTTTTTATTTTAATTTATTAGTCAAGGATTGCTGAATTTGATGAGACACTAATGATAATAGTGTCCTGGAGTTTTTATGATAATGGTATGTGTTTCCTCTATGGTAATAGGTTACATTAATGATGGATTAGAGCTTCCTGATGTGGTAGATATGAAAATAGTAAATGATAGGTGTTTCCAGGGATGGGATGAGTGTGGCTCATAAATAGTTAACATGGGTGATGTTAGGACCTATCTATATCAGTGCTCAAGGAGCAGTGTATGGGAATCCATATGATGGGGATCACACTATTGACTATTTAAATGTGTTATTATCACTTCAAGTGAGATTTAATAAATATTTATGGAGAAATTCATAGTAGTCCAATAATGGATATCGTTTAGTGTTTCATGTTGGCTCTTCAGTATGAGTTCGTTGGACACTTCTATTCATTTCATTTGATAATGGATAGAGCGTGGTTCTTGGAAATAAATTAGGTTAGTTTTTTAGAATGTTAACGCTACTTCTGTGATGGGGACCACCTTATCAATCAAGGGTGTGTAAATTTTATGTCAGAAGGGTTTCTATTGTGATGAAACTAGTAGTGGGGTGGTTGTGATCATACAGAAGATACTGGTGTGTGAGTAATAGATTCTATCTAGTTTCTCAATAAAACCAAAATTTAGATTTAGTAGTGGCTTTCAAGAAGAGTTAGTTCCTTAGGAGGATGACATGGGATGAGAATAGGTGTGATCAAAGAGTGATCTAGATCAATGTATTTTCAATACTAATGGTAAGAGTATGATGATGGATTTGGTTGGTTGGGGATCCAACCATATAACCAAAATTGAAGTTCTTTAGGATCATTGGAACCACTGAGGGGGGGGGGGTTGATTTAATAGTGATATTTTTAAAATTTCAATTCTATGAAATAAAACCCTGAAACTTATTAGATTTATTTTTTTACCAATATTTTATAAAAATATTACAAGTATGAAATTATATGAAATTAAACAAGGAACACAATATTTACATGGTTCGACCACAGTGTGAGAACCTATATCCTTACCATGGAGACTCTCATTGGTCCATAAAAATTCAATATTAGTAATAAGTGAATATAACTTGATAAAACTCCCATTATAATCCTTTTATGTCATGATATGAATGATTATACTGACTCCTGTTAGTTTACAAAGTTTTTCTTATGAAAGATGAGCCACCAAAAATATATGAAACATTGTAAAATAACTCCCAAAAAGTTCGTCTATAAATATCCATCCACTTTTCTCTTTATGGTAAGTATCCATATGATGCACCCATCCTTCATCTGATATTCTATATCTAGTGTGCCTCACTAAAACTGGTCCAATTTTATAACTTGAGTTTTTTCCACTGAATAAAACTTTTATGCCTCACTACCTACTTGGAAGCTATGTTTGATTACTATATATGGTTTTCTTTATGATTCCATTTCTTGTTAGGCCTATGTTTGGTAATTTTGAACCAAAATTATGTCCAATATATTCATCTTAGAATACTCTATCTGATTTGACGGGTTCCTCTCTTCTTCAACCAATCAGGTTGGCTACTAAGTCTACCATAAAAACTTCAGTGTTCTTGCTTTTAATACAGGTGAATATTATTAGTACGGTTGTACCTTGTACCCCATTTATATAGGTGAAAATTTTGGATAATATGAAGGAAACCTAATTCATTTTTCTGCCCAATATTAATTTTCTTAATGCTTCTCAAGAATTATAAAGTATTCTAGAATAATCTTAAACCTTCATGAAAACTCAAAATATTCAAATTTTTTTCAATATTCCTTAACTTAAATTGTTATGAAACTCATTTACACTTCCTTACCTCAGCTAGATAATAAACCAATTGAAAAACAAATCATTTATACATTTTCATGTTAAAAAGGATTTTAAAAAGTTATGTAATGTTTCTTAGAACTCTATCCGGAAAGGTTTGTCAAATGACTTTGTTAAGAACATTCCATTTAGTTCATCATTCCACTTATCCACTGGTTGCTTCATCTGAATGACTCTGTATGATCATCCTAACTCAGTTAAAACTTCATACCTTACTTGGTTCACAAACCTCATTCTGGTATAATTTCTTTGAATCATATATCTGATGACATCATGATTGTTTTTATGATGCTCATCCATATAATCGAGTATTCTCCATCAATTGTACTTCCTTTCATCTATCCAGACTTTTTCCATCTGATGGTTCATCATTTTATGGAATCGAACCATTGGTTTCATAACTCAACGTTCCTCATGAATTTATACTTCATATGTCATGTAATATAAAACTTGTCTAATTGAACTTTATAAAAACTACCTGTCCAAAAACGTCATTAGGTACTTATTCAGTAAACTTGAGTTGTTGAAGATGGTTGACTAAATTATTGTAAATGCTAAATAATTATTTCAAAAAATAATTTATTTTTATGGTGTTTTATCTTCAAAATTTTAAATTCTCTCAAACTTTTAATTTTTAAAAACTCTTCATTCGGAAACATCACAATGTTATGTTTGATATCTCTAACTGATTTCATCAGTTGATGGACTATTCCGTAAACTGTGCTTTCTCCCCATGGAATTCATACCACTGTATCTTTTACCTTTCACTATGTGTATAGTCCATATATATAACTTCATTTTGAACATATTTTATTGTAATATTTGTCCACTATTCTGTATCCTATAAAAAATTTGTACATCTCTCCCATTTAGAAACCTCTTCCTTTGATTACCTCCCATTCAGTAATATATGTCCATAGGTCTACGTTCAGTAAAAAAGTTTTACCTCTCTCCATTTGTATCAAAATCTTTGATAATTATATTTTTCCATGATGTTAGTATCTTTTTAAATATCTTAGAATCATCTGAATTTAGGAAAGTTTCTTAACGAAGTTATGGAAAATTCCTTCACCTCCTCCAACAACTTTATAAAAAAATTCCTTAAAAAAAATCCTATGACTTTTTTCTCACCTATTTAACAAAAACATTCCGAATAAAATATTTTATAAATAATTTTTTTTTGTTTAGGTATCATAAATAATCTTTAATACCACATTTGGATTTATTCGCGACATTCAGAAACAAATTTTATTAACTCACCATTTTTTACAACTCATTTTTTAATAACTCTTTTTATCACCTTTCTCAACTTTTATAAAACCAAAAACATTCTCAAAGAGAATGTACTGACACCAAAATACTTTATAAAGTAATTTTTTGAAGTAATTTTATCCCTTAGTGAAAAAAATTGTGTGGCCATTTTAAGATAAACTACCCCTTAATTTTATCTTCTCCATTTTTCTCTCAAATTTTTACTCTCCCCGTTTTTATAATAAAAACACCTTTAGATTAATTATGAAAAAAGTTTTATTACTCTCCCCCTTTGAAAAAATAATCCAAATCATGGTGGCAGTCCTTCCTTAAGAACTTTAAAAATTCATTGGTGGAGGTTGAACATATAGTTTTAGTCTCAATTCCCCAAATCTTTCCCTTGTCATAACTTTTATGAAAACATTAACAATTTTACATGTTATTGAAATATATTAAAGCATAACATCTATAAAAAATATTATATTTTATGAAGTGATACTTTATAATAATGTGTTTTCGTCTCAAATGTTGTACAATGTTTTTAGAAATATCAATAACTCTTTGATTATCACAAATAATCTTCAATGGTTTCCTAACATTAATTATCAAACATCCCTAATGAACTTTCATCCAAATCATTTGTGTACAATCATTGGTAGGGAAAATATATTCTTATTCCACTATACTAAAAGTAACTAAACTTTGTTTCTTACTATTCTATCTCACAAAATATTCTCTCAAGAAATATTTTCCTACAAATGTTAATTTTCTATCACTAAAATATCCATCTCAATCAACATAAGTGTATCTATGAAAGTTCATGTCACAACTTATTTTATAAAACATGATATAAAATATATTAATTTAATATACCCAAGTATTATTTTACCTTCCAATATATATGATTCATTTAGATCACTCTGATGTCTTGCACACAAAGTAACAATATAAACAATGTATAACCTTGAAGTTATAAGATAGATAAAACTTTCTATCAATCTTATAAAGTTTTTCTCATTCAAACATTTCCTAGCTTCATCTTTACTCATCTTTATTCCAACAATAATGAGAGTAGAAAATAATTTTGAATCTTCCATGCTAAAATTTTATAAAAAATCCTTGATATATATTTATTATGATAAAAAAATATATTTTATTTTTTTGAACTTATAATCCTAGAATAAATTTAATTATCCAAGAATTAAAATTTCAAAAATTTTCAATATTTTTTTGAGAACTCTTTACAATCCATTTCCCCATATTCTAAAAAAAATTTAAATCATCAATATAAATAATGAAAATAAGAGTAACTATTTTGAATTCCTTATCATATAAGTTGCTATCACCTATTCCTTTATAAAGGTAAAAATTCTTAAGAAAATATCAAGTCTTTAATAACCGGCACATGGAGCTTATTTCAAACCATACTAGGATTTCATTAGATTACGCACCATAGTTACATATTTATTAACCAGAAACCCACTAGTTTTCTCAGTATAAAATTCTTCCTAAATTTATCCATCTAAGAAATCCAAATTTACATCCACATGGTAAATTTTTAACAATGATATATAGAAGCTACCAAGAACATTCTTATATTTTGCAAAACTACAACATGGGAAATTTTTTCTTCAAAATCAACACCTTCCACCTATGAGTAACCTTTAAAAACAAGTTCATTAATCTTGTTTTTGAACAACAAATTAGTTCTAATAATATCCTTTCCTTTTATTTATGGAACAAGTTCCTAAATGTCAATTTTCTTAATATGATCTAATTATTCATTCATAAAATATACCCACTTTTTATTTTCAAATTCCTCTAAAACTGATTTTAGTTCAATTCATGAGATAAGTGATGTCTGATTATATAATCCTAACTTTCTTCAATTCGGAACTAGCGATTTATAATTCCCAATAGTGATGTTAGATATAACCTATTTATATAAAGTATAAAATTTTAGAGATTTTATGCTTTTCTCACTTTATTCATCACAGTATTCATATGAATCTTCTTGTAAATGTTTTGGATCACATCCATCTTTACTTTTGTTATTATTTTTGGGAGTCTTTAATTTATCTTCTATAACATTTTCAGTAACATATTTTAAGGAAGTTGAAATTTAAAAAAAAATCACATCATAAGTATCCACCAACTTTTGAAAACATTTATTCCAAAATTTATTACTTTTTCTATTTTATAAATATACCATGAAAATACCTTCCTCATTCTTTTCATCAAACTTTATACGATCTGGATTTTTATTCTTTATTAAGAAAGGACTCTAAAAAACCTTGAAATATTTCACTGAATTTTATTTCTTATACCACATCACATAGAAATTCATTTTGGATTTTGGGTCCAACAAAGGTCTATTTTTTACATGACAAATAGTGTTAACATCTTCTCTATAGAAAACTTATAAAGTTTATATTTATCCCACACACTTCTTCCTATTTCCACTAAACTTTTATTTTTTCCTTTCCGCCACTCCATTTTGTTAAGGAGGGTATAGAGTACTGTATTGGTGTTTGATTTTATGTTTCTTCAGATAGAGCTCAAAATCATTTCTTATGTACTCTTTTTTTTGTTCTCAACTTCAATATATAAACACCCATCTCTCTTTTAACTTCCCTTCTGAAAATTATGAACATTTCTATAGCCTATGATTTATGCTTCAAAAAAATTATGTTGATCATAAAAGTGTTGTCATAAATAAAGTGATAAAGTAAAAATCCCATTTTTTATTTATATCTCATCATCCCATAAATATTAGAGTGTATAATATCATGTGGTCTAGTGGATTGGATTTCAAACTTTGTATGCCTTCCACTAACCATCTTCCCTTTCCAGTATATTGTAAAAATATCATATTATTTTATTTTTAGTGGTGGTAAGTTTCTTGAAAAATCTAATTTGGAAATTTTGTTCATAATTTTTTGTCCAATTTTCCTAATTATTTAACTTCACAACTTATTTTCTTCTCTAGAACTTAAGTAAAATGAGTTAAAAAGTTCCCTAATATGGAAAATATTTCCACTGGTTATTTCTCCATTAGTAATAATTTTTCCATATTTATAGCTTTTGATGACACAAGAATATTTCCTGAATATAATCATCACAAAGTTGACTAACACATAGTACGTTTTATTTGATCCCATCAGCATATGAAACTTATTTTTATTTCAGTTTTTGAGCTTCAATATCAGTAGTTCTTATTCCTTTGATTTTTAAGGAACTACCATTTCCAAAAGTAACCACTCATCCTTCACACACTTTAGTATATTTAAATATATTTATATCACTTTACATGTGGGAGAAATAACCAATATCAAGAATCTAAGGTTTGTTCCATTTACTAGCTTTCAGAACGATCTCAATAACAAAATCTCTTTCATAAACTTTCTTCCATTTTGTTTACTTTTATTCCCTAAAATAATTAAATTTTCCTAAAAGATTTATAAAACATTCTTAAAAAAAGTGACCCATTTATTAAAATATTCCATAAACTTCATCCATAAAACTAAATTGATTTTTCATTGGAAATTTTCTAATATCTTAGGATTTTTCCCTTCTTTCATCCTGCAACTTAAGAAAGTTACTTTCTTTTATTCAAATATTTCTCTCCCTTAGTTCATTCCTATTTTCAGGGAGAGACATGTTGTGCCTATAACTATAATATTTTCACCCATAAATTACACATCACTAATAAAAACCATCAAATAGCAGTCTTTAATAAAAGTATAATCTTTCCCTATAGAATGTTTTTTGTGATTTATAATATCTTTCCATTTTTTTACCTCCTGGAATGAGGAAAATTTCTTTTAGAGGTTATTTTAAATTTTTTTGATATGATGGATTTATAAAATCATTTATCAACCCAATATTTCCCAATATTTTTTCTTACACCTTCATGGTTAGTAAAATCAGATGAACTTTTACATTTAGTGGGTGGATGGTTCACCGTATTCTTGGATTGAGATTTCTTAGTAGCTTGAGATATTTCAACCTTTAACTCTAATTCCTTGTAAAAAGTTTAATTCATATTTCTCAAGTTACTTTAATCCTCATGACTTTTTTATTGAGTTTTAAAAACCTCATCTTCCATAGAATCAAGTTTCTTACTAAGGTCTTCCACCATATTTCATTTCTCTACAACTATATGTTTGCAGTTTTTAATTTCCTAAATGTATACATATTAATTTTTAAGAATATATCCCTTTCCTATAATATCTATCAAAAATTATTTGTTCATCATTCTAATTTATTTCCCGAGTTTTATATTTCAATCTATACATTCTACAAGTTATGATCTCATCAGATATTATCTATAAGTTTATTCACTTTATTATACTTCAATGTTTGAGGAATCTTCCTTATTCTTGACATTTGAAAAGAATGTTTCAAACTTATCTATATTTTCATCTACTAAAGAATTTTTTTAGTAGATTCATACTCAAATTTCATTCTGAACATACTTATTTTGTTTCTAGATTTTTTTACAACAACTAGATTTTTTATCTTACTTAGAAGTTTTATTCCACTTCTTCCATCAATGTTTTTATTCAAAATGATATTCATAATCTCTAAATTTATTCGTAGTAAATTCATATAAAATTTACCAATTACTTGACACTCAAAAAAATTAATTGGTATTTTGCCTTCATATCTTCCTATAACGTTTTGATAATTTTTGGTGATAAGAGGCATGATTTGTTTCATTAATTTAACCATATTCCTTATCTTTTAAATTATTGATATTAACAAAGTCAACATATTAGATTTTTAGCTTTCTTATAGATTCAAAATCCATTTCATCCTTAATATTATTTTTGAATTCTAGAACTTTCCTCATCTCATATTCAAACCTGTCTGGGAAGTTTGTCACGAGTTTAGTAACAATGGTAGAATATTATAAGACATATCTAAATACTCTGATGTTGTAAATAAATTTATTAACTTTGGTGAAGTAATCATTAATATTTTCTTTGTTTTATATTATAATATCTTTGAACTTGTTATGCCAGATTTGTAGCTTTTCCTCTTTTACTTTGGTGTTTCCCTCAAGGATACTTTCAAGTTTTTCCCATGTTTCTTTGGATATTTTGAGACCCATAACTAGTCTAATTTTTTATCAAATTCATTAAAATCAAATTTCTAGATTTTACATCAACCTCAATATTTATGTTTTTATTAAATGTTGTAGGACATTTGTTTAAATGGGTAGATGCCCAAATATTCCCACATCAATAACCTCCAACCCATGTGATAAAAGATATGGTATCATTTTGTTTTTCCAAACATGATAATTTATTTCAATAAAGGTAGGAATACAACTACTATTGTCCAAATTGAGATTTTTCATTGTAAGGATAAAACAAGGGAACCTTGGCTCTAATACCAATTGAAATTCCTTAGGATCATTTGAAGCATAGATAAGGGAGAGGGGAATAATTCAGTGATGATCTTTTTACAATTTCAATTATATGAAATTAACCCCAAAAACTTCTTAGAGTTATTTCCCTTATCAATATTTTATGAAAATATTACAAGCATGGATTGTTAAGAAATTAAATGAGGCATGGAATATTTATAAGTTTCATCCTTAGTGTGATAACCTAAATACTTGTCTTGGAGACTCCTGTCAGTCCATGTAAATTCACTATTAGTAAATAGTGAATATAACTTGTGCCCATTCTAGTTAGAATCTTTCTATCCCCTGATATGAATGATTATACTAAATCTCATCATTTTACAAAGTTTTTCTTACAAAAAAAAGTCACCACAAATATATCAAACTTTGTAAAACAACCACTAGAATGTTCTTCTAAAAATATTTGTCAATTTTTCTTTGTTTAGTAAGTGTCTATCTGATGCACCAATCCTTTATCCGTTATTCTCTATCTATTGCACATCTGTAAAATTGAACCAACTTTCTAACATGAGTTTTTATCCACTATACAAAAACTTTATTCATAATTACATCCTTAAAAAATCTATCTGATTACTCTATCTAGTGATCTATTCGATACAACTACTCGGTAGGCCACTGTCTGGTAATCTTGAACCAAAACTTTATCGAGAATTTGCAGCTCTAAATACTTTGTCTGATCTGATGGATTCCTCTCTTCTTTAACCAATTAGGATGGATACTTAGTCTGACTAAATAATTTAGTGTTCCATAATTTCATACATGTGAACAATGTTAGTACAATTGTACTTTATACCCCTTTTATATAGGTAGTAATGTAAGATAATGGGAGGGAAACCAAATTCATTTTCTCACTCAATATCAATTCACTATAAGATTATCAAGTATTATTGGGTATTCTTTAACAATGTTAAACCTTCATGAATACTCCAATGATTCTATAATTCTTTGAACTTAATTAAATTCATACAATAAAGAACCTATTCATATTGAATTTTCTCAACCAGATAACACGACGATTCAAAAAAAATCAACTCAAAATTTTCATGTAGAAAAGGGAATTTACAACATTATATAAAGATTATTATAACTCTATATGGTATGAATTATCTAATTTATCTGTTAAGAACATTCCATCCAGTTCTTATTTACACTTCTCCACCAGTTTCTTTTTTAGGATAATTTTTTCTGGTAATTCTATATGGGTTCAAAATTCATACATTTCTTAGTTAACAAAACATAGTATGGTAAAAATTCTCTAAATCTTCCATCTAATGAAATTGTGATTGTTTTTTCATTTCGTGTTTGTCTGATGGAGTCTTCTCCTTTTGGTGTACTTCCTTTCATATTTTTAAACTCTATCTATTCAATGGTTCATCATCTAATAGACTTGAACCATTTCCTTCACAACTCATTACTCTTTATGATTTAATACTTTATAAAACATGTAACATAAAACTCTACCAATTAAACTTTATACATACTATCTATCCAAAAAATTCACCATTCACTTTTTGGTAAAATTGAGTTTTTGAAGATAGTTGAATACATTGTTACAACTTATAAATACTTATTTAATAGAAAAATTTCTTCATTCAGTGTTGTAGCTTCAATATTATACTTCCACTCAAACTATAAATTATTACATAATCTTCATTCAAAAAAATCACAATGTTTTGACTAATATATTTGGATGGTTTTACCAGCTGGTGGTCTATCTCATAAACAATTATTTCTCCCCACAAACTTCATACCATAGTGTGTCTATTCATTCATTGTGTGTATGGTCTATCCAAATAATTGTATCCAAAAATCTATGTCTAGTAATATTTATCTTTTTTTATACATTTGGTAACAAAGTTGTATATATATCTCATTTATAAACTTCTTATCTGATTAAATTTCATCCATTAATATATGTCTGGATGGATGAATTTGGTAAAAAAGTGTTACCCATATCCCTTTGTATAAAAAAATTGGATCATGATATTTTCCCTGATTTTAAGAAATTTTGGAATAGCTTAGTATTATCTAACTTTAAGAATGTTTATTAACAAAGTTACGTAAACATCCTTCACCTCCTCTAACAACTTCATAAAAAAACAATCTTAACAAACTTCTAGAAACTACATTATCTAAAATTTAGAAAAAACATTCTAAAAAAATATATTGTCAACAAATAAAAAAATTTGTTATGAAAACATAAAAAATAAAATTCAACACTAAGTAGTAAATTCATACTTTAGAGTGGGAAAATTAATGATCTAATGATTCCTACAAAATTTAAGGCATCATGATATAGTAAAGGTGGTGGTGCACCAACATAAGGGTCTAGGTGCTTTCAAGAAAATTCATCTGGTGGAGGAGAAACTAGTTTTTTCAAATAGAATTGGATACAGTGAGGTGGAACTCATATTATAAGAGTCATATTGTGTGTGATGGATATGTTCCAGGGATCAAACAATGAATTTATAGAGAAATATCCAAATAACTGGGCTTAGTTATTAAATGGTGGAAGCATATCTGATTTAGTTCAGAATCATAAATAAAGAGAATTATCAGATTATAATAGATGGATCAGAAGTCAGGAGACATTTACAGGTGATTATATAGAAGATAAACCAAATAGAGGAGATTTGTTAATGACAAAATTTTTTTGGGTCATTTTTTTAGAAGGGATTTGAATATTTGGTCCCAGAGTTGTGGATAATTAGATGATTTGGATTTGAAGTGGAAATTCAAGTGTTTTTCCTCCTTAGGGGATGTTTTTTGATGTGTCTAGGTATTTTTGGGAGGATTAAGATGTACATTAAGTGATTAGGGAAAGTAAAATTCTATGGTATAACTACAAAATTATTGGAGATACCATAGGGTACCTAGTAGAGAGCCACCAGGCACCCGGTGGTTAAGGTAGTGGGGTTATAACCCAAGGAGTTCCATTAGGTAGTCAGTGACTCATTTGGTACTTTTGGTGGCTAAATGAGTACCCATTGGGTCATGGGATATTTTTTTAGTGTGGAAATTATGACCATTTCCCTCCCCCCTTGGAGGCCTCATTGATTTGGGGTGTTTCTTATAACTTCCTATAGTGATTTTAGTTGATATTTCTCTCCCTCTTCATTAATCCTTCTTCTAACTAATTTTATATAATTTGTTATAGACCCTGACTAGGGATTTGAGTGAAAATTACACCAGGGCATAGTGGGATCATCCCAATTAAAGGGAATATTGTGTGTGGTGTATGGAGGATGATCTTTTGTTTATCATTTATCTTGAGGTACATCATCTAATGAATTTATTTTAGTATTTTAATTTAATTGTATTAAAATTATGTTTTATTGAGTTTCAATTGATGGGGATTTTTATCATAGTGGTTCTAAGAGTATATTAGGGACCTTTCATGTGTGATTGGTTGCAGTTTTAGAATGAAAAGATGGAATGGTGAATTTTTAGAGGTTATGAAGCTTAATTTAAATTTCATAATTAATAATAAATTATTATAATTAATAATTAAAGTGTTTTTAATGGAGAGAGGGTATTTGGTTATTGGAACAATTTGGATTATTCTTGGATGATGTTTTATTGAATATGATAACTCCCATATATAGGTTGTTGGTTCCTATAATACATAAATATATACATGTTTATGAAAGATTGTGTATTTCTTCATGGGTGTTCAAGTTTAGGTAAACTGGATAGAGACTCTAAGTTCTATATGTGAATAATTAGGCATCCTAGTGCCTCTTAGTATCAAAGCAAGTAGGCCATTGTGGGTTGAGTAAATTAGAACTACCTGGTGACTATGTTTCCAATGGAGAAGGATTCCAACAATGTTTATGAGAGGCATAGTTACATCTTGGATGGGGCCTTCATGTAGTTTGGTCACCGTAGCATTAAATATGCTTGTTGACATTGATGAGTGTATACTACATTAGTTCCAAATAACCCAGTAGATCCCATCATAAGTAAGATAAGAATGTCAATTAGTTCAATATGATGTGCTTGTTTGTTTGAATTGAGATTGATGAGATTATCCGAGAGGATATGTGGGTGATGAGATGTTTCTTGAGGGATGGGATAGGTCATGAGTAATTATCACCAGTATGTGGGCTACTTTTGTGACATGTTTATGGTTTGAGGGACTAGTTGAAATATAGGTCTTGGCCATGTGATCCATGGTTTTCATTTGGGATGGCTATGTTTCCATGATTGTTGTTGTGTATATGTGACCAACTATAATCCTTTTATTAAAGAGGATACTTGATGAAAGGCTTCACCCTAAGTGGGAGGGTGTTGGCAAGGACCACCCTGAGTGAGTGGGAATTAGTCTAGGATGTGAGTGTGAGACCTACCATGAGTGAGAGGGGAGTGGATGATGTGATGTGGCATGGGATGTCCCTGACCTAAGTGAGAGGGTGATGGAATGGACCACCAAGAGAGAGAGGGATTTGGTCTAGGAAGTGACAATGAGATTCAACTTGAGTGATAGGGGAGTATTGAATGTTTCATGGCATGAAACTTGGTATGATATCCACCCAGAGTGAAATGGGAGTGGTAGCTACGTTGTGGCATGAGATGAGGTATGAGACCTTACCCTAAGTGAGAGGGTAGAGGTTTAGACTTAGTATATCACTATTGATCTACGGTATGAGACCCTACCTTGAGTAAGAGGGTAGGGGTTGAGATAGGATATGGCACCCTATCTTGAGTTGAAGGGTATGGGGTAAGGTTTTTAGAATGAGGTGATTGTTCATCCGGCATAGGCTGAGCTAGGTAGGGTTGGGTGCCATGGTATCCTATTTAGAACACTATGACCCTACACACATGTTTGTATGTAGTGTATTTATGTAATTTAATTTACCCATTCATACACATGTTTATGATGGCATATATTAGGTGAACTTAATTAGAACCCACTAGGATGCATTTCTCACACACTACATTGGCACTTTGGTGCATGTGCAGACCTTATGTTCGTATGAAGGTTTGAACATAGGTTGCGTAGTGAATCTAACTAGAGTAGATCGATAAGGATTGCACATGGGGTTGACGAGAGGCTTAGGGATTTCAGTGGACCCTCCTTACATATTCTTCTCCCTTGTTTATTTTTTATATGTGATTGGTCTAGTGAGTGATTAGTTGGGATGTATGAATGGATGACTGTATACTCATATGTTATAAAATGAGTGTATGTTATTTTTGTATGATATTATTTAGTTGCAACCCCATTTTAATACTCTTATTTTCGATTATTTATGGTTTTTTGTTATTTATATATTAGTTATAATACTAATATTCAGAGTATCGTCTGCCCAACATTATCCAATGACTATCACTGCTAGTCATTATATTTTGGTGTATGGGAAGGTGTTCTTGAGGTATTGTTTCACTATGACTATGGTTTAATTTAGGTGATGTTAAATGGGGTGTTATAGTAATTTATTATATATATATATATGTATATATATATTTTAAATTATTGAAAATGTTTTTTAGTAAAAGTTATATACAAAAAAAGAGTATAACCTACCCATCATGAGTTTTTAGAATATTTGTTTTTCTATATTTTTAAGCTATTATCACAATTTTTAAAATATTTTTAAAATATCAAATATAAAATATTTTTACGTTTAGTCAATTTTTCACAAAAATTATGTGTTTGAGTTGAAAATACCACTGGTTAGGGTTATGGATGGTTTAAATTGTCTCATAAATCAAAATTCACTATCATAGAATCATTAATAAAAATCGAGGCATTTTCTCTACACTTTAACTTATATTACTGAGAATGGACTTATTCCCTATAACCAAACTAGTCACTTTATTTTTATTATCTTTTAGAGTAAGCACACAATTTCTCCCAAAATTATTATCAGCATGCATTGATCTTAATTTTTTCCAAAAAATTAACCTATTATTAGTTTTTTGTTCAAAATTCATTATTTATAATTATGATGTATTTTTATGTAAATAATGATTTTTTTATGTATATACATATTTCATAGTTGTTCATGGGTGTATATGAATTGCATATACATACATGTGTATCTATATCCACACACACACATTTATGTATTATATAAATATATATTCATAGCTTATTTATACGATTTATGTATATATATTATTCATTTATAGTATATTTATGAGTTCATATATGTATTATGTATATTTATATGTGTAATTATATGTAAATACCTAGTCTAGATGCTAAAGGTTTGACCCGAATCACCAAAATACCTCAAATGTGCTTCTTGATCGCTAGAGGCTAATGTAAATTCCAAGGGACAAATGAAAGAATGTGGTAGGTGATTTACCCTATTTTAAAATTTAACTAAACCTTTAATGAATCTTTATAGAAAAAGATATAACCCATTCATACCTAACACATTCCAAAAATGAACACCTACCCACCATAGAGATGAACTTATATCCAAAGGGAAATTTTACTACCTCTATAATAATATAAGAATAATCCATATGTATGAATGACCCAAAAAATCACAAACAAGATACTATATAAATTATACTAACCATAAATAAGAAAAATTTACCAACATATACAATACCTAAGTGAAATAAAAACAATATAATAGGGTGAAAATAAAATCTCCAAACATGTGGTATACTAATAAGAGAACCCAAGTATAACCCTTGAAACCCTCATTTGATCCACCCATTAGAATCTAAAAAGGTTTTTCAAGGATTTAATCAAAAACTCTTAAGAACCCTTATGATCTATTGCCTTCCCCTTACTCAGATCATATATAATAATATCTACTCACATCTCAAGGGACACATGCAGGGTTTGGTTACATCATACGTAATAGGTGGTAACCACCTGAACCTCACATATCTATCATAGAAACTAATTTTATTCAATAAATGAGTATTTATTTAAAAATAATCAAATATAAGATCACTATTCTCATTACAGAAGTTTTGAAAATAAAAAATAAAATTTCTTACCATGGTATTGGTTTCCACATTCCATTTGACTTGAAATGGAATTGGCCTTACCTAATCCAAGTACAACTCAAAATCTATAATAGTGTTATATCTTATTTGTCAAACCAAAGAGGGAAAATACTCATATATTATGTCAAATCCTCTTTATGGAGGGAAAAATAATCTGGTAAAGGGACTATATCCCCTTAAAAGAGGTAAAATATAACTAAGGAGACGGATATATATATATGTATATCAGGTGCTATTTTAACATCTCTCTGACTCTCCTATTCCAAATTGAAGAACCTATAAGTAGTTCATGAAAATATTCTTCACATACAAATACTTTGAATGAAAAATAAATAAAAGGATTAACTCCTGAAACATCTTTGTGGAAGAAAAAAAGAAGAAGACAAATTTACAAATACTAGAGAAATGGTATTGGGGATTAAGTCTATTTCCATATATAAATTATAAAAATAGGGAGAAAATAGGGTTCTCCCACACTTTCTTTACTGAAGATGAGATACTGTGGTAGAGTGGTAACAATTTGAATCAACCATAGAAAGGTAGTATAACGACCCATACTTTACATACATTGTTAATACTTCAAAATTGAAGCACACTTATTACAACATATGACAAAACCACAAAGGATCGTATAGGTATAGTGTCTTTAGAAACTGGGAAACATAAACAACTGGTTCATAAATCTTCTACAGTGTCTCCCATTTATTTCATCATATATAGGGTACCTTTTAGCATATTCTACTTAATATCCATCTTCTTGACCTGGGGAAAAGAAAACATAAAAGGGTGAGCTCAAATGCTCAGCAAGGGCAAATAAAGGAAATAAAAATCATATCATATCTTTTTGAAAATCATAACCTGCAAAAGAGATCATAATATCTTAACATGGAATAAATCATAGAAGTGAAAATGAGATCCCCATAATCATAACATGAAACTTGAAACTTTGTGGCATGCACACATAATCATGGAAAATCATTTCTTGTTAGTCATGACTCATTGCCAAGACTATCTTAGTGGACAGAGTCCCTTTCTGAACCGAGTCACCCTCGTTCCAGTCCTGTTTCACTGAACCGGTATAACCTACCGTTCCAGCCATGTCTATCTCATGAGATATAAAATCTTTACCCAATGCATTGGAGGGATATATAGGTCCCACCCATCTTATAATGAATCCTTTCTTATGTGTGCCACATAATCATAAATCATACATCATCGCATAACACATGTAACAAAAATGGGATTCTTGAAACATCATGACATCACAAAACAAATCATATAATGAAAATGACTTCATAAAAATAATTCCCTCACAACATAATCAGATCAATGTAATTAAAGGGATAAAAACAGAACCCTTTATTATCTTAGATGGAAAATAATTTTGATAAAACACTTGAACTCCATTCTTGAGGAAAATATCCTTTCTTCTTCAAAAACACTTTTCTTTTCTTAACATGTCATACAATTATAAACTAAAAGAAGTTGATTAAAAATAAACTTGAAAACTTGTAAAGGAAGCTTCTTGGAAATAATGTTTTAATAATCCATTCATGCCGTATAAGTTAAAAAAAAAATTCTTCGTACTTTTGTCAGAAAAGTCAAAAAGTACCTCGTACGAAAAAAACGACAAAAGATTCCTTTCATATTCTTTACTAAAAACTCACTGAAGGGTAAAATTGGATTTAAACTATTGTAAGTGGATGGAAAAAATATTACATATTGAGGTAACATGGATGTGGATGATAAAATACACCCCAATAAATACCAAAGTATAAACAATCTCGGATAAAAATGAGATTGTGATATTTCCATTACCTTAGGTCCGATTTGCTTTGTACGTGTCCGAAGCTCCTGTATAATGGTTTAAATAATGTTATTGACTTATTCCAGAATCATACATATTGATATGATATCATATATGGTCATATTCTTAGCTTCTTGTTAGTAATATTTCATTGTTACTTGTTCCTCGGGTCCTTATTGCCTTTTGTTCTTATGCGTGTTTTGCCGAATAAATTCTTATTATTCTTTTAAGGTTATAGATACCTTATATCCATAATGTTATTAGTGTAACATATATCATATTTATTCATTCAATTCATTTATATAATTACTATGTAATGATGATCATGTAGAACGAGTCGCATCACATCGTGGAGACGGTATTCCGTACGTACGCACGAGTGATGATATCGTTCCTATGATCATGGAACTGTATTGGAGTATATATATATTATTTCAGTATCAATATTACTTTATAATAATCATAAATAGTTACTCATTACACCATTATACCCATCCTTGTAAGGTGATGGTGGAAAATAGATTACACCACGGCGTGGAGACGGTATTCCGTACGTACGCACGCGCGGTGATTTCATTTTTCCGTAGGATGGATAGAAGGTGAATTAGGGTTGTTTCATATTTATAATAACATATAAGTATGTAAGTAATACTGATGTTATTACTTTATCATGAAACAACTAAAGAAGAAGAAGTTGAAGAAGAAAGAAATTGAAAAGATCAGTAATGGATATTACCTCTTCTTTGGAACGCCTCTTTGAATCCTCCACTTAGGGAACTAAGATTGGTCTTTGAAGAAGACCAGGGCTTCTAGGATTATTCTAGGGAAGTGGAGAGGAGAAAATGGCAGGGGTTGGCCGAGCTTGAGTGCTCAAATTGGTGTGAGGAGGAGGGGGAGGAGGTGCCCTTTTATAAGGGAGGAGAGGGGAACCTTAGGAATATCTCAAAATATTATTTTATATTAAAGTCAAAATCGGTTTATAATTGTTCCAAAGGGTCTTATTTCGAAGATAAAGTGGGGATGGGTCGAAATCCAATCAACCAATAGGATTTATACAAGTTTAGGGTATTATTTTAACCTTATCAATTAGATTTAACTCTAAGTTAAATAATTTAACTTTTACCATGTCTTTTTGTTT
Organism: Viscum album; assembly: GCA_963277665.1. Classification (NCBI taxonomy): domain Eukaryota; kingdom Viridiplantae; phylum Streptophyta; class Magnoliopsida; order Santalales; family Viscaceae; genus Viscum; species Viscum album. The sequence continues at coordinate 227,467,567 of OY728129.1, read as the reverse complement.
TCTTTCACTATTTGGTTAATAGACTTACTATAACATGCCAAACGAACCCCAAATTGTTTATTATTAATATATATATCCTTATCTAAGTCATTTGGCCGAACCTTAGATTTTTAGGAATAAAATAACAATTAATAATATAATATTTGATTTAAAAACTATTTTGTGTCAATTTTGAAACTATTTGATATATGATTTTTGTGAAAGTCATAACAGAATTATATGTTGGAACCAAGTTTATTAAATCAACACTAATATATCATAGTAACCTATAAAATTATTGGAATTCATAAAAAGTCTCAACTTACATTTATTTTGGTGTTTATAACATCAATTATGTCAATATTTCATTAATAAGATAATTACTGCATCATCATTGTGTCATAAATAAATTAATATATTTAATGTCTAAAAATTACAAAATAAAATACCATTATGTAGGAAATCTTTTTATCTTTCTAATGAATATTTATAGTCTAATTTATCTTATGTATAACCCCATATTAAAAATGATTTACTTATTAAACTTTGATTTTAACTATTTTAACCCTTCTTTAAATAAATTAATAATAAATGTCCTAATCTAACCCAAGTGGGCCTAAATGGTCATATTTTATTCCTAAGTTTGTTTTTGGTCGAATTAAACTTATCCAATAGAATTAGGACATGTGTTAGGGTAATAGTAATATCATATTTACCCCTATTTACTATTAACCGCGGTAAAAAAAAGTAAAAAGTTACTATTCACCAAAAAATTATTTTTATCTCATTGAACCACATTTTACTTACTGATATCAACCGTGTCTGTCGGATTTTCGAAATTCCATTCACAGAAGCGGTAAAATTAAGTTTTATGCAAAATTCAGTTTTTAACCTACCACTTAGTGGTTTCACTATTCATCAAAAATTGAAAGTTTTCAGAAAAATACCAAAATTTCACCCTAGGCTAATTTCGGTATTCCGAATCCAAAAATGAAGTCCATTTTGAAAAATAAAATTTATAAAATTTCAAAAAGTGGTTATTACTATTCATAACGGCTAGTTTTAATAATATTTTAATAGCATATCGTTGTTTAGTGAAACTCGTTATTGCGTACGACACAAGCTATCGAGGAAGGTCGTGATTGCGTGTAAAGTAAGCCAAGAAAGTGTGTAGTGAAAGATTCCTTTGATGATATATAAAAACAAAATATTACTCATAAAAATCTCGGGTGTTACATTCTACCCCCCTTAAAAAGAATTTCGCCCTCGAAATTCGTCACTTTGTAACAAACAGATGAGGATACTTCTCCCTCATCATATCATCAAGCTCCCATGTAGCTTCTTCAAGTTGGTGGTTCCTCCATAAAACTTTCACCAAGAGAGTGGTCTTGTTTCGTAGGACTTTTTTGCTACGATCCAGAATCTCTATCGGCTGTTCTTCATAAGAAAGATCTTGCTCCAGCGGTACAACTTCTGAGCTGAGTACATGTGAAAGATCTGGTATGTACTTTCTCAGGAGAGATACATGGAACACATCGTGAACTTGAGAGAGATTCGGTGGAAGCGCCAATCGGTAAGCTACCTTCCCAACACGATCCAGTATTTCGAAAGGACCGATATATCTAGGGCTCAACTTCCCCTTCTTTCCAAATCTCATAACCCTCTTCCAGGGAGATATTCGTAAGAACACTTTATCACCCACTTCAAACTCTAGGTCTTTTCTTCGGTTGTCGGCATAACTTTTCTGTCGACTCTGAGCTGCTCTTATGTGTTGTTTAATAGATCTGACCTTTTTGGCCATTTCATCAACGAGATCAGGTCCTAATAGCTTTCTTTCCCCAACTTCATCCTAGCAAGTTGGTGTCCTGCATTTCTTTCCATAGAGAGCTTCATAAGGAGCCATCTGAATACCGGAGTGAAAGCTATTATTATTAGAAAATTCCACCAAAGGTAGGTGTTGATCCCAACCTCCTTTGAAATCCATAGAGCAAGCTCTCAACATATCTTCTAGGGTCCGAATTGTTCTCTCAGACTGACCGTCTGTCTGGGGATGATAAGCAGTGCTGAAACTCAACTCTGTATCCAGAGTATGCTGAAGACTTCGCCAGAACATCAAGGTAAATCTCGGATCCCGATCAGATATAATAGAAAGTGGTACTCCATGCAATCTTACCACTTCCTTTACATATATCCTGGCAAGCTGATCTAGAGAGAAATCCTCTCTAATAGCAATGAAGTGTGCAGACTTTGTAAGAAGATCAACTATGACCCAAATAGCATTATTGCCTTTGGATGTTTTAGGAAGTCCCGTGACAAAGTCCATAGTGATGTTTTCCCATTTCCATTCGGGTATGGGTAATGGTTGTAACATCCCCTTAGACTTCTGTCTCTCAGCTTTAACTTGTTGACAAACCAAGCATCGAGGGACATATTCAGCAACATCTCTTTTCATGCCATCCCACCAGAAGTACTCTTTCAGGTCCCTATACATCTTCGTGCTTCCAGGATGAATAGAGAATGATGAACTATGAGCCTCATCCAACAGCTCCTTCTTTAATTCGGGGATGGGAGGAACACAAACCCGATTCCTGAACTTTATTATCCCATCACAATCAAGGTTGAATTCAGGAACATTTCTCACCTTCTTTTGTAACTCGACATCTTCTTTCTGTGCCTCTTTAATCTTCACATGTATAGATGGTTGAACATTCATTTGAGAAAGATAAGATTTTTCCCCTTCCATTATAATTCCAAGATCCATCCTTTGTAAATCCATAAATATTGGATCTTTTGTGATCCTCATCATGGATAAACTAGCATGGTCTTGTCGACTTAATGCATCTTCCACCTTGTTTGCTTTCCCAGGGTGGTAATGGATTGAGCAGTCATAATCCTTAATCAGCTCCAACCATCTTCTTTGACGCATATTCAACTCCTTTTGTGTGAAAATATACTTTAAACTTTTATGATCAGTATAAATATCACACCTTTCACCATAAAGGTAATGCCTCCAAATCTTTAATTCAAAGATTACCACAGCCAACTCCAAATCATGTGTTGGGTAATTTTGCTCATGGATTTTCAACTGTCATGAGGTATAATATATCACCATATCATTTTTCATAAGAACACACCCCAATCCCTTCTTGGATGCATCACTGTAGATCACAAACCTTTCTCCACTTCAAGGCAGTGTGAGCACAGGTGCACTGGATAACCTTCTTTTCAACTCCTTGAAATTCTCTTCACATTCCTCTGTCCAAACAAACTTAACTCCTTTCCGAGTCAACTTGGTGAGTGGATTAGATAATCGTGAAAAATCTTTTACAAAACGTCGATAATATCCATCCAAACCAAGAAAACTTCAGATCTCAGTTACTGTTGTTGGTCTTGACCATCTTTCGAAAACCTCTGTTTTTGCTGGATCCACAGATATCCCCTATTTTGAGATTATGTGACCCAAAAATGCAACTTTTTGAAGCCAAAATTCACACTTGGTAAATTTGGCATAAAGCTTATCCTTTCTCAGGGTCTTCAATATAATTCTCAAGTGATCTTCATGCTCTTCCTTGCTCTTTGAATAGATAAGAATATCGTCTATAAAGACTACCACAAATTGATCAAGATAGTCTCTAAAGACTCTATTCATTAGATCCATGAAGATAGCAGGGGCATTAGTAAGACCAAATGGCATCACTATAAATTCATAGTGTCCGTACCTTGTACGGAAAGCCGTCTTTGGTATATCCTCCCTTTTGACCCTTAATTGATGATACCCTAAACGAAGATCAATCTTGGAAAAGTATTGAGCTCCGTGTAGTTGGTCAAATAAGTCATCAATGCGTGGGAGAGGATATTTGTTCTTGATAGTGATCTTGTTAAGTTCTCGATAATCAATGCAGAGTCTCATTGATCCATCTTTCTTCTTAACAAATAGAACAGGTGCTCCCCAAGGTGATGCACTAGGGCGTATGAATCCCTTATCAAGATTCTCTTGGAGTTGCTTCTTCAATTCCTGCAACTCAATTGGGGCCATTCTATAAGGTGTCTTTGAAATTGGCAAAGCACCCGGTACGAGTTCTATTGAAAACTCAACTTCACGATTTGGTGGAAGACCCGGTAATTCCTCCGGAAATACATCATCAAACTCCCGTACAATGGGCATATTCTTAATCGTGAGTTTCTCACCAACCATTTGAGATAAATAACCTTCATTTAGTGGAATCAATACCCATAATATGGAAGAAATTTCCACTGGAAGGTAATGTTCATCCTTGCATTGATAGACGATCGTAGATTGATCTGGAATATGAAATGTGACTTCCCTTCTTTGACAATTGATATGAGCTCCATGTAGAGAAAGCCAATACATGCCAAGAATCACATCAAATTCCACTAAAGGAAGAATCACAAGATTTGCAGGAAGAACTTTCCCACAAACTTCGATCGGAGAAGAATTATAAACTTTTGATGTGACTGTTGTTCCATTAGGTGTTGTCACAGCTAACTCAACATCTAATTGTTGAGGTAATACGGTGATACCCTTAGAAAATTTTTCAGAAATAAAAGAGTGGGTGGATCCAGAATCAAATAAAACATTTGCTACTTTAGAGTGGATGATAAGTGTACCTTTCACCACTTCGTTATCGTACTCCACATCGCTGATAGAAATTGCATGTGACTTTCCTTTTTCTTTAGCCTTAAGATTTTGTTGACGTCGACCAACATCATCAACCCTTGGATTTGGGCATTGATTGGCATAATGCCCCATCTCCTTGCACTTGAAACATTGAAGTGTAGTAGGTTCATTCTGTGTATCCCTTCCTTTGTTTGCATCATTAGACATCTTCTTCCCATTATCGTGGCATTCAAATGCCTGATGACCTTCCTTTCCACATTTAAAACATTTACTTGTCCCTTTAAGACAACTCCCTCCATCTTTCTTTCCACACTTTGAGCATAAGTGAAATCTCATCTTCTTTTCAGTGTGCTCTTTAGATTTTCCTTTGAATTCCATCTTCCTCTTCTTATCAAACCCATGTGACTGATGGGTTACTCCAATCTCCATCTCGACTTTGAGAGCACATCGAACGATTTCCTCGTAGCTATTGAAGTCCCTTATGGCTAACGCCCTTCGAAGACTTGGTTTTAAGCCACTAAAGAATCAATCGATCTTACTCTCAGGTTGGATAATAATACCAGAAGCGTACCTTTCAAGTCTTGTAAAATTTTCTTCATAGGTACCAACAGATTCATCATCCCTTTGCTTCAGTTCATGAAACTCTTTCTCCATCTTTGTTCAGAGAATACGGGGGAAGTACTTATTGAAAAATAAGTTCTTGAACTCGTCCCATTCCATAGACTCAATTTCATCCCTTTGCCTCGTATTCTTAATAAGATTCCACCATTGATCAGCATCTCCTTCCAAACGATACACTGCTAGGATGACTTTATCATGTTCAGAACATTGAAGAACTGAAAATATCTTTTCAGTAGTACTAATCCATTGTTCAGCAACTAATGGATCAGTAGACCCACTGAAAGAAGGTGGACGCTGCCTCATGAAGGATTCAATAGAATGTTGCTCCTTCCTTTGCTCGTTTGGAAGTCCTGCATGATTCATAGCTTGAGAAAGTTGTGTGAGCATGGCTACAAGATTTTTCATTCCAGCTCCCATATCGTTTGGTTGCTCAGGGGGACAATCATTGCATTGCCCATCGCATTCCTCATTAACACGGTTCCTTCGGGTTCCAGCCATTGACTAAAACCAAGAAGAATAGTGTGAGCAACACTAATTATAATAGGAAAACCACATAATTCAAGAATAAAATTTTCATGCTTAAGGTCTTATCCTAGGTTATTCATGGCCATTTCTAAAACACTAAGATTGTGTTCTATGCTTAGACTTATCCTTAGGGTTCTTACTAAGGATTTTACATCCTAGTTTCCAAAGGTTGACTATACCTTTCCTCTGATACAAACTATAATGACCCATACTTTACATACATTGTTAATACTTCATAATTGAAGCACACTTATTACAACATATGACAAAACCACAAAGGACCGTATAGGTATAGTGTCTTTAGAAACTGGGAAACATAAACAACTGGTTCATAAATCTTCTATAGTGTCTCCCATTTATTTCATCATATCTAGGGTCCCTTTTAGCATATTCTACTTAATATCCATCTTCCTGACCTGGGGAAAAGAAAACATAAAAGGTTGAGCTCAAATGCTCAGTAATGGAAAATAAAGGAAATAAAAATCATATCATATCTTTTTGAAAATCATAACCTGCAAAAGAGATCATAATATCTTAACATGGAATAAACCATAGAAGTGAAAATGAGATCCCCATAATCATAACATGAAACTTGAAACTTTGTGGCATGCACATATAATCATGGAAAATCATTTCTTGTTATCCATGACTCATTTCCAAGACTATCTTAGTGGAAAAAGTCCCTTTCTGAACCGAGTCACCCTCGTTCCAGTCCTGTTTCACTGAACCAGTATAACCTACCGTTCCAGCCATGTCTATCTCATGAGATATAAAATCTTTACCCAATGCATTGAAGGGAGATATAGGTCCCACCCATCTTATAATGAATCCTTTCTTATGTGTGCCACATAATCATAAATCATACATCATCGCATAACACATGTAACAAAAATGGGATTCTTGAAACATCATGACATCATAAAACAAATCATATAAGGCAAATGACTTCATAAAAATAATTCCCTCACAACATAATCAAATAAATGTAATTAAAGGGATAAAAACAGAACCCTTTATTATCTTAGATGGAAAATAATTTTGATAAAACACTTGAACTCCATTCTTGAGGAAAATATCCTTTCTTCTTCAAAAACACTTTTCTTTTCTTAACATGTCATACAATTATAAACTAAAAGAAGTTGATTAAAAATAAACTTGAAAACTTGTAAAGGAAGCTTCTTGGAAATAATGTTTTAGTAATCCATTCATGCCGTATAAGTTAAAAAAACATTCTTCATACTTTTATCAGAAAAGTCAAAAAGTACCTCGTACGAAAAAAATGACAAAAGATTCCTTTCATATTCTTTACTAAAAACTCACTGAAGGGTAAAATTGGATTTAAACTATTTTAAGTGGATGGAAACAATATTACATATTGAGGGAACATGGATGTGGATGATAAAATACACCCCAGTAAATACCAAAGTATAAACAATCTCGGATAAAAATGAGATTGTGATATTTCCCTTACCTTAGGTCTGATTTGCTTTGTACATGTCCGAAGCTCCTGTATAATGGTTTAAATAATGTTATTGACTTATTACAGAATCATACATATTGATATGATATCATATATGGTCATATTCTTAGCTTTTTGTTAGTAATATTTCATTGTTACTTGTTACTCGGGTCCTTATTGCCTTTTGTTCTTATGCGTGTTTTGCCGAATAAATTCTTATTCTTATTTTAAGGTTATAGATACCTTATATCCAGAATGGTATTAGTGTAACATATATCATATTTATTCATTCAATTCATTTATATAATTACTATGTAATGATGATCATGTAGAACGAGTTGCATCACATCGTGGAGACGGTATTCCGTACGTACGCACGAGTGATGATATCGTTCCTATGATCGTGGAACTGTATTGGAGTATATATATATTATTTCAGTATCAATATTACTTTATAATAATCATAAATAGTTACTCATTACACCATTATACCCATCCTTGTAAGGTGATGGTGGAAAATAGATTACACCACGGCGTGGAGACGGTATTCCGTACGTACGCACGCGCGGTGATTTCATTTTTCCGTAGGATGGATAGAAGGTGAATTAGGGTTGTTTCATATTTATAATAACATATAAGTATGTAAGTAATACTGATGTTATTACTTTATCATGAAACAACTAAAGAAGAAGAAGTTGAAGAAGAAAGAAATTGAAAAGATCGGTAATGGATATTACCTCTTCTTTGGAACACCTCTTTGAATCCTCCACTTAGGGAACTAAGATTGGTCTTTGAAGAAGACCAGGACGTCTAGGATTATTCTAGGGAAGTGGAGAGGAGAAAATTTCAGGGGTTGGACGAGATTGAGTGCTCAAATTGGTGTGAGGAGGAGGGGGAGGAGGTGCCCTTTTATAAGGGAGGAGAGGGGCACCTTTGGAATATCTCAAAATATTATTTTATATTAAAGTCAAAATCGGTTTATAATGGTTCCAAAGGGTCTTATTTCGAAGATAAAGTGGGGATGGGTCGAAATCCTATGAACCAATAGGATTTAGACAAGTTTAGGGTATTATTTTAACCTTATCAATTAGATTTAACTCTAAGTTAAATAATTTAACTTTTACCGTGTCTTTTTGTTTTCTTTCACTATATGGTTAATACACTTACTATAACATGCCAAACGAACCCCAAATTGTTTATTATTAATATATATATCCTTATCTAAGTCATTTGGCTGAACCTTAGATTTTTAGGAATAAAATAACAATTAATAATATAATATTTGATTTAAAAACTATTTTGTGTCAATTTTGACACTATTTGATATATGATTTTTGTGAAAGTCATAACAGAATTATATGTTCGAACCAAGTTTATTAAATCAACACTAATATATCATAGTAACCTATAAAATTAGTGGAATTCATAAAAAGTCTCAAATTACATTTATTTTGGTGTTTATAACATCAATTATGTCAATATTTCATTAATAAGATAATTACTACATCATCATTGTGTCATAAATAAATTAAATTATTTAATGTCTAAAAATTACAAATAAAATACCATTATGTAGGAAATCTTTTTTAGATTTCTAATGAATCTTTATAGTCGAATTTATCTTATGTATAACCCCATATTAAAAATGATTTACTTATTAAACTTTGATTTTAACTATTTTAACCCTTCTTTAAATAAATTAATAATAAATGTCCTAATCTAACCCAAGTGGGCCTAAATGGTCATATTTTATTCCTAAGTTTGTTTTTGGTCGAATTAAACTTATCCAATAGAATTAGGACATGTGTTAGGGTAATAGTAATATCATATTTACCCCTATTTACTATTAACCGCGGTAAAAAAAAGTAAAAAGTTACTATTCACCAAAAAATTATTTTTATCTCATTGAACCACATTTTACTTACTGATATCAACCGTGTCTGTCGGATTTTCGAAATTCCATTCACAGAAGCGGTAAAATTAAGTTTTATGCAAAATTCAGTTTTTAACCTACCACTTAGTGGTTTCACTATTCATCAAAAATTGAAAGTTTTCAGAAAAATACCAAAATTTCACCCTAGGCTAATTTCGGTATTCCAAATCCAAAAATGAAGTCCATTTTGAAAAATAAAATTTATAAAATTTCAAAAAGTGGTTATTACTATTCATAACGGCTAGTTTTAATAATATTTTAATAGCATATCGTTGTTTAGTGAAACTCGGTATTGCGTACGACACAAGCTATCGAGGAAGGTCGTGATTGCGTGTAAAGTAAGCCAAGGAAGTGTGTAGTGAAATATTCCTTTGATGATATATAAAAACAAAATATTACTCATAAAAATCTCGGGTGTTACAGGTAGATTCATTTGGGTGTAAAAAGAATGAAGAGAGAGGATTTTTGGAGGATCCCTAGTGATAAATGAAAGATAAATCCTAAAGAAAAGGGTAATATATGTTTTATTTTAATATAAAATTAACCTTTTATCTCTAAATGAAAATAACCCTTCAGGATTCTACCAGGTACCCAGAGAAAGGACTTGAGTACCCTAAACCCTTCCATAGGGTATCTGGTGCTTCTCCCGTACCTCCACTACTTTTCATTTCCTCCTTTTCCTTACACTTCCCTTATAAATTCCCTTAAACTTCCTTTTACTCAATTTAACTAACAAATAATAGAAAATTAAAGAAAAAATTAACAAGAGGTGATGTTGGTTATTGCAAATTTCGACCATTGGGATTCTTATCCTTGAGAAACATCCATGAACCTCTTCAGAAAACATACTTGAACAATGATATTTTATCTCAGCCTCCAACTTATAGGTTTAATCTTGAAATATACCATGTTTTCATATCACGTAGACTTGGGGAATGATCTTTCCTCATAGTACGTTATCATTATATTCTATAATGAAACCATGTTTCTCATGATATGAAACATCCAATTTCAATTATGTATTTTCAATATTGATCAAATGAGTAGGTCCATGTACATATCCCCTTAGCCATGAAACATGGAAAATATCATGAATAACACAAAATAAATAAGGTATAAGATGCTTGTAATCAGTTTCTCTAATATTTTCCAAGATCTCAAAAGTTCTAAAGAACCTTAAATTTTGTTTAAACTTCTTTCCCTTTCATCAGTAACCCAATTGTAGATAAATTCACAAGAATAAATGATCATAAACTTTTAATTCCAGTTGTTAATACCTATGTCTAGATTAGAATATTCATATCATTGATAAGTAATAAACCATTTTCAAATCAAATTTACTTTATCAATCATCTATTATATTATTCTTATCCCAATCAATAACAATTCACCAATTTTTTCCATCATAGTAGATAATGATAATGATTACTATAGAGAGACTTAAAAGAAGCCATATTTATGGATGAATGAAAACTATTATTGTATGAAAATTTTAACAATGTTAGGTGATCATCCTAAGATACCATAAATTTAAGAATATAGGACCACAACACATCATCAAGAATATGAATGGTTTTCTAAGACTTACCATAGGTCTAGTGGTGATAAGTTGTACTCAATTTTACCTAAGTTCCCAAAGAATATTGTAACCATTTATAAAACTAAAATATGAACCTTAGGTCTCTATTAGAGATTATTTCCACTAGTAGACCATGAATATTAATGATTATTCAGATATACATTTTTCCCAACCCGTCCATAGAATATGATTCTCTAATGGGAAATAAGTGAGCTATCTTAGTTAATCATTCCACTATCACACGTACCATATCTCAGCCTTTAAACAATATTGGCGAGTTATTAATGAAATAAATCATTATTATATTCCATTTTCACATTATAAAAGGGAGTAAATTTAATACACTTGTGAGTTTTTGGTGCTTTAATTCCATCTATTGATAAGTAAGGCATTGAGAAAAGAAATTAAAACTATCTATTTTTATATGAGGAGACCAAAATTTCCTATGAATATCACATTACATTTTCATCACCCTCTGATGAACATCCCACTGAGAGTGTGACATTCCTTCATCACTTCCTCCCTCATGATAGTATATACCATGATCCTTTCATGAACATAAACAAAATAGTGTGAATCTTGTAACCAATATTTAAGGATATCTCTACCACCGAGTGATAATTGAATAATAATACAATCATGATAAGATATTTTTGAGTCCATTAATTGATCCATAATGGATTGTGTTAGTTCAATTTGGAATTTTTATCATCAATGAAATGGAAATGAAGCTCTACCATCAAATCCATCAGTCTCCATTATTCCCTTTACTATATAAACTTATGAGGTTGGTATTTCCTTATGATAGAATCCATAACTATGTTACCATTTATAGGTTCATACAAGAGATCAACATAAAATTATTATATATATTAAACCCACATAAATTGTCTAAAATTTAGGTCTCACAAGGAAAATATATACTTGAGGATTTTGTGGTTGGTGTATGCCATTGTTTTATTATTAAAAGGATAGTTCCTAAAACTCTTTAATGAATTCACTACTAAGAATGATTCTAGGTCTTGGATTGGATTATTGTTTTTATGTGGTTAATGTTTCTATGTACCATAAACAACCACATTATAATACTGTATGAGCACACAATAAAATACCATAAAGAAACATCACAATAAACCTCAAATCCTTCATATGATCAAGGTAGAATCTAAATTGGTGCATTGATTGACCTCTTATTTAGTATTTGGAATACTGTATCACACAACTTAGACAACACAAACATTAATCCTTTCTTTATTGGTGATATTATATAAATAGTTATCCTAAAAAATTCTTAGATGAAATGATGATAATATCATACAAGTCCTAGAAAAATCCTGATCTCAAAGACATTCATGGGAACTTTCTAAGGCATCATTGCTTACAACTTTTTAGGGTCTACTATAATTCTTACTTCTAAGACCATATACTTAAGTAAAATGACTTATCTAATTTAGAAATTTAATTTTGAAATATTTTTATAAATCTGGATCCCTTGTAATATTTCTAACATGATTCACAGATGTCGACCATGACCGTCCTGAGATTTCAAGTATATAAGAATGTCATTCATAATGATCACAAAAATGAGTCTAAAAATGAATGAAATATCTTTTCCATTAGGAACAAGAAAAATAAAATCACATTTTTTAACCCAAATGTAATTACTAAATAATCTTATTGGTCATATATCCTTTTAAAATCCATGTTTGAATTGTCCTATGGCCATACTCAAAGTTGATGATAATAATAACATAAATCAATTTTGAAAAACCATTTGGACCATTTTTTTAATTGAATAAATAATAAATTCATGTAAATAGATAGTGATTATTAATATACACCTGATTCAAACTTCATAATTATACATACAATCATAGATTCTGATCACCTTTCTTGGTTAAAAGAATCCAGGAACTATAATGAGATATTATAGGTATGACAAACCACTTCACCTCAATCTCTTATATTTGAATTTTAAATTACCTTATATTCATTCCATACATATCATATGGTGTAATAAAATCTAGTTAAACCCATAATAATATTTTTATTATAAATTCCACTTATCATTTATAAGGTAATCCTGAGAAATATTTAGGAAATATATTAAGGAAGAGGTCTAATACATGAGGTAATAGCTTTAATCCCTAAATTAAATTCCCCAAAGTGTTAAACTATCCATTTTTATAATAATATATCCCACTTAACCCTGATTTTCACTTTACAAAACTACTTAGAATTATCATTCTCGTATAAGTGTATATCGAGTACTAATTGGAGTGGAGAAATAAAGCCACCCTTGATAGTAGTCTATATGAGCTCAAAACTAGATGAATAATTCCAAGCCCAGGATAACCTCAAATCTCTTCATATAAAGGGTGGAAAAATCCTATAAATTATCATACATTCCCACCACTAAAAAAATATGAGGAGTTATTAATCCTTTACATACTCTTGCCTAAGGTGGTGAGTGGTTATTTAAACCAATTAATGTTTTGATAATTAAAAAAATTATTTTATTTATTCCTTATAACAATAGTATTGATATAAATATATAATTTTAATTATATATTATAAAACATTGATTAAATTTCCTGTATATTTAATGTTTTTATTGTTTATAACATTTTCTATATGTTTCATGAAGTTTAACTATCACTATTAGAAAATGGGTCTATCCTCACACATCTATACCCATAGTTTAGATAAACCATGGGTATAGAGTTCCTGGAAAAATCTATACCCGCAGTTTTAAAAAATTGTTTTTATAGGTTGATATATAATAAAAAAATTTCACAAAACATGGGTATATAGGATTAACATATTGTCCTACCCCTCCCCTACTTATCTAAAATCCGTAATCTCCCCTACCCTCCTACGAGCCTCAGCCTCCCCCATCCTCAAACGATGTTTCCCCCATCGACCATCTCTTCTTTCTCAATTTCTATCATTTTTAATAAAATACTTGAGAGTTAATATTACCTTACCTTATATTATTTCTTCTCCCCTCACCCAAGTGAATACATTTTGTATTATCTATAATTATCCCCTAATTCAAGGATTTTTTTATTCTGAACTTCTTTGACATCAGATTAGTGGGTACCAAATCCTTCTCTTACACTAGATGTTATTTTCATTTTTATCTATGCATGTGATTCTACTGAAGCATGTTGGTACCACTTCCATCATCATGTTTTTAAATTTATAGTCTAATATAGATCAAATATATCAAATTACTATAAGTACTATTTTAATTATAATTTATTCATTTTGAAAACTATCCTAGGGTTTATTATGAATTTAACTTAAATTTGAGATTCTTTTCGCGGAATATTTTAGATATTTATATATTCTTATTATTACGAATCATATTTAAGTTAAATATAGTTGTTAATGTAAAGACCAATAAATTTCAAGGAAATATTTTTCTTAATTTTCTTTGGAATTTTACAAGAACGTAGTTTCTGACGGCACCTGATTCCGAGGCCCGGTGTGCCCAGAATCATGTTCCGAAGTTTGGCTCGGGTACGTTCAGTGAACGAACGAGCGGGTTTTTCTAACTTTTGAACCCGTGCTCGGAATCGAATTCTGAGGGCATCGATGGAATCGCAGTGCCGGTTCTTGCTTAGAAACGCCTCTTTCGGAGTTGCATTTGCTCGGGTGTGGTTTTTAATTTTTGGGCTTTAAGTTAAGGAATAAAATAAAGTGGTGCGACAACTTTATTTTTATTTCACTTAAGCCACTTAAAAGCCACTTAAAGCTGCTTAAGCTGAGTTGATGTAGATAGGGTGCTATCCAAAAATATCCTTCCAAGTGGGTAGGATATTTGTGAGGTGGGGCCCACGTGAGCCCCACCGTTTCCTTTCCGCTAAGTAACGCACCCGCGAAAACCCATATTAATTGAAGGTCAACTGGGGCGTTTCTTAATATATTAAATGCTCCTTTTAATTAGGCGGTTTATTCGTTGAATTAATTCTATGAATTAATGGGTCTTTACTTAACTTATCTTTTTCGTTTGTTGGCATGTTAATAAAATAAGACCAACATTCTTATTCTTGTGTGTTGTTTGTTGAGAGGATTTGACAGAACCTCAAGTCCTTCAACCTCCTTCGCGAAGAATGCGAAGAACGTGAAGGTGACGAAGAACGCCGAACCCTCGGGATCGATGACGCGACGCCGTGTTCCGTGATTCTAGCGATCCTCCTCCTACGACGTTCTTCTGCGACGTTCCTTCATCCGCGACAAATCTTCGATCATCCGTTGAGTTGAGAGATTGCAGACCTTTTTAATTCTAAGTGGTTTATAACAACAACATGGATTAAATTGTTATAATTAAATCTGTATGTTCTTGATCCTTGGAGTTTGTCGACACAACGCCGTATTCCGCGACGCGACGCCCTTCCACGACGCGATGATCCTCTTCTCCCACGACGATCAATTCTGCGAAGAACGCACATTCGACGACTTTGACGAGGTAGGGGTTTCATTCTTAAAATCTTTGTGATTTATACCTGTGACAGTTGTTGAACTTTTGTTGTCTAATTTCTTTAAAACCGCTAACGCGGTGGGTGCGGACTAACGAACAAGTCCGAACCCACCGCACGTTTTCGTTCTTGGTACGCGAAATGGAGGACGATGACAAATGGGGCTGCAATGGCGATTTGAGGGCCTGGAAGTGAAGAATGGGACCTGGGAGGAGCCATGGCGTAGACAGAAACGGAATCGGACCACCAGAGCAACTCTGGTGGCCAGCGGAATCCACCGGCGGTGGCCAGCCAGACCCGCGACTGCGCGGGTGTGGCGACTCACGGGACGCGGAAAAGCCGCGTCCGCTGACCCAGCGCGGCCCCATGCGGGCCCCGGCTCTTCATCCCGCGGGGGCAGCGCCCCGCGGCTTCCTCCGCTCGGCCGAGCCGAGCCATGCCGATCCGACTGGCCGGGTCGTGCCAAACCGGGTCGGACCCCGACCCGGGTCGGGTCGACTCGGTTTGGGCCGACCCAGGGGGGGTTCGGCCGGGTCAGTCCGGGCCCAGACCCCCCGTTTCGGGACAATTTTGGTCTTTTGATCATAACTTGAGCTATGAACCTCCGAACGACGCGCCGTCAGCGGCGATACGATCCTTGGATCGAGACGGTCATTTCAGTATATCAAACTCAAGATTTCGGAATACTTTGTGTTTGGCCGGTTTGGTTCGTACACGAAACCAACCGGGCCCTCGGAGCGGAAATGCTCATATCTTGAGCTTCGGACGTCCGATTGACGTGCCGTCGACTTTGTTCAATTCTTCTAAGTGAGACAGATCCTTTGGCATACTCCGCTTGAGGTTTGCACACAGGTGGAGTACGGTCGGGTTGGTTTTGCCTTAAAAAACCAACCGGGCCCCTAGGACCAAAAATCCAATAACTCTCAGACCGGGCGTCCGATTGACGCGCCATCTGCGACGTTGAGTTCCTGTTGACGATATGGAACTTTTGGATACATCAACTCTGGACTATGTGTCAGTTGATGTCTCAGCCTCTCGGCTCGTGGAGCGGACCCTCCCGAACGAGCTTGCTGTGTGCGGGAACCCTAGAGCTGGCTGTGACTACTACTATGATGACGACGACTGTACAGAGATCCTCAGTGGATTCGACTGCGACGATGATGAAAACAGTACGGGAATCCTCCGTGTTTTCGGCAGTGACCTCTACGGTACATCTTGGGATACGTCAACTCCGGACTACATGTCAGTTGATGCATCGAGCCTCTTAGCTCGTGGAGTGGACCCTCCCGGAATGAACATACTGTGTGCGGAAACCCTAGAGCCGGTTGAGACTTGATGATTGGTGATCGGATGACTCGGTGTGTTACGGATAGCCTAGTGGGGAGCGCTTGGTTGTAGCGGCAGACCCACGGCGGAGGAGCACTTGGTTGTAGCGGCAGACCCGCGGTACTCAACAGAAAGAGTACCTCTGGAGGCTATAAAGGAGAGTGCTTGGTTGTAGCGGCAGACCCACGACGGAGGAGCGCTTGGTTGTAGCAGCCCGGGGAGCGCTTGGTTGTAGTGGCAGACCCACGACGGAGGAACGCTTGGTTGTAGCGGTTGACTCGTGGTACTCAATAGAAGGAGTACCTCTAGAGGCTATGAGGGGAGCGCATGGTTGTAGCGGCAGACCCATGGTGGGAAGCGCTTGGTTGTAGCAGCAGACCCACAGGACTCGCTAGGTGGAGTACCACAGTAGTCCAAGGTGAGAGGGAAGCGCTTGGTTGTAGCGGCATAACCACAGTACTTGAAGGATAAAGAGTTTCCCAATAGCTTTGGGTTCAACTTCATGATCGATCCTGTGTGGGTCATTGTAGGGGGTTAGTACCTACAGATCCTTTGTGGGTCCGACGGCTTAGATGAATCAGTGGCTACATCTGATCATCTCTATCGTCATTCGAAGAGGTATACCTGTGTGATCTGAAACCCTGTTTGCTTACCTTTGTGGACTGTGTTGTGCTATCCTTTGTGGATTTATGTTTTGCTTTCCTTTGTGGATTTTGTTGTGCTATCTTGTGTGGATTTACGTTTTGCTTTCCCGTGTGGACTGGGTTGTACTTGGGCTCGGATGTTGGAGGCAAACGAGAATTGATGACTTAGGTATATGTATGGGCATATACCTAAGCAGTGTCTGATGTTACTTCATGATTGTATCTTTACTTTGTGGTTTATCCTTTGTGGATTCTGGGAGACCTTCGGGGGTCTCGGGGTCCCTACTAGGTAGCTTATACTCACCCCTGCACGGGCTATGCCCGCACTACGTTGTGTTGGTTGCAGACGACGAACAACGCTGATTGTGGTTGAGGCTTGCGGAGCAGGACGGTACCTGGAGGTGGACCACTGGGCGGGACGTACTCGGAGCGGTCGGCTGGACCCGAGGAGCAGTGGAGGCTATCTGTACCCACCCTTCAGGTGGGACTTCTAGTGGACGGCTCGACGTTGCGGCTTTACTTTTCAGTTGCTGTTTTCCCTTTCGAGTTGTACTTTACAGTTGGGCTTGTATTTCCGGCCCCCTTTACTTTCTGCACTTACTGTTGTACCAGTTTTTACTTAGTGTTTAATTTTTCCGCTTGCTTACTTTGTGGTTCTTGTTTAATTTACAAAGGCAATTCCTTCCCTTTACCGGGATTTATGCCTTGGTGCTAGTCACCAGCCCCTGGCCTATAGAAGGCGGGCTTGGGGTAGTCACGACACCGGCCCCGAGGACGGGTCGTGACAAATTGGTATCAGAGGGAGGTTTGATTCTACCGCAGACTCTGATCTTTCCTCTATGTGAAGCAATAGTGTTAAGCGTATTGAGTGTGGTTATCAGTCTAGGGAGCCCAGTGTTGGTGTGGCGGCTGATGTATCCGTACACTAGGACCCTGACTTCTGATTTCCGACTTAATGCATGAAAACATTGATTGCATGTGTGTTACAAGTTTTCTTTGTGATTACTTTATGTCAGCTCACCAGGTATACTGTTCTGACCGTGGCGCACCTGTTTCTTTTCAGGATGGCCCCACGACGGCAGCCAGCTAGGGTTCCGAGAGTTGAGCGTGATGACAGCCCGCCGAGGGGCGAGGCCTTGGTACAGGGCCCTTTGACAGCAGAGGCACCGGCGGTACCACTACCTGCCGAGCCACCGATTCTTCCAGCCCCGGCCGCTGACGATGCACGTCACCTTAGTGCACTGCATGAGTTCCAGCGCCAGTGACCACCCAGGATCCGCGGGGAGACGGACCCCCAGGCAGCTGAGGACTGGCTGGAGGCAGTTGTACGAGTTTCCAGTTAGTGAGGACACCAACAGACCTCATGGTGATCCTCGCAGCGAGCCTACTGCACGCAGCAGCGGGCCGATGGTGAAGCTTGATTCTCCAGGTGCACGATGAAGCATCACTCCTTTGGACGGACTTTGAGAGACTTTTTTGCTCAGACTTCGTCCCAGCCACCCTACGAGCGGTGTGCATCCAGGAGCTACTACAGCTGCGGAAGGGCAGCATGACAGTAGCCCAGTACGCGGCGAGGTTTACCGATCTCTCGCGCTATT
The DNA here is from genome assembly GCA_963277665.1 of Viscum album. Classification (NCBI taxonomy): domain Eukaryota; kingdom Viridiplantae; phylum Streptophyta; class Magnoliopsida; order Santalales; family Viscaceae; genus Viscum; species Viscum album. The sequence continues at coordinate 227,448,780 of OY728129.1, read as the reverse complement.
CCACATACATGGTACGTGACCCATTCTTTAGGGCCCGAACCTTCGAACAGGGGCCCAGGCGAGAGATCAGAGCTTCATTTGTTTCTCACAGCATTCCGACACAGACAGGAGTGTTGGAGTGAGCCCTCTTAGTGGAGAGTTTCCTTGCTGAGTAGTCTCCAGCAGCAGGACCCACCACTAGCCGGCATGCGGCAGAGTCTTCTACAGCGGGCAGTAGACAGATGACGCAGGGGTCCAAGAGGACTAGACCTACCGGTGGTCGACCGCCTGACACAAGATCGATTGTGCGAGTCACCCGGGGTGGAAAACGTCTTACCATGAGCGGACAGTGTTACTCCTGCGGCGGGGTTGGTCACATGGATCATGACTGTCTGACCCGCCATACGGATGACGAACAGATGAACGAAGGACCTCCCAGGCAGAGGCAGAGGTTTGATAGAGGCAGACCACATAGAGCAGGAGACCGTGGCAGGGGAGCTGGCCATGTAGCTGGAGGTGGACGACGCTTCGAGGTGTTTCCACCCCCACCACCAGGAGGTCCACCCCGACCGCAGGGAGCTGGTGGACATGGGAGACCTCAGCTTCAGGCAGCTGAGGCCTACGATCATGGAGCTCCGAGAGTAGATGAACAGAAGTGGGACTAGCTCCAGACCTGGAGACTTTTGTTTATGCTGCTTCAAGCTTTGTTGATGTTTGTTTGTAGATGTTTTGCGTCTTTGTACTTTGAGCTGCAGTAATAAAAGACACTTTTCTTGTGGCGTTTACCTTCCTGTCCTCTCTTTTAGTTGTTACTAAGAGGTTCCGTTTTAAAAACCGTTGACTTGACCCTCACTTTGAGATACCTACTGGAGGTGACCCAGTGACCACACATTGATGCCGACAGTGTGACTCAACCCTTGGAGGCGAGAGTAACGGTTGAATCTCTTGGTAGTAGCGTCGAGGCCTTACGACGTCATCCTTGGTATAGAATAGTATCATCCATGTCGGGATTGACTGTATTAGGCGAAGAACATGGTTCATCCAGGGGATGAGACCGGATTTCTCTTATCGGCAAAGAGGAAATATCAGCCGCTCTTATAGGACTAGAAAGGTCCAAGTCATCCATGAGTGGATGAGGACAGCTCAGAGCCGGCAAAAGTCTTGTGCTGACAGAAGGCGGAGGCCACTCGAGTTTGAGGATGGAGACCACGTCTTCTGGCGTGTCTCACCTCGACGTGGATTACGGAGATTTGGCCGTGGCGGCATGTTGTCTCCACGCTTCATCGGACCATTCCAGGTCCTCAGCAGGATTGGCGAGGTGGCTTATCACCTGGCTCTACCACCTCAGTTGCACCGGGTGCACGACGTCTTCCACATATCTCAGCTGAGGAGATACGTGCAAGACCCAATGAATATCTTTGACCATGGGGAGCTGGGCGTTGATGATGGGGCGACTTTTACGGAGGTCCCAATGGAGATCGAGGATCAATGGGAGCGGGTCCTACGTGGATGGTCGATTCCTCTAGTGCGCATCAGATGGCAGCACGAGAACCTCCAGGAGAGCACTTGGGAGCGAGAGGCTCAGATGCGTGCTCAGTACCGCCTTTGTATCCCTAAGTTTGTAGTGAAGCTTTACGGGGACGTAAAGCCCTATGGTGGGAGTAATGTAAAGACCCATAAATTTCAAGGAAATTTTTTTCTTAATTTTCTTTGGAATTTTACAAGAACGCATTTTCTGACGGCACCTGATTTCGAGGCCCGGTGTGCCCGAAATCATGTTCTGAAGTTTGGCTCGGGTACGTTCAGTGAACGAACGAGCGGGTTTTTATAACTTTTGAACCGGTGCTCGGAATCGAATTTTGAGGGCACTGATGGAATCGCAGCACCGGTTCTTGCTTAGAAACACCTTTTTTGGAGTTGCGTTTACTCGGGTGTGGTTTTTAATTTTTGGCCTTTAAGTGTAGGAATAAAATAAAGTGGTGCGACAACTTTATTTTTATTTCACTTAAGCCACTTAAAATCCACTTAAAGCTGCTTAAGCTGAGTTGATGTGGATAGGGTGCTATCCAAAAATATCCTACCAAGGGGGTAGGATATTTGTGAGGTGGGGCCCGCACGAGCCCCACCATTTCTTTTCCGCTGAGTAACGCACCCTCGAAAACCCCTATAAATTGAAGGTCAACTGGGGTGTTTCTTAATCTATTAAACGATCCTTTTAATTGGGCGGTTTATTCGTTGAATTAATTCTATGAATTAATTGGCCGTTACTTAACATATCTTTTTCGTTTGTTGGCATGTTAATAAAATAAGACCAACATTCTTCTTCTTGTGTGTTGTTCGTTTAGAGGATTTGACAGAACCTCAAGTCCTTTAACCTCCTTCGCGAAGAACGCGAAGAATGAGAAGAACGCGAAGGCGACGGAGAATGCCGAACCCTCGGGATCGACGACGTGACGCCGTGTTCCGCAACGCCAGCGATCCTCCTCCTGCAACGTTCTTCTGCGATGTTCCTTCATCCGCGACAAATCTTCGATCATCCGTTGAGGTGAGAGACTGCGGACCTTTTTAATTCTTTGTGGTTTATAACAACAACATGGATTTAATTGTTATAATTAAATCTGTATGTTCTTGATCCTTGGAGTTCGTCGACGCAACACCGTATTCCACGACGATGCGACGCCCTTCCATGACGCGACAATCCTCTTCTCCCGCGACAATTAATTCCACGAAGAACGCACGTTCGACGACTTTGATGAGGTAGGGGTTTGATTCTTAAAATCATTGTGATTTATACCCACGACGGTTGTTGAACATTTGTTGTGTAATTTATTTAAAACCGCTAACGTGGTGGGTGAAGACTAACGAACAAGTCCGAACCCACCGCACGTTTTTGTTCTTGGTGCGCAAAACAGCGGACGATGACAAATGGGGCTGCAATGGCGATTTGAGGGCCTGGAAGTGAAGAATGGGACCCGGGAGGAGCCATGGCGTAGACAGAAACAGAATCGGACCACCGGAGCAACTCCGGTGGCCCGCGAAATCCACCGGCGGCGCGGGTCGCCGCGGCTGAAGCCGCGGCGGTGGCGGCCAGGCAAACCCTCGACCGCGCGGGTCCGGCGACTCACGGTATGCGGCAAAGCTGCGTCCGCTGACCCAGCACGACCCCACGCGGGTCGCAGCTCTTCATCCCGCGGGGGCAGCGCCCCGCGGCTTCCTCCGCTCGGCCGCTCGGCCGAGCTGAGCCGGGCCGACCCGACCGGCCGGGTCGCCCCAAACCGGGTTGGACCCCGACCCAGGGGGGTTGGGCCGGGTCGATCCCGGCCCAGACCCCCCGTTTCGGGACCTTTTCGATCTTTTGCTCATAACATGAGCTACGGACATCCGAACGACGCACCGTCAGCGGCAATACAATCCTTGGATCGAGATGGTCGTTTCAGTATATCACACTCATGGTTTCAGAATACTTTGGGTTCGGCCGGGTTGGTTCGTACACGAAACTAACTGGGCCCTCGGAGCGGAAACGCTCATATCTTGAGCTTCGGACGTCCGATTGGCGTGCCGTCGACTTTGTTGAATTCCTCTAATTGAGACGGATCCTTTGGCATACTCCGCCCGAGGTTTGGACACTGGTGGAGTACGGTCGGGTTGGTTTTGCCTTAAAAAACCAACCGGGCCCCTGGGACGAAAAATCCAATAACTCTCAGACCGGGCGTCCGATTGACGCGCCGTCTGCGACGTTGAGTTCCTGTTGACGATACGGAACTTTTGGATACATCAACTCTGGACTATGTGTCAGTTGATGTATCAGCCTCTCGGCTCGTGGATCGGACCCTCCCGAATGAGCTTGCTGTGTGTGGGAACCCTAGAGCTGGCTGCGACTGCTACTGTGACAACGATGACTGTACAAGGATCCTCAGTAGATTCGACTGCGACGATGATGAAAATAGTACGGGAATCCCTCGTGTTTTCGGCAGTGACCTCTACGGTACATCTTGGGATACGTCAACTCCGGACTACATGTCAGTTGATGCATCGAGCCTCTTAACTCGTGGAGTGGACCCTCCCGGAACGAGCATGCTGTGTGCAGAAACCCTAGAGCCGGTTGAGACTTGACGGCTGCTGATCGGACGACTCGGTGTGTTACGGATATCCCAGTGGGGAGCGCTTGGTTGTAGCGGCAGACCCACGGCGGAAGAGTGCTTGGTTGTAGCGGCAGATCCGCGATACTCAATAGAAGGAGTACCTCTAGAGGCTATGAGGGGGAGCGCTTGGTTGTAGAGGCAGACCCACGACGGAGGAGCGCTTGGTTGTAGCAACCCGAGGAGCGCTTGGTTGTAGCGGCAGACCCACGACGGAGGAGCGCTTGGTTTTAGCGGCTGACCCATGGTACTCAACAGAAGGAGTAGCTCTAGAGGCTATGAGGGGGAGCGCTTGGTTGTAGCGGTAGACCCATGGTGAGAAGCGCTTGGTTGTAGTAGCAGACCCACATGACTCGCTCGGTGGAGTACTACAACAGTCCAAAGTGAGAGGGAAGCGCTTGGTGGTAGCGGCATAACCACAGTACTTGAAGGAGAAAGAGTTTCCCAATAGCTTTGGGTTCAACTTCATGATCGATCCTGTGTGGGTCATTGTGGGGGGTTAGTACCTATAGATCCTTTGTGGGTCCAACGGCTTAGATGAATCTGTGGCTACATCTGATCATCTCTATCGTCATTCGAAAAAGTATACCTGTGTGAGCTGAAACCCTGTTTTCTTTCCTTTTTGGATTGTGTTGTGCTATCCTGTGTGGATTTATGTTTTCCTTTCCTTTGTGGATTGTGTTGTGCTATCCTGTGTGTATTTACGTTTTGCTTTCCTGTGTGGACTGGGTTGTACATGGGCTCGAATGTTGGAGCCGAATGAGAATTGATGACTTCGGTATATGTATGGGCATATACCTAAGCAGTGTCTGATGTTACTTCGTGATTGTATCTTTCCTTTGTGGTTTATCCTTTGTGGATTCTGGGAGACCTTCGGGGGTCTCGGGGTCCCTACTGAGTAGCTTATACTCACCCCTGCATGGTCTATGCCCACACTACATTGTGTTGGTTGCAGACGACGGACAACGATGATTGTGGTTGAGGCTTGCGGAGAAGGACTGTACCTGGAGGTGGACCACTGGGTGGGACATACTCGGAGCGGTCGGATGGACCCGAGGAGCAGTAGAGGCTATCTGTACCCACCCTTCAGGTGGGACTTCCAGTGGACGGCTCGATGTTGCGGCTTTACTTTTCAGTTGCTGTTTTCCCTTTCGAGTTGTACTTTATAGTTGGGCTTGTATTTCCGGCCCCCTTTACTTTCCGCACTTACTGTTGTACCAGTTTTTACTTAGTGTTTACTTTTTCCGCTTGCTTACTCTGTGGTGCTTGTTTACTTTACAAAGGCAATGCCTTCCCTTTATTGGGATTTACGCCTTGGTGCTAGTCTCCAGCCCCTGGCCTATGGAAGGCGGGCTTGGGGTAGTCACGGCATGGGCCCCGAGGGCGGGTCGTGACAGTTAATGTTGTTTTTTAGTATCCTTGAGTTATGGTTTTTAATTATTTAAATTTAATTTTTTATATCCTGAACCATGGTTAAAATATTTATTAGATTTTTTTAATCCAAAAATATATAATTGTATGATTATGTACATGATTATACTATTATAAGTAAATATGGAGTATTTATTTATCTATGAAGGTTGGTTCTACTAGAATTCACTATTGTATTTATAGTACTTGTAAATAATTTTTCTTATAATTCATTATTATGATTTAGACATGAATGTATGATAAACGATTCATTTAAATAAATAAATATTTATATTTCAAATTTTTAAGAATTTTAAAATCTTTATTATATACAAATATTTTTAAAATAGTTTGGTAAATTTCATGAAATAATTATATAAGTTAGAATGGAAATCTTGTTGATCATATTCATTTTATGAAACATGGTTTCAATAGATAAATTTTTATACAATAATTTAGTCTTTAAGAAAACTTTAATGGTATAAACCTTAGTTTCACCTATTTTGATTAATTTTTAAGTATAAATTAGTTCAATGTTAAGAATTATTCTTTAGTTCATTTACCATGCATTAAGTAGTTATCCATTTATTTACCCTACACATTAAATGAATTGAAAACCATATAACCACAATTTACCTCAATTAAGAGGTTTCTTCAGTAGTAAAGTAATGGATAGGTTTTATAAAGTGGGAAGGAATGGATTAATTATTTAGTCTTGATGGATCTTCCCAAAATTAAATACTTATTAAATTAAAGTAGAAAATCTTGTAAAATATATTTTAGTTGTTCTTGAATAATATAAGTAATGATAACCTTAAATAAAATCATTTCAAGAATAAATATTACCCTCAATTATGTTTTAAAATGTGATGACCTCTATGGATAATAAATACACATTTTTCTGCTTGCATTCCTTAGTTGTTATTTATTCTAACACATGCACCTTGTTTGTATTTCTATGAGTATGCCTTGGGTTTTACTTATGATATTCATGTTTCTTTGTTTGGATGGATAGTAGTATTCTATAATGGTCACTTGCATCATGAATTCTATTCAATTTTGTTTCATATTAGTGTTCTTTAATTTCCTCGACACCATAATTTTGATTTTTATTTGAATTTGGATATCATTCTAGCATTATAATCAGTGTAGTAGAAATTTTCATGTTTATTTACCTATTATTAAGAATATAAATGGGGTTATATTTATGTGATAGATCCCAAAATATGGCATCGTATCTAGTGATGAATAGGTTTTGAAAGAAGGGATTGGTATTTGAATACAATGACTCTATATGGGAAAGGATCATGGTGCTCTAACTCTTCTAAATTTCTCTTTTCCCAATATGATGGGCTTAAAGGTATATTAAATCCACATACACTTTCCCATTTTATATATCATAAAACTTCAGGCTTCCATCTCCTTTATTACATTTTTGATATATTTTTATCATTTTGTAAATATTAGTTTCTATGATATTAAGATTGGATAATTATTTATATTTATATTAATTATTGTATAATTTCCATGATATTATTATACCATATTTTAGTGGTTTTGATGTTGGGTGACACATTTGATTTTATTCTTGAGTAAAATTCTTCCATCATAAATACAAGTATATTTAATTGGATTAATTTTATATTCAAAACATGGAAGTTTAAAAAAAATATTTAATAAATACATTTGTACTTAATTAGATTTTGTAATATTTGTTTCTCATTCCATATCTTATACTTTTTTTGGTTATTTATTTTTAGGCATCACTTATAGCATATGTTGTTTCTATTATTCATTATTTTTCTAGATACTAGAATGATTTAAAAAATTTAATATTCAAAATGTTTGTAATGAATTTTTTAATTAGGGTCTATATTTTTGATTTGAATATAACTTATTTTCCCTATAATAGAATGAATAGAAATTGTATGTATCATACTGATCAATTTCAATCGAATTTCAAAATAATTTGGATATTTTTTAGATTTTACATTTAACAATGCTTCAGACAGAGGTTGTATATAGTTTCCATGTTATAATTGTGTTGTAAGACCATTTTTATGTCGGAAAAAAGTTATCTACCATAAAAAAACTATATTTTAAAATATTATGTTTGGTATCACAATGAATATATGTGGTAATATTATACTATTCATGAATGGAAAGAAAAAAGTGGTATAGAGAATTTGATATTTGATTGATTTCCATTTATGCATCATCATGAGAGATATAGTATTCTGGTGTAAAAAGACAATGATATCAATACACATGAGAAAAATAACTAATATGATGATGTTGAGAGAGTGAAAAAAATAATGGATGATTCAAAAACTCATGTATATCAATAATGTACTAAAATGAAAAATTTAGTTTTTTTAATGCGGTTATATCATAGAAAAACCATGTATGGAATTTATAATACTATCATTGATTATAGTCTTGCCTTTTTAAAGGAATTTCTTACTGATGGTGAAGATATTCCCTCAAATCATTATAAGGCACATATGTTAATTAAGTAGCTTAGATTTTATACTAATAAAATTCAAGATTTTCCAAAAGAATATAGTTTATGTTGGAAGGAAAAAATAGACATAAATGACTATAAAGAATGTGGTGCATCACTATGGATGGAAAACATTGATGGAACATCATCTCATGTTCCAAATAATGTCATGTGACACTTTCCATTCATTCCTAGGCTTCAGAATATATTCATATCTGTAGAAATATCAATCAATATACGACAACGTGATGCTGAGAGAATTAAAGATAATTATGACTTGGTTTATCCTGCACATGGATTATAATTATGAGAATTTGATTCAAAATATATCATTTTTTAAGATGAGGTGCATAATATCAGGTTGAGTCAATCCTATGATGGTTTCAATCCATTTGGTCAGATACTTACTTCTCACAGCACATGGCTAGTTTTTATTCACATTTATAATATTCTTTTGTGGATGAGTATAAAAAAACCTTTAAATTTATTGAGTATAATAATATCTGGATCTTCTAATCCTTGAAATGATAAAAATTTATACTTAAAACATTTAATAATAGAGTTTAAGAAGATTTGAGATATGGGTGTGCGCACATTCAAAGTTTCTTCAAAAAATATTTTAGATGCATGATTCCCTTTTATGGACTATAAATTATTTTCCTATTTATGCAATGATATCTAGTTGGATAAAGAATAAAAAACTATCATATCCTATTTGTATGAAGAATAAAAAATTTAGAAGACTTAAATATCATTATAGTTTTAGTTTCATGGGGCATCAATGGTTCTTTCCAATGGATCATCAATACAGGAAGAATCACTAGAGGATTGATAATACTATTGAAACTAGACAACCACCTCAATGTATGTCAGGAAATATTGTGCTTAATGAATTGAAAGAATTTAGTTTTTTATTAGGGAAATGTTAGAAGAAATATAAAAAGAGGAAGAATGTTGACACTGAATCGACTTAGAATTAAAAAAAGAAAAGTATCATTTTTGAGTTTTCATACTAGTCTACCAATTTGTTACATAATTTTTTAGATGTAATTCACATTGAAAAAAATATATGTGGATTTTTTCTTTTAATAATTCTAAATATAAAGGGGAATACGAAACATGACTCTCAATCTCACCAGGACTTGCAAGATTAGGGTATTCAACCAGAATTGCATCCTTTGTGTATCTATGAAAAGAAATAGAAATTTCCTTATCCTTTTTATGTGATGACACCTTTAGAGAAAAATAAATTTTCATAGCTATTGGAGAATATCATGGTTCCTGATGGATATTCCAACAATATATCTAATTGAGTCAATAGAAGTGTGATGACCCAGACTCCCTTGGTCCTTCCCTTTGCGAAAATCCGGGTTCTAAAGGAGTGGGGTCTCGGTGAGACCGATCGGGGAGACCGATCGGTGAGACCGATCCGCGCGACCAATCAGAGAGACCAATCGGCGTCACCCGGCCTTGTCAAGTTGTTTCCAGTAGCACTCCTTTGCGTAAATAGGGTTTTAAACCCTATTCTGACTCGTTTAACCGTGTTTTTAAGACTCGTAATGCCCATAAGAGTTTTAATTAAATGCTTCATCAATTCATGAGTCGGCTTAAACCACCCGACCCTCTTTTGTGACAAGTGGAGCCGCGTGATCAACCCACGACCACCGCATCTTATGCAGTTTCGCGTTTTCACCTCAACCGTCCCCGGCACTTATAAACTAAGGGTTAGCCGTGGTTTCTCCTTTCCTCGATCGTGACTTTTCACAAACATCTTTTGGTGCATCGGGCCCGCCGCATCATTATCCGTAAGGTTCCGCGCCCCTGGCCTAAACGTCGATCATCTATCAACAAGTAAAGAATTTCTCCTTCGTCTCTCTCTTTTGTGTATCATGCGGGGTGGGCGTACTTTTTATCCTATAGAATTGGGTAAACCAGACCTAATTAAAGATAAAGAACGAATTCTATAAATAAAGAGAGGGGGGGGGGGCTGTGATCATTGATGGTGTTTTATATTTTGATGTTGTTTCTTCTATGACCATCTTGTTGAGTTGTGCTGGCTTATGCCTCCTGAAAATCGAGGCCGTTGGTGGTCATTGTTTGTGCACTAATAAACCCTGCTGATGTTTTAAATGGCTTGTTTGTGGTTGTAAACTCCTGCTGTGAAAATTGAATCGGTTAATCACGTATATCCGGCTGAATAATTGAAAACACCAGGATCAACCATTCTGTGATAACTCCCGGTTAGAACACATGGAATTTGAAATCATGGAGTGTGTTAAGGCGCTTAAATCTGAAAATCCCTGACTTGTATTGGTGGTGGTAGTTGGTTGTTTTCCTTTCGGGCCGATTGCTGGAAATATGGGAGGGGATGGGATCCCCTGTTCTTTTATACTCTCGGTGGTTGTGTGAATTTTGGGGATGGGATCTCCTGTTGGTATGGATTCGGTGGTTGTGAGTTTTAAATCCGGGTGGTTACTTGTTTATATCACAAATTGGGGTGGAATCCTCTGTTGTTGAGAACCAGGTGTGGACGTTTTGGTTGATGTTTGACTGTTTACTTTTCTGGGCTTATGCCTATGCCCACTAGTTGCCCAGTAGTGCTTAAAACGTAAACATTATTACTGAACATGAAATAAGAAAGGGGACAAATGGGTTGTTGGCGTGTGTCATGACTCGGACTTGAGTGTTGTTGTGATCGGTAGGCTGTTTGAAGAAAAACCTAGCTTTGGGTGAGTTCTTGTTATATATATATATATCTGTAGCTTTTTGTTTCTTATTCGCGCCCCAACCAAGTTGAGCACTTAGTACCGAACATCCCCATTTCACGGGGGAGGGTGTTTTTACCAACACTATTCTTAGTGGATGGTTATTAGCTCCTTTTCTTCTCCCTTTCCCGGGTAGCCCAAGTATCTTCGGGCAGGCTGTGATGGCCTGAAGTCCATTATTAGCCCAAGAACCTTCGGGCGGGGTGGTGTGGGGGTTGTCCAGGTGTGTGCGGTAGGTGGTTTCCCAAGTGTCTTTGGGATGAGGCCCAGGTGTCTTCGAGCGTGGCAGTGGATCCTTTAGCCCAGGTGTCTTCGGGCGTGGTGGTGGTTGTTCTGGACTAGGTGTTTTCAGGCATGGTTACATGTGACAGTTGTGGCCCAGGTGTGTGCGGGCGGGATTCAGCAGTGGGACTGCGTGCAGTTGAGGCCCAGGTGTGTGCGGGCGGGATTTCGGCAGTGGGACTGTGTGTGGTTGTGGACCAGGTGTGTGTGGGCGGGTGTGGCAGTGGGACTGCAGTGAGAATGGCGGGATTGGTCCGATGCGTAGGATGTCTCAATAACCAGTGGGAAAGTGGTGCGGGGTACCCAAACATCGATGTGCTCTTATTATATATGTTACTTGACTTGCGTTATTTGGGGAGTGAGCCTTGGTGAGGCCTGGGATGGATAGTTTGCCTTGTTAGGTGTTTGGTTTACTTTTTTTTTCTCACGGGACTTTAGTACGTTCCCCCACTTGTGCACGAGAGTCTTGGTTTTCCCTACTGAGTGTACTTTTATGCTCACCCTACGTATATAAAACTGCTTTCAGGTTTCCAGGAGGACTTTGGGGATCACGCAGGACCTTACTAGCTCGGACTTTTGGAGCACTTGCAGTTGTTGTTCTTCTTTTTGGTACTTAACTTGTAGTCACATTTTTTTTGCACTTTGTGGCTTTTACTTTTGAAACATGCATGTGGGAATGGTTTACTTTTGGCTTTACTTTTCTTTCTACCTTGGTGTTTTTGGGTTTTCTTCTCCTTATCTCTCGATCCTATAAAATAAAAAGGGTATTGCCTTCCATTTGCGAGAAATTTCTATACCCTTGGTTCTAGTCGCCACTCCGGGACCTATTGAAGGTGGGTTTTGGGGGTCATTATCTCTCCTTCAACTTAAAGAAGGAAGGGTCTGGCAATCTGCTGACCCTTCCCTCCTTTTGGTGAAGGCCGGTCGTGATAGAATGGTATCAGAGGTGATAGTTGAGAGATAGGACGGAGTCTAGAGTTAGGCATAGTGAGGATTGCATGGGATGGTAAGGCAACGGTGTTGGGTGACCTTGGAGCGTGAATTAGGCCAGGGAAGACTGGCTAGGACATGGGATTTTAGGGCCCCCCGTGATCCGATGCAAGGACTCTGGACCTACCGAACAACCAAGTGAGGCCACACTGATTGCAGGGTAGAGACCCTAGGAAAGGTACATGAATCATAATGACTTGTGTTATTGTGTTTCTGGGATGTCTTGGGAATTAAGAATAAATTTAAATCTTAAAAAGTTTTAAGAACGATATCCAGCACTACTTGGGATTAGGCATTCCTTGTTTACCTTGCAGCTATGGAACCTGGAAGGCGACCACGTGTGGTACAGGTGATCGAGGCCCCTGAGACTACTTTGGCCAATCGGCAGAGAGCTGATCGAGAGGAAGAGGACGACTAGTGGAAGAAGACTCTTCGAGCCTTCCAGCGATAGGCCCTTGAGAAGTATGAGGGCATCACCTCCGATATGAAGACAGAAGGCTGGCTAGAGGAGCTAGTTATAGCCTTCGGCCTGATTCGGGCCCCGCCCGAGTACTGGGTTCCCCTGGCCGTTAGCCAGATGCGGGGAGCAGCACATCAGTGGTGGATGCTTTACCTGGGGGAGAGGAGAGAGTTTGAGGTGGCTTGGGTGGATTTCGAGAAGGAGTTCCAGGTGGAATTCCTCTCCTCAACGATGAAGGCAGAAAAGAGGCAGGAACTACTCTCCCTCCATCAGGGGAGTATGTCTGTGAGGGATCTAGGGATCAAGTTCAAGGACCTCCTACGTTTTGCTCCGGACCTCTTTCCCGACAAGGAGTCTCGGGCAAGACGTTTGGAGGAGGCACTCCGACCCTCCCTCTAGTATGCTGTTACCCCCTTTACCCTGCCGACATACTTGGAGGTCCAGAAGAAGGCCGAAGTGGTGGAGCGGATGCATGCTCTAAGGGGAGTGTCGCGAGAGGGGATCCAACTGGGACCATCAAAGGGGAAAGCCATCAGCACCAGGCCTCCAGCGTCATGACCCTCTAGGTTCCGACCCGCAGGGAGTAGGCCGCAACAGTTTAAGTTTCGATCCCCCAGTCCTCGCCCTTTTCCTACGGGCCCGGGACCACGATGCTTCATCTGTGGGAGCCCTGGGCATCTCCAGAGTCAGTGCCCAGACCGGGTGTAGTATATCAGTGGCAGTCAGCCCCAACACCCGCCCCAGCAGCAGCTTCCAGCCAGACCTTTCCAGTAGCAGCTTCCAGCCAAACCTTTCCAGCAGCAGCAGCAAGGACAGCGAGCTCCCGCTCCTCCGAGGGCAGACGTAGGAGGATTCCGACCTCAGGGCGCTCCACAGGGACCTCGACCGGGGCGTGGTCGGGGGGGGGGGGGGGGTGGCCGACAGCCGAGGGGCAGGGGAGCTGGGCGTGGACAGTTGCACGCTGCAGAGGCAGCAGTCCCAGCAGGGCCATTGGTTGTTCGAGGTACGATCAGTCTGTTTAGCACTCTTGATTATTCTTTTTTCGATATCGGAGCTTCACACTCCTTCGTTGCACCCAGTCTAGCCCGTGCCTTGGGTCTAGATGCCAAGAGACTTCCAGTTCCCCTGGTGTTGAGCACACCAGTTGGAGGTCAGACCGAATTTTTGTTCGTTTGTCGGGGATGTAGACTGATGATAGGGCCACATCAGTCAGTTCGGGATCTTCTTCTGCTACAGATTAAGCCATACGATGTCATCCTAGGCATTGACTGGCTATTTTCTGTGTGCACCGTCATCGACTGTTTTCGAAGAAGGGTGGTGTTCTCAGACTTGGACAGCCGGCGTGTTACCTTCACCGGCGAGCGGAGCAGTCCGAAGGGAAACAGGAGAGAGGAACCTCTCCTCTCCATGTTGACCGAGCTAATGGTAGAATCAGTAGATGCGGAAATGGTGGAAGTGCCAGAGATCGTCCATGAGTTTATGGACATCTTTCCTGAGGAGGTGACGACTCTACCCCCTCGACGTGATATCGAGTTCGGGATAGACCTGCAGCCCGACGCTCGTCCAATCTCGATGGATCCTTACCGGATGGCACCTTCGGAGCTACGTGAGTTGTGGATACAGATTGACGATCTGATGAAGAGGGGTTATGTTTGTCTGAGTGTGTCACCGTGGGGTGCTACGGTCTTGTTTGCAAAGAAGGTAGATGGAGGTCTTAGGCTGTGCATAGACTACAGGAGGTTGAATCAGGTGACGATCAAGAATCGCTACCCTCTCCCAAGGATAGATGATCTTTTTGACCAGCTGAAAGGGGCAGGATGGTTCTCGAAGATCGACCTGAGGTCTGGGTACCACCAGCTGAGGGTGAAAGAGAGCGACATCCCGAAGACAGCGTTCAGGTGCAGGTATGGACACTTCGAGTTTGTAGTCATGCCCTTCGGTGTTACAAACGCCCCGGCTGTGTTCATGGGGCTTATGAACTCCATCTTCCGGGAGTACCTGGATCGGTTCATGGTTGTGTTCATCGACGACATCCTAGTCTACTCTAGATCAGAGGAGGACCATGCAGAGCACCTGAGGACTGTTTTTGAGGTCCTCCGACAGCACCAGCTATATGGGAAGTTGTCAAAATGCAAGTTCTGGACACGAGAAGTGCACTTCCTCGGGCACGTAGTGTCTGAGCAGGGGATAGCGGTCGACCCATCAAAGGTTGAGGCAGTTGTTTCTTGGGCAGCACCCAAGATTGTGGCAGAAGTCCGAAGTTTCCTCCGGCTGGCAGGTTACTATCGGAGATTCGTACCCAACTTCTCCCGAGTAGCAGCCCCTTTGAGGTCTCTGACCAAAAAGGACCAGGCTTTCGTATGGAGCGAGCAGTGCCAGTCAGCCTTCAGCTATCTGAAGGAGAAGTTGGTCAGTGCTCCAGTACTGAGATTACCAGAAGAAGGGGTGGCCTATGAGGTATTCTGCAATGCTTCGGGACAGGGCATGGGATGCGTGTTGATGCAGCGACGGGGGTTGATCTCTTATGGGTCCAGGCAGTTGCGTTCCCATGAGCGTAATTATGCCACCCACGACCTAGAGCTTATAGCGGTCGTTTTTGCGCTAAAGTTATGGCGGCACTAACTCATCGGGGAAGGCTTTTTTGTCTTTACAGATCACAAAATCTTGAGGTATATCTTCTCCCATCGGGAATTAAACTTGTGACAGTAGAGATGGGTGGAGTTCCTCCAGGATTACGACTTCGAGATCTCTTATACTGAGGGAAAGGGAAATGTGGTGGACGATGCTTTGAGCAGGAAGACGCAGAAGGATGCGGTCCGAGAGTCAGCGGACGCCTGGAAGGCAATGGAAGAGTTGGCTGCCTTACACCTGGATGCGACGATGCATAGCGGCATAGGCTGCCTATATCAGATGACAGTGCAGTCATCCCTGTTTCTGCAGGTGGAAGAGTCTCAGTGGGGAGACCTAGAGTGCAAAGTGATGCGCGACCAAGTTGACCAGGGTAATGCTCCGGAAGGATGGACCGAGGATGGTTAAAACCAGATGCTTTTCCAGGGAAGGTTGTTTGTCCCAGAGGCGATGCGCGGCAGGGTTCTCAGTGAGTTCCACAACTCACCCCAGGCGGTACACCCTGGAGTTTCCAAGATGTACCAGGGTTTGAAGAGGCAGTTTTGGTGGCCCAGAGTTAAGCGAGCGGTGGCAGAGTTTTTGGCCAAGTGCCTAGTGTGTCAGCAAGTGAAGGCTAAACACCGAGTTCCAGGCGGCCTACTACAGCCCCTAGGTGTCCCCGAGTGGAAGTGGGATGACATCTCAATGGATTTCATCATGGGACTACCCATGGCCCAAGGAGGGTACGACGCCATCTGGGTGGTAGTGGACAGGTTGACGAAATCGGCTCACTTTCTGGCGATCATGGAGTTGAGTGCTGTGGATGCTTTGGCACGAAAGTACGTGGATGAGGTGGTGCGGTTGCATGGAGTTCCGAGGTCTATAGTCTCGGATAGGGATGCACGGTTTACCTCGCGGGTCTGGAGTGGATTGCAGCATGCGTTTGGCACCCAGTTACGCCTTAGCACTGCTTTCTATCCCCAGAAAGATGGACAAACGGAGCGCACCATCCAGACCTTGGAGGATATGCTGCGAACATGTGTTATGGACTCAGGAGGGTCATGGGTGCAATACTTGCCTCTGGTAAAGTTTTCCTACAATAATAGCTACCACTCTACCATTGTCATGGCCTCGTTTGTGGATTTTTACGGGAGGCCATGTCGTTCGCCTGTGTGTTGGACCGAAGTGGGAGAGGTAGGCATCCTTGGTCCGGAGGTGGTGCAGAACACGACAGAGAAGGTTCAGCTCATACGGGAAAGGATGAAGGCAGCCCAGGACCGATAGAAGTCGTATGATGATACCAGGATGAGGCCCATGGAGTTTGAGGTTGGGGACCACGTGTTCTTGATGGTATCCCCTCGGCGTGGGCAGCGGAGGATCGGCAAGGGGAGTAAGCTTTCCTTTAGGTTCATCGGACCCTTCCAAGTGTTGCGGCGGGTCAGCGAAGTGGCTTACCAGCTAGCGTTGCCACCGCCGCTACTAAGGATACATGATGTCTTTCATGTGTCCCAGGTTCGTCGGTATCTGCACGACGATTCGCACGTCCTTGATTGGGGCGAGCTGGACATCGAGGACGATGTG
Organism: Viscum album; assembly: GCA_963277665.1. Lineage (NCBI taxonomy): Eukaryota > Viridiplantae > Streptophyta > Magnoliopsida > Santalales > Viscaceae > Viscum > Viscum album. The sequence goes on along the minus strand of OY728129.1, from coordinate 227,432,064 downwards.
AACTTTGTGGAGAGACCAGTGATGATCGAGGATCGCAAGGAGAAGGTGCTTCGTGGGCAAACCATTCCCTTGGTTCGCGTGTTGTGGAGACATGGTGGGCTTGAGGAGAGTACATGGGAGAGGGAAGCACATATGCGTACCCAGTACCCAGAGTTGTTTTGAGTTTTTTTCCTTGTTGTACATGTTGTGATAGAACGTTTTGTCTTTTGGCTATGAAATGTACTGGTTTCTTTCCTCTGCTTGTGTGTGAAAAACCCCGGCTATAGGGAAGGAGAGAACCCAACCCCTAATCAAGACGCATTAAGGTGGATGCGATTAAACCCGTGCGATAGAGTCAGTGCCTCCCAAAGTGGATAATATCTTGACATGGGGGAAGAGACTCCCCAACCCACGTGCCCGGGCAGTTTGGCATGGTATGTTGCTTGGTTCGTGACAGGAAGATGTTCTTAGTTAGCGATGAGGTTCACTCTTGAGAGGTATCTTTTGGGGTGGTTGTTCAGACCCGCCCTTTCCTTTTGGGTTGTCTTAATTCTCGGGGACGAGAATAGTTTGAGAGGTATCTGATGTGATGACCCAGACTCTCTTGGTCCTTCCCTTTTCCAAAATCCGGGTTCTAAATGAGTGGCGTCTCGGTGAGACCGATCGGGGAGACCGATCGGTGAGACCGAATGGGGAGACCGATCGGTGAGACCGATCGGCGAGACCGATCGGCGAGACCGATTGGTGAGACTGATCGACGCGACCGATCGGAGAGACCGATCGGTGTCACCCGACCTTGTCAAGTTGTTTCCAGTAGTGCTCCTTTGTGTAAATAGGGTTTTAAACCCTATTCTGACTCGTTTAACTGTGTTTTTAAGACCCATAACGCCCATAAAAGTTTTAATTAAATGCTTCATCAATTCATGAGTCGTCTTAAACCACCCGACCCCCTTTTGTGACGACCGAAGCCGCAAGATCACCCCACGACCCCTGAGCCTTACGCGGTTTCATGTTTTCACCTCAACCGTCCCCGACTCTTATAAACTAAGGGTTAGCCGTGGTTTCTCCTTTCCTCGATCGTGACTTTTCACAAACATCTTCTGGTGCATCAAGCCCACCGCATCGTTATCCATAAAGTTCCGCGCCCCCGACCTAAACGTCGATAATCTATCAACAAGTAGGGAATTTCTCCTTCGTCTCTCTCTTTTGTGTATCATGCAGGGTGGGCGTGCTTTTGATCCTGTAGAATTGGGTAAACCAGACCTAATTAATGATAAAGAATGAATTCTATAAAGAAAGAGAGAGGGGGGGGGGGGGGGGCTGTGATCATTGATGGTGTTTTATATTTTGATGTTGTTTCCTCTATGACCATCTTGTTGAGTTGTGCTGGCTTATGCCTCCTGAAAATCAAGGCCGTTGGTGGTCATTTTTTGTGCACTAATAAACCCTGCTGTTGTTTTAAATGGCTTGTTTGTGGTTGTAAACTCTTGCTGTGAAAAGTGAATAGGTTAATCACGTATATCGGGATGAATAATTGAAAGCACCAGGATCAACCCTTATGTGATAACTCCCGGTTAGAACACACAGAATTTGAAATCATGGAGTGTTTTAATTCATTTAAATCTGAAAATCCATGACTTGTGTTGGTGGTGGTAGTTGGTTGTTTTCCTTTCAGGCCGATTGCTGGAAATGTGGGAGGGGATGGGATCCCCTGTTCTTTTATACTCTCGGTTGTTGTGTGAATTTGGGGGATGGGATCTCATGTTGGTATGGATTCGGTGGTTGTGAGTTTTAAATCCGGGTGGTTACTTGTTTATATCACAAATTGGGGTGAAATCCTCTGTTGTTGAGAACCAGGTGTGGACGTTTTGGTTGATGTTTGACTATTTACTTTTCTGGACTTATGCCTATGCCTACTAGTTGCCTAGTAGTGCTTAAAACGTAAACATTATTACTGAACGTGAAATAATAAAGGGGACAAATGGGTTGTTGGCATGAGTCGTGACTCGGACTTGAGTGTTGTTGGGATCTGTAGGCTGTCTGAAGAAAAACCTAGCTTTGGGTGAGTGATTGTTATATATATATATATATATATATATATATATATATATATATCTGTAGCTTTGCGTTTCTTATTCGCGCCCCACCCAAGTTGAGAACTTAGTGTCAAACATCCCCATTTCACGGGGGAGGGTGTTTTTCCCAACACTATTCTTAGTGGCTGGTTATTAGCTCCTTTTCTGCTCCCTTTCCCGGATAGCCCAAGTATCTTCGGGCAGGCTGCGATGGCCTGAAGTCCATTATTAGCCCAAGAACCTTCGGGCGGGGTGGTGTGGTGGTTGGCCAGGTGTGTTCGGTAGGTGGTTTCCCAAGTGTCTTCGGGATGATGCCCAGGTGTCCTCGGGCGTGGCAGTGGATCCGTTAGCCTAGGTGTCTTCAGGCGTGGTGGTGGTTGTTCTGTCCTAGGTGTTTGCAGGCATGGTTACATGTGACAATTGTGGCCCAGGTGTGTGCATGCGAGATTTAGCAGTGGGACTGCATGCGGTTGAGGCCCAGGTGTGTGCGGGCAGGATTTCGGCAGTGGGACTGCGTGTGGTTGTGGCCCAGGTGTGTGCGGGCGGGTGTGGCAGTGGGACTGCGGTGAGAATGGCGGGATTGGTCCGATGCGTAGGATGTCTCAATAACTAGTGGGAATGTGGAACAGGGTACCCAAACATCGATGTGCTCTTATTATATATGTTACTTAACTTGCGTTATTTGGGGAGTGAGCCTTGGTGAGGCCTGGGATGGATAGTTTGCCTTGTTAGGTGTTTGGTTTACTTTTTTTTCTCACGGTACTTTAGTACATTCCCCCACTTGTGCACGAGAGTCTTGGTTTTCCCTACTGAGTGTACTTGTATGCTCACCCTACGTATATAAAACTGCTTTCAGGTTTCCAGGAGGACTTCGGGGATCACGCAGGACCTTACTAGCTCCGACTTTTGGAGCAGTTGCAGTTGTTGTTCTTCTTTTTGGTACTTACCTTGTAGTCACCTTTTTTTGCACTTTGTGGGTTTTACTTTTGAAACATGCATGTGGGAATGGTTTACTTTTGGATTTACTTTTCTTTTCTACCTTGGTGTTGTTGGGTTTTCTTCTCCTTATCTCTCGATCCTATAAAATAAAAAGGGCAATGCCTTCCATTTGCGAGAATTTTCTATACCCTTGGTTCTAGTCGCCACTCCGGGACCTATTGAAGGTGGGTTTCAGGGGTCATTATATCTCCTTCAACTTAAAGAAGGAAGGGCCTAGCAATCTGCTGACCCTTCCCTCCTTTTGGTGAAGGCCGGTCGTGACAAGAAGGGAGTTGAAACTAAAATCCCAAAAAACTCATGATTATCACATCCTTATTCATGAATTGATTCCAATAGAAATCCAACATTTACTATCCAATATTGTAATTGTGATGGTGATTAATTTGTTCCATTTTTTAGAGACCTTTGTGGTAAAAGGTCATTCAAGTCTTTATTAATAAAAATGTAGCAAGAGGCACCATTTATTTTGTGTGGGTTAAAAAAAATCCCTCCATCATTTTTCACTTTCATGTTGCATTTAACAGTTCATCTTCCAACTAAAACACTTCTTCATGGACCTATTAATTTTTGGAGGATGTATCCTATTGAAAGAAATATATGCATAATGAAATCTTATGTCTGAAACAAGAATCATCTTAAAGGTTCCATTGTGAGAGTTTATCCGGATAAAGCATGTATGGATTTTTGTTCAATGTATTTGTCTGATGTGAGAATAAGACATAAAAAAGCCAATGAAAAATGAATTTGAGTAGTATGGGGAAATTGTTCCCTCATTTCCATCTCCTCTCCAAATAGAAGGAATTCCTAGGTTATATACATTGGCTACATTGAGGCTTAAAGAGCTGAATATGGAACATCACACAGTCTTGTTTAACTATTAATTTTTTATGATTATATCAAGTAAGTAATTTGAATATTTATATGTTATCTCATACTATGTAATTTTACATATACCTTAAAATTTTATTATCATTTTATATAGGGATCAAAAACAAATTATAAGTATAGTTCATCAATATTTTCCTTTTAGAAGGAGAGAGGCTTTGCATATCAAAGGGTATCCTACATGGCTGAAATCAATGTCATGATCATTAAGTTAATTAAATTAATATATATATATATATATTCATTTAATTTTATTATTCATATATATTTAAGGTATTGTGTTTACCTATTAACTATATTTCTCGAGAATTAAGAGTGTTGGATTTTGGTCCCAATTCTTTGGTTTGCGAGTTCAAATATTTAATAATAAATGGGTATAAATTTGTTACAATTGATAGAGTGGTGAAAATGAGAACACATTATAATGGTGTTATGATAACTACAATAACAGACTATTATTCTAGTGCATTAGATAGTAGGTATTAATATGAAAATGTGTCTTATTTTGTACTTATTGAGAAAATAATATTTTTGGATTATTACCCTCATGGTCAATTCACTATGATGAAATGTAAATGTCTTGATTCAATGATGTGACATGGTATTTTTATTGATTACTATGGACTCATAGTTATTGACATGACTTGATTCCTGGCTACCAATAAACCATATATTTTGAAATCAAGGTAAAAACAAGTATTTTATGTGAAAGATCATCTAAGACCTGATTACATTGTCATTATTGAAGTAATCCCAAGATATATTTTTCATGATGGTGGGGAAAAATTGACACTATTGATACCCCCCTTAGTGTTGACCAAAATATTGTCTTTGATGACTCAAATTATCCCATTGTGAGAACTAATATTGAACCTGATGTAGTGGTGAGTAATATATAGAAGCAACCATATATATTCACATTTCATTTAGTTTACCTTGATGTGAGTTTCTTATGTTGGTACTACTATAATTACTTTAATTTAGTTTTAGTTTGGAATGATATGTTCTTTTATTATTTTTTGTATTCATTGAATTTTATTATATATATTTCAATTAAAAAATAATGATTTAAAATAGGTTTTTAAAAAATGTATAACTTGGTTTTAAATTATAGTTTATAAAACATGTTATAACATTATTTATGACTTATTTGACTTCTATATTGTATGAAAATTTTTTAAAAACGATTTCTAAAAAATGTAATTTTAATTATTATGTAGATTATAAAAGATATCAAAGAAGTTTGAAGGAAGCAATTATTTGATAATGATTAATGGGTGCACGATCTAGGGTTTCCTTCTCTAGTTAACTTAGTGAGTATAATAATTGTAATACTTTTCTTTTTCATTACATTTAATTTCATGTTATTATTCTTTATCAATTTTCTTAGGGACATCCATCTCAACCATATTAGACTTCTCCTCATCCTACTAGTATGGGTCTGAGTGGGGGTGATCCTAGAGCTACACGGAGCACTCATCTTACACATTCACACCCTAACTCGCTAGTGTCCACCCCATTTTCCACTCCTTTTCATCCTCCACTTAAGCCTCTAGGGATGTTCTCACCCATGCCTCCATCATCATGTCATTTAGCCTCTTATTCCCATACCATTTCTATTTTGACTTTAGAGATGTTCCCACCTATACCATATCTATATCCTATGATATATCCCCACCCCTTTTAGCTTTATCCGACCATGTCTACACCACCTCTATTACCTAATATCCCATGATATAATGATTTTTTTCCTTTAGCTTCCACTATGGTTCTTGCAGATCACCCAGTGCATGCATGAGAATAGACACATCCTTAAGAGGATACCAATTCAGGACATCCCATAGATCCATCAGATCCTAATGACCACCATGCATTAGTTTTTTTATTATAAGTGTCTCAAATTATATCACATCATTTTTTTCCAGTTGTACCATGACTTAATTATTTTTTTCTTTTTATCTTTTTTAGTGGCATATTCTAATGGGTGATGTGGGTACACCCGTATGTGTGAAGCTTGTAATCTCCAAACACAAATAATGTCATATTATAATGAATATAATTAGACGATAGATAAAAATTTCAGGTAATGTAAATGTTTTATGGAAACTGTTGGACCCTCTGAGAAATAGTGGTTTTCATAATAAAAAATCATGTAAATCTATTGATCCTATTAATTCTTATATTATTTAATAAATAAACTATATCATGTCATTGAATATATCTATGTAAATCAATTATTTCATACTGTACAATAAATTTCAATAAATCAATGAACTATGTATATTTATGCTTTCATATGTTTACTAGTGTATATATTCATGTATTTATGAATTTCACTTAATATGGTAGGGTTTTGTGTAAGAAATTCACTCTATAAGTTTTTCAGAGTCTCTGGAACCAATAGTTCAAAAAAAGTCACTAATGGACGACTCACTGATGAAAGAATCACTGATGAATGACTCAACGATGAATGAATCACTGACGGGGGACACATCGATGGATGAGTCACCGATGGACGAGTCATCGATGGGCGACACACCGATGGACAAGTCACCAATGGATAAGTAACCAATGATCGACTCACTGATGATCAACTCACCGATGATCGACTCATCGATAGATGACACACCGATAGTACAAAATGATTCACCAATGATGACTCATCGATGCCCTGACCGACCAATAAAACAAACAACTCACTATTACAACGAGTCACCGATACTGATGGAAACGACTCACCGATACTGATTCACTGATGCTGACAGACTAACAATGATAGACCGATACCAATGAGTCACTGATACTTATGAGTCACCAATAGCCATAAAAATTATCTTTAAATATATTTATTCAAATTTATATCTAATGGTCATATTTATACAAATTAATATTTGTGACATCATTTAATGTTGTCTGTAGGACTATCTATAGATAGTATGAGGTACATACACGTGGGGAGATCTTCATGCCTACTGGACCATGAAGTATAAAAAGAATTACAAGCCGAATAGAAAATGAGAGAGGGAGAGACATAAAGAATATGGTGAAAATCGAAAACAGTAGAAGAACTGAAAAATCCTGTAACTCTCAAGATTTCTTCCAACTCCCAACAACTCAAAGCAATAACTTACGAGGAGATCAACAAAAAAAGAAAAAAACCTACTGGACTTCAGTGAACATCTAAACATCAAGGAGATGAACTTTTCACTCCTTGAAGTCTACGATACTCTATTTTTAAATTCAACATCTAGAAGAGGACTCAAACCTCATTTATCCTACATCAACTGAGTCCATATCTTCACTATATAACACATAGAGCCTTCTATATTCTATTATACTTCTATATCTCTGTTGTGTTCTTTTGTTTACATTTTTGAGTAGTGTGTGTATCTGTCTCTTACACACCCACATTGTCTCCTGTTCATAACTGGAGGATACTAAATATCCTTAAAATCACTCTATATTTTACTCTTGTATCCTACGAAGAATAGTGGAATAGGTTAAGTGTGAACTGTTTGTTGTTTTTCCCACAAATAATTGTGGTAGAGGTGAGGTGTGACCTGGACAACCTTGCGTACTGTTGTGAACCCCGATCCAGGGTGTGGATCAGACTATTTATTAAATTAACCAGCTTTGTGGTAGGTGATCACCAAATGGAGATGACTATTTCTCAGCTTGATACTGAACCTATTGTTTATATTTGTTGTGCCTTTGAATTTTAGTTTAATCTGATTTGTGCTTATTACATTTTACAAAAAACTGAATTAAACTTTGATAGTTAGTATAGAAAGTGTTTATATCTATTTTTAATTAGTAGATTAGTTTAAAAATTTATACTAATCTTTAGATTAGTATATTTGAGAACTAATCAATCATCTGAGAAATTAATTTAACTTTCAATACTTTTATAAATTCACTAAAAATTGACTTTTATTATATTTTTATTTTGGGTAATCTTTTAAAGAATCTTTTTTAATTGTAATTTTTATAGATACTCAATTCACCCCCTCTGGAGTAATCTACTCTGACCAATATGAAATTTATCCAACTACAATGGTATCATTCCTGCGAAACTAGTCTCATATAGAAATATTGGTAATGAAATCAAGGAGAAAGAATGGGTGGAGATATGGGTAAGGAATTTTTTTAAATTGATATCTATATTATTATTGTATTTATATGAATTAATATGTTCATTACAACATTTTTTTAAATTTCCCTATGGTGAATCTATTAAGGCTACACAATTGATGGATCTTGGAGAGTTGTGGTGATCATATAAAAACGAGTTATATATTTGTAGGAAGAGTAGAGTCGGTTCTGAATTAGAGGGTGTACCAATATTCCTTGACTTTCTAACAATGCAATATCAAGAAATAATCGCATAATAGAAGTGTAATGAATTTAAGGTATTCCTATTCTTTAAGGTTTTTCATTGAAAATTTAATTCTTTTTAATTTTATTGATTTTTTATTTTTATAATGCATTAGAAAAAACAGAAAGATGCTATGATGTATTTACATACTTTGGGGCGCACTACAATTCCCACGTATGAGAGGTGACTTGTACTTTAATATGAAAAGAAATAATATCTACATTTATATTTTTACTTAATTATATGGGATTTATTTTATGAAATTAAAATTTGGGGGGATCTCTTTATTAGATAGGCTTAATGATTTTTCACGTTGATAGTGAACTGTAATAGAATATTCTAGAAGGCTATAAAGTCCCCATTTAGTTATATTTTCATGCTTAAATTTAATTTTTATTCTCATGAATTCATTTAAAATAAGGTAAGAAATTCCCCTTCGAACTAAGGAGATAGTTTTTATAATTTTTTGTCTTAAATTGGGGAAAAGGTATTGACATGCATTGAATACCTTTAAATAGTTAATTTTTAAGAAATAAAACAGTTTTATAAAATTCTTCATTGAATGTTAATTAGTTTTGAAAAGGTGTTGGTATTTTGAAATGATTAGTTTTTGTAATGTAATTTGGGAGAGAGTTTTGTCAAATTTTTTGGGGGATTTTAAATTTTAATGTTTTTATAGTGAAACTATTTCTAAGTGTAATTTTTTTTGACAAACCAAATGATCAAATAACCAAATGACCAAATGAAAAAATGACAAAATTACCAAATGAAAAAATAACCAAATGGAAAAATGAAAAAAATGACAAAATGACAAAATGAACAAATAGAAAAATGGATAAATGGACAAATGAACAAATTTCCAAATGAGAAAATGGCCAAATTACCAAATGGCCAAATGAAAAAATGGCCAAATTGAAAAATGGAAAATTATCCAAATGGAAAAATTCCCAAATGGACGAATTCCCAAATAACCAAATGCCCAAATACCAAAATTCCCAAATTCCCAAATGCCCAAATCCCCAAATGGACAAATGAAAAAAATGAAAAAATGTCAAATTTTAAAATTACCCAATTCCCTAATTTCCCAATTTCTTATGTTCCCAAATTGAAAAATTCCCAACTAGAAAAATTCCCAATTGGACAAATAGACAAAAGGATAAATGGTCAAATAGACAAATGAACAAATTCCCAAATGTATAGATGGACAACTTTCCAATTGAACAAATGACCAAATGCTTAAATTCCCAAATAACCAAATGAAAAAAATATCCAAATGACCAATTGGCCAAATGACCAAACGACCAAACCAAAAAATTAACCTAATGACTAAATGACCAAAATTACCAAGCTATTGAATCACCAAGTAACATAACACAAATATAATAATCCAAACGGTTAAATTTCCCAAATAGCCAAATGGAATTGGCCAAATACCCAAATTCCAAAATGGCCAAATGGTTAAATGGCCAAATGACCAAATGACCAAACAACCTAACAAAAAAAGAACCTAATGACCAAATGATTAAAATTAACAAGTGAATGAATAAAAAATAAAATAAAAAAAATAAAAATAGACTAAAATGAACATACAACAACAATCCATATCATACCCATGTTTAACATGCTAATTAGTATGTATTGATTATGTTATATCACTAGTATTAAATTTATAATTAAATTAATATTTAGATGCTTCTTCATTTTATGTATTTATTCAATAACTAAATGTTTAGTTTATTATTGGTTTATAAATTTTATATTATTCAATAATGTACTATTGTAGTAATTAATTTAATTTTCCGCAAGATACATTGGGCATTGAAGGTCATGTGCCTTGAGAAAAAGTATTTTTCTCGAGTTGGAAGAAAAATTATGGAAGTGTTGTAAATACACAGTCAAAAGAAAATATTATAATTCCTTTTATTAATATTTAAATTTTTGATACATAATTCATAATTAATTATATTTTTTATATTTTCAGCAGTGTTCCTTAGAGTCCCTAGATAATAAATAACATAACAACTTTGATTCAAATGATCATTTGAGACAGGTATTAAGTGAGGAGCATCGAGGGAGAGTCTGATGTTGACATGGGAAAAAAATCATCCCCACTAGGTATCGACCCTCATCGGGAACCTCTAAAACCTATCACACTAATGATATTAAAAACACATGTGTAGAACCATCCAAGGCCAAAAAATATCTATATAAGAGTGTGAAAGTGGTAAAATAGTCACCAAACCATTCATGAAAGATATGTTAGCTATTTGTCCGTCATTTACATCAAAGGATGATACTATTTTTGATTAATTTATGGAATCAGTGATCTCTTTATATGGTTACATAAGTGATGTCAATGAGGGTCCTAGTGGTGGTCAAGTTAATGGTACTGGTGGTGGTGGTGATGATGATGATGATGATTATGCCGGTGGTTCTCGAAGCATTAATGATGGTGATGATTATGATGAAACTGGTGGTGGTGATCAATATATTGATCCTCTCAATTTTTTGAGTTTAGGTAAAGAGACATATGTATATGACTAATACTAATTGATGATGTGGATTGTATATGTATGTTACAACATTGTAAATGGTTTGAAAAATATTTATAACTTAATGGATGAATGCTAGATATATAATAAGTGTAATGCATTAAATGTGTACCATGGTTGATAATTTATTTTTAGGTTTTGTGAGAGGTGTTGGATAGTGATGCTACTATCCAATGGTGGTAGGTCTCTATACCCACAGTTTACAAAACTGTGGGTATACATGAATTATAGACACCAATCTATACCCATGGTTTCAGAAACCATGGGTATAGACATATACCCATGTTTTCATGTGAACGATTGGTATTAATAAATCCTCATAGGTTATACCTATGATTTTTAAGAAAACCATTGGTATATCCCTATAATGATGGCTTAATCACCCACAGTTTTCTAGGCTATACCCATCGTTTTGAACCATGGGTATAGGGTATGATTCCAATAGTGTATGTTAAATATGTCATTTGAGACCTTTAATTTTTTTATTAATGTTTTTTACTATTTATATGTATCTATATTAATGTTATTATGTATAAAAACGATTTAAGTATCCAAACCAATATTCCCATATATGAAAATGTCTTTCCCATGTATCCAAATTTACAAATTTAGTTACCTTCTATATTTTGGTCACAACTTAGGCTAGAAAACTCAAAACAGAGTGATTATTGATGCTCTCGAAATATAAAAAGATTTTCTACATTAAATTAAAAAATAAAAAATATAAATATATCTTTATCATTCTTAAAATTAGATCCTATTTAAATGTAATCCTTTAGTCATAATTATATAGTCTTCCATAATTAGTTTTTTACTATTTTTGAATGATAACATGAGATGTAGAAGTCCGATTAAGATAATTATTATTAATTTAAATAGATAATAAAATTATATAAATATAATTTCAGTGGGATCAAAGCTAATTATTCTCTTTAGAGGGTCAAATTTAGGAATAAAGTTTAATGTGTCAAATCTTTTATAGATTTCATAATTTTTTACATATAGAATTCCCTGATGTATATTGTTTTCCCACATAAATTTTTTTCGATGTAAATTCTATTACATAGTTTTTTTTCTTATATAAATCATTTGTATAAATAAATTTGGATATATAGTATTTTCTTTATGTGAGAAATTCAGATATATAGAATCTGATAAGTAAAATATTCAATGTAAAATAATTCAGTTATGTGGAACTCAGCTACATAGATTCGATGATGTGATATTTTGGTTACATAAAACTTATTACGAACATATATTTTAGTTACAAGGATTATTTTTTAAATATTCCTATATAGAAAAGTTTTCTTATATTTTTTTGAGTTTCCAATGTATGTTTCTAAAACTAGAAACTATGCTATATTTTCCATATCATTTACTATTTCCATTTATTGTAGGTTTATATTGAATAATTTTATAATTTTATTTGTTCTATATTACACATTAATTGTGTAGAATCCATGTGAAACTATTATAAATTATTTTATAAATAATTAAATGAGATCCATATGAGATTAAGCATGTATAAATATTCATTATTACATTTTAAAAAATGTGATATTCAAATTTAAACCATATGAAGTATAAAGAGTTAGTATCATTTATTATAAGGGGTTTTTCAATGATATTAATATCGAATATTTAATTCTATTATCTAATTATTTCACTATGTAACCAATATTTTATTTTATAGAATATCGACAGATAGCTTACATGGATATTAATTGTTTCCCATTTATTAAATATATGAGTGCAATATTTATCTGGGAAATAAGCATGAGTCCTATGAATATATATAAAAAGAGGAACTCTAATAGAAATATTTTTATGGAATACAGTGTATGTAGATATTTTTTTAAGATGTTGTGCATAAATAAACTATATATAAAGTGTTCAAAAATCTAGTGATTGTACAATGAAGACATATTCAAGTTGATTTGATAATTATTACTGGAATTTAGTGTGCTAATCTACATCATCTAATCCTTACCCCCAAAGTGAATGATGGTGCTTCAACGTATAAAGTTTTCACTATCTAATATGGTTTTGTGGTGCTAAAATTTTATCTATTATTATTCTCTTAAGCATTATTGGTTTATATCTCTCCATAAAAGAGGTACATGTGTTTGGGTTGTGACTCCCCAAAAAAATTTAGTTTCAGGTTGTTCCTATAAGGAAAAAAAGTAGGACTATTAGGGTTGTGCCTCAAGGTAAAAAAAGACAGATTATTCTTGGGTTTAAGCTTCAAGGAGGGAAAAGTCTTTGTAATTGGGTTGTGACTCTAGGTGTGAAAAATTCAGTGCAAGATTCCATTTTATTTGGGTAAATTATTCTTATCTATGTTTGAGAAGAGTGAAGAGTAGACATAAGATCAATTTGATCCAAAATACTATAAAACTTCCTTGTTCTATTTTTTTATATTGTATTTTCTTTAAAACTCTAATAATATTATTTTAAATTTTTTTAAAATACTAATTCATCTCTCTCTTGGATATTATAACATCACCATATCTAGAAAAAATAATTGATATTAGATATTGACCCCCAGCATGATATAAATATTTTTATTTGTGTTAACAATTGTTTAACTTAACCATATAGGGGAAAATATCTATTTGAGATGATAGGAATAAGTTTTACTGATGGATGCGTTCATCAAAGACCACCTCATTTTGATTGTACTAATTTTGGCTATGGTAAATCTCAAATGGGAGCTTTCTTAAAATAAATTAGGATTGATCATTTTACAATCATGGGAAAACCATTAAAATTTACCAAAGGTGAACCTAAATCCTTAGTTGGTAAAGATGTGGTAAAATTTTCATTAAATTACAAGGTGATAGATATTTTATATTACATAAGAAATAAAATTTTTTATAGTCATGTATATGCATGTAAAACTACACATAAAACATAGAATATCTTATAAGTAACACATCTTGGCTTATATAATCTTATTAGAACTAAGTTTGGTATATTAATAGTTGAATATTAATAATTTAAAATGGGTGAAGAAGAAAGTATTAATCAAATGTTCCATAAATTTACTAGTTTTTAAATAGTATGAGTTAATTAGGAGAAACTATGAAAAATCCCATTATAATTGAAAGAGTGGTTTTAAAACTTCTTAAGAAATGGCATTCTAAAAAGGTTGTAATTAATCAAAGTAGAAATTTTAAGAAATGTAAACTTGATGAGATTATCAGATATTTGTTAAAATATGAGTTGGATCTTAAAAATATTTTTTAAGAAGATAATATAAAGAAATAATTAATTTCTTTTAAGTCAAATTTTTTTACTTACTCGTATAATTCTTAATTATAGAATAGTGGAAATAATGATAATATTCATGTTACAAAAGGAGGACATAGAAGAAAGAAAAGATATTATATAATATTTCAAAAAGACTATCCCAAACTTAATTTCAAGTAGAATAGAAAAGATACTATTATTTCAAATGAAGCTCAAGATATTACTTGTTATGAGTATATAAAAAGGGGGGAACATCAAGATTGATTTCCTAAGATTAAATAAGGAAAAAAATAAGAGGAATCAATTCACAAAAAATAATAAATAATTTGCAGCCAAATAGAGTTTCATTTAGGATTCAAGCTCTAGTGAATAATATAGTTCCAAAAATGATGTGTAAAACCTATGATTAATGGTATCGTCCAATCAAGTAAGTGAATACATTTATTAGTTTTCTTCTAAATATAATCCTTAAAAAACCACTATAGAGGAACCGTTTAAAGTGGTTTAAATACTTTATCATAAAGTTGGAAAGATCATTCGTCTATATAAGGTCCTTAAGAGTAAACATAAGGTTGTTCTTAAACAAAATGGAAAACTAAATAAATCTATCCAGGAAGACTAAAAAACTGCACATACAGATTTGAAATCTTCTCAAGGAAATATAAAAACAAAAATCGATAAAAATTAAAAGTAAAATATATAAATTTATTTCATCTCAAAATTATATGAAGTTGAAGTAAATAATTTTGATACTATTCTTGAAGAAAATGAGCAGCTTAGAAATGAAGTTGAAAGGTTAAAATTTGATGTGTATATATATGTTCAAAGAAGGGAACGTTATGATAAGATGGTAAGAATGAGAAAATTTAATAAATAAAAAATGGTATTAGTTATGATAATAATTTACCCAAAATTTATAATACTTTATTTTTAAATAGTTCTAATGGAAGTACATCTGATGCCATATGTTTTAGATGTTAAATGAAAGGTCATTATACAAACGGGTGATCCATAAGATTTACACAATCTATTAGACATACTAGGAATTTGTTTTTTTAATCTATATATTCTATATTACCTATAAATCAGGTTTTGAAATCATTTTGGGTTCCCAAAAACTCATATAATAATCCCATAGGACTCTAATTTTCATGGGTAACAAAATTTTCTTAAATCTATTTTTTTTAAATGCATCTTGAAAGCATAAAAAAGAATGTTTTTTATATTTATAGTGGATGGGTATGACATATTACAGGTGATATATCAAATTTATTATCATTTAATAAATTTGATGGAGGTAATTTTA
Source organism: Viscum album (assembly GCA_963277665.1). Lineage (NCBI taxonomy): Eukaryota > Viridiplantae > Streptophyta > Magnoliopsida > Santalales > Viscaceae > Viscum > Viscum album. Next base: position 227,416,641 of record OY728129.1, on the reverse strand, counting down.
CATTTGGTGATAACTCAAAATGAAAAGTTAAAGGTTTCAGTGAGGTTAGAAATTAAAATTCTATTACTATTTCTAAAGTTATATACATTGATGGATTGAATCATACTTTAATAAGAATATAATAATTATGTGATGATGTAATTCATGTTAAATTACAAAAATATATGTGAATTGTATTTTAAGATAAATTTATCTTGTTCTTTGCAAATAAAAAAGATGATATTTGTACTATTAATTTTCTTTAATTAAATAATAAAAATGTTAAATTTTTATATATTGTTCAATATGCTAATTTATTATTGAATAAGAGACTTAGACATTATAGTTTTAGGTTAATGTATAAATTTTTCAAAAATTAAACACTTCTATAGTTACCCAAATTTAAAGATGACATCAAACATGTATGTAACTCATGTATGAAAGGTAAAAAAAATATAAAAGGATATTTAGATATATTAGTGATATAATCATCATAAGGCCTTTTAATATTATCCATTAAATTTTTTAGACCTATAAAAACTACTAGTTTGGGTGGTAAGAGATATTTTTTTGTTATTATTGATGATTTTATCAGATACAAATGGGTTTATTTTCTTTCACTTAAATATGAAACTTTATCTAAGTTTATCACTTTTGGTAAATTGGTGCTAAATGAGAAAGGAAAATTAATTATATCAATCATAAGTAATCATAGTGGTTAATTAAATAATATAGAACTTATCTATGTTTTTAAAGAAAATAGGATTTTTCATAACTTTTCATCTCCTAGAACACCATAATAAAATGGTGTAGTATAAAGAAAAAATAGAACAATTCAAGAAATGGATAGTACCATGTTAAATGATTTTAATCTACCTAATTTTATTATATTTTTTTGAATATGTCTTGTTATGTTACCAATATAATTATCTTAATAAATGTTTTAAAAAATACATCTTACGATCTTTGGAAGGGGAGAAAACCTAAAATTGGCTATTTTATAGTCATTGGGTATAGTTTTTTTTATTTTTAAAACTAAGAAAAACTTGGATTAATTTGATACAAAATACAATAAAGGTACTTTCTTAGGATATTCAAATAAAAGCAATGTATACAAATTTTACTATAAAATAATCATTATTGTGGAAGAATTAAATCATGATAAGTTTGATGAAAATACTTTGAATAAAAGGGATGGTGATATCGATCAACTTAAGGATGAATTTATAGATTTTAATTTTGATAAGGAAGAACCACAAGATTAAAATTCACATATTGAGGGGGGGATATTTCTTCCCAATATTAACCTATTTAAGAAAGATCAAGGAAGACACCTAGAGATAATCCCACAGATAATACGATTGGATATATTGAGTCAAATGTTAAAACAAGAAAATCTACTATGAATATTTATTCTTATCATGCTTTCATTTCTATATTTTTACCTAAGTATATTGATAAATATTTAAATTATTAAATTTGGATATTTTATATGAAAGAGGATTTAAATTATTTTACTTGGAATAATGTTTTGAATTTAGTCATTCCAATAAACTATTCTAATATTATTGGGATAAAATTGATATTTAGAAACAAACTTGATGAATATAGAAATATAGTTAAAATTAACAATATATTGGTTTCTCAAGGATATTCTAAAGAATAATGTATTTATTTTTAATAATATTGTTCATATTTTTCAATATTAGAATCAATTATACTATTACAATATTATGATCCTTTTAATAGATTTAAATTATTCCAAATGGATGTTTAAAGTTATTTTCTAAATGGTTATATTTATGAAGAATTATATGTTAGATATCCCCCTGGTTTTAAAAATTAAAAACATTATAATTTTTTTTTGAAATTATATAAGGATTTATATGATTTTAAACATGCTCTTAAATCTTAGTATAGAAGGTTTTCTATTTTTCTTTTGAAAAACAGATTTGTGAAAGGAAAGGTTGATCCCTCTTTATTCATTAAGAAAAGTTATAATGATATTTTTATTGTGAAACTTTATATTTATGACATTATTTTTGGATATCATGTGAAAATATTTATAATGATTTTTTAGAATTAATGTCTTCTAAACATGATATGAGTATGATGGGAGTATGGAAATTATTTTTTGATTTTAAAATTTCTCAAATAAATGATAGTATTTTTCTAAATCAATCCAAGTATGCTAAAGATATAATTAATATATTTTGTTTAGACTCTTTTAGAAGTGATATTACTGCCATGAATACTACTTGTAAATTGGATTTAGATAAATTTGTAAAATCCGTTGATGTTAAATCTTATAGAGGCATTATTGGATGTTTTAAATACTAAAATATTTCAAGGATAGACTTAATATTTTTAGTTTTTATGTATGATAGATTTCAAAGAGACCCTAATGAATGTAAAATAAATTCTATTAAGAGGGTAATTAGATATATTAAAGGTTATTTAAATCTTATTTTATTTTATCTTGCTAAAACATCATTTGATTTTATAAGTTATTCAAATTCCAATTTTAGTGAATAAAAGATAGATAGAAAAAGTTCTTTAGGTTTGTGTCATTTAATTATTAATTTTTTAGTTTCCTGAGGTTTAAAAAAATGAAATCTTGTTTCTCTTTCTACTTCTAAACCTAAATACATAGTTGTTTTATATTGTTGTGCTCAGTCATTATAGATTAATCAAACACTATCTAATTTTGGTTTTGATTTTTGTGATATTACTATATTATTTGACAATAATTAATTTATTTATTTAGAGAATATATTTTTGTCCTATATGAATTTGAAATATATTGGGAAATATCTTCGAGGCTCGGAATTGTGAAAGCGCATCATTTCGAGACACGGTGTGCCCAAAATTAAAATTATAAAAATATTAAATATATTTTATATCACACAGGAATGGTTTATTAAATAAAAGGGGTTATATTCTAAAAGGATTCTCAAATAAAAAATCTAAGACCATGGTTGAATTAAGAATGTGTGTCTTACCCTAGGTGAAACCTAAAATGGTCCGACATGGGACATTCAGATAAAGTGACACTTGGAGGTATGTTTAGTGGATTAATTAAATAATTCATTTAATTAATTCATTAAATGACCTAAAAAGAAATTATATATAAATATAATTTCATGGATTATTTATTTGGTTATCCACATAACCGTATTATATTTGATAGGAGATTTCTTCCACCCTCCATTAGTGAATCGATTTTCGATGACAATGAGTCTCTAGATCAAGCCGAATTGATGCGCAGTGAACTCAACGACATCTCTCCTTCATTAAAGAGAGTGTTCTTCATCGATGAATGATATAAATTGAAGTAGAACTCATCAATTGGGGTTTTTTATCTCTATTAAACTATTTAAGCATGAATTATTAATCTACTTATTGATCTGCAATTCTTGAAACCTTCACATGGGAACTATCCAATTAAATTGATGATTTAATTTGTTTAATCCCTAATGTGACATGATTTATCACCTTGAATATCCCAATACGTGTTCACTGGTCAATAACACATGGAAAATTATTATTACACCTTCATTTTTGTGTTTTTCCCCTACCATTCTTTATGATCTTTGTTATAGGCATACAGGGCTGTGGTTTGATATTGCTGGGTGGGAACAAGCTCGATCGGACCCCTGAATTCAGGGTGGATTCATCTGAAATGAATAGTTTGATTAATTTGGAGTAAATTAATGTAGATTGTGTGATTCAATTGATTATAAAATGGATTAAGTAATATGGTATAGTAGTAGGAGGTCCCACGGATGACAGCAGTACGCTCATGCTTCGAGAAATGATCCAAATTCCATTTTCTAGAAAACAGATGGCCGAAAATAATGGTTAGAGGAGATTTCCATCATTTTAGGGTGATCAATAGGTGAGATAATTAGTAGAGGATATAGATCTTGAAATCCAAATAAGATTTTGGATTTTTATAAAAAACCCAACTATATACAATGTAGTCTGAAGAACACATAGTGTGTAGGGCCCTAGCTAGGATGGATAAGGTTTCCAGATGATTTAAATATCACATAGAATTTGGGGACCCCACATACCATGTGACCCAGTGCTGGTGACCTAATGTATAATTTGGGAGCACACAGACAAGGGCATGGCCAAACCCACAGTAAAGTACATGGACACATCCAGAGTACATGTCTAGGTACACATACATGGCTAGGAGCATGGGAAGGACCCTAAGTGGCGGAGGTACACCATTTAGTTCATTTACATGTCATGTAAGGATACATTGGAAGTAATTCATGTATTGTAAGATAAGCTAAAAGTAATTATGGAATAACCACACATTGTGTGGCCCCCCTTACATGTCGTATAATCATACATCCTTTTGAGGAAACTTTTACTTCTCACATATTCTTAATTTGGACTTAGATTTTAGCATGCAAGTATCCTATCCTAATTATTTCCATGTAAAATGTGATTGCAGCCTTCATAGTGGACTTTTGGATATGATTCAAGATATTCTAGTAATGAATCTTCTTTAAGCTATGCTCTATGATGGCAGTGATTGGGCATGATCACCAGAAAAATCAGTGTGGAACCATCATACTGGGAGAGGCATGGGACTTCTATCTATTATTAGAGTGGAACCCTCCTACTGGGTAGGGCATGGGACCTTTACCGATTACTATAGTGTAACCCTATTTCTAGGTATGGTATGGGTCCTCTACAAATTAATATAGTGGAACCCTCTTATTTGGATAGGGCATGGGGTCCTCTATTGACTATTGAGTGGCACCCACTTGTGGATTCATGGCATGGGTCCTTTAACATTAGAGTGGTAAGCTCTTACCGAAACATGGCATGGATCTTTTAAATATCTACTGAGTGTCACCCTTCTGTGGAGTAAAGGCATGAGTCCTATATCTATTAAGTGTAAGCCTCTTGTTTTACCAGGGTATGGGTCTTCTACAACAATATTATGTCCCCTCGACTGTGTGTCATAATGGTAAGGTGTGGATTGACTTGGATGTTTCTTCAGTTAGATGCACGAGATGATGGGAATAATTGGTTAACCTTGGTAAGTGTTGGCACTCTTTTCCCGGGTTGTGTTTTGAGATGGAGATCACCTTTCTATATCAATTTGGATTCTTTTTTTGTGCATATATATATATATATCAGTATCTATATTGTTTGATTTTTTACTCTCTTGCAATGGGTTTAGTTGTCTATTCATGTCATGTCTCTTACTACACCCCCTTTGGCTTTCAGGGTGTCCTACTAGGTATGTATAAACTCACAATTACATGGGAGTTTCCACACATTTCATGTCTTATGAAGATAATGGACAGGTCGACGGTGATTATAGAGGATCATAAGGATACCCTAGTGTACTTGACCATGTACGCTGGTCGGGGATTGGAGATTCAAAGTCAAGATCTCTCAACACTTTACTTTTCTAGTTTGTTTAGGTTGAGACGTCTTTATGGTTGGGTGCGTGATTTTTACATTTTTACCTTTTAGATTATATTATTGTACTGTTGTACTCCCTAGAGGTTTTACATGAATGGTTATTATCTAGATGTTACATTTTTTATTTTTCATATTCACTTCTACATGGAGATGGTTGGGTGTGTAAATATAGGTACAATAGGAAAAGACATCCCATATTATTCATACCTTTTAGAAATTGCTGCTATCCCCTGGCCTATAAAGGCAGGATGGGGTAGTTGCGACTTGATCCCCATAGGGTCGAGTCATAATAGATTGGTATTATATGTGGCACATTACTTGGGATAGTATTGGGAGGTGTCCCCTTGTAAGGATTTGGTTGGGATTTAGGGAAACAATGTCAAAGTTTCTCGAGTGAGACTTTTAGGTTGGGGAACCCAGTGTTGGTGCGGTGGTCGACATATACATACACCAGAACTCTAACTACCTATTTGTCAACTTGGTATACTGAGACATTGGTTATAAGAAACATTGGTACATGCATCATAGAGGATTGAGTCCTTTGACTTCCCTTTTTGCATAAACTCCCCATATATATTCTCATTTTATTGGGGTAAGTTTTGATCAATTTTGAGATTCCTCCACAAAGATAGCTATCCAGGTTCCCAATTCCGAATCACAATGAAGATTCAATGAGTAATGAGGGCTCAGTTCATGGTCCATCACGCAAGATCCTTCCACCATGTAGATAACTAGAAACACCCTCACCTATCAAGCAATAGTTAGTATCAAAAGAGTACATTGAGGACGAATGTAGTCTTAGAACACTCTATAAGTTCCAACACCAAGGGCCTCTATGGTTTCATGATGAAAGAAATCCCTTGGAATTATAGGATTGTCTTGAGTCGATGATCTATGTTTTTAGACTTGTGTGAATCCCGACCAATTAGATTTATGCACTCTTAACCATTAATATTCATATATAAGTAGTTAGTTTTAGTGGTACCAATTGATGCTACACCTATTTTGAGTAAAAATTTTAGGTTATGAAGATAGAGATCACCTAGGTTTCGTGTTGATCTAGAATCCCTTCTTAGGTGGTTGAGGTCAGGCCCGATCCTATGGTTTGGATATCCCGCTCGGATATGACCCCTTTTGATGGTGGTCCTCACGGTGATACCTCTCCAGGATGTCATTGGGTGTTGGTAAAGATCTATGGTGGATATTTTTAGCATGGATTAATACATTCAAGGAAGAAGGAAACTTTCTCCACTGAGATGCATCCTTGTGTTGTGATTTAAAGCTGTGAGGGCGAGTCAGTGTTGCCAAAAGTGGATAATGTCAAAGTGTGGTAGAAAATTCACTTTGACTTGCATGCACAGGTAAGGTTGGTGATATGGGGTGTCAGAGCAGGTCCTGGTTGAGGAGATAAGGAAGGAAAGAGAAAGTATCAAATCATAGTAAAAGGGGATTCTAGCTTTGAGGCTTGAGTGTCGTTTGGCGTATGACCTATGCCTTCACTACCCCAACAATAGTTTTTAGTACAGAGTTGAAATCCACATTTCCCTATACATATTCCTTGTTTGAGACCTAGAGATAGAAGTGGATTCCCTTTTTATTCAACCCTTGTGTCAGAGGATTGTGTAAATAGGATTAGTGATCACACATTTCTATCAATGGGGAAACCTTACTCTATGAGGAGAGAGAGCCTCACACAAAATATTTCCATAGAGATAGTGAGACCCTATGATGTTTTCCTCACTATGTATAGTCATTGAACATCCATCCTTAGATGATTTCAACTAGTGAGTATGATAGTGATTTTAGGTTGTGGGATAGAGTTTTCCACCGTGATGAGGAGTGATCCCTAAGGGGAGTAGGTTGAGCTCATTTGTAAGAGGTTACAACCAATTTATTAGTTGTCAAATATTACCATTGGAGTAGTGGATTTTAGGATCTCTCAGATCCCTCTAACAATGGTGGGGTATGATGATGTGCTGGGTTTACCTCCCCACCATGAAATGGACCTCTATATATAATTACACTGGGGATGACCCAATGTTTTTAATAGCACATAAGATAACCCCATGGGGATGAAATAGCTATTGGCGTAGTTAGAGGATCTATAGAGGTGGGGATTTACAATATCATGTGTGTTCACCTAGGTGGCCCTATGTTTTTTTCCTGGGAGGCGGATGTGAGCTTGAGGTGAAGTGGGGATTGACATCACTCGAACCAAGTGACTATTAGATAGAAGTATACACCCACAAGAATAGTTAACTTCTTCAACCATTGGATTGGGGTGAAGTAGTTCTTTGAGTTTACCTTAGGATGGGTTATCATCAAATCTTGGTTTGAGAGGAGGCTGTATGAAGTGTGGATTCCTAGATCCTATATCATTGTGTTGAGTTTATGTTGATACCCTTTGGCATGTTTGATTCATAGTGGTGTTGAGAGACTTGTGAACCGAGTCCTTTAAACATTAATGAATTGGTTCATATCAGTATTCTTCATTGGTACCCTCATGTACTTAGCATATAAGTAGGAGCATGTGAGATACTTGAGGATGGACTCTAGACACGCTCTGATAGTTCCAATATCACAGGGAACTATTTTAGAGCTAGTTCTAGATTTAAGAGGTTTGTGGCAGTCTTATCTAGGATTTCAACCCGTTTGACCACCCTAACATGGAAAGGGAGGTCGTTTACCTGGACTAAGTAGTGAGAGAGATCCTTCTAAGTGTTTAGGCAAAGGTTGATGAATGCTCCTATTTTGATGTTTTTAGAGGAGGGTGTAGGGTACATAGTATATTGTGATGCATCTAGAGATGGGATCAGTTGTGAGTTGATGCAGATATAGGTAGTTATTGCATATAGATCAAGGTAGTTGATACCCCATGATTGGAACTACATGAATCATGACATAGAGTTGGTAGTGGTATTATTCTCTCTAAGGATATGAAGGAACTATCCTCTGGGAGTGTGATTTGTTGTTGAATTAGACCATCAGAGTCTTAGGTATGTCTTCACATAGAGATACACAAATATGAGGCAGATTTAGTAGTTGGGGTTTCTAAAGGACTATGAATATAAGATACTATATACTCTTGGGAAGGGCGTAAGATCCCGACCTTTTCTAGAGTCATCTCGAGCACATCTTCAGCTACTTTTGAAACTTTTATGTACCTTTAACTTGGATTAGTGGATTGGGGTGAATTTTGGTGAACATTTACAGAAAACTAAAGGACATTGGGATGTGCATGATTTGAACATGGTTTGAAAAACTGTGTGATAAAACTATGAAAATCATGCACAATTGGACAGAGGATTCCACATGGTTGGCACACAGTTTTCCTAACTGTGTGACCAAACCATGCCAACTATGTAGAAGTGGGCAATGGAGTCCACACAGTTGGTGCACGGTTTTCCTAACTGTGTGGCTCTTCCCAGGAAACCGTGAGCACAATTTTTAATATCCAAAAATCTCTTTTAAAACCACCCAAACCCCCTGAGACTCCCATTTTTCAACCTTGGCTTAGGCTTTACAGATTCTTGGTGTTCTCAAAGCCTTCTAGAGGGATTCCAAGGTGATTTGAACACCATTATTCTATATTCGAAGCCAATATTGAAGATCATATCTCTTCCCAAAAAGTGGACTTCATCCCATTTCTTCTCTAGTTATTTGTTCTATCTTTCCATGAACTTTTCATGGAGGATATACACCATTTCCTTGGATATAAACCTTTGAGTTAAAATCTAGATATAGGATTGTAGATATAGATCTATATTTTCAAGATCTTGATGCCTTGAATCTTAATTTTGGTTTTAAGGATTTAGATTAGGATATTTCTCGACGACGTTGTGCCACTTTGATTTTAGGGATTTCTATTGGGCTAAATTATATCATTAAACTGAAGTAGGTGGTCATTGAACTCCCAGAGTTATGATTTATGATATATGTATGAGTTTATGATTTTTCTAGGTTTCCCTTGATAAATTATTTCCTAAATTAGAGTAATTAGGAAAGTTGAATTGATGTGTTTTTACCTTAGCGATTTATTGATAATTGAATCATGGAACAAATGAATGGGGGTTTCCAAATTGATTGATATTTTAGAGGTTTAATTATGGGTTGTGATCTTGTTTTTGAGTTATTTAATTGATTGTATTTATATAATTAATTTGGATAATTAATTATGAAATGATGTTTAGATTTAAAGATAATTAATTGTGAGAATTAATTATGACTTGATGGGTTTTGAAATGGATAATTAATTATGAAGAATTAATTATGGAATGAGAAAGGTATTGATTGATTAATCAATTAATGGGTTATGTTCTTAGTTACTTTTTGAATTAACTAATGGAATTTCAAATGTTCAACTAATCATTGGATTAGTAAATGATTAATGTGGAAAAAATTTATGAATTAAAGAATAATTAAATGGTTCAGATTTTGTGGTGCTATGTATGAAATCCTAGAACAATGTAGAAGTAGGGACTTGGACATGACGTTCCTCCCCAATAGTTATCTAATCAATTAGATGTAAGGGTGTTAAGAATGATGACCTACACTGAAAGGGAATTGGAGTGATAGGCATGACATCCTACATTTAATGAGATTTGGAGTGCTGGGTATGACGTCCTACATTCAACGATATTTGGGGTGCTAGGCATAACATCCTGCACCAAATGATTAATGATAATAATGAATGATGTTTCAACTGAGATTTGGGGTCCTAGGCATGATGACGTACACCAAATGAATGATAATAATGAATGATGATTAAATTGGGAAACATGGATTGAATTGGTCTAATGTGATGATTAATTATTACATGACAATGTGATAACTATTTAATTTATGCATTGTATTTATTGATTCATATAACTCTATGCACTATGTTTTGACTAGAATTGTTTTAGACACCATTGGTGGTGGCCTACTGAGTTTTAATCACACCCTATATGGGCCGCCTGATCGGCACCCGAGCAGAATTTGTTATTGTAGGACAGAATAAGGGAAAGACCCTGTGATAGGTTGCAGTTTGGGATTGAAGCATGGGAGAGGGAACCAGATGCAGTTAGGGACCCTTTTTAGAGTCGTTGTTTCTTTAGTTTGATTTTCATTGTAGACACTTGGAACTTGAATTTTCATAGAATGTTTTACCTTTCAGTTGAGTGTTGTATTTTCTAGTTTGACTATCATATGTCATGGTATCGTTTTAGTTATTTATACAATTTAATACTTGGTTATTGGTATTTGCTTCCACTAGTGTTTTATTCTGATAGTAGAGGGTATAGTCTCCCCAAAAATGACTTACCATACCCTTGCTGCTAGTCGACACCCTCTGGAATACATGGAGGTATTCTTGAGGGCATGTGGCCAACTGGATCGGGGCACCGTTCAGTGGTTCCCAGGTCAGGACATCACAAAGTGGTATTAGAGGAGTTTTCTTTTCTTTGTTCTTATTTTGTCTTACTATTTTGGGAAAAGGTAGACAGGAGACTTGGAAGAGTTGAGGCGTGGCAATGAGCTCATGCATGGGAGTTGAAAACCTATGTACGGTGGAAAATCTGAGTACTTAGGGAGGGATTGTTGTGATTATTGGTGTTGTTATAGTTTTATATTATTTCACCTTATGTGATGCACTTGTCGTGTGATGTGATATTTGTTTTGGAAATTGTTGAATTTTGATTCATGTTCTAAAGAGGTATGATAGTTGGGTTTGCATTCATCATTCTAGGAACTCAGGGTTGCTGTGACATGCATTATTCTTGGCACTCATGAGATTATGGGTTATGGATAAGTTGTTGAACTTGAACTATATTTCCTTATTGTGAGAGTGAAATAATGATGAAAAATAAATGAGTGTCTAATGGGAACCTTGAATGATGAAATGGTAATTATTAATTAATTAATGGTTTAATTAATTAATTTGACATAATGTGATTTATTAATGGTTGATTAATTAATGAAAATGAATGTACCCTTGTTAACCAAGACCTAAGAGTAGAATGGTTAAAGGTAGTGATAAGGTCTCAGTGTTGATAGTGTGGCGAGAAAAGGGAGGAAATGATATGTTGAAACTTTTTGTGTGAGTTTCACCTCTTATGTAAATGTTATAAAGTTGTGTTATGAGACACGAGACATGTATTTTTCCCTGTATAGTTATGCCTCCCTAACACTTGTGGAGGGAGAGAGGTGTATCCTAGAATGAACTTCCAGATAGGGAGCTTGAGGCACCATTGGTGCAAGTTGAGGAAGAAAGGGAACAATTTTGAGAGAACTTTGTTTATTTCATGTAGTTTATGGAGAGAGACCCATGGAAAGTTTAGAAAAACATGTCTGAGTTGACAAGGGAGTTTCGACTATAGCACCCTCTTACTTTTACTGGAGAGGGTGGGCCTGAGGGAGATACATCTTTGATTGAATCCATATGGACAATACTTGACCATTTGCAGACTCTAGCTAAGAGGAGGGTCAAGATGGCTGCTTATATGCTACAGGGTTCTGTGAACCTCTAGTTGGACTTTTAGGTATGATCTAGATAGAATGATAAGATGTTATGGAAGGAATTTCTAGAGAAGTTCTTAGATCACTTCTACCCAGACATGTAGAGAAAAGAGAAGTCTATGGATTTTATGAATCTGACATAAGGGAGCATGTCCATAATGGAGTAAGATGAATGTTTCACAGATTTATAGTGTTTTTCTCCATCTTTGGTGGTAGATGAGGCTTCTTCGATAAAATGATTTCAAGATATTCTTAAGTATGAAATTAAGTCCGAGGTGAATATATTTAGGTTGAAGAAATTTTTAGAAGTGGTCAATCAGGCTCTCATTTTAGAGGGGAACTTGAAGGAGGATTCCAGTACTGGATTGGTAAATGGATGATCTAGGAGTATGCCTTCCGAGATCAGGAAGTGTCACCATGAGAATATTAGTCCTGACAATGGAAATCAAGGTGGACAGTCAGGAGGAACGGTTACACGAGATCTTTCTCATGTGCTTTTACACCAGTGCGGTAGGCAGGGACACTATCGTACACATTTTCCTCAACCACTATTGGTGTGTCGGTTTTGTGGAAAGATGGGACATCTATAGAGGTTATGAATAAATTAGCAGCAGGCTGGTGCTGAGGGATCAGCTTCTTAGAGTCAGAGGGTGGGGAGGGGGTCTTCTACACCATATTGGTCTGGCAACTAGAGTTCTACTGGCAGAGGTGGTAGAGGAACTGGGTGTGGTGATTTAGGGTATGATCAGCCATACCAGTAGAGTGGTGCTACTCAGGAGAGTTAGACAACACCAAAAGTAAGAGGGGCAGGATAGTTACATGCAATGCAACCTACACTCATAGAGAGCGAGGCTCGTCCATCGATAGTGAGAGGTACTATTCTAGTTGCTTCTACTTTAACTACTACCTTGTATGATATTGGTGCCTTTGATTCCTTTATATCTAAAAATCATGTTAATGGCTTGAGCCTATAAGTGGAGTCTGTAAGTGGAATAATAAATATTGATACACCATTGGGAACATGGTCTAGGGATATCTGTTTATACAAGGGATGTTCTCTAGAGATCAGAGAGTATTATTTTATTTTGGATATCTATGTCCATGATATAACAGGCTACAATTTGATTATGGGTATGGACTGGATAGTCACATATCGAGCCTACATAGATTGTTATTACAGGAGAGTGGCCTTTATGTATCCTAAGGGTGACCAATATGTCTATCGTGGAGAATGGGATATCCATACAGGTAGAGCTAGGCCAATTACTCAAAAACTGGGAGAGATCAATGTCTAAGTTGCTAGTATTTTGTTGGATGATGGTAGTTGTAGGAAATATTTCCTTCCACCAATAGTATAACTATTTCAGGATGTCTTTCCTGAAGACTTTTAAAGGTTTCCACCTGATAGAGATGTGGAATTCACTATTGATCTCATGTTGTAGGCTGGGTCTGTATCTATTCCACCTTACTGAATGTCAATGAATAAGCTTCAAGAGATCAAAACATTGTTGTAAGAGTTAGAGAATAAAGGGTTTATCTTTCCAATTATATCACCTTGTGGATCCCTTGTTTTGTTTGTAAATAAGGCTGATGGGAGTTTACGCTTGTGTTTTGATTACTGAAAGGTGAATAAAATGATTGTGAGGAACTGATATCCTTTTCTGCATATCAATGATCTGTTTGAACAGATGAAGGGGGATAGTGTGTTCTCAAAGATTGATCTGATATTAGGGTATCATCAGGTGAGAGTTTGGACTTCTGATATACCAAGAACTGCTTTTAGAAGTAGGTACGACCTTTATGAGTTGTTTGTAATTCCATTTGGGTTAAAAAATTATATAGTAGTGTTTATGGCCTTGATGAATAAAATCTTTCTTCCGTACTTAGATCAGTTTGTGGTGGTGTTTGTGGATGACATCTTAGTGTTCTCTAAGACTCATGAAGATCATGCCTAACATCTTGACATTGTCCTCGGTACACTGAGGGAGCATCAATTATATGCCAAGTTATTTTAATGTCAGTTTTGGATTGACATGCTACACATTTTAGGGCACATCATCTCAGAAGAGGGAGTGGCTGTTGACCTAGAGAAAGTGCAGGAGGTTATTTCTTGGGAGCACCCTATGAATTTTTTTAATATTCAAAGAGTTTTGGGATTAGCTGGTTATTAAGGAGGTTTATCCATGAATTTTCCCAAATGGCATCACCACTTTCTGGTTTGACTAAGAAGGGTCTAAATTTAATTTTTACAGGATCATGATATAATGCTTTCCAAGATTTGAAGAATCATTTGACATCAACACCAATTTTGGTGTTACCTGAGTCAGGTTAGGAGTACACAGTGTATTGTGATGCTTCTGGGGTCGGACTCAGAGTTGTGTTGATGCAAGGGGATAGAGTCATTGATTAGGGGTCTTGGTGGTTGAGGAAACATGAACAGAATTAACCTATGCATGACCTCGTTTTAGAAGTGGTGGTTTATGCTCTTAAGTATTGGAGAGACTATCTTTTTGGTGAAAAGTTTATAGTTTTCACGGATCATAAAATCTTGAAGTATATCTTTTCGCAGCACTACATGAATATTTAATAGAAAATATGGGTATATTATATGAATTCCTTTGATTTTGAATTGGGATATACACCCACGAAAGGGAATATTGTGGCTAATGCCCTGAGCAAAAAAACTCAGACTCAGTTGGTACATGAGTCGAGTGCAGAGTGTAAGATGATGACCTTGTTGTAGGAAATGCATGCGGTGGTTTAGGAGAGTCAGTAGAGGATGACTATGGTTTCTATAGTAGTGGAGTATACACTCTTTAGATAGATCAAGGATAGGAAGTATGAGGATCTAGAGTGTTTATCCTTGAGTGAAAGCCTTGAAGGTGGGGAGATACCTTATGACTGGAAAATAGATGAGGATGAGATCATCTATGTGAAAAATTAGGTTGTTGTCTCTACAAGTATTCAAGAGGAGCTCATGAAATAATTTAATTCTTCAAGGTGGGTGGTACATCCTGGGGTGAAAAAATGTACCATGAACTTCGAAGAATGTTTTGGTGGTCAGGTATGAAAAAGGATATAGTAGGGTTCGTAACAAGATGTTTCACCTGTTAGAAGATGAAGGCAGAGCTTCAATGACCTGGAGGCCTATTGCAACCGTTACCTATTCCAGAATGGAAGTGGGATAACGTGACTATGGATTTTGTGGTGGGACATTCAATGAATCTTAAGAAGAATAATTCTATTTGGGTGGTTTTGGATCGTCTAAAGATGGTAGCTCACTTCTTTCCTATAAAATAAACCTTTATAGTAGAGTAGTTGGGAGAACTATACATGAGAGAGATAGTTCATTAGTATGCAGTTCCATGGACTATAGTTTCAGATCGCAATTTGTGTTATACTTCATGCTTCTAGAAAAATTTACAGAAGGTTCTTGATACACATGTTCTCTTAAGTAGGACCTTCCACCCACTGACAGATGGGAAGTTGGAGCATACCATACAAGTGTTAGAGGATATACTGCGAGCATGTGTCTTTGACATTGGTGGTTCTTGGGAAAAGCACTTGGCTTTAGTGGATTTTTCCTATAACAACAGTTACCAGGAAACTATATAGATGGAACCATACGAGGTACTTTATGGTAGACCTTGAAGATCACTGCTATGTTGGTTTGTGGTAGGTGAGTTAGAGATTTTGGGACGTAGTCTCATTCAGGAGACATCGAAGTAGGTGGAGTTGATTCTGAAATATATGGATATGGCTTAGAGTAGGCATAAGTCATATGCTAATAAACATAGATGACCCCTAGAGTTTACAGATGGTGATCATGTATTCCTTTGGGTGTTGCCTAGATTGGGTCACCACAGGATACAGAGGCAGGGTAAGTTAGTGACAAGGTTTGAGGGACCATATGAGGTGCTAGAGAGAATTGGGCTAGTGACATACCAATTAGCACTTACGTATAAATTTATCACTATGAATGATGTTTTCCATGTTTCACAACTATAGAGGTATCACCCGAACCCTTCTCATGTGATTTATGTGGAATAAGTTGATCTCGAGTTAGATGCATCCTTTGAGGAGCATCCAGTACATGTGATGGGTCATAGTGAGAAAGAGTTATGGGGACAGAACGTTTCGTCAGTTCATGTGTTATGGAAACATGGAAATGCTCAAGATGAAACTTGGGAATGGGAAGTAGACATGAGGCCTCAATGGACTAATATTTTGTCATGGAATCTTAGAGACGTTTGGGAGTGGAGCTCAAGGACGATCTATTATAAGGGGGGATTTTAAGATCTCGACCTTTTTTGGAGTCATCTCGAGCACATATTCAGGTACTTTTGAAACTTTTAAGTACCTTTAACATGGAGTAGTGGTTTGGCGTGAGTTTGGGTAAACTTTTAAGGAAAACTAAAGGATAATGGGATGTGCACGGTTTCTGCACGATTTGACAAACTTTGCGACCAAACTATGCCAAGAATGCACAATTGGACAGAGGAGTCTACACGGTTAGCGCATAGTTTGCCTAACAGTGCGACAAAACTGTGCCAACCATGAAAAAGTGGTTAGTGGAGTCTGCACGGTTGGCACACAGTTTTCCTAACCATCTGCCTCTACCTAGGAAACCATACAAAAAGTATTTAATATCTGAAAATCTCTTTTAAAACCACTCAAACCCACCAGGATTCCCATTTTTCTACCTTGGCTCAAGATTGACTTATTTTAGGTGTTACCAAAGCCTTCTGGATGGATTATAAGGTGATAAAAACACCGTTCTTCGAGATTGAAATCCTAGATTGAAGATATGATCTTTTCTCGGTAAGTGGATTTCATCCCATTGCTTCCTTAATTATTTCCTCTACCATTCCATGAATTTTCATGGAGGATCTAAACTATTTCCTTGGATCTAAATCATTGAGTTAAGATCTATATCTAGGATTGTAGATATAGATCTATATTTTCAAGATCTTGATGCGTTGAATCTTAATTTTTGTTTTATAGATTTATATTTAGATATTGTTCGACAACGTTGTGTCGCTCGGATTTTGGGGATTTCTATTGGGCTAAATTCTATCATTAAACAGAGGTAGGTGGTCTAAATCGAACTCTTATAGTTATGATTTATGATATGTGTACGAGTTTATGATTTTTCAAGGTTTTCCTTGATAAATTATTTCCTAAATTGGAGTAATTAGTAAAGTGGAATTGATGTGTGTTTACCTTGGTGATTTATTGATAATTGAATCATGAAACAAATGAATGGGAGGTTTACCAAATTTATTGATATTTTGGAGGTTTAATTATGGGATGTGATCCTGTCTTTGAGTTATTTAATTGATTGTATTAAGATAATTAGTTGGGGGCATTAATTATGAAATAATGTTTGGATTTAAAGATAATTAATTGTGAGAATTAATTATGACTTGATGGGTTTCGAAATGGATAATTAATTGTGAAGAATTAATTATGGAATGATATTGGCATTGATTGATTAATTAATTGATTAATTAATTAATGGTTTATGTGTTTATTTAATTGCTTAATTAACTAATGGCCTTTTAAATTTTGAACAAATCATTGTATTAGAAAATTATTAATGTGTAAAATTATTATTAATTAAATAATGATTAAACAGATGAGATTTTGTGGTGCTAGGTATGACATCCTAGACCAATGTAGAATTTGGGAATTATACATGGAATTCATCCCCAATAGTTATCTAAACGCCTAGATGTAATGGTGTTAGGAATGATGACCTACACCGAATGAGAATTAGAGTGCTAGGCATGACGACCTATATTTAACGAGATTTGGAGTGCTAGGAATGAACTCCTATATTCAACAAGAGTTTGGGTTCTAGGCATGATGTCCTACAAAAAATGATTAATGATAATAATGAATGATGTTTTAACTGAGATTTGGGGTGTTAGGCATGATGACATACACCAAATAAATTATAACAATAAATGATGATTGAATTGGGAAACATGGATTGAATCTTCCTAATGTGAAGATTATGTATTAAATGATAATGTGATAACTGTGTAATTTATGCATTTTATTTATTGATTCATATAACTATATGAACTATATTTTGACTGGACTCATTTAGACATTGTTGGTGGTGGCCTACTGAGTTATACTCACACCCAATTTGGCTCGCTTGATCGAAACCAGAGTAGACTTTGTTGTTACAGGTCAGGATAAGGGCAAGGCCCAGTGATATGTTGCAGTTTGGGATTTGAGAATGGGAGAGGGAGCCAGACATAGTTCATGAACCATTTTAGAGTCGTTGTTTCTTTACTTTGAGATTAATTATAGACACTTGGAACTTGAATTTTCATAGCATGTTTTACCTTTCAGTTGAGTATTTTATTTTCTGGTTTTACTGTCATATGTCATGGTATCGTTCTGGTTATTTATACACTTCTGTACTTGGTTATTTTTATTTCGTTCCACTAATGTTTTATTATGATAATAGAGGGTATAGTCTCCTCAAGACTGACTTACCAGACCCTAACTACAAGTCACCCTCTGGAGTATGGGGAGGTGCGCTTGAGGGCATGTGGCCAACCGGCTCAGGGCACCATTCAGTGGATCTTGGGTCCAGATGTCACAAAGGGTAACATGGTGGAAGATTCCCTTAGTAGAAATTCCTAGGCTCATTTTGTGTAGGAGGTGTCAGAGTAGTTGGCTTCCTTGTATATGATCCTAATTGAGTAGGAAGGTGAGAATTTTCTTCATTTAATGGTGTCTAGTCCTCCACTCCTCCATTGTGTGAGAGAGTCCCAACTAGAATACATAAACCATGGGGAATTATATGACCAGATATCCTTAGGATATTCACCAGATCTTTTTTCTAAAGTAGGGAATTATTTTATCCTTTTCTAGGGACGATCAGTGGTCCCAATCATGATGCAGGAGGAGGTGATGGGAGAGTTTTACACATCTCCTTTGGTTGAATGTATCAGTTTCAGAAAGATGTAAAATGACCTCTAATGGTAGTTTGTGTTGGCTATAATGAGTCATAGTATGGTCGAGTTTGTCTCTTGATGCCTCAAATGTCAGCAGGTAAAGGTTGAACACTAGGTTGTTGTAGGTTTTTCGAAACCTCCTAAGATCCTAGAGCAGATATGGTATGGAATATCCATGGACTTTGCGATAGGACTTCAATAGAATGTGAGATTCCATGATGACATCTGTGTGAATGTTTACTGACTTACTAAGTCGGTGCAATTCCTTTCTATCATAGAGTAGAGTTCGGTGGATATTTTGAGACAATTGTATGTATGGGAGATCATATTCCTTCATGGGGTAACCTCGACTATTGTCTCCAATTGTGATGTGTGGTTCATGCCACAGTTGTGGAGAGGCATGAAGGAGGAATTTGAGACCTAGGTGAGGATGGGTAAAACCTTTAATCCCTAGATATATGGGAAACCTGAGAATACCATCCTGTTTATAGAGGATGTGATGAGGTATTGTGTGTTAGAATTTGGTAGGAGATGGGAGGATCACTTACCATTATTAGAGTTTGTATACAATAATAGCTACCACAAAAATATTGGTATGGAACCTTTTTAGGCCCTGTACGGGATGCCCTATAGGTCACCTTCTGCTAAACTGAGATTATTGAGGCATCTTTATTTAGGATGGAGATGGTTCAAGTGATGATAGAGAAGGTCCGAGTGATCTATGAGCGGATGAGGACATCTCTGAGTAGATATAAATCTTATGATGATTTACTTCTTAGGCCCTTGGAGTTTGAGCATGGAGACCATGTTTTTCTGAGAGTCTCCCCAAGATGAGGATTAAGGAGATTAGAAGAGGGAGGCAAGATATCCAAGAGGTTTATTAGGCCATTTCATATCTTTTAGAGGGTTGATGAGGTTACTTACTACCTCTCCCCACCCCCATAGTTGGAGTGGGTGAACAATGTCTTCCATGTGTTGTAGTTGAGGAGATACATTCATGACCCCACACACGTTATTTACTGAGGCGAGACATACATCGAGGATAAAGTCACTTTAGTATAGCACCCGAGGGTGATCAAGGATCAACGAGAGAGGACCCTTCAAGGATAGACCATCCCCTTGGTTCATGTGTTGTGGCAGTACAAGAGAATATAAGAGAGCTCTAGGGAGTGGGAGATAGATGTAGGATCAGTATCCCAACCTTTTTGTTTAGTTATTTATTTACGAGGATAAAAATATTGAAGGGTAGAATAATATAGAGACCCTATTTTTTCCCTATGGGACTTTGAAATATATCTAGAAATATTGTTAGATCTAGGAGTAGAGACAACATTATATTCCTAAGCCTAGTGTGCCCAGAATTAATATTATAGAAATATTAAATATTTTTTGTATCATGCATGTACAATTTATTAAATAAAATGGGATATCATATACATGGAGTCTCATATTTAAAATAATAGGCTACAATTGAATAGGGAATGTGAGGTTTACCCAAGGTGAGACCTAAAATGGGTCATCACATGATGTTTGGATAAAGTGACCGTTGGAGGTACTTTTAGTGGTTAATTAAAGAATTAGTTTAATTGATTAATTAAATAAAATAAAATAATTATCTATAAATATAATGTTATATCAGATCTCCATAGTTATCCGCCTAAACCTAAGACCATTAAGAGTGTGTTTCTTTAACCCTTGATAGGAGAATTGGGTTCAGATTACAACAAGCCTTTAGATATAGGTTAATTGAGGTGCAACGGACACAACAAATTCTCTCATTCGTTGGTGATCGAGTTATTCATAGATGAATGATATAAATCAAGGTAGGAATCAACAATTTTGTTTTCAACCTCTTGAATATACTATTTAGTCACGTATTATCAATAAACTTATTAATCTATGATTCTTAAAACCTTCTCATGATCCCTATCAACTTAAATTAATGATTTAATTTTTTAAATCCCCAATGTGCCATTATTTATAATCCCATATATCCCAATATGTGTTTATTGTTCAAGAAAACTTGTCAACTGATTTTTTAATTTTTTTGTGCTTTCACCTACCATTATTCTCAATATTCACTATAGGCCTATAGGTCTTGGCATTTCCGAGCGGGATCGAGTTCGATCAGACCCCCAGATTTACAGCAAATTCACATGCAATATAGTTTGAAGAATAAAGGATGAATTTGGGTATATTGTGATATTAGAGTGATTATACCATGTATTAATAGATATATTATGGTAATATGAGGCACCAAAGATGATGACGATACATGCAAGCTTCGATTGATGATTCAAATTCCATTTTTTGGCCAACAGACGACCGAAAACGACAGTCGGAGGATTTTTACCACATTTTTAGGCAAGAAAAGGGTGAGATCCTTAAAATAGGATACAGATCTAGATTACTATATTATATTTAGGTTTTTTATAAAAAATATTACTACACACCGCGTAGTATAAAGAACACATGGCATGTAGGGCCCTGACGATGAGTGCTAGGGTTTTCCGGTGAGTTAAATATCACATGTCGTGTGGAGAACCCACACATCTTGTGACCCAGTGATGTAGAATCTACATGTTATTTAGGATTAAATGGACATGGTAATGTCTAGTCACATGGGTAGGTATATGGACATGACCAGGTTATATGCCCAGAGTACACAGTCAGACACACAACCACGACCAGGGTATACAGACATGGTCAAGAGCATGGGCATGACCCTGGGTAGCTGAGGCACACTATGTAGTCCCTTTACATGTAGTGTAGGGATACGTGGTTAGTGATACATGAATTAGTAGGGACATATCTAGGAATTTGGTCAAGATTACATGTCTTTTGGGTCCCCTTACATGCCATGTACCCCTACTTACTTTTTGAGGAAACTTCTAATTCTCGTATCTCTTTAATTTGGTCTTAGATTTTGGCCCGTGATTAGACTATACTGAGTATTTTTTCATATAGAATGTGATGGTATACTTTTTAATGGACTTTTGGATATTATGTGAGATATTTTAGTAAATATTCTTCATTAGGTAGGTTAAACTTGATGAAGGTAGTGATTGGGAATGATCAACCAAAACATTAGAGTGGCATCCTTCTTCTAGGAAGGGCATGAGTCATATATCTACAATCAGAGTGGAACCCTCATTCTAGGTAGGTATGATCCATATACTAATTACTATAGTTTCAACCTTCTATTGGGAAGGGCATGGGTCCTCTACTGATTACTAGAGTGACACCTTCCTGCTGGGATAGAGAATGGGTCCTCTATCAACTATTTAGTGGCACCCTCCTATGGAGTCGGGGCATGGGTCCTCGAATATGAGAGTGAAACCCTCTTTCTGAGATAGGGATTGCATCATATTACTATATACTGAGTTTAAAACTCCAATGGAGTAAGGGTATTGGTTCTCTATATATTGAGTGGAACCCTTCTATTGTATCATGGTATGGGTCCTTTACTTCAAGATTATGTCCCCTCGACTGTGCGTAATAGTAGTGAGGTGTGGCATGAATTGGATGTTTCTTTAGTCAGATGCATGAAATGTTATGCATCATTGATGTACCTTTGGAAATCATGGAACTATTTTCCTATGTTCGGATATGATATGATTATCCCCTTTATCTCTCATTTAGGCTTCTTTTATTGAGCATATATATATATATATATCCACATCCATGTTGTTGGATTTTATTACTCTCTTTCTATTGGTTAATCTTTCTATTCCCATCATGCCTCTTACTGCTCCCCCTTTAGATTTTGAGGAATCCTACTTGGTATATATATATATACTCACCCTTATATGGTCTTTTCTCGCATGTGTTGTGTCTTATGCATAAGAAGGATTGGTCGGTGTTGATTACATAGGAGCATAGGGATACCCTGGTGAATTTGACTGCGTACATGGGTCGGGGCTTGGAGATTTACAGTCAAGATCTCTTAGCACTAAATTTTCCAATTTTTTCAGGTTGGGACAAATTTCTTTTTGGGGATGTATTTTTTCCCCTTTTACATTTCATATTAAGTTTTTGTACTCTTTTACTCCCTATAGGTTTTACATGCATGGTTATTATCTATATATTACATCATTTTTTATTATTCCTATACACTTCTACATGGAGATGATTGCGTGCATAAATTCAGGTACACTAGGAAAATGAATCCCATTTATTTATGACTTTTGGTGATTTTCTTCATCCCTTATTAAATAGAGGGAGGCTTGGGGTATTTGTGTCTCAGGCCCTATATGTTCGGTTCATGAAAACCACCTTTTACAAAAAACCCTTATAATAATCTAGGACTAAGAAAATTGATGTTAAATTTTATTTTCTTGGGGATCATTTTCAATAAGGATATATAAATTTAGAATTTATTTATAAATAAAATTATCTTTATAATATCTTTATTAACCCCTAATACTTAGCTAAGTTATAGAAAATCAATTTTGAAATTTGTATGATGGGAATTTAAAATTTTATAGCCTGAATTTAAGGGGAATTTTAATGTGTTTATGTGCTTAAATTTTTATATTTACATGAAAAAATTAGTAATTTTCAATATTTTCTTTTAATTTACTATTTTATATACACGTTTTATTTTTTTATTATTTTTTTTGTACTTTATCTTAGATACTAGTTGATGTCTGCTTCTTTTCTAAACTTCCAATTTTCATAAATCATTATCTTATGAAGGGTTTATCATTGATTTTAAAAAATATATTTTTAATATAATAACTATATACAAATAAATGTTTTTAATATATAAGGATTTTTAGTGGTTCCTTGATACACATTTTGAAATATGAATGTTTAGGAAAGTTTTTTTATAAAATTTGTTTTGTAAAATACAATTTTTTTTTCATTTTTCAAGCATGTTTAAATTTATGGGAAGTTAATTTTTGACTATCAAACTAAGGGAGTGTAACAATATGTTAAAAAATAGTGGATAAGTACTATCACTTCAAATAGATAATTTTTTCTATTTGAACCTTATTTTTTTTCTAATTTCAAAATGGGGGAGATGTTTCGAAATTATAATTGGTTTTTTAATTATCAGAAAGAGAGAGTGTAAGAACCTAGACCTTAGTTGCCTAGAGCTGCTGCCTTATATTAAAACATTTTCATGATTAAAAGAAAGTTGTATCATAAAGGAATGAATAGTTTAGTAGTTTTGGAAAACAAGATACAAACATAAGATCAACATTACAACTTAAAATGAAATACATAATAAAAATTCCATTGGAATCATCTAAGACTCCTAGATTGTCCCTACAAGTCATTCATAATATTCATCTTCACAACCTAGGGAAAATAAAACATAATAAATAAGTGAGATAAGATGACCATTAAGGGTAAGAAATATGTCATAAGTTATCCTTAAAATTAACACTAGGCATGGTGAACAATTAAAAACACATGCCTTTAAAAATATGCTTGAACATAATATGGAAGGAATAAAAGATGATTAAATAAGGCCATTCAAATGCTAATAAAAGAATAAAAAAACCGTTGATATTACACTAGTCGAATGATCACATGGTTTATCAATTTCTAAAACCATAATGAGAGAATGAATAATTCTATACATCTGAAACATATTGTCAAGGCCTCAACCAAGATGTCTAAAAATACTAGGGTAAGTCCTCGAGAAAAACCCAATTCTGTTTCGTCTCACGGGACCTATCGATGCATCAAAGGACTATAGAGGGCACCAAACATCACTTTTTAAGTCTAATTAATTCCTCATATGAAAGGGTATAAACATAAATATCATGATCATATGAAATAACTTTCCCCAATCTGTACATATAAACACTAAATATTCTAAGTAGTATGGTGAATGGTATCAAGATAGAACATCCTTAGTTAGACTGATTATAAACCATTTAATAAATTATGTTAGATGATAAAAATAATATATTAACCTCAATAATACATAAAATTCAACAAAGGTGTTTAAGTAAAAAACGAATATCTAATAAAATCATCGAGGAATTTTTTAGAGAAATACACTTTTACTTTGAAAAGAAGAGTTATTTTGGAAAAATATTTTCATAAAACCAGAAATGAACTAAGGAAGATTTTAAATGATGCAATAAGTGGGTTTTTTGAAAAATAATGGTCACTTAAAATAGATTATAGAGTGTACTTGAAAATATGTAAGAATTGGAGAAGTTCCATTGAATTAGGCTTGTTTATCAGGAATAATTGAGAAAGATCTTTATAAAACATTTAACTCCCCATAAACTAAAGGATTATGATTAGTACACATATATAAAACATTAAAAATAAATTTATTAGGATTAATAATAATAATTAATAATTTATTTGTAATTAATAGAGACAAAGAGTAACCTGAAAGAAAATGGAGGTTTGGGTAGAAAACCCTTACCTTATGTCTGAATGTGTTATGCTCTTGACCTTAACATCCGGGATAATCCAATTAAATCCATTAATTAACTAATTAATAACCTTTTATAAATTTATTTGATCTATTTTAATTTTATTAAGTTCATTTGTTTCCTTATTTATGAGTTATAAGATTGAATTCTGTCGTTCTGGAGTGTTCATTCTTTGATTTCATGATCGGTTTGCTTGATTATAAGCAAAGGAATTAATGTGGAATGGATATAATTATCTAGAATTGTAATTAAATGTTATTAATTAACATAAATAATTTTAAATAGTTATATATATATATATATATATATATTATTTTTTATATATTATGAGGATGAATCATTGGATAATACATTTACTATTAATCATTTAGATTATTACAACGATTATTGATCATACCAAACTCATTTTGTTTTATCATTTAGTATTATGTAAATATGTTAATTCCAGAAAATAAAAGGGTTATATTACAAATTTTAAAATCTTTCTGAACCATTAAAATGGTTTCATGAATATCCTTGAATAATAATTTTAAGAATGAAACTTTGTCGCCTATGAAGGTTGTAAATCGACACCTCCTAGACGATGATTTCGTTTATAAAATAAAGGAGAGAGAGATATGGTAGTTTGAGGAAGGATATTCCATTAACATGATATATTTTCATTATATATATGATACTGAAGTTTTAATTATCATTTATACAAAGTATGTGAGAAGATAATAATAAATGAAAGGAACTTGAAATGAAAATAAAAGAAAAAGGAAGTGGATTTTACCTCTTGAATACACCTCCATGAGAATCTACTTAAGGGAAAAGGTTTTGATATTTTAGAAATACCAAGAGAACCTAGATTAGGGGAGGTAATATGTAAGAGTATTTGGAATAACTTATGAAATTATAAACTATTTATAGGTGTGATAGGAAGAGGGGGTGAGGGGTAGTATTTATAGGGGAGGAGAGGATGAATTTTCGATTATTTTAATCGTTATTTCATTATTTTGGCTCAAGACTATGAATAGTATTGACTATTATGACAAAAAATAGTAATAAGTGCATGTTAGTTCAAAAAAATGGCCATTTAAATAATCCACAACTCAATCATGATTCATTAATTCATTTATTTAGCGTATTTCGTAAATTATCGAATTTCACTATTCACAAAAATTCAAGTATTTCTGAAAAATCCCAAAAATTCACCCTAACCATTTTTAGCAGGTAGAATTAAAAAATTAACTCTATTTTATCAAAATAATTTTATAAATATGATAAATTTAATTTTCAATTAAAAATATCATTTACTAAAAAAATACAGTTTTTAAAATTAAAACTGATTTTATAACAACATGAATGTTAACTAATGTCTCATTGAATTTTCCTAAAATAATAGGACAAAAAAATATTTATTTATTAATATATCTTATGAAAATTAATTTCAGGTTAAATCACTTTATTAATTTAAAATTTTAGTTAAATTTTTATTACTCACAAAAATACCAACACTTAATTATTAATTTTTCAAATATTCACTCTCATTTATAAGGTCCCTATATTTTATTTATACTTACATGGGTGAGTTTACTATTCATATGGTTACATTACTATTAATAAGGGTAAAGTTAATATTCACTAAAAATGTAATTTGAACCTATCAGACTCTAAATATATTACTGATCACAATCGTGTATGTCCATTTTTTCCAATTCAAAACACAAATGTGATAAAATTAAGTTTAACAACTAGGTTATAATAACAAAGTGTTGTTTAATAGATACTTAGTGTTTTATGCATTAAATTCTATATTAAATTTATTTTTAAAACCTTTGGCTGTTAAATTATTCCCACTTATAGAAATTTCATCCTTGAAATTTCCAAAATGTTAACTCATAAAAAGATTTGGGTAGGTCTTCATCATCAGTTCCCCAGGATCCCACATTGCCTCTTAAAGTTTATGATTTTTCCAAAGTACCTTTACCAGAAGAGTCATATGATTTCTCAACACATGTTCATTAGTGTCTAGAATCAATATAGTCTCTTCATAGTAAGATAAGCCAGCTTCCAATTCTATACCATAAGAAGTGAGTACATGTGTTGGGTCTGGCATATACTTTCTAAACAACGAGACATGGAAGATATTATGTACCTTAGAAAGGATAGCTAACATTTCAAAATGATAATCCACAACACCAATTCTCTCTAGAATTTCAAAAGAAATAATATACATAGGTCTTAGTTTCCCCTTTTTCCTAAATCTTATAACACCCTTCCTTGGAGATACTTTTAAGAAAATGTGATCTCCAACTTGAAATTACAAATGCTTCCTTCAATTATCAGCATAGCTCTTTTTCTCACTTTCTATTACTTTGATATGGGTCTGAATATTATTAAACTTTTTTGTTTTTTCCTCCACAAGCTTTGGGCCCACAATCTTCCTTTCACCAACTGCATCCCAACATGTCAGTGTAGGACATCTCTTTCCATACAATGCTTTATATGGTACCATTTGAATAGTTGAATAAAAACTATTATTGTAGGAAAACTCCACTAAAGGTAAATACTAATCTCACATACCTTGAAATTTAAGTAAACATGATATCAACATGTCTTCTAAATTTTGGATCATCATTTCTAATTTCCTATCATTTAGAGGGTGATAAGCATTAATTAAATGAAGTTCAGTTTCCAAATCGTTTTAAAGACTTTTCCAGAATTTCTATGTGAATTATGGATCATGATTAGACACAATTGAGAGAGTTTATCTATAAATACTCCCAAATTCATTGATATAGAGTCATGAAAGGTGCTCCAGTAAAAAATCCTCCCTTATAGTGAAAAAATTTGCTGATTTCGTAAGTTGATCACAAAGTTCTCA
Organism: Viscum album; assembly: GCA_963277665.1. Classification (NCBI taxonomy): domain Eukaryota; kingdom Viridiplantae; phylum Streptophyta; class Magnoliopsida; order Santalales; family Viscaceae; genus Viscum; species Viscum album. The sequence goes on along the minus strand of OY728129.1, from coordinate 227,388,460 downwards.
TATTACATCATTATTTCTTGGAGTTTTGGGTAATCTAGTGAAAAAATACATGATGATGTTATCCCATTTCCATGTAGTAATAGGTAGAGGTTGCATGAATCCTATCAGATGTTGTTGTCCGACCTTCAGTTGTTGACAGACTAAACAACTTGATACATAATAATCAATTTCCCACTTCATGTTGTCCCTCCAAAAATGTTACTTCAAATATCAATACATTTTAGTACTACTAGGGTGTATAGAGAAATTCAACCAATGTGAATCATCCAATAACTCCCCTTTCATCTTGGGTATAGAGGGAACACATATCCTCTTCCCAAATTTCAAAATTCCATCATCACACATGAAGTCAACCAACTTACCATCATTCACACCATTGATTTTCTTTTGAAGATTCTCATCTTCTGACTGATATGTTTTAATCCTTTCTAATAAATATAGTTGGTAATCCAATTGAAATAGTAATGATGTTTCACCTTTTTTGATAATTCCCATATCCATATTTAGTAGATCTATGAACATAGGATACCTCTCAATTATCATTTTGTTTAGAACTCCATGATATTTCCTACTCAATGCATCAATTACCTTATATGCCTTTCCTGGGTGGTAGTGTAGGGAACAATCGTAATCATTGAGTATCTCGAGCCATAACCTTTTACTCATGTTGAGTTATTTTTGAGAGAAGATATATTTTAAGATCTTGTGATCTATATATATATCACATATTTCCCCATAGAGATAGTGTCTCTATATCTTCAAAGAATATATTACAGATTCTAAATCAAGATCATGAGTTTGATAGTTCTGTTTAATTTTGTTTAAGTGTTTTGATGCATATACAGTAACTTTATCATTCTGCATAAAGATACAACCAATTCATTTATTTGATGCATCATTATAAATCACGAACCCACCATTTCTTGATGGTAGATTCAAGATCAGAGAATTTACTAATCTCTTATTCAATTCTTCAAAAAATTCTTCACATTAGTTTTTCCATGTGAACTTAACCCCTTTATGAGTAATCTTGGCCAACATGTTTGCTAAATGGAAAAACTCTGAACGAAACACTGGTAATAACCCACTAAACCAATAAAACTACGTACCTAAGTTATGTTCATTAGAGTAGGCCAATATTGAACTACCTTCATCTTTGTAGGATCTACCAAGATTCCATCCTTAAAGAAAATATGGCCAAGAAAAGAAACTGTTTGAATCCAGAATTTACACTTGCTAAACCTCCCATATAACTCGTTTCTTCTAAGAGTATTTAGAATAATGCACAAGTAATTCTCGTGATCTTTTTAGATTTTTGATTATATTGATATATCATAAATAAATACTAGAAAAATTCATCAAGATATTCCTTGAAAACTCTATTCATTATATCCATGATAATAGAGAGTGCATTAGTCAGTCCAAAAGGAATTAATGTAAACTAGTAATTCCCACACCTGGTTTGAATTTTTTTTGGAATATATTCATTCCTCAAATGAAACTGATTATATGCAGACCGAAGGTCAATCTTTGAAAAATATTTGGATCCATGAATTTGATCAAATAAATCATCAATGATGGGAGGATAATACTTATTCTTTATCATAATAGCATTAATCTCCCTATAGTCAATGCACAACCTCATAGATCAATCTTTCTTCATAACGAAAAGAATAGGAGATATGATAGAACAAATATTTTCAATTATTTTATTATTAATTTCAATATTTTTAATCCCATAAATGTTTTATTTCAAGGTAAACAATCACAGTTTATGTTTTTGAAGCATTTTTAGCTTAATTTCTAAAATGTCTTATTTTGGAATTGAACTATTTTAAATTATTTCAATGTTTTGGACATAAAATTTTCTTCACTAATATAAATTTCAAAAATATTCTTTGATGTATTTATATGTTAGATGGGATTAATTTTATCCTTCTATACCCAAAGCTCAATCCATTATTTAGAAGCTGAAATATAGCTCACAAGTCAGGCCTTAAAATTTGTACATAGATCTAGAGGATTTTATTTTTGGGACTATATATCATAAATAAGAAATAAAAATTATATTAAATTCAACATCAAGAAAGAAGAAATCTGGAGGAAGAACTTTTATTAATGTGTACACAACTAATTATTTCATTCTTAAGGCTATAAATGCATTGGAACTCAGTGAATTGGAATACAAAAGTCATCCTGGTCATAATAAATATCAAGAGTAATTTAGCTATATCGATCTCCCCACATAACCACTGAAGCTTCAATTTTTTTTGTGTCTATAGAGAAGATATATATGACTAACTTTCAAGAATAAAAAAATAACAAATTATGTCATTAAAGTTGTCTCCCACACACATAATTTTAGACGATGATTTTGAAGCCAAATTTTTCACATCTTTTCCCTCAAAATATGCACCATATCTCCTTTCCAAAGTGTTGGGAACTTAGAAATAGACATTGTTAGAAATTTTTATTTAGTTTTTATGTTTCATTTATTTTGTAATAGTAATATATATATTTATTATGTGTTAGTTTCCTTATTCATCTCATTATATCATATTTTTTTATTTTGTGTGTTTCACTCGAATCTTCTCGACTGTAGACTCTTACACTCATGATCTTGAGTAGCTAAAATGAAGAAGTTCTCATGAGATTAATCTGGTGGTTAACCAGAGTATTTCAACATTCATTTTTAATGTTTATTATTTTATTATAGTTAGGCTAAGGGTTATCATAGTGGAAAAGATGCCTTTGTGTCTCCACTTTCCACATGAGGTTTAACTTTCACTTTTGCAATATTATCCCTCGACTCAGGAGGTGGATGTGTGGTCTCTCATAGATCATTGAGATAATTAAGTAAATTCAAAACTAATTAAGAGATAATGAAGGTTCACTCGGGGTGATTCTCTTGGGAATGTCTCCTTTCTTCCTAACATCATTCGTTCTGCATTCATTTTGTTTACATTGCATTGCATGTTTAATTTTAGTTTTTAATTTTCAATTATAAAATATTATTTTTTCAATTTTTTCATTAATAAAAAATATTAAAAAATAGGTGAATTAGAAATAGTGATTTATTGACCTCAAATGATCCTTAAGAGAACGACCTAGGTTAGCCACTGTGATGTACATAGTGATAAATATTTTTGAGAGAACGTATGACAACACTTCATTAAATTGGAGCTATTTCAGTGGATCCAAGTGGTCTTCACTAACTATTATTATTCACATTTTTTAATAATTTTACTTTCATTAAAAAAACAAAAAAATCATAAATTTCAAAAACACTAAAAAAAATCTCTTTGTTCATGATGTCTTTCAATTCAAAATTTTAGGGATGGACTGATCAATATTAGGTTCCATAAGAAGTTTACAATGATCTTGATGCTAAGAATCAAAGAATTAGTGATGTAGTAGAAATATTGGTGATCCAAATAAAGTTGATTACTGAATACGTACATTAATACAAATAGAAACCCTAGACGAAACCAGAACTAGAACCAGAACAAGTAGTGAAAGGGATTTCAATGATCATTTTTTATGTTAAATGTAATGCCCCGACCCCAGTTACCCAGATTCAGTGCATTATTAAATAACATTGGCATGATCACAAAAGATCAAGTCTCAAAATGCCTATTATTTTAGTAGACTTGGATTCACTAGATACATTCATAATGTTTACATTACATCATAAAATGAAAAAATAAAACAACATCTTGTATCCATATACCACACTCATATCCCCTCATACTATCCCTACAGGTCATTCATAAAATACTTCTTCACATCCAAGTAAAAATAAAACATAGAAAGTGGTGAGCTCAGATGCCCAGTAAGGATAACAATATAGCGGAAACTTTTAGAAATAAGCATAAACATTTAAGGCAATGTATAACTAAAACAAAAGCCTTTTAAATGTGAACTTCAGTATAATATGGAAGAAATAAATTTAAATAATTCTATTTACTTATTCACATGGATATTCTACTAATCGAATAATCACATGCAATATCAATAACCACTTTCATAATGAAGGAATGCATAATTCTAAACTATCATAACCACATAGGCAAGGCCTTGTTCCAAGACTACAAATAAGATTTTGTCAAGGCCCTATGCCAAGACACTAGTTTGTCTCATGAGACATACAAATCCATCAAGGAGCTATATAGGGCTCCGCTCATCACTTATTAATTCCAACGCATTCCTCATATGAACAAGTTAAAACATAACATAATCATTAATATTAAAAGTAGCATACAAAATGTCAATACTTTCTCCATAAATCATGAATGGTATAAAAATAACACATCCACAGTCATACATATCACAAAAACATAAATACAATATGGAAGTTTTGTATCATAATAAATCAACTTCAAAAAAGTTTAAAATCCATTAAAGTATGTTGACATAGATGAAAACAAAACTATTTGAGAGAAATATCTCTTTTTTTTAAATCATTTAAAATTCACATAATTATAAAAGGAATTATTTAATTTTAAAATATTCTTATAATCTTGTAAGGTAAGCTTCATTGATTTTATAACCATGGAAAATAGCCGCACCCTCCGTATAAGTTAAAAAGACATTCTTACATTAATTTTGTCGAAAAGGTTAAAAAGGACCTCGTTTGGAAAACGACGGAAAGATTCCTTTAAAACCATTTTATAAAGAGTCAAAAAATGGTATAAATGACTTTAAACCATTGTCTATTAAATATTAAAAATGTTTTGGAATACATTTTTAAGAAAAATGGATGTGGATGATAAAGAGGTCCCAGTAGGTAATTAAGTATAAACAACCTTGGATAATAAAGAGATTGTGAAATAAACCCTTACCTTCTACTTTTTCTTGGTCAAGGGTAGGTTAACCTCCTATATAATGGTGAAATAATTGTTATTAAACTATACAATAATAATATAGATTAATATGATATCATATATGATCTTTTAACATTTCTTTGTTAATAATATCTTAGTATTATCATCGTTTCGGGTGTTAACTTACTCATTTTCTTTTAAATGTTTTGTTACATAAGCCATGTTTGTTATGGATAGGTTGTATAGTATTCATATCCAGAATGATATCAAGTCCTTAAACATTATTTTTAATCACCAAATGAGAATTATACTTGAATGGATACGACGGGGAATGAATCTCATCGCGTTCATGGAGACAGTAGTCCGTACGTATGCATGAGCGACAATATCATTTTTTTGATATTAAAATAATATATAATTGGATGGTATATTATATATACATAATCATTATAATGTTATATTTATTATTTACTTCAATTACACATCAATATCATTACCATCCAAATAATAATGTTTTGAATACCAATTACACCACGATGTGGAGACGATAAGCCGTACGTACACACGTACGGTGGCATGTCATTAAAAGGATGGATAGAATACTAAATATGGTTGTACAATATTTATAATAACATAAAATTATATATAAGATACTGTAGTTATTGTTTTATAATGGAAATAACAAAGAAAGAAGAAGTTGAAGAAGAAATGAACTTGAAAGAGGGTGGTGAAATTATTACATCTTCTTCGGGTTCTTCCTTTTGATTTGATCAAAAGGGCTCCATAAGTTGGCTTTATGACTAAAATAAGGCCTTTAAGATGAATTGAGGGATGTTTAGAGGATATTTGGGCCGGGTTTGACGTAACCAAAAGGATTTTAAGGTATTAATTTGAGATAAGGGGGAGTTCCCTTTTTTAAGAGGGGTGGGGGGCACCTTAGGAAAAACATAAAATATTATTTTATAATAAATTCATATTCGGTTTATAATGGCTTTAAAGTGACTTATTTCGAGTATAAGGTGAGTATGGGTCTAAATCATTTCATCAAATAGATTTTAGATAGGTTTGGGTCACTATATTAACCTTATCATTTATATTTAACTCTTAGTTAAATAGTTTTACATTTACCATATCTCTTTGTATTTTTATATTATATGGTTAATAATCATTCTATATACTTCCAAGATAACTCCAAGTGGTTAATTAATGATACACCTATCATTATATAAGTACTTTTTCCAAACTGTATATTTTTAGGGATATTATGTCAATTTATAATATAATATTTGTTTTAAAAACTCTTTTTTGTCAATTTTGACACTATTTAATAATTGATTTTTGTTAAATTCTTAAAAACTTTATTAATTCGAAACAAATTCATTTAAGAAGTCCTAACATGTCATATTAACCAATAAAATTAGTGTAATTCATAAAAAGTCTCAAATTACATTTATTTGGATATTTATAATATCAATTATTTTAAAATTTCATTAATTAGGTAATTACTACATCACCATTGTGTCAGAAATAAATTAAATTATTTAATATCTAAAAATTATAAATAAAAGACCATTATGAAGGAAATATTTTTATATTTATAATTAATATTTATAATCTAATTTATCTTATGTATAAACCTATATTAAAACTGTTTTTGTTATTAAACATTGATTTTAACTCTTTTAACTCTTCTTTGAATTAAATAATAATAAATGTCCTAATCTAATCCAAGTGGACCAAAGAGGTTCATATTTTTTTTCCTAATGTTGGTTTTGGTCGATTTTTACTTAGCCAATAGAATTAGGACACATGTTAGGGTAATAATAATATCATTTTTACCATTAATTAGCTTATTTACTTTTAACCGTGGTAAATAAAAGTAAAACGTTACTATTCACTAAAAATTATTTTTATCTTATTGAACCACATTTTACACCTTGATATTAACCGTGCCTCTCAAATTTTCAAAATTCAACTCATAGAAGCGGTAAAATTAGGTTTTATGTGAATTTTCAATTTTTCCTAGGAGATGGGCAAAAGACGATGAAAACTTCAATAAAAGTTTTATATATCTAAAATTATTATAAACTAACACCAATGAATTACATTGAACTTATATAGGTATTATATATCTATTTTTACCTAAAATAAATTTAAATAAAATAAATAATTATTTAAATAAAAATTCGGTTTTAAACTATAACTTAGTGTTTTTCACTATTCATAAAAAATTTAAAGTTTTCAGAAAAATACCAAAATTTCACCCTAGGTTAATTTCGATATTAAAAATCCAAAAACAAAGTCCATTATGAAAGATAAAATGTATAAAATTTCAAAAAGTGGGTATTAATATTCATAACGGTTAGTTTGATTGGTTGTGGTGTGTTAGAACTCAGAGTTGCGTACAACACACGCTACTATATTATTCCAAGAGAAGCATACCGTGGATGCTTGGGGTGTTACATTCTACCCTCTTTCAAATAATTTCATCCTCCAAATTTCCAGAATACTACTGCATGAAGCGACTCGGGTTGTTCTTTATCATAAGTTCCTCAGGCTACCACATTGCCTCTTCCATCTTATGGGTTCTCCATAGAACTTTTACCAGATGAGTTGTTTGGTTTCTCAGCACTTGTTCCCTGGTATCAAGAATCATAACAAGTTCTTCGCAATAAGACAGATAGGGATCTAGTTCTACTTCATCATAAGTGAGTACATGCGTTGGGTCAGGCCTGTATTTTCTCAACAGTGATACGTGGAACACATCGTGAACATTGGAGAGATTTGGCAGCATTGACAAACGATAAGCAACATCCCCAATTCATTCTTGAATTTATAAAGGTCCTATATACCTGGGACTCAATTTACCTTTCTTTCCGAAACGTATAACTCCCTTCCATAGAGATACCTTCAAGAAAACATGATATCCTACCTAAACTTTCAAATCCTTCCTTCGGTTATCGGCATAGCTCTTCTTCCTACTTTGAGCTTCTTTAATGTGGATTTGGATTACCTTCTCCTTTTCCATCGTTCCCTCCACTAGTTTTGGGCCTATGAGTTTTCTTTCACCAATATCATCCCAACAGGTTGGTGTGCGAAATCTCTTTCCATAAAATGCTTCATACGGTGCCATCCGAATACTTGAATGGAAGCTATTGTTATAGGAAAATTCTACCAGAGGTAAATATTGATCCCACATACCCTTAAAGTCAAGTGAACAAGATCTCAACATGTCTTCTAAGGTTTGAATAGTCCTTTCTGATTGTCCATCAGTTTGGGGGTGGTAGGCAGTGCTCAAACGAATTTCAGTATCCAGGGCTTTCTGAAGACCTTTCCAAAATCATGAAGTAAAACGGGGATCACAATCAGAAACAATTAATAGGGTCACTCCATGAAGTCTCACAACTTAATTAATATATAGTCTTGCTAGATTTTCAAGTGGTAGATCTTCTCTTATAACAAGAAAATGTGCTGACTTGGTAAGATGATCAACAATGACCCATATTTCATCGTTCCTTCTAGGAGTCTTTTTGGTAGACCCATGAAAAATTCCATCGTAATAAAAACCAATTTCCACTCAGGTATGTGAAGAGGTTGCATGACTCCTCCAGGCTGTTGCCTTCCAGCTTTCACTTGTTGAAAAACTATACATCTTGACACAAAATCAGCAATCTCCCTCTTCATGTTGTCCCACCAAAAATGTTCCTTCAAATCTCTATACATTTTGGTGCTCCCAGGGTGTATAGAGAAATTGGAACTATGAGAATCATCCAACAATTACCTTTTTATATCAGGTATATCGGGAACACAAAGTCTCTTCCCAAATTTCAAAATTCCTTCATCATACACAAAGTCACTCAATCTCTCATCATTCACAGCTTTAATATTCATTTGAAATTCTTCATCATCAGTCTGAGAACTCTTAATCCTTTCTAGTAAGTATGTCTTGGCAACCATTTGAAAAAGTATCAATGTTTCACCTTCCATGGTTATTCCCATATCCAACTTTACTAGATCGATAAAAATTGTATCCCTTTCAACTCTCATTTTGTTCAAAACTCCATGATCCTTTCTTCTCAAAGCATCTGCCACCTTATTTGCCTTCCCTAGGTGGTATTGTATCGTGAAATCACAATCCTTGAGTAGTTCAAGCCATCGCCTTTGCCTCATGTTGAGTTCTTTCTATGAGAGAATATACTTCAAACTCTTGTGATTGGTATATATCTCACATTTTTCACCATAGAGATAATGTCTCCATATATTCAAAGAAAATATTACAACAGCTAACTCAAGATCATTAGTAGGATAGTTTTTCTCTTGAATTTTCATCTATCATGATGCATAGGCAATAACCCTATCATTCTACATAAGGAAACAACCAAATCCATTCTTTGAAGCATCACTATAAATAACAAAACCATCATTCCATGATGGTAGAGTCAATATAGAAGCATTGACTAATATTCTCCTCAGTTATTCGAAACATTCTTTAAACTCTTTTTTACAAACAAATTTAACCCCTTTACATGTGAGCATTGTTAATGGGTTAGCCAATCGGGCAACATTTTGGACGAAACGTCGATAATAACCTGCTAAACCAATAAAGCTGCATACCTCAGTTATACTCGTTGGTGCTGGACATTATTGGATTTCTCTTGTCTTAGAAGGATCAACAGAGATTCCATCCTTAGAGAAAATATGGCCATGAAAAGAAATCACCTGAAGCTAGAATTCACACTTGCTAAACTTCCCATATAATTCATGTCTTCTATAAGTCTTCAAGATAATACGCAAGTTATTTTCATGATATTCGTAGTTTTTGGAGTATTCCAAGATATCATCAATAAATACCACTACAAAATCATCGAGATATTCCTTGAAAACTCTATTCATTAGATCCATGAAGACAGAGGGTGCATTAGTTAATCCAAAAGGCATTACTGTAAACTCATAATGCCCATACCTGGTTTGAAATGATGTCTTCGGAATGTCTTCCTTCTTCACACAAAACTGATGGTATCCAGATCAAAGTTAAATCTTTAAAAAGTATTGAGCTTCATGTAGTTGGTAAAATAAATCATCAATTCAAGGTATGGGATACTTGTTCTTTAATGTTATAGCATTGATCTCCCTGTATTTGATACATAACCTCATAGATCCATCTTTCTTTTAAAAAAAGGACAGGGGCTCCCCATGGAGAACACTAGGGAGAATAAATCCCTTATTACTCAATTCCTCTAGTTGTTTCTTTAGTTAAACTAATTCCATAGTGGCCATTCTATAAGGGGTCTTCGATATAGGCCTTGAACCTAGAATTAAATCAAAGGAAAAATCAATTTCTCGTTCTGGAGGATGTCCAAGTAAATCTTTCGAAAAAAAATCTACATATTCTTTCACAATAGGTACATCCCCTATTTGAACATTCCTTTCCTCACCCACAGTTATTTCATTCTCTTCCTCCCCAATAATTGAATTTAGTTTTGCTACTGGGGGTGGATCTAGATAAGAATCAGGTGGTGACGATTCTGCTCTAAAGATAAGGTGTTCTTTATCGTCATCATCAAAAATTGTAACCTCCTTCTTCTTACAATAAATCTTCTCATCATGGTCTAAAAGCCAATCTATACTGAGGATTATATCAAACTCAATCATAGGTATGATGATGAGATCAGCAGATAAAGAACATTTATATGCTCAAATGGGAACTGATTCACAGAAATTTGTAGCAATGATACTTCCCTTAAGAGTTTTGACTGACAAATTCCTTGTTAAATAAAAATAGAAATATATAATTTTCTTAGAAACCTGGGAAGATATGAAACAATGCGATGATCCAGAATCAAATAAATATTTTTTAAACTTGAGGAACCCATTAAATTACTTTCCACCACGTCTTTCGGTGCTTCTACCTCAGCAGTAGTGATAGCATAAGCTTGACCTTGATCCCTTGGACTTTTCTGAGGTAAGTTCCCCTGACACTTAGGACATTTATTTTCATAATGTCCCATCTCCCTGCAATTGTAGCATTGAACATTGATAGCTTCTTTTTCCCCTTGCAATCATGAGCTTGGTGGCCTTTTTCACCACACTTGTAACAGACTTCCATTCCCTTCAAGAAAGTACCAGGGTGTTTCTTCCCACATTTACTATAGTATGGATATTCAACTTTTCCCTTATTCCCCTTATTTCCATTACCAAAGTGATCAGAAGATCTCTTTTTCTCTTTCTTTTCTTTAAAGTCGTAAGACATAGAGAATTCCTTTTCTGTCTTGATAGCACATGAGGCAATATCTTCGTACGAAGAGAAGGATTGTGAGACTAATGCTAGACGTTGAAATGGTTTTAACCCATCAAAGAAATGATCAATCTTACTCCTTGGGTTATGTATATAATCTGATGCATTCCTCTCTAACCTTGTAAAGTTAGCCACATATTTTGCGACATTATCATCCTCCTTTTGTCTCAGACTCAGAAATTGCCTTTCCATATCTTCTCGATGGTCACGAGGAAAGTATTTTTCTAAGAAAAGCTATTTAACCTCCATCTATTCCATATTTGATACTTCATCATCCTCCTTTGTGTTTTGAATGAATGACCACCATTGTTCAACATCTCTAGTGAGGCGGTAAACTGCTATGATCACTTTTTCCCTTTCCCTACTCCCCAAGGCATGCAATATTTTCTTTATGGAATTTATCCATTACTCAGCTACTAATGGATTTGTACTCCCATTGAATTTAGGTCATTATTTCATCATAAAGCGATCTAAAATTGATCCTCCACGCTGTGGATTTGGTTGCTCCATACGGGTAAGGTTATTATTCATAACTTGAGTGAGTTGTCCCAGTATGGGGATTAACTGATCAGCACCAGTTGCATCAGCAACTCTACTATAATTATCTTGAGTAGGAGGGAAATCCCTCCATGGAGTGCGTTCATTGATACAGTTTCTATTTCTTCCAATAGGATCCATTTCTAAACAATGGCATACACTAGATTAGTTTATGAATCGCAATACATAAATCCAAACATGTAAAACACTTAACATGAATTGAACAGTTTATGGATATAATCCATAATCATAAAAAAAATGTTTTCTTTGAGGAAGTATATACTCATAAACCCTTCATAATGGTTTGTAAAGAAAATGAGAATTATTGTAAGCATATCCCCCGGGAGTGTCGTAACCAAGATTGCATCAATACCCATTGTCGTGCACCAATTCCCATTCGAGTCTAGCTCAAAGCGGTGTTTTCGGGTTTTACCCCTAGGTACATCTATGCCAGAGCCACCTCTACCTGCTCGTATCCAGTCCGGGATGTATTTCTCGGAAAACTCACAAATTCTCTAAAATACCAAAATTCTAGTAATTTATTCTATACTAATCCTCAAAGTCCATCTTAGGTATATGTGCTCTAATTAGAGTTTATCTAAATCTAGCTTCCAAGGATTGTACCAAACTTCCTCTGATACCAACTCTAACTCCCCGACCCCAGTTACCTAGAGTCTGTGCATTATTATATAACATTGGCATGATAAAAAAAGGTCAAGTCTCGAAAGACCGATTAGTTTAGTAGCCTTGGATTCACTAGATACATTCATTATGTTTACATTATATAAAAAAATGAAAAACTACAACATCTTGTCTCTATAGACCACACTCATATCCCCTCATACTATCCCTACAGGTCATTCATAAAGTAATTCTTCACATCCTGGAAAAAATAAAACATAGAAAGAGGTGAGCTCAGATGCCCAGTGAGGATAACAATATAGCGGAAACTTTCAGAAATAAGCATAAACATTTAAGGCAGTGTATAACTAAAACAAAATCCTTTTAAACACAAAATTCAGCATAATATGGCAGAAATAAAATGAAATAATTCCATTTACTTATTCACATGGAACTTCTACTAATATAATAATCACATGCAATATCAATAACCACTTTCATAATGATGGAATGCATAATTCCAGACTATTATAGCCACATAGTCAAGGCCTTGTTCCAAGACTACAAATACGATTTTGTCAAGGCATTGTTCCAAGACACTAGTTTGTCTCATGAGACCTACCAATGCATCGAGGAGCTATAGCGGGCTCCACTTGTCTCTTATTAAGTCCAATTCATTCCTCATATGAACAGGTTTAAACAAAACATAAACATTCGTATTAAAACTAGAATACGAAATGTCAATGCTTTCTCCATAAATCATGAATGGTATAAAAATAACACATCCATAGTCAAACATATCACAAAACCTTTAATACAATATGGAAGTTTTGTATCATAATAAATCAACATCCAATAAGCTTAAAATCCATTAAAGGATGTTGACATAGATGAAAACAAAACTATTTGAGAGAAATATATCTTTTTTAAATCATTTAAAAGTCACATAATTATAAAAGGAAATATTTAATTTTAATATATTCTTATAAGCTTGTAAGGTAAGCTTCAATGATTTTATAACTGCAGAAAATAGACGCACCCATCGTATATGTTAAAAAGACATTCTTACCTTAATTTTGTCGAAAAGGTTAAAAGGACCTCGTTTGGAAAAGGACATAAAGATTCATTTCAAACCATTTTATAAAGAGTCAAAAAAGATTATAAATTAATTTAACCCATAGTCTAGTAAATTTTAAAAATGTTTTGGAATAAATTTTTAAGAAACATTGAGGTGGATGATAAAGAGGTCCTAGTAGGTAATTACGTATAAACAACCTCGGATAAGGATTAGATTGTGAAATAAAACCTTACCTTGTACTTTTCCTTGGTTTAGGGTAGGTTAACCTCTTGTATAATGGTTAAATAATTGTTATTAAATTATAGAATAATCATATACATTAATATGATATCATATATGAGCTTTTACTATTCTTTTGTTAATAATATCTTAGTATTATTGTCGTTTTGGGTGTTAACTTACTCATTTTCTTTTATATGTTTTGTTACATAAGTGGTGTTTTTTATGGATAGGTTGTATATTATTCATATCCAGAATGATATCAAGTCCTTAAAAATTATTTTTAACCATCAAATGAGAATTAGACTTGGTTGGATACAATGGGGAATGAATCTCATCGCGTTCATGGAGATGGTAGTCTGTATGTACACACGAGAGATAATATCATTTTTTGATATTAAAATAATATATAATTGAATGGTATATCATTTATAAAGAATAATTATAATTTTATATTTATTATATACTTCAATTAGACATCAATATCATAAAAATCCAAATAATAATGTTTTGAATAACAATTACACCACGACGTGGAGACTGTAAGCCCTACGTACGCACGTATGTTGACATGTCATTAAAAGGATAGATAGAATACTAAATATGATTTTAACATAATTATAATAACATCACAGTATATAGAAGATACTGTAGTTATTGTTTTAGAATGGAAATAACAAATAAAGAAGAAGTGGATGAAGAAAGGAACTTGAAAGAGGGTGGTGAAATTATTACCTCTTCTTTGAGATCTTCCTTTTGATTTGATCAAAAGGGATCCTTAAGTTGGCTTTATGACTAAAGGAATGACTTTAGGATGAATTGAGGAAAGATTAGAGGATATTTGAGAAGGGTTTGGCCTAACCAAAAGGCTTTGAAGGTATGAATTTGAGAGAAGGGGGAGTGCCCTTTTATAAGAGGGGTGAGGGGCACCTTAGGAAAAACTTAAAATATTATTTTATAATAAATTCATATTTGGTTTATAATGGCTCCAAAGTTACTTATTTATAGGTTAATGTGGGGATGGGTCAAAATAATTTCACCCAATATATTTTAGATAGGCTGGGGTCACTATATTAACCTTATCATTTATATTTAACTCTTAGTTAAATAATTTGACATTTACCATGTCTCTTTGTATTTTTATATTATATGGTTAATAAACTTACTATATACTTCCAAGAGAACCCCAAGTTGTTAATTAATGATAAAAATATCATTATATAATTCCTTTGGCCAAACCTTATATTTTTATAGATATTATATCAATTTATAATATAATATTTGTTTTAAAAACTACTTTATGTCAATTTTGACACTATTTAATAATTAATTTTTTTAAAGTCTTAACAACTTTATTAATTAATAAACAATTCATTTAAGTAATCCTAACATGTCATTTTAACATATAAAATTAGTTTAATTCATAAAAAGTCTCAAATTACATTTATTTGGATATTTATAATATCAATTATTTTGATATTTCATTAATTAGGAAATTACTTCATCACCATTGTGTCATAAATAAATTAAATTATTTAATATTTAAAAATTATAAACAAATATAAAATTATGTTGGAAATTTGTTTATATATATAATTAATATTTATAATCTAATTTATCTTATGTATAACCCTATATTAAGAATGTTTTAGTTATTAAACTTTGATTTTAACTCTTTTAACTCTTTTTTGAATTAAATAATAATAAATGTCCTAATCTAATCCAAGTGGACCAAAGAGGTTAATATTTTATTAATAAGGTAGTTTTTGGTCGAATTATATTTATCCAATAGAATTAGGACATGTGTTAGGGTAATAATATTATCATTTTTACCCTTAATTACCCTCTTTACTTTTAACCGTGGTAAATAAAAGTAAAAAGTTACTATTCAATAAAAAATATTTTTATCTTATTGAACCACATTTTACTACTTGATATTATCCGTGTCTCTCAGATTTTCAAAATTCCACTCACAGAAGCGGTAAAATTAAGTTTTATGTGAATTTTCAAATTCTCCTAGAAGATGGGCAAAAGACGGTGAAAAGTTCAATAAAATTTTTCTATATCTAAAATTATTATAAACTGACTCCAATGAATTACATTGAACTTATATAGGTATTATGTATCTATTTTGACATAAAATAAATTTAAATAAAATAAATAATTATTTAAATAAAAATTCGGTTGTAAACTATAACTCAGTGTTTTTTACTATTCATCAAAAATTGAAAGTTTTCAGAAAAATACCAAAATTTCACCAAAGGATAATTTCAATATTCCAAATGCAAAAATGAAGACCATTTTTAAAGATAAAATGTATAAAATTTCAAAAAGTGGGAATTAGTGTTCATAATGGCCAGTTTGATTGGTTATGGTGTGTTAGAACTCGAAGTTGCATACAACACACGCTACTGTATTATTCAAAGAGAAGCATATCATGGAAGCTTGGGGTGTTACATTAAATAACCTGATGTGGGTGACAAGGAGATACTAAATGAGTTAATAATATCATCCCATACTCAATTATTCCTCGAGGAGGTCCCTGATGTACAAATTCCAACTGATGCACTTATGGAATATCAACAATTTTTTGAAGAATCCTAGAATCATTTTGTTGAATATAACCTAAAACTTGATCTTCTCATCATTGATATTGAAAAATCAGCACCTTTTGACCACTCTATTTCTTTTGAAGATAACAATGATGATTCACCTACTGATATTGATTTGCCAATGGTCCATCCAGAAGAGATCAATTTCCGTGTTAACATACTTGAAAGGGAATATTTCTTAGTTGAATCATCATGTTTTAATCATATTAAAGTTGAATTTTTTTCCTAGATCTCCCTTTCATAAAATTTCTGACACAACTTAAATGGAGTAAACCTTAGATACTAAGGAAGATACTACACAAGTGGTGGTGATTGAAGAAGAGAAGCGGGATAATCATGTGGTGCGACTGCCTCCTCTAAAACAACTTGCATACCATATGGTGGGGGACACCCCAAAAGTTTACGGAGAGCACCCCTATCTTATTTTCCCTCCCACTCTGGATATCAAATTTTATCTCTCTTATTTACCGGGAGTTGGGAACTTTATTATCTTCTTTGGGGTTATCCAGTCTTGGTTTTTACTAAAGGACACTGGGAAAAGTCACATGTGGTGGTTCATCTCAAAGAAACCACATTCACCTTTTGATTGGGGATAGTTCTCTTAAACTGCTAGACTAGGGGCAGAAAAAACCTAGCACGCACTTGAGGTGTCAAACCAAGAATTATCTATTTTCTATCTCGTTTCATCATTTTTTTGTTTATTTTTCTTATGTATTGTCATTTCTTTCTTGTAGTTTTAATGTGGTCACAACTAGGATCTTAACTCAAGGCTTCCACTGAAATATAAATCAGGTTTTGTCTTTCCTTTTCTTTATTTTATTTTCTACCAAATATAAATTTTGTATGAAAATGTATCTTAATTTGATTTGAGAAAAAAATTGGGTAGTAAATGGAAGAATTGTGGGAAATGGATTTCAATTTTTTTAGGTGTTTTGTGTGTGCTTTCATTTTATTTTTAATGTTTTTTTTCTGAATTTTTTATGTTTTCATTTTGTCATTTTTAGTTTATTTTTGGGATTCATGAGTTGAATCAAATACTTTAGAAAATTCAAACCATATTAGTATTTTTTGTTACATTACTTGATTTGAGTATTTGATGATTTAAATTACATCTGAATGGATTTAGTTTCCTGATTTTTGATCTTTTCATTTGAGAAAGTTTGGTTGATTGTGAAACTCATGTGCATGTGTACTATCAAATTTGAAAACTTTTCCCAGCCCCTGAGGTTTCTAAACCTTTTTGAAATATTCCTACATTAATATTTCACTTTAGAGTCTTGGGACATGTTGTGTGCTCTATAACTTTCTTTTTTTCTATTTTTAAAAATAGTTAGAGTTCATAGAACGTGTCAAGTATGATTGAGTCATGAACTTGAAATCCCTTTTTACATTGAACTCTTATTTTGGACTACCTTTTCATCTAAAATTCTGTAAGCCCCTAGTAGCCATGAAATACATTTTTATGTAGCCACATTGCAATCCATTTATCCCTTTCTAACATGATATATAAGTTAAATGTATGATTATTATTGAACTCAAGTGTGCGGGAGGGAGAAGATCGGCTGTATTTTTCTTTCTTGAAGAATATGTTTACATTTAATTGAATGTGTTTCCAAATTTATTGATTCTTAGTTGGAATAAATTTTATGTTGGAATAATTTATGGGTGGCCCAAAATATCATTACATATATGGGTTGGGTTTTTAAAATTTTTGAAGATCAAAATCTCCCTCTCTTTTCCTCAAAAATATGATTCTAAAGAGAAATCCAGATCTATATTCAACCTGAAACAATGATGTAATTGGGGAAAATATGGAAGAAATTCATTTATTATGAAATTACAAGTGTTAACTTCCCAAAGAAAGACGTGTTTTGACGTGATTTTTTTTGAGTTGATAGAGGATTACATCATTCTTGATCGAAACCGTTTTCATGCATTTAGTTCTCTTTAGAGATTAACCCTACTCATTCTACCAAAGATGTTTTTACATTTAAAACCAGCCAACCCTGAGCCTCAGAATAGCCCTTGGAAAAGACATAATGATTGAAATATTTGTGACTCTATTAAGTAGATATAGTAGGAGGATATCAAGCCTATGTAAATCTAACATGTTCTTGAGAATGAGAAAAACATCATATTAAAATCCTCAAGTGAAGAGAGAAATACTTTTCTGGGGAGGTAGGTACGAAATGCATGTGAGGATTAACATGATATTGAGTGGATTCTTATGATTTTTTAGGAGTTCAAGAATTTTTATCTATGTAGGAGGAATGATATTTCCTTTGATATGATAATTGAGTTGTGTTTTCATTTAGGCTTTGAGAAGTTTTTTTGATCTTGTTATAAGATGATTTCCCAAGAGTGCATGCTTAAGTGTGGAGGAATCGATAGAAACAACATTTTCAATTATTTAATTATGAATTTCAAGGTATTAATCCCACAAAAAAATTATTTCAAGGGAAATTGTCATAGTTTATGTTTTTGAAGTATTTATGAGCTTAATTGCTAAAATGACTTATTTTGGAATTATCAATTTTAAATTATTTCAATGTTTGGGACATAACATTTTCTTCACTAATCCAAATTAAAAAATTATTATTTTATAGGTTTCTATGTTTTATGGGATTCATTTTATCATTCTGGACCCAAATCTTAATCCATCATTTGGAATCTCAAATCTAACTCACAAGTCAGGCCTCGAAATCTGTGCATAGATCTGAAGAATTTTATTTTGGGACCATATCTCATAAATGATCAAACCAAATAAGCTGAAATTCAACATGAGGAAAAAATACATCCATAGTAAGAACTTTTATTAAGGTTTAAACTCCTAATTATTTCATTCTCAAGGCCAAAAATGCATTGGAACTCAGTGATTTGGAATACGAATAGTCATCCTGGTCATAATAAATATCCAGAGTAATTTGGCAACATCTATCTCCCCATGTGGCCAATGAAGCTCCAATTTTTTGGGTCTATACGGGAGATATATAAGAACAAATTTAAAGAAGAAAAAATTCCCAAATTATTTCATTAATTTTTTCTCCCACATGCATTCTTTCGAATGATGATTTTGGATCCAAATGTTTCACATCTCTTTCCTATAAAAATATACCCCATCTCCTTTCCAAAGAGTTAGTAACTTAGGGATAGACTTTATTAGACATTTTATGTAGTTTTTATATTTAATTTCTATTTTAATAGTATTATATATTTTTATTATATGTTATTTTTTTATCTCATTCTCCCATATTCTTATCTTTTTTCACTTGGATCTTCTCCGCTGTGGACTCTTACGATCATCATCATGAGTAGTTAACCCAGGGAAGTTCCCGGGGGAGTAATCCAGTGATGAAACCAAGTATTTGAACATTAATTTTTAATGTTTCTTATTTTCTTATAGTTAGTCCAAGGGGGTATTAATGGGAATGGAACCTTTGTGTCTCCACTTTCCACCTATGTTTTAACTTTCACTTCTAAAATATTCTCCCTCGATCGAGGAGGTGGATGTACGGTCTCTCAGCAATCATTAAGAGTACAGTATTTTGACAACCATATGTAGATGAGGATGTTCACACATCAATGTATTGTGTTCATTAAGTAAATTCTAAACTAATTAAGAGACAATGAATGTTCACTTGAGGTGATTCTCTTGGGAATGTATTGTTTCTTCCAAACATCATTCTATCTGCATTCATTCTGTTTGCATTTCATTGCATGTTTAATTTTAGTTTTTCATTTTCAATTATAAAATCTCATTCCTGTTCATTTTATTTTATTAATAAAAATATAAAAAAAAGTTGAATTATAAATAGTGATTGATTGACCGCAAAGGCTCCTTATGAGAATAAACTAGTTCATCCACTATTCTATACTTAGTTATAAATATTTTTGAGAGCACACATGACAACGATTCATCAAGATCCCAATAGAAAAATAATAAGGTGGATACATCGCTTATCACTAAATTCATCTAATTGTTTCTTCATCTCTACTAATTTTACTAGGATAATTCTTTAAGGGTCTTTCATATAGGCCTTTCACTAGGAATTAGATCAATAGAAAACTGAATTTCCTACTCTAGAGGATGTTCAGGTAAATACTCCCAAAATACATCAATGTATTCTTTCACAGTCAGTACATCCTCAATTTGAAAACTTCTTTGCTCACCCATAGATATTGTTTTATCTTTATCCATATTTATTTAATTCCATAGAGCTACTGGAGGTGGATCTAGAAAAGAATCAAATGATGAGGTTTATGCTGTAAAGATGAGGGATTCTACATTATTATCAAAAATTGTAACTTCATTCTTCTTGAAATTGATTTTCGCATCATAACATGAAATACAAATCATACCAAGAATGCACATGAGCCTCAACCAAATTTGTGAGGTATCCTTAAGTGAATCCATGAGACCTTGATTCAAAACTAGGAAGAGGCATATTTTTGGGTTACTGTAGTGGCACAGGAGTAGTTCTGTAGAAATTACTATAATAGTTACTGTAGTAGTTATTGTTCGGTATTGTAGCTTCTAGGAACTATTCTTATTAGGACATCCATTTGGGCTTGGAGTCTTTAAGGCCTTCGGGCCACCTAGACCTTCATGTCAGTAGGGCTTTTAGGCCACCTTTAAGGCTTTCGGGCCACCTCAAGGCCTTTGGGCCATATACAGTTTCCCAAGACAGACTCTACAAAAAAGGAGTAGCCCTATAGGAGGATTCAGAGCAGGCGCACTCAATAGAGAAAAACCAAATGGATTGGGATAGAATTAGAGGGTATGGATATGCCATCGAGATCAGCCTGTGCTTGCATGGGATTATCAGCTAGATGACCATGTGTAAGTGGAGAGCTACCAACACGATGCAGATGATGGGAAGGGGAAGCTCCTTGTAGTTATAGTCTGGTTGAATTATCTAAGACCTTCAGGACATGAAATGTTTCTCAAGCCTATGGTAAATGTAATAACCTAATCCTACGGGCCTTGTAAGGGTTCCCCCTCATCCCTTGAAAGGAGGGTTATCAAAAATCCATAAAAAAGAGGCCTTCGGGCCATTCGGGAAAATCAAACCAAGAATTATATCAAATTAAATAATGGGTATAATGATAATGTTAGAAACTAAAATATGTTTATGTGTCATAAGGGGGACTTATGAACACATATTTATTGTAATAATACCTCCCTTAAGAGTCTTGATTAAAAACTTCTTTAACAAATCAAATTGGGAATATCTAATTTTCTTGGCAAACTGTGAAGATATAAAAGAATGTGATGATCCAGAATAAAATAAAGCACCGGATAAGTTTGATGAAATAATTAAAGTACCTACCACCACATCATTAGGAACTTCAATTTCAGAATTTGTGATAACATAAGATTGGCCTTTCTCCCTTGGCCTTCTCTAGGGAATTCTTCCTTGAAACTTAGGGAAATTATTGGAATAATGTCCCATATCTTTACAATTGTATCATTGAACATTGGTGGATTCTTTATTTCCATTACAATCAAGAGATTTGTGGCCTCTTTCGCTATATTTTTTATAGACTTATTTTCCTTTTAATTGGGGTTTTGGGTGTTTCTTTCCACAAGTATCAAATTTTGGAAAACTCCCCTTTATCTATTTTTTCCTCCACCACCCTCTTCTTCTTCTGATTTCCTTTAAAGTCATAAGACTTAGAGAATTATTTTTCTTTCTTGATTACACATGAGACTATATCTTCATATAATGGGAAAGTTTGGGAATCCAATTCCCTTTAGAGGAATGGTTTTAAAACATCAAATAATCGATCAATATTGTTCCTTAGATTACGTATATAGTCCACAAAATACCTTGAAAGCCTTGTAAAATTGGATTCAAACATCACAACATCTTCATCATATTTTTGTTTCAAACTCTAGAATTGCCTCTCCATATATTCTTTCCTTTATTGAGGAAAATAGTTTTCTAAGAACATTTCCTTAAATTCAATGCATTCCATTTCTTCCATTTCTTCCTCCTTCATTTTTTGAATTAATTACCACCACTGATCTTCATGTCCCGATAGATGATAAACTGCCATGATAACATTCTCTCTTTCATTACATCCCAAAGTTAGAAATATATTCTCTAAGGAACATATCCATTGCTCCACTATGAATGAGTTTATAGTCCCATTGAATAACGGAGTCTATTTTTGCATAAAGAGGTCAAAAATTTCTCTTCCATGTATTAGATCAGGATAATCCATATGGGTAATGTTATTATTCATAACCTAAGTCAGTTGTCCTAGTATTGTTATAAGTTGCTCAACACAAGTCGTAGCTTCAAAACCAATATAATTATTTTTCATTGGAGGTAAATCCCTACATAGGATATGTGAATTAATGCAATTTCCATTCTGTCCACT
Source organism: Viscum album (assembly GCA_963277665.1). Taxonomy (NCBI): domain Eukaryota; kingdom Viridiplantae; phylum Streptophyta; class Magnoliopsida; order Santalales; family Viscaceae; genus Viscum; species Viscum album. Next base: position 227,365,888 of record OY728129.1, on the reverse strand, counting down.
AGGTTCCGTTTCTAAATAATGGTATACACTAAATTAGGTTATGAATCATAATTTATAATGTCGAACTAGAAAAACACTTAACATAAATTGAAAATTAACGCATGTCTAATTTAATAATCATAAGCATTGTTTCTTTGAGGAACTATTAACATTTAAATCCTTCATAATGGATTGTAAAGAAGATGTAAATCATCCTAAGCATATCCCCATAGAGTGTCAAACCAGATGAGTATTAAGGCCCATTATCGTGTACAAAGTTACCCTAAGTCAAGCCCAGAACACCTTGTTAGATTTTTTTACATATAGGTACATTTGTTCCAGAACCATGTTCAATTGTAGTATCCAAACATGGATGTATTTTATAGGAAGGTCCACATAATATCTTCCTTACCCAAATTCTATGATGTTCTTATATACTTATCCTCAAATTCTACCTTAGGGATTTGTTCCATAATCTAAATTTTCTATATCTTGTTTCTAAGGTTTCTACTAAACTTCCTATGATACAAACTGGAGATCCCATAACCTAGTTTCCTGGAGCTGGTGCCTTATATTAAAAAAATGGAATGATTAAAAGAAATCCATATACCAAAGGAATGAATAGTATAGTAGTTTCTGAAAACAAGTTACAAACATAAGTTCAATATTACAACTTGAAATTAAATACATAATAAAAATTCCATTGGAAGTATATAAGACACCTAGATTATCTCTGAAAGTCATACATAATATTCAAATTCCCAACCTGGGGAAAATAAAACATAAGAAAGGGGTGAAATCACATGTTCATGAAAAGTAAGTAATACAACACAAGTTATCATAAAAATTAACACTAGTCATGGTGAACAACTAAAAACACATGCCTTTAAAAATATACTTGAGCCTAATATGAAGGGAATGAAAGATGATTAAATAAGTCTATATACATGATCATACGAGAATGAAACATAATAATTGATAGTATAATAGTCTAATTATCACATGGTTTATCAATTTCTAAAACTATAATGAGGGAATGCATAATGCTGGACATCTGAAACATATTGTCAAGGCCTCGACCAAGACGTCTAAAAATACAATGGTAAGGCCTCGGCCAAAAACCAATTTTATTTTGTCTCATGAGATCTATTGATACATCAATGAGATATAGTGGGCCCAAACCATAACTTGTTAATTCAAATTAATTCCACTTATTAAATGGGATAAACATAAACATCATGAACATATGAAATAACTTTCCCCAATCTGTACACATAAACACTAACCATTCTGAGTAGTATGGTGAATGGTATAAAGATAGAATATCCACATTCAAACTGATAATTAACCATTTAATACAATATATTATATGATAAACATAAGATATTAATCTCAATAAGACATAAAATTAAATGGATGTGTTGAAATAGACAAAAAATACTCTAATAAAATCAATGAGGAATATTTAAGAGAAATACACTTACTTTGAAAAGAAGAGTTCTTTTGGATTTTTTTGCATAAAACCAGAAATGAAATAAGGAGGTTTTTACATGATTAAATGAGTGGTTTTAGAAAAACAATTGTGTCTTAAACTAGATTATAGAGTGTACTTGAAAATAGGTAAGAACTTGAGAAGTTCCCTTGAATTAGTCTTGTTTATCGGGAGGAATTGAGAGAGATATTTATAAAATATTTCACTCCCCATAAAACAAATAAGGATTATGATTGGTACACATATATAGAACATTGAAATAGAATTTATATTGATTAAAAAAGTATAATTAATAATTTAATTTTGATTAAGAGATAAAAGAGTAACCCAAAAGAAAATAGAGGTTCTGGTAGAAAACCCTTAATTTATGTCCGAATGTGTTCTGCTCTTGACCTTAACATCATGGATAATCATATTAAATCCATTAATTAACTAATTTAGAACCATATATACATGTATTTGATCTATTATAATTTTATTATGTTAATTTATCTCCTTATTGATGAGTTGTAATATTGAATTCCGTCGTTCCAGACTGTTTGTTCTTTGATTTCATGATTGGTTTGCTTGATTATAAGTAATGGAATTCTTGTGGAATGGATATAATTATCCCGAATTGAAATTACATGTTATTCATGAACATATATAAGGGTAAATGGTTATATATATATAATTTGTTATATATTATGAGGATTAATCATTTGATAATACATTTAGTGATAATCGTTTAGATTATTACGACGATTATTGATCACAATGAACTCATTTTGTTTTATCGTTTAGTATTTTGTAAATACGTTACTTACATAACATAAAAGAGTTATATTATACATTTTATTATCTATATCAACCATTAAAATTATTTCATGAACATCCTTTAATAATAAGTTGAAGAATGAAACTTCGTCGTCAATGAAGGTTGTAAATTGGCACCTCCCAGACAAGGATTTCGTTTATAAAATAAGATGGAGAGAGAGAGATGGTAGTTTTAGGTAGGATATTTCATTAACATGATATATTTATAGTATATATGTGGTACTAGGGTTTTCATGATCATTTTTACAAAGGAGTTGAGGAAAAGATAATAAATGAATGGAACATGAAATGAAAATAAAAGAAAAAGGAAGTGGATTTTACCTATTGAATACACCTCCTTGAGAATCTTCTTAAGGGAAAGGGTTTTGGTCTTTTGGTAAGAAAAATAGCTCTTAGAAGTGGGTAGGAACTGGATAAGAGTATTTGAAAGAACATATTAAAGGCTTATAGCTTGAGAGGTGTGAGAGGAAGAGGGGGCAAGGGGTAGTATTTATAGTGGACACTACAATAAAACAGTGTTTTAGCGGTGGTTTTTTTTGCGGTGGTTTTTAAAGCTGTTGTGAAAAAAAATGCAGCTAATTATTTTAATATATTTTTTATTTATTTTATTTTTTAAAAAATATCTTCTAAAAAAATTCAATTTTTTTAACGATAGTTTTTTTTAAAACCACCGCGAAAATTTAAAAATTTTAAAAAAATTATTTATTTATTATTTATTATTCATTTATTATTTTTTTATTATTTAAAATAAAATATAATTTATTATTGTTAATTTTATATATTTATTATGTTTCAATTAATTAATATTTATAATAATTATTAAATAATATTTTTAAACTGAATACAAATCTTCATTAAGTAGAAGAACTGACTTCGACATCAAATGACCATAACTTCTGATCTGAGAGTCCATTTCAGTTCTACAACCAGTCAAATCAAATTTTATCAAATGAGAAAAAAAACAAGTGAGATTTAAATCATATGATAATCAAAGGAAAAAAATATATTCAAAATTCAAAAGTCGAAAATCGAACTCGAACTTGAAACCATCATAACTTTTAATCTAGATGTCCCTTTGGGCTCTACCACATATCAATTCGAAGCCTACATTGAGCTCTATGTCTCTTAGGTCTGGTACCAACTTTTTGAGTATTTTACCCCGTTTTATTCCATTGGAAAGGCCTAAAAGGCCTCTGAAACAATGGTTTTAGTTGCAGGTACAGATTTATTAAAATTCTAATGGTTAGAACTTTCGATCCAGGTGTCTGTTCAGCCTATACCACATATCATATCAAAGCTCATTTCACAATCTTTGATTTGACTGGTTGTGGCACTGAAAAAGGAGTACCAGATCATATTTTATGGCTATTTTTGTTTTTAGGGGTTTTAGAGGTTCTTAATGTTTTATGATTTAATTAATTAATTAATTAATTATTATTTATTATTTATTTATTTTATTAATATAAATTAATTATTAATTTTTAATTATTTATTTATCTATTATTATTATTTATTTATTATTTATTTATTATCTATTTATTTAATATTTATTATTTATTATTTAATTATTATGTGCACATTAATTATTAATTTATTTTTAATTAACTAATTAATTAATTAATTATTTATTCTTAGCTTGTTATTCATTATTTATTTATTTATTTATTTATTATTTATTTATTCATTATTAATTAATTATTAATTAATTATTAATTAATTAATTATTATTTATTCATTATCAATTATAAATTATTAGTTATTAGTTATTATTAATTATTAATTAATTTTTAATTATTTATCTATTTATTTATTTATTTATTATTTATTATCCATTATTTATTATTTATTATTTATTATTTAATCTTTATTAATTTAATTTTAATTTACTAAATATTAATTTATTATTAGTTTATTATTCATTTATTATTTATTTATTTATTTATTTATTTATTTATTATTTATTGTTTATTTATTAATTAAATATTAATTAAATATTAATTATTTATTAAATATTAAATATTGAATATTGCATATTAAATATTAAAATTTAAATATTAATTATTAATTTTATAATTATCAATTATCAATTATTGGTTATTATTAATTATCAATTATTAATTAATTATCTATTTATTTATGTATTTATTTTTCTATTAATTTATGTATTTATTTATTATTTATTATATATTATATATTATATATTATTTATTATTTATTAATTTATTCTTATTTTAATAAATATTAATTTATTATTAGTTTATTATTCAATTATTATTTATTTATTTATTTATTCAATATTCAATATTTATTAATTATTTATTAATTATTAATTAATTATTAATTAATTAATTATTAATTAATTATTAATTATATATATATTCTTAAATATTAAATATTAAATATTAAATATTAATTATTAATGATCAATTAGTAATTATTATTAATTATTAATTACTAATTATTTATTATTTACTATTTACTATTTACTATTTATTATTTATTAGTTACTATTTATTTATTTATCTATTATTTATTAATTTATTATTAATTTGTTATTTATTTATCATATATTAAATTATTTTTCAATTAATTTATTATTTATACATTACTTATATATTATATATTATATATTATATATTATATATTATATATTATATATTATTTATTATTTATTATCTATTATATATTATGTATTATATTTTATGTATTATATATTATGTATTATATATGATTTATTATATATTATGTCTTACATATTATATGTAATATATTAAACGTTATATATTATATATTATATATTATTGATTATTGATTATTGATTATTGATAAATCCTTATTGATTAATAATTATTTATTGTGTATCTATTTGTTATGTATTACTTGTTTTTCTCATTTATATATATATATATATATATATTTGTATAAGTATATTAAATTTGATTTATTGACCACATGAAGAGTCTGTTGAAGTGGTAAAGTCTGGAAAATAAGCAAGTGGTAAGGGGTTCAAATCTCAGGCAACGTAGAATTTCTATATATGGCATGGACATGTGCATGGACATGGACTTGTGCATAGACATGAACTTATGCATTTAGATGAGCATCTATGCGGTAATACTAAATAAAGAAACAAAGAATTAAAATAATAAATAAATAAATACATTATGAAAATAAAATATAAAAAAATAGGTAAATTACTAATAAAATATTAAAGATTTAAAAAAATTAAAAAAAATTAAAAATGATTTAGCGATGGTTTAAACCGCTGCAAAAAAAACCGTTGCTAAATCATTCTACGACAGTTTTAAAAAACCACCGCTAATTATTTCCTAGCACACGATTTAGCGTCAGTTTTCCAAAACCGTCACAGAATGATTTAGCAGGGGTTTAAACCACCACTAAACAAAAAAACCACATATAAATACAAATTTTGGCATAGTGGGAGGAGAGGATGGTTTTTTCATTATTTTAATCATTATTTTATTATTTTTGGATCAAGACTATGAATAGTATTTATTAATGTGACATAAAATATTAATAAGTGCATGTGAGTTCGAAAAAATGGCCATTGACATTATCAATGAATCAAGAATGGTGGAGAAATTCATTTATTGAGTGTATTTTGTAAATTATCGAATTTCACTATTCACCAAAATTCTAGTATTTAAGAAAAATACAAAAAATTCACCCTAACCATTTTTTGATGTGTAGAATTTAAAAAGGAACTCAATTTTATCAAAATAACTTTCTAAATATGAGAAATTTAATTTTCATTTTAAAACATCATTTAATCAGAAAATACAGTTTTGAAAATTAAAACTGATTTTATAACACCCTTAAAATTTACTAATGTCTCATTAAATTGTGATAAAATCATAAGACAAAAAAATATTGATTTTAGAATATATTTTATGAAAATTAATTTTATTTTAAATTAATTTATTAATTTAAAATTATAGTTAAATTTTTATTACTCACAAAAATACCAACACTCAATTATTAATTTTTAAAATATTCACTCTCATTTATATGGTGCCTAAATTTTATTTATACTTACACGGGTGATTTTACTATTTATAAGGGTACATTAATAATTATAAGGGTTAATTTACTATTCACCAAAAATATAAGTTGATCCTAACAGACTCTAAATATCTTACTAATCATAATCGTGCCTGTTTGTTTTTCGTAATTCAAAACACGGAGGCGACAAAATTATGTTTAACTGCTATGTTATAATAACAAAGTGTTGTTTTTTATAGAATCAATATTTTATTCATTATATTCTATATTAAATTTATTTATAAAACCTTGGGGTGTTACTGAGAGGTTATTGAGTGGATATTTGAACCACTTTATGTTTTTGTAATTAAAAAACATTATTTCTTTTATTCTCTCCAACATAAGTATTTTAATAAAATTTTCACTTTAATTATATCTTATATATATTTGCATAAATTTATTTATATTTATTGTTTTGATTCTTTATAACATGTTCTACAAGTTTCATGAAGTGTTCCTATGTTAAATATGTCATTTTATACCTTTAAATTCCATTAATACAAGTTTTTGTACTATTCATATATATCCAATACACTATTCCTAGGTATTAAAATGATTCATGTATCCAATACACTATTCCCATGTCTTCAAATTTTGTTCTCACATATCCAAATTTCTTGATTTAGTTTCCTTTCATATTTTGGTAATAAATTAGGATACAAAACTTCAGATTGAGTGTTTCATAATGATTTGTAAATATAAAAGTATTTTTTACATTTAATTAAACTAAAACAAAAGATGAATATATATTTATAATGTTTACAATTGGATTTGAATTAACTTTAATCTTTTAGTAATAATTATACAATTTTCTAGAATTAGTTTTCTAATATTTTAAATGATAACATGAAATATAGAAGTCTAATTAAGGTAATTATTATTGATTTGGAAATATAATAAACTTATATAAATATAAGTCAAGTGGACTCAAGTATGATTCTACTAGTTAGAGGGTATAATTTTGGACAAAATTTATAGGAGTCAAACTATTTTCATATTTTATAAATTTTTCTTACCTACATAATTAGTTTAAATATATTTTTTCCTATGAAAAAAAAATTATTACAAATATTCAATCACATAGTTGATTTTACCATATAAATCATTTGTATACATAAATTTGGATACAACGTATTTTGGTTACGTGAGAAATTCAGATACATAGAATCTGATAGGTAAAATATTCTATGCAAATAGATTCGGTTAGGTGGAACTCAACCACATTGATTCTATTACATGATATTTTGGTTATGTGAAACCTATTATAAACAAATATCTAGTTATGTGGATTCCTTTTTAAATTTTCTTATTTCAACAATTTTACTTATGTGGTTTTTGATTTTCCACTGAATGTTTCAAAAACTAGAAACCATGCAACGTTTTTTGTATCATTTTCTATTTACATTTGCTGCAATTTTATATTGAGTATTTTTATTATTTTATTTTTTCTATAATTACTCATCAATTATGTATAATCCATGAAAACCTAATTTAAATTATTTCATTAAGAGTTAAATGAGACCTACATGGGATCAATCATTTATAAATATTCACTCTGATATTTTGGAGAATGTGATAGTCAGAATTAAATTGATAGGAGTATGATGCGTCAATCATGTATATTGTAAAGGGGTTTTTTTAAATGATATTAATACTAATTATTTACTAATATGTTCACATAATTTCACTATAAAACATATATTTTATTTTATATAATATTGATAAACAAATCATGTGTATATTAATTGTTTTCCATTTATTAAATATACACGTGAAATATTTATCTAGGAAATAAGAATGAGAAGTAAAATGATATATAAAAATATAAAATCCAACAGAAATAGTTTTATAGAAGATGGTGCATGTGGATACTATTTTTGAATATGATTGGATTAAAAAAACTCTATATAAAGTGTTTAAAGATCCAATTAAAGGACAATGAGAACATATGTGAGATTCTTCGATCATTGTTAGTGGAATTTAGTGAGCTAAAATACATTAGATGATCCTTACTATCAAAGTGAACACTGGTGCTTCAATGTATATTGTTTTCATTGTTTAAGTTGGTTAGGTGGTGTCGTAATTCCATATATTATTTTGTTCGTAAGAATGATTGGTTTATACTACCCCATAAAAAAGGTACGTGTGTGTGGGTTGTGATTCCCCAACAAAATTCAGTTTTGGGTTGTTCCTCTAGGGGGAAAAGGAAGGACTATTTGGGTTATGCCTCTAGGTATAAAAAGGAAGGTCAATCTTTGGTTTAAGCCTCTAGGGGGAAAAGTCTTTGTAATTGGGTTATGAATCAAGGTGTACAAAATTTAGTGTAAGATTCTAATTTATTAGTGGGTTCCATTCTTCTCTAAATTTTAGAAGAGTTAAAAGTAGATATAGGATCAATTTGATTTTAACTACTATACCAATTCCTTATGCTATTTTTTATTTTTGCTACATTGTATTTGAAATTTGAAGAAAATTATCTAAAATATTTTAAAAGGCCAATTCACCCCCTCTTGGCTATACTACCATCACAATATTAGAGACCAATATAAGGTAGTATCAAGACTCATTAGTCTTAAATATACCTCCACTTTTAACACCAAATATGTGTTAGTTTTTCTGATATAAAGGATTGAGAAGCCCTTATATTGAATAAATAACAAGTAAGCCTAGAAGATACAAAAATAATACCTATGACTATATAAGGGACCTTACCTATATCAGTAATAGACCACTCAACTACATAAACCCCGCAAGATTAGTCAATATGACCTTGCATCTAAAAAAACTACCTAGGAGAAAGTACAACCGACTATTATGTTTAACTACCTCACTTTACTCTCTGACTATATCTACATTTATGTGTTCTACTAACTCATATTTATTTCCTACCTATATGGGTGTGTGATTCCTAGGTTTACTAGGGCCACTGAATAATTCTTTTGAAGTGATTCATCTGAAAGAACCTCTGAATATGGAAATATTGGCTAGATAAATGACATTTCTCTACTTCATAGGTGTAGTTAGGCTTGGTGTTTCCATAACATCCACACTGGTAACATAAAATTAAACATATCCCTGAGTGAGGTATAGAAGGAGGGTTATAACCCTTACTACCCCAATAGGATCCAACATGAATCATTTTTTCTCAATTCCACTTTAACCCACTTTAAGATATCTCACATGTACTTTTTATAGAAATTGAACCACAAAATCTACTACTTCCCTTTTTCTTGGATAAAACTACCTTCTTTTTAACGTCAAATAATGTTAACATGTTAAACAAAAAATACTGGGTTTCAAAGGTTGCTTTAGACCTATCTCATATTTTTTATCTTTAATTTCATTATCTCTACTCAAGTAGGGAGTGAAGAAAATAAAATCAATGATTTTAGCTCTATAAATTTTTAATCCTTTACCTAAAGAAGTGTGTAAGGGTAAAATTTCTCCAAGAATAGATCTTGAAAATCCTTATAGTTCAATAGATAATATATTTTTTTCTATAACCATAATGTACCACAATCAGAGAACAATACATTCAAGAATAAGTGTTTTTATTATCATCCTATATTTATCAACAGTCTCAATGATCTCAAAAATATGATGAAGATGATTATTAAATTCTTAATATTCTTGTAGTGATAAATCAACCTGAATAATTAGTGAGTGATGGAACTAAAAATCTGATCTGATATCAGCCAAAATAGATTCCTATTGAGGTGATCCCTTCCCTATATCCTAAAGTTGTTAAGAAAGTTCCTCTAAGACTTATGTATCAATAATATGCCTAGTAGGTGGATCATTATATTTGACTTGTTTATGAATGGTTACATGTGGTCTCAGTGGTGTAATACAATAAATTAAAGTAGAAAATCATATTAAATCACACCTCCTAGAATACATAACAAATAAAATTAATGAAAATAAAATAATATTTAAGTTAAGACCCTTTATCATGTCTCAACTTATCAGCAGGTAAAATCCTCAATCACACCCACACTAGGATAGGGGCTAGTGAGAAGCACTAAGGTGTCAATAAAATCATGTGAACTGCTACCTCTAGAAAACCTACCACCTATTATCATGAATTTACATCCACTATAACATGCTTGGAATATAAATTGAATAATATAGAAAATGTAAATTTATAAAAAAATATTGGTTTAATGTGAGATAATTAAAATGAAACCACTAGATACAACTATCACATCCCAAAAAGATATCATCCAAAAATACTAAAGATATGAAAGTGTCCATCATCATGAGATCACCACTCCATTGGTTGTCTGAATACTCTATCCATATCTAGTGTACATGATCATCTATCATTTGTATCATATGTTCTTTATGCATATAAATATAATTAGATGCAAGTTTGAATGTAGGGGTATGTATAACAATACCTAGTTTGGTCATCCCAAGTGCTGAGTTGGCACCATAAACATCTTGTGTTTGTGTGTATCAATAAAAAGTAAAGTTTAGACAATCCATCATCACCTGGTGTCATCAATAAGAATATCCATGATCCATCATGATCAATCAACCCATAGATTTCTTTTATCAAACTTTCCAAATATAAATTTTACTCAATAAAGAAACATTTATCATATCTCACAAAATATCATAAATATCCATCTTGTTATTTCACCCTATGTTCGCTAATCATGAGATGTTGAAGGAAATAAACATCTTTATATATCTTGAAGGCACTTTAAAAAATACACATCTCAATCTTTCTCTAATGTTACAAAGGGAATTTTCATCTCTAGCTCAAGGAAATGAATATCTATAAAGTTAGGAGAACATACATGTTTGTACACCAGAGGAAATATGCATCTCTAGGGATAAAATAGTATACTAGAATACAAGAGGTAATAAAAATCTATAGGCCTGTAGCTATATATCTGGTACACTTAATCCCAGAGCAGTGGGTAAGGAGTAGAGATAGCATCAGGTCTATCATAGTCAACCTCAACCCATAGTTGTGAGTGGGAAAGATCATTTACACTCAGGTGAAATACCATCCATCATATTATTATAACTAATATATTGAATTAACTACTCATTTCCACTTATACTATCTACTATGTTTTCATATTAGGGATACTGTAGGAATTAACTTTATCCATCTATCCCACACTAGATATGTAAAATGAAATACCGAGATCCAAATATCTCTTAAATATATCTAATCTATCTTATCCCATATTTTTTGTGATCATAAGCAAATACATGAATACGTTATGACTAGTATCTACCTAAATTATTAGGTTTGAAAGTGTATAATCATTGTCTTCCAACTTTAACTCTAGGTAGACAGTGACAATAAAACAGAATCCAACAATGTACCCCATCGCTATTGATATTCATCCATCCTATGCTTCATTAAATCTCAAAGTAAATGAGTATATACAATTAATCATAATAAGATACTTTTATACGTCTCGTATGAATACCCAATTACTAGTCTATCTATAATATCCTCCTCAATGGGTTTCCACTTCCTAGACACATAATAATTGAAGTTTGATAACATATAAATATTAGTTATTTAATTATTCTACCAATCATATAATAGTACAACCAATATTAAATTTCACCTGATTATCTTTGGATGCCACAATATCCCCAAAAAGTTTACAAAATATGTATTGTTTTATTCTAGAGAAAATATTTTAATAACCATAAAGGTTGTTATTGTATTATTCATCTCAGAACATTAAAACAAGGTTTGTACCACTTTCTTCAATTAGAGTTTCATCAATTTCATATATAGTAACTAAAGTTACTTTACTAAATTACCAAATAATTCTTATTGATCACTATAAACTTTATCAAAAATATTCTACTACCTTAGTCTCAATGATTCAAGTCACCATTCATTATTACATTTCTTCATTTACAAGTCATTCATTAAGAACCTCCCATTTCCTTTGAAATAATGCCACATCATCTAAGGAAATCCTCATCCTCAGAGTTATACCATTCTTTCATTTCCATTATTGAATTATGATCCTAGTTAACAATATCCATCCTCTGTGATTAAATAATATTCTCTACATTTATTATCCCAATAAATATCATTTTGATCCATGGTATAAATAATTTAATTTATTTCATCCAATGAACTATACATAGTTTTATTCTTTCAAACACATCTAAAGAATCCACACTTCTAATTAACACTACTTCATTTAAGTATCTATATCACTTTATTAATTTTTAATTTGTAAACCCACTTTCACTACTATAATTATTTTCATTTCATTTATTTATTACCATCCATTTGAATCACATAGGATCAATTCCCAGAATTTATTATTTCATAACGCATTTATAATCTCTAAAAGAATTTTCGACATATTTCAAGATAAATAATTACATAATTAAATGATTATCTCCCATTAATGATAAAATCATTCCATTCTCACATATTGAACATAATAATCATTCACCACTTCCCATGGTTAAATACCTCATCCATTTTAGTGGTTTAAGCTCCTTATCTCAAGCAATGTGAATTATTTCTTCAAATATTTTTATGATTAATTAATAATAATATTTAAATAATCACACAACCAACATTGACATCCATTCCTCACAATTTACAATCCACTGAATTTTCTTCACTTTTTAATCACATAATTGATAACCACTGGCACTAAATCACACTAATGATTTAATTAGATAATTTATATCTATTATGTAATTTTAATAATAATAATTTTTATATTCATTTAAATATATATCACTTAATACATTCATTTAATATTCTCAAATGACCCAAACTTATTTCCATTGAGTATGGGATTTCAATATAGGTCCAATTTAATTTTTGATGTTGAAATTGAGAACCACACATGCCCCCACATTTGGGATCTTACATAGGAAAGTGGGGGTAACACATGGATCCCTATCATTATACACCCTTGGATCCATGCACCCTTTAGTTGCTCTTTGATTTTGACTATCTGGTGAACACTAAATTTCATACCCTATCATTTTCAAACCTCAAGATTCTAGACCTGGCTTCAGTTTCTCAAAGTCCAGGCTCTATACACCTCAACTATTAGAGAGAATGTAAAGAAAGAATAAACTTATCTTTAAGATTTAACTTAATATAAAACACCATTTAGAGTGATTATAAAGAGTTTAGATTCATATAATTTTTGGATTTACAACGATATGTAATAAAATTAAAGAATAAAACAAATGAACATGTTATCAACTGTTTTCCAAAACTACCCCAATAACTTATCTAAAAAATAAAGAAAAATCTACTCACAATATTTCATTGATTATAAAGTCAATGGTTTAATTAATAAACATAGAATAACATATTAACATTTCATGAAAATATTCAAATATTTGATAGAAAAATAAGAATATAGAAGTTAGGGATTAAAAATAAAGGGGTCAGGTCAATGAACTATATATCTTTTGTGAAGATTCAACATTCTATAGAGAAGATTCTAGTTTTTAAATCCTACACCTTAGAGTATACATCCTACCTCAACCTTATAACTCCTCCAATTATCCATAAATGTGTAATAAATATGGTTGATCCTAGTTTAAGTTTCATGAACATCAAATAATTAATAATTAAATAATATATTATTAGCACTAGAAAAGATTTTCAACAACTTTGGGGTGACTCATCATTGCCTTGAAATTACTTAACACCCATCCTATGGTAAACACCCCATTTCAGTCATAGTGGAATAGTCTATTTCCAATATAATATTTTGATAATGGTCGATTTCCTATATCAACATGTCTAATTTAATAAATAAATTTAGAAAAAAATTCCTCTAAATATAAACATGACCATAATAAAAAAATTGTCTCATAAGGTGAAACAAAAAAATATCACCTCATCCACATATTAAAATTTTCATCTTAAAAAAGAAACAACCATAAGAAACTTGATCAACAAATTTATAAATCTTTTATCCCGAAAGAAGGAATCCTATAAATAATTTCTAACCAATGAATAAAATAGACCAAAAATAAGGTATTCTACCAAAAATACTACAAAACCTTTCATGATCTTAATATAATTTAATAATAATACTTCTCCCTTCATCGATTTAATCTTCTGAAGGATTCCTTCAAAAAAAATTAATAACATGAGAGGATAGTCACATTCATGAAAAACTCTACTAATAATAGAATATATCTATCACAAGGATCAAAAACACTGATACAACTAAATGATCGACTGAAGAAACTATTAAGACTATCCAACCATTGAAATAACTATATTCATGACATCATTAAACCGTAACATGAGATTATATCAACATGTTCCTTTACACTTCATCCACCATTATCATCCAACTTTAAAAGGATCATCAAAATCCCACCATTAAAAAAGATACAAAGGATTATATATATATATATACATATATATCTAATCACAACCAACCTATTCATTGACTACTACTCATGAGTTATCACAAAACTCAAGAATCATCGATACTCAACAATGACTAGCTCAATGAAACCATATAATCTCAACAAAATAATGGATCATGGCCAACCAATAATTATAACTAACAATCCATCCTCTAATAGAAAAATTAACTATCAATTGAAATTTCATAAGATCTTAATAATAGTTATATAAAAATCATAGAATGATTAAATTCTATATAGATATGATTAATAATACAATCATGGATAACCATTTTGATGATTTTAAACACTACCCCTTTTCCCTAAGTAAATAACTCCTCATTATAAGGATTATCACTCTAGAAAACGAGTACACTTGCTCAACCCCTGCTCATATCCATGAGTTATCTCTAAATTCCAAATATCCTATTACACTAGGAAGATTTCAAATCCCAAGTGATCCCCTCCATCTATTGATAACCTTTTAAGGTCATAATGATCACACACCTATCAGTATAAAAAATCTTCATTTTTAGATTCTCCTAAGAATATTCCCACAATAAATTTTGATCACAATACACCCCTAATTTTTATTAATGGTAAAAAACCTACCATATATATTCCAATTCATCATCATAGTAACTCTCTATGGATATAATTTCATGAACACATAATTTACTATGAATTTCATGGATTTTATTCTCCAATGACCATAGATCAGGATAGATTTATTAATGCTCGAAAAGGTCAGGTCTGTTCCTCATTACTCTACTATAAAAGATACTAAAAAGGGTGGTATGACATCCATATCATTCTTCCAAACTATGTTACATAATCGATGATAATTCATTGGGACCCACATCATTGTATCTGAAATGGGAAATCCTGTCCACATACAAATGTCCTTAAATGGACCCATCTAAACTCTAGCGTATCACCTAACCAAATCAGATGAAGACTAACGATTATATTGAAGACCCAACATCATTTTTTTTATAATTCTATCTCTAATATCCATAGTGAATTCATATACAGATCATAGATATCAAAACCGAATTTTTTTTGTATGAATGAAAAGTATCACAATGCATTCCAATTTAGAGTCCCCTCATCTCTAAAATAAGAATAAATGATCTATTTACTTCCCTTCATATAATATTACATGTTTATTTTTAGTGAGAATTCATATTATAGAAATACTTCCTCACAATCATATTCATCACCCCTAGAGATTCCAAATACCATTATTCTTCGACTAAAATACTCTTACAAAAAAGATCTAATAGCATCGAAACACCCACCAATGGTTCTCAAATTAGTAAAAACAAAACGATATAGATCATAATTCACACAAAATACCATAATGACTCATATATCATGTAGGAAAGAATTCAAAATTTCATTCAAAAACAAAATAGATATTAATTTGGAAAATACTAATGAATGTATCTATTATTCCATAAGGAATTAGTACCACCATGTAACAGGAATACTATTTGATTTTTCTAAGGTCCCTTAAAATCCTTTACCTAGAGTTATAACATAACACACAACCTACTGACCCCATCTCAACTTGTTATCATAACCATTGATGTACAACGCGACATCTTAATCTCAACAATACCTACTAACTATCTCTCAGATAGTATATCAACCTTGTACTCATAAAAAATGAGAATGAGTTTAGTAGATCTATCACCGATCAGGCCAACATAGACTATCCATGGATAAAATCAAATTGAATCAAAAAATCAAAAAATTCATGACCTGGATATATATGATTCATGTTCCCCCATTTATAAACACATTAAATATACTAAGGCCTCTTTTATGTGTCATTAATAAGAGTCATTATCAATAATATTTTAACCACCACATTATTTATAAATTTATTTATTTTGACTAGATATACTAGATATCCTTAGTAAAAATTTGTTAATTCTACCCCAACCAACCTTGTATGTGCATAATACTCTACTCCATCTTATCGCTCTGATATAAATTTGGTACATCCCATCTTATCGGTAAGTGAACTACCATGTTTTACCTCCACTAGGATAGCGGATAAGGACCACTGATGAGGTATATACACATTCATGGGAATAATTACCTCTAAAAAACCTGACACCTTCTATAATACATCCAAATTCACCATAGAATGTATGATATATAAATTAAAAAATATAATAAATATATATGTTAAAAAATATCTAGGGTATAATGTGAGATAATAAAAATCAAACCACTAAATACCACCATCACATCTTGAAATGATTCAATCCCAAATACCGATGACCTGAGAGTGGTTGTTATCATGAAATATCTTCTCAACCAACTGTCCAAATCTTCCATCCATATCCAAGATCCATGATAATCCATCCTTTGAAGGACCCAAAACAACCTTAGGGGGGTGAATCAGGGTGTCACCTATTTCTATTAAACTGATGGATCTTGTTCCCTTGTTGGTAGGAACTTATTTAACCATGTATGATGGATATGTGAATTAATTAAAACATTCACATGAAGAAGGACAACACAAAACTTTTACTCGGTTCACCACTAAGTGCTACACATAGGAAGAATACACTGATAGGTTTCCAGTAGTACTAAATTCCACTAATTTTCAGTGGCTGTGGAGTACAAAATTTTGGTCACAATCACTCTCTCCCAAGCACACTGCTTTACAAAGGTTCATGAATAGCTCACTGCTTCCCTCAGATCACTTCCATTTCCTCCCCTATCTCAATGCCTTGGGAGTGGTTTCACTCAGTTTATCAATATGAAGTTATCTTTAATAGATTAGCATTGACTTATTTGTCTCTATTCATCAGGAGACACTACTTTCATCGAAGTACCAAATTTATGCTCTTTTATATTCAGTATTCACCTTTAGTGAAATAAATGAATGCACTAAAACTTATTGTTCTTTTGGGACTGAATACTAAGTAACTATGTGATTGTTCAATCAATGAATATCATCTCACTGTGAATCATCAAACAAGACTTCTAATCCTTTCTTCTTTACATATATGCAAGAGATCATGCATGTGGCGTTTATATGAACTCCTCCCTTTCTTCCATTTATTCTTATTCCTACTCTCACATGTGTACCCATATTTGTGGATATTTCATTAAATTTCTTCATGTGAATATGTGCATACAAGGGTGCATGCACTATCCAATTCTTCTCTTTCTCTTCCTATTGGTGTAGTTGATATTTTTTCAACTGAATCACACCCTTTTATGTATTCATGTGAGAATGAATAATATTGTCACTTTCACTTCTTCCTTATTTATTCTTCACAAGCGCACAACCGAAGTATTATTTAGTTAATTCAATTTTATGTTTCATGTATGTGCTTATCCATGAATCTTCTTCAATCTAGAATGGGGGTAGTCCACTGTTTGGATTCTTCTTGCGCACTCGGGTGTCTCAAATCCGGCACATGATTTGCATGTGCATCATGCATGTGATCTCCACTATTCCTAAAACACACACACTGCCTCAGGTTTATTACGATGTTCATGTACACCTTTTTTACACTAAGGGTGTAAATTTATTCTATGAACAGAGTGTTAAAGTATTCTTTTCAAACCAGGATGGTTCATGGATCCTCCTCATGCAAGGGATGCGTGGAACTCCTACGCACAGAGAGTGAGGACCTTCTTCGTGTACCAAGTGGTACAAGATTATCCAGAGTGGTTTGTGGTTATCTTGAGTAGTGTGATGTTCTTATTTGCGTAACTAGATTGTACATGGTTCACCTCTACAAACCAAGTAGTACATGGTTCTCCTTAGCCGGACTAGAGCTGGTTCTCAGGACCTATGCTTCGTAGAACTAGAACAGTATGTAGTACTATTTATTCACGAACCCAAAATAGTTCACAACACTTGTCTTCATAAACTAAGAGTGGTTCATGGTTTCTTGATTTCCCTTCATGAACTGGAATCACAAAGATGCTCTGTTTTTCAAAACAGGATCTCTCAAAAGCTTGGGAGCAACAACACTCTTTGGCTTGAGGGATTCTTCTTTTATAGGCATAGATTATATCTATTTTACGTGTTCAAATACCATAGGATATGACCATCCAATTTCTTCTTTGAATGTCTGAGATCATCATATTTTAAAATCTTCAAACAGTGGATAATCGTATACTGAGAGTTTTCATTATTTCTTTTTCTTGAGAGTGGCCTTCTCCTTTCGCAAAAAACAATCACATGCATACACTGAGAGTCAAATGTAAATCTCAATCATGAACACCCAAGATCCATGATATGACCTCACAACTTCATTTGCTTCGACCACGTTCGAACATCACCATTTCATTGCATTGTATTTATGATATTGTGGCCTCCCTATGACCATAATGTTATATTTTTAATCATCAATGGTGGCCAGATGGTCGATCAGGGAGGTGCAACTGCGTCTCCGGTGAATTGTGGCATCAGAAGCCCTTCTAGGGTTCAAAGGATGAAGATGATGGCGCGAGATCTCCTTGGCATTGGATCACCTCAGATCAAACATGGATGGTGGTGATTAGATTGAAGAATACAGGATGAGGTGTGCAACCAAGATCATGCACTAGATCAGATGGACAACTAAGATTAGTTTGGTCATTAAAAACTTACTTACACATGGAAATGCAAATGCGGGAACTCCATGGTTTATGTATCTTCTCTCTCCATCCTTGGCTTAGAATTATAATCCTCCCCCACGGTACTTCCCTGTACTGTGTTCTTTTTAGGTGCACTCTGTGACCACCCTATGTGTAGGATTCGGCCTGTGCTCTCCTCTAGTCCTACACATAAACCTACCACCTGCGGGATGACCTTTCTAGGGTGCGGTTGTCCCCTTTGGCCATGCATGTGCCTCGTGTTGAGGATGGTTGGTCGTTTAGTGGGAAGGCCCATTTTTTGGTAAGTCCATAAAAATAATTAGCTCAAAAACCAAGTGTTCCATTCAATAATATTGCATGGACACCTTAGAACACAAATCCCTTCCTCAACTTCTTCATCTTTTCTTTTATTGTTATGAACAATGTATCCCTTTTGAAACATGTTCTTTGGACTTAAGATCAGTGGAATCAATATTTTGATATTTTCATTCTCTAATAACTTGGGATTCCTCCTTCATTTTGAATAATATTGGAAATGATGACAACAAATAAAATCCATACACAAAAGTGGTCCCAACAATCTTACCCTTTGTATTTTGTTGTCAATACATTAGAGTTCTTCAAATGAATGTGTTAATATCAAAATAAAAATTTTCACTCTCTCCTTTTAGTCCTCTCCCTCCATATAAAACTTTCATTTCACTTTATCTCTCACTTATTGACAAGAAATATAATGTCCATGAAAAGAGAGTATCTGTCATTACTTAAGAAAGGTTCCATAAATCATTATACTCTATGTCTACTTGAGCTATGTTCAGTGTAGAAAACAAAAGGATTTTATTTAGACAACAAAGATATACATTATCCACTAATCGTGATACCACATGAGATGAGAACTCATATACTTATATTCAAGGGTTTTACACTTTAATTCCGGTAGTGAGATGAATATTTCTAGGAATAATCAACCTGAGACTCCATTGCCAATGACATGATCTTTAAGAAATCATCAAAGTAATTGAATTTGATACCAACTATAGTTGATACTAATTGAAATAATAACTATGGAAGATTCTTCATATGTCTCCCCCACAAGGGAACACTTCTCATGTTCTCCCCCTACAAGCTTACTTGACAATAAATTCCCTATATTATAAACAGATATACAATACAAATAATATTTAATGAAATAAGGTTGATCCTCTTTCCTTTAACAATGTGAACAAAAAAGTTGAAATGGTTTTCTCAAACAAGATGATTTATTTGATCCACTCTTCACACTTGCACAATTGATCTTTAATTATGTCCGTGTTTATCTGGATCTTATTACATCTTCCACTTCTTTGTGTGCGACCATTATTTTTTCAAGATCTTTTAATGCAATAAAATATCCTGGGGAAACTTTTATCTTATCGAAGAATTATTCTTAAGTTGGAGTAAATTCAATGTAATAATTAATAGTGTGACTAATATTATTGCACCTCACACACAAGACTTCTTTAACATCATGTGAAACCCTTTTATTCCCTTTTGAAATAGGCTTAGCTTGTGCATCTTTCTTTTTTCTAATTCTTTCCAAATCTTCTGGATAGATCACCAATATATCATTAAGAACTATGGAATCAAGATCAGATCATCCACATGGATTCTTCTGATATCAACCTTCTTATATGTTCTTTTGGATGCACTACCCTTCAACTTCATTGATTTAAAATCCGAGGTTTTCTCACCTTTCATTCTTAGAATCTTCTTGGGAGAATTTTTTTTCACCATATTCTTATGATTTCTTACCAATGTAGCTTCTTCAATCATAGCCATATTTTGTGATCATCCTTTATTGTCATATTTGGATACATGTTGAGATGAACATGTACCAAACTTAAGACCATTCATACTGAATACATAAAAAAGTTATCTAGTATTCCAAATCTTTTTTTCAGTATACAGATGCTTCTAGATCTGTGGATCTAGATACTTTATCTTTGGATTTATACCCCTTGATATAGACATTATTTGTGCTTTTTCATTTAAGTTATTGTACCAACAATCCAATGCACAATGACCAAATCTATTATAACACCAAATTTGACCCACAAATCTTGACTTCTGGATATCTTATGTATTAGATTTCCAGAACTTCTTCTTGATGTGTTTTTCTCTATGTGGAGAACCATATTACAAGTTCTTATTCCTATCCACCTTATCCATGGTGCAAGGTATCTCATCACTTTTACTCATCCATACTTTTTTAGAATTTTTCTTCCAACTTGTAATTTTTGTAGAAATGGATTTAGAAACATTAGTACAAGATGGTATTGATGAAACCTTTTCTTTCTCATCTTCTTATGATAGATCATTGTGTGAATTAAAGATCTTTTTATCACATGTTGAAGGAATTTTGAAAATAAAATCCTCTATTGAACATTGAATACTGACAAAAACTATTTCCTTCTTTTGAAAAGGCTCAATATGTGTCTTATCAAGATTGGTCAACTGGGCTACCAATCTAGACATTCCATATTGAGGATGATCTTTTGATCTTCAATCACGATCATTTTCTCTTCACAAGTCTTTTAAATCTTTCAACCCCATATTCATGAATATTATAATTGTTTTGTAACAAAGATTAAAGTTCTTTGTTCTTCTTGGAAGTTTCATCCAAATATAAACTCTTGACTTTAGTGCTCTTATTAAACTCCAATTTAAGTGCATGGGAATTTTCTTATAATGTCTTATTAACTCTTTATTTCTATTCAACTTATTTGAGCTTATTTGTTTCTATAAAGGCTTGAATCTTTATAGAGAGATTAAAACATTCAAGAACTTTTTCTTCCAAGCCCTTTTCTATATTGTCTGCTTCTCTTTTGAATTGGGTGATCTCTACCTGTATATATTAAAAGATTCTAAAAACAAAGGAAACTCATTATTTAGAAATATCATACATATAATTTATTAATTTCTCAATTGAAAGCTCATGTGAGGTTATAAATTAATCATCATCACCACTTGTACTGGAATCCTTATTTTTGGTGAAAACTTGAGCCACCTTCTCTTTACTCTCCAAGCCTAATATTACTTTATTATTATAAGGTCATGGAGAACTAGACACTGAATCTTATTTAGACATGAGGGACTTCATCCAATATCTCTTATCATTATTTTTCCTATTTTTGATGGTCTTGAAGGATGTAGAATTCTACTCAGAGATGACTGAATCTTTATCAAGACTTCACTTCATTGTTGACTTAGGAAAGAAAACTCAAATACTCTTCTGAATATAATTACAATAGAATATCAAACATATGTGTACCTTTTCCTTGTTATACCAATTGAAGGACCATAGAACACCCTAATAGGGGGGTGAATCAGGGTGTTACATTTTTCTCTTAAAACGATGGATCTTGTTTCCATGTTGGTAGGAACTTATTTAACCCTTTATGATTGATATGTGCAGTAATTTAAACATTCACATGCAGAAGGACAACACAAAACATTTACATGGTTAACCATAAGCGCTACGTCCAAGGAGAATATACAGACAGGTTGTCGGTCAAACCAAAATCCACTAATCTTAATAAGCTGTGGAGTAAATTTTTTTGGGAACAATAACACTATCCCATGAACACTACCTTTACAATGGTTTAGGGATAGCTCACTACTTCCCTCAGATCACTTACATTGACTCCCCTAGATCACTACCTTGGGAGAGTTCTCACTCATTTTATTGACTTGAAGGTCTATTCAATATATTATCATGGAATTATTCTTCTCTATTCATTATGATACACTGCTAGCATCGAAGTCCCAAATTGATTCTATTTTATATTCAGTCTTCACCTTTAGTGAAATAACTAAATGCACTAATTTTTTTTCTTTTAATCCATAATCACAAGTACCTATTTGATTGTTCAAGCAATGAATATCAACTCACTAATCATCATTAAACAGAACTTCTTCTCTTTCTTATATACATATATGAATGAGATCATGTATGTGGCATTTAGATTAAATCCTCCCTTTCTTCATCTTCTTCTTTTTCCTGCTCTCACATGTCCACCCATAGTTGTGGCTCTTTATTTAAATGTATTCACATGTTCATGTGCATACAAGAGTGCATGCACTATCCACTTCTTATCCTTATCTTCCTATTTATGCATTTAATATTTTTTCAATTGTATTTCACCCTTTTACACATGCATGCGAGCATGAATAATCTTCACACATTCACTTGTTCCTCCTTTCTTCTACACAAGCGCACACCCAAAGTCTAATTTAGTCTATTCAATTTTATTTTTCATGTAAGTGTTTTTACATGAATCTTCTAAAAACTAGAGTAGGGTTAGTACACTCTTTGGATACTTCTTACACACTCGAGCATCTCAAATCATGAACATGATTTTCATGTGCATCATGAATATGATCTACACTATTCCTCAAACACACACACTACCTCTGTTTTATTATGGTGTTTGTGTTCTCCTTTTTTACACCATGGGTGTGAATTTCTTCTATGAACAGAGTGTGCAAGTCTCCTTCGCAAACCAGGATGGTTCGCTACTCCTCCTCATGCAAGGGATGCATGGAACTCCTACACACAGAGAGTGTGGACCTCCTTCACATACCAAGTGGTAGGTGGTTCTCCTAAGTGGTGCATGGTTCTACTAAGTGGTGCATGGTTATTCTTTGAAGAACTAGATTGTATGTGATTCCCCTTCACGAACCATGTGATACATGGATCTCCTTCACCAGAGTAGAGCTGGTTTGCGGTACCTATGATTTGTAGAACCGGAATGGTATGCATTACCTCTTCTTCATGAACCCATAGTATTTCGTGGCTCCTCTCTTCACAAACCTAGAGTGGTTTGAGGTTTCTTGTTTTCCCTTCATGAACTAGATGCACAAAGATGCTCTATTTTTCAAAATAAGAGCTCTCAAATTCTTGGGAGAAACAACACTCTTTGGATCAAGGGATTCCTATTTTATAGGAATATATTATATCTATTTCACGTGTTCAAATTCCATAGGATATGATCTTGAAATATCTTCTCCTAATGATCTAGATCCTCACATTTCAAAATCTTCAAAATATGGTTAAAGATATGCCAAGTGTTTCAGTTGTTTTCTTTTCATGCATGCATCCTTTTCCTTTGGCGAAAAGATCATGGGCATGCATTGAGAATCGCATGAAAATATCAATCATGAACACCAGAGCTCCATGACGTGGCCTTGAAACTTTGTTTTCTTCAGCCACATTTAAACATCAGTATGTCATTGCATGCATGAAAATGAAATTGAATGCATGATCTCTTGGCTTCCCTATGACCATAATGTCGTGTTTTCAATCATCAATGGTGGCCAGATGGTTGATCAGGGAGGTGCGACTTCATCTCAGGAAAACTATACCATCGAGGGCCCTTAGAGGGTTCGAAGGTTGAAGACAATGGCGCATGCTCTCCTTGGTTGTTGGATCATCTCAGATCGAACATGGGCATTGGTAATTAGACTGCATGATGCAGGATGAGGCATACAGCCAAGATCATGTGCAGGATCAAATGGACGACTAATATTAGTTGGTCATTAAAAAATTATTCCCACATCGAAACATAGACGTAGGAATGTTGTATTTTAAGTATCATCTCGCTCCATCATTGACTCATAATTATTATCCTCCCTCCACAGTACCTCCCCGTACTGTGTTCTCTACGGGTGTACTCTACACCCACCCTCTACGAGGGCTTCAGCTCGTTCACTCCTTCAAGCCTATACATGGCCCTGCCGCCTATGGACTGCCCTGGATGGCTTCCCTAGGGTGAGGTTAACTCCTTTGGTCCTGCATGTGCCTCTGTTTGAGGTTGACTGGTCAGCTAGTGGGCTGGCCCATTTTTTAGTAAGGCCACAATAATACATGGCTCAAAAACCAAGGGTTCTATTCAAAATAAGTGCATGACCACCTTAGAACACAAATCTCATCCTCAACTTCTGCATCTTTTCCTTTATTGTTGTAAACAATGTATCCCTTTTGATAAATGTTGTTTTGAATTAAGATCCATGTAATCAATCTTCTAATATTTCCATTCTCCATTAACTTTAGAGTCCTCCTTCATTTTGACCAATATTGGAAACTGTTGAAAACAAATACAACTCCATACACAAAGTGGTCCCAAAATCCTTTGTATTATTTGATTTGTATGGATGGAAGGTGAATAATATGAAATTTTTCTTATAGAGGTGAGAATAAGATTACTTAGTATGGTTAGCCCAAGTAGTGATCCAATCCCATAAATATATAGTGTCTATGTGCATCAATAAAAATTAAAGTGTGGACAATCTATCATCACCTAACATCATAAATGTTCACAACCATGATCCATCCTTATTAATCAACCCACAACTCACTTTAATCATGATCTATAAATAGTAATGTTTATCAATAAAGAAAAAAGAACTATATTTTACAACCTAGCAAAGATTTCCCACCATGTATTTCACCTTGGATGCACTGATCATGTGATAATAGAGAAAATACACAACTCCATTTATCTTGAAGGCACTAGAGGAAATACACATCTCTATCAACCTATAAAATTATAAGGAAATATATCTCTCTAGTTAGAGGAAATAAGGAAATATATATCTCTAGTTGGAGGAAATATGTATCTCTAAAGTTAGCAGTGTATACATGTATGGATGTTGGGGAAAATACACCTCTCTAGGGATAAAATTATATACTAAAATATTAAGGAAAATATAAATCTCTAGGGATTCAATCACATATTAGGTACTACCAATCATAGATTAGTGGGTAAATAGTATAGATAATATCAGGTGCATCATAGTCCACCTCAACCCTAGAGCTTTGGGTAAAGAAGGGTATCACTACTTAGGTTAAATGCCATCCATCATATTCTCATAATTAGGATGTTATAGGAACTATCAATCCCCAGCTATCCCATATATCATGTTCTTATATCATGTATAATAGAGAAATTATCCATCTCTATCTACCCCATATTAGTGATGTTGAAATAAATATCTGTATGCCATCATTGGTTTCTACCCAGATTAGTGGGTGAGAAATATTATAGTCACTATTGTGTCAATATAACCATAGGTAGAGAGTGAGTATAAAGAATAATCCACTATCATATATCATCAAAATTGATATCCATCCATCATATATTTCATCACATCTCAATGTAAATTAATACACACAATAAATCAAAAAAAGGATCCTTTTATCACCATCTCATGAATTTCTAAGTACCAATTTCCACCTAATCAACTATGGATTCCACAACATCCCCAATGGGTTTCCATATACACAAATAATTTCATGCTAGTGATAATAATTCAATAATGATAAATGATTTTATTGAATTATTCAGCTGGGAACATTAGAACTAATATTATACCACTTTCCTCAGCTAGAGTTTCATCTAATTAATCTCAAGTAACTAAAATTACTATTCATTACTCAAACATTATCATAGATCACCCAAAACTTTATCATAAATATTCTACTACCTTAGTACCTAATCATTAAGTTCCCATTCATTGTTATATTTAATCATTTATAAGTATTTCATTACGTACATACCATTTCAATTGTAAAAATTCCACATCATTTGAGGGAATCTATATCCTTAGAGTTATACCATTCTTTCATTTATATTATTGACTTATAATATTAGTCTCCATTATCATTACTTTTTAATTCAATGTCTTAATCCAAATTTATTATCTAAATAAATATAATTTGATCCATGATATAAAATATTTATGTTATATCATCTGACCAAATCTCTAAATTTCTATTCATTATAACACATTAGAAAATCCACTATTTATCATTATCACTACTTCTTTCATTTAAGAAATTATATCACTATATTCATTCATAATATTTTTACCGAGTTTCATTACCATAATTATTTTCATTCCATTTCATTATTCACTTCCATCATAGTAACATATGATTGACATCTTGAATTTATTTTTTTCATAATGGATTCATAATATCTATAAATTTGTCAAAAAATTTATAGAGAAATAATTATAAAATTGCATGATTACCTCCCTTTACCTATAACATCATACTAAAACCATATAGATGAAAACAATAATCACTCACCACTTCCCATGGTTAAGTACCCATCCATTTGAGTGATTCAAGCTACTCATCTCAAGAATTTTCAATTATTTATTCAAATATTATTATTATTAATTAATAATAATATTTAAATGATCACGCAAGCATCACTAAAATCATGGCATTGTAATTCACAATCCACGAAATTCAATTCACTTATTACCCTCATGCCTGGTGACAGATGGTGCTAAATCATGCTAACACTTTACTTAAATATTTTTTAATTATTATTATTTTATTAATAATAATATTCACATTCATTTAAACATTTTAGAGTTAATTCATCCATCTAAATTCTTAAAAATGGCCCAAACATGGTTCCATTAGGTCTAGGATGTTGATACATATTTAAAGAAAATTTCAGCATCGAAATTTCATAACTCACACACCCCTATGTATGGGATATTCCTACGATAATATATCAGTTCCCCAAGGCACCCCCACAAGAACCAAACCACTCTTTTATCTCAATTAATGAACAAAAAAAATCATACCATGATATTTTCACCTCCCTAAATTCATATCCATCATCAATTTCATAAAATTTAGGCTCTTAGCACCTAAAATCATAATGATAATGTGAAGAAGACATACAAATACATATTATAGTTCTCCCAATATAAAAATTAAATTAGCGTGATTCTAAAGGATTTATATTCATCTCGTCAAGGGATTCCTAACAATATATGTTAGGATCCATGAGTTAAATAAAATAACATTTTATAAATAGTTTTCTAAAAATACTCTAATAACTTATCTCTAAAATAACATGAAATCCATTTATTGTATTTTATTTAATTCAATAAGAGTGTATTCGTAAAGAAACAAGGAATGACATAGTAAACTTTTGTGCAATTATTTTAATATTTGATATCAAAAAAATAATAGAAAATATTGTTCTTGAAAATAATGGATTTATATCAAAGAACAATACCTATTTTTTGGGGATCTAACATTCTTTGGCCAAGATATATAATTTACGATGACTCCTCCATAGATAATACCTCCTTCATCAAACCGATAACTCTTCCCTTTATATTTAAATAAAAAATAAATATGAGAGATTATTGGTCATGGGTCATGCACATCACTTAATTAATAATAAAAGAAAATATCAATAATTCTATAGATGAATATTCATCACTGTACAACAACTCTTCATCACCTGAGAATTATTCAACACCCATCCTAAGGTAAACACCCTATTATGGAATCAATAAAATATTTAGTTTTATAATATAAAATTTCAATTAATGTGAGTTTACTATATTTCCTTTTTAAATCAAATTAATAAATTCAAAAAAATCCCTTTAAAAATCAACTTTCCCACAAGTGGACAAGTATTGCTTATGGGGAAAACCAGGATATTGAACCCATACCCCCTCTCATTAGTTTCCTTTATCATATACTTATGAAATTTAATATTATAACAATATTATTTAAAAAGCTACACTTTAAACATAGACATGGAATGCATACTTAACAATGATAACAAAATAGGTTTCATAATCTATGAATCATTTAAAGATTTATATCAATCTAATCATCACTAATAAATAAGTAAACAAACAATATCTATTTATTATTAATGTTTAAATTAATATAAATTTTCAATTGATTCTTAACATTAATTTTGAAAACACGCAAAATAATACAATATTCCATGCTTTCAATCAGTGACTACCTATAGATTCTTACTCATGATACTTAAGACATTATAAATATGTATAAGTAAACAATTACCTGAATCAAACAATAATACCCCTATAATCCTAATACTCCACCATGATTATACTACCCAAACATATTTTTATCTTATGTTATGAGTCCCGAAGACACTATATTCTGAATAATCCAAAACCTAACTATCGTAAGTGGTATTTAATACAATTTTATAATGACTCAATCCATATCCCAGGAGATCAACCCAAATCACCCCAATAACTCGATGTGATTACCAATTTATAGAGGATTGTATAAATATTGATGGGAAAATTAAAGAATATATGAATTGATTTACTCTATATTAATATTTAAATAAAACTCTAATAAATCCTTTGGAAAAATCATTATGAACCTTTTTTACATAATATTTTCTATGTAATGAAAAACAATCCACCATGGAAAAGAATGTATACACCAAAGGGTAACTGTCATAAAACTATATTAATTTAAGAAAAATCTATATATATTCATGAACAAAAAAATCACAATTCAAGATACCATATAAAGTTAATTGACTAAACATAAATGAAAATTATCAATATATAAAATACCTAAGTGAAATGAAACGAACACGAAATGGTGATAAGAAATGTTACAAATATGAGGTATTCCCAAAAGAGAAACTAAGGACTTCCCATGATATTCTCACTTTATATACCCAAAAGAAGCTAAAAAATATCCATTAAACCTCTCATCACTAACTCCTATGAAACCTCATGCTCTGGTACCTTCATCTTACCTTGATTACCTTTAAGAATATCAATATGCATCATAAGGGACACATATAGGATATGATTACATCTTACCTAGTAGGAGGTAACCATTTAATCCCTACTTGCCTAATATAAAAATCAAGCGAAACCAATAATAAAAAAATGTTTGAAGACTAAGAAAATACAAAATTTTAATGGCCCCAACCATTACCCATGATCAAGATATTATTCTCATTATACCTCACCATCACATATTTTTTTCACAACCTATGGTCCAAGTCCCCCCAAAAGATGTGTCTTGACGGCAGAGGTATCCAAACCACCTTATAAAGAGGTTCTTTTATCTCCACATCCTTATATGTGGGATATACATGTAATAATATACCATAGGACACCCTACCCCACTAATAGGAACTAATATCCTCATTGAAACATTGATTTAGTAGCATCATTGATACCATTTGAAATGTCTTTATCCAATACCCATGATCAATAAAGTGTCGACTTTGGGACTCAACCAAAAACTTTTTTTCATAAGCTATGGGATAAGACCCCCCTATAAAACCCATATTGATGGAAGAGGTATCCATTCCACCTTATAATGGGTTGATCCTTTCTCCACACCTCTGATATAGGATCACTGCATAAGCCTTTCCCATGGTCCACCTTTCACTAAATCCATGGTAAAATATATTTAAATGCCTTAAAATTTTCTTGTTTTGGTTAAAGGAGACCTAAGTGAGTGACTTCAAATATTTTCTTCATTTTTTGATAATTATTTTATACAATGATTATATTGGGAATTTATTATTTTGGGTCCTGGATTTAGGTCTATTTGGTTATAATTTATTTGGGACATTCTATTACTTAGTGTTTAAAATAATTATTATGACATTCTACATATATTTTAGCTAGGTTTCAATTTATAAGTTTTAATTTAATTTTTAATTGATTATTAATGGTTGTTGATATATTTTTATGGTTTTATATGTTACTGTTGGGATACAGGGAAGTATTATTGAAGGATGTAATAATTTTAGGTGGTTCCGAACCATATGTAATTACTTATTACTAGATTTTATTTATCTGTAATATTTTTTATCCATGTTAATAAATATGATCCTTCATATTTTTCTAAATTATGAAATCAGTTTTTTGTTTCAAAAGAAACTTTATTAAGTCACTCAATGACCTTTTATTTGGAGATATCCTTCCATATTTAGGATAAATTTATATCTCATTTTTTAGATTTGAATTATATATTTAATAAATTCTAAATGGTTGATTGATTTTAACACATGAACTAAGAATAATTCAATACTTTTTGATGTTGATATCACTTATATTATGTTTAACCATTTTATACATATACGGTTTTTGAAAATTCACACATTACATTCATACCTATTGATTCAAGTAATATAGAGATAAAACTACATTTTATAGTTTATTAAATTATGATTGAATAAAATAATAATAATTAGTATTAAATGAAATAAGTGATGTGATATCTTTTTAACTATGTTTGATAATGTATTTTGAGGGTATTTCAATTTTTATAATATTTTATTGTGGATAAGGAAACATTATTTATGTATGTGAATAAGTGTAGAATTTGATTTATTTGTGTTTTTTTACTTTTTAAGGGGAATTAGACTTTTTATTGACATTAAAGGTTCTCCTATTGAACCTTAAAAAACCTATAATGTCTATATAATATGTTTAAATGGTCCAAGATGATAATTAAGGTAGTTTTATTCTAATAAAATATTATGTCATTATGTTCATAAAACATTAATAGGTTAGTGACTCCTTCATGTTTGGTGTTAAATTATTCATGAAAGAAAATGTTTGACATAATAAAATGAGATGTAATATAAGATTCTTATAAATGGTTATGTTTTTAGGAATGAACAAGTTGATAATTTGGCCGTATGAATTATTATATGGGTTATACTAAGAGGTTATTAATAAAAACATTACTTATACTGTGACATTTAAGATACCTATATGTTATTATCTCTTCTTTAAGGGATTAATGGGATAGTTTATACACATAATATCATTGTAAAATTATAGTGTATAAACCTCATGTCACTGCTAAAATTATAGATTACATACCTCTTGTTATTTTTGACATTATTATTGGTATGTATCAAACTATTTCTAGTGTTAAATTTAAAACATATAATTTCACTAACAATAGTTTGGGGCTTAACCAATTTGTAATTATTCCCCATAATCCTACACAGAACTCGAGTTCAAATTCAAGTGGGGAAAAAATTTCATGGAATTTTGGTAGTACAATAGCACTGTATTAGTGTGAGTACTAAAATAGACATTGTAGTGGGGTACTATAACAATAGTATTATTCACATGATTTTTGATACTGGGCCACATATTTGGGCCTTTGAACAACTAATATTTCAGGCCATCCATGGGCCTTTTGGTCAACTGGGCTTATGGTCCATTGGACCTCTCGGTCATCATGTGGATGTCGAGATTTGGTGTTGGATAAACCTCAGTTTGGTGAACCAAGATGGAGTAATAGCAGTCATAGGTGGTAACTAGAAGTGGATAGGTAGGGGCAATGTGACAACAATATTGGAAAAAGACCATGTACATCTTTGTGCAGGGAAGGACCATGCTATGATGTGACATCGGTGGTGGCTAAGCATATGCACTTGAAGGGTAGGTAAGAGGGATTATTTCAGTATAATATTTTAACCTTTGGAACTTTGGATCATCTAAAAAATTTAATATGTATGTTCTTATGGGCCTTCAATCCATGAAAGGGTTCCCGTTCAACCTATTTAAAATGGGTATTATCAAATAAATAAAAAATTAAAATACCTTTGGGCCAAAGAGATTAATTTCATTGATGAAACTAAGTACAACCAATTTTTACTATTTTAAAGTGTAACCTATTATACTTTAAATAGTTGTTTCCATTATAAATGATAGTAAACATTTCTTTGGTTAATTTAAATTACATTTGACATGATATCATTCCATGTCTACTACTCTCATGATTTTAGTTTAGCTATATACCTTTTTGGCATGCCTAAAGAGTTTCTTATTTGTCATTATCATTGATAGGATACTTGTAAATCATTTATTGTACTGTGTTAGCAGTAATAAATATGAATTATTATCATGATCAATTTATTGATTTCTATTATAAATGATTAAATATTATAATTTAGTTATAGAATGTATAATGTAGTAGACTATCATTCTTTCTGATACTACTAATGAACATGGAATATGATAATGATAAATTATCTTTGAAAGTGGTATATTATTCTTATATAAAAGGTTCTTGGGTACACCTAGCTTATAACACCCTTAGTATACCCATTCCCTTATTCCTGACGGGATGAGACACAAGATTTATCTAAATTGGTATACATGATTCCCTTTCCCCAGAACAATATGGGTCTTCAGAGCCCTAATTTTTTATGCACACATCAAAATATATAGATGGGTATATATATATACATGTGTGCAGTATATGATAGTGTGTACACTACCTTTTATTAATGAAAGAATTGAAACAACATCTCGGATTCAGAATTAAGGCTTAAAATAGGTAAACTAGGTATGACCCCTCCCGATATAGGAAGTTACACATTAAGACCATTTATGAACCATGTTATGTTTTACTTTTAGTCAACATTCTTTGAATTATTATGTTAAAATGATTTTATATACTTATGTAAATGAGTATATCATTTTAATTCATAGTTATGTGTATTCCATGTATGTTCAAGCAATGGTGTTTTCTTACTGAGTATTGTATGCTCACACCCTTTATATGCACCTTAGTGGATATGAAAATTTATGGTCTATTTTTTAAGTTCCTATAGGTGATAGTAGATATTTAAATTATTTTTTCATGATATGTTTGGTCATTGTTGGTGTGACCCATGTTCCACATGGTATTAGAAATAGAGGCCAAAGTTCATTTTTTCAAAATTAGTCATGTGTACGAGAGACATATTTTTCATTATTGACCTTTACCTAGGATATAGACTGTTGTAATATGAAATTAATTTCATTCATGTTGTATGGGTATACTTTACTTGTATCTAAATGAAACCAAGAGGTAAATTATCTCCCAATGACATTCTATAAAACCTCGGTGCTAGTCTACACACTCTGGCGATTTTAGAGAACCTAAGGAATTATAGTAGCCCAAAATGGTACTATTTGGGTAATCAAGTCTGTATTGTTAAAACTATAATCATGTTTATTACACAATTATCAAAAATAAATAATAAACTTCTTACCATGGTGTTAGTTTTGATATGATATCTAACATGTATTAGAATCAACCATACCTGATTCAAGAAAATATTGGAATCTTGAAAAAGGATATATCCACCTAGTCAAAAGGAGAGTAAAAATGCATAGATATTTGGTTTACATCCCCCATAAGGAGGGAAAAAGAACACATGAAAGAGAATGTGTAAAGACTCAGATTTTCCATGTATTTTTTTAATAATATGGAATTATTATAGGTCTGAGAAAATTTAAGACACATGATTCCGAGGCCAGGTGTACCCATAATGAATTTATGAATATTTTTTAGGTACGTTCAGTAAACGCACGAGCGGTGTTTTGTAACTTTTGAACCAGTGCTCAGAATTGAAATCTGAGGACATCTTTGAACTCGCAGCACCGATATTCACTTAAGGAGACCTTTACCTCAACCACAGTAGGTTGGGGGTGGAAGATAGTTTTTTTTTGTTTTTTCATGGGAGAATTGAAAAAAATAAAAAAAATAAATTTTATTTTATTGAAACCTCCCATTTGAATTTTTGTGGTGGGGACCACCTGACCTTGAACTCCCCCTTTAATGTGAGGAAACTCTTCATTTTTACCATAATTTAATGATCCAACACTAATTAATTTAATTTACTTAAGTTAATTAAGTTGGTTCCTCACCTCTCATGGGGGAAATCGTTGGCAAAGGAGAGAACTTAGAGAGCCATTGGAGAAACATCCTCCAACGAAGAACAAACCTACGATGAGGATGACGCTCGAGCTCAGATCAGGATCATGTTGCGGGAGTGAAAAATTGCGGTGTCTTCATCGTCATCGTCTTCTTCCTCAAGACATCTCCAACGAATGAATGAGGTAGGGGTGTGTTTACGATTGTTCTTCGTGGTTTTACATTAAATCATTCTTCTGAACCCACCTGCTATCGGTCTAACATGGAGGGTATGAGCCAAACAAACACGGAACGATCCCTCCACAATTCTTCATTGATTGATGTGTTCTTCGTGAAGGGATCAACAGGTTGAGCGGTACCCGACCACGTTGTCGGTGACTGATGCCGGCAGGGTTTAGGTGGCGGTCGATACATCATCCAGGCGCGATGATGGGGGCGGCGCAACCGCACCGCCGAAGGAAGCCATGGCCCATCGGCCACGGCAGAGGAGAGTGGTGGCCGAAATGCCGACCGGCCACATGGAAGCAAGGAGGAGTGCGTTCGTGCTGCCGGTAGAGGAGGAGGTCGCGACTGCTTAGCTACAATGGTGCACCTGGAGGGTGGCCGACACCCAGCCGACCGCGGGAGGACAGCGGCACTGTCACGCCACTGGGAGGAGAGCCGAACTATTTTCCGGTCGGCCACGTCACGCAGAGTGGGACCACTCCATTGGGTCTCGTGTTCCAGTAGGCAGCACCACATGCTGTCGTTGTGTTGGCAAAGCCAAACGGTTCGTTGGACCATTCGAAATACCGGGGGCACCTCCCACCCGGGTAGCGGTTAGGGAAGGCCCTGCCACAACGGACCACACCCAGCTGAGCCCGCCAAGCCGCCCCCTTTGCGGGCTGGGCCGGACAGCGGCCCAATGGGACAGGCTAGCCACAGTCAAGCCCATCCGGGCTGAACCCGAACCTGGTCGGGTCGGCCCAGGCCGGGTCAGTCTGACTGGGTCGGACCGGAGTTAGGCTCATCTGGACCTAAATATGCATCTTTTTCCATATCTTGAGATCCTGATGTTTGTTTGACGAACCGTCTATGGAACATGATTCCTTGGATCATGGCAGTCCTTTCAGTATACTCCACTTGAGTTTTGGATAAAGTTGGGGTATGTCCAGGTTGAATCGAACCCGAATCCAACGGGTCCCTCGGAATGGAAACACTAATAACCTACAGACCGAGTGTCCAATTGACGCACCATTGGTTGTGTTGAGACCCTTATGGCATGGTATTACTTTTAGATACTCCTTCATGGGAATTCGTGGTAGTTGAAGTATCGACCGATGGCTTGAGGAGTGGATCCTCCCAGAATCAAGCGCGCTTAGTGTGAAAACCCTGTGGATGGCTATACTTGAGGATTCTTCAGATCCTGTGTGGGACATCTTCGGATCCTATGTTGTTCAACATCTTCAGATCCTATGTGAGTCATATTCAGATCCTATGTGGGTCATCTCTAGATCCTATGTGGGTCATCTTCAGATCCTGTGTGGGTCATCTTCGATCCTGTGTGGGTCAACAGTAGAGATTCATGTTGAAGTAAGATGATCTATCAATACAGCTAATCATCTATACTTTTGTACTTAAGTTGTTTTTGGTGTGAGATGAGTCTTTACCTTTGTGGTATTCTTCTATGTGGTGATACCTTTGTGGTAATCATCTGTGTCGCTTTACCTTTGTGGTACTTACCTTTGTGGTGTTACCTTCATGGTATTCTTTCCTTCGTGGAACAATTGTGCTTTTGGATAATGAGTTGGGCCTTATGATACCTCATGAATGAGATGGGTATAGTAGATTACTTAGGTATATGTATGGGAATATACCTAAATAGAGTTGACTGTTCTTTTTTATGCTTTGTGGTCATGATATTGCTTTTTGGTTTATCATTTTTGGATTCCGAGAGACCTTCGGGGGTCTCGGGGTCCCTACTGTGTACTGTTATACTCACCCCAACACGAGCTACACCCGCACCTTGCTGTGTCTTGTGGAGATGACGAACATCGTTGATCGAGGTCGAGGGTACCAGGACTAGAGGCTGCTCGGAGGTGGACCATTATAAAATACGTTCCGCAGAGACGACCGCTTGAGATATGTACCTACACTTTAGGTAAGATCCTTAGTGGGTGTTCACATGAGCTATTTTCAGTTGTACGTGTACCTTTTTAGTAGGGCTTGTATTCCGACCCCTTTTACTTTCAGCACTCTTTTACTTTCTATACACTTTTACTACATGAGTTTACCTTGTGGTTTCATTTTTTTGTGTTCCACTATGTGTGTTTGTTCATGTTTAAACGTAATGCCTTCCCATTTTGGGGATATGCCTTTCTGGTGCATGTCACTAGCCCATGGCCTATGGAAGGCAGGCTTGGGGTAGTCATGGCACGGGCCCCAAGGGACGGGTAAAGACAAAATGTATCCTCTCAAGAGTGGGAAAATATAATTAATAAGAGGGATTAATATATATATATATATATATATATCAAGTTTCCTTAACACATCCATTAGACTCTCTCACATCAAATTGAGGAACCTATAAGTAGTTTATAATAATATTCTCACCCATCCACCTACTTTTAATAACACATCTATAAGTATGTATATATGTTCAACAATAATTTCAATACTAGCATGGTATACTCCAAAAAAAATTAATATAAAAATAATATAGATAAAGAAAAACATATCGAATGGGAATAACAAATTCATAAAATAAACCAAAAACACATGAACCACTAAACCAAATTATGAAACATTTCCAGTCATATTTTAGGAAACATTTATTTAATGAAAATGTTTGATTTATGTTTAGATTCACTCAGCTATATGCCACTGCTAACCAACACACTATGAAAATATGGAAGAGAGGAGGGGTAACCTACCCAAAGACTATGTTAAACCTCATATTAAATCTTGTATGAATAAGGAATGACACCGCTTTAAGGAATAAACCAATCTATGAATATAGGATTCTATGGATTTAGTTGCATCCTTGGGAAATAAAAAGAAATATAGAAGTGAAAACTACAGAATTACCTTATATTCACTAAGGATTATCTCATAAAAAACTTGAAGGAAAAAAACAAAAGAAGAAGGTGAAATTATAATACATTGATAAGTGGTATTAGGGATTGATTTTGTTTCTATGAAGAAATAGAAAATTAGGGAGAAAATAGGAATCTCCCACCTTAGAATCATCGATGATGATAACCTATAGAGACATGAAAATGATAGGGATCAGTATTAGAAGTGGTATTCATTTATGAGGAGGAAGAATAATGGGAGATGAGTTAAGGAGGATTTAGAGTTCAAAATAAATAATAAATTCCATAGGAATGGGTAAAATGGGTTTTATTTTTGACAAGAAATGACCGTTTTACCCCTTAAATAAAAATTATTTCAGGATTCTACTAGCTACCTAGTATTAAATATGTACATGAGCTAGGCCTATTAGGTTTGGGTTAGGAAAAGCCAAATCATTTATTAATTGGGATTTATTAGACTGACTTGAGGCCAATATGTGTATTAATTGAGACTTGAAAAGAATATCCATTAAAGGCCCATTTAATTTTTTTGACCAGTTTACTATTCTAGCCATAAAATATTATCAAAAAAATAATATATATATATATATATTAATATCTAATTTGATATAATAAATATATAATATTATATTTATTTTAAAAAATCATTATAATATTTCATAACCATGTCAGGTAGGTTACGTATCGGCTCATATACTAATGGATGAGCCTGACCCTATAATTAATAGGGAATTCTAAATTGGCTTATTTAATAATCAATCAAAAAAATACCAATAAAACCTTTTCATCAAGCTAAGCTTATCGGGTCAGGTGGGTACCCTACCCATTGTATAGGTCTACCATATATGAGGCTATTAGGTATTTGGTGGCTACACCAGTAACATCTGCAACCATACTTGATTCGGTATGGTAGCCAATACCCTTCCACTAAGTATACAATGCTACTCCCACACCTCCACTTCTTATCATTTCTTCCCACTTACTTCTATTTACCTTCCAAACATCCATAAACTTATATTTCCTCCATTTAGATGATAAATAAAAGAAAATTAAATTATAATACTAGCCTAAGATGATGTGGGTTAAAAAATATATATCCACATTCATATATTAATATATAAATATATAAATATTTATATTTATGCCTATATATATATATTTTATAGTGTGTGTCACATGCCTTATGAATGGGTGCACCATTTGGGGGAGGGGTTAAATTAGTGGTAAAACCTTTTAAAATTTATCCCAATTTAAAATAACCATTGAAATGGATTAGGAATCAATCCACTCAAATATTTAACTCATCCTTACCCATTTGAGTATTGAAATAAAATAAAAAGGCATAAAAATACAAGGTTCAGTTCTTGTGTGGGTACCCACTCCTTACAACATCAGGTTGTTATCCCAATCTACATATTTCCCACTAGAATATTATAATCAACTACAAGTGGGTAGGTCAGGTATCATCCCATAGCCTTAATTTCTCGAGCATCCCACTATCATTTACACAAAATCCTACTGGTTATAATGTGAACAAAACAGATTGAGAAAGATCACTTGAGAAGAAGTGTTTTTAAAAAAAATAATGAAGATCTTCTTATTAATCATTCCTGATAAAAGGATTTTAATATTATCACATCTTTAAGTTATTCGATCTTTGATAACACTATAGAAAAATATAAGAACAAGTTAGACTTACTCAGAACATGTAGATACAAATGTCAATCTAGTTCTCAAACTTCTTCTTAGTTTTGATTCACTAAATACATAGGCTCTTGTAGATTTTCTATTCCTCATTAAGCTCAAACTTTAGGAAATGTTTTTCTCTTTGTTTTTTTGATACTCATAAATATTCACTCTCTTTTACTCTTA
Source organism: Viscum album (assembly GCA_963277665.1). Taxonomy (NCBI): domain Eukaryota; kingdom Viridiplantae; phylum Streptophyta; class Magnoliopsida; order Santalales; family Viscaceae; genus Viscum; species Viscum album. Next base: position 227,326,038 of record OY728129.1, on the reverse strand, counting down.
CTCTCGATTTCTTCCCTTCTTTTGGAAAAACTGAAAATATTATTTAATGATTTAAATACAATAATCATTTACACCTTAATATTCTGGAAAATTCCCATAACTAATTTAGATAAAATAAAATCCTCAATGCATTTCCTCAAATATCCTTTTCACCCGGGTATGTACCCATGATCATGAAGATTCCCTTCCACATCAAATGGTTGTTTTCAATGAATTTCCACAAATTCCCTTCTTCTATTTCAACTCATTTAATCGATAAATAAAATATATTTTGAGAGATACTCCTGCTGTGATCACCATAAAAAATAATTCCTAAAAAAATGGTTTTTGTGAATTTTAGGAACCCAATGATCAATTTTTCGTTCCATTGAATCAACCACGATTTATACCATTTTCAGCATACTTACGACATGAAGTAGTTCTTCACTACACAATAACACTATAAATCTCAACACCTTGAAAATTATAACTCTTGAAGATCTCAACATGAATCATAACATGGTTTTCATGTGATTATGAAAATATGGATCATCACAACATGATCACACAACTCAAAAATAGACCCAACTTAACCATTTCAAGGTATTTTTTTAATTTTTTTAATTGTTATTAGTTTTTTTTGTTTAATTATTATTACTTTTTTATGTGTATTTATTTATATAAATTGTCAAGTAGTTTAAAATGTTAAAAATCTATATAAATTAATAAATATTAAAAATATCATCATTATGTCGCCAATGAATATAATTAATAAAAATTATTATAAATTAATAAAAATTAGTTAAAATTATTATAAATTTTTATAAATTAATAAATATTATTATAAATCAATAAAAAAAGTTTAAATTATTGTGAATCAATACAAATTAATTAATATTAGTACAAATTAGTTTGAATTATCATAATGTCATTATCAATTAGTGAAAATTATCACAAATTAATATTTTTTAATAAATTGATATAAGTTATAATAAATTGTGATAAATTAATAAAAATAATAAAATTTATTAAAAATTAGTATATTTTTTTTGCTAATTAGTATAATGAATAAAAAATTAAGATAAATTTAATAATAGTTTGAATTAATAAAAATTTAAATAAATTAATAATTTTTTTAACATTATTATAAATTATGATAATTTAATAGATATAGATAAATATTACTAAAATTTAGTATAATTATATCATTAATTAGTATAATTAATAAAAATCAGTATAAATCAGTATAAATTAATTTATAATATTATATATTAAGTAAATTTGTTTAAATTAATAAACAATAGTATAAATTTAATAAAATTAGTTTAATTAATAAAATTTGTAAACATTAAGAAATAATAGTTCAAATTATTATAAATTATGATAATTTAATAACATTAGTTTAAATATTATTAAAATTTAATATAAATATGTTTCTAATTACTATAATTATTAATAAATTAGTATAAATTAGTATAAATTAACTAAAGATATTATATACTAAATAAAACTAGTATAGATTGACAAAACAAATTTTAAATTATAATAATTACTTTAAATTAATAAAAAAATTATAGAAGTTAATAAAAATAGTTTAAATTATTATAAATTATGATGGTTTAATAAAATTATTTTATATATTATTAAAAATTAGTATAAATTTATCAATAATTATTATAATTAATAAAAAATTAGTATAAATGAGTATAAATTAATTAAAATTATTATATATTAAAAATAATTTTTCTAAATTAACAAAAAATAGTATAGATTTAATAAATATAGTTTAAATTAATACAATATGTTTAAATTAATAATAAATATTTTAAATTATAATAAATGATGATAAATTAATAAATATTCGTATAAATTAGTATAAATAAATAAATACTAGTATAAATTAATAAAAAAATAGTATAAGTTCAATAAAAATAATTTAAACTAATACATTTTTTTATAAATTTTTAAAATAATAATTTAAATTATTATAAATTATGATAAATTAATAAAAATTAGTATAAATTAAAAAAATTAGTTTAAACTAAAAAAAATTATATATATTAATTAAAATAGTTTAATTTATTTAAAAATACGATAAATTAATAAATATTTTTATAAATTAATAAAAATTAGAATAAATTCATAAAAACTATCATAAATTTATATATATTAATATAAATTAATAAATCTTTTTAAAAATTAGTATAAATATGTCTGTAATTAGTATTTGTAATAAAAATATTTATAAATGGGTAGAAATTAATTATGAATGTTGTATATTAAGTAAAATTAGTACAAATCGATAAAAATTAGTTTAAATGTAATAAAAATAGTTTATATATTAATAAATAATTGTATAAATCTATTGTTAATTCGTATAATTAGTAAAAAATATTTTAAATTTTTATAAATTATTGAAAATTAATATAAATTATCATAAAGTCATCATCAACTGGTATAAATTATCAAAAATTAAAAAAAAATTATAAATTTGTATAATTTACAACAACTTGATATAAATTAATAAAAATTAATATTAATGAGTATAAATTAATAAAAATAAATATAATTTGGTATATATTATCAGAACTTACTAAAAAAAATTATATTTTCATATAATTTAAAATACATTGATATAAATTTGAATAAATTATTAAAAAATAGAATAAATTAATAAAAATGATTATAAATTAGTGTAAATTATAAAAAATTAATATAATTTGGTATAAATTTGTATAAATTATCACACATTACAAAAAATTTAAATTGATATCATTTACAATAAATTGATACAAATTACAATAAATTATTTAAAATTAGTATTAATTAGTATTAATTAATACAAATTTGTATAAATTAGTATAAATTAATTAAAATTGATTTAATTTCGTATAAATTAGTATAAATTATCACAAATCTATCAAATTTTTTTAAAATTAATAAAAAATTAGTATAAATGAGTATAATTTAATTAAAATTATTATATATTAAGTAAAATTGGTAAAAATTAGTATAAATTTATATAATTAAAAGACTAATTATTTATAATTTTTTCAGATAATTGTAGACTTATGAAATAGACCACATTTTCTATTACAAGACAACGATTGGATAAATCTAAAAAAATACAAATGGTTTGGGTATAAATCCTATCTACATCGAGGGTATAAAATTATTTATATCATTTGAAATGTCAAATTCAAATTTATTTCTAGAAAGAATAATTAAGTGCCCATGTAAGAAGTGTGATATTAGAAGATATGAAACTTTTGATAATGTTATAATTTATCTTTTTTTTATTTGGTTTTCAAAAGGATTATATATTTTGGTATCAATTTGGTTCATAATTTGATATTTGGATATCAAAAGAATCATGAATGTTTAAATGACTTCATCTTTTATTATGGTGAATAAGAATCATTGGTTAATTTTCTAACTTGTGAAAAATTGAGGTATCGAGAGGTATAATAAGAATAGTCTAGATTTATTCATATTAAATAGTTGAGGTATTTTCCAATTATATCTAGACTGTTACATCTATTTATGTCTCGCAAAATAGTTGCATTGATGACATGGAATACATAAAATGTTTCTATCGATAAAAGATTAAATCATCCTTATGATGGTGATTCTTGAAAACTCTTTGATCAGGTGAATTTGTATTTTTATTTAGAAACTTATAATGTATGGTTGGGTCTTTTGACTGATGGTTTTTGTCCATTTGGTTCTTATAGCAGTCAGTATTCTTGTTGTCTTGTTTTTATAACTCCGTAATACTTACCTCCTTTGATGTTAACGAAATAAGCATATATATATTTGGTTGTGTTAATTACAGGACATCTGAATAATAATATTAATATAAATTTGAATCCACTAATTTATGAGATAATTTTATTGTGGAATAATAATGTATCTATATATTATGTAGTTGCATATCATAATTTTATACTTAAGGATTCATTAATATGGACAATCGATTACTTTTTAGCATATGGTATGTCATCTAGATGCAGTTCACATGGTCCAAAATCATTCCCATACTACATAGATGACAGTAAAGTGATAATGTTTTTTAATGGAAGAAATCCGCATCTATTTTACTATCATCAGATATTTCTTCTTATAGATTACCCATTTTAATGAAATAGAAATAATTTTACAAAATATACAATTGAAAGAGACAAACCTCTAGCAGCTATCTCTGGTATTTAGGTCAAATATTTTGTCTCTTCATTACCTCCCATTACTTTTAGAACAACTAAAAACAAAAAAATATGTGGTTTTGTGAGACATCACAATTAGATTAAATGAATTATTTTTTGGGATCTCACATATTGGTCTAATTTCTTGATTCATCATATGTTAGATGTAATGAATATTGAAATGAATATTGCATAAAAAGTTTTCATATGACTAGGCTAAAAATTAATAATTATCACATCATAATGGAAATATTACTGCCTATTGGCCTAAAAGGGATGTTTAATTATTTGATATTAGAAATTTTGATTGAAATATCATATTTCATTCAAGAAATTTGTGCAAAATGAAATTTTTGAAGTATTGGATACACTGTAAAAAGTTGTAATTTTATATAAATTGGAAAAAACAGTATACCATCTTTCTTTGACTCAATGGAACTTTTAATATTAAATTTTCCATATCAAGATAAATATGGAGTTCCAGTAAAATTATTATTGATGTACCTGTTTGATAGATGTGTAAAAAAAATTAAAGAAGAATGTATGTAATAAATCATTCATTGAGTAGTTAATTTCTAAAGCATACTTATAGGAGGAAATTTCATGTTTATGCTCCTATTATTTTACATATAATTATCCTTTAAGACATAATATAATGGGTCATAATGAGGTAAATATTGATGATTATACATACCATCAATTATCTATATTTAATCTATATAAACTTACTTTTGGTGTTCATCATAAATGCTAGATTTTAGATGATGTAATCATAGATCTCATACAAATTTTCTACTCAATTGTGAAGGAATAACATGATTTGTGTAGTAAGTTATAATTTTGTAGTTATATTTTTGAAAATAATTGTTAAAATTAAATTTATATGATTTTTTTATAGATTATATGATGATCATATGAAAACAGTTCACACATATTACCCTAGATGCTCTCGAAGAACGTAAAAAATGTAATTCTGCCTATTGGTTTCAAATACTTGTAATTTAAATTATTTATGATCAATCATAAGAATTCAATTTTTAATTATATATATAATTAGTCATTTATTTATTTATTCAGGTATCAAAACATGGAGGTAAATTTTATAGTTGATTATGTTCACTAAGTAATACACCATCCAAATTGGTAAAATCTTGTAATGATTATGTGGTTAATGGATTTCAATTTCATACATGGTCATATGGAGAGTAAAAAATAATCAATGAAAAATGGTGTTTATTTAAGAGGATATCATCATAAATAAAGTAAAGTCAACTATTATGGTATGCTAGATGAAATAATTGATTTTTCTATATGGGTTAAAATTATGCAATAATGTTTTGTTATCATTTTTTTATATTTATTAGGGGTTTCATGTTCATCTGTGACATGTTTTTTTATCCATAACCATCACAGGATCCACTAAAATGGTTCCATGAGCTGGTAGGCGACATGGCTAGATGCTTCCAACTAGTAGTGAGAGTCTAATGAAGGTACAATGGGGATATATACCCTCTACATTAGTACTAAATAGTGGAGGAAATAAATGAATAATATACATAGTTAAATATTAGAAAATCCCATTCAAATAATAATAATAGATAACTTGACAAAATCCAAATGAACAACCATACAAGAACATGCTGAGTCATGAGTACACGGTAGTCATCATACAACTGGTAATGGATACACATGGTTAGAATAATAAATTAAAAATAAATTAATAAAACATTACAACTTTGGAAGGTAGCTCGAGTACATGCTCATCCACTACTCCCAAGGCTCCCATGTCCCATCTTAGTCCAAAATAAAAAAATCACAGAGCAAAATCCAGTTCCCAACCCATAACTAGGATGTCTATCCTGGTACCAAATGAAATCCCAAATAGGGTGTGAGATAAACTCAGTAGGCCACCACCAATGACACATAATGTAATCCAATCCTTGAGTATAAAATAAACAAGTGTGTAGGTATAATAAAATAATAACTAGATTAATAAATGTAATCAAGTCAGGCTCAGGTTCCTCAAAAGACACCTAGAAAACAATACCTACATTGGCCTAAGTCAAAATGTCCCTAAACATGAGCCATCATTTATATATATTCATATATATAAACCCATATAAGAAAATATATGCTTTCACTGAAGATGACATGAGGTGTAAGATTAAGGAATCCAAATAAAGATATCATATCGGTCTCATTCTTTATACAAGGGATGCAATTTCCAACTATTAGATAAAAAATAAGGGACATCATGACCAACATCCATATAAATGATGTGAAGAATCATGTCCAACATATCACCTCAAGGGATCATGAAGTTTCAGGTCCAACACTTCCCTTAATCATGTTACAACAACCATTATGGACTATTAATAATAATAATAAATCCTTTCATGTATTTCATTAATGAAATCCAAAAGATGGTTTTCCAACCATTTAACATTTAAAATGTAGAAAAAGTCCATGATGAACAATATGATTCATCATGATCATTTTATTTTTAAATTCATTTATAATAAACAAGGAGGTTCATGGGAAGAAAAAATCCATACCATAAATAAATTCAGTTGGTTATAACACCCAATTCCTTCATAAATGTAAAAAGTTACAAGTTATGGTCTCACCATTAACATTCTATTTTATTCATTATAAACCAATTCAATTAGGAGACTAGAGAAACCCACAAATAAGGTGGGTTTATCTCATGAACATTCATAAAGTGTCAAAGGTATTTTATTTAAACCAACCTAATGGGGTTTAATTGTCATGATAGAAAAACTTAAACATATTCAAGGGTCTAAGGGGGGTAAATCTAATTAGAGATAGCCATTTTTAAAGGATTTCACATTTTAGGAGAAACGCATGAAATGTCTAGCATGTGGCACAACAGGACATTTTATAAAGAAAAAAAATTAAGGTAAAAAAATTTAGACCACCTACCTCATGCTTTGGAAGCCTCACTCGTCCATTATCAGGATTTGATTCAAGTCAAAGTAAGATAAATTGTAATAATAAAGAAATTACTTGAAAATAGGGCATATGAGTATTTATGGGAATAACATCTAGAATGACAAGATAAAAAAATTAAAGAAGTAAGAGGAAAATTAGAATAACTTAGGTTGATCCAACATGACCAATAACATTTGATTCAAATCTTGGATGAAGTATATCCACTAATTAATAGTTGGGGGAGGATTTAGAGCTCCCAATGAGGGGTTGATGTGAGAAATGTGAAGGATAAATGAGGAGGGAAACATAAAGGAGGAAGGTCAATAATAGTAATTTATAGCTCCTTTAATGAGTTGCATGATTTGGCCACATAGTTTGGAAAATCGTACAGTAACTGTATGGTGCTACTATCCTAATCACTTAGTACCTTGCATAGTTACAGTGCACAGTTAGTTAAACCATGTGCCCAAAATGCATGGTATCCTTAAAAACATTCATCAAGTCACATGGTTTCCCTTGGGGTGTAACACAATTTCAAAAATCTATGCCCCAATATAAATAGGCTACACAATTTGGGCTGCACATTTAGCACTAACCACACACTAACTATGCATCCCTATCTATTTGTCTTGAATTTGAAATTTTAAAGCCCGAATCTCCCAAAACTCATCCAAACATTGAAGACGCCATATGGGATTTAAAAACCATAAAAAATAACCCTTTTAAATGTTTAAACTCTCTAAATTACATTCTGAATCTTATTTTAATATTTGGATCATCCACAAAACAAAAAACTCAAATTCCATTAAAAATGTCACCTGGTCCGAAACACAGGATCTTACAACCTCCATACCTTATAAATTCTCATCCCTGAGAAGTATTGGGGAACAAAGAAACATCAAAATGAGTTAACTGACCTATATGGGTTGTGATTTTTCATTCAAATATCCACATTATGTTTATGAACGCCCAATGAACCTACAAGTTTCACTTTGAGTATATTGTTTCTAAACAACCAAAATTAAAGCCAATGATAATAACAAAAAAAACACTAAGATAGTGCTTATTTGAGCCCATTTGACCTGAGACGTGGTCTCATCATCATCTCATTCATTAACTGGACAATAGTGCTTCCCACCAATGGTTTTAGATTTTGATGTCCAATTTCAAACCACTTCACTTCCACTGTGAGAATTACCTACCAAATAACATCCTTAGTGTCCTTAAAACACTCCCAACATGTTTACCATTTTACACAAAAGTACACGTCCCATGGTCCTTGATTTTTATTGAAATACTTAAACTCCAATCGAACAATATTATACTAGTCATAGTGTATTTTCCATGAAATTCTCCCACCAACCTTTAAAATGCACCTGTCTCTTCCCAACAACATATTTGATATAGTCCATCACTGAATGAATCTAACTATTATAGAAAAAATCAAGTCATAACACCTTTGAATGACCATTTACTAAAATGAATGGCTTTAATATTCGACTCATCACCAAAACTATATTGCAAAATAATTTAACCCATGGTGTACCAAGACTATTCCAAGCATGCTCACTAAAGCATGTGCCCAACATCGAGTGATTTTTCCTAACTAAACCATCCACTATTCAAAACCATTATTGTGACATAAAAAATAGTACATACTTTATCTAACATCCTTGGATCATTATAATTAATTTCTGGCCAGAAATCCACACTCGAACTCCACCAAGTACATACTCAAACATGTACCTGGCATTATTGATAATTCCAGTTGTACATTGTTCCATTTATTCAATGGAATACAATTCCAAAATGGTCATCACACAATCAGTATTAAGGTCCCATGAACCTTCACACATGAGGGTTCCCCACCAATGTTTGGAATCCTAATCGCCACCTTAGCAGTATCCTTGTCATTACATCAGTGAAAATAGTTTCTGATTACCACATTCCAGGCTTTAGATATAATTAATGGAATTGATAAAAAAATCGATAATCCCTGAGTGATAATGAAAATGTATTCCTTCAACCATTTTAGCTTCTTGAGAACAGTTCCCAAGACATTCAATGAGTTTCAAACACAATGGGGGTCTCCAAATTTAGACATCCAGTGGTGACTATGCACTATCAGGCTTATTTTAAAACTGATCCTCATGCACAACTCTCAAGGAGCCTCTTCATCGAATCGGAAAAGATAGGCAAATAACTCGGTATATATTCAAAACTATATCAGTGTACTCAAGATGATGTAAATATATGGGGCATGGTCGTATTTGACTAAGAGTGCACTAATATTACATATATAGGAATGTACCTCTCTCCCAAGCCACACATCATTAAAACAGGTTGTACAAGCCTCTAACTAACCCCTGGAACCACATATTCTAACAATGTGTGTTTGGGACCAACCACAGTCAACCATCTCATAACACTTGATCAATTCTCAAATTATCCATCACCACAAGGGTACTTCCTTTATTTTACCCAAATATTTGGGCATCTGTGTGATCAAGTGTCACATAGAAATTATCGATCCTTGGTAATCACTCAGATGCTCACCAATGTTCAATTCTAAAAAATCCCCATGCATAGCTGGTGTGAACTAAAATTTCCATATACAATGTGTGTATATCTAATACAACCCAATTCAAGACTCAAATCAAGCTCCCATGAGTCATTAATCATCAAGTCTGAGCTGACCTTTCTATATAGAATGTCAGTCTCATTAAGATGATTGTTTCCTTAGAACTCTTATTCAAAAGAAGAAACCTACCTATGCCATGATTTATCAAACAATTTCCTGCCTCATGAAATAATTTCAAAAATTTAAGTATCAAATACATAAACACTGGTTAACTAGGCCATGAAACTGGACAATCTTTCCTGTCTAAGACAATTTAAAAAATCAACACCCTAGGTGCTTCATTGAATACTACAACCATCATCATACCTATATTGTAAAACCCGAGTACCTTACATGCATCAAATTTGAAATGAATGTAAAACCAAAATCACTAGCCTTAAGTTAATCATAAACCCTGATCCAAACTCTTTCCTAGGCATACTTTGATAATAAAACAATAGAATTACTCAGATCTAAGTTAAATTTAAGGGCCTCTAGGATTCCCACCTAGCCCTATTGATCAATTATCAAAATAGGGTTAATAGGTCCTTCCACCTAGACCTTAGGTCTCTCACATGAAAACCAAATCACCCCCTCAGGGTCAATATTCTACATCATCTAATGCACCTGTGAACTCTCTATAAAAGAGTTATAACTAAAGCATGTAAGAAAACACTCACGTATGAGGGTCAAACCCTATCAATATAGACATAACAACATATCTTGTCAAGCATGATCCCACCAGGCCCCGATCATCTCTTATCATTATCTTAATGGAGTTATTCATGGAGGGTCACAAGATAAATGTAAAAGGATAAAGATATGAAACTCACTGGGTATCTGTATACGGTAATACCCTTTAAGGATCAACTTACCAGAAAACCACTAATCTTCCTAGGGATGTCATTTCATTATCTAAAAGTACTACCAAACTCAAATAGATCAAAAAGGTAGTTCCAACCATGATTAAAATCTTGACTCAAAACCCTACTAGTTTCCCATCACCAAGTGTGCTACCAAAAAGTTTAACACCTCACTAAAGTATAAAGCATTGACCTTTAAACTAGAGTCAAGATTAAAAGGTCACTAGGATTTACTGCCTATCCTTTAGGTAATTATTAATAAGAAAATTCCAATGAAGCCTATAGAAAATGTCCACATTCATATTCAAATTATTTCTTAGGGAAATTATAATGTAACCCTTACATGTGGGATCTTCATTATTGAAAATACCCAAACATTTTAATTTACCCTTTATCATCAATTTCATATTTATTATAAACATTATATAAGATTAAATATAGGCAGCCTATATACCAATGATAAAGGAAATCATGTTACAATTTCACTTAGCATTTTATTTAGCTGATGTCATGAAATACTATAGGAAAACAATCTCATAAATTCCTTTTTAACCATTATTTGGCCATAAGTCCTCACATCTGTGATTAGTAAAGAAAATTTGAATTCCAATATATATAGGAAAAAACTATTTTGGTTATAAATTGAATTTTAATTAACTAAATCCTTATATGAATAAATATCAAAAAGAAAATAAATGGAATTTTATCAAATTAAGGGTATTGGTCAAGTAATATTCCACCATAAATTTATACAAAACACCATATAAGTGGAAACTGTAACTTTAAGTAACCATACCATATAACATAATCATACCCCCAAGGGGTTAAGTACTGAGGAATATAAGAATAAGGGTGACCTATGAGGGTCCCTTCATGCCAACCTAGGTTCAGTTATACGTGAATCCATTCCATATTTATGGATTCAATGCTCTATAAATTACAATTGGAATCCCATTTATGTGTAAACTAATAACCTTTTAAAATCATAACAACCTTAATGGGGTTTTCATGTACGCACAAGATTATAAAAATCACCTAGAACAGTTAAGTTAAGAATATATGGATTCAGTTATAGGGGTCATCATTCCAAATATATAGAGGTACACACCCTTATAAGTTGTAATTGACACACCATTTAACTAACATACGTGGGATTTTTTTTAATTTATTATTAAAAACTAATTTCATTAAAATTGAAATTTTCTAACCAAGTTAATTTGTCAAAAAATTTAGAACTAATATCTTTTATTTAGTTAATTCAAAGTTTATTAAATATAAATCCTCCATCAAGATATATGGAAAAAAACCATTTAGGTTGAGGCAAACACTTTATTTAAACAACTATATATATCAATCCATAACTAGAAAGCTATCACATCAGTAGGTAACACATGTAAACATGGAAACCACAAAATCATAATATGCAGAAAATCATGTTGAATTAATTCACAAGAATGGTATATAGATAAGAATAGAACATAATCATAAAATCATGGTATATATATTAGCATGATTATGACATGTGAATCCCTTGTACCTAACAATATATACAAGAACACCCCATCTCTTTCCATACTGGGCTAAGTGGTAAATCTCATAAACTAGTAACCAATAAAAGTACATCAATAACTCAGAGAGAAATAATAATAAACTATAATAAAATACAATATGGAAATGAGTCCCATACCTAGAAACTTGATCTTCCCCCATGCATGGGATGGAAATACCCCAAAATGATCTGTTTACCAAGTAGTGACATGTTCCTAGTCTCTTGTCCACTATCCCAAATAGTATCATAAGTAGAAAAGAGGCATTTGATAATTTTTTTTCATATCTCGACCTGTGATCCACTAAAACAGTACACGATTCAGTGGGCAAAATGACCTCAAACACTCCTCCTCATACACCAAAGTTCACTGACTAGAAACAAGGTTCTAATAGAGGTAAAGTGGGGAGACTATACTCTTTTTATAAGTACTAAACAATAGAGTAAATAAATGTATAATAATAAAAGTGGAAGGTAAAGAAATCCCATATGGATAATTATAATAATAGATAACCCAAAAAAGATAAATAAATAACCATGAATGAACAAGCTAAGTCATAAATACAAGGCAGTTAATATGAAATAGGAAATATATACACAAGGTTAGACTAACAATGAATAAATTAATTAATAAAACACTCCTACTTTGGAAGTTATCTTAAGTACATGCTCAACCATTACTTCTAAAGATCCCATGTCCCATCCTAGTCTAAAATAGAAAATATCATAATGCATAGTCGAGTTTCTAACCTATAACCAGGATGTCTATCTGGGTACCAAAAGGCAACCCGAATAGGTTATGTGATAAACTCAAAAGGCCACCACTGACAACATCCAATGTAATCTAGTCCATGAGTATGAAATAACGCAGTGTACGGGTATAATAAACCAAGAAGTAAAATAATAAATGTAACCAATTTGGGATTAGGTGCCTCAGAAAAAACCTATCCGGCCATACCTACTTCATCCTAAGTCAAAATTTTCCTAAACATAATCCATCATGTATATATATTCATATATATAAACCTACATATGAAGAGATATATATGTTCTAGTGAGAAACTGAGGTGTAAGACCAATTCATCCACATAAGGATACTATATAAGTCTTTTACTTTAAATAATGGGCACTATTCCCAACAATATTAGATAAAATGATAAGGTAATCCATTCCCAAAAGTCTGATGAAAGATAAGGGTGTCATTATCTGTTGGACGGAGTGAGTATCTAAAGAGGGGGGGGGGGGTGAATTGAGTACCCAATAAAATTTTCTTTTAAATATAGATTATTTTAAAATCCATCAAATATTAAAAAGCATCCCATATTAACAAAATAAGTAGTATGATATAGATCTTAGTCTTTCTAATGATTTATCTAAAGATCGATTAGGTCTCGGAGGAATAATATACAATATTATTTGATCCTTTTAAATCATTTTACTTGATCAAGATAATATATGAACACAAATTAAGATAAACTATTAAAGTATATATATATTTTTTATAGTTAAAATATTTTTTAGTTTTAAAGTTTGAATTAATTAAAAAAATTAAACACACAACAGAAATAATGAATATAAGAGGTTTAGTCCAAAGCCGAGAATTAGTCCTCTATACTTGGTGATCACTTGGCACCAAGTAGTTTATATAAAATAAACAAGATATACACAACTTGGATTGGGTTTTACAGTAGATAACACTATCTAGGTCACACAATACCTCTTCCATAGTTATTCATGGGAGTAATGATAAACATGCCTCATAGGGACCTCTAACACTCTTTTATGTGGAAAAAGAATAAGGAAGTTTGATAAGATATCGTGTATCTTCTAGTTTATCCTAGGAGAAAGTGTGTGTATATAAAATAGAGTATATCACACACTACTCAAATGTAATAAATATTAAGAGAAATAAGAAATATAGTTTTATAGAGTTTAGAGATGCTTGGTCTATTGCATTGCAACTTGTGACTACCAATTTGATTCAGTAATTAAGATTGAGTTGAGTTATTTTGAAATCTTCTGGAAAATAGAGTGTTGTGACTCTTGTTTTCTGATTGGAGGAAAGAACTGAATAAGATGATGCAATTTTTCTTCCTTATCAAGGGTTCACAGTATGTGATATATTTGGGTTTTCAATAGGTTCATCTCATTGTGTTTATGTAGTTTCAGCTTCTCAGCTATATCTTGCATGTGTTCTCACTGTCACACAAGGGAGAGTGCTGTGTTTTTATCAGTAAATAGCAGTATGGAGAATATCCAAATCTGATTCATCATACTAATCAATCTAAAATTATTTCTTTCAGATATTTAATGAACAATCATTAAAATAGTAAATAGCATTAACTTTAATAAATATAGTCGTTAGAATGATATAATTCAAAAATAATTAAAGTAATAAAAATAGTGATGGTGTCTTAAGATTTGGTAGTGTAAAGTGTTCTGGTGGTGTGACACTGGTGGTATAACATTGATGGTACATTTTTCCGGTGGTGTCTCAACTAGTGGTGTATGGTCTGACGGTGCCTCAAACTTAGGAAATTTTTTAGTGTCAATGGTATGAGTATGATGGTGTCTCATACATCATAATTTTTTTTTCGTGTTAGCGATATTAGTCTTCTTGTATGACATTGAAAATGTATCATCTAGAGGTATCTCATACTTAGTCAAAATTATGCTCAGCGGTATAACATCCTAGCTGTGTTTTGACTAATGGAGTCTCATAATTTTTCAAGTTTTCAGTCCAACAGTATGATATCTTGGTAGTAGCTCAAACATAGAGATTTTTGTGTTGGTGGTGTGTCATGGAAAACTATGTTTGTGTCAATGGTTTCTCATACATAGAAAAATTTACCACCTATGCTCATAATACATAAAACATTGGGAGAAACACGAAATTCGTTAATATTATTAAAAATATGATTTTTTGATAATTAAAACTAGGAGGTGGGAAATATCATCCTTTTTGATGATCAAAAATCATGGTATCAAAAGAATATTATAAATGTAAAAAAGTTCATAAAAGTTACTTTCAAAGATTAAACATGATCTCCAATATAAATCAAGACTTATCATTAATAGTATATGGAGATGGTATTAAAGACAAAATAAGAAAATATAATCAAAGATAAGAAGATATTCAAAAAATATAAAGATGTAAAATAGATAGTATTAAAGATAAAGAAAAGAATGTATCAAAAGGAAATTAGAAATAAATCAAAGATAGATGCTTGATAGAAAAAAAATCTATAAAATTATGCATGCCATAACATTTATCCCCCTTTTGAGATTATCAAAATGGTAAATAATATTATAAGAAAGACTGGAAATTTTGGAAGAATAAAAAAATGAGATATTTGGAATGGAAGATAATAGTAAAAATAATATAATAAGGGGTAAGAAAGAAATTAAAAATTATAAACAAAAATTTATTACAAGACAGATCATATCAAAGACATAACAGTCTAATATAACACAGGACAAAGGTTAAGGTTTGGCAGAGGTGTCCATCAGTTCCTTTTCTTTAGTTTTGGTTTTTCTTTCTCTTTATTCAGAACAATGGGATAAACCTAAGGAAGAGTAGATGGAGCACCAAAAGTGGTATAAAGGAGAGATCAAACATAATGATTTTACAAGATAACAATAGGTCTGATCTAGCACATAACCTGAATAAGATCCATCATAAAAGGATGAAAACTAGTTAGTAGGCGTACATGGGGATCACCAATAACACCAACTCTGAAGTAGAACTAAGGAGTAATTGGAATGGATGACTGAGCGACCACTACCTAACCTTGAGCATGAATAAAAGGATTCATAAGGAAAATTAAATCCATGATGATTTTCCACCCCTTTCCATGGATATAAATATTTTACCCTTCTCTTTTATAAATATTTTAAACCTGGGGTTATCTCTTTATGCTATACGAATTTCTCTTTGAAAGCTTGAGTCACCATAGGAAATTTTAAATTTTCAACCAAGAACTTGAAATTGGCATCCATAGAATGCTTTTTATAGATTTGATAGAGGTATTACTTAATGGATTTAGTAATATCCTCTCTATCATTATTAATTTCCTTAGAAAACCTGGAATCAAACTTGAGAACATGGTTAGAATTATACTGAATTCTTCTCAATGCCTCTTGCGGTGGATTGGTTACACTTCCTGAAGCACTGACAGAAGAAAGTCAAATCTCATCTCGAACAACTATCCTCAATTGATCAACATCAAACAATGGAGGAGGAACAACACCATCAGAAGAATATGAGGAATTATCCCTAATAATTTTAATAATACCATCCAAAGAAGATCTAAACTTAGATTTATTTTTCTTAACCAAAGATTTGAGAGTTTAAAATTCATTTCGGATCCATCTATTTTTAATTGACACCTCATGGATGTGATGCATCATTTTGGGTGGGATATGTGGGATAACTAAATCAAATAAATTCTTGGCATCTGTTTCACTCAGCTATTTCAAAAAAAAGGGTTTGATTTCTTACACACATATGTAACTTATCCATCATACCTTCACTAAAAACATTCAATTTATCATATGTGAAAATATCCATCAAAATAACTAGAGGAGATGATTAAAATTCAGGTATACGAGGTCGCAAAGAATTGAAATTCTCAAGAAAACCATCAATATCAACCTGGACTATCAAGGATCAATTAGGATCACCTTCAACACTAACTTCCAATTTATCATTCTTTGGAGGGCTTCTTGTAACAACAAAGGGCATTCCTCCCTCCTCTTCCATAGGTTCCTCCCAAAGATATGAAACAATATAAGATAAAGGTGTACTATAAAGAGGTACTGAAACATCTAGATTCCTCTAAACTTCTGAACTTTGAGCAGCCACTGTGTGTTCAACACTGGTAGGCTTAATTTCCAACTGTATACCAATAGTTGGTGCATATTGAATATGAAAATTTCTTTGAGAATCAAAAATAGTGAATTCAATTTCCATATTTTCATTCATAGGAAACTTGTGAACATTTACATCAACTAACAGATCATTCCAAAATTCTTCTTCGATAAGATCCTTTTTCTCTTACTCGAAAAAATGATGTTCCACAACAGCTATAGAACTCATTTGTTCATCCATAATAGAATATGAAACTTCTTAAGCAGTGGAAACTGAACAAGCCTCAATATCATCAATAGGTGGAGATTCATGAAAAATATCCACTGATGGAGAATGCTCCCCCTCAAAAAAATGCATCTTTAATCCAAGGAGGAAATTCCACATCCTTCTTATTAATTCAGCCACTATCAGTTTCAGAATCACTTTCATCATCACATCTATCATCTATAGCCTCTTTTCTATTACCATGTTATTCTTCCATTTCTTATTACTCATCATTATCAACATCATCAGCTTAGACTAACTTGTAAATTTAATATTGATATTCTCCAGAGACCTCAATATCTTATACATCACTTTTAACAAATTTCTCCCTTTTTGGAAACCTCCTAGGTAGACTAGGAGCTCCATAGATAATTGGAGAATCTTTGGAAGAATGTTCAGGATCACTTCCTTCATCAACATATTGTTCATTTTCCTCCTCAACAACAACCTATTATTCCTTATCATCAGAGTAGTTCACTACCTCATACTGTTCAAAACTTGGATCAAATTCCTCTTCAGGTTGGCTAGGATGATCTATTGGATTATAGTATACATAAAATTTCATTGTTGATCATGTGGAACTAGTTATGAAAAAACCACCACAATCAATAATAGACTCATCATCATCACAAAATAGTCCCTTGGCCTTCAACATAGTAGAAACCATTTTTAGGTAAATCATCAAATTAGATATATAGGATAATTTGGTCATTTCCCACATACGTACCATTAAATATCTACAAAGACTAATATTATGACCTTCTATCATTAGGGAAAGAAGATACACATCTTGGTATCTCAACATAGAAAAATCCCCCTTTCTTGGGAAAAACATATGCTACACTGTCACGACCCATCCTCGGGGCCCGTGCCGTGACTACCCCAAGCCCGCCTTCCATAGGCCAGGGGCTGGAGACTAGCACCAAGGCGTAATTCCCGGTAAAAAGGGAAGGCATGTCCTTTGTAATGTAAAAAAACACCACAGAGCAAGCAAGCAGAAGTAAACACTAAGTAAAAACTGGTACAAAAGTAAGTGTGGAAAACTAAGTGGGCCAGTATACAAACCTAAACTAAAAGTAAAGTACAACTGGAAAGGGAAAACAACAACTGAAAGTAAAGCCGTAGCCTGGAGCCATCCAGTGGAATTCCAACCTAATGGGTGGGTACAGATAGCCTCCACATCTACTCGGTTCCAGCCGTCTGCTCCGAGTACGCCCCGCCCAGTGGTCCACCTCTGGGTACCGACCTGCTCGTCGTGCCTCAACCACAATCAGCGTTGTCCGTCGTCTATAACCAACACAACGTAGTGCGGGCATAGCCCATGCAGGGGTGAGTATAAGCTACTCAGTAGGGACCCCGAGACCCCCGAAGGTCTCCCAGAATCCACAAAGGATAATCCACAGAGGAAAGATACAATCACGAAGTAACATCCGACATTAATTAGGTATATGCCCATACATATACCTAAGTCTTCAATTCTCAATCAGCTCCAACATCCGAGCTCAAGTACAACCAGTCCACACAGGAAAACACAACCCAATCCACACAGGAAAGCATAACGTAATCCACACAGGATATTAAGTCAATCTTATCAAAGATAAGAATTGAAAGTCAAGATTCATCTCAAACAGGTATACTTCTTTGTAAGAAGATAGAGATAGTCAGATATTTTCACTGATTCATCTAAGCCGTCGGACCCACATAGGATCGATAGGTACTAACCCCCAGAATGACCCACAAAGGATTGATAGGTAAATAACCCCCGCAATGACCCACACAAGATCAGACCCACACAGGATCTGTAGGCGCTGGCCCACACAGGACCGCTGAGCGCTGACCCACACAGTATCTGACCCACACATGATCGGTAGCACTGATCCACGTAGGATCGCTGAGTTCGGTAGTCATCGCCATCTAATCCACGAAGGATTTCTGCACAGTCGTCATCGTCGTTGCAGTCGCAGCCAGCTCTAGGGTTCCCGCACACAGCAAGCTCGTTCAGGAGGGTCCGCTCCATGAGCCGAAGGGCCGATACATCAACAGACACATAGTCCGGAGTTGATGTATCCAAAATTTCCATATTGTCAACAAAAACTCAATGTCACAGACGGCGCGTCAATCGGACGCCCGGTCTGAGAGTTATTGGCTTTTTCGTCCTAGGGGCCCGGTTGGTTTTTAAGTCAAAACCAACCCAACCATACTCCAACTAGGTCCAAACCTCGAGCAGAGTAAGAAAAAAGGTTCTTCTCACTTAGAGGAATCCAACAAAGTCGACGACACGTTAATCGGACGTCCGTAGCTCAAGTTATAAGCGTTTCCGCTCCGAGGGCCCGTTTGGTTACGTGTACGAACCAACCCGACCCAACCCAAAGTACTCCGAAACCTTGAGTGTAATATATCAAAACGACTGTCTCGTTCCAAGGATCTCATCTCCGCTGATAGTGCATCGATCGGAGGTATGCAAACCATGTTATGGGCAAAAGACCGTGAGAGGTCCGGTATTAGGGGGTTCGGGGCCGGTCCGACCCTGCCCAATACCCTCTGGGTAGGCCTGAACCAGGTCGACCTATCCCGGGTCTGGGTCTGGCCCGCTTGGGCACAACCCAGGCCAGCTGGTGCGGCCCAGCACGGCCTGGGCCATCGTCCCGGCGCGCTGGCGCCAGCCCAGTGGCTCGGCCGTTTTGGCCGAGGGGACAATGGTGCGGGGGGGGGGGGGGGGGGGGGGGCTGCCCCCTGCCCGTTTGTAATCTGCGACCCCCATGTGTTGGGCCACTCATGTCCGGCCAGCCGGGGGTTATGAACCCCCGACTCTTCCTCTGGCCGGCCGGCCTACTCCGGTCGGCCGCCTGTTGTCGCCCCGGGATCGGCAAGGGCCGGTTCCCCTGCTTTGACGCCGGTGGCCTGGAACCGGCCACCGGTTCCCCTGCTCCGCCGTGGCCTTGGACTGTCCAGCACAGCGTGACGGCGCCGCACCCCTCCGTCGCGGCCCCACTCCGGCCGCGGTGTTTTCATGATCCTCTGGCGCGGCGGAATGGCTCTGTGACCTTATTCAACTTTATCGGCGAGGTGCGACGGTGCCGCACATCCTTGTCGCACGATCCCGCATGGTACATCAGCACCACATCAGTTTTCTTCGAACCACAACAATACAAGAATAATGGAGGAAGGTTGGTCGTGTTTGTGCGGTCTGGCCCCCTCCTGTTAATCGATAGTAAGCGGCAAAGTTTCACAAAGAATGACAATAGAAGTAAGCAGGAACAACAATTTAAATAAACCCCTACCTCATCGAATTCATTGAGCGGGGGTTCGTCGCGGAAATAACCATCGTGCAAGAAGACGTCGCGAAAGGAGAGAGTCGCGTCACAGGGAAATGATTCGCCGGCGTCGCGTCGTCGATCTCTGAGGAATCCAGCGTTCTTCATGTTCTTCGCGTTCTTCGTCGAAGAAGAACAAGTTCTTCAAGCTCCTCAACTTTTCTCCAAATCCTCCCAAAGAAACAAGCTCCAACCAAAATAAAATAATTCCTTTACTTATTTTATTAACATAACTTAATCCTTTGAAATTCAAAAGTTGAATTAATCCACTCAATTAATTAACTCAACTTGACTTATTAAATGGAGGGTTATGGAAGCTTAGGGAAGATGAAGGGGTAGGGTTAGTGTGGGCCCCACCACTCTCATAACCTCCCATGGGAAGTTGGGTGGTTACCCCAACTTCCACTCAATTGATAAACCACTTAAAAGAAATAAAAAATGTAACTCAATTTTTATTTTAATTTCCACAAATTTTTAACAACTCCTCCCATGAAAACGCAACTCCGGAAAAGGTGTTCCTAAGCAATTACCGGCGCTGCGAATCCATCGGTGCCCTCAGAATTCGATTCCGAGAACCGGTTAAAATGTTAGAAAAAACTCGATCATTTGTTCACTGAACGTACCCGAGCTAAACATCAGATAGAAATTCCGGGTACACCAGTTCTTGAAATCAAGTGCTGTCAGAAACCACGTTCTTGTAAAATCCTAATGAAAATTAAGAAAAAATTTCTCTTGAATTTTACAGGTCTTTAAATTACTCCCACCTCAGGGATTTACATCCCCGTAAATATACATCAAAAACTAGGGGAACAAATGTGGGTACTATGCACGCAACTGAGCCTCCCGCTCCCAAGTGCTCTCCTGGAGGTTCCCGTGCTGCCATCTGATGCGAACTAGAGGAATTGACCGTCCATGTAGGACCCGCTCCTTTTGATCCTCGATCTCCACTGGGACCTCTGCAAAATTCGCCCCAACATCAATGTGCAGCTCCCCATGGTCAATGATATGTGTCGGGTCGTGCATGTATCTCCTCAGCTGAGATACGTGGAAGACGTCGTGCACTCAGTGAAACTGAGGTGGTAGAGCCAGGCGATAAGCCACCTCTCCAATCATGATGAGGACCTGGAATGGTCCGATGAAGCGTGGAGACAACTTGTCACCTCGGCCAAATCTCTGTAATCCACATCGAGGTGAGACCCGCAAAGAAGATGTGGTCGCCATTTTTGAACTCTAGTGGCCTCCGCCTCCTGTTAGAATAAGACTTATGCCCGCTCTGAGATGTCCTCATCTGCTCCTGGATGACCTGGACCTTGTCTGTCATGCCCTAGACCATCTCTGGTCCCACAAGTGTTGACTCCCCAGGGTCTGTCCAGCATAGAGGTGATCTGCATGGTCGGTCGTACAACGCCTTGTATGGTGCCATCCCGATGGTGGAGTGGTAGCTATTGTTGTACGCGAACTCCACCATGGGTAGGTGGTCCTCCCAGCTGCGACCAAAGTCGAGGACATATGCACGAAACATGTCCTCGTGAGTCTAAATGGCCCTCTCCGTCTGACCATCTGTCTGGGGGTGAAAGGCGGTGCTCAGACGTAACTGCATCCCGAACGCCTCCTGCAACCCTTTCCAAAGCCGGGAAGTAAAGCAAGCATCTCGATCGGAAACAATGGACGATGGAATGCCATGAAGCCGTACAATCTCCTGAACGTAGAGACGTCCCAAGCTCTCCACTGAGCCCTGCTCTCGGATGGGTAAGAAGTGGGCTGACATGGTGAGTCGGTCGACAACCACCCAAATGGAGTCATGACCTCTAGAAGTTTGTGGAAGTTCAATCACGAAGTCCATAGATATGCCGTCCCACTTCAACACCGGAACCTCCAAGGGCTGCACCAAGCCTGCTGATACCTGGTGCTCTGCCTTCAACTACTGGCAGGTGAGGCATCGAGAAACAAACTCTGCCACAACCTTATTCATGCCCAGCCACCAGTGCTGTCGTCTGAGATCCTGGTACATCTTAGCCACTCCAGGATGTACTGCCAAAGGTGAAGTGTGAAACTCTCTCAGCACCACCTCTCATAAAGCAACTGGTACCAATGTACGTCCTCTAAAAAGTTTATCGTGCTCTCCTCCTAAAGAGAAACCATCACGTTCCTATCCTGAGGATATCTCCGTACATCACGTCTCACAGTCGGCGTCCCCACGTTGTGCCTCTCTGAGCCGCTATAGTAGTGGAGGAGTGACTGTGAGTGACTGAAGGAAGGCTGCTCC
Source organism: Viscum album (assembly GCA_963277665.1). Lineage (NCBI taxonomy): Eukaryota > Viridiplantae > Streptophyta > Magnoliopsida > Santalales > Viscaceae > Viscum > Viscum album. The sequence goes on along the minus strand of OY728129.1, from coordinate 227,303,162 downwards.
ATCTCTATCCACAAGGGATATCTACAAAGTGGCTAGCTACTCTGTCTCCTACCCAAGTAGCTGAATGCCCGTCCTCCTGCTGAGAGCATCAGATACCATGTTCCCCTTTCTAGGAGTATAGACTATCTCAAAGTCATAGTCCTAGAGGAACTCGAGCCATCACCATTGTCTCAGGTTCAGGTTCTTCTGCGAGAAGATGTACCTGAGACTCTGGTGATCAGAATAGACTGTAAAGCGCTCGCCCATCAGATAGTGTCACCACATATTCAGAGCTAAGACCACTACTACTAAATCCATGTCATGGGTAGCGTAGTTATTCTCATGATGCCTCAACTGACGTGATCCAAAGGTGATCACGGCTCGCTCCTATATCAGGACACATCCGAGTCTAGTCCCTGATGCAGTGTAGTAAACTACGTATCCAAATCCCTCCTCTGGTAGCCTCAAGATAGGTGCATTGGTCAATATCTATCTCAGCTCCTGTAAGCTCTGCTGACATCTGTCTAACCACACAAAGGGTTTCCCCTTCTTCGTCAAGGCTGAGAGTGGTGCTACAACTCTGGAGAAGTATGGCACAAATCTACACTAGTATCCAGCTAGTTCCAGAAAACTCCGCATCTCTGTCACGCTCCTGGGTGGCTCACAAGCTTGCACTGCCTAGATCTTCAGAGGATCCACCGCAACTCCCACCTCAGAGATGACGTGTCCCAAGAAGTGGACCTCACATATCCATAACTGACACTTCGAGATCTTTCCATAAAGCTGGTACTCTCGGAGTGTGTCTAGTACAACTCGCAAGTGGTAGGCGTGCTCCTCCTCAGTGGTCGAGTATATCAAAATGTCGTCAATGAATACCCCTACAAATCGATCAAGGTATGGCTGAAAGATCATGTTCATGAGGGCCATGAACACTGCTGGAGAATTGGATACGCCGAATGGCATAACCAAGAACTCATAGTGGGCATACCGGCACCTAAAGGCCATCTTCTGCACGTCCTCATCCCAAACTCTGAGCTGGTGATAGCCTGACCTGAGGTCTATCCTCGAGAACCACCATGCTCCCTTGAGCTGATCGAAGAGGTCGTCAATCCCCAGTAGCAGATACTTGTTCCTCACGGTCAGCTGGTTCAGGCGACGATAGTCGACACAAAGTCGCAATCTCCCGTCCTCCTTCTTGGCGAACAGAATTGGGGAAGCCTAGGGTGAAACACTGGGTCGGATGAATCCCTTGCCCTGCACGTCCTCCAACTGTACCCGTATCTCTCAAAGCTCAACAGGGGCCATCCGATATGCTGGAGTGGATATCGGGGCTGTCCCGGGGTACAGGTCAATATAAAAGTCTACCTCTTTACGAGGAGGTAGTCCCGGAACATCATCGGGGAAAACGTCCGCATACTGATCCACCACTGCAGAAAAACCAGGACTCCACACGTCAACTGCTCCTAGGATGAGGCTAGACAACTGATGAGTGATGGGTTGTTCTCTCCTCTGTGTGATTCCATCCTGTGCTGCGATGGCTCCCTTCTCGTCGGTGAAGGTTAACCTACTTCCGCGTGCAGTAGGCTCGCTGCGAGGATCACTATGAGGTCTGCTGGTGTCCTCACTAACCTGAAAACCCATTCAACTGCCTCCAGCCAATCCTCGGCTACCTGAGGGTCCGTCTCCCCGCAAAACCTGGGCGATCGCTGACGCTGAAACACATGCAGTGCACTAAGTGGACGTGCATCGTCAGCGGGTGGGGCTAGTAGCATCGGTGGCTCGGTGGGTAGAGGTACCGTCGGTGCCTCTGCTGTCAAAGGGCCATGTATCGAGGCCTCGTCGCTCGGTGGGATGTCGTCACACACAACTCTCGGAACCCTAGATGGCTGTCATCGTGGGGACATCCTGAAAAGAAATAGGTGCGCCACGGTCAAACAATATACCTAGTGAGATGACACAAAGTAATCACAAAGAAAACTTGAAACACAAATGCAATCAATTTTTTCGTGCATTAAGTCGGAAATCAGAAGTCAGGGTCCTAGTGTACGGATACGTCGGCCGCCGCACCAACACTGGACTCCCTGGACTAATAACCACACTCAATACTCTTAACACTATTGCTTCACATAGAAAAAGATCAGAGTCCTGAGTTCTGCGGTAGAACCTCCCTCTGATACCAATTTTTCATGAACCATCCTCGGGGCCCGTGCCGTGACTACCCCACGCCCGCCTTCCATAGGCCAGGGGCTGGCGACTAGCACCAAGGCATAATTCCCGGTAAAAAGGGAAGGCATTTCCTTTGTAAAGTAAACAAACACCACAGAGCAAGAAAGCAGAAGTAAACACTAAGTAAAAACTGGTACAAAAGTAAGTGCAGAAAAGTAAGTGGGCCAATATACAAACCCAAACTGAAAGTAAAGTACAACTGGAAAAGGAAAACAACAACTGAAAGTAAAGCCGTAGCCTCAAGCCGTCCCCTGGAAGTCCCACCTGAAGGGTGGGTACAGATAGCCTCCACAGCTCCTCGGGTCCAGTCGTCCGCTCCGAGTACGCCCTACCCAGTGGTCCACCTCTGGGTACTGACCTGATCTTCGTGACTCAACCACGATCAGCGCTGTTCTTCGTCTCCAACCAACACAACGTAGTGCGGGCATAGCCCGTGCATGGGTGAGTATAAGCTACTTAGTAGGGACCCCGAGACCCCCGAAGGTCTCCCAGAATCCATAAAGGATAATCCACAAAGGAAAGATACAATCACGAAGTAACATCCGACATTACTTAGGTATATGCCCATACATATACCTAAGTCTTCAATTCTCGATCGGATCCAACATCCGAGCTCAAGTACAACCAGTCCACATAGTAAAACACAACCCAATCCACACAGGAAAGCATAACGTAATCCACACAGGATATTAGGTCAATCTTATCGAAGATAAGAATTGAAGGTCAAGATTTAGCTTACATAGGTATACTTCTTCGTAAGACGATAGAGATGATCAGATATTGCCACTGATTCATCTAAGTCGTCGAACCCACACATGATCGATAGGTACTAACCCCCGCAATGACCCACAAAGGATCGATAGGTAACTAACCCCCACAATGACCCACACAGGATCAGACCCACACATGATCTGTAGGCGCTGGCCCACACAGGACCGCTAAGCGCTGACCCACACAGGATCTGAACCACACATGATCGGTAGCACTGATCCACGTAGGATCGCTGAGTGATGTAGTCGTCACCGTCGAATACAGGAAGGATTTTTGCACAGTCGTCATCGTCGTTGCAGTCGCAGCCTGCTCTAGGGTTCCCGCACACAGCAAGCTCGTTCGGGATGGTCCGCTCCACGAGCTGAAGGGCTGATACATCAACTGACACATAGTACAGATTTGATGTATCCAAAAGTTCCGTATCGTCAACAGGAACTCAACGTCACAGACGGCGCGTCAATCTGACGCCCGGTCTGAGAGTTATTGGTCTTTTCATCCCAAGGGCCCGGTTGGTTTTTAAGTCAAAACCAACCCAACCGTACTCCAACTACGTCCAAACCTCGAGCGGACTAAGCCAAAAGGTCCGTCTCACTTAGAGGAATCCAACAAAGTCGACGGCACGCCAATCAAATGTCCGGAACTCAAGTTATAAGCGTTTCCGCTTCGAGGGCCCGGTTGGTTTCGTGTACGAACCAACCCGGTCGAACCCAAAGTACTCTGAAACCTTGAGTGTAATATACCGAAACGACCGGGTCGTTCCAAGGATCTCATCTCCACTGACGGTGCATCGATCGGAGGTCCGTAACCCATGTTATGGGCAAAAGACCGTGAGAGGTTCGATATTAGGGGGTTCGGGCCCGGTTCGACCCAGCCCGATACACTCTGGGTCGGCCAGAACCGGGTCGACCCATCACAGGTCTGGGACTGGCCCGGATGGCACGACCCGGCCCGGCTTGGGCGCGGCGCGGCCCGGCGGCCCGGCCTGGGCAGCTGGCCCGGCGCGCTGGCGCCAGCCAGGTGCCTCGGCCGTTTCGGCCGAGCGGACAGGGGTTTGGGGGGGGGGGGCGCTTCCCCCCGCCCATTTGTAATCCACGGCCCCCATGTGGGGGGCCGGTCATGTCCGGCCAACCGGGGGTTACGAACCCCCAGCTCTTCCTTTGGCCGGCCGGCCCGCTCTGGCTGGCCGGCGGTTGCTGCCACGGGACCGGCAAGGGCCGGTCCCCCTGCTCTGACGCCGGCGGCCTGGAACCGGCCGCTGGTTCCCCTGCTCTGTCGCGACCTTGGACCGTCCGGTGTGGCGTGACGGCGCTGCGCCCCTCCGCCGCGGCCCCGCTCTGGCCTCAGTGTTTTCGTGATCCTCCGGCACAGTGGAATGGCTCTATGACCATATTCAACTTCATCGGCACGGCGCGACGGTGCAACACATCCTAGCAGCACGATCCCACGCTGTGCATCGACACCTCATCATATTCCTTCAAACCGCAACAATACAAGAATAAGGGAGGAGGGTTGGCCATGTTTGTGCGGTCCGTCCCCCTCCAGTTAATCGGTAGCAAGCAGAAAAGTTTCATGAAGAACGGAAATAGAAGTAATCAGGAACAAAAATTTAAATAAACCCCTACCTCGTCGAATTCGTTGAGCGGGGGTTCATCGCGGAAATAACCGTCGCGGAAGAAGACGTCGTAGAAGGAGAGAGTCGCGTCGCGGGGAAATGATTCGCCGACATCGCGTCGTCGATCTTCGAGGAATCCTGCGTTCTTTATGTTCTTCACATTCTTTGTCGAAGAAGAAGAAGTTCTTCAAGCTTATCAACTTTTCTCCAAATCCTCCCAAAGCAACAAGCTCCAACCAAAATAAAATAATTCCTTTACTTATTTTATTAACATAACTTAAGCATTTGAAATTCAAATATTGAATTAATCCACTCAATTAATTAAATCAACTTGACATATTAAATGGAGGGTTATGGAAGGTTAGGGAAGATGAAGGGGTGCGGTTCGTGTGGGCCCCACCACTCTCATAACCTCCCATGGGAAGTTGGGTGGTTACCCCAACTTCCACTCAATGGATAAACCACTTAAAAGAAATAAAAATTGTAACTCAATATTTATTTTAACTTCCACAAATTTTTAACAACTCCTCCCGTGAAAATGCAACTCCGGAAAAGGTGTTCCTAAGCAATTACCAGCGCTGTGAATCCATCGGTGCCCTCAAAATTCGATTTCGAGCACCGGTTCAAAAGTTAGAAAAACCCGCTCATTCGTTCACTGAACGTACCCGAGCTAAACTTCAGATAGAAATTCTGAGCACATTGGGCCTCAGAATCAAGTGCCGTCAGAAACCGCGTTCTTGTAAAATCCCAAAGAAAATAAGAAAAAATATCCTTTGAATTTTATAGGTCTTTACATACACAAACATGAAAAACATACTACACACTCTCTCTAGTTCACAGGAAACATGTCTTCTTGTTGAACTATATCCTGTTAAAATAGTGAGGGATTCCTCATAAATGAATAGTTCACTAGCTTCTGGGATGCTACCATGATGGTCATAAAAAATCCATCATGTTTTACATTCAAACACTTTTCCAACATTCTTGAAGACAAACCAAACAACTGACCTATTACACAACTTTTTAACCAATTTTCAATATCTAGATTAAATGAAAACTGCACATACTGATAAAATTTATATACCAACTTTGGATAAAAATATCTCTTATTTGATGAAAACCACTCCAACCACCCTTGGTTTTGGAGAACATTATGTACTAGATACTTACTCAATATCATCCACTTCAAATCTACTTTATTTTTTTGGCACACCAACTCAACTAGAAAGCTCAGGGTTAACTAGAGTAACCAGAGTAGATGATTTTGGCTCTTTCTTCTTCTTCTCAGAGGGTCTCAAGGAAACCATAAATGAAAGATTCATTATTTCAGTCTAGATTATCATGGAATGTTTGGTTGAGTATAAGAAGAAAGTTTTAAATAATGGAGCTAAAGAGTTGCACTCAGTTTGAGAGAGAGATACATGAAATATTATGTGGGGATCTAGATAGTTTGGTAATATTTGTAGGATGATTTATTATCCATTAGGATACTAGGTATTCTAAAATAGAAATTAATGTGAAATAAAAATAAAAAATCAGACAAAAAACACACATTGGGATTCAATGAATAAAATAAACCGGGAAACAAACTAGCAGTTCGCAATATCGAAAAATAGAAAAGGAAATTTTGCAAAGGAATAGAATCAATACCATGATAACTCAATGGTGTGTCAAACCAATAGTATGAAAACCAACAGTATGAAAACCAACGGTATGGAAATGAATGGTATGACAAGCAATGGTATGAAATCTAATTGCATGAAAACCAATGGTATGACAACTAATGGTATGAAAACCAATGGTATGACAAAGAGAATTGAACTTATCTAAAATTTATCATTCCTAATTCATGTTTGATATAATTAATTCTTTCAAAATTCATAGGATTGGTAAATATATCAGCTAACTGTTGTTCTATGCCAAAAAACTAAAGAGTGATATCACTCTATTGAAAATAATATCTCAAAAAGTGATGTCTTATATCAATATTATTTGTTCTAGAATGAGAAACAAGATTCTTAGATATATTTATTACACTTGTATTATTATAGTTTATGGGGAAATGTCAGAATTTATATCCATAGTCTAGTAATGTGTGTTTCATCCACAAAAGTCGGGCACAATATCTACCCGCATCTACGTATTTAGTTATATCAATAGACAATGCAACAAATATTTTCTTTTTACTACACCTTGAAACTAGAGTCGTGTATAAAAAGTGAAATGTTCCAAAGGTTCTTTTTCTATCTACCTTGCATCCACCAAAATCAGTATCAGAATAACTATCCAAATTAAATTATTTTCCTCTAGGGTAAAATAATTCTAAATTAGATGTCTATTTTAGGTATTTGAAAATTCTTTTAACAACATGTGAGTGAGACTCCTACGGGTTTTCCTGAAAATGAGCACACATACATAGACTAAACATAATATCTGATTGGCTAATGGTCAAGTAGAGAATACTTCCAATCATACCTCCATAACTAGTTTGATCAACTAGTTTCCCAATTTCATCAAGATCTAATTTATAGGTGGTATTCGTAGGAGTATCACTACTTTTATTTTTATCAAGATTAAAACATTTTAAAAGATAATTTTTTTATTTACTTTGATTTAAAATAATTACTTATTTGTTTTCAAAAATCTAAAATCCAAGAAAGAATTTGAGTTCACCCATTAAACTTATTTTAAATTAATTTTTCATCATTTCATAAAAATTAGTACAAAGGGAATTTTTTGAAGATCCAAAGAAATATCATCAACAAAGAGTTGTACTACTAACACATATTTTGAAACTCACATTATAAAAAGGGTAGGGTCAATTATTCATTTTGAAAATCCTTTTGAAAGTAGAAAACTGTTGAGCCTTCATACCAAGATCTAGGATCTTTCTTCAAACCATATACGGATTTAGTTAATTTTTAAACTTGATTTAGAAACTGAGGATTTTAGAAACTAGGGGGTTGTTCTTGAAAAAAATCCTCAACTATAAAACCATTTTAGAATTCACTATTGACATCCATTTGATAAAGACTAAAATATAGATGAGTTTCATAATAAATTAGGATTCTTGTGGGTTCAAGTATAGCTATAGGTGTAAATTTTTCCTCATAGCCAATTCTTTCTTCCCAACTATAACCTTGTGTAAAAAATCTATCCTTGTTTATAAATATAGTACCTGACTCATCAAATTTATTCTTAAACACCCATTTAGTGTCAACATTCAAGGTTTCCTAGTGTTTATCTACAAATTACCATTATTTTTTTCTTTCAAACTGATTTAACTCTTCTTGCATTTCAATTACCTAGAATTAATTCTTAATTGTTTCATTGATGTTCTTAGATTAAAGATGAGACAAGAAATATTGATGTTCAACATGATTTCTAACAGAAGATCAAGTTTGGGTTACTCTATCTAAATATCCTACAACAACATATAAAGGATGGTTATTGAGAGTTATTATACTTCTAAAGAAGGTAGGACTGGTCACTTCAAGATTTTCAGGTGGAAGTTCTAGAAATTATTCAGAACTGATGATTCTTCTACTTCTTTTATAGTAGAATCTAATGGTTTTGGATTTATGTTCAGAGAACATAAATCATCCTCAAGGTTTTATAAAGAGGTTTTCAGATCATGTGGAACAATTTCATCAAATTTTACATAAACTGATTCTTCCACAGTTTTGGTCTTATTATCGAATACTCTATAGGCTTTAATAGAAACTGAGTAAGCAAGGAAAATTGTTTCGGCAATTTTGGTTGCAAATTTGTCAATATTGTCATTAGTGTTAAGAATAAAGAGTTTTCAAAAAACAAACTCTAAACTAATTAACCTTAGGTTTCCTATTATTTCACAACTCATAAGGGGTATTATTAAGGATAGGTCTAATAAAGACTCTATTGATGATATAATAGGTTTTATTGATAACTTCTTCCATGAAATAGATTGGTATATCATAATAATTTAGCGTAGTTAGAGCTATCTCTTATATAGTTCAATTTTTTATTTCAATGACTTTATTCCGCTGAGGGGTCCTAAGAGTAGATAAGTTATGAGTGTAGTCATTTTTTGAGAAAAAGGATTCAAAATCTTGATTTTTGAACTCACAACCATGGTCACTTCTTAGGGTTTTTATACTTTGTCCAATAATTTTTTTACAGACATAGAAAACTTGGTAATTTAAGAGCAGGCTTCACTTTTTTGATCTGATAAATACACCCAAGTATACCTTGAATAGTCATCTACAAGAACATAGACATAGTGTTTCCCATTAATACTTGAAACTCTAGAAGGTCCAAAAAAATTCATGTGAACCAACTCGAGAGGTTGAGAAGTTGACACATCTTTCTTTAGTTTAAAAGAACATTTATGTTGTTTCCCTTTTTGATAGGGGTTACATACTTTATCATTTGGGAACACAAGTTTAGGTAGATCCATAACTAACATTTTCTTTGTTATATTTCGAAGATAGTGAATGTTGTAATTTTCTAGACTCATATTCCAAATCCAAGATTCTTTATGAAAGGAACTCAATTATGAAACTTTCGAAGAAACTAAAGAATCTAAATCTATAACATAAACACTATCATTTCATATTGTAGTAAAAATTAATATATTTTTGGAATAAAATAAATTAGGAGAATTATTCTTTTACATAACATAAAAATCATTATCACACAACTGAGATATAATATGATGATTATATTTTAAACCATTAATAAATAAAACTTTAGAATTCAAAATTGGATTTTTGTTACAATCTGGCCTAAGCCAATGATTTTTTCCTTTTTCATTGTCACCAAAGGTGAAATGACCACCATTAACCTTGATAAGACTCCTTAAGAAATAATATTCACATATCATATGTCTCGAACGACCATTGTCCAAGTACCATAGACGTTTTTTGGATACATTCAAGCATTTCCCCCTAAAAAATAGGTTTTAAATAGGAAATGATTTTGGTAACCCAATATGTTTGAGTCTAGAAATGTTAGTAATAAATGATTTGAGAACTCATATTTTTCTCATGGTTTTACTATAGACATATTGTAGACTTCTATAAATAAAAAATTTGTTGTGTCCCTTTGAAAAATGTTTTGCAGTAGAGCTTTCAGGTCTGGAATTAGGAACAAAAATAATTTTATATATCCTTCTTTTTCTAGGCTCATATCCAATTCCAGTAATATATTTTTGAAAAAATTGTTTTCCCAAGATGTGTGTCAATGTATCTATACCATTTGTAAATTTTTCAAGGCCTTTATTCAGTTTCTCATTTGAAATTTTAAGTTCATTTTTTTCTTTGAGCAGTTGAATATTATTCTTTTTTTCGATAGACACTTCAGACTTACAATTTATAGTTAGAGCATGATGTCTTTTCAAATATTTGTATTTATCTTTTAAATAATTAAAGGTTTCTTCTATCATATTTCAGTAGTCAAATAACTCTACATTTGATATATTTTAATCATCATGGTTTTCACTATTAAACTTACCAGATTCATCGAATTCATGTACATGTATAATATCAGAAACAGTATGTAAAGAAGATACCTCACTGACTTTTGTCCTAAAACACATATTTTCTCTATCCAAATTTTCTTCAGGTGAAGAATATGAATCACTAGAGCTTTCATCAGATGCACTCAAGGTGGCTTTTATATGCATATTGTATCTTCTATCCTTATCACTATATTTCCTTTTGTACTTAAATTTAGGATAGTCAGATTTTATGTGACCTTTTATTTTGCATTCATAGAAGAAAACTTCCTTTAGATCATCATCAGTTTTCTTTTAATTCCCTCTTTCATCATATTTTCCTTTATAGTTTGGCTTTCTGATTTTTTTTCATCCTGTAGAACTTCTTAACCTTATGTCTAGGTGAGTCATTTCCTCATCACTATGAGAAGTAGAGTCACTATCACTCAAATCTATAGCTTGTACCTTTTATTTTTCTTTTTTTCCTTCTATTGTATAAGGACAATAGTCTTGAAAGCTACTAAATTTCTCTTTGTATCCTCATCCCCCTATCCGTTTACCTTTAGTTATTCTTCTACATTATAAGCTTATGTATTAGCTCCTTGAATGGTAATTTAATAATATCATAGGATTCCCAAATTAATATAGAAGTGCATCTCCATCGTTCAGGTAGACATCTCAAAAATCTCATTATCTGATCTTGGTCCATTACAGGCTTTCCCAACAAGCTCATGGTAATGAAAATATCATTAAACCTGAGATACATATCAAAAATTGACTCATCGGGCACCATCTTAAAATTATCATATTAAATAGTGTAAGTGTTAAGCCTCATTTCATTAACATTTGTAGTTCCTTCATGTGAGACGGTTAGAGTATCTCATATCTAATAGGTAATTTTACAGGTAGAAATTATATTAAAATCTTCATCACTAAGGGAACAGTATAAAGAATTCACGGATTTCAATTATTATTATAAGCTGCCTTAGTTGGATCATCCCAAGTATTTCTAGGAGCAGTAGAAATTTTATACCCATCTACCATGGAAGACCAGATTTCAAAACCCATACTTTCAATATGAATTTTCATTTTTATTTTCCATTAAGAATAATTAGTCTTATTGAAGAAAGGATGTTTTTTGGTAGTATAACCTTCTTGTTGATTATCTATATTAAAGAACTAAATTTATAACTAATAGAAATTTAATATCATGAATGTAAAACTAAAATCACAGGTAATTTTTTTGAAAGGAATTTATGCATTGAAAAACATTAATCTCCTTTGATACCAAATATTGGTCGGAGTGAGTATCTCTAGAGGGGGTGAATTGAGTACCCAATAAAAATTTCTATTGAATATTAATTATTTTGAAATCCCCAAGATATTTTAAAACAACCCAACTTATCAAAATATGTAGTATGATATACATTATAGTCTTTATAAATATTTATCCAAAGATTGATTAGGTCTTGGATAAATAATATGCAATATTATTTGATCCTTTGGAATCCGTCAAATTGATCAAGATACTATATGAACATGAATGAAAACAAACTATCAAGGAATATATATATATTTTATAGTTAAAATAGTTTCCAGTTTTAAATAAGAAATTAAGTAAAACAAAATGTAAACACATAATGGAAAGAATTAATACAAGAGGTTCAGTCTCAAGTCGAGACTTATTCCTCTCTACTTGGTGATCACCCACCACCACGAAGTTTTTATAAAATAAACTAGATGATCCAAAACATGGATCAAGTTTTAGAATAGCGAACGCTATCAATGTCAAACACAACATCTTCCATAGTTATTCATGGTAGTGATGATAAATATGCCACACAAGGACCTCTACCACTATTATCCATGGGGAAAAAATAAGAAGAATGTTTGAGAAGATATCGTGTATATACCAGTTTAATATAGGAGACAATGTGTGTATATAAAACAAAGTATAGCACACACTGCTAAAATGTAATAAATATAAACAAAAATGAATAATCTAGGAGTTTATAGTTTAGATAATCTTGGCCAGTTTCAATAGAGTTTGTGACTCTTGATTTGATTCAGTAATAAATCTTGAGTCTAGTTATTTTGAAATCTTCCAAAAAATAGAGTGTCTCATTATTTTCTGACCGGAGGAAAGCGCTGAAAAAGATGATGCAGTTTGGATTCTTTATCGAGGGATCACACTAGGTGATCTATTTGGGTTTTCAATAGGTTCAGATCGATGTGTTTAGGTTCATCCAGCTTCTCTCCTATATCTAGGATGTGTTCTCACTATCTATATGAGGTATACTGAAGTATTTTTATCAGAAAATAGAAGCATAGAGAATATCCAGAGCTGCTTACTCATACTACACATTCAGACATGCTTTATTTCAGAAATTTAAGGCATAATCATTAAAATAGTAAATAACATTAACTTCAATAAATATAGATGTTATAATGATATAATTCAGAATTAAGTAATTTAATAAAAATATTGACATTATTTTAAGATATGGTGGTGTTAATTTTTTTGATGGAGTGACACTGGAGATATAAAATTAACAGTACGTTGCTCTGGCAATATTTTTTTATAGTAGTGTCTAAACTAGTGGTGTATAGTTTGACAGTTTCACAGACATAAGAATTTTTTTAGTGTCAGCAGTATGAGTCTGATGGTGTGACATTGATGGTGTCTCATCTAGAGGTATCTCAAACATAGTCAAAATTATTCTCTTGCAGTATAACATTCTGGTGGCATGTTGACAAATGGTATCTCATACCTTTTCAATTTGTTAATCCGGTGGTATGACATCTTGGCGATAACTCAGACTTAGAGATTTTTGTGTTGGCAGTGTGTCATAGACAATGGTGTCTATGTCAATGGTGTCTCATACTTAAACAAATTTACCACCTATGATCAAAATACAAAATACTAACAAAGAAACATGAAATTCATTAATATTATTGAAAATAGGATTTTGTGATCATTAAAACTAAAAGTTCAACATTTTCAATTTTAAAATAAAAGATAAATTTTGTCATTCCAAAAATTCAAATAAATGATGTGAAGAATCATGTCCAACATCTCATGTTAAGGAAGCATAATGTTTCATTTCAAACACTTTACTTAACTATGTCACAACAACCATTATAGCTTAATAATAATAATAATAATAATAATTAATCATTTCACGTATTTACTTAACATAATCCAAGATATGGTTTTCCAACTATTTAACATTTAAAATGTAAACAAAGTCCATGAGGAAAGTCTATGCCACACAATATGAATCATCATGATCGTTTTATTTGTCAATTCATTTACATGAAATAAAGAGGTCCATTTGAAGACACAAGATATACTATAAATCAATTCAGTTGTTTCTGCCAACCAATTCTTATATAAATGTAAAAAGTTCCAAGTGATGGTATCACCATTCACATTCCATTTGGTTCATTATAAACCACTTCAATTAAGAGACAATACAAACCCACCTAGAAGGTGGTTTTATCTCATGGGAATTTATAAAGTGTCAAATGTATTTTATTTAATCACACCCAAGGGGTGGTAATAGTTGAGGTAAATTACCTTTTATAATATCAAGTGTCGAAGGGGGGTAAATATAACAAGGGATAGATATTTTTGTTTAAGGATTTTACATTTTAGAAGAAATCTGTGGAATTTACAGTGCTTTTTATAATAGTACATTTTATAAATGATGAAAATTTTTGTAAACACATTTAGATCGCCTACCTCATGCTTAGGAAGCTTCATTTATCCATTACTGGGTTTTGATTTGAGTGAGAATGAGAGAAATTGGAATAAATGAAAAATGATTTGAAAATAGGTCATATAGGCACACATGGAAATAGAATTAGATATAGAAAGATAAATTAAGAAAAGATGGGTGATCCAACATAACCAACGACGTTCGATTCAGAGCTCGGATAGAGGAGAGCCATTGATTCATAGGTGAGGGAGGATGGAGAGCTCCTAAAAAGGGATTTCTATGTGAAATAGGGTGGATAAAGGAGGTGGGAATCATAAAGTATGTAGGGTAAAATGGTCATTTCCACCCCCCTTAATGAGCTGCATAGTTTGGTTGTAAGTTTTGGAAAACAATATGCCAATTCTGAAATGATACTGTCCCAAGCACCTCCTACCTCGCACGGTTGCATCACACGGTTAGAAAAATCATGTTACAATTAAGCTTGGTTTCTCTAAAAACCTACACCAAGTCACATGGTTTAATTTAAGGTGCCACATGATTTCAAAAAACCATTCCTCTATAGAAACATGTTGTGAGGTTTTGGACACCTAGTTAGCACTAACCGTGATCCCATGTCTGTTTCTCCTAAAACTGATATTTTGAAGACTAAAGATTTTGAAACTCATTTGAACACCCAAGATACCATCCTTGATTTAAAAACCTTCTAAAAATAACCCTTTTAAGTGTTACAACTCCATTAATTGAATTCAAAATCCAAGTTTAATATTTTTTCCATCCACCAAATAAAAAATCAAATTCCATTCAAAATTATACCCTATAAAAAACATGAGATCTTACACATGTAATCATTCATATTAAATATAAAATTGTTCTTATATAAAATGAACCCTTTCTATTTTCATATCAATAACTTAAAGTTTACTATGGAAATTTTTGTTCCAACTTGATAGGTTTAAATGATTTGTAGAGTGTAATAAATTGAAATCTCATAAAAAAAGTTTATGGAACATAAAATTGGTTTCGTTAAAGTATATGATCTGAATGTTTTTCAAGAAACACTGATGAATATATCTATTAATCAAAGAGATATATATATTAATGATTGAACCCCATAGTTAAGGGGTGATGGTGTTGATTATGTTTGTTATGTGACCAATGATTTTGATATTATAATAGATATGAAATTTTGGATCATATAGAAGTTGATGATGATGAGGAGGAAAGTGAAGGTATTGAATCCAATGAAATTAAAGATAAAGATGAAGATAAAGATGAAGAATATGAATGATGTATTATTTGTTTTTATTAAATGTTTATTAGTTTTGTATATTTGATATCTATATTAATAATTCATTGTAGGTAACACATTTGGAACCATTTGATTTTAAAAAGAGGTTTTATAATTTTTAAATTGATTACATTTTTTATAATTATTTTTTATAAATTTATTTATATATTTTAGATGGATAAAAATTATTATTCCTTTATTTTTTAAATAAATAAAGATCTATTATCAGATGATGAGAATTCTATTTCGACATTTGAAGTTTCATACACAACAACACCTACTAGGAGGGGTAGGGTCCTTGGCACGATTGATGATTCTGGATCCCGTTTCAGAGTGATGTCCATCTCTTAACTTTGATTCTCATTGGAGGAAGTACATTCAAATAATAATTTTATGTAGTTTACATTTGATTTAATTAATTTATTATTTATGTTACTAATTATTCTTATTTTTATATTTTTTTCACATATAACTATTGGTTAGGCCGACACTATTTTGAGAGAAACTATTTTTAACCTCTCTAAGTATCATGTGATCTTATTCTTATAGAGTCACTTCCCCGTATGTTCGATCACTAGTTGGTATGTAAAATAACAATTTATTTTAATTTAAATTTATGAATTTTATAGTTTACTATATTCTTAAATATTTGTAGGGTATATGGTCTTATATTTCTTAGAGAATAAGTGTCTCTATTTTGGAGGAATGGGAATCTTGCATGTACGATTGATTATGTTAGTTTTACATAGTATTTGGAGGAGAGCTATGTATAGAGCATATGTGACCATATTTTATGTGTCTTCTAGTCCTCATCAACTTGATTATATCCCCACTCTGGCTTGGGGAAGGCTATACACATACTTATTGGAGAGAATTTTTAGAGGAAATCAGATTATGTTCTCTATAATTGGGGGATATAGGATATCACACACAAATATGGGAGTCATACTTTCAGTAAACATCATTATCATTTGGTAAGTAATACTATGTAATAATTTTATACATTTATATTTATATTTATATTTGTTTTAATATTTATATTTATATTTATATTTAAATTTATATTTATATTTATATTTATATTTATATTAAATAATAAATGTATTTAAATAATTTATTCATTCTACAGTTTATCCAAATATTATTTAGTTTGTTGTGTACTATAAGTTATACATTGATAGTATTTGACATATTATTGGTAAGAGACAATGGAATATTGTGGTGAGTATTTTTTCTAGTTTTTTCAATTAACTAATATTTTTTTATATTCTTAATTTTTATTCATATAGTTATTAGAAACATATGAGATGGAGGTTTCTCACATGCATGAGAGCTAGGATGAGATAGATGGTGGAGATGAGGGCTCGTACGAGTCACATTTTGATGAGGTATCTTGGATTAGGGTGAGAGTGAGTGGCCTTCAGAAAGGTTGGGTGATTATTATTGGTTCACGATCAAACCCAGGTAGTTTTTATGGCATTGAAATGATTTCATCATATAGATCAAAGGGAGAATCTTTATTGCCATCATTTTCTTCCTGGGAGTGTGAGGAGAGGTTGTGAGCTCAAGATGATGTTATATAGTGATTTACCAGAGAGAAAATAAATCATTATGATTAGTATCATGAACAGATGATCGAGTATATGAGATGGCTCATATGTGGTTTAGGGATAATGTTTCCTTCACCAATTGGACCTGATTTCCCACCCCACTTTGGACTTGATCTCTCACCCCTTCAGTGAAATTTAATGATGTATTTTATATGAAATTATTTTTTATTAATTATTTTAGTCTTAATTTTATAATTAGAGAGTTTAATTTTAATTTTTATTATTAAACATTTTTTAATGTTTTAATTATTTATGACACAACTATATGCTATGTATAATTTGTAATTGATTTCCATCACAAAAATATTTTTTCAATGGAAATCCATCGTATATTGACTATCATCAAAAATGTGAATTTTAAAAGTGATATATTGAAATTCATTATTTATGATTATGATGTTTTTATGTAAATAGTGAATATTTTGGTATATATATACATATTTCATGATTATGTGTGTGTGTATATATATATATATATTCATTCATTCATGCGTGTATACATCTACTCTTATATATATATTTTTCATGTATGTACATGTATATCTATATCTATCTACAAACAAATACATGTATGCACTGTTTATATATATATATATATATGTGTGTGTGTGTGTGTGTTTGTATAGTTTTGTTATATTTTTTATGCACACATAAACTATTATAACATGAGAGACACCCTGGAGGGGTCAGGGTGTTTCCCAAATTATGTTTTTCTTCCACTTAATCATCCCTTTATTGGTTCTTATTCCCATTTTTAGTAGGAAACATTATTGAAACTTTTACTTAATTATTTTATCACATAATCTCACCGAATCTCAAGCATGAATATAGAAATGTAAAACACATATCATATAGAGGGTTTTCTTGGTTCACCCGCATTATGATACATAAAAGGAGCATAAACTCAACATTTCTTTAGTTTACCAAAAATAAATTATAAAATCACCATTAAGTAGATATAATATTTCAATAAAATCACTCGTCACTGAGTCTCACTACTTATATAATTTAAGAGAAGTCCCTCCTTATCAAGGATCACTGCCTATACAATGGTTTAGGGAATAACTCATTATCTCCTAATGGTAACTCCCTTATCCTCCTTATGAAATAAACCATAAGGTATCATTTTATAAAATTATAGGTCACTTATCAATTAATATACTAGATGTTAAATCCAAGATCATCATGTATACAAGATGTAAATTGCATCATCATTACATATGTGATGCTCCAGTGTAGACCATGTGATACTCTTAAATTTCAAAGTAAGATATAATCAACCCCTTTTGAGAAGAGTTGAATCTTTGATCTTCAAAAAAACTCCATAGAAGTACAACACTTTTCCAAGAAAGTAATAACTATAGAATATGAGTTATCTTCAATAAGATCCATCTTCATTTACCACAACCGCATATATCACTAATAATTAATCATCATATTCCCTTCTATTTATGAACTTGGTATGAGAGTGATAATCTATATTATATTTTTATTCTTACAAATAATTTTTATAATTATAGATCTTTCCATTATATAAAATAATTACACTTAATAAATCTTGATATTTAGGATAACTTCAATCAGTAACAACTCAATCCCCTTTAATTCAAATATTCAATGAATCCCACATTACTATCCATTTAAAATTTTCTTCCTTACTTCCTTACTGAAACTCTTTTTTCTTTTTCTCTATATTCCCCATTTCACTTATTATATTATAAGCATTCTACTTTTTAATGTTCAATCCTTGTCTATTTATTTTTTTCAATATATTTGAAATTTAAATTAAAATCCAATATGTTAATTACCTTGAACATATTATTCTTTAAATCCATCCCTTAGATCATCTAAAAGTAAATATAAATTATTAAAATCTATTTAGTTTGATAAATTTCATTTCATAACCACAAAATAGTTAATGTATAACCAAATCATCAAATTTAGTAAAAAAATTACTTTTTCTATCTCCACAACATTCACTCTACTTGAAACACCTATTCAATAGAGTGCATCAACTACTACAATATAATTATTATTTAGAAAAAAACTCCCTTTAAAATGTCTTAATTCATGTTAACCTACCAGTTTTTGCTTCAAATATCGAAAACCTGATACTCAAAACATCTTCCTATATGACATGGTTCTTCTTGAGGAACCTATTTAACTAAACTTATATTACTCCTCTATTAATTTGATGATTCATATATATAGACTTGTTAATCTCATGTGAGGTAAAATATTTCCTTCATGTTTTCCAAAATGGATTCTTTTGTAGCTGTTTTTCCATACCACATTTTACATGGGGATTTTTCATCACAAAATTCCATTTTTCATGGTGTGGTGTGAATCGAATCCCCATTTTAATTAAGTATTTGAATACCATGATTAGTAAAATGCCCAGTAAAAAAAATTATATCATTTCATGTTCTCCAGGTTTTTCATGATATTCACCATTTTTACTTCTCTAAAACACTGTCTACCATGATATGACCAACACGACAATTTCAAACTAAAATACCTTCTGATAGAAATAATTTTCAAAAAACCCACAACTCTTTTATAATCTTTGTTTCTTAATATACCATGGAATATCTAGCATCACCATTGTGTGGTGAGTTCCTCCTTCACTAAACTTCTTCCATTCATATCTAGATAATTCCTTGTAAGATCTAACTATATTAATATCTATCATATTCTTGAATAAGAACATTAAATATCATCAAAAATCCATTCAAGAAAGATTTCACATTACACCTCGATTTTGATCTCATGAATCCATGTGAATGATATATTGAGATATCAAAGTTTGCATTTGAATATCTCTACTTCTGCTTCAATGTGAACCTATTCTCTAGATATTTCATTAATATCCTAGAACTAAAATCTCATATATGTCAATTTAAATCATTATTATATCACCATAACCATGTATGATTCCCTTGTATGTTCAATATCATCACATTACTATATAATCAATAAATATAACCATTAGTTATTATCAAGAAATCCTAATCAAAACATATTAGGAACACACAACCTTCACCACTATCCATCATCATCAACTTTCAATGATTTTAAATAAATCCAACACATATCCTTATAGTTACAATAATATCCACATTTTTATTTTGATTATAATACATCAATAAAATCAATGCACTATAAAGAGATGGAGATAATATCCCCCCTTTCTATTTAAATCCAAGACCCATCATCAGTATGCATTTTATTTTATTCTACCACTCATTTTTAATAAAATGAAAAGGGTTTAACTTTATTTAATACTTTATTCCTTCTTCCCCTATTTTACATAAAAGGTACCGAGGTATCTTAATCAGCTTCACTCCCCCTTTTTAATATACTTCTTACACTATATTTATACAAGAGAAAATCACTTCACCATTACTCCAAGAATCTAATAATTTAGAAATAGTACACATCCAATTATATTCACCTTAAATGAACATTGATAACCATTTACCACTTGAATAAAAATTCCAGATTTAGAGAGTTAGAACTCTCCCCCTTGATAACCAATAACTTTAAATATTCCATCCAATTTTTTAACCTTAAAAACATTATTATCTTTCAACCAGTTGTTTATTATCATTAAAAACTTGATATTCTTTCAATAATACTTCATTATAACATCAAATTCAATCCAATTTCACTTTCATCTACATTATTCATAAGGAATTAATGTGATTAAATTTATCCCTTGATAATGATTCATTGAAAACTCCTTTAATAATTATAAGAACAACTCTATTTTGGAAACAATAGTCTAAGTCAATAATGTTAATGCAGTCAATATCACTCACTCACTTCTATAAACTCATAAAACATGAGTAATTAAATTATATCAATATAATAATTCCTATGATATCGATCAAAGATACACAAGACTAATAGTAAATAAGTAATAATTCAAAAAGTTTAGGATTCATACTATATATTTAAGTAATTGGAACCACTTTTTCATGATAAAATTTTGATACCATTTGATATCCATGATCTTCCTTTCTTCATGGGGATTCCCTCTTCAAGGATTAGTATCACTAAAATTTGGATAATAATTACCAAATCCCACTTAATTTCTTCTGACCTTGACACTAAATACTGATAATAACTTCAGCATAGGGTTACCACTTAATAATCATAACACCCCATTTTTCAAGAATCTTTTAGTATTATAGAAAAAACTAGAAAATACCAATTTTTTAGTTCATAAATATTAAAACCTATATTACTAATTCACTATAGATACACCTCTATAATATATTCCACCTTATTCTTCAAGGTCTTCCACCACTTAAAGGATTGACACCATTTTAAAATCTCTGATATGTTTTTAACACCTATTTTACTCTAACCAAGCTTCGTGTAACTTTTACGTCATCATATCAACACAAATAACATGATTTAGCTTTTATTTTTCTTCATAATGGATTATTAATATCACTTGTTGATCATATGACTTGAATTTATTCATCATTACATGTATCTAAAGAGTTATAAAGGTTATACTTTCAATTGATCACATCCCACTTTTTGTCTTACATTTATCGTTAATATCCATAATAGATGATTCCAACAATACTTCTTTCATTTTTTCTACTCTCAATGAAATTAGTCTATGTCAATGAATTCACCCTCTTATTATGCATTCTTATCATTTAAATTCATACACTCCATAGATCATATTACCCATTTAATCCTTTATCTATTCATCAATAATTAGATACAATAAAGTACTATGGGGTAGGGGTCCATCTAATATCCTTGAGTAGAGGAGTGTTGTTGGGCATTATGAACCAACCCTTCTATTTTGATATGTATCCAAATCTTCTTAGTTGTATTTCTATTGATAACACTACTTGTTAAAACTTATCATCAAATTATTGAACTTGAATCATTCTTATTACATGTCTTGGTATTCATATCCTTTGTGATAATTGTATCACTAGTTAAAGTTTCCTATGATGAATTATCTTTTTATTTTTTCCATTATTATTTCTCTACGCAAGGGAAACTCCACCTATAACATCCCACCCTTCTTTTTATCTTGATAAGGCAGTGGAATATTATTGAGGATTAAGCAACATCCCCATGGTGCCAAAGGCTAGTAATAAATATCTAGGGATTCATGAATGATTGGGGGGTGATTTTCCATTTTAAATAAAAAAAACCAACCAAATATTACATTATAAAAAAATACTAAAAGATGCATGTTATAATTGTATTAAAATACCACAATACCAAAAGATCATCATAACCAACAACCACATAACCAAAATCAGAGTACTATAGTGGAAGAATAAAATGACCAGAACATAAGGAATTAAGATATAGTTTCATAGCTCCACACTAAGATCCAAGCTCCAATACAACCAGACTTCCTAAGAAACATGATGAACAACTAAAAATATGATATTATTTACCTTTACCAATGCATCAGAATACAACACCTGCAAAATCACCAAGGTTTCCAAGCAGTGGGTGAGTAATGATACTCAGTAGGATTTCCACAAATGACTTCCCTACTCATTCCACTAGAAAATATTAAGTTGCCAAATTTATATAAAACAATTTATATAAATCCATTTAAATAGTTCAACAATTTCCAACAATCAAAGCACATCCTTACCAAATAATTTCACTGAACCAAAAAATTTACAAGGAAAAGCAATCAAACAAGTCATTCCCCCTTTTTCCCATTTCATGTTAGCATAACCCATTTCATCTCACATGACTGCATGTATATCTAAACCATAAATATAACTCAACCACCTGAGCTGAGCGTTACCATTAATGGTGAATATTTAATTCCATACCCCATTCCCTTTTTATAGTGGTACTTCATGACATATTCCAATCCATTGATGGTGGTACTTCATTTACACTATCGATCCCTTCGAACTCATGATTAACTAATTAAGACAAATACCTTCAAATCGATATTTACTAAAAACATGTATACCAATATTTTCTAAACCATGCTACCCAACAATTGACCAACCAAATTATCCCTTTGAACCAAATAACATTCTATCAAGACATGCCAAAACCATTTCAATAAAATCAACCATTTATTGGAAATACCCATAACCTACATCTATTCTAAAAATATTTCAACCATTTATACCAAAAATCATTTCAATAAAAAAAATTTTATTGGAAAACATTTTCACAAACCATTTCCATAAATCAAACCAAACAATCAATTTTAAAATCATCATTTCAAAATAAAAAAAATCATATTGCAAAATAAAATCCCATTTCCCAAAAAATCCACAAATCATCACCCTAGGGGTTCCAAAAAAGCTTCACACATCAAATTCATATTCAATATCAATCAAAAAAATTAATTTAAAATAAAATCCTTGAAGTTTTATCTAGAGGAGAGAGAGTGAAGGAACTTATTTTTAGGGTTTTGGTGAAAATGACTGATGACACACATTCTCACCAAATCCAAGTGAAAAATACACAAATATTCCTTAGATAACTTTGCCTAACAACATCAAGGACAAATATAACCATTTTTGAAAAAAACCCTAGATCTATCCATGATGGAAGTAGATCTAAGAATATAAGAGAGATAGAATAGTAGATCTAAGAAAACCCAAGAAGCTACCAAAGAAGAAGACTTAATAAGGGAGATTCGCGTTCAAATAACCAAGAAAAATCTTTGAATCAATTCCAAAATGAGTGGGAGGAAATATAGGGTTAGGGACACATGGGATAAAAATGGAGTTTTAAGGTTAATCCCAACCAACCCTCATTTTTTAAAAAACCCAATTTTTAAACTGTGCTTGGTTAGCTACAAGGTTAGGTAAAATATGCGCTAAACATACACCTACTACTAACTCAATAGGTTTCCTCACACAGTTTTCCCATACAGTTATACAAACAATGCTCCAACCATGAAAAATCCCACTATCTCAAGTTGCATGATTTACTTGGGGAGCCCACATAGTTTGGAAAACTGTGCACCTTAACCGTGAAACCCCCTTATCCCTCTGCCTCATTGTACATAGTTTCCTAGAGAAGAATCATGGTTTTTAAAAACCATTCTCAACCCATTTACCCTTAGAAAATACCCAAAACCTTCCAAAAATACCTCAAAACTCTCCTAAATATTACACAACCACATTACTTACATAAAAGTAATAAAAAGGGTAATATATCTTAAATCAAGGGTGATAAATTCTCACCACCATTGGTCTTTCCGTCCTAGGGAAGAATAAAACCATCACATTCCCAAAAGAGCTCAATCCATTGCTCAGCCATTTCCTTCTCCCATTCCAAAGTCTCCTCCTGAATTTAACTATGTTTCCACACAACCCGCACTAGATTAATACTTTTCCCACTCAATATTTTCTCTTTCTTTTTCATAGTATGCATTGGAACATGCACCAATGAAGCATCTGGATCTAGCTCCACATGATTCCTTTGAATCACATGGTCACATTCCAACTGATACTTCTTCAACTGAGATACATGAAATGAATTATACACCACACTGAACCATAGTGTCAAGGGAAAAAGGTATTCCACCTCTCTAAACCACTCAAGTATCTCATAATTCCCAATATATCTCAGAGATAACTTGAAATGATTTCTAAAACAATGATGTTCAATCCTAGTAGAGATTCACAAGAACACAAGATCACTCAACTCGAACGACAATGTCCATCGATGATGATCTGCATATGATTTCTGATGACTCTTAACAATCTCCATTCTCTTCCTAGTAAGCTTAATCTTCTCTTTTGTATCTTGAATAAGGCTTGGACCAACTATTGAGGTCTCACCTATTTCCACCCAACAAAGTGGAGAACGACACAGACACCCATAAAATTATTTAAATGGAGCCATATGTATGAGGCCTAATAACTGTTATTATATGATAACTCCACCAAAGGTACGTTATCCTAGAATGAGCCACCAAAATCTATGACACAATACTGCAACATGTCTTCCAATGTTTGAATATCCCACTAAGATTTACTATACATCTTATGATGATGCACTATACTCATACTCAACTAAGTCTCAAGATCTTATTGCAAGGATTTCCAAAAAACAAGATTTGAACCTCGAATCTCTATTTGATACAATTGAAACTGGTAATCCATTCCTATTTACCACCTCAAAGATATAGATTTTTGACAGATCCTTTATCATATGAGATTCATGAATAGGGATGAAATGGGATGACTTTGTGAGCCAATCCACTATCACCCATATGGAATCATGCTTCCAGACTGTTCTTGGGAGGTCTTTAACAAAATCCATAACTATATAATCCCATTTCCACATAGGTATAGGTAAAGGATGAAACATACCTGCTAGTAGATGATGCTCTACCTTGGATTTCTAACAAGTAAAGCATCTTGATATGAATTCAGACACTTTACTTTTCATACCCACTGATAAAAAATGTACTTTCAATGCCTCATAGATATTCTTAATTCCAGGGTGGACTGGCCATCTCAAATGATTTTATACACTAATAAGTTGTTTCTAACAAGACATTAGTACAACCATTCAATTTTGAGACCAAAATTCAAAATTACCATCCACCTTCTATCCCTCAATGGCATCCCCAACATTGAGTATTAACCTAATACCCACACATTCTAAATCAGATACATGCACCTCTATAACCAATCCCATAAAATTAAGAACTAGTGAAACTTAAAAGGAAACTACTACATCACCTCAATTTTCACATTCAAAATGCATGTCATCTAGTACTGACATCAGCTGCCACTGATCCTAAGCTTCTTTTTCCACCCAAGCATATGACTTTCTATTTAATTCATCTTCTACCTAATTTCCTTTACCCAGGGTATACATCAAGTCAAAGTCAAATATATGAAGATAATCCATCCATATTATTTATCTAAAGTTCAAATATATTTGTGAAAAAATATTCTTTAGACACCTATGATCGTTAAACACCATGAATTCCTCACTGAAGAGATAGTGAATCCATGTCTCCAAAGAATACACCACAACTAATAACAAAAAATCTTGTTTTGGGAATCACTTCTCATGAAACATAAACAATCACGTGTCATATGCAACAACATGACCCCGTTTCAAGATAACACACCACAACCCTAATCCCAATGTAACCATGTACCCTTTCCCTAGTTTTGGAAAAAATAAGACTGGTGTTAATGTGAGGTGAAACTTAAGATCTTCAAAAGGCTTCTAACATTGATCATTCCATTTAAATGGAACATTATTCCTTTAAATTCTATTATTGGTGAAGCTAATCGTGATAAGTCGTGAATAAAGTATTAGTAATACCCAACTATACCAAGGAAGCTCCATATATCAAAGACATTATTTGGAAGTTGTCAAGAGATAACAACGTCTATCTTTTCTAAATCCACTGAAACACCTATCTCAGAAATAAAATTTCAAGGAAACATACCTATTGTATCCAAAATCACACTTTGATAATTTTTCAAACAACCAATTATCTCTAAAGATTCCAAAAACTATTTCTAAGTCTTTCTCATACCTAGTCCTTGTCTTGGAATACACCAATATATCATCGACAAACACCACCATGAATGAATCCAAATATTTATAAATATCCAATAAATTAATTCCATGAAGAGAATTTTTGAATTTGTAAGACCAAATGGAATAACCACATACTCATAATTTCCATATCTACTCCTGAAAGTTGTTTTTCGAATATCCTCTTTCCGCACCCACAACTGAAGATATCCTGATCACAAGTCAATTTTAGAGAACCACTTAAATCCCCTAAACTAATTGAATAGATCATAAATTCATGGGATTAGATATAAATTCTTTATCATAACCTTTTTAATCATATGATAATCCACACAAAGATGAAGAGTTTTATCTACCTTTTTAACAAAAAACACCCATGCTGCCACATAGATGTGCTAGGCTGGAAGAACCCTTTGTTTTATAGCTCTTCTAATGGAAATTTCAATTCCCATAATTCTAATATTTCCATATGATAATATGGAAGTGAGATAGGACTGGTCCTTGGGAGGAGATCAATCATAAAATCAACTTCTCTTATGGGAGGCAACCCTGATAAATATTTAGGAAAGACATCCAGAAACTGATTAAAAACTATTGGAATACTACTTCTCCTAATCTATTCCATTGATGTCAAAGAAATAGCCTCTAACTGATATGAGATTGTCCCAACTTCTGGTTCCAACAATCCCATTGCACCTACATTTACATGCTTCTCTCCTCTAAATAGATGCTCGATGCCACCATCAGCTATAAAACTAATTATTCACCTATAACATTCAATGTGGTCCCTAAAAATCATCAACCAATCTATACCCAGTATTATATCATAAAAATACATCTCAAGAAATGATAAGTCCCATATCAACTAAACCCCATCAACAGTTATATGAAATTCTCTACACAGAAAGTCTCGACACTCTTTTTGACCTAGAGGAGTTTGAAGTTTCACAATAGAAGGCATAATTTACATTTTTAAAACCAGAAAATAAATATAATTAGATGAACCCATATCAAAAAAATTCTTTCATAAAGGTAGAATTCAAAAGAATCATACCTCTCACCGTGGATGGTCCCGACTGATCATCCACTACTACCTGCTCAACTCCATACACCTGCTTATTGGTCACAATTTTCTCCTTACTTCTTTACTAGAATTTCACTTATTTATGAGGCATTGTATTCCTAGAATCACTATGACTAACTTTTTTATATTGATGAGGGGTTGATGCTTCCCTCACCCTATTGAGTAATAAGATTCCCGTGATCCATGAGAAGTGTCACAAACACATAACCTCTGAGAACTATGACAATATCACTGAAGATGCCTCATCTGGTTGCAATTGTGTCATGCCTTAGGTGGTTCTATACATTCTCACTTCATGTGGAATAGAGATCCACATTGGAAACATCATGGATTGATTTGAGGTTTCAAAGGAAGATTCACTGATCCCACCATAAGATTCGAAGCCATACTCTCACCTTGAAAAAAAGTATCCGTCTTCCAATTGCTCCATATGTTAGAGTTCCCACCATTTCCTATGAGTATAAAAATACCTCCACCAGTCATATATCCTAGGATATCTATTTAATCCATTGATTATTTGTTTAACATATCTATATAATCCATTATACAAAGCACCACAATCTTCAAATGAATTTCTTCCTCATCCTAGATACAAAAATGCACTCCTTCAATAATGTTCTAGCAGTAACCACAGGTGAAATCATGAACAAATTCATTAATTTAGATGAATATTCCATCACTGAAAGTTTATCCTCATTTAATATGAAGAAACCCATTATTCTCTAAATTTGAAATGTTTTAGGGTATAATTTTTTGTCAAACAATTCATCAAAATCCTCCCATGTCATACCTTTTTCTACTCAGTCCAAGACTTTTAACTCCCACCATTAACATGAAAGGCCTTCCGATATATACATCCCTAAATTGACTTCCATGTTCGTCGGTCTTCATAGGAAATTGAAGATTCAATTCATCTCGTTCAACCACACCTCTGCCCTTTTGGGTTCCAAATCGCCCCAAAAAATGGGTGGATTCTACTTTTAAAACAGAACTAAATGATCCACATGCCTAAACCCATCCCTTATATTCCCACTATCCATAGCTTGAAAGTCTTGTACTATGCTATGAACCATATTCTTGTTCATAAGAACCCATATCTTATTTTCAGGTATAGTTCTTTTTTTGGGTTGTTTTGAGGAAAAATGAAGAAAATATGATTTTTCTAAGTACACATCGTGTACTTATGAGTACACACCATGTACCTAGATTTCCATGTACAACCACGTTTTGACTGTGTAACAACCAAGTACATGGATTTGTGGTGACCTAGAAGGCCCACTTACGCCAGAGGTCAGTTGAGGGTAATGCACAACTTGTAGTTTTCATGAACCTTCCTTGTACTATTCTTTTTATTTGATATATTAGAGCAGGGTCATGTCTCATGTTCAGAAACTCCTTCTTCTTCCCATGTTTCATACAGGAGCACTTCAGAATGACGAAAGAAGTTTGATCTCCGGATTATCTGTTCAAGCTCTGATTGAGACATTGTCGGTTACGTTGGAATACCACCAATGAGTTCTCAAACCCTCTTGATCCCTTCTCCCTAATTCATCCTCTCTTGTGACTTATTCAAGGTTAGGAATTTTTCACCTTTTTATAGATCTACGTTGTTTTAGGATGATTCAAGGGTCAAAGTTCAAGTATATAGATCATATGACATCAAGGTAGGTGGTTTGGTCTTTTAGTTGTTTGTATTTGGATTATATATGCTAAAAGTGCAACATTCTCACGTTTTGGGTATTTTTTGATTTGTAATTTAACCCTATTATTACCTTCTATGGTTTGATTGATTGATAAAAAGGGTTGTTTCTTATGTGTAAGGTTAGATACCTTGTCTAAAAGACACCCCATGGGTGCATTTCCCGTTGATTAATTGTTTATATTTGTTTGGTCCAGGTTATCTATGAGGCATACCTTGTTTTCCATGCCTTGTTTTATTAGGATGGAGTTTTATTGATTATATTAAATGCATGTGATATGCATTGTGAATGTTTATACTTGTATTAGTTTTTTATTACATGAGTTTCTTTGATATAACATGCAAAATGTTTTTCCAATGGACCGTGAGATCCTTGGACCAGGAAGAATAAGGGGACTTCCAAATTATTTTATTTGATATGACATGCGCGCTACTATAGTTTTTCCAATTGACCATGAGAGCCTTGGACTAGGAATAATGAGGGGACTTTCATAGGACTATAAGATCCTTGGTGTAGATGATTGACTAGAAGGGAATAGACCATTACAGCTTTCCCAAAGGGTAGTTATTTATTGAATTGATGCTTTGTGGGACCAAAGGGGTTAGACTATGAGAGATTTACCAAAGTGTTGTTATTTATTGTATTGATTCCATGTGGGACGAAGGGGGTTATACTATAGGAGCTTTCCTAGAGGGTCATTTGTGAATAGTTAAATGATTGTGATGCATCTGCCAAGCCAAAGAACAAGCTTAGATTTGGTATTACTTGATTGTTCAGACAGTATCCTGAGACGTTTGTTTTGTAACATTACATGTGGGATACAGTTATTAGGCAAGATCCTAGGGTTAGATGATTCAACAGATGAATAATAATTTTCAAATTAACGTAATTGAAAACATTATGATTGTTTACTTTTGAGTAATTCCGAGTTTATTGCTTCATTTTTTCATATTACTTGCTATATATATTCACTGATAGATAGGCTCAAATATTTTGGTTTTTCTCTAATGGGATTCGTCTCACACCCTTTTTAGGTCATGTTTTTGACCCAAATAGATTATATTATTGTTAGTATAGATAAGGGAAATCATCATTCTTCATCAGGTACATGATTACGGTTGGAGCTAGATAGCACGGGACCAAGCTCTGGCTTGCGATGTTGTTGGAGTTTACTTTCTTTTCCTTTGTATTGGATTGTATTGTATTTCCAGCTTTGGGAACTATTTTGGCGGATTTCTTAGACACATGTGATATGCATCATTCAGACACACACACACACACACACACACACATATATGAATCATTGATTTTATTACTATCAGTATTCCATTGTTTATTTATTAATTCCTTTGTGTATACTCTTATAATGAAGGCATAGTTTCCCCATTACCAAACGTTGTCCCTCGTAGCTAGTCGGAAGCCTCTGACATTTGGGGAAATGCTCTTGAGGTCATGTGACCAACTGGGTACGGAGAACCATTGGGTGGCACCTAAACCTAATATGTTACAAAGTGGTTTCAGAGAAATTTTATTTTCTAGTTTGTCTTACAGTTTGGATAAATTAGAAGGGGATATGAAGGAAATGGATTTTGGTAATTAGATGTGCCTAGAAGTAGCTAACCTGTGTACAAGGAAAAGTCTAGTTACCTTGAATATTGCAATTTTTCTGGTTTTTCAATTGTTATAGTTGATTTTATTTCACCATTGGGTGATACACATGTATTATGTTTCAATCATTAATATTATTAGAGGTTTTATTCTATTTCAACCTGTTGAGAAGAGGGTATTCCATCTCATGGATCATATAGGAACTTTCTAGAGATCAAATGTCATGCATTCTCGTCATGCCATATAGGGGGCATTACTGATTTCATGCTGTTGTGATAGATGTTGTACTATATATGCATATTTCTGTGATATATGTCATGATATAATACCTACTATTTAGATAGGGTATTGGTATATGTAAAGTTTCATTTGGAAGGACGCCAAGCTTTGGTCCCTGAGGTGTTATGGGCCCTCTCGGATCAGAATTTGGTGGATCATTTTTAAACATTAATTGAATTATATTAAGATATGATATGAATAATGATTTCAAACATTTATTTGTAGAGATTATAGGATCTCACAGATCAGACTTGGCATGAATTTGCAAAAAAAATTACGATTTTTGGGGTTCCAGAGAAGTTTTAGAGGCTTACAGTCCAGAAAACCCAAAAAACATGGTGTGTGATGTTATGAACACACACCATATGTTCTATGTTATGGAAGAAATTAATTTCCTTATGTACATTATGTGTACCATATGTATACGCCATGTAGTGTTTGACTGTGTGACTGACTGTGTGAGAAGAGACATGGGGTTGGTAAACTTTTGGCAGAACATGCCAAGTACTAGGAGTACACATCGTGTTGTAATCAAATATGTATCCGGCTCTGTGACTAATGACACGAGTGGATGGAACATTTTTTGTACACTCCGTGTATAGAGTGTGAAAACCATGTAGTGTTACACCAGCAGAATCATGTAGTGCTAGTCATTTAGAAGTACCTGGGCAGGAGGGAACACTCAAGTACATGCCATGTCTCAGGAGGAACACACCGTGTGTATGGGGTGTTACATGATCAAAATGGAAAAGGGACACACCCATGTTAAGGATTAAGGGAACATGCCATGTAGTGGTTCTACACACCATGTAACTCTCTTTTATAAAACATGGATGTCTTTTCTTTCACATGTTTTGTGCATACACTTTTGAGTTACAGTTCTATTAATCTTGTATTGAGGTGCACACTTGACCTTACAGAGTCATGCCACCAAGATTTCGGTCGGTTGAATGCCTGGTACATGATGATGATCAGACACTAGAAATGTTAGATCAAGGACTACCTGCATATCCTACCATCATGCCTGTCTTGGCACCAACTGTTATACCATACACAGGTGCTGATGTATATTTTTGTGAATGCTTTATGAGGATGATACAGACCTTTTAGGGAGCCCCACATCCTTCCCCGAAAATGGTAGAGTAGATGTGGGTGTTCCAGTAGTAACATCCTCCCACTTTTTCACAAGATAGAGAAACATAGGCAAGAAAATCCAGGGTTTGAGGCCATGCTTTCTATCTTTGATCATCTAAAGATGCCTCCTGAGAGAATGGTGAGGCTCGCGACTTACATTCTACGTTACCCTGCCAAGATATTATGGGATGTTGTTTCATATACGAGATGCCATTAAGATATAGTTTGGGAAGAGTTTAAGAGGACCTTCTATGAATGCTTCTATCCCAAGAAATTACGGGCTAACCAATCCTGGGATTTCATGCATCTAGAGATGGGTTCTCTTTTAGTGATGGAATACTCTTCTCTATTTACAGAGCATTAGTGCTTTACACCTTTTCTAGGGGGAGGGGGATGAGTTATCATTAGCTAGGAAATTTGAATATGGTCTCAAGTACAACATCTGATTGCAGGTGAATGTTTTCCGGTTGAATTTGGTGAATGGTATTGTAAACCAAGCACTGATTACCAAGCACAATATGAGGGAGTTTGGAGTGGTGACCTAAGGAAGTTCAACATCCAAGGCTAGTACGCCTTCGACTGATAACATGAAGCACTGTAGGAAGCCTTCTCACAGTTATTCCAATAGTAGTGATGTATCTTCAGGTATTCAGGTGAGGTGATACCGGTGTGGGAAGAGTGGGAACACGAGAACGTAGTGCCTGAGAGACCTAGTTGATTGCTAATATTTTGGAAATATGGGTCATCTTCATCATTTTTTCAGGATATTCTCACCAGAAGATAGTGATAAGGGATCTATTATGACTCTAAATACAGAATTAGGGCCACCAGTTTCTCATCAGTTTGGGAACTAGAGTTTGTCAAGTCGTTCAGGCCAAGGAGGTGGTCATGGCCATGGTAGCCAAATGATAATATTTCAGTAACAACCAGGTGGATCAGCTCAGGGTGTCCAAGAAGGGTCACAGGGCCACAAAACTTGTTAAAATTTTCTGGTGGAACAAACCCAATATAATTAGGATTCCAGACCCTCTACAATTAGAGGTGTGATTCTAGTTGCCTCAGTTTTAGCTTATACTATTTTTGATACAAAATATTCCAATAGTTTTATATCGGTTTCCATTATGGAGAGCCTTGGGATTTTAATCTTTACTGATAATGATGTTATGATGCTAGAAACTCTATTGTGGATTAGGATTGCTAGTGTACATCAGTGCAAGGAGTTAACTCTTGAGGTTGGAGGGAGACACTTATTATGGGACCTCTATGTTTTAGATATGATAGACTTCAATGTCATTCTCTGAATGGACTGGTTGGTCTCCTTTCATTCCTTTGTAGACTGCTATCGCCATAGGGTGAGATTCACGTCACTAGAGGGCAGATATTTTATACACAAGGGAGAATGGGATGTCCAGTTGAGAAGAGCTGGGCTCGAGCATCATGGGTTGGGAAAAATCACAGCCCAAATTTCTAGTTTATATCTGGATGACCAGGGGACATAAAAATGGACTTTCCCCCAGTGGTGGATCATTTTAAAGATGTCTTTTTCAGATGAATTTTCAGGTTTAACTCTGGAGTGATTGGTGGATTTCTCGATTAATATTTTTCCAGGAGCAACACCGATGTCCATTCCTCCTTATAGGATGGATACACCAGAATTTCAATAGCTCAAGAAGTAGTTAGAGGAGTTTCAAGATAAGGGTTTCATCTGACCGAGTACGTCTTCTTGGGGTTCTCTTAACATTTTTTCAAAGAAGGAGGATGGTACCCTTATACTTTGTGTGGATTATTGGAAGCTAAATTAGCTGATGGTCAAGAATCAATATCCCTTTCCTAGGATTGATGATCTCTTTGATCAGCTTCGAGGAGCCTAGGTGTTCTCAAAGATTGAATTAAGATTCGGTTATCATCAGTTGCATGTTAGACCATCAGATATACCTCTTATAGCCATTCATATAAGCTATAGTCTATATGAGTATTCGGTTATGACATTCAGTCTCATGGAAACACCGATAGTTTTCATGGCACTGATGAACTGAGTGTTCCATCCTTACTTGGATTCTTTTTTGGTAGTCTTCATAGACGATATCTTGGTGTACTCTCACACTCGACACGACCATGCCATCCATCTTGAGATAATATTGAGTACACTGAGAGAACATCAGTTATATGATATGCTCTCAAAGTTCCACTGTGGGATGAACCAAATTTATTTCCTAGGTCACTTCATCTCAGATACAGGGGTATCAGTAGACCTAGAGAAGGTGAGAGAAGTAGTTTCCTAGGAGCTAACGAAGAAAGTCTTTGAGGTATAGAGTTTTATGGGGCTGGATAGTTACTAAAAAAACATTATTCAGGACTTTTCAAACATAGAAGCACCACTAACATGCCTAACTAAGAAGGTCAAAAAGTAATTATTGACATATTCTTATGATTCATCCTTTTAGGATCTCAAAGGGAGATTCCATTCCACACCGAAAATGATTTTTCTAAAACTAGGTAAGAGTTACACCATTTACTACGATGCATCAGGTATCATGTTGGGAGTAGTGATTATGTAGGGGGAAGGAGTTATTGCATATGGATCTTAGTAGTTTAAGCCACAATAGAGGAACTACCCTACACATGATATCGAGTTAGCCACTGTTGTGCATGATTTTCACTGTTGGAGACATTACTTACTAGGAGAGTGTTTTGTGGTATATATAGAACATAAAATCCTCAAGTATATCATTACATAGCGTGATATGAATTTGAGACAGTGAAGGTGGGTTGGGTACCTTCAGTATTTTGACTTTGATCTTTCCTACATGCTTGGTAAAGGAAACACAGCGGTTGATGCGTTGAGAAGGAGGACTAATATGTAGGTAGTTCAGGAGGCTAGTAGTGAGTGAAAGCTTATGGATATGTTATTTGAGATAAATTTGGAGGTGCATGATAAATAGGGGAAAATGTTTCTTTCTTCTATAGTTGTTACCTCTACTCCACTATATCAAGTACGAATGGGTAAGATATCAGATTCTAAAGGCCTAGTCTTATGAGAGAGTGTCTTAGGCGAGGACCCTACTCTTGGGTGGACTGTAGGCAAGGATGAGGTTTTGAATTCTCCTGGGTGCATATGGGTGTGAACAGAAATACATGAGGAGATGTTATAAGATTTTAATGCCATAATTAGGGAAGTTCATCCTGGTGTCACTAGGATGTATCGAGATCTACATCATCAGTATTGGAGTCCAGACATGAAGAGGGATGTAGCTGGTTTTGTTATGAGATTTTCCATCTGTCAGGGGGTAAAGACAAAGCATCAGCGACTAGCCTCAATATTACAACAGTTGCCCATTATCGAGTGGAAGTGTAATGATGTCGTGATGGATTTCATGATGGGTTTACCAGAGTCAACTCGAGGAAATGATCCTGTATGGGTTGTTTTTGAAAGACTCATGAAGGTTTCATATTTTATGCCAATCAAGGAAACCTTCAGTGTTGATGAGCTTGGAATGTTTTACATCTGAGAGATAATACGTTAACATGGGGTTCTGAACTATATCAATTCAGATAGGGACAAACAGTTTACTTCTCATGTTTGGTAGGTATTATAGAGGGATTTGTCTACATAAGTACTTATAAGTACACCATACCATCCCCAGACAGATGGCCAGTCCAAGCACATGATTCAGGTTTTGGAGGACATACTTCGAGTATGCATCCTGAATTTTGTGGGATATTGGGAGAGAAACATACCCTTGGTGTATTTTTTATATAATAATAGTTTTAAAGAAATAATTCATCTGGAACCTTATGAGGGTTTATACGGTAGGCCATATCGATCACCCATATTTTGGTTGGAGGCAGGAGACGTAGCTATGTTGGGACCTCATCTTGTCCAGGAGACCATTGAGTATGTGGAGTTGATTTAGAAGATGATTAATACTACACAATCTTGCAAGAAATATTATATTGATCGATGAAGATGACCTCTAGAGATTGAGGTCGGAGATCAGGTTTTCCTACCTGTCACATTTAGGGAGGGACACAAGAGGATTAAGAGATAGAGGAATATTTCACCGAGATATGTCGGGATATTTGAGGTTTTGGAGAGTGTCAGGCTAGTTTCCTATCAGTTACAGTTACCTCAATGGTATCAAGATATGCAGGATGTATTTCATGTTTCTCATCTACGACATTAATTTTCAGACCTATCTCATGTTTTTTAACATGAGGAGGTTGAGTTGGAGGTGGATGCATCCTTCAAGGAGCACTCTATTTGGATTGTGGATCTCGACACCGAGGTTATCCATGGCTGGTCTATTCATCTGGTATGGGTGCTATGACAGCATGGGCGAGTTCATGACGAGACTTGGGAGAGGGAAGCTGATGTGAGATCATAGTGGCAGGAGTTGTTTACAGATTCTTCTTCACCACCCTTGGAAGGTAAATTCAGGGACATATTTCTTTAAGGGGGGAAGTTTATAAGAAACCAGATCTTCTTTTTAGGTATGTCTCTTTTTTTCGGGTTATTTTGAGGAAAAAGGAAGAAAAGAGGATTTTGTAAGTACATGTCGTGTACTTCTGAGTACATGTCGTGTACCTAGCATGTCATGTAGTGACCTAGAAGACCAGCTTAAGTCAGGGGCTGGTTGAGGCTAATATCTGACATGAAGTTTTAATGAACACACTGTGTACTTTTCTTTTTTATATGATATATTAGAGGAGGGTTGTATCTCATGTATGGAAACACCTTCTTCTTCTTGTCTTTCAAACAGGAGAACTCCAGAATGATGAATGAAGTTTGATATCTCAATTCTCCATCTGAGCTCCTATTGAGACATTGTTGGTTGCGTTGGAATCCCACCGGTGAGTTCTTCAAAACACTTGAGCCCTTATTCCTGATTCATCCTCT
Source organism: Viscum album (assembly GCA_963277665.1). NCBI lineage: Eukaryota > Viridiplantae > Streptophyta > Magnoliopsida > Santalales > Viscaceae > Viscum > Viscum album. The sequence continues at coordinate 227,266,236 of OY728129.1, read as the reverse complement.
CTTGTGAGTAATTCAAGGTTAGTCATTTTTTACTTTTTGGTAGATCTACACCGTTTTATCCTAATTCAAGGTCTGACGTTCAATTATATTGATCGTACGACCTCGAGGTAGGTAGTTTATGCCTTTTTTTTTGTTTTTATTTGGATTATATATGATAAAAGTGCAACATTCCCACATTTTGGGTATTGCATGATTTGGAATTTAACCTTGTTATTAAATGCTATGGTTTGTTTGATTGAGAAAAGGGGTTTTTGCTTATGTGTAAGGTTAGATACCTTGTCCAAGGGACACCCCATGGGTAAATTTCCCCTTGATTAATTTTTATGGCCATTTGGACCAGGTTGTCTATGAGTCATACCTTGTTTGATTAGTATGGAGTTTGAATGATTATATGAAATGCCTCTGATATGAATTTTTAATGTATATCCATGTTGTAATTGCTTTGATATAATATGCACACTATTTTTCTAATGGACCATGAGAGCCTTAGACCAAGAAGACTGAGGAGACATCAAAATTATTTTCTTTGGTATGATATGCACACTACTGTATTTTTTCCAATGGACCATGAGAGCCTCAGACCAAGAAGACTGAGGGAACTTTCAGATCATTTAACTAGAACCGTGAGATCCTTGGTGTAGATGATTCACCCGAAGGGAATAGACCATGATATATTTCCCAGAGGGCCATTATTTATTTAATTAATTCTATGTGGGACCAAAGGGTTTAGACTGTGAGAAGTTTCCTAGAGGGTTGTTATTTATTGAATTGATTCTATGTGGGACCAAGGGGGTTAGACTATGAGAGATTTCCCAGAGGGTTGTTTGTGAATAGTTAAATGATTATGACATGTCTGCCAAGCCAACACACAATCTTGGATTTGGTCTTACTTGATTGTTTAGATGGTCTCCTGAGAGGACTGTTTTGTTACATTACACGCGGGATAAATAGATTAGGATAAATACCAGGGTTACATGATTCAACGGATGAATAATAATTGTTAAATGAATGTAATTGAAAACTATAGGATTGTTTGCTTTTGAGTACTTCCTAGTTTATTGCTTCATTTTTTTCATATTACTTGCAATATATATTAACAAACAGATAGGAACAAATCATTTGGTGCCTTCTTACAAGGATTCATCTCACACCCTATTTGGGTCATGCTATTACACCCAAACAGATTATATGATTTTAGGTATAGATAAGGGCAAGTTCCCTTATTCATTAGGTACTTGATTGCGGTTGTAGCTGGAAATCATGGGACCAAGCTCAGGATTGATATTTAGTTGAATTTTACTTTCTATTTCTTTGTATTGTATTGTATTGTATTTCCATCTTTGAGTCCTATTTTGGATACATTCAAAGACACATGTGACGCACATAATTTTTATATATATATGATCCAATTGTTTTATTAATATTTTTCTTGCTTTGTTTACTTCTATTGTTTATTTATTAATTCCGATGTGTATACTCTTCCAAGAAGGGTATAAATTCCACATTATCTGAATTTGGACCACGTTGCTAGTCGGTAGCCTATGGCATTTGGGGAAATGCACTGGAGGTCATGTAACCAACCGTTTACAAGGCACCATTGGGTGGTACCCGAACCCAGGACATTACATAGTTCGCATGAGGCTTAGGTGAAACCATGTTTTTAGCAGCTTCCTCCATTTGGTCTCTACAACGCCTACTGGGATCCATTACTATCAATAGAATAACCACTATAAGTCTCACTATTTTTCAACAAAAGGCTTAAAATTTTAAATTATATCACATTATAACTATCACACCCATAATTTCTCAAAATTCAACATTTACCATGTTCTGTCATTTTTGAAAAATCTAACATGTTTTGAAAATCAACCCATTTTCAAAATACCACAAACATTCTCTTTTCAAAGTCTCACATTTGAAAACAATTTCTAGATTTTTAAAAAAAATCAAAACATTAATATCACAACATATATTGTTACCCCAAATGAGATATGAAATCCTAGTAGGAATTAATTCCTTTAATTCATGTCATGATCATCTCATTGGATAATCCCATGACAATGAGATTCCAATGCCTATAAGTGTCTCCAAAACACTCATCTACCCAACTCCATGGTAACTTTAAGTTCAATATAGAAAAGGTGAGCTATAGATTTTTATGATATAAATTTCAATTTCCAAAAATCCTACTCCTTGCCACTAACCCAACTCAAGGAATAAACCTATAATGAATTCCAACTCCAAGACCGACGACCAATGCCAAATGACTGAAGAAACTAATACCACCTATAAAATCTCATACCTCTTCATTATCTTGACAAGGAAGTGGGATATTACTCAGTCTTAAGCAACATCCCCAAGGTTGCAAAGGCTATAAATAAATGTTTAGGTCTTCATGAACGATTGTGGGATTATTTTCCCTTTGAAATAAAAACAACCAACCAAAAATTCCACTAATAAAAACCACTACACGATGAATATTAACATTTTATTACAATACCACAATACTAAAAGATCTTAATAACCAAAAATCACATAACCAAAATTAATTTACTATAGTGGAATAATAAAATGAAAATAACTCAAGGACTCAAGATATAGATCCATAGATCCACACCAATCTCTAAGCTCCAACACCACCAGACCACCCCAATATCAAGATGAACCAATAAAAATATGAGATGTTTTACCTTTCCTATGTCTAATAATACAAAACCTGCAAAATCACCAAGATTCCCAAGAATGGGGTGAGTTATGATAGTCAGTATGCTTTCCCCAAATGAATTCCCTAATCACTCCACTAGGATAAAATAAGTTAGAAAATTTATATAAAATAATTTATATAAATAAATTTAAATACATTAACAATTTCCAACAATCCAAACACATCCTTACCAAAACATTTCACCAAACCAACACATTTATAAGTAAAGGCAATCAAACATTTCATTACCCCTTTTTCCTATTTAATGTTGGCATATCCCATTTCATCTTGTGTGACCACACACATATCTCAACAATACACATAACTCAACCAAAAAAGCTTGATGTTACCCTTGATGGTGGAACTTCATGTCCATACCTCATCCTCTTTTCATAGTGGTACTTCATGCCACATTCCTATCCTTTGATGGTGGTACTTCATGTACATTATCCATCCCTTACAACTCATGATTAACAAATTAATCCAAAAACCATCAAATAAAAATTTACCAAAAACTTGTCAACCAATATTTTCCAGACCATGCTACCCAAAAATTTCTCAACCAAATCAACCCTATAAGATAAACAAATTTTCCCATTAAAAATGACAAAACAATCTCAATAAAATCAACCATTTATTGGAAATTCTTATAAGCTACGTCTATGCCAGGAAAATGTCAGCCTTTTATGCCAAAACTAATTTCAATAAAACAACATTTTTATTGAAAATCATTTTCACAAACCATTTACATAAATAAAACCAAGAAACCGATTTTAAAAACTTCATTTTAAAATCAAATAATAAAGAATATGGCACAAAAATATCCTATTTTTCCAAAAATACAAAAAATATCACCCAAGGGGTTCCAACCAAGCTTTGAACATCAATTTCACAATCAATATCAAGGAAAAAAATTAATTTAAAATTAAACCATTCAAGTACTAGAAAGATGAGTAGAGAGTGAATCCACTTACTTTTATGGTTTTAACACAAACAACCAATGACACAAACACTCACCAAATTCAAGTGAAAACTCTAAGAAATCACCTTAGATACCCTCACCTAACAACAACAATGAAAAATATAACCATCATTGGAAACAAAAACCCTATATCTATCCGTGATGGAATTAGATCTATGAAACTAAGAGAGATAGAACAATAGATCTAAGAAAAACCAAGAAACAACCAAGTAAGAAGACTTACCAAGGGAGATTCATATTAAATGCACTAAAAACCCTTATAATTGCTTCCAAAATGAGTGGGAGTGGTTCGCTAACATTGGAGATGAAGAAATACCAAGTTAGGGATGCTTGGGAGAAAAAATAGGGGTGTTTAGGGTTAATCTTGACCAACCCCAATTTTTTTTAAAACCCACTTTTTAAACCGTGAATGGTTAGCCGCATGGTTAGGAAAATTGTGTGCTAACTATGTTCCTGCTACTACCTCAAGAGGGTTCCTCACATGGTTGTCCTGCATGGTTGGAAAAATCATGTTCCAACCATGAAAAATCACACTATCTCAATTTTCATGATTTACATAGGGAGGCCACATGGTTTGGAAAACCGCATTCCTTAACCATACTCACTTTCTAATCCCTATGACTCATTGTGAATGGTTTCCTAGAGAAGATTTGTGGTTTTAAAAAACTATTCTCAAATCGTGCACCCTTAAAAAATCCCCAAAACCTTAACCAAAACCCTCTAAAATCTCTCAAACATTACCCAACCACATTCCATACATAAAATGCATAAAAAATGTTACATTCCTAAATCTAGGGGTGCTATACCACTGATCTTCCAATCCTACTTTGTAGCGGTATTTGTGATACCACTTAAAAATTCAATATATTATTATTCTTCAATGGACATCAAGAATACTTTATATTTATTCATCCTTTGTAAATCCTTCTATATGATTCCAATTATTTATTTTTGTTTAGTTGGATTATCATTTTTCTCAAATCTCTAGATTTTAATTCCTTCTTTACATGATGGCTGCTATGAATAATATATTATTGATGCTTGATAAATCCTCCTTTTCCGTATCACTTCTTAATCACCCATACCATAAATTTGTTTCTGAGTCATGTCTCCATGTCATGAGACTAGAGACAATCATCTTGGAACCTCAATTACATGTTTTGTTATAGTACCTATCCACATTAAAATTATTAACAAAAATATAAAATATCCCAAAGAGTATAATTTCCTTGGTTGAGATGTGATTTTTGCAAGTCTTTCTCATTTTCTAAGATTTATAGCTTCTATATACCCACTTATAGAATATCTGAATCTTCTAAAAATGAATCATTTTAATGATACCTTTTTTGAAGAACTATTTTCATTAATTTTAATATAAATGTTCTATGATTTATTTTATTCCATATTTTTTTTAAACAGGTAGGGATCGGGGGCCCTTTTTTTATAAAATAAATTCTGCTTTTTAAAATGTATTGAGAGGTAACCCAAACATGAAAAAAGGCCCAAGTGTCCCATAGAAAAAAACAAAACATGAAGGCCCAATGGCCCAAATTTCAAACATGGATCAAAATCCTTGAGAAATAATTATACAGATTTAATTTGGTGAGAGTATCCACCTTATTCCTTCACTTAATAGAATTTAATTAAACTTCAAGCTCTTTTATATTTATATATTTGTCCTCCCACTGAGCATCCATGTTCAACATCATTTAGTATTATTCTCTTTAATATTTAATATTATCTTTAGGATATAATTTTATATGGATCATAATTGCTTTAAACTCATTTTATATGGCCATTTTATTATTCAAATCACGTGCAAGTTCTTAATGAAGATCACTTTGATTCTTCATTTTTAAAACCATTAATGAAATAGATTATTTCAAATCTATGTCCACTTTTTTATATATTTGATTTTCCAATGAAAAATATACTATGAAAGTAAAATCAAATATGCACATGATTTTTTGTTGATCCACCATGTCATATAAGTCTTTGATCTCTCTTTGATCAGTTCTAGAAAAAATATTCGGATTGAAAACATGAGGTAGTTGTCACATCATCACTACAATAAATTATTTTTTCAATATCTATGTGGGAATATATATATATATACTAATGTGCATTTATATTTCACACTAATGTTATATTTAAATTGTAGAGACCCGTAGCTTGACGTACATTGACATTACATTACATTTGCGGAATACTTAGTACATAACAAAAACACACACTAAAGGATCGTAATAGTTTAGTGTCTTTGGAAACTCGGAATGTAATCTTCTAATCGTGGTGAAAATTCTTCAATATCTCCCATAAAGGTCATCCCTTTTTTTTACCTAAAACCTTTCTTTATATCCTGGGGAAAAGAAAACATAAAAGGGTGAGCTCAAATGCTCAGTAAGGGTAAACAAAAGAAATATCAATCACATCATATATATATAAGAACATAGCTTTTGGAAATCTTAACCTGCAAAAAAGCTCATAATATCATAACATGGGATAAATCATAGAAGTGAAATGTAATCCCAATAATCATAACTTAAAACATGAAACTTTGTGGCATACACACATAATCATAAAGAATCATTTCTTGTTAGTCAAGACTCAATGCCAAGACTATCTTAGTGGACAAAGTCCCTTTCTGAATCGAGTCACCCTCGTTTCAGTCCTGTTTCACTGAACCGGTATAACCTACCATTCCAGCCATGTCTATCTCATGAGATATGAAATCTTTACCCAATTCATTGGAGGGAGATATAGGTCCCACCCATCTCTTAATGAATCCTTTCTTATGTGTGCCACATAATCATAAATCATACATCATTTCATAACCCATGTAATAAAAATGGGATTCTTAAACAACATAACATCATAAAACCATTCATATAAGATAAAGGAATTCATAAACATAATTCCATCACAACATAGTCAAATCAATGTAAAAATATGGATAGAAACAGAACCCTTTATTATCTTAGATGGAAAATAATTTTGATAAAACACTTGAATTGAATTCTTGAGGAAAATATCCTTTGTTCTTTAAAATCAATTTCTTTTCACAAAACATCGTGCAATTTTAAAAGAAAGAGATTTTATTGAAAATATTCATGAAATCTTTTAGAGGAATCTTCATGAAAATAAGGCTTTATAAAACATTAGAAATCCGTTCGTGCCGTATAAGTTAAAAAAAAACATTCTTTGTACTTTTGTCGAAAAAGTCAAAATATACCTTGTACGAAAAAAACGACAAATGATTCCTTTCATATTCTTTACTAAAAACTCACCGAAGGGTAAAATTGGATTTAAACTAGTGTAAGTGGATGGAAACAATATTACATATTGAGGGAACATGGATGTGGATGATAAAATACACCCCAGTAATTACTTACGAATAAACAATCTCGGATAAAAATGAGATTGTGATATTTCCCTTACCTTAGGTCCGACTTGCTTTGTAAGTGTCCGAACCTCCTGTATAATGATTTAAATCATGTTATTGACTTCTTACAGAATCATATTCATTTGTTATGATATCATATATGGTTCACTTATGACATTATATTACCCGTTCTTTTGTAAATTCCATGTTAAAGAAGCGTTTTGGGTAAAATCGTTTCATTTATCGTAGGTGTTTTGACTTGTTGTTCTTGACATAATTATTACTTATATCATGATTTACTTACTTCCAGAATATAAAATATGATTTATATATCATATATATTCAGTATATATATATATATAATAGGTAGATAAATAAAATGAAAAACACCGTTCATGGAGACGGTAGTCCGTACGTACGCATGAACGCTGTTTTCCTTTCCTTATTGTCTTGAAATGGAAGTAAGTAGATGACATACATATGTATATATATACATAAATCCAGTAGCCTTATAATGTCATATATTTCATTATTATTTCTTATATATACATTATAATCATTCTTAAATGGTTAACATGGAGAATGAATCTCATCGCGTCGTGGAGACGGTATTCCGTACGTACGCACGAGCGATGATATCATTTCTATAAATATTGAATTGAATTGGAGTGGATTATACAATATATCAGAATCAATATGATGTTGTAATAACTATGTATAGTTATTCTTTACACCATTATACCCATCCATGTAAGGTGGTGGTGGAAAATAGATTACACCACGGCGTGGAGACGGTATTCCGTACGTACGCACGCGCGGTGATTTCTTTTTCCGTAGGATGGATAGATGGTGAAATAGGGTTGTTTCATACTTATAATAACATATCAGTATATGAGTGATACTGATGTTATTACTTCATAATGAAACAACCTAAGAAGAAGAAGTGGAAGAAGAAATAAATATGAAAGAATTGGTAACGGTAATTACCTCTTCTTTGAAGTGCCTCTTTGAGACCTCCTCTTAGGGCACTAGAATTGGTCTTTGAGGAAGACCAGAACCTCTAGGATGTTGCTAGGGAAGTGGAGAGGAGATTTTGGCAGGGGTTGGCCGAGCTTGAGTGCTCAAATTGGTGTGAGGAGGAGGGGGAGGAGATGTCCTTTTATAGGGGAGGAGAGGGGCACCTTAGGAATATCTCAAAATATTATTTTATATTAAAGTCAAAATCGGTTTATAATGGTTCCAAAGGGTCTTATTTCGAAGCTAAAGTGGGGATGGGTCGAAATCCTATCAACCAATAGAATTTAGACAAGTTTAGGATATTATTTTAACCTTATCAATTAGATTTAACTCTAAGTTAAATAGTTTAACTTTTACCATGTCTTTTTGTTTTCTTTCACTATATGGTTAATACACTTACTATAACATGCCAAACGAACCACAAATTGTTTATTATTAATATATATATCCTTATCTAAGTAATTTGGCCGAACCTCAGATTTTTAGGAATAAAATAACAATTAATAATATAATATTTGATTTAAAAACTATTTTGTGTCAATTTTGACACTATTTGATATATGATTTTTGTGAGAGTCATAACAAAATTAAATGTTCGAACCAAGTTAATTAAATCAACATTAATATATCATAGTAACCTAGAAAATTAGTGGAATTCATAAAAAGTCTCAAATTACATTCATTTGAGCATTTATAACATCAATTATGTTAATATTTTCTTAAAAAGGGTAATTACTGCATCATCGTTGGTTCATAAATAAATTAATTTATATAAAGTCTAAAAATTATAAATAAAATATAATTATGTAGGAAATCTTTTTAGCTTTCTAATGAATATTTGCAATCGAATTTATATTATGTATAACCCTATATTAAAAATGTTTTAGTAAATAAACGTTGATTTTTTCTCTTTTAACTCTTCTTTGAATTAAATAATAATAAATGTCCTAATCTAATCCAAGTGGGCCTAAATGGTCATATTTTATTCATAAGGTTGTTTTTGGTCGAATTACACTTATCCAATAGAATTAGGACATGTGTTAGGGTAATAGTAATATCATATTTACCCTTAGTTACCCTATTTACTATTAACCGTGGTAAAAAAAAGTAAAAAGTTACTATTCACCAAAAAATTATTTTTATCTCATTGAACTATATTTTACTTACTGATATCAACCGTGTCTGTCGGATTTTCGAAATTCCATTCACAGAAGCGGTAAAATTAAGTTTTATGCAAAATTCAGTTTTTAACCTACCACTTAGTAGTTTCACTATTCATCAAAAATTGATGTTTTTCAGAACAATGCCAAAATTTCATCCTAAGCTATATTTTATATTCCGAATTCAAAAATGAAATCTATTTTACCAAATTCATAACATAGAAGTTGCATTAATTAATTTTATAATTAAATCCCGCTGTTAAAACAAATAGCGTGTTTTTAAGAAACAATATCTATCAAAAGATTGACACTTGTTTATGTCTGGTTTAAATGTGAAATTACATCCAATGACCAACATTGTATTAAATTGTAAAAATATATTATAAATATACTTTAAAACAACTCAAATTAATAATTTATCACTATTAATTATTTCGATTAAAAAAGTTGTTTTTAATTATAATTTAGTAATTTTCACTATTCATCAGAATATGAAAGTTATCCGAAAAGTACCAAAATTTCACCTTAGGCTAAATTCGATACTCCGAATCCAAAAATAAAGTTCATTTTAAAAAATAAGATTTACTGGATTTCAAAAAGTGGTTATTACTATTCATAACGGCTAGTTTTAATAATATTTTTATAGCATATCGTTGTTTAGTGAAACTCGGTATTGCGTACTACACACGCTATCGAGGAAGGTCGCGATTGCGTGTAATGTAAGGCAAGTCAAGGATGTTTGTTGTGCAAGCTCCTTTTGGTGTAGCGTACAACACAAGACATTAATAAAATTAAAAAGAATATTTTTTTATAAAATCTTGGGCTGTTACATTCTACCCCCCTTAAAATGAATTTCGCCCTCGAAATTCGTCGGGGTTATAAATGGTTTACTATTCGAAAGTTTCTTTAATAGAAACCCACATCGTAAAAAAGGAATACCAAAACTTGGCTTTAAAAACTAAAGTATGAAATGTAACGATTACCCAAATAAACTAATCACTGGGTTTCCGCATAGGTGAAAATATGGATATGGAAGAGAAATCTAACCATCATGTTATGATGGAGAGTGGTAGAGAACATGGCTATGGAAAATCCAGTAATCACAAATCCATAAATTTGTGACGATCTAAGGTACCATCTGATTCATCAGGTATAAGATCACTAGGACAACATTTTTGGTTTTCAAGATCATTTCCCTAAAGTTGAAAATTTGAATTAGAATAAATACTTACTTTATTTTGATACAATCTCACTGTTGTTCGTGCCTTGAACAATTTCCACTTCATCTCTTAAATAAATGAAGTTGAATTTGTTATTCGTGAAGTGTTAGCAGATCATGTGATAGAATGACGGGTCATTCCATCTGTCTCAAACAAAAGGTAATCAAAAGTTATTAAATATACATAAGTCATTCTATAGTAAGATTAATCATATATAGTTCCTAAATGGACTTATACTTCATATATCATACTGCTTAATATAATAAAACTAGTTTCTACTAAATAGGGACTTCTTGTAGGCCAGTGGTTGGAGATAAAGGCCAGTCGCACTTCGGTTGTGGGTTCGATTCCTACAGCCTTGTCCGAAGCGATGGGCTGTCGCCCGTCCTGCAGGTTGTCCCTTTTTTCTAAAACTACGTTACTATAACATCCCATCAATAATATCGAAAATCTCCTATCCTTAAACAATACTAACTTATGTCCAACATAATCCAGTCTAATCTTTAGGCTTATACATAATACTGCAGTCCACTCTCATAATATAGTGAAAACGATTACCAGAGATTTAATACCATCGTTGATCCCCATATATCATAAGATATATCTTATTGGTCATATTCCAAACATTCAAAGGCCTTAATCATGTATTCTATTGAATACCTTAGTGAAAACATGAATGCAGTTAAAATCTAACACTTTCCACATACAAAAATCCTCAAAATTCTATATACTCAAACCATGATATCACTTAGTCCTTATATCAATCATGAGCTCATGAATACTGTCAAACATTTCATTTTCCCCTTATCCCTTCATTATGCGCATATCATCTTCATTCCAAAAATATCTGAATAACCTTTCATGGATACTGGTAACATTAATCAGACAACAATGTTACAATCCTTACATGTCTCTTTATTCCATAGTACCATGAGATTACTTATACAACATTACACATGATAAACATGTAATCATTCCACTACATTCTTAAACCATTGACCGAGCTTCAACAATTCTTTCATCTCACATACCGTTGGTAGTCTCTTCATCATCATCCACATAAATACTTCCCATATGACCATACTGATTCTCTTCACGAGTCTTTCCCTTAGGGCATTTGTTTGCATAATGCCCATACATTCCACATTTAAAACACTTAACCATTTTTTATGTCGTAGCAATACCATTATCCTCATCCCTGGTATTAACTAAACCTTTTCCTTTGCACTTACTCGCTTTGTGTCCTTCTTTTCCACACCCAAATCATCTTCCAGTTCCTTTGAAACATTCTCCTTGATGCCTCTTCCCACATGATTTACATAGGGGAAATTGAACTTTCTTTCCTCTATGATCATCATGAAACTCCATCTTTCTCTTATTAGCCGAGTCAGGAAACTTACCAAATTTTACTTTATTGATCATATTATGAGATTGCTGATTCGGCATAATAATGATGTTTGGACTTCCAAATCCCATTTTATTTGGTTGCTCATAAAGAATATCATTCCATTGTCCATCATTTCCTCCATTATCGTGAATCACCTTGTTTCCAGCCATTTTCTAAAACCCAAAAAGAATAGTGTGAGAGGCAAAAATCATGCTAGGGAAAACAACATAATAAAGGGTTAGTACCCTCAATATCTAACATCTTAGGTTTAATTCTATGATCGTTAGCGTAATTCTATTACTATAACCTATACGTATACTTAACCTTAGAGACATCCCTAGACATACCTTAGAAATATCTCTAGGGATCTCACTAACGTTCTCACATCCTAGTTTCCAAAGGTTGACTAAACCTTTCCTCTGATACCAACTGTAGAGACCCGTAGCTTGACGTACATTGACATTACATTACATTTGTGGAATACTTAGTACATAACAAAAACACACACTAAAGGATCGTAATAGTTTAGTGTCTTTGGAAACTCGGAACGTAATCTTCTAATCGTGGTGAAAATTCTTCAATATCTCCCATAAAGGTCATCCCTTTTTTTTACCTAAAACCTTTCTTTATATCCTGGGGAAAAGAAAACATAAAAGGGTGAGCTCAAATGCTCAGTAAGGGTAAAAAAAAGAAATATCAATCACATCATATATATATAAGAACATAGCTTTTGGAAATCTTAACCTGCAAAAAAGCTCATAATATCATAACATGGGATAAATCATAGAAGTGAAATGTAATCCCAATAATCATAACTTAAAACATGAAACTTTGTGGCATACACACATAATCATAAAGAATCATTTCTTGTTAGTCAGGACTCAATGCCAAGACTATCTTAGTGGACAAAGTCCCTTTCTGAATCGAGTCACCCTCGTTTCAGTCCTGTTTCACTGAACCGGTATAACCTACCATTCCAGCCATGTCTATCTCATGAGATATGAAATCTTTACCCAATGCATTGGAGGGAGATATAGGTCCCACCCATCTCTTAATGAATCCTTTCTTATGTGTGCCACATAATCATAAATCATACATCATTTCATAACCCATGTAATAAAAATGGGATTCTTAAACAACATAACCTCATAAAACCATTCATATAAGATAAAGGAATTCATAAACATAATTCCATCACAACATAGTCAAATCAATGTAAAAATATGGATAGAAACAGAACCCTTTATTATCTTAGATGGAAAATAATTTTGATAAAACACTTGAATTGAATTCTTGAGGAAAATATCCTTTGTTCTTTAAAATCAATTTCTTTTCACAAAACATCGTGCAATTTTAAAAGAAAGAGATTTTATTGAAAATATTCATGAAATCTTTTAGAGGAATCTTCATGAAAATAAGGCTTTATAAAACATTAGAAATCCGTTCGTGCCGTATAAGTTAAAAAAAACATTCTTTGTACTTTTGTCGAAAAAGTCAAAATATACCTCGTACGAAAAAAACGACAAATGATTCCTTTCATATTCTTTACTAAAAACTCACCGAAGGGTAAAATTGGATTTAAACTAGTGTAAGTGGATGGAAACAATATTACATATTGAGGGAACATGGATGTGGATGATAAAATACACCCCAGTAATTACTTACGAATAAACAATCTCGGATAAAAATGAGATTGTGATATTTCCCTTACCTTAGGTCCGACTTGCTTTGTAAGTGTCCGAACCTCCTGTATAATGATTTAAATCATGTTATTGACTTCTTACAGAATCATATTCATTTGTTATGATATCATATATGGTTCACTTATGAAATTATATTACCCATTCTTTTGTAAATTCCATGTTAAAGAAGCGTTTTGGGTAAAATCGTTTCATTTATCGTAGGTGTTTTGACTTGTTGTTCTTGACATAATTATTACTTATATCATGATTTACTTACTTCCAGAATATAAAATATGATTTATATATCATATATATTCAGTATATATATATATATAATAGGTAGATAAATAATATGAAAAACACCGTTCATGGAGACGGTAGTCCGTACGTACGCATGAACGCTGTTTTCCTTTCCTTATTGTCTTGAAATGGAAGTAAGTAGATGACATACATATGTATATATATACATAAATCCAGTAGCCTTATAATGTCATATATTTCATTATTATTTCTTATATATACATTATAATCATTCTTAAATGGTTAACATGGAGAATGAATCTCATCGCGTCGTGGAGACGGTATTCCGTACGTACGCACGAGCGATGATATCATTTCTATAAATATTGAATTGAATTGGAGTGGATTATACAATATATCAGAATCAATATGATGTTGTAATAACTATGTATAGTTATTCTTTACACCATTATACCCATCAATGTAAGGTGGTGGTGGAAAATAGATTACACCACGGCGTGGAGACGGTATTCCGTACGTACGCACGCGCGGTGATTTCTTTTTCCGTAGGATGGATAGATGGTGAAATAGGGTTTTTTCATACTTATAATAACATATCAGTATATGAGTGATACTGATGTTATTACTTCATAATGAAACAACCTAAGAAGAAGAAGTGGAAGAAGAAATAAATATGAAAGAATTGGTAACGGTAATTACCTCTTCTTTGAAGTGCCTCTTTGAGACCTCCTCTTAGGGCACTAGAATTGGTCTTTGAGGAAGACCAGAACCTCTAGGATGTTTCTAGGGAAGTGGAGAGGAGATTTTGGCAGGGGTTGGCCGAGCTTGAGTGCTCAAATTGGTGTGAGGAGGAGGGGGAGGAGATGTCCTTTTATAGGGGAGGAGAGGGGCACCTTAGGAATATCTCAAAATATTATTTTATATTAAAGTCAAAATCGGTTTATAATGGTTCCAAAGGGTCTTATTTCGAAGCTAAAGTGGGGATGGGTCTAAATCCTATCAACCAATATAATTTAGACAAGTTTAGGATATTATTTTAACCTTATCAATTAGATTTAACTCTAAGTTAAATAGTTTAACTTTTACCATGTCTTTTTGTTTTCTTTCACTATATGGTTAATACACTTACTATAACATGCCAAAAGAACCCCAAATTGTTTATTATTAATATATATATCCTTATATAAGTAATTTGGCCGAACCTCAGATTTTTAGGAATAAAATAACAATTAATAATATAATATTTGATTTAAAAACTATTTTGTGTCAATTTTGACACTATTTGATATATGATTTTTGTGAGAGTCATAACAAACTTAAATGTTCGAACCAAGTTAATTAAATCAACATTAATATATCATAGTAACCTAGAAAATTAGTGGAATTCATAAAAAGTCTCAAATTACATTCATTTGAGCATTTATAACATCAATTATGTTAATATTTTCTTAAAAAGGGTAATTACTGCATCATCGTTGTGTCATAAATAAATTAATTTATATAAAGTCTAAAAATTATAAATAAAATATCATTATGTAGGAAATCTTTTTAGCTTTCTAATGAATATTTGCAATCGAATTTATATTATGTATAACCCTATATTAAAAATGTTTTAGTAAATAAACTTTGATTTTGTCTCTTTTAACTCTTCTTTGAATTAAATAATAATAAATGTCCTAATCTAATCCAAGTGGGCCTAAATGGTCATATTTTATTCATAAGGTTGTTTTTGGTCGAATTACACTTATCCAATAGAATTAGGACATGTGTTAGGGTAATAGTAATATCATATTTACCCTTAGTTACCCTATTTACTATTAACCGTGGTAAAAAAAAGTAAAAAGTTACTATTCACCAAAAAATTATTTTTATCTCATTGAACTACATTTTACTTACTGATATCAACTGTGTCTGTCGGATTTTCGAAATTCCATTCACAGAAGCGGTAAAATTAAGTTTTATGCAAAATTCAGTTTTTAACCTACCACTTAGTAGTTTCACTATTCATCAAAAATTGATGTTTTTCAGAACAATGCCAAAATTTCATCCTAAGCTATATTTTATATTCCGAATTCAAAAATGAAATCTATTTTACCAAATTCATAACATAGAAGTTGCATTAATTAATTTTATAATTAAATCCCGCTGTTAAAACAAATAGCGTGTTTTTAAGAAACAATATCTATCAAAAGATTGACACTTGTTTATGTCTGGTTTAAATGTGAAATTACATCCAATGACCAACATTGTATTAAATTGTAAAAATATATTCTAAATATACTTTAAAACAACTCAAATTAATAATTTATCACTATTAATTATTTCGATTAAAAAAGTTGTTTTTAATTATAATTTAGTAATTTTCACTATTCATCAGAATATGAAAGTTATCCGAAAAGTACCAAAATTTCACCTTAGGCTAAATTCGATACTCCGAATCCAAAAATAAAGTTCATTTTAAAAAATAAGATTTACTGGATTTCAAAAAGTGGTTATTACTATTCATAACTGCTAGTTTTAATAATATTTTTATAGCATATCGTTGTTTAGTGAAACTCGGTATTGCGTACTACACACGCTATCGAGGAAGGTCGCGATTGCGTGTAATGTAAGGCAAGTCAAGGATGTGTGTTGTGCAAGCTCCTTTTGGTGTAGCGTACAACACAAGACATTAATAAAATTAAAAAGAATATTTTTTTATAAAATCTTGGGCTGTTACATAAATAAATCAATAAAATTAAAAATAATAACTTCAAGAGTTGTCTCTATATCTGTAAGGGATTTATGAATCATATTTTTCTTCATTCCTTTAGATATAAGGAACAATTATTCAACTAATTCATGAACATTACTTGTGATGATAGCCTAATTAATGTATTCTAGAACAATTTATATTTCATATAATTCTTCCAATTTTATCCACATATCCTTATAATTCATATAGTGAAATATTTACTTTAATATAGTCACTTATATATCATCCTTTAGGGTCTTATTAATATAAGAATAAATCACTAAACTTCTTTGGTAAATATTAAATATAAATCTATTTTGGATTAAATAACCAATCCAATTAACAATATATCAAAACTGATTCTAAAATGAACCTCTAAGATGGAAATGAACTCTTTCAAATTAGAAAAATGAATTCCAGAAAATACTATAACATTCACTATAGAACTAGCCTCTGAATTACATCAGCCTTCCACCTATTCATGGGGCCTATGGAGAACATAAATCACATCTTCATTAGATATAAATTTGTCTTCAAACTCTAGGATTATATATATGACCTTTTAATTATCAAAATATCTATGGAAAATGAGCTAGAGACCCAAATTTCATCCATCACTTATACTTTCAAGAGTTAATAGGTTTACAACCTCTTCCTTGTATCCATCTCCCCATCTATTATGTTTATATAGAGTGACGGGAATGTGTTATTTTTTTTACAACCATGCTCTCTCTCTACCTGTGGGTTTTCTTTCCATACACATGGATGGTTTTTCTTCATCTAAATTACAAAAAAAGTGTGATGGGAAATAACATATATGTTATTAATAACTTATGAATATTGGGTGTGTAAGGAAAGACCAAAAGACCTCTGCTTCTGAAATCCATTCACTGTAATCTAGTGATCCCTTCTTGGATCAAGGTGAATTTTAATGGTGAGGCCTCTAGCATGTCCGAACCTTTAAGATATAGAGGTTTCTTCCATACCCATCATTGATTTGTCAAAGGGTACTTTTACCAATATATTATGAATAGAATGGTATATGATTCTGAGTTATGGGCCATGATTCATTCCGTCAATCATTCTTCATACCATGAATGGAAATCCATCTGAATTGAGTTGTATTTTGAACATTCCATAAAAACCTTAAAGGGAAGAACTAAGAATCTTCCTTAAAAAGTGATAAATTATTAGACAGAATGTATTTAATCCACTATTCATATCAATTTTATTGTCTATCATGACTATGGGTTGATATTAAAACCCATATTTGTAAAACCCCTTATAATGCTTGAATCTATTTTTTTACATCTTCTTTAATAAAGTTTAGGACCAGATTCACCCAAATCCAAAGCCTTTTGGATTATATAACCTTCAAATATTCACATGATGATTATGTTAGGTTTAATCCATAATAGAACCTATTTTCATTGATACAACTTATTGTAACATAAAATACACCCCGGGGGTGAATTAAGGTGTTTCCTAACTCAAATTATTCTTGAAATTAATAATCTCTTTATTATATTTTCATTCCATTTTAGAAATATCTAGTGTTCAAGCTATTTATCAGTTAGTTTCTCACACAATCTCATATAATCTCAAGAATGAATATAGAAATATAACATACAAATGTCATAAAGGTCTTACTTGGTTCACCCATACTGTTATATATCCAATTATAATACACTCGATATTATGCTGGTGTTCCAAAAATCCACTATAAAACCATTATTTTATTGGATTAATTTAAAAAAAGTCACACTTCATCAAGGCTCATTACCTATAAAATTTAGGTAAAGTCACTACTCACCAAGGCTCACCACCTATAAAATGGATTAGGGAATATCTCACTACCCCAAGTGGTTACTCCATTATCCTCCTTTGTGAACTTATCTACAAGATATTAGTTTATAGACTAGTCACTATGGAAAAAATGGATTTAGAAACATTTTTTTATGCTAGATGCATTTAAAAACATGGATAACATATTTACCCACATTTTATAAAAACACAGGTAAATAGTTCATTGGTAAATTTTTTTAGGCTTCATATGAACCTCATAACACTTATTAAATATATCATAAGTGGTTAAAACACCTTATATGAGGATCTCCATGCAATATAAAATAAAACCTGTACAAAAACTAAAATAAATTACATGTTGTAAATATATTTAGCCTACATAGAAGAGCCATTACATCATCTTAAAACTCCATCAAATGAGTTTGAGAGAGATCACCAAAGTTGAAATCATAAGCATACCACCTCTATAGGTATCCATGGGTAACCTAAATCATCCTATGTTTAGATGCGCTTCACGTTTTTCCATAGAATGCTAGTACCTCTAAATGAAATGGAGGAAGATGAAAGAGTGATTTTGGGTTTTGGGGTGTTCTGTAGGACACCAAGACACCCTAAGAGGGGAGGGGTGAATCAGGGTGACAACTTTTTCTTTTAAAGTATAGGATCTTGTTACCACGTTGGTAGAAACTTGTAAAACCTGTATGATGGATAAGATTAGAAGGCAGACATTCACATGCAGAGAGAAGACACACCACTTTTTACTTGGTTCACCACTAAGGGCTACGTCCAAGGAGTATACACCGACAGGTTGTCGGTCGTACCAAATTCCACTAATCTTCACTAGTTGTGGATTACAATGGTTCGTGAAAAATCACTATGTCCCAGGCTCACTGCCTTTAAAAAGGTTCAGGGATAGCTCACGGCTTCCCTTGGGTCACTCCCGTTGACTCCCCCTGGCTCACCACCCTTGGTGAAGTCCACTCAGTTTATAGATGTGAAGGTCTCTTCAATAGATTTGCATTGAAGTCTTTGCCTCTGCTTAGCACGAGACTCTGCTTGCATCGAAGTCCGGAATAGATGCACTAGAACGAACATAACCACTAAACCAGATAACCAGAACCTGCATACAAACTTCACTGACAATCGCGCGCAACCCCAACCCTTTTTGTTCAAAAACTCCCTATTGCGCGCAAACTTCACTTTTCGCGCGGAAAAATATTTCTCACAGAAACCCCCTTTTTCGCGCAACTGACTCTTTTATGTGTGAACCCAATTTTTACGCGCAACTCTTCATTTTTCGTGCATCCCGAAATTTTCCGTGC
This sequence comes from Viscum album, assembly GCA_963277665.1. NCBI lineage: Eukaryota > Viridiplantae > Streptophyta > Magnoliopsida > Santalales > Viscaceae > Viscum > Viscum album. The sequence continues at coordinate 227,246,579 of OY728129.1, read as the reverse complement.
AATTCAGAAAATTTCGCGCAAGCCCATTTACGCGATCGTTTTCGCACATCAGACCTAAGATCTTCTCTAGGTCTTCAATCCTTCGGAAAGAAGGCGGTCACCTCATATTTATAGGCGTCAAAGACCCTTGCGCGCAAAAACAACTGTGGCGAGTAAAAACTCTCATCTGGCGCGTAATCCTTTGCACCGATACCATTTTTCACTCACATCATCCGATATTTCGCGCAAACCATGCCTTTGCCGTTTTTTGATGTTCTGATTCCGAAACATTGTTTGCGCGAAAAACCTTGATCCTCCATTTCGCGAATCCCGCTCTTTTTTGCAGCCAACTCAAATTTTTCACGCAAGTCTCTTATTTTTTGTGCACCACTTCCTCTTTGTGAGCACCTCTATTTGCAGACAATCCATGTCTTCATTTTCTGATTTTGAGGCCCAAAAATTTGGAAAACACTGGGAAACAATGCCACCTTCAATACTGTTTTCTGCTTGAACTGTATGATCACTTTGTTGGAACACATTCAGAACTTCCATAGAGGATTGACAACAAACACAAACCAAACTCCAATTCATGCATAGAACATCCATGGTTCCAATAATATCCCCCTTTGGGTTTGTTGGAAATCAACAAATAAATTCAATATATCACCATCCACATGCATACCAAAAATGCAAGGATCAACTCAGCCAACACTCTAAGTCTACGTGAGCATTTCTCAGTGTAGAAAAAAAGAGAGGAAGATTGAATTGGGTTCCCGTGTTTTGGAATGATCAAAGACCCTCAAGAAATATTCTTATAGTGTTAATTCTGTCTCATCCTATCACTGACACAGAATTCTCATCCTGTCACAGATGCATTACATGTCCACAGACCATAGAAGCATTACATGTCCACATAATCACTGACACATAATTCTCATCGTGTCACAGAAGCATTACATGTCCACAGACCACAGAAGCATTACATGTCCACAGACAATCCTGAATTCCTGATTTTATTCCTCTCCTTTCTCCCCCATTGACAATAAACCCAAAGGCTGGTAAATTAATCAATGTTCAGCTCAAACCATACTCCCCCTGGATAGTATCTCCCCCATAAGCCCGCATCACGACCATAAATAGATAGAAAGAGTTACCATAATCGGGGAGAGGGGATTTTAGAATTTCCTTATGCGGTAGGAGGTGGTTGAACACCGAAGTTCAACTGATGCTTTTCAAACACAACCACTGACAGTGGTTTTGTTAGGATATCAGCTACTTGGTCATCAGTTCCCACGTGATCAATTTCAATCACCCCTTGCTCAATTTTTTCTTTGATAAAGTGATACCTGATTTCAATATGTTTTGTACGAGAATGCTGAACTGGATTCTTCGTGAGATCAATTGCACTCTTGTTATAATAGTAAATTACCATTGGTTGATTCACCTAATCACCAATGTCTGTTAGTTGTTGCTTCATCCATAGCAGTTGAGTGCATGCCTTTGTGACAGATATATACTCAGCTTCAGCAGTACTAAGATAAGTACTTTCTTGTTTCTTGCTCAACCAGCCGACACAGTTATTACCAATAAAGAATGCTCCACCACAGATGGATTTTCTGTCCACAACATCTCCAGCCCAGTCAGCATCTGAAAATGCTGATAATTCACAGTCCCTTCCTACAACAAAGTATAAGCCATAATTGTGAGTACCTTGAATATACCTCATGATTATTTTTACTAGTGGGAAATGTTTCTCCATTGGATTACTCTGAAAGCAGGCTGCAAGACATGTGGCAAAGACAATATCTGGCTGTGTCACTGTCAGGTAAAGTAGGATCCCAATGATCCTTTTGTACATGGTGAGATCTACATATTTCTAATTCTCATGATTTTCAAGTTTGGTTCCAACTGCAATCGAAGTTGACATTGGTTTGGAGTCTTGCATATTAAACTTCTTCAGCAGCTCTCTTGCATACTTTTCCTGAGAGATAAAAGTGTAGTCTTTCCTTTGAGCCACCTGCAGTCCCAAGAAATATGTGAGCTCCCCAATCATTGACATTTCAAATTCTGATTTCATATGATTGGAAAATTCATCCACTGATTTCTGCCTGCTGCCACCAAATATAATGTCATCGATGTAAATGAGAACCATGAACTGATCTTTTGGGGAATTCTTCACATAGATATTGTGATCTACTCCTCCTATTTTGAATTCCAGCTTCTTGATATAAGAATCTAGTCTGGAGTACCATGCCTGTGGCGCCTGTTTCAAGCCATAAAGTGTTTTCTTTAGCTTGCAAACCTTTGATTCATCAGCACCAAGAAGAAAACCCACTGGTTGTTCAATGTAGACTTCTTCGAGTACACCATTTAAAAATGTTGTCTTGACATCCATTTGATATACATTATATCCTCTCTAGAGAGCCATGGAAAGGAACAGCCTGATTGACTCTAGTCTAGCCACTAGAGCAATGGTTTCTTCAACATCAACACCTTCAATCTGAGAATACCCTTTACATACAAGTCGAGCCTTGTTTCTGATAACACTTCCATGCTCATCAAACTTGTTCTTGAAAATCCATTTTGTTCCAATAACATTGTGACCTTTGGGTCTCTAGACAATATCCCATGTCTGATTCTTGTCAATCTGATCTAACTCTTCATTCATGGCTTTCACCTAGGATTCATCCTTTACCGCTTCTTCAAATGAGGATGGATCCACAACTGACAGAAATGCAGAAGGTGTGTTATTCCTCATCCTTCTTGTCTGTGTGGGTGCATTCTTGTCTCCAATTATGTTAGATGGATCAATCTATGCTCTTCGAATTATCCTGTGAGGTTCAGTCGCATTCTCACCATCCAAGATTTCCTCTTCAGATTCTTCATCCGAGTCAACATCATGATGTGACCCCTGAGTGTTTTATACACCTTCCTCTATTTCTGTATTTGTATTTATTCCATGTTCATAATCATTCTCATCTTCTATCTCATCAGTATAGGTACTATTTGTAACATTTGGGGTTTTCCTTCAATGATTTTAACATCGTTGCTTTCCACAATCCTCCCCAAGCATTTATTGAAACACTTGTAAGCTTTGCTATTCATTGGATACCCAAGAAAAATTCCTTCATCATCATTGTCACCAAACATTCCTTGGTTTCATTCTTTCTTCCAAATGAATCATTTGCTTCCGAAAACATGAAAGTATTTCAAAGAAGACTTCCTTCCATGCCACAATTCATATGGTGTCTTCGTTTCTCCCATATAGAGCCCTGTTCGATTCTGAATGTGCACTGCACCTTCAACAATCTCCTTCCAGTAATGGCAAGAGATACCACTCTCAATCAACATAGTCCTGGCCATATTGTTGACCTATCGATTCTGACGCTCAACAACTCCATTTTGTTGTGGAGTTCTCACAGTAGCTACCTCATGCTGTATTCCATGTTTCTCTAGGTAATTTTCAAACTCGATGGATGTGTATTCCCCTCCATTGTCAGATTGCAGGACTTTTATTGACTGTCCAGTATCATTCTCGGCAATCCGACGATAAGTTTTCATGTAATCAAGTACTTGTCTCTTCCTGTGAATCACCATTACACAATCCATTGTGCTATAATCATTAATGAAGAGGATGAAGTACCTTTCTCCATAGGTTCCAACAACATTTATTGGGCCACATACGTCAGTATGAATGAGATCAAGAAGATGTGATGCCCTTGTCTTCTTTGGTCGATATGAATTACAGACCAGCTTCCCACGAATACAAGCATCACTAGACTTTTCCTATTCACATTTTAGAATGGGAATATCCATGAATATATTTATCTTAGATATCTTTTCCATGTCTTGTTGGTTAATGTGCCCCAGCCTTCGATGCCATAAATTGTTTTCTTCTTCAACAGACAAATAGAAAGAGTTCACTTTGCTGTCAACCTGATATATGTTTCCATCTGTTCTATAGACTTTCATAAGAGAATTCCCAATTTTTCCTTTTATAGTGCATCCTTTTTGATTGAAGGTTATTATGAGCCCGGAGACACAGAGTTGACATACACTAAGGAGATTGTGGCGTAGACCGTCCACATAAATAACTTCAGTCTTCTTTAGCTCCCTGTTGGCGAGAGCAGTATTCCAACTACCTTTAATCTTCAAAGCACCATCATTACCAAACTGTACTGTTCCATCAACCTTATTTTCAATGTTCTTCAAAAGGTCAGCATTTCCCATCATATGGGAAGAACATCCACTATCAAGGATCCAGGTGCTGCTGCTCTTTGTAGCTTTGAGGGCTACTTCTGCAAGATTGGATTTCTCGATCTTCTTCTTCTCATTCCATGAGATATTGTATTGAGCATAGGATACTGATGGCCTTTTATTACTTTATTCCACATAATCTGATTCTTCATACCCATAATCTTCGTCCAGAGGTGAAAAACTATTTGTGAGAACAATATCATCAGGAGGATGAAAACCGACCCGCCTTTGAGTGTTGTATGAATTTCTTTTGTCGTACTGCTTCCTGCAATACATAGCATTATGGCCAAAGTTAGAACAATTAAAACAGTAACCATAGAAGTTATTTCTTCTATAAGAAGGAGGATATGAAATCTGTCTCGTTTGTTGACTTCCCAGATCTTCCCCATTCAAGTAGCTCCTGGCCTCTTCACAGTATGACAAGGTATGGACAAGATAACCACAGAACTGACACTTCATGAGAGGAAATGTCTTTTCACTTGAATTTCTCCTCATTCCTTCTTCCTTGGTAGAATAGTTGAATTGTCTGTCATTTCTGAAAGTATGAGGATAATTTTTAGTTCTTCTTTTAGTTTGCATTGAGCGTTCCTTTTTCAGCATTTTAGGTAATGTTTCAGCATGTCCAACTTTCATCTTGTTGTCATTTTGGCTCTCTTTACTTCTAGCCATTGATGTCTTAGCTTCACAGCCAATTCCACTATTCCCCATGTAAGTGGTTCTTTGATCACTTAAGATTTTTCCAACCCCATCTGAACCACACTTGGCTCTTGCTAGTAATTCTGCATCTGAAAATCTTCCGAAATGAATTTTCTTCTTTCCATCATTTGTCGTTGATTGACTTTCAATTTTACTTCTAAGAGTAACAACTTCTTCCTCAAGTCCCTCAACAGTCTTGGACTTCTCTTCTAGTCTGGATGAAAGGTCATTTATGACCTTTGCTTGTTCTTCAATTTTAAGCTTTAGTTCCACTACATCATCCGTGCTTTCAAGGATTGAAGACTGAACTCTCACTAGTTCTTCAAGTAGTTCAATCTCTGCTTCAATCTCATCAACATATTCTGATGATTCTTACACCATTTTATTCCACTTATTACATCTCTTAAATTTATTCTGAAGCTTGGAAAAGCATCCTTGATTTCAGTCTTTGAATCACCATTAGAAATAATATGATTATCTCTATATTTATTGGTCAAGGGTTCTGACTTTTCAATGGTAGCCATCATGGAATCATGGTTTCCTGCTTTGAATTCTGGTTCTTCTTCTTCACACAATTCAGTATCATCATCTTTCTCTTCACAGACAAAACTCTTCCTTTGTATTTTCTTTCCAGATTTGAAGTCTCCCTTTTTGAATAACCTTCTCTGAGGCTTCTCAATTTCTTCTGCTTCGCTTTCATCATCATCAAACATTCTTTGGCACTGAGAGGAAATGTGCCCGACTCTTCCACAACGAAAACATGCTAGAGGTAGCTTGCCTTTAAATATACCTTTTCCCTTCTTCAGCTTCTTGGCGATGAGAGAAAGAATTTACTTTTCCTCTTCATCTTCACCACCACTATCTTTTGATATTTTCAGTTTTTCCATGGCTTTGAATGACATTTCCTTGCTTACACGAGTTGTGGAATCTTCGGGTTTGACTCTCATCTCATATAACACTAGACTACTTAACAGATCATCTAAATAAAGTTTGGATAGATCTCTTTCTTCAGGTGCAAACACCTTTGCATTGTATATAGGAGGAAGTCTTCTCAGTATCCTCTTAACGATATCAATGTCTTTGATTTCTTCTCCAAGAACTCTAATTGCTCCTACTACTTCAGTAATTCGATTGAAGAATGAATCTGCATTCTCATTAGGATGCATCTTTAAATCTTCAAACCTGTTGTGTAAGACTTGAAGCTTCGCCTCTTTCACTTTGCTGTCTCTTTCATATATTTTTGCATGTTTATGCCACATAAACTTTTCTGAGGTGCAACTCATCACCTTTTGATAGATCTGATCTGAAAGAGCTGCAGTGAGAGCATTCTGCGCTTTAGCATCAACATCAAGAATTTTTCTATCGGCATCTGTCATAGCCAGCCCTGTTGGATCAGTAACATGTATACCATGGACGGTGGAAGATAGGACATCCATTCCAAGAAATCTTAGATGAGATCTCATTCAATTCTTCCAAATCTGGAAATTACTTCTATCGAAGAGAGGGACTCCCCTAACATTGACTGCATTCTCCATGACGACAGAGGACAGATATAACACCAGGAACCTCCCTCTGATACCACTTATAGGACCCCAGGACACCCTGAGAGGGGAGGGCTGAATCAGGGTGACAAAATTTTTCTTTTAAAGTATAGGATCTTGTTCCCACATTGGTAAAAACTTGTAAAACCTGTATGATGGATAAGATTAGAAGGCAGACATTCACATGCAGAGAGAAGACACAACACTTTTTTACTTGGTTTACCACTAAGGGCTACGTCCCAGGAGCATACACCGACAGGTTGTCGGTTTTACCAAATTCCACTAATATTCACTAGTTGTGGATTACAATGGTTCTGGAACAATCACTATGTCCCAGGCTCACTCCCTTTACAAAGGTTCATGGATAGCTCACTGCTTCCCTCGGGTCACTCTCATTGACTCCCCCTGGCTCACTGCCCTTGATGAAGTCCCACTTAGTTTATAAACGTGAAGGTCTCTTCAATAGATTGGCATTGAAGTCTTTGCCTCTACTCAGCACGAGACTCTTCTTGCATCGAGGTTCGGAATAGATGCACTAGAACGCACAGAACTGCTGAACCTGATATCCAGAACGTGCAGACAAATTTCACGGACAATCGCGCGCAACACCAACCCTTTGCGCACAAAAACTCCCTATTGCGCACAAACTTAACTTTTCATGCGGAAAAATATTTCGCAGAGAAACCCCCTTTTTCGCATAATTGACTATTTTATGTGCGAACCCAATTTTTACGTGCAACTCTTCATTTTTTTCCCATCCCGAAATTTTCCACGCAATTCAGAAAATTTCGCGCAAGCCCATTTACGCGATCCTTTTCACGCATCAGACCTCAGATCTTCTCTAAGTTGTCAACCCTTCAGAAAGAAGGGGGTCACCTCATATTTATAGGCGTCAAAGACCCCCGCACGCAAAAATCACTATGGCAAGTAAAACCTCTCATCTGGCACGTAATCCTTCGCACCGATACCATTTTTCACTCACATCATCCGATATTTCGCGCAAACCATGCCTTTTCTGTTTTTTGATGTTCTGATTCCGAAACATTGTTTGCGCGAAAAACCTTGATCCTCCATTTCACGAATCCCGCTCTTTTTCGCAGCCAACTCAAATTTTTCGCGCAAGTCTCTTATTTTTTGCGCACCACTTCCTCTTTGTGCGCACCTCCTTTTGCAGACAATCCATGTCTTCATTTTCTGATTTTGAGGCCCAAAAATTTGGAAAACACTGGGAAACAACGCCACCTTCAATACTGTTGTCTGCCTGAACTGTATGATCACTTTGTTGGAACACATTCGGAACTTCCACTAAGGATTGACAACAAACGCAAACCAAACTCCAATTCCTGCATAGAACATCCATGGTTCCAATAATCTCCCCCTTTGGGTTTGTTGGCAATCACCATATAAATTCAATATATCACCATCCACATGCATAGCAAAAATGCAAGGATCTACTCTGCCAACACTCTAAGTCTACGTGAGCATTGCTCGGTGTAGAAAACAAGAGAGGAAGATTGAATTGGGTTCTCGTGTTTTGGAATGATCAAAGACGCTCAGGAAATTTTCTTATAGTGTTAATTATGTCTCATCCTATCACCGACACAAAATTCTCATCCTGTCACAAATGAATTATATGTCCACAGACCATAGAAGCATTACATGTCCATAGAATCACCGACACAGAATTCTCATCATTTCACAGAAGCATTACATGTCCATAGACCACAGAAGCAATACATGTCCACAGACAATCCTGAATTCCTGAATTTATTCCTTTCCTTTCTCCCTCATTGACAATAAACCCAATGGCTGCTAAATTAATCAATGTTCAGCTCAAACCATACTCCCCCTGGATAGTATCTCCCCCATAAACCTACATCACAACCATAAATAGATAGAAAGAGTTACCATAATCGGGGAGAGGGGATTTCAGAATTTCCTTATGCGGTAGGAGGTGGTTGAACACCGAGGTTCAATTGATGCTTTTCAAACACAACTGCTGACAGTGGTTTTGTTAGGATATCAGCTACTTGGTCATCAGTTCCCACGTGATCCATTTTAATCACCCCTTTCTCAACTTTTTCTTTGATAATGTGATACCTTATTTCAATATGTTTTGTACAAGAATGTGGAACCAGATTCTTCGTGAGATCAATTGCACTCTTGTTATCACAGTAAATTACCATTGGTTGATTCACCTCATCACCAATGTCTATTAGTTGTTGCTTTATCCATAGCAGTTGAGTGCATGACTTTTTGGTAGATATATACTCAGCTTCAGTAGTACTAAGAGAAGTACATTCTTGTTTCTTTCTTAACCAACCGACACAGTTATTACCAATAAATAATGCTCCACCACTGGTGGATTTCCTGTCCACAACATCACCAGCCCAGTCAGCATCTGAAAATGCTGATAATTCACAGTCCCTTCCTGCAGCAAAGTATAATCCATAATTGTGAGTACCTTGAATATACCTCATGATTCTTTTTACTGCTTCCAAATGTTCCTCCTTTGGATTACTCTAAAAGCGGGCTGCAAGACATGTGGAAAAGACAATATCTGTCTGTGTCGCTGTCAGGTACAGTAGGCTCCCAATGATCCTCCTGTACATGGTGGGATCTACAGATTTCTCATTCTCATGCTTTCCAAGTTTGGTTCCAACTGCAATCCGAGTTGTCATTGGTTTGGAGTCTTGCATATTAAACTTCTTCGGCAGCTCTCTGGCATACTTTTCTTGAGAGATAAAAGTGTAGTAATTCCTATGAGTCACCTGCAGTCCCAAGAAATATGTGATCTCTTCAATCATTGACATTTCAAATTATGATTTCATATGATTGGAAAATTCATCCACTAATTTCTGCTTGCTGCCACCAAATATAATGTCATCGACATAAACGAGAACCATGAACTGATCTTTCGGAGAATTATTCACATAGAGATTGTGATCTACTCCTCCTCTTTTTAATTCCAGCTTCTTGAGATAAGAATCTAGTCTGGAGTACCACACCCATGGTGCCTTTTTCAAGCCATAAAGTGATTTCTTTAGCTTGAAGACCTTTGATTCATCATCACCAAGAAGAAAACCCACTGGTTGTTCAATGTAAACTTCTTCTTCGAGTACACCATTTAAAAATGATGACTTGACATCCATTTGATATACTTTATATCCTCTCTGGAGAGCCATGGAATGGAATAGCCTGATTGACTCCAGTCTCTCCACTAGAGCAAAGGTTTCTTCAACATCAACACCTTCAATCTAAGAATACCCTTTACATACCAGTCGAGCCTTTTTTCTAATAACACTTCCATGCTCATCAAACTTGTTCTTGAATATCCATTTTGTTCTAATCACATTGTGACCTTTGGGTCTCTAGACAAGATCCCATGTCCGATTCTTGTCAATCTGATCTAACTCTTCATTCATGGCTATCACCCGGGATTCATCCTTTGTAGCTTCATCAAATGAGGATGGCTCCACAATTGACAGAAATGCAGAAGGTGTGTTATTCCTCATCTTTCTTGTCTCTGTGGGTGCATTCTTGTCTCCAATTATGTTAGATGGATCAATCTCTACTATTCGATTTCTCCTGTGAGGTTCAGTCGCATTCTCACCATCCAAGATTTCCTCTTCAGATTCTTCATCTGAGTCAACATCATGATGTGACCCCTATGTGTTTTGTACACCTTCCTCTATTTCTGTATTTGTATTTATTCCATGTTCATATTCATTCTCATCTTCTATCTCATCAGTATAGGTACTATTTGAAACATTTGGGGTTTTCCTTCAATGATTTTAACATCGTTGCTTTCCACAATCCTCCCCAAGCGTTTATTGAAACACTTGTAAGCTTTGCTGTTCATTGGATACCCAAGAAAAATTCCTTCATCAGCATAGTCACCAAAATTTCCTTGGTTTCCTTCTTTATTCTGAATGAAACATTTTCTTCCGAAAACATGAAAGTATTTCAAAGAAGGATTCCTTCCATGCCACAATTCATATGGTGTCTTTGTTTCTCCCATATAGATCCTTGTTCGATTCTGAATGTGCACTGCAGCTTCAATAGCCTCCTTCCAGTAATGGCGAGAGATAACACTCTCAATCAACATAGTCCTAGCCATATTGTTGACCTGTCGATTCCGACGCTCAACAACTCCATTTTGTTGTGGAGTTCTCACAACAGCTACCTCATGCTATATTCCATGTTTTTATAGGTAATTTTCAAACTCGATGGACGTGTATTCCCCTCCATTATCAGATCGCATGACTTTTATTGACCGTCCAGTATCATTCTCGGCAATCCGATGATACGTTTTCATGCAATCAAGTACTTGTCACTTCCTGTGAATCACCATTACACAAGACATTTTTCTATAATCATCAATGAAGGGAACGAAGTACCTTTCTCTATAGGTTCCAGCAAAATTTATTGGGCCACATACGTCAGTATGAATGAGATCAAGAAGATGTGATGCCCTTTTCTTCTTTGGCCGATATGAATTATAGACCAACTTCCCACGAATACAAGCATCACAAGACTTTTCCCGTTCACGTTTTAGAATGGGAATATCCATGAATATCTTCAGCATAGATATCTTTTCCTTGTCTTGTTGGTTAATGTGACCTATCCTTCGATGCCACAAATTGTTTTCTTCTTCAACAGACAAATAGCAAGAGTTCAATTTGCTGTCAACCTGATATAAGTTTCCATCTGTTCTACAGCCTTTCATAAGAGAATTCCCTATTTTTCCTTTTATAGTGCAACCTTTTTGATTGAAGGTTACTATGAGCCCTGAGTCACAGAGTGGACTTACACTAAGGAGATTGTGGCGTAGACCGTCCACATAAAGAACTTCAGTCTTCTTCAGCTCCCCGTTGGTGAGAGTAGTATTCCCACTACCTTTAATCTTCAAAGAACCATCATTACCAAACCGTAATATTCCATCAACCTTCTTTTCAATGTTCTTCAAAAGGTTAGCATTTTCTGTCATATGGGGTAGAACATCCACTATCAAGGATCCAGGTGCTGCTGCTCTTTGTAGCTTTGAGGGCTACTTCTGCAAGATTGGATTTCTTGATCTTCTTCTTCTCTTTCCATGAGATATTGGATTGAGCATAGGATACTGATGGCCTTTTAATACTTTCTTCCACATAATCTGATTCTTCATACCCATAATCTTCTTCTAGAGGTGAAAAACTATTTGTGAGAACAACATCATCCGTAGGATGAAAACCAGCCTTCCTTTGAGTGTTGTATGAATTTATCCTGTCGTACTGCTGCCTCCAATACATAGCTTTATGGACAAAGTTAGAACAATTAAAACATTTACCATAGAAGTTATTTCTTCTATGAGATGGAGGATATGAAATTGGTCTCCTTTGATGACTTCCCGGATCTTCCCCATTCAAGTAGCTCCTTTCCTCTTCAAAGTATGACAAGGTATGGCCGAGATAACCACAGAACTGACACTTCATGAGAGGAAATGTCTTTTTACATGAATTTCTCCTCATGACTTCTTCCTTGAGTGAATAGTTGAATTTTATGTCATTTATGAATGTTTGAGGATAATTTTTAGTTCTTCTTTTAGTTTGGGTTGAGCATTCCTTTTTCAGCATTTTAGGTAATGTTTCAGCATGTCCAAATTTCATCTTGTTGTCAATTTGGCTCTCATTACTTTTAGCAGTTATTGTCTCAGATTCACATCCAATTCCACTCTTTCCCATGTAAGTGGGTCTTTGATCACTTAAGATTTTTCCAACCCCATCTGAACCACACTTGGATCTTGCTAGTAATTCTGCATCTGAAAATCTTCCGAAATGAATTTTCTTCTTTCCCTCATTTGTCGTTGATTGACATTCAATTTTACTTCTAAGAGTAACAACTTCTTCCTCAAGTCCCTCAACAGTCTTGGAATTCTCTTCTAGCCAGGATGAATGGTCATTTATGACCTTTGCTTGTTCTTCAATTTTAATCTTTAGTTTCACTATATCATCTGTGCTTTCAAGGATTGAAGATTGAACTCTCACTAATTATTCTAGTCGTTCAATCTCTGCTTCAATCTCATCAACATATTCTGATGATTCTTCCACCATTTCCTTCCACTTATTACATCTCTTACATTTATTCTGATGCTTGGAAAAAGCATCCTTGATTTGAGTCTTTGAATCACCATTAGAAATAATATGATTATCTCTATCTTTATTGGTCAAGGGTTCTGACTTTTCAATGGTATCCATCATGGAAGCATGGTTTCCTGCTTTGAATTCTGGTTCTTCTTCTTCAGAAAATTCAGTATCATCATCTTTCTTTTCACAGACAAAAATCTTCCTTTGTATTTTCTTTCCAGATTTGAAGTCTCTCTTTTTGAAAAACCTTCTCCGAGGCTTCTCGATTTCTTCTGTTTTGCTTTCATCATCATAAAACATTCTTTGGCACTGAGAGGCAATGTGCCCAACTCTTCCACAACGAAAACATGCTTGAGGTATCTTGCCTTTAAATTTACCTTTTCCCTTCTTCAGCTTCTTGGAGATGAGAGAAAGAATTTCCTATTCCTCTTCATCTTCACCACCACTATCTTCTGAAATTTTCAGTTTTTCCATGGCTTTGAATGCCATTTCCTTTCTTACATGAGTTATGGCATCTTCGGGTTTGACTCTCATCTCATATGCCACTAGACTAATTAAAAGATCATCCAGAGAAAGTTTGGATAGATCTCATTCTTCCAGTGCTGACACCTTTGCATTTTACATAGGAGGAAGTCTTATCAGTATCTTCTTAACGATATCAATGTCTTTGATTTCTTCTCCAAGACCTCTAATTGCGTCTACTACTTCAGTAATTCAATTAAAGAATGAATCTGCATTCTCATTAGGATGCATCTTTAAATCGTCAAACCTGTTGTGTAAGACTTGAAGCTTCACATCTTTCACTTTGTTGTCTCTTTCATATATGTTTTCATGTTTATCCCACATAGACATTGCTGAGGTGAAACTCATCACCTTTAGATTGATCTGATCTAAAAGAGCTGCAATGAGAGCATTCTGCGCTTTAGCATTAACATCAAGAATTTTTCTATCGGTATCTGTCATAGCCATCCCTATTGGATCAGCAACATGTATACCTCAGACAGTGGAAAATAGGACTTCCATTCCAAGGGATCTTAGATGAGATCTCATTCTATTCTTCCAAATCTAAAAATTACTTCCATCGAAGAGAGGGACTCCCCTGACATTGACTGCATTCTCCATGACAACAGAGGACAGATTTAACACCAGCAACCTCCCTCTGATACCACTTGTAGGACCCCAGGACACCCTGAGAGGGGAGGGGTGAATCAGGGTGACAACTTTTTCTTTTAAAGTATAGGATCTTGTTCCCACATTGGTAGAAACTTGTAAAACCTATATGATGGATAAGATTAGAAAGCATACATTCACTTGAAGAGATAAGACACAACACTTTTTACTTGGTTCACCACTAAGGGCTACGTCCAAGGAGAATACGCCTATAGGTTGTCAGTCGTACCAAATTCCACTAATCTTCACTAGTTGTGGATTACAATGGTTTGGGAACAATCACTATGTCCCAGGATCACTGCCTTTACAAAGGTTCATGGATAGCTCACTGCTTCCCTCAGGTCACTCCTGTTGACTCCCCCTGGCTCACTACCCTTGGTGAAGTCCCACTAAGTTTATAGACGTGAAGGTCTCTTCAATAGATTTGCATTGAAGTCTTTGCCCCTGCTCAGCACGAGACATTGCTTGCATCGAAGTCCGGATTAGATGCACTAGAACGCACAGATTCACTGAACCAGATAAACAGAACGTGCATACAAACTTCATAGACAATCGCTCGCAACACCAACTCTTTGCGAGAAAAAACTCCATATTGCGCGCAAACTTCACTTTTCGCGCGGAAAAATATTTCACGTAGAAACCCCCTTATTTGCGAAACTGACTCTTTTATGTGCGAACCCAATTTTTACACGCAAATCTTCATTTTTTGTGCATCCCAAAATTTTCCGCGTAATTCAGAAAATTTCGCGCAAGCCCATTTACGCGATCCTTTTCACGCATCAGACCTCAAATCTTCTCTAAGTCTTCAACCATTCGGAAAGAAGGGGGTCACCTCATAATTATAGGCGTCAAAGACCCCCGCACGCAAAAACCACTGTGGCGTGTAAAACCTCTCATCTGGCACGTAATCTTTCAGGCCGATTCCGTTTTTCACGCACATCATCAGATATTTTGCACAACCGATGCCTTTTCCGTTTTTTGATGTTCTGATTCCGAAACACTGTTTGCACGAAAAACCTCGATCCTCCATTTCGCAAATCCTGATCTTTTTCGCACCCAACTCAAATTTTTCGCGCAATTCTCTTATTTTTCACGCACTACTTCCTCTTTGTGCGCACCTCCTTTTGCAGACAATCCATGTCTTCATTTTCGGATTTTGAGGCCCAAAAATTTGGCAAACACTGGAAAACAATGCCACCTTCAATAATGTTGTCTTCTTGAACTGTATGATCACTTTGCTGGCACACATTCGGAACTTCCACTGAGGATTGACAACAAACACAAACCAAAATCCAATTCCTGCATAGAACAACCATGGTTCCAACAAGTTCATATAGGCATTATCAAAAAGCACAGATGCTGCCATCACATGGAAATAATATATATACAAAGAAATAAGAACATTTCTCAGGCTTCTGTATTTATTCATTCATTTTAAATGCATGGAAAATATTGATTCATCCAACTCATGCATTTAATTAATGTATAGCTACCTATACATTATATTTAATGTAGAGAATTAAATAAATGATATATTTTAATGAGATTTAGCCATTAAAATATTAACATAATTAATATTTTGTTTCTCATCTAATAAAACAAAGTGGAATGAATAAAATATTATTTCATGCAAGCATGTCGATATACAATACAATTGATGTAACCATGCATCATATACTGGCTATAGATTCAGGGAATATCTCCTTAAATATACCACTTTCACTAATCCCTAATAGAATTTATTCAATTTCACCTTATATTTTATCATATATAATAACTTGTGAAATCATATCCAAAACTCCTTTGTAATATATTCCATAATACTTTATTAAAGAAATCATTAACTGCACCTTGTATCACATCATATACAATACCTAGTGAAAACCCATCCAAGACACTTTTGGATTGACTCTAAAATAATTTTAAAGTATCTCTCTACGTCAAACTAAATCCCCATTCATTCAAGCCCAAAGTGTGACCCCACACTCCTTTAGATAACTGAAAATAAATATGAACCTTTATATCTATATATTTAAGAAAATAACAGCCTCTAGAAAAGCGTCAATGTTACTCATTCCATAAAGGGATCTAGCGTGGTCTTAATAAAAAACATATATCTATATACCTATGTCCACTAGTCTGAATCATATGAAAACATGTATTCACATTATTTATCCTTTTTACAAGACATTGAGTAACCATGGGACACAAAGTATGTCAATCTCATATATCCAACTCATCTTTTCTCAATTATCTGAGTGTAAACTGATCTAATCAATGAATACATCACATGCCATTAATCCTTATGGATAATCACATCACAAGTACCTTATCCACATAGATATATACTATCTTGGTGTGGATGTACACTTACACATTTTATCTCAATCTAGGGACTTGATGTTATACTCATAATATGTGAGGAAAAGTCCCATCTTTGTTAAGCTCCAACCAACAAAATGATCAGGAAAATACACAAACACCCTTGTATTAAATAAGTAAATATGTAGAATTTTTTAATTAGGGTATCAAAGTATGAAGGTTCTCATGATAGTTATCTCTCTATCCTCAAGTAATGGGGACAAAAATAGGATTCATGTAACCGTGGTATACCAAATAAATCTGTATGAAACTCTATATTTTATACTTAGAGGGTTATCCAGTGCACTCAAAGAATATTATTCTTTTTTTGTGCCTAATGAACATATTTTTTATCTCTAAACAAGAATCCTACTCACTTCAATCTTAAAATTTCATCATAACATATAATACTCTATGAAGAACATTGGTTAGGGATAAACTCAAAGTCTTACTTTGAGAGGTCAATTATTATTTCACTTTATGAAATATATATCTATATATAAATTTATGTAACCAATGTGAAATAATGATAAAATGGAGGTTTCAATTAATATGATATATTTTAATATTCTTAAACACTTTAAAAGTAATTTCCAAAACAAACATAAGTACAAGTTTATCATATTATAAATGATAAACTACTAGACCATCCATATGTTTGCTACACTTTATGGGTTTTTTTAACACATTACATCATGTGAAGTACCTATCACATCTCTATGTGACCATATGATAAAACATTCCCAATAAAATATTTAGTGAGAAACATATTTGAAGTTAGTTGGTTTTAATAATGGTGAGACTTAGGAATCATATTCCTAATTGTTTAACTTCTTGAACATATTCAAACTTCTTAACTTCACAAAATAAAATTTTATGATTTCAACTTCTATTATATTCTTAGAACTCTATATAATTTTATCATCTTCATCTTTGGAACCCTCTTCCATCATACTTTTCCTTGAAATAATGTTACTACTTACATTATTGTTTGTTAATGCATCCAAATTCTCTTAGGATATCAAGTAAAATTCACTTTAAACTTTGACAGGTATAATCTTTTATTTGTTAAATTGTAACTTCTTTAAGTCTAATTATACTTCCACTAGCCTCTTAGATATTATATTTTCTTTATAATATCTTGATAAGATACCCAAACTATTTTTTTGTTAAGAAATAAAATTTATTTCTTTTTAGTGGGAATATTAAACAAAAAAACTATATCATATATGGTATTCTAAGTGTTTGGAACATTTTATTTGAAAATAAAACTTTAATAAAATATACCTCTGGTATCAAATACCTTTAAAAATTAATTTATATGAAACTCATACCTGACATGGTTTTTCAATAGAGTTTCACAAATCTTTCAGGTATATCTTGGATAATCCAATCATATTGAATCA
This sequence comes from Viscum album, assembly GCA_963277665.1. Taxonomy (NCBI): domain Eukaryota; kingdom Viridiplantae; phylum Streptophyta; class Magnoliopsida; order Santalales; family Viscaceae; genus Viscum; species Viscum album. The sequence goes on along the minus strand of OY728129.1, from coordinate 227,229,044 downwards.
TTACTCTTCTTTTTGATAGCCCTAGGTTTTAATGAAATTAATTATATTCATTAAGAAACATTTTTTAATTTTTGAACCAACAAATCTTCTACTAGTTTGAACATTTACCTAATTGTAATATCTATATAGTAATTTAAAACCAAGAAATCATACAACTAGTTCATATATAATCCTAATGCTTTAGGAATATTGGGTAAACATTATTTGAATTCAATCATATTATCATAACAATTACATATATGAAAATTGGATAAATTCCCTGATAATAAAAAGCCATTTTTTTAGTCTCCCCATAAAGTATTTTATAGAACTAAACAAATCATAACTATGTCTATCAAAACAAATTATCTTGTTTTGTTAAAAAAAAATTGTTTCCATGCTCTCTTTAGGATAAAACAAGATAAAATACACATATTACGATGAGTTCATCCAAGATTGAATCATCCAAGTTCTCAATGTACAAACTTCTTTGCTCTATTACTTGAAAAAAAAGCTTCAATTGATTTCATCTTCTAACCTTCTATATATTTCTAGCACTTTTTAAAACAAACATTTGATATCATATATCTATCACAAAAAAATAATTGATTTATATAACCAATAATATTTTAAGGAAACCTTTAGTCTCATAAATTGATCAGCATATTCAATCATATTGAATATATTTTAACATAAGAAATCATTTCCAGTATATGATACTAAAATTCCTTAAATCATTGACGTGCCCAATGATATTGATTACATGAGTGGAGACTAATATTCCTGGATCATTCTACATCTAATGAATTTGAACCCTTAATTGATTCTCTTTATACTTTCATAAGCTTCTAGATTCACTTTTTGAACAAATCCAACACCTATTTATTGAAGAAGGAACTATTTTGACACATATAATTTTCATAAATAACTTTTCTTAATTTACCAATCTATATTAAGAACTTTTCTTATGTTACTATCCTTAAGATCTACTTACATTAAGATTCTTATTTTCAAGGATTAATCACAACGTTTAGATTTATGTTGATGATAATGATGTTATCTATAATAGAAGATCTTACCGTATGAGTACCATATATTATAACCATTTAATTAGGACTTTATTAAATGGGTTCCCACTAAAATGATGACCTCTTTTGAAAATCCATCATATCCATTAGTGGGACAGTATCCATATTTCACTAATATTTAGGAATCTTTATCAATTCTCTCATTTTTTATCTATTTGGTTAGGGAATCATCCAAATCATATCAAATATGAATCTCATATATTTTAGAAGAAAACCCTTTTTCTAATCCATCATATGGATAAACATAACTTTATTCCTCTCGTAACCTAAACTTATTAGGGTCTCCTAACTAGTGTAACCAAAAACAAGCACAAAAAAATAGGATAAAAAAGGAAAATTGTATGATCCTAGATTTTATAATAGGTATAAATAATTTATATTCTCAACTTAAACTATTTTTATTACACTAATATAAATTCCTAAGAGTGTGTTGAAGGTTTCAGAGGATTTTAGGCTCATTTAGAGCCTTATTTTTTGAATTTTGGGAGGATAGGATGAGGCACACAATTAGAGCAGGATTAGTGATAACTATAAACCTCAACCATATAGGTCCTCATGGATTCCCCATGGTTATTTTAAATGTGTAAGGGAGGATGAACAACCTTGAGAAAATCTACAAACATGTTTCAGATGTGAAACACATAGTTGGCACACCATTTTTTAACCATGTGCCTAACTGTGCAAGGTGGTGTTCCACTTAGATAGTTTTGGTGCACGGTTGGTACACGGTTTAGCCAACCATGCATCCAAATCCGGTCCACCTTTAAAAATGTGAAAATTATTTTTTTCCTCTCTATACTTTTAACCATTATTCCTCCCATTTCATTCCCTATCTATACAATAGCCTCCTTACATTGGAAGGTATCTTTCCTCTCAACCTAGGCTTTGATTTATCTCCTCGATATGATGTTTTCTTTGAGTGGAATTTATTGAGTTGGATAGATAAAAGTAACACTACAAGTCTTATTTATTCTTTTCTTTATTTCTCTAACTATATTGGATGATAAATATGTGAGATCTAATATGACATATTTTTAGGGGGTTGTTTATTCTTCCAATTTATTCTATTCTACACTGAATATGAAGCTAATATTAGACAATTAGTGATATATAGGTATAATATAGGTGTTCTATTACTTTCCCCTTTAATATTTTTGTGTTTATAATGTGTTTTGTGGTGCACCATGCTAGAATTTACACACATCACCTCTAAAATGTAAAATTCCTAAAATTAAATGTCTATACCTGGATGAGAAACTTCTATATACCCTTAACATTTTCAGAGGATGTCTACCTCGATTAGTAACTACCCTTTGGGTGTGTTTAAATATATTCCATTGATACCTTTACCATGACTATATGACAAAACCACTTCCTAAGGTGGGTTTGGCTTAGCATTATTGACTCTCATGAGTAAATTTAATTAATTTAATTGTTAAATAAAATAAATGAAGTGTTAATGAATGATCAATGTTACTTGAACCATATTAAGTTGTAAATTACACCCATTAATAAATGCTATTAAATTAAAGGTTAAAATTCTCATACTTCATATGGGAATTATTTATGATGATTATATATTGTTATAGGATGGAATGGTTTGGGAAAGTCTTGGATTCCCCCACCTAGGTCTTCCTTGATAACCCAAATGATGATACCTTATTCATGGAAGTGTTTTCCAGGAGATGATAACCCTCTTAGTCTCAGTTATTATCTTACATTAATGATTACCAAAAAGTGGTTTTGTGATAATTTATTACTCTTCTATAGATATTAGAATTACTTGTATTATATCATTAGATTTTGCGTGATGTCTTAAAAACATAGGAAAACATAGATTATCTTCTTAGGATCCAATTAGGACTAGCCTAAGTCTACCTGGAACTTGTTCCTAGGGATTGACACAATTATATTTATAATAGTGCAATGTTGAGAGTTCACCCCTATATTTCACTCATACCCTTGTAGCCAAACTAATTGATTTACTATTATGATTTATCTTGACATTCTATGGTTAAGTATTCCTTGGATACTCTTTGGGTCCTGTATTATTATTATTATTGCATGGTCAAATACTCATAGATATTATGTCTTAATATAGAGTAGGTAGGGTCATATGGGTATCCTACAGGAACCCGAGCTTACATGGGTTACTTATTTTTATAGATTTTATTTATTATATTACATACAAACTATTCATTTTATATTCTCTGATTGTTTAGTAATAAAATTCATTGGAGGTTCCCTATTTATTTTTACTCACACTATATTTAGGCCACCGATTGGTACACATAAAGACTTCTTGGATGTAGGTAGGGTAAAAAGAAAGAGACCAACTTTGGACAATTGATTTTTAGTACGAGGATGGAGTATAAGAGCATAAGACCAAGATAGTTCTCACAATTATATTAGAGATTTACTTTTAGTCTTTTTTTATTTTGTTTTACATTCATTTTATTGTATGACTATTTCCATGTATTCTTGATTCCCTATTTGTATAGAATCATGATTTCATAATTTTTTATATTGATGTTGGATGTTTTTAAAAGGTTGGGGTTGAAGCCTCAATTTATTATTAAAGAAAATACCTCTTAAAGTATAGGTAGAGGGATACATATTACATAGCCCAAAGGACCAAGGCCAAGTTGCCTGAATACAAGGCTTGAAAGCCCATTTTTGGCCCAAAGGACCCCTCAATGAATAGTACTGCAGCAGTACCCGCGCTACTATAGTACCTGCTACAATACTTCTGCCGCTGCAGTACCTGCTACAGTGCCTCTGCTACTATAGTACCACCACTACAATAGTTTCTGCCACTGCTATAGTACTACTACAGTCCCCTCCTACAGTACTGCTAAAGTAACCTAAAAATTATTCCCTACCTGGATTTGATCCTTGATCTTTTGGATTCCAAACAGGAGGTAGTCTTGAGGCCATATGGCCCAAGGGTTAGGTCACTGATATGTGGATTGATCCCAAGATATCCCAAAGTAGTTTCATAGCATTTATTCTTTGAATTACTACTTTGAGATGGTATATAGGATACTATGATGTTTTTAAATTCAGTAATGATCAAGTGTCTAGGAGTTTTAAACCCACATAGAGGTAAAATACTAAGTTGTTTTGGATGGGACTTATTGTCCTATATTATACATGTTACAGTTGTACAAATTTCACCATTGGGTGACGCACATGACTTATGGTGTTTATAGTCATTATGGACTTCCTTTTTATCCTTATCCTGGTATGGTAAGGAAGCATTTCTCATGCATCATGATATGACCATTAGGATTCACATGTCATACATATTCAATGCCATATTTATTTCATTATGTACATTTCATGTAAAAATTTTTATGTTCCTTGAGTGATATAACTACTATTTGACTTACATTTTTATAGGATGATTGAAATAAATAATTTGTTAAATAAGTGTATGCATCAACCTAAATGGTTTTTCCAAAATAGCTTAATGGTGGAACCTTAACTGACCAATAATGACATGTTTGAGCTATGGACCAATAGTTGCATGATCTTAATTGTTTGTTGATTGTGATTAAATGGATTTAATTTATAATTTATAAAGAACATGTCTCTATAAATTAAGAATGGTTATCCATAAAATTGAATCATTCCATATGGATTCTTACATCTTGAGTCCAGATGTAACAAGTATAGTTATAGTTACGTGAAGTTCTATTTGTAACATATAAAGAATATTAATTTATAAATTGGGAATGATAACTCATCTAACTGAACTATGATACACACACACACACACACACATATGATATTATAGGTTTTTGAGAAACTAGTAGGAAACAATTTTTGTTAAATTGGGATTCCAATTTCAACTTAAATAGTGCTTCCTCTATAAATTGACATTGGAACTCCATATAACAGAGAATTGTATATATGATATGAGACTTTGAACCAGACCCAACCTTAGTATTGGGCGGTGGGAGTGTCTCTTATGAACCTTTATGATCTTTTATGTCACATAGACTTGGATTTAAGAGAATGTAGTTATGGGTAGTGAATATTATATAAGAGGACTTTATATCTGTAATATTCTTATATTTGTGACCATTTTTTTATTAAATCATTTAATGAGGTGTACATTTTTCATTGTAGAAATATGAAACCACATCATCCTTGATTCATTCCCCAAGAAGGTAGTGATGACCATGGTCTAGATTTGGTGGGACACATACCACTGGTATTACCTCCTACAATGCCACCTATGGCATATCCTATTATTCCTGATCTGGACATTGATGCTCAGTTTCAAGAGGGTTTCCTATTATTTATGAAACCAACGCAGGAAACTCTTTGACCAACATCTACTAGGTTAGGTTTGATGTGAGAATTCTAGCAGTAGCACCCTCTTAACTTTTTGGGGGATGTTAGACCGTAACTATTGAGTCATGGCTAGAGGCCATGTTATCCATCATTAACTATCTAGAGATACGTCCTGAAATAAGATTAAATCTTATAGTGTATATTCTTAGAGGGTCTATCAAGAGATGGTGGGATGTTTTAAACAAGGTGGATCAGTATCAGATTATCGTTTGGATGGATTTCTAATCTATATTTAATTACTATTTTTTCCGAATATGTTGATTACTGATCAATCTAGACGGTTTATGCACCTGGAGTAGGTTACTTTGTCTGTTATAGACTATTGAACTCATTTTACTGAATTTAAAAGTGTCATTCCTACTCTACTTGGTGAAAATCTATCAATATATAGGTGATATTTGGATGGGAATAGTTATGTCATCCAATCATAGGTTAATGTATTCTATTTGACTACCATTTTAGAAATAGTCAATTAGGCCCTCATCTTCGAGTGAAACCTAAGTGAAGATGAAGGTGTGGTCTAGGGTAGTTCAACACCTAAATAGGTAAGAAATTCGTCTAGTGGAAAGAATCCCCAACAAGAGTTTTCTCATCAGGGTTGTGGTATCTATGGTATTCGCATCAATAATAGTATGTTATGTCACTAGTGTAGGATTCCATGACACATGAAACCTTAATGCACTAGAGACCTGATTGAGTGTTGAGCTTGTAGTCAAATGTGCTATCATCAGTGGTTTTGTGGGAATTTTCCTCTATTGTTCAGTGAGAGGGAATTTTCAAAAACTCTAGGTTATGGATTTGGATATGCATCTCCACATTAGACAAACCTTCCTCTAATGGTGGAACAATTCAATGTTTTATTCCGTAATTAATTTTATCAGATACCTCTTGAGAGGGAGGTGGATTTTATTATTGATCTAGTCCCAAGAGTATCACCAATATATATTCCTCCCTATAGGATGGATCTAACTCATCTTCTCGTACTAAAAATATAATTAGAGGACCTTGAATCTAAAGGGTTTATCTGACCTAGTACTTCACCTTGGGGTTCACCCATGCTCTTCACTAAGAATGTGGATGAAACTCTATGGCTATGTGTAGATTACTAGAAATTGAATTAGATCATGGTAAAGAACTAGTATCCCTTACCTTATATAGACGACCTCTTTGACCTGCTTTGAGGATCCATAGATTCCTCAAAAATTGATTTGAGGTTGGAATATCATTTGGTACATGTTAGGCCCTCAGATATACCATGTACTAATTTTCGAAGTAGGTATGAAATTTTTGTGTATTTGGTAATGTCATTTGGTATCATGAATGTAATAACTATTTTTATAGTTCTAATGATTTGATTTTTCTACCCGTACCTTGATTACTTCATTGTGGTTTTAATGGATGATATCTTGGTATATTATCATACTTAATGCGATCATGTAAAATATCATGACATCATATTGAGTACACTAAGATAGTATAGGTTATATGATAAGATTAAAAAATGTCAATTCTATATTGATAATGTTTACTTTATAGGTTACATTATATCAGAGGAAGGAGTGTCTGTGAGCCCAAAAAATGTGAGAGTTGTGGTTTATTAGGAAGATACGAAGAATTTATTTAAGTTAATAAGATTCTTGGGGATAGCTGGATATTATGGGAATTTTATCTTGGACTTATCATGCCTCAAAGAACCACTTATTGTCTTGAAAAATAATGGAGTCAAATTTCTATAGTCTGAAGCTTGTGAGAAATACTTTTAGAAGCTGAAAGGAAGACTAAATTTAGCACTGATAATGAAATTATGTAAGCCTGGAAGAGAATATATGGTATATTTTGATGCATCAGGCCTCAGTTTTGGATATGTTTTAATAAAATAAGACTGAGTTGTTACATATGGGTCTTAGTAGTTGAGGCCTCATGAGTGAAATAACTGATTCATGATATTGATCCATCTATAGTTGTTCATTCCTTGCATGTTTGGAGACATTATTTACTAGGAGAGTGGTTTTTTATATAAACATACCATAAAATCCTCAAATACATGTTCATTTAGCATGATTTGAACCTCATACCATGAATATGGGTACAATAACTTTAGTCTTTTGAATTAGAGCTTTCCTATATTCCTAGGAAAGAAAATATATTGGGTAATGTTCTAACCAGGAAGGATTCGACACAAGATATTCAAGAAGCTGGTAGTGAGTATTAGTTTATGGACCTATTTTCTAATATTTATTTAGAGTTTCAAAAACATCAAAGATTTTATTTACTAGAATACCTAGTAGTGAATTATTCACTTCTGGATTGGGTGAATATGATATATCTTTTTGTTCTTGAGGGATTAGTCCCAAGGGATAGTGTTTCAGCTGAGGACCTACCACCTAGCTAGTTCATTGATGAGGATGAGATCTTGCATATTCATGGGTGTTCTTGGATACCTTCAGGAATACAAGAGGATTTGATATAATAATCACATTCCGTTAAATGGGTGGTACACCTTGGACTTACAAAGATGTATCATGAATTATTCCACTAGTATTTGTGTCCTGGTATAAAGAGAAAGATGGTGGGTTTTGTTACTCAGTGTTCTACCTGTCAACAGGTGAACTGGGTAGACATTACATCCATGAGATTATCCATATTCATGGGGTTTCACACACCATCATATCAGATAGGGATGCTCGTTTCACAAATCAATTCTAGTAGGGGATGTAGAAGGCTCTAGATTCATAGGTACTTTTGAGTATAATCTATCACCCTCAGACTGATGGTCAGTCTGAGTGTATGATATTGGAATTAGAGGACATGATTTGAGAATGTGTCCTAGATTTTGGAGGTTCTTAGGAGAAACACTTATCAATTAGTGAATTTTCTTATAATAATATCTTTCTAGAGACTATAAAAATGCATCCTTACAATGAATTAAATAGTAGGGAATTATGTTCACTCACATGCTTATTTGAGGTAGGAGAGGCAGTAATATTGGTACCACACCTTATTTAAGAGACATTGGAGCAGGTATAGATTATCAAGAAGCGTATGGATAAAGCTTAGTCTGGGCATACGTTTTATGTCAATTATCATCATCTAACTCTAGAGTTTGAGGTTTAATATCATTTATTACTATGTATTTCATCTAGAATGGGCCATTAGTGAATTTTGTGGTAGGGTATGTTATCACCTCAAATCATCATAAATTTTTAGATTTTGGAGAGGTTTAGACTAGTGGCTTATCTGATATAACTCCCTTGGAGATACATGTCTATGCACAATATATTTCATGTTTATCAATTATATCATTATCATTATGACCTATCACATATTCTTTAGCATGATGAGGTTCAGTTGGATGTTTATGCTTTTTTTAGGAGCACACTATTTGTATTTTTAACTATAGATCTAAGGCTCTTTTAGGTAGGTCCATTTCTCTAGTTTGGGTGTTTTGGAAAAAATTCCATGTATATGATGAGACCTAGGAGTGAGAGGATAACATACATGATCAGTGGATGAAGTTATTATTAGATAATACTCAACCCTACTAAGAAGGGAAATGTAGGGAAGAGTTGATTTAAGGAGTGGAGGTTGTAAAACCTTTGATTTTATTAGAGGTAAAAATCATTTATATTTTTTATTTAAACCATTTTTCTTACCATAATATAAATTCATAATAGAATATAGAAGGATTAATAGGATTCCAAGATCATTAAGAACCCAAAGTTACAAATTTTGGAAGGATGGGGTGAGTTTTATGATTAACACATTATTAGTGATAACTATTCACATCAACTATACATGCCTTTATAGGTTCCACACGGTTAGTTTAAACATGAATGAGAGGCTACACTACTCTGTGAAAAGATACATACATATTTTAGAGGTGAAACACATGGTTGGTTCATGTTTTTTCTAACCTCATACCTATACATGGGAGGGGGTTTGTGGTTGCGCCCAAATTTACCCTACTGGTAAAAGCGGTCGATGTAGTACATGTAGGGGTCGAATCCACAGAGACCGAAGAAGTAACCTTGAGACGCTATGATTTGGTGAAGGATGGACTATGAAGTAGCCAACTTTGGTTTTTATTTTGGATGATTTAAAGAACACTAATAAACCTAAGTGAATTAAATTCAAATAAAATGGGTTGATCTTAGGATTATGCTCAGGGTGGATTGAATGAATTTTACTTCTTTAGACAATTTTGGTTTTATTAATTCTTGATGAATCCATTCTTCAAAAATAACACTACCTTCATCATTTTTTGGTTTGGTTCTTACTACACACAATTAATAATCCCCTATACACTAATAGAACCAAATTCATGATCTATCCGAGGTATATGGTCATTTAGTAATTGAATTTAGTTTTCTCAAACACAGTAAAGATGAATAGTAGAAATAACTGAAGAATGGATGTCTTAAATTAATTATCCAATTAACAACAATTCGTTCATAAAATAACATTCAATACAACCTTTTAATCCTCCTAATATCATCCCATTAAAGGTTTATCCCTCCAATTATGGTATAATCTCAATGGTGGGTGGAAGATGGCTAACAAGAATTGGATTGAAGAAATTAAAACCGCGGAAATAACGAGCACCCCTCCGTGTGTGTGAATGAAATTCACACCTATGTGTGAACTAATTCACAACAACACAGATATATCACTGTTCTTTGTGAAAATAATTTTTTAATAAATTAAATGTAAAATATATAAGAGAAATAAGTTTTTTAAGAACATAAAGATACAAAAATGAAACTTACATGGAAATGGAAAACATTACAAAGGAAATTTGGAAGTATAACCTTACAATGAAACAAGAAACAAAAGATGATAAGAAAAATATCCACCTATTACCTTAAACACTAGATCCTTATATAGGCATATTGGGATCCTTAGGTCCATCCCACAACAATTAATTACCCCCTCCCCCATCAATTAATAGAGTCAAAAGGAGGGGGAATAATCAAAAGGAAATTGATGTTTCGAATTTGACCAGGAAAACTGTCCAGATTCGTCCACCATATTGACATGTGAATATGTAATTAAAGAAGGCCTAATCCGGAGGGGTTGTAGCAGACAAATGTCTTTTTCCATCTGTTCTATATGAGCTGTAAAAAGTTCCGGAAATTTGTCTTAGCCTTTTGGACGTTATGGTCGAAATGGTGGGATGGATTTCTGTACATTAATGCCGGGTCCACCTTTTAAATCTCAACTTCAGATCCCTTTATCATCATGAAAAAATTATAATTAGCTCAGGACACAGTTGAATAAAATGATCCTCATATTTTTTTATTTCTACTTTATAAATTAGAGCTTTATTGGGCTTGGTTTGTGGGCCCCACATTCGATTGATTGGCCTTAGGCCCATTATGCTTTTTCCAGCAAGTTTCTGCCTTCAGGTGAAAAAATCTCCATTTTCACTTGTGATTCATCCATAAGACCTAAAAGAAATAATGTTCCGAATAAAGTGATGAATCATATACAAAACTATCAAATTAAAATGATCAATATTGTAATTTCCACAAGCAAATTATTGAGTGGGCCCAAATTGACACTTTAAGCATGAATTGCACAATGATGGGAAATAAAGTTCAATTTCTAAATTGGACTAAAATAGATGTTTATGAACTTTTAAAAACATTAATATTAAGATATGATCAATGAATATTGGCCACTTTCAGTGACTAATCAGTGTTCCACTTAGATAGTGGTGGTGCACGGTTTGGCCAACCATATGTACAAACCATAAACCCTTTAAAAAAGTTTAAATTACTATTTTTCTATCCATGCCTTTAAACTTTATTCCACCAATTTATTTCCCCATATTCATAATACACTCCACATATTGTAATATCCATTTACTATAAAGATATTATTTTATTCATCTCCCCCATACAAAATATTATTTGAGCACTATTCATAGTGTTGGATAGCTAATTGTAAGACAATGAGTCCTCTCCATTCTTTTATCTACTTATCTCACCATATTGGATGTTAAATTCATAAAAGTTAATATGCACTATTTTAAGGGATTTATTTATTCTTCTTATTTATCCTATTTTTTCCCAAATTAGAGGTAGTCATCGAATAAGGATTCATCTACCACTATAAGGTAGGTGGTCTATTACTTTTCCCTTTAAGTTTAGATGTTTATAAAGTGTGTCATTGTGTTGTGCACCATAATTTATATGTGTCACCTATAGAACATGAAATTCCTTAAATTAAATTTCTATACCTTTATGATATACTCCCATAGACCCTTTATGTTTTCATAGGTTTTCTACATTGACTGTTACCAATACTTTAGGTGTGTGTAAATATGTTCCCTTGATACTTTTACCATGCTTATATAACCAAACCACCTCCTAAGGTGGATTTGGATTAACATTTTTGAATCTCATTTAAAATCCATCATTCTACTCATGGACTTGAGAAGGTGGGAGGATTCTACTATCCTTAAGTGAAATTCCCAAGACATCAAATTCTGGCAATAAATTCTAAAGGGGTTCAATGCATGTGGGGGGGCGATTTACCCTTTAATAATAAAAAAACTCAACCAATAAAACCAAACCAAACAAAACACTATATGAGGAATGATAAAAGAACACCAACTCAACCAATTATATTATATCAAAACCCACCGAAGTTTACTAAAATGAAGACCAAAATAACATCAAAATAAACAATAGAATATAACTAATAAAACTCCGAGATAACCACAAGACTCCATGATTCACAAGCTCCATGATCCAAAATCACCAAACACCCCAAGTATCACAAAGTAGTTCCAAAAACATGTGATACTTTAACTTATCCCGTATCTCAGTAAATGACATCTACAAAATCACCAAAGTTCCAAAGTAGGGGTGAGTACTAAAAGTCAATAGGTTTTCCCCCAATGACATCCCTACTAACACAACTTGGGTAGAATAGTTAGCATAATTTATATAAAAACAATTTATATAAAAAAAATTTCCCAAATAGTTTATAACTAAATATAATAAACTTCTAAAATATTTTATAAATCAATATAAACAAGTTATATATCAAAAACATTTCTATAAAAATGCAATTTCAAGCAAACAACCAAACCACACTTTTAAAACCATTCCACAGAGTCCATTTGGAATAACCATGTTATTCCAAAAAATCAATATACCAACTATGCATACTTTTCTATGATAGTTCCATACTCATAAGAAATATCTAATTGATCTACCATGACATCACATGATAATTATGTACCATGTTCCATTACACTTTTTTCACTGGGCACAATGCCATATTTCAACCAATCCTCATAAATGTAATATGAATACAAACACAAGTATGCCCAACACCATTGACAAAACCAACATGCCAAAATCATTTCAATGAAACAAAATTTTGTTTAAAATCCATTTTCCAACAAACCATTTCACAAATCCATCCATGACATATTTTAAAATCATCATTTAAAATCAATAAACTAAATCACTTCACACAACAATTCACCCTAATTTCACAATTTCACCAAAAACCATAAATCATCATTAAGGAGTATTTATACCATGATTTTCACAGCACATTCATAATAAATTTCATGAAAATAAATTAATTTGAAACTAATCTAATAAATTATAGAAAGATGAGTCGAGAGTGAATCCACCTACCTTGTGAGTTTTGGCAAAAATGATAAAAGGATGAAGAACACCAACAAAATTGGGTTAAATCTTCACAAACCCTCCTTAGATATCTTACCATAACACAAAAAAGGAAAAATATAAACGTATTTTTCATCCAAAACCATATATCTACCAACAAAATGTGTATATCTAAGAGACCAAGACAAGAGGAAAAGTAAATCTAAGAAACGAAATAAGAATGATGAAGAACGAACACATACCGTGAAGAATCAGTTTCTAATCACCAAGTGAAGCCTTCAGATTGCCTCCAGATTGATGGAAGAACCTTCCTTGACCTTTGGAGAAGAAAAATAATGAGTTAGGGCTGCATAGAAGAAAAAACAAGTAGGTGAAAGGAAAAACTATGTTAGATCAACTTTTTAAGGAGGTGGGTTTGACCCGCACACGGTTTAGTCACATAGTTAAGAAAATCGTGCACTAAACATGGGTTATCTACTAACTTAAGGATGAACCTCTGTATGATCTCATAGAATGGTCTCCATAGTCGTGTTCCAACCATGCTGAATCCCCTACCTCAAAAGGCACAAGCCGTATAGTTTTTCCTTGGATGTCTCATAGTCCGGACAAACTGTGCGCCGCCCATGCACCTTTAATTTTTCCCCAAAACACAAATAAATATATCAAAAATTTCAAAAATTTCACCCCTATATTTTATACACATAAAAATCCTAATAAATGGATTAAATACCAGAAGTCAGGGGTGGTATATTCTTCCTATCATTATCTTTTCCATCCCTAGAATGTAGAAAACCATCATTGCCCTGAAAGAGTTCTAACCATTGCTCTTTCATTTCCTTCTTTCATTCCTAATTCTATTCATGAATCTAAACATGTTTCCATAAAACCAGCACTATAATGATACTTTTCCCACACAATAATTCCTCTTGCCTATCCACATTACACATCGGGATATTTACCGACAAAGCATATGGATTTTGGTTGACATGATCCCATTAGAGCATATATTCAGGAATATGTTGATATTTTTTCAACTGAGATACGTGGAACACATTACGCATTGTAGTGAACCATGGTGGAAATTCCAATTGATATTCCACCTCTCCAACTCATTATAGTATCTCAAAAGGGCCTATGTGTTGAGGATATAAATTTACCTACTTCCCAAAAAGATGATTTCCAAGCCTTGGATAAATCCACAATAACACATGATCACTCACTGTAAATAACAATGGTCATCGACAATGATCAACATAAAACTTCTAATGACTCTAAGCTATCTCCATATTTTTTCTGATCAACAGAATCTTCTCTGTTGTTTCTTCTACAAGTCCCGAACCAACTTGTAATGTCTCACATATTTCCACCCAACATAGTGGAGAATGACAGAGACACCCACACAATGATTCATATGAATCCATCTGTATCGAGGCCTGGTAGATGTAATTATATGAAAACTCCACCAATGGAACATGGTCTTACCACTAACTACAAAAATCCATTACATAATCTCATAACACATCTTCCAACATTTGTATCATCCTTATGAATTTTCTATCTATTTGAGGGTGATACTCCATAATCATAGTCAATTAAGTCCCAAGGGATTTTTGTAAGGATTTTCAGAAATGAGATGTGAACCCTGGATCTCCTTCTCACACTATCAAAACTAGTATTCCATGTATCTTTATCACTTCATGGATATAGATTCTTAATAGATTCTCCACCATGTGAGTTTCATGAATAGGAGTGTAATGAGCCAACTTGGTAAGATGATTCACAATCACCCATATGAAATAATGTTTCCAAACCATTCTTGGGAGGCCTATGAAAACATACATAGCTATATAATCCTATTTCCATACTGGTATGGGAAAATATTGAAACAAACCTGCTGGTTGTTGATGTTCTACCTTAAATTTCTGACAAGTTAACCACTTTAAAACAAACTCAGCTACCTTCTGTTTCATGCCAATCCACCAAAATTGTTCTTTTAACTCCTTAGACATTTTCTATATTCCGGGATGAACAAATTAACTTGAATAGTGGTAAGCATGAATAAGTTGTTCATGAAAATCCATAGGTACAACTATCCGATTTCTGAACTACAACACTGAACTCCTTTCCAGTTCCCAACTCTCAATGGTCTCCCCACCATTGAGTTTTGAACTCATTGCAACACATTTTCATTAGACATATATGCCTCTTTTACCATCATAACTAAATCAGGAACCATAGAAACTAAAAATAAAACTACAACATCACCTCAACCCTCACATTCCACATGCATGTCAGCTAGGATTGACATCAACTACCACTCATCTAAAGCTTCTTTCACCAACAAAGAACATGAATTTCTTCTTAATGAATCTACCACCTTATTTCCATTTTATGGTATATAAATCAAGTTGAAGTCAAACATATAGAGGTACTACATCCATCTCCTTTTCATCAGATTCAAATCCAATTTTGAGAAAATATGTTTCAATCTCTTATGATCCATGAAAACCATAAATTTCTCACCAAATAGATAATGATGGAAAGTTTTCAAGGTGTGGAAAAATGCCACTAACTCCAAATCATGTGTTCGGTAATTATTCTCATGAAATATCAACTTCCTTGATCCATAAGAAAAAACAAGGGCTCCTTCAATTAGAACTAATTACAACCCAAATCCCAAAGCATCACAGTACACCACATACCCCTGTCCTGATTCTAGAAAAATCAAGATATGTACTGATATTAGACAAACTTCATCTCTTGGAATGATTTCTGGAATTTTTCAGTACATTGAAATAGAACACTATTCTTTGAAAAATATTTCATAGGCAATGATAGTTATGATATGTCATGAAAAAAGCATCAGTAATAACCATAGGGACCAAGAAAACTTCCTATATCAAAGGCTTTCTTCAATAATTGACAAGAGATAACAACATCTATCCTTTTTAGATCCACTGGAACACCTATTTACAAGAATAAATGGACTAGAAATTATACATATTAAATCTATAAATCACACTTTTACAATATTTTTATATAAGAGATGATCTCTCAATGATTAAAAAATTGTTTCCAAGTGTTGCTAATGCTCAGCCATTGCCCTCGAATACACAAATATGTCATCCACAAATATCACAACAAAAGAATCCAGATATATCTGAAATAACCAATTTATCAATTCCACAAATAATATTGGTTAATTCATAAGATAGAAAGTCATTACCACATATTCATAATGTCCATATCTTCTTCTGAAATTTGTTTGGGGAATATCCTCCTTCCGAGCTCACAATTAGTGATATTCTGACTACAAGTCTATTTTAGAGAACCACTGAGCTCCCCTCAATTGATCAAATAGGTCATCAATTCCTGAAAGTGGATATCTATTCTTTATTGTAACTTTTTTAAGCTTACAATAATTGAAAAAAATCCTAATAGTTCCATCTTCTTTCTTTACGAATAAGACCGGTGCTTCCTATAGATATATGCCTGTCCGAATGAAAACTTTTCTTTCTAGCTATTC
This sequence comes from Viscum album, assembly GCA_963277665.1. NCBI lineage: Eukaryota > Viridiplantae > Streptophyta > Magnoliopsida > Santalales > Viscaceae > Viscum > Viscum album. The sequence goes on along the minus strand of OY728129.1, from coordinate 227,212,440 downwards.
CAATTTCACTTTCAACTCCCTTAATTCTATTGGTGACATTCTATAAGACTAAAGGTAAATAGGAATAGTCCCTAGAAAAAGATCAATCATAAAATCCACTTCCCTTATAAGTGGAAACCCTCAGAAGTTCATGAGAAATACTCCTGGAAATTGATCCACAACTACTGAAAAATTGTTATCGTTGATTTGTTCCATCATTTCCAAAGTTAATTCCACCAAATGGTAAGATATCATTACCACTACTGGTGCTAACAATCCCATTGCACCTATCCTTACAATCCTTTATCCTTTGAATAGATTCCTGCTATCATCATCAGTCGTGAAACTAACTATTCTGCTATAATAGTCGATGTGAGGTTTGAATGTTGTCAACGAATCCATACCCAATATTATATCATAGACACACATTTACAACACTAAGAAATCCATTTTCATCTTATATTTTTTCACATTTATATAACATTCTCTACACACAATGTCTCTACATTCTCTTTGACCAAGAAGAGTTTAATGTTTTATCACAGAAGGCATCATATTAAGTTTTAAAATTAGAAAATAAACAACACGAGAAGTAATGAAGGAATGTGATGCGACTATATCAAAAAAAAGTTTTATAAAGGTATAATTCAAAACAATCATACCTCTCACCATAGATGGTTCGACCTAATCATCCACAATCACTTACTCAGGTCTAAAAAATTACTCCATCACTATACTCTTCTCTTTGTTACCTTGCTGATATTTCCCTTTCCGAGGAGTCATAGTATTACTAGAATCACTATGGTTATCTCTATTATTCGAATGATATTGATTCTTCTATCCTCACATCATCGAAGCATATTATTCTTATGATACATGAGAAGTGTCCTGAGCACTTGACCTTGGAGAACTATGATAATAGTGCTTATGATTTCCCATATTTTTGAAATTATGGCATTCTCTTGGTGGTTATATACACTCTCTCTTCATGTGGTAAAAGTAACCACATTGGAAAACTCCCTCCTTTGTCATGGGTCTTAGAGGAAGATTCACTGATCCAATTGTTTGATTCGGATTTCCTATCCCACACTAGAAGTAGTTGTCCATCTTCCACTTGCTCCCAACATTAGAGTTACCATATTTTTTCATGAGTATCATGATACTTCCTCCTCCCATATCTCTTAAGATGTATTGTTCTACCAATGTCGCTCTATTCACCATCTCTATATAGTACATAATACAGATCACTACTATATTCAAGTGAATATCGTGTCTCAACCCCAATTCAAAGATGTGTTCCTTCAAGGATACACTAACAGAAACCTTAGGTGAGAATCACAGTAAATTCATGAATTCAGCCGCATACTCGATGATAAAGATATTTTAATACTTTAGGATAATTAAGTCTATCTACCTTTGAATCATGAATTTGTGCGGATAGAATTGTTTATTGAATAGTTCCTCAAAATACTCCCAACTAATGACTTGATCTACTTGAGCCTATACCACTAGATTCCACCACTATCATGTAAGATCCTCAAGAATATATGTTGTTAGATTTACTTTCAGCTCCGCAGGTCTGCTGATGAAATTAATGATATGATTCATCCTATTCAGTCACACCTTAGCCTTTTCGGGTTCAAAATCACCCTGGATAATGGGTGGATTTTTTTTTCTAGAATAGGATGGAAATATCCACTTGGCTTGGAGCATCCCTCTGGTTCCCTATTTCCATATCTTGAAATGCTTGGATGATACTATGAACCAGCTCTTGGTTCACCTATGGATCAAGTGCAGCCACATTCTCCATGGCTTCTTCTAGTTGGTTTCGACGATGCCTTCTGGGTGCCATTTTATAAATAAACCAAAAACTCTATAAGTTTCACTCTCTAGCTACTAAAGGATTATAATTTCATATTATACAACATCAACTATCACAACACTTCTTTCCAAAAATCAACACTTTTTTCACATTCAACACACTTTTGAAAACATTAAACTTGATTTTAAAGATCAAAACATTTTCAAAATACACCATCTATGCTCTTTTCAAAGTCTTTCATTGGAAAAAAATGAAACATTTTTTCGAAAATTAACATTGTGAATCAAAAAACATATCATTACTCAAAATGAAATATGAAATACGAGTGGGAATTCATTCCTCTAAGGAATTTCATGCTTGTCTCACTGTCTAAACTGATGATAATGAGATTCCAATATCCTATAAGTGTCAACGAAACACTTATGTACCCAACTACCTGGTAAATTGATGTTTAGAATGAAAAGGGTAACTACATCTTTTTATGATCTATATTTCAAGTTCCTACAATACTAATCCTTTCTAAGATTCCATCCCAAGGAATAGATCAGAATGTATTAAACTCCCAGTCCAAGAAAATTGATGACTACTTGTTCCAAAAGGAAAGGAACAAGCTGATACCATTTATCTAAAACATTATTTTGGAACGAACAAAATGGAAACCATTTGTAGCATCCCCACTTCACCTAATGGGCTGGATAAGGTGGGAGGATGATACTGGGCCTTAAGAGATATCCCCAAGATGCCAAATGATGGTAATAAATGCCAAAGGGTTTCAATACATGTGGGGGATGATTTACCCTTTAAGAATAAAACAACTCAAGAAATAAAACCAAACTAAACGAACTGTATATGATGCATGATAATAGAATAGAAACTCAACCAATTATTTTATATCAAATTCCAAAGTGTACCACAATGAAATCCAAACTGACATCAATGCAAGAAATATAGGATGACTAATAAAACTCCAAGATGACCACAAGATTCCATGCTCCACAAAATCCATGATCCAACATCACAAAAAATCCCTTGTATCACGAAGTAATGCTAAAAATATGTGATACTTTACCTTTTTTCCCATGACCTTGAAAATGACATATAAAGAAGCACCAAAGCTCCAAATTAGAGGTGAGTACTAAAAATTAGTAGGTTTTCTCCAATTACTTCCCTACTCTCACCGCTAGGTTATAAGAGTTATCATCATTTATATAAAATCGATTTATATAATTTTTTTCCAAAATAATTAAAACTAAATATAAAAAAATTATAAAATAGTTTATAAACCAATATAAATAAGTAATATATCAATAAATTTTCAAGAAAAATACATTTTCAAAAAAACAACAACCTTACCATACTTTCAAAACCATTCCACAAACTCCATTTGGCATAGCCATGTTAGTCCACACAATCACAATACCAACTATGCATGAGTATTTACTAAAGTTCCATAATCATGAGATGTCGCTCTTTGATATACCATTTCATCACATGATAATTATGTCCCATGTGCAATTACACATTTGGCAATGAGCACATGGTCACATTTCAACAAAGCCCTGTAAATGAAATATAAATACACACACAAGTATAACCAACACTATTTCCAAAACAAACATGCCAAAATCATTCCAATAAAATAAAATTTTATTGAAAACCCATTTTCCAACAAACCATTTCACAAATCCATACAATCTATAATATAAAATCAGTATTTTAAAATCAAAAAACAAAATCACTTTACACAATAATTTACCATAATTTCACAATTTCACAAAAAACCATAAATCATTACTAAGGAGGATTTATACCATAATTTGAGAAAAACTTTCATAATAATTTTCATGCAACTAAATTAATTTGAAACTAATACAATCAATTATATCAAATGAGTTGAGAGTAAAGCCACCTACCTTGAGAATTTTGGTTAAAACAATAAAAGAAACGAAGAACGCCAACAAAATTGGGATAAAGTTCCACGAACCTACTTTAGATATCTTCCCCTAACACAAAACAAGGGCAAACGTAAACTTATTCGACATACACAACCTTATATCTACACATAGTGGGAGTATATCTAAGAAACCGAGAGAAGAGGAGAAGTAGATCTAAAAGACGCAACAAGAATGATGAACAACAAACACATAGTGTGAATAACCAACTTATAATCACCAAGTGAAACCTTCATATACCCTCCAGATCAATGGTAGAACCTTCCATGACCTTTAGGGAAGACAAATACTGAGTTAGGGCCACATTGGAGGAAAATGAATAGGTTAAAAGAAAAAATGTGTTAGATCCACTTTTTAAGTAGGTGGTTTTGAACCGTGCACGATTTAATCACATGATTAGAAAAACTGTGTGCTAAATATGTGTTATCCACTTCTTTAAGGATGAAGCATCACACAGTCTCCTCGCACGGTCGCTATAACCATGCACCAACTATGATGAAGCCACTACCTCAAAAGACCCAAGCCACACGGTTTTTTCCATGTTGTTGCACGGTTTGGAAAAACTGTGCGCTAGCTGTGCACATTACCTTTATCCCCAAAATCAAAAATAAAGATCTCCAAACACTCAAAACTTTCACCATTATACATTATACACATAAAAATCATAATGAAAAAGATTACATACCAGAAACCAGGGGTGCTACTCTCATGAGTAAATAAAATTAATTTAATTATAAAATTAAATATATTAAGCATGAATGACAAATCCATGACACTTGAACCATTTTAAAATTGTAAATTACACCCTTGAATAAATGGGATTAAATGAAAGGTGAAATGGTTTATACTTCACATGATTATTATTTATAACCATTATATAATGTTATAGGATAGACTACCTTAAGTAAGCCTTGGATTCCCTCACCCTGGTCTTCCTTGACTACCTAGATTATACAACCTAATTCATGGATATTTTTTCTAAGATTTGACACCCCTCTTGGATTAGGTCCTTATCTTATATTGATGACTGATCATAAATGGTTTCGTAGACTCATCTATTTCTTTTATATTAATATTATAATTCCTTATATTGTCTTATTGGATTTCAATTTGTTGGGTCGGAGAGTGATGGCAAGAGGGGGGGGGGGGTGAATTGCCTTTGTAAAATAATTAACAACTTAAAAACAATTTATAAATGCAGCAGAAATAAAAAGGGGCAAGACACAATTTGATAACGGAGTTCGGCTTAAACCAAAGCCGACGTCTCCGCTCCCAACTCAACCGTTGAGAGATTTATACTTCAGCTTGCTTTTTAATGGTTGTAGCAAGAAACCCACTAGCCGTTTTTAAGGTAGGCTAGATCACCTTCGTACAGCTTGATTTTTTATTATGGTTGTAGCAAGAAACCCAAAATGAAAGTGAGGAAGAAAAGGATGGTTTGTTTTAATACAAACCCAATGAAGAACTAAACAATTGAAATAAATAAATTATAAAAAACTTAAAGGAAGCCTTGAGCGCCAAGAGTGTGAGAGTAGTTGATGTAGAGGCAGCCCAAGCTTCAAGGATGGAAATGGATCACAAGTAGCCTTGGAGATTTGTCGTTAGAGCATCAAGACATCAAAATATGATTCGATAGTGTTCCCAGCATCCATCCTCGTCTATTTATAGGAGAAATATACCCAAATACTTCAATATGGCCGTTGGAGGGCTTCCGGAGCCGTTGGGGGTCAAAAGTACAAATCTAGTCAAAGCCAAACGGCTAGTTTGACTGGGCTTACCGGCTGACCGGTGCTTGGCCACCGGCTGGACGGTGCTCGAGACAGAAGGCAGAGCTTTCTGTCTGGGTTCCACCGGCTGGCCGGTGATTCAGACACCGGGGGGCCGATGGCACCTGGCAGTGGGCAAGGCCTACTGTCTGGTTCCACCGGTTGGCCGGTGGTCAGGAACCGGCTGACTGGTGGAACCTGGCAGAGAGCATTTCTTCTGCCAGAGGCCACCGGCTGGCCGGTGGTAATCCACCGGTTGGCCGGTGGACTCAGAGAGTCCTTTTACAGTCTTCTTGGGCCAACTCTTTGGCAACCTTTTTCCTATCATCAAAAAGACTTGAAAAAAAGTTAGAACACGATGAGAGTGATTGTGATCATTAAAATCTAAGAGAGATGGGTACAACAATCTCCCCCTATTTTGATGATCACAATCGAAAATGAGAAAGCTTTTAAAAAGGATATGCCAAGTAAAAAGGAATAAGAAACTTGGACATGGAAAATTTTAGAGATCATTTTAATACAAGAATTTCATAGATGTATCATGTATTGAAAATGATATTAATCTTGAAAGGATTGAAATAAAGAGAATGGTTCATTTTGAAATTGTAACCATAGGTCATTTAAAAGAAACAACTGAAATCAATAACTTAACCATTTAAAAACAGATTTTGATGAAAGTAATAACTTAAAATTGAACTTTTAAAAAGAGCACTTAATTAAATGAAATAAGTAACTATGTAATAGAGAGTTTTTCTCCCCCTTTGGGATTATCAAAATAGGAGGAAAAGTATGAAAGAGAATTAGAAAAACAATAATAAGGAAGTAAGCAATGACAAAAAGGATTGATAGATAAGAGAACTTGAATTTTATAAAAGATGAAACGTTACATAGAAGGTTCAAAATACAAATACAAAGACAAGTCAAAAAACAGGAAAGGCTCTAGTCACTCCTAGAGGGCCGAGAGTGACGACGACGCCTGAAGGTCGGAGGAGCTGGAGGAGCCTGGACCGCCTCAAAGCGACGATCAAGAGAATCGATCCGAGAGTGGAGCTAATCAAACTGAGAGCTGAAGTAAGAAAACTGCAAGTCGAGCCGGGTCTCAATTTGATCCTGGAAGCGAAGGAATTGATCAGCCGTCACCGACAAGCCACCAGTATCAGCGGGAGGGGGCACAGCCTCAGCAGGCTCCGGTGCATCATCACCCGCTCCATCTTCCTCATCACCAGTAGCAGCAGCCTCACCTTCGCTGTCACCACTCCCTTCCTCTTCATCAGCACCACTGTCCTCACTATCTGAAATAGGATAGGCAACGGCAATAGTAGGAGGCATGGGATGGTTAGGAGGGTGTGAATGTGTCTGAGGGGATTAAGCCTTGAGAAGGCCATCCTTTTCAGTAATCCACTCCTGACGCCAAGGATGCCAACGAATGTTCATCCGTTGCACCATCATAAAATTGATGATGCTATCCTTCTTTGGCTGCTCGAAGGAGGTAGCACAGAGAGGGACATCAAGAAAGGTAAGGATTTTGGTCAACAAGCGCCCGTGAGGTAGAGTTTTGGACCGGCGCGGGTGCTCAGCCACATAAGACATGGCCCGGAACAGGAACCAGACCAAATTGAAATGAATGCCTCTGGTGATATAAGAGAGAAGATAAATATCAATAAATTTCACCGTATCGTGATCACCGATACGGGGTGCAAGGGTGGTATGAATGAGGCACTCAATGATGTGATGGTTAGGGGTGAGCTGGGAGAGCTTGACAATTGGATCGTTGGGCTGCCCTATGAGATGCTCAAGAGCGACAGCAAGATCAAAATCAGGGTCCCGAGAAAACTCCCCCTGAGAAAATGCATGAGGTCCAACATGAGGAACTCCTAGCATCCTGGCAATCTCCAAAGAAGTGAAAGTGATGGGTTGCCCAAGAGCGGTGGTGGAAATGGTATCGACGTCGTCAAAAACCGACCACGTCAGGTGAGCATAAAATTCTTTGACAAGAAGGGGATAAATAACATCCTTCTTAGGAGGTTCAAAAAAAGAATGCCAGTATTGATATTCAATTATGGAGAAAAGCTAGAGACGAGCAGAAGAAAGCCAAGAATAGTCAATCACTCTACCAGGCAGAATGACTTTGTCATGCCAAATGTCCGGAAGTTGAGGGATTGAAGGAGGAGGAGGTGCTTCTTGAGCGATACCCTTTCCTTTGCGAGAAGAGCGAGGACCCATGATGGCAAAAGGAAAAAAAATTGAGAGAGATTGAGAGAAGAATGGAGTTTGAGAGGGCAAGGAGGAAGAAGGGAGGATAGGGCAAGGAGGAGCCGTGGGTTAGGAGGGGGCACATGAGAGAGAGAGAGTGGAATGGGAGGGGAAGGGTTTTAATTTTAATTTTAACCCTTCCTCAAGCCGGCCCAAAAAAGAAAAACCCGACACCACCAGCTAACCGGTGATGTACCACCGGTTGACTGGTGGTATTATAATTCATAAAAAATTAAAATAATAAAAAAGAGTTAAAAAAAACTTAAAAAGAAATATAAGCAAGCCAAAAAGAGTCAAATATTTAATAGTGCTCATTGACGAATCATTCCTAACTCCCCCTTAATAAAATCAAAACGTTCAACCGGGAGCGGTTTGGTAAAAATATCAGCTAATTGGAAATCAGTAGAAATGAAGTCCAAAGTGATATCCCCTTTTTGAAAATGGTCACGAAGGAAATGATGCCTTAAATCTATATGCTTTGTCCTAGAATGTTGTATTGGATTCTTAGAAATACTAATGTCACTAGTGTTGTCACACCGTATAGAGACATGATCGTAGGAAAGGCCATAATCCAAGAGAGTGTGTTGCATCCAAATAATTTGGGCACAACAATTACCAGCTGCTATGTACTCGGCCTCGACAGTAGAAAGAGCAACACAGTTTTGCTTTTTGCTACTCCATGAAACAAGGGACTTGCCTAGCAGATGACAGGTTCCACTAGTACTCTTACGATCTAATTGACATCCGCCAAAATCAGCATCCGAATATGAAGAAAGTTTGAAATAAGTATTAGAGGGATAAAACAAACCAATGTTTTTGGATCCTTTTAAATACTTGAAAATTCTTTTGACAGATTTAAAATGAGATTCTTTGGGATTGGCTTGAAAACGAGCACAAAGGCAAACACTGAACATGATGTCAGGACGGGTCGCAGTTAGGTAAAGTAGACTCCCGATCATACTCCTATAAATCTTGTTATCCACCGGTTTCCCAGCTTCATCTAACATAAGTTTACAAGAAGTACTCATGGGGGTACTAATTTCCTTTACTTGATCCATACCAAAACGACTTAAAAGTTCGTTTGTGTATTTGCCTTGGCTTAGAAAAATACCATTTGAATTTTGAAAGATTTGAAAACCAAGAAAAAATTTTAATTCCCCCATAAAGCTCATTTCAAATTCTTTTCTCATTAAATCTGAAAAATCAGTAAAAAGGGATTCTTTGGTTGAACCAAAGATAACGTCATCAATGTAAATTTGGACAATTAAAAGATCTTTGGAAGTGTGTTTTAAAAATAGGGTACAATCAGCTTGACCCATTTTAAAATCATTTTCTAAAAGGAATTTTGTTAACCGCTCATACCAAGCCCGAGGGGCTTGTTTTAAGCCATATAGAGCATTGGTTAACTTAAAAACATGATTTGGAAATTTTGGATCTTCAAAACCGGGGGGTTGTTCAACAAAGATTTTTTCTGAAATAAAACCATTTAAAAAATCACTTTTAACATCCATTTGAAAAAGTTTGAAATTTAAGTGAGCGGCGAATGCCAACAAGATCCTAATAGATTCCAATCTAGCAACGGGCGCAAAGGTTTCACCATAGTCAATTCCTTCTTCTTGATTATATCCCTTAGCTACAAGGCGAGCCTTGTTCCGGGTTATATTCCCTTGATCATCAAGTTTGTTCCTAAAAACCCATTTAGTGCCAATAATTGGATGATCATTGGGTCTTTCAACAAGAGTCTAAACATCATTTCTAGAGAATTGATTTAGTTCCTCTTGTATTGCAAGAACCCAATTCTAATCATTAATGGCATCATTAATGGTTTGAGGCTCTAGTTGAGAAAGAAAGGCTTGATGTTCAACCTCGTTGAGGATTGATCTTCTAGTTTTAGTACCGGCTTGAAGATCACCTATAACATTTTCTAAAGGATGGTCTCTAGAAGGTTTCCAAACCTTAGGCAAGGTGGAAGATGAAGAAGGTGAAGAGGGTTCTTGATGGTCATCCTCCTTGGGAGGAGAAGAGGAATCATTCAAATGAAGCTTATCAAGCTTATCTTCAACATCTTCAATGACCGGGTGAGGTTTTGGAAGAGTTTCATCAAATTTGACATGAGATGATTCTTCGATGGTTTTTGAACGTTTATTGAAGACACGATAGGCTTTTCTTGAGTTGGAGTACCCAAGAAAAATACCTTCATCGGATTTAGCATCAAATTTCCCTAGGTTATCTTTTGTATTAAGGATAAAGCATTTACAACCAAACACTTTAAAATAACCAACTTTGGGCAATTTGCCTTTCCAAAGTTCATAGGGGGTTTTCTTAAGAAGGGGTCTTACAAGGACTCTATTGATAGTATAACAAGCAGTGTTAACTGCCTCGGCCCAAAAATATTGAGGAAGGTTGAATTCACTAAGGAGGGTTCGAGCAATTTCTTGGAGAGTTCGGTTTCTCCTTTCAACCACTCCATTTTGTTGTGGAGTTCTAGGGGCAGAGAAGGTGTGATTGTATCCTTGAGAGGAACACAATTCATCGAATTCTTTGTTCTCAAATTCACCTCCATGGTCACTACAGAGCGATATAATTTTATATCCTTTTTCATTTTCTACTTTCCTAGAGAATTTCAAAAAGGTTCTACAAGCATCATTCTTATGAGCTAAAAAGAAAACCCAGGTGAAACGAGAAAAGTCATCTACTAGGACAAAGGTATAGGATTTTCCACCTAGACTTGCTACAGGGGTAGGACCAAAAAGATCAAGATGTAGGAGCTCAAGAGATTTTTAAGTGGACACTTCCTTCTTAGATTTGAAAGAAGATTTGTGTTGCTTGCCAAGTTGGCATGGCTCACAAATCAAATCTTTCTTAAACTTAAGTTTAGGAAGGTCACGGATGAGCTTGTTCTCATTAAGCTTTAGAAGTGAATGAGAGCTACAATGCCCCAACCTTCTATGCCAAAGCCAAGGCTCATTGTCAAGAGCACTTAAACATTTAACATTTTGGCTAGCTAAAGACTTTAAATCAATAATGTAAACCTTTTGAAAACGGGAAGCAGAAAATATCAATTTGTTTTGAAAATCAAACACATTGCATAAATCATTTTGAAAATTCACCAAAAAACCACTATCACAAAGTTGACTAATGCTAATTAAATTATGTTTTAAACCTTTAACAGATAAAACATCTTTAATTTAAGAGGTTCTACCAAATCCAATGGTACCTATTCCGACGATCTTGCTTTTTGAGTTGTCACCGAAGGTGACGTATCCTCCATCGAATTCTTCAAGGGAGTTGAACTCGGAGGGATCGCCACACATGTGCCTCGAGCATCCGCTGTCGTGATACCATGAGCCTTTCGAAGTATTACTTCTTTGGCGTTTATCCTACAAAATCAAGAGAGAATAGATTTTGGTATCCATATAAGTTTGGGTCCGGAAAGATTAGCTAAAAGAGACTTTTGAACCCATACTTGTCTAGAGGGATACATCCTAAGATATTCATCCAAGTAGGTAATGATTTTGGGGCGGCCATATCTAGCATTTTTACAATTGCATTCATAAATCATATGTCCGGTTTTTCTACAATAATTACAAAATTTATTTTGAGAGCTCCCCCTTACAAAAGTAGTGGGTGCTCTAGAAGAAGTGGCTTGTTTGTTAAAGCCAAGTCCATGTGTTGTTCTAGCCGAACGCTGAGAACCTAGTAATTTGGTCAGATTTTGTTCCCCTTGGGTGAACTTGGCAAGAGATTCCCTTAAATATTTAATAGTTGAATTCAAAGAATCAACATTTGTAATATCTTGGACCTTAAGGGCAAGTTCCTCATTCTTTTTGATAAGTTGATATTTTTCAGAAATTAGAATTTTGTGTTTCTTTTTTAAGGCGAAAAATTTAGAGGTAAGTTCGTGAAAACCTTCCTCTAATTGATCTCTCGCATTTTGGAGATCTTCATAAGACATGTCATTATTAGAAGAAGAAGATGAGGAAGAGGAGTCGGAAGAAGATACCTCATCAAATTCCATTAGGCATTTTCCACCTTCATCGCTTGAGTCGCTTGAAGACATGGAGTCATCGCTTGCACTCCATGTTGACGCTTTGAAAGCCTTCTTGTTTTTCTTTTCCTTTAACCTTTTCTTGAAAAGAGAGCACTCCGGTTTGATGTGGCCTTTCTTTCCACATTCAAAGCATGTAACTTCTTTTTCTGCTTTTGCCTCTTCCTTTCATGCCCTTTGAAAATTCTTCTTTTTCTTCATGAACTTGCTCATTTTTCTTGCAAGTTGAGCAATCTCGGATTCGCTATCATCGGAGGAGCTTTCTTGCTTTGCTTTGAATGCTATGTTCTTTTTCTCCTTGAATATTTTACCTTCTTTATCGGCTTGCCTCTTCATGGTAATCTCATAGGTCATAAGTGATCCAATGAGTTCTTCAACCGGAATTTTCTTGACATCTTTCGCTTCTTGGATTGCCGTCACCTTTGGAGCCCATGAGCTTGGTAGGACACAAAGAATCTTCTTGACCATCGTCTCTGGAGAAACATCATCTCCAAGAGACTTTCTCCCATTACACACATCAGTAAAGCGAGTAAACATTTCCGTAATAGATTCGTGTGGGTGCATGGTGAAACCTTCAAAGTCTTGATGACACATATCTAATCTAGTGTCTTTGACTTTGTTAGTTCCCTCATGGGTCACTTCCAAAAGCTTCCAAATTTCATGAGAAGTGGTGCAAGTAGAAATACGATTAAATTCATTACGGTCTAACCCACAATGAAGAGCATTCATGGCTTTGCCATCAAGCTCAAAATTAGCAATGTCTTCGGGGGTCCATTTAGACTCATCTTTGATAGAGAGAGTGTAGCCTTGCATAACAATTCTATATATAGGATAGCCAATACTTCTATGAAATGTAATCATGCGAGTTTTCCAATAAGTGTAGTCGGTTCCATCAAAGAATGGAGCCCGAGTCATGGAATACCCTTCGGGTGCTTGTGAGGAATTAGCCATCACTAAGGATCTTAAGTTTGTAACCGGTTAAGGTATTACACAAACTTCCCTCTGATACCAAATGTTGGGTCGGAGAGTGATGGCAAGAGGGGGGGGGGGGGGGTGAATTGCCTTTGTAAAATAATTAACAACTTAAAAACAATTTATAAATGCAGCGGAAATAAAAAGGGGCAAGACACAATTTGATAACGGAGTTCGGCTTAAACCAAAGCCTACATCTCCGCTCCCAACTCAACCATTGAGAGATTTATACTTCAGCTTGCTTTTTAATGGTTGTTGCAAGAAACCCTCTAGCCGTTTTTAAGGTAGGCTAGATCACCTTCGTACAGCTTGCTTTTTTATTATGGTTGTAGCAAGAAACCCAAAATGAAAGTGAGGAAGAAAATGATGGTTTGTTTTAAGACAAACCCAATAAAGAACTAAACAATTGAAATAAATAAATTATAACAAACTTAGAGGAATCCTTGAGCGCCAAGAGTGTGAGAGTAGTTGATGTAGAGGCAGCCCAAGCTTCAAGGATGGAAATGGATCACAAGTAGCCTTGGAGATTTGTCGTTAGAGAATCAAGACATCAAAATATGATTCGGTAGTGTTCCCGGCATCCATCCTCGTCTATTTGTAGGAGAAATATACCCAAATACTTCAATATGGCCGTTGGAGGGCTTCCGGAGCCGTTGGGGGTCAAAAGTACAAGTCTGGTCAAACCCCAACGACTAGTTTGACTGGGCTTACTGGCTGACTGGTGCTTGGCCACCGGCAGGCCGGTGCTCCAGACAGAAGGCAGAGCTTTCTGTCTGGGTTCCACCGGCTGGCCGGTGATTCAGACACCGGTTGGCCGGTGGCACCTGGCAGTGGGCAAGGCCTACTGTCTGGTTCCACCGGCTGGCCGGTGGTCAGGCACCGGCTGACTGGTGGAACCTGGCAGAGAGCATTACTTCTGCCAGAGGCCACCGGCTGGCCGGTGGTAATCCACCGGTTGGCCGGTGGACTCAGAGAGTCCTTTTCCAGTATTCTTGGGCCAACTCTTTGGCAACCTTTTTCCTATCATCAAAAAGACTTGAAAACAAGTTAGAACACGATGAGAGTGATTGTGATCATTAAAATCCAAGAGAGAGGGGTACAACACAATTTATGTCTTAAAGACATGAACCAACTTGGATTATCACCTTGGTCTCTAATAAGGTCTAGCCCTAGGCTATTTGGGACTTTTTACTAGGTCTCGTAACAATTTCTTTATAGGAGTGAAATACCAAGGGTTCACCCCTAGATTACACAGAGACCCCTATAGTCAAATAGTATGAGTTACTACTATGAGTTGTCTTGAACTTATAAGGTCAAGGAGGCCTTAGTTACACTTTGGGTCCTACATTATTATTATTATTATTATTATTATTATTATCACATGGCTATATACTTAGAGATATTCAGGCTTAGGCCAAAGCAGGTAGGGTCAGACGAGTATCCTCCAGAAACCTAAGATGACATGGGTTACTTTTTTTACTTATTTCATTTATTATATTACCTACATACTAATAATTTTATTTCCACTAACTTGATAGTAATAGATTTATTTGGTGGATCCCTTCTGAGTTTTAATCACACCCTATTAGGGCCATTGAATGTTATCTGAATAGTCTTTATGGGTGCATGTAGGGATAAATGGAAGCTCCTAGATACAAATGTTTGATTTTTTGTACTATGATGGATTACAGGAGAAGACTTATAAACTAGATTTCACGATACTATTAGAGATTTAATTTTGGTATTTTTATTCTTCTGATGTACATGTATTGTATTGTACACCTACTTCCATGTATGATTGATTCCCTTTTTGTATAACATCATGAAATCATCATTTTGTATACCAATACTAGATATTTTTATGTTAATTATTATTTTTTATGGATGTTTATTTCTTCTTTTTTCACATTTATTATATTGTTTATACTTATTGTCATTCAAATATTTCACTATTATGATTTACTCTAATCACGAGGGTATAGTCTCTCCACCGTACCATCACCGACTCTCACTATTAGTTGGAAACCTCTAAAATAATGGGTGGGTAACTTAAGGCCATGTAGCCCGTAGTTCAGGTCACTGATCAATAGATCAGGCCCAATATGTCACAACAACTGTAATAACCTGATATTTTATGATTTGTTTTTCATATAAATTTAATTCCTTCGATATCTAGCATTACACACGTCATTGGGTTTTAATAAACCATGATAAAATAGTAATAATATTATTTAAAAATGATTATTTTAACCTAGATATTAAACTCAAAGGTATGGATAGGAATAAGAAACTTTTAATTATTAAGTATAATGGTTTTATATAAATAAATCATATTGAAGAAAAGGTAATGAATTTTTTAGTAAATACTGTATATGTTTCAATAATACTATTATCTCAAAAAAATGTTTTTTTGAATAAATAATAAAAGTAATTTTTAAAAATTCTAGAAAATTTATTTGAAAAAAAATCATTTTTTAAATCTACATATAAAAATTATATTTTAGTGAATTTTACATAAATTTATAAAAAAATTATTTTTTGATGAATAGTAAAAAATACTAATTTTAATTTAAAACTATATTTTATTTTAAAAAATTTACAAGATCAATTTAATTTTAATATGGTTTTAAAATTAAAATTTGTTCAATTATATATTTATTAATCCAATATAGGTCATTATAATCACTTTCATATTGAATTTTGATATTAAAACCTTCTATACTTACGAAGATATTTTCTTTGGAAAACCGTTTTTTTATCACATCTATGGTTTTAATTTTAAATTAAATCTGAAAACTTATATGAATGAAATATAAAAAAATATATTCAATTTCTTTAATAATAATAATTAAGATTTTATAATAATTTCAACTTAATTTTTGGTCAAAATTAATAGTAAAAGCAGTAGAAATTAATTATTGTGGTTACGGTCAAAATAGGGTCACTGGATCGTTAAACTAAAACTATAAGAGGTAAAATAACCTATAAACTATTTAAAATCCCATTTATGAATATATTTAGACCTTATATCATCTATGTTTCCATAATGATACATTTTGGATCCTTTTGTGAGGTGAAAAACTTGGGTACACTTTATTCATTTAAAAAATTCCATGTGTGTACTCTCCCCACCTTATAAAAGCCCACCCCATATCCTCTACTATTCATAATTCCAAAACCCTTTTTTACCAATATATAAAAAAATATATTCCTTATATACCTACAAAATCCTATTGGAATTATTTTAATTTTAAAACCCTCTTAGTATGGCTTTTGGTATAAAGCTAAATAGGTTCTCCGAAGTTGAGTTAAAATTCTTAAACTTGTGTTTTAGATTTATTTATTCCTCAAACTCCTTATAATATTATCAAAAAAATGATAATATAATAAAATAATTATCTAAAATGAGATTTTATTATGTTAATACAAGAACTATATATATATATATAATCTTTCATCAAGTGGGAAATGAAACTATTGATCGTGTGTACGGCAGACTACCCCTCACGAACCGATGTAGTAAGTTTTCCATCACCACCTCCCAAGTATCGATATAATGTTGGATTTAACACACACACCTATATGATATTTATGAAATAATTCTAATTATATAATTATAATATCACATATACCTTTTTAATTTCTATTCTATGGGAATACGATAATGTCGACCGTGTGTACGACGAACTACAGCCTCACGAAGCAATGTGATTAGTTCTTCACATATTCTTTGTATATAAGGTAATAAGGATATGTTTAGTTATAATATTTTATATATATGACATATAAATGATTCTATAATGTTTATATATATTTTAACTTTATTTTGTTTCATCCATCAAGAAAATGGAAACAACAGTCATGCGTACGTATGACCAACCATCTCCCTGAATAATGTAATTCATTTTCAATATCCAAATTTATTGGATTACTATAAATAAATATATAATGAATATATATTATATTTATTTAATGGTTAAAATTCTATATATTATGGAACCATGGTCAAATTAAAAGGAACAAAAATATCAAACCAAAATATACATAAAAAAGAAAGCATTTATTACTCGAAACTTGATTTTAATGAGGAATTTTTAATAAATGGGTAATAAAAGGTCATAAGTAAATAATAAATGGCATAATAAATATTATTATTTTTATGTAATATATTTATAATAAACTTATATTTATTATATAAGATATTTTTACATGTATTAAGGAAGTCAAGATTTAAGGTAATGGATTTTCGTCTCACTTTTATTTATGTGGGACACATACCTTATACACCACTTATTTAGTTTGTGTAGTGTACATACTCACCATGAATTTATTTTATTATCCTTAACATGATAATTATGTGATATACAAATCCATATTATGTGCTTTCTTTTATAAGTATTATGATTCAAAAGATACCAAAGTGTTAAAGGTTTAATGTTACAATCTTATTGTTTAAAAAGATTTTTTATAATATGCTTACAATGATAAGATATTGTGATCTACCTCTTAATAAACTCATGTATTTTATTATACTCTGGTTATTTCTTTAAAATACATGTTTTACTTTCATTTTACTCTCTTAAATGATTAAAGAGACTAAATGATTGTTTTTTTATAAAAATCATATTTATTTGTCTCTTCAATCAAAAGCTCATTTTCTTCCATATCCATATTTTCTAAAAATGTTTTAAAGAAAGCTGGAACTATTCCCCATTATTGTTTAAATCAATTTTTACAATAAAATATACTTATAAGTTTTTTTAAATTTAATCTTCTTGTCATTTTCCAAATGAGTACCTTTGAGATTTAATGAAATATGAATGAAATAATTTTTTAATGTGTATTTCATGAACGAAATTTCCCTCCACCGTGGACAATAAGTTATTTTAAAAAATACTTTATATGTTTCCAAGTTTATTCTCAAAGAAATAGATTTGGGTTTTTTGAAATTTTAGTTTTAAAAAGTGGATTTCAAATTGGAAATGCTATTTTCCTCAAGAAATGTTCCAAGTGATATTTCAAAATCATTTTCGATATAAAATGAAATAATTTGATGTTACATATAAATTTTTAAGGAAATGATGAAATTGTACAATAATTTTTATTTATTTGAATGGTTAATGATTATGATAAAGATATTTTTATGAAACACATTCCTTTTCTATATTTTATTATATTATGAATTGATGAGATGATTTTGAGACCCATTTCCTTTCTATAGGTAATGTTATAATGAAATGGTTATGGGACACTTTTATTTTCATGGGTTATGATATAATTAATGTTTTATGATCTTGTGGGACACTTAATGTATATTTTTAATTATATGAGGGTGGTCATGTTATAACCAGGGGTGGTGGTGACATTATAACCAAGGATTGTGGATTTTTATAACTAAGGATGGCAGTCATGTTATAACTAAGGATGGTTGGGACCAATATATCCCTATAATGCATTGGGTAAAGATTTATATATCATGAGATAATAATGGGAAACAATTCTAAGATATTAATCTAGAATAGGAAATAGACCAATGGGCTTGAAACACAAATAAAAATAGGCCTATGTGATTTATCCATAATGGGAAATTGGTGATGAGGCATAAACCACTATGTTTTATGGTCTTGGTAGTTAACCATGAAAAATAAATTGGTTTCTTTGCCCATATTGTTGACACACTTTTATGAAATGAGATTATGGTTCAAGAATTCTGATGATTTCACACTCTTATGAATCATATATTTTGGAATGATAATTCTTTATGTCATGACTCATATTTTTGATATTTGATAATTTGGGAATATACTTTGTAAGTTATGTTCATGATATCATGCCTTTATTCATATATTATGCTTTCATATAATCATAGAATGATATCTGCCATGTTCACCCATACTAATCATCTTACGTCAAACTTTATTATGTTTTTTGTTCCCCAAGTTATTAAGAAAGGTTTCAAGTAGGGTTTTTTATGAAGAGTAAAAAGGGGAAGATCCTTATGATAGATGTTGAAGATATTTCATTAAATAAGAAGATTGTGTGCCTAGTCTCCATAGACACTAAACCTTTATGGTACTCGAGCATGTATTTTATAAATGTATTGAATGTTAATTTAAATGATGTGATATTTATATATGAAAATATTGGGTCATTATAGTTGGTATTAGAAAAAGGTTTAGTTAACCATTGGAAAATAGGATGAAAAAACCTTAGTGATAACTCTTAAGATAAGCCTAAGTGTAGGATAACATTCTAATGTTTTGGAAAGGAAGAGATTTTTTGGTTTACCTGGAAATACATCTTTGTCTAGATACTACAATTGTATAAGGTTATGGAACATATGTACCTAGGGGTAATAACTCCAAAAAGGGTACGCCAGGATTGACTCAAGCATTACTCAATATATGATAATGGGATGCATTTGCGCACATAGTTGGACACTCCCATGGGAGATTCTTTGGTTAATTCAAATTTTCTTTATAAACCATCATAAAATATTTGAATAGATGATTATTAGGGATGAACTAAGTTAAACTTAAGGTGTCATAAATTTAAAATAAGGTGTCTTAATTTAGAAAACCAATAAATTATTCTTAATGATAATATGTTTTTTCACTATGATTAGTGTTTCTCATACTATTATTTTAGTTTCAATAAATGGGTAAAACTTGAAGGAACCATGATAATGCTGAATGTGGTGAGAAGTGCAATGATTTTATAACTAAGTAGCAAAATGATATTTGGGATAGGATATAAAACTTTAATTATATGATCAAATAACCTTCTCAAGTGATTAATCATATTGAGATTATAAGTAATCAAATTATGGAACAAAATTCCATTGAATCCTAATGAGATAACATTCAAATTAATTTGGTGGGTCTTCCAATCCACTAGTTGTTGAGTGATGTATTAGCACCATTGAGAAGATATTTTTTTCTCTCTAGTTCTTTGAACATGAAAAGGTTTTCCTAAATGTTTATCATTTGGAAGGTGAAGTTGATTAATGATGGAAACATATTAAGAAAACATTGAAAGAAGAAAAAATTAAAACTATGGAATGGTATGATTTTAATAGGGTATTTATCAGAAAGTACTTCCCTCATATTCTACATATATATATGGATAAGTAATTCCTTGAAAATAAGAAAATGGTTAATGAATCTATTGGTTCCTATGAGGCTAATTTTACAAGGTTTTAAAGGTATGCCTCTGGTTTAATCATTATCCCTGAAAGAAAAACTAATTGCTACTTTAGTGGATTAAAAACAAGCCTCCAAATTGAATTATCCATTATATAATTTATTAGTTATGAACAAATTTTATTATGTGCACTCGAGGTAGAAAATGGATATTTGAGATTCCAACCATTCCCATGGTTTTGATAAGAAAATAAATATCCAGTCTCATGAAAACTCAAATAAATAACATAGTGGAAAAAAATTCTAGCCATATACATGCTCTGAATGTGGTAAGAAACATCAAGGTAATTTTTTTAATGGAACTAGGAGGTTATTTAAATGTTCAAGGGAAATTCATAAATCCCACGAATGTAAATTTTTTATGAATGGTCTGATTAATGCAATGGTGGAGAATAGGGTGTCAATTAATTCACAACACAATCTATATTGCTTTAAATGAAATGAGTAAAATAATTATTCTAACCAGTTCATGAATCTAATTTTTTTTTTTATGATCAGTATCAATAGGCTCTTAAACCGAAATATAAATGGAAATATAATAAGATAACAACTGTCGAATTGGGTTAGGAGAATGACGTGGTAAAAGGTACACTTATCATTTAATATAGACTAGATAATGTATTATTTTATTATGAATCTAACCAATCATTTATACATAATTAATTTTAAAAGGGCATTGAATTACCACCGCACACTACCACAAAACTAGGAAATGTCAGTGCCACCCCTCTATCAGCGCTAATGAAAAAGTGCTGATAAAGGGGGGGGCTTTATCTGTTCTAAAAAAAGCACTGATAAATGGTGGCTTTATCAGTGCAAAAAAATGCACTGATAAAGGGGTACTTTTATCAGCGCTTTTTTTAGCACTGATAAAGGCTCCCCCTTTATCACCGCTTGTTTAGTAGCACTTATAAATGGAGGGCCTTTATCAGTGCTTTTTTTAAAAGCGCTGATAAAGGGTCAACTTCAAAAAAAAATTAAAAAAAATTAATATATAAATATAATTATATAGTTATATTGATATAAATATAATATATAATTTTTCAATATATTTTAGATAAGTATAAATGTACATTTACACTTATTATAACTAATATATAAGATATTTAGTGAAAATGGATTCTTAAAAAATTTAAACAATATTTTTAATTAATAATTTTCTAATTATTATGGATTAATAGTTATTTAATAACAATTTCAAGACTAAAAAAATTAAAAAAAATTAAAAAAAGATACAAAATATGTTGAAAATGCAACTCGAACTTCAAACGACCATAACTTTTGACTCGGGTGTCCATTTGAGCTCTACCACATATCAAATCGAAGCCTGCGACGAGCTCTACGTCACTGTGACTAGGGGTACCCCGGTCAAGCGTTTTTAGAGGCCAAAAGAGGCCCAAAAGGCCTCCAAAACTGAGTTTCTAGTTGGGGTACCCAGATTTTTTAACATTTTGTGGATTTTCAGCCTCGTTTAAGGGGGTATTATTGGATTTTTTTTGTGGGGACTGAATTTATTTAAAGGTATTACATTCATATTGATATTATGTATTTGGGATTTCATCATTTTTTATAATGAACTTCTATTTATAATCAAATATATAACTATATGTACATATTCTTTTATATTCACACCTAAAAATTAATTTTTTTAAATAAATAATTAATCATATTTATATATAAAATATATTAGATTTATCTAAATAATAACTAATATCCATTTTATTTAAAATACCAATATATAAATATAAATATAACTACCATATATTAATATAACTATACATATATTAATATAACTATATATATATTAATATAACTATGTGTATATATTAATATAACTATATATATATATTAATATATCTATATATATATTAATATAACTATATATATTAATATAAATATAGATTACTATATGAATAAATATAACTAAATATATGTATACATAAATAGATATATCATGAATAAGAGAACAAATCAATATAGGGTAGTGGCAAAGGCTTTAGGTGTGCAAGGGGGAGGTCTCGAGATCAAATTCGGGTGGAGGCACGGGTGCGCGCGCAAGGTTGATTTAAAGGGATAGTGCTGATAAAGGGTGTAGGCAGTGCGGGCGGGTGCTGGAGGTGTGGGAAAGCGCTGATTAAGGGGGGATAAAGCACTGCAAAAATCCCCCCTAGATTGGCAGTATTTTTTTTTATTTTTTTTATTTTTATCAGTTCTTTTTGGAGTGCTGATAAAGGGGAACCCCCTTTATCTTCACTGGTATTAATAGAGCTTTTTCTAGCACTCTTAATGGAAATTTTTAGCGTCTATAGAAGCCATATTTGTAGGAGTGCTCATTGATTAGATGATGGGTTGGTGGAAAGAACTCCAAATGGTATGATGGTAGCATCACAAGTTTATAGTTTCTCTTTGATTAAAGTTTGTGGGAATGTGATTCCTGAAAATATGTTGACTCTTATTTTAATTAAATTAGATGATATTTTTGGAATGGATTGGATTTATTTATATGGATCCCATATCAATTTTTGAGGAAGGGAAGTCACATTTATTATTCTAAATGATTTCATGTTCATTTATCGGTATGAGAATGGATACAAACTTCCAATTGGAATTAATTCAACCTTGTGGGTCTTAATTACTATCCATGAGATATATTTGTATCATATGGTTGTGGATAAACTCAACATTGATAAATGCCTATTATTTAGGAGTTTTTTTATGTCTTTCTAGAAGAGTTTCCAAATCTTACACCAAATCATAAATTTGAGTTCTCAATTGGAATCATACCTAGAGTTTCACCCATTTAAAAGAATACATATAGAATGTATCTAATTGAGTTACAAGAATATATGAATAAAACCCAAGAGAATCTTGATAAAGTATTTATAAACCCTAGTTCATCACCATGGGGTGAAAATTTTCTATTTTTTTAAGAAGAAAGATAGATCAATGCAACTCAACATTGATTATTAGGAGCTGAACAAGATCATGATCAAGAAGAAGTATCCTCTACCCCATATTGATGATTTTTTTGATCAAATGAATATATATAAATACATTTTAAAGATTGAAATTTGATTTTTATATCATTAATTAATTGTAAAGAAGTATGATATACTGAAGAAAACATTCTGTACATGGTATGGACACTATAATAATATAGTGATGTCGTTAGATCTTACTAGTACCATCGATATCTTAATGGATTTAATGAATAGATTATTTATAGATTATTTATAGAATAATTTGATCAATTTTTGGCAGTATTTATAGATTATATTCGTATATATTCAAATATAAAGGAATACCATGAATGTCACTTGACAATTATACTAAAGATCCTAAGTAAGGAGAAATAGTATGAAAAATTTACCAAGTGTGAATTTTGGCTACAAAAGGTTTCATTTTTAAGTCATAAAATCTCAATAAAGAGTATATCGGTGGATCCATTAAAGATGAAGGTTATTGAATGTTGGCCTACACCAATCATAGTAACTGAGATCTAACTATTTCTGTATTTTGATAGATATTATCAGTGGTTTGTGGATAATTTCTCATGGATATCTAATCCACACACCATGTTACTCAAAAGGGATTCAAGTTCCTTTGGATGGATGAATATGAAGAAAATTTTAAGGAATTGAAGAGAATTAGGCCAGAGAACCTATTCTTACATTACCCTATAGTGAATAAGGGTTTTCAATCTTTATTAATGCATCCAAGAATAAATTGTTAGGTATTAGCATGTTAAATGACATGGTTATAGATTATTCCTCATTAAATTTAAGGTTAATGAGAAATTTTATCCAACTCATGATTTGGATTTAGTTATAGTACTTGTTACATTCAAGATATAGAGGAAATATATTTACGGAGAATGGTATGATATATATACTGATCCTAAAATTTTAAAGTATATATTCACATGGAAAGAGGTGAATGTGCACCATAGAAGATTTTTAGATTCAATTAAAGATTATTAATGATCAATACATTACCACCCTAGGAAAACGAACAAGGTTGAAAATGATTTGATTCAAAAGGATCATGCTATCTTATCCATGATGAGGATAAAAAAAGATCTAATATTTCTGGATTTTCAAAGGATGGATCTAGAAATCCTAATAGAATAGGATAAATTTTATCTTTCTCAAATTAGTGTTCAACCATCTATCAAATTGTAGATTACATAGGTGTATAAGGATGATGTTGTGTTGTTGAAGAAGGTCAGAAATTCTCATGAGTTCAACATTGATTATGATGAAATGATAAGGTTTATGAACCATGAAAGTGTTTTGTCCATACCTAATTTGAATAAGGATCTTTTAGAAGAGGCTTAGAGTTCATTATTCAATATTTATAATGGAAGTACAATGATGTATAGATATTTGAAAGAATATTTCTAGTGGGCTGACATAAAGAGAGATATAGTAAAGTTTAAATCTCTGTAATTGGTATATTAAAAAGTTAAAGTTGAGAGAGAAATTTCTAAGGGTATGTTACAACCATTAACCATACCATATTGGAAATGGGAAAACATCACCATGAATTTTTTTCATTGGAAACCCCAAAACATCTAAAGGGAATAATACAATATGGGTTGTAGTCAATCACCTTACAAATTCAACACATTTAATATCTATCAGAGAAGGTTTATATCTAAATAATATTTATATAATATAAATTAAGTAATTTTTAATGTTCCATGGAGTACCACATTATATTTTATATGATTGGGATCCTAGGTTTACAACGATGTTTTGGAGAAATATTCAATAGGACCTGAATACAGAGCTAAGTTTCAATAATGAGAGTCATCCTTAGATATATGGTTATTATAGGACAACAATTCAAATCCTAGAGGATATGTTGAGATCTTATTAAATGGATTTAAAAGGTATTTGGGATCAACACATTCCTCTAGTTGGGTTTTTATACAACAAAAACATTCCCTCGAGCATTCAGATGACTCCTTATAAAGCCTTCAATGAAAAGAAGCATAGAAATACAACATCCTAGGATGAATTTTGATAAAGAAATAAGTTGGGATTTGATTAAATAAATAAATGATAAATAATGTTATATCCATTCATCAATACATAAGTCCAACACAAAGTAAATAAAAAATTTATATTGGCAATTGTCTGTGGGATCTGGAATTTGAAGTTGGTGATAAGGTGTTTCTAATAATTTATCTATGGAATAAGGTGATTATATTTGGAAATAAGGGAAAAATAAGGCCTAGTTATATCAACCCATTTTAAATTATTGATAATATCATGATAATATCTTATCACTTGAGGTTTCCACCAAACCTCTCTCAAGTTAATGTTGTGTTCCATGTAACTCTCTTGAAGAAGTATATACCTGATCCATCACATGTATTGAAATCAAAGGTTATACCAGTAGACCATGATCTTTGTTATGAGCAATAACCAATATATATATATTTTAATAATACAAATAAAATTATATAAAACAAGACCACTCACTTGGTCAAAGTTTTGTGGTGAAACCATGAGCTTGAGGAAGCTACGTAGAAACCTGAGGATGTAATGAGACAGAAGTATTCTCAGTTTTTTGTACCAAAGTGATTGAATTACAAGGGTAAAATTAATTTTAAGGTGGATACAATGTAACACACTAATATTTTAAGAAATTTTTATCAAATAAATTTAATTTCTTCGATATCTTGCACCACACGAAACACCGAGTTTTAACAAACCATGATATATTATTAATATTATTATTTTAACATGACCTTCATAACCTAGCTATTGAAATTGGTGGTATAAATAGAAATAAAAACGTTTTAAATATTATGTATAATGTTTTTATATAAATAAAACATATTGATTAAAAATTACTTAATGTTTTAGTAAATTCTTTATATGTTTTGAAAATACTATTTTCTCACAAAAACGTTTTTATTTATTTTTGTAAAAAAATAATAAAAGAAATTTTTTAAAATTTTTAAAAAAATTATTTGAAAAAATAAACTTAATTTTTTGAATCTACATATCAAAATTATATTTGAGTGGATTTTTTTAATTTTCTGAGAAGATTAATTTTTTCAATGGATAATAAGAAATAGTGATTTTTATTAAAAAATTTCGTTTCATTTAAATCATTTACACGATCCATTTTATTTTAATATGGTTTTAAAAGTAATAGTATATAAATTATATATTTAGTAATATATTATATTTCATTAGAATCAATTTAATTTTGAATTCTGATATTAAAACTTTTTATACCTATGGAAATCTTCTCTTTGGAAAACTTGTTTTTCATCACATATACGGGTTCAATTTTAAATAAATAATTTCCACTTATATTAATGGGATTTTGAAATAATATTTCCATATTTGGAATCATAATAACTAGTATTATTTAATAATTTAAAATTAATTGTTTTTTCAAAATTAATAGTAAAAACAATTAAAATTAATTGTCACATTTTAGAATAAAATGGGTTTAATGGGTGTTAATCTAAATAGATTGGGGGTTAATGACTATAAACATTTACAAATCCTATTTATGGAAATATTTAAACCTTATATTATCTAAATTTCAATAATGATCCATTTTGGAGCCTTTTTTCTAATAAAACAATGTGGGTACACATTGTTATTTATAAAACGTCCATGTGCGTCCTCTCCCCCACTTATAAAGGCCACCCCTCTCCTCTTCTTTTAACACTTCCAAAGTATTTTTTTCCCAATAATTGGTAAATTATATTACGTAATTTCCTAAAAATTTACTATATTTCTTATTTATTTTAGGAAACCCTCCTAATAAGGCATTAGCTATAAACCTAAAGAGGTTCTCTAAAGAAGAGTTAAAATTCTTAAACTTGTGTTTTTATTTTATTTCTTCCTCTGAATCCTTAAAATATTATTCAAAAATTATGATAAAATAATATAAGTATCTCACATATAATTATATGTTATTATGTTAATTTTATGACATAAATATTCCTCCACTTCTATCAACTGGGAAATGAAACCATCGATCGTGTGTTTAGAGAATTATCACATTATGAACTGATGTAATTTGTTTTCAACCACCTATCACGACTTGATATAATGTTGGATTTATAATATTTGTATGATATTTATGAAATAATTATAATTTTTAAATTATAATATCACATATAAATTCTTACATTCCATTTCATGGGAATAAGATGACTTTTCTCATGTGTGTAGCGGACTACCGCCTCACGAAGTGATGCGAGTCATTATTCACTTACACTTTACATGGAAGGTAATAAGTATAGGTTTAATGAAAATGTGTGATATATATGGAATAAAAATTATTATATAAATCTAATATAATGTTTAACTTTATTTCATTTTATCTTCCGAGAAAATGAAAACAACATTCATGCATATGTACGACCTACCATATTCATGAACGATACGATTTCTTTTATATATTTAACTTTATTGGATTACTATATATATATATATATTATGAATATATATTATATTTATATAATTTTTCATATTATATATATTATTTAACCATGATAAAATTAAAAGAACAAAAAATACAAACTAAAACATATATATGAACAACAAATCAGTTATTACCCGAAACATGTTTTTAACAAGGAATTGTTAATAACTATATAATAAAAGGTCATAAGTAAATCATATATGGAATGATAAATATTATTATTGTTATTTAATATATGCATAATTTAATTTTATTTATTTTTATAAGATATTTGAATGTGTTTAGTAAGTTGATACTTAAGGAAAGGGATTTTCAACTCACTTTTATTTCTGTGGGACACATGCCTTATACACCCCTTATTTCTTTTATAAGGAGTATATACTAAAAATTAATGTATTTTATGATCCTTATCATGATAATTATGGGATATAAAAACATATATAATGTTACTTATTTCATGGGTATTATTATTCAAAAGATATGTTTTAAAGGTTTAATGTTATAATCACATTGTTTAACTGGATTGTTTATGATATGATTACAATGATGAGATCTTATGTTCTACCTCTCAATAAACTCATGACTTTTATTATAATATGGTTATTTATATATAATAAAAGTTTTAATTTCATTTTCATCTCTTAAAAGATTGAATAGACTAAAATAATGTTTTTAATAAAAATCATCTATATTTCTCTCTTCGATTAAAAACCCATTTTCTTCTCTATCAACATTTTCTAAAAATGTGTTAAATAAAGTTTTTGAAATTATTCAATGATTGTTTACATTCTTTTTTATACATTTATTACATTTTATAAAATGGTATAAAATAAATATTCATATCTTTTCCAGAAATACACCTTTTGGATTTTACCAAAATGTGAAAGGGATATTTGTTTAAATGTGCACAGTATGAATGAAATTTTCTACCTTTATTACTGATAACTGATTTAAAGATTAATTTATAAGCTTACATGTTTATTTTCAAATTATTTTATTTTAAAAAAAATTTGGAATTTTATTTTTTAAAAAGTAATTTTTAACATGGGAAGACTATTTTATTCATGAAATGTTCCGAGTGATCTTTCATAATAATTTTCCATGTAAGATAACATCTTTTGATGTTAATTATGATTTATCAAGGATATAATACAATTGAAACATCCTTATTATTTCTCTAGATGTTTTATGATTATGATGAATATATTTTTATGGAAACCATTCCTTTTTCATGGATTATGCTATGATTAATTGATGAGATGATTATGAGACCCATTTCCTTTCTATAGGTTATTATATGATGTAATTTTTATGATATCCTTTTCTTTTCATGGGTTAGGATATGATGAATGTTTTATATTAATGAAATACTTATGTATTGTTTTCATTATTTGATGTTGGTTACGTTATAACAATGGATGATGGTTACATTATAACCAAGGATGATTAACACATTACCACCAAGGACGATGTTCACATTATAACCAAGGATGGGTGGGACCTATATCTCCATCCAATGCATTCGGTAAAAATTTATATCTCATGATATAAAAATAGAAAACAAGTTTATAGGCTTGTTCCACAATGGGAAATCTGATGATAGGCCTGATCCACAATGGGCAATAGGTTAATGGGTTTAATCCATAATGAGAAATAAATGATGAGGCCCAATACACTATGTTTTATGGTCTTGATAGTTGAAATTGACAAATAAAATGGTTTATATACCTATGTTTCTGACACACTTCTATGACATGAGATTATGGTTCATAAATTATAATTATTTAACCCTCTTATGAATCATGGATTTTGGGATGATAAGGAATTATGTCATGACTCATGTTTATGTTCTATGAAAGGTTGGGTATGAAATTTATAATTTATGTTCATGATCTCATTCCATTTTACTAATATTATGCTTTTATATGATCATATAATGATATCTCCCATGTTCACCCTTACTGATAATCTGATCTCACCATTTATTATATTTCCTTTCCCCAGGTTATGAAGAAAGGTTTTATGTAGGGTATGTTTATGAATATTAAAAAAGGGGAATATCCTTATAGGATATTTCAAAAATAATTCATTAAATAAGAATATTGTGTACCTAGTCTCCAAAGGCAATAAATATTTATGGTCCTTGGGTGAGTCTTTGTGAAATATATTGAATATTCATCTAACATATGTGATATTTATGTATGAAAATCCTAGATCATTATAATAATTCAGGTTCACCCAGCTTTAGAATGACCTACCTAAGGATAACCCAGTGTCACCTATCCTTACTTTCCTTACAAAAGATAATCCATGGGCATAGAACTCTGTCATAACCTACTCAGCTAGATGATTTTGGTCATGAAAAGTTCCACATTAAGGGGAACCTTACACTTAGTATTTAAAGGGAATTTTAATCTCAACATCTTATCTCATGTTATTCCCTTTATGTATATATTTTTCTAGTAATTTTAGTTTGGAATCATATTCCCTCCACCTAATCAATATGTTCAAACCATATTGATGTGTAGCTCTTAAAACAGCCCACATGTTTTTGTTACTTATCCAAAAATATAATTCAAACATTTTCATAAATATCCAGATGCATCATATCCATAGGGTATATGGAAACTTCATGTAAAGGCATAAAGTTATATGATATTGACCATATCCATATAAGTAAGCTTGGAGTGACAGATATCCAATTCCACTCACGGGCCTAGATAAGGCATAATCCTCAAGGTAGGTTGGTTTTACGACCCCAGGTCTATCAACTTAGAGATAATTTACTTAAGAGATAATTTAATTCATCATAAATCTAAACCCTAATATTCACAAACTATATTCAATAAATAAATTCATGACCATAACATCAATTACAAACTAAGGTCAAGGTAGATTAAAACCCAAATTCAGTATGGAGTCAAACCTATCATGTAATGCAAGGTTCAATCATATAACACTTTAATATCTTAAATAAAATCATACACAACCTTCAAATTTCTTAAACAAATTACTAAATATGAAAAAAGTATGAAAAACCATTAAATAAATGAATAATTTAAATATTTAAACATGTGATAAAAATTTATAAACAATCCATAAAATAAGGCTAATTATAATTTTTTTTTATAATTTTTAGATTTTACATTATTGACATTCCATAATTTTAAATATAAATACTTTATATCAATGAAAATATGAAATCTTTCATATTTAACATTATATGAAATTTCAATTTTAAATATATGATATTATATTATTTATAAACAATTTATTATTCAATTTATATTATGTAAGCATTTTATATAATCTAAATATCATATACTTAATTATTATTTAATCCTTGATCATATCAATCATAAAAACATTTTTCGATGTGTTTTTAATAATATCCAAATAAGTCCCCTTTTTATTTTTAATCATTAAAAAATAATTAATTATAAAAAATTCACAATTTAAAAATAAAATTTTATATTTTGGCCTTATTTTATAATTTATAACTCTTTATAAATCAACACTTATGATTTCTAAATAAAATGATTATTTCTAGTTCATAAGTTCTGCTATATAATTTGGTTAAAATGTATTTTAATATCTCGGAATATAAATTTTTCATAAAAATTTATTTAAATAATTATAAAAAAATTATAATTAATTAATTTATAAACCTTTTATAAATTAAAATATCCTAAAATAAATTTTATAATGATTTATTAATATTTTATAAACCTTTTAAATCAATTATATGTGAAAAACATTTTTTAACAATTTTAAAACAATTCTGATTACCCTTATGCATATGGGTATTCTTGGGTAAGGGTAAAGCATTTTTCCATTATGTAGACTATCTAGAATCCCTTATGTAAAGGTATGTAACTTATTACCTTTATAGGGATAAAAAAGGTATCATATAAGGTTTCTACCTTCATGTAGTCAGATCACATAAGGGAATGACCTTAACATTTTAGATACTCCGTAAGGGTACATCACGTCAAACCTTTATGTAGCTTCCTTGAGCCTCTATCTAATGATAATACCTTTAAGAAAACCGTTTTCATAAAGCTAGTAAAGAGATTACCCTTACACAGATCTTCTATGTAAGGGTATTTTATAAGGGTAAAAGTGTATATGCCATTACATTGCCTTAGGAAAATCGTGTTTTCCCTCACATGGACCCATTTAGGTAAAGGTAACCCATGAGTTAAAATTAAATTACCACTCACATTTGAGTAACATCATAAATACCTTTAAAAAATTCAGTTTCATAATAGTAAGTCCTTGGTTACCTTTACATAGCCCAGCTGTATAAGTTTAAGGTTTGGGTTACCTTTACATAGTCTAGTACGTAAGGGTAAACCCTTTTTTAAGATTAAAAAAAACATATTAAATGATTCTCTGTTCTTCATTTCCTTCTTCATTTCATTGAAATATTTCATAGATCTAAATCAATGACCCATATTTTACCACTTTTATGTTTCATACGAATATAATAACCTTTATCAGATATAATAAAAATGATTAAAGACCATTTTCTTATGATCTCCATGCTAGATAATATGAAACCTGTGTAAAAACTAAAATGAAGAACATGTTGTAAATATGTGTACCTTACACAAAAGATTCACTACATTATCTTCAAACTCTATCTTATGAGTTTTAGAGAGATCACAAAAGTGGAAAACATAATCATACCATCTCTGTAGGTATCAATGGGATGTGATTTACCTTTTCTCCATGGTATGCTAGTACCTCTAAATACAGAAGAGGAAGATGAAAGAGGGATTTTTGGTGTTTGGGATTTCTGCTAAGAATTATAAAAAATAATGTATATTATCATCACATGGAAGTACAATATATATATAAATCACTTAGAACATTTCTCATGCTTCTGCATTTATTCATCCGTTTATAACGCATGAAGAAATATTAATTCATCCAACTTATGCATTTAATGCATTTATAACTCTCAATCCATGAAATATTATGTAATACCTTAAATAAATTATATATTTTTATAATTTTTATCCATTAATAAATTAAAACACTTAATATATGGTTTCTTATCTGATTAAAGGTAGTGGCATGCATGATATCTTATTTCATGCATGCATATCGATATACCATACACTTGATGTAGCCATGCATCACATATTGGATATATATTTATGGAATATATCCAACAAATATAACATAATTCTCATGTTTTGAAACATGGGTAACAATCAATGATTTATCCATATTTTAAAAAAATGGGTAAATTGTTTCTTAAATTCAATATCCCCTTTTTTTTCACAATTCCACCTGGTGTGTTTTTTCACATTTAACGGCCTCATATTTTTTTCTTGAGAAATATCCTTGAATATGTTTTCTTCTATATCATTCTTTAAGGTCTTCTTAACATAATCATTAATATATAACTTTTTTGGTCCATAAAAAATAAAATTCTATCTCGAATTTACATAACCAATACAATTAACAAGTAATCATAAGTGATTGAAAAATGTACCTCCAATTATGACATGAAATCCTCCATCCATCTAGAAAAATGAATTCGATAAAATAAAATATATTTCACTGCAGAATCCATATCTTCATAATATTCAAATATTCGCACATCAAATATGTCTAGATAAAGCTATGATAGAACTTATTGACTCTAATACCACTTGTTGTAGCTTGACAAACACATTATAGGGTTGAATCAAGGTGTTACCCAAATAATGTTCTTCTTTCACTCTATCATCTCTTAATTTGATCTTATTCTTGTGTTACTACGACTGCAATCAACACCAACATCCTCCCTTGGCACTATGATTGTGCGTGTATGCATCAATGATCCCCTGAGACTCCCCGCACCAACGCCCATTCGTCCTCCCCAACGATTTCAACTCACCTTTTGTTAAAAATTAGGTTCAATTCAATGGCCACCCATATCGAATTCTAACTCCAAACCACTTAAATGGATTCAATATTACCTATATAAATATGTTATTAAATATTTAGATATACATTAATATATATTATTAAATAAATATATCTGTTTTATGTAAATTTATATATATGTTATTATATAAACTCATATAAACATACACAAAAATTTATATACAAATAAATAAATAAATATTATATATATTGGAAAACAAATACTAATATACATATAATTATATTGAACTTGATAATTATAACTATAAAATTATAATTATACAATTACATTATATAAAAATTAGTTATAATTATACATATGTTGTGTATTTGTGTGTGGTATTTTTTTAAAATTTATATATGTGTGTGTATTAATTTATCAATTTATGTATAAGTCTATAGATAATAGTACGAAGATATATAGGTGTGTCTATAAATATATATATATATATGCTTTTTTTATTTTTATAGTGATTACTAATCATTTACTATTAATGGCCACTTATCAGTGATATTCTTTGCGCTGATAAAAACTTTTAATAAAAAATATTATTAATATATATATATATAATAATCACATTTATATTCAAAAAATAATCATTAATTATATACATTAATTAAGAAAATACATTTATACAATTAATATAAATATTATACTAAAAACAATCTGAGTAAGATTTAGCAACCCAACCCATTCCCACCAAAATAATCATAAAAAGTAAGCTCAACAACAAAGAAAAGCGATGTTCAACAAAATTACAAATGCCCAAAATAAGAAAAATAAGAGATCAACACCTGCCGCTCCCCCTAGAACCTAAATTCCTAGGATGTCGACCCCTATCCTTTGGATGTTGCCCTCCCCGCCATGACATAGATTTTTGAGGAAACACAAGTTCATCAGTCGATGAATAATATGAGGAGTCCTCTTGAATGATGAAACTCTTGTACTTCTATAAAAAATTATTATAAACCATCATTGAATTATTCCAACAGCTGTCCTCAATGTTTTTTATTACAATTTATGAACTATAAAACAGTCCCTATAACCAAAAATATCTAGCTTCCTTTTGGCGAAGGTGGATTCAAGTTGTAAGTCAAACCATTTTTCTATCTCCTTTGAAAGGCCATGTGTATGCCTTTCACCATAATAATCTGTTAGAGGAATCATGAATTTTTCACCAATATAGCTTCACATTCCATGATTGAGGCATTCCCAAAGAGTCATACATATTTTTAATAATTCAAATACATTTATAATTTTTTAAAAAGTATTTAAAAATTTATAAATAAATAAATATATATTTTAATTATTATATAATTATAATAAATATTTTTATTTTATTTATAATTATATATATTTATATATTAATAAATATATAAATATATATATAAATATATATATAAATATATATAATTGTATAAATATATATAATTACATAGATTTATATAATTATAAAAATATATATAATTATATAAATATATATAATTAACTAAATATATTTATATTTATATACTAATATTTATAAATATATTTATTTATAATTAGAATTATAAATAAATAATTATATTTAAATAATTATAAAATTATAATAAATATATTTACATAATATATATTTATTATATTTATAATTATATATACTAATATATTAATATATATATATATATATATAATTATATACAAATATTAATGAATATATTTATTTATAATTATAATTATAAATATATATATTTTTCAAATAATATTTATATTACAATAAGCGTATATATATATATAAAGTAATATATATACATGATTTATATAACTTTTAATAAAAATTAATCTTATTTTCATAATTATATTTATAAAAAATTATCAAATTTATAT
This sequence comes from Viscum album, assembly GCA_963277665.1. Lineage (NCBI taxonomy): Eukaryota > Viridiplantae > Streptophyta > Magnoliopsida > Santalales > Viscaceae > Viscum > Viscum album. The sequence continues at coordinate 227,177,199 of OY728129.1, read as the reverse complement.
TAGTCAAAATATTTTATAGTTTATCGATACATTAATTTGAAAATTGTATATGATTAAAATAAATATAATATTTTAATATTTTATTAGAATAATTATATAATATAGAAATGAATATATTAATTTAGAAGTGTATTTGTATTGATATTAAATAATTTAAAATATATGTTCATGTATAACTGCATGTATGTATGTGTATGCGTATATATACATGTGTGTATGTAGATGTGTCTATAGATGTATACGTCTATATATGTATGTTTGTAATTAACATAAATGTGACAAATTCACTTTTTTATATTTCTTAAATTAATTTTATTTAGTTTATTTATTTATTGTTATATATTCATTAACAATGTTAAAAATATTTTTATTCATTTTGTAATATTTATTTATACATATATTTATTTACTATACATGTATTATTTTCAATATATTTGTAATTTATATGAATACTATTTATTCATTTTTATTTATTAAGTTTTATAATTTAAAATATGTTTAAAATTTATATAATTAATCTATTAAAATGATATTTTTAATAATTTTCTTAATTTAAATATTTAATTATAAAATTATAAATATATATAATCAGATTAAAAAATTATTTATGAAATTATAAATAAATATATATATTTAAATAATTATAAAATTATAATAAATGCATTTATTATATTTATAATTACCAAGAAAGTTCACCTACTAAACATGCCCGACCATATAAATTTATTAAATAATATAAAGTATAACAAATGTACGGAGTGTGACACATGAAGTGTCACCAATACATGAAAGTGGAAAATCAGCACCCAAAACAAGAAAAGTCTCAAGAACCATATAAAATCCACAAAGACCCACATGAAATGGGCCAAAGGCCTGGAAAGCCTAGTACTATCAAAATAATCCATGATCCTGCCAACAGTTTCTAGTCCGGATGATCTCGCACACCTGCCCCCATTAATGAGGCTCACCAACATCACTTCACCCAAGGTCATCATCATGGACACTAAATCATTGACACTTAGGACGTTCTCATCCTCATCAGCATTATCACTCACGTGATTGAGGTCGTCCCCGATTCCCATTGCAAGTGGTGTCAATGTCACATCATCAGTGGAAGATGTCCACTATCGGTGTCCCATACCATCGACAACTTATTGTACCAAGATTATCAACTCCAATAATATCTCACACCATTGTAGGTCATCCTACAGCTACCATACCATCCACATTTGGGGAGTATCCCACCAACAGTAAAAGAACACCCGAAAAATGCCAAGAAATGACCCACAAAAAAGAACATCCCAAAGGCACAAAGAGACAAATCATCTCATGTCGACACTGCCCTAATGCTAGACAACAACCTAGGCACCAATCCATCATCCTAAATGGTCATCACCTGCTATGATTCATAATGTCACCCCACATTCCAAGGCCAGTTGATACCTATATCCTGAGGTCATCCCACATTCCAAAGTCATTGCAGATCCTGCTCCCGAGGTCACCCTTGGCTCACTTCTCATTATTTCCAGAAAAAACGGTTACCGCCTTCCATCATCCATGGTCATACCTAGAAAATTTTGTACATTGTCAACATGGTGTAGCTATCTACATCAGCGTCATTTTCAGCTCTTCGTAAAGATAATGGAAACATCATCAGATGGTTTCTGAAACCCGAACACCGTGGCCTGCGCTCATGTGTCGTCCAAAAAAAGCATCCCAAGTAAGAAGCACAACAATCGAACCAAGGTCACGAATCCTCCCATCTTCAACCCATTATCATCATCCACCACTGGCCAGAAAAATTCATCGACATCCCAAAAAAAACCCTCCTTTGAGAAGCAGGCTTTATCACCACCACCGAAGAGACGCACCGCCCACCACGATCCCAGATCAGCATCACCATGATCCCAAATCCACATCCCTGCTAACATATTGACCCACCATCAGGTTCCCAATTGTAAGAACCGAAGTTATCATATGAGGTAAAACTCCTTTCTTAGCTATTTGAATGATTAGATATGGCTTTATGTGAGCAACCAACTTGATCATAGGCGTTTTTTAGGTGTTTAAGGCTTTTTTAGTGCCCAAAACCATGTTTTTGGGTGTTTTTATCTTGGTTCATGGTTAGTACAAACCATGTGGTGAAGACCACATAGTTTGACTAAACAATGAAAAGTTGGAATGTGGGGGGGTTTAGGCTACACGGTTTAAGGAAACCATGTGGGAAGAGGTGCATGCCCATGCGATCGGGTCTGTAGTTTTTTTTCGGAACATGATAGATGCTTTTTCATGATTTCTTCACAATTTGAAACCCTTGTGGGTAAAACATGTAGGTACCCTTTGACCAATAGGAAACCATTAATTGTTGGTACACGATTTTCCAAACCATGATATCCCTGTTATATTGGGTTTATTTATTTAATTTTAATTAAATTAATTTCTTTTAAAAACCCAATTTCATTATAATTTTCAATGGCCAATAAAGAGAGGGTTTGAGAGGCCTCTCGAGAAATTAAACTCAAAATTCAGATCTACTTTTTGTCCTACCTCTGATTTGAGTTAAAATGTCTCATCAGATTCGTAATGGTAAGATCTACATTCCTTTTGAACCTTACTCAATTCTCCTGGATATTAGCTGCGATATTTGGATTTAGGCTCATATTCCATAATTTCTCATTCTTTGTCTGTTATTCAGATTTCTCTTAGTTTTAGTTGAATCTAAACTTGATATTGGATGATCAATCCACTACCAAGATAAGGTATTCAATCTATACTTTTCTTTCGTCTTTTGGTGCTCTATAGAGTTATCGAAAGTAATTCCACCCTAAAAAAGTTCCAACACGGCCAAAAATTGAAAGGTTAAATTGAAATAGATGAAATAATACCTATTAAGGAATCCCATAGGTTCATTGAGATGCATTGATGGTTTTTTCCCCAACCCAAGGCCAACCAAGGGGTGCTCTATGACTTTTCATTGGTTTTGACCTTTGATGAACCACCAAAGGGGTGTGTTCTTGATTTTTCCTAGTTTAAGGAAGCTTAATTATAATTAAATCGGATTGAGTTACATGCATAGGATATGTTTTTCCTCCTTGACTTGTGTTATCATAATATTCCATGCCTAACTTGATTAGATAAACTAATTATAATTGGTTAAATGAGTGGGTATACTAATGGGTTGAATTTAAATTACTTAAATGGATATTTTAGAAATTGTTTTAAATGAGTGGCATACCAATGTAGGTTGTTTAATAGTGAATTGTGATTAATGGGTGGGTATAACCATGTGATGTGTTAAGTAAAAAATGACGATAAATGGGTGAGAATACCCATGTCACTTGATTAAATGGGAACAAAATACATGAGTGAGAATACACATGTGGTGTAATTGATTATACGAGTGGGTATAATGATTGAATGAAATAGAATGTAATTGATTATATGAGTGGGTAGAATCATTTGGAATTGAATTTTTAAATGGTATGAAATAGATGAATGTTTTTATAGATTCCATAGACGACTCTCTATGGATCTAGAATGCGATAATGGACACCTTGAGTAGTATTTCCTCTTAGGTCTTGATTCTATGGGATTCCATGGGCTTTGATAACCATTATATTTTGTTTTCTTGGACACAAATAGGATGTGTTGGTATACATGTTCCTTGGACTCTAACTATTACCTATACCGAGTTTCCATCAAGATGCTCCTAGGACACATTGAGGATTCCATGGTCTTCGACACCATGGATCTATCCCTTGGTGATCTCATACTTCAATTATTACTGTGTGGATATGGGAATGTGAATCACTTAGTTATATGCAATGAATATGAAAATTATGGCATGTTTTATTATACGAAAAGGCTGTGGGGAATGATACATATATGAGTATAGTGGTTCCATGATATTTATTATTTTTTCATGTAGCAACCTTGTTTGGAGTTGAAAATTGTTGCAGGGAGCCTTGAGGGGTTGTTTGGTATTAATTGGTTGTAGTGGTTATATGAATTTGGGATTCATACTTACATTACTACTTAAACTTTTTTAGCTAATTAAATTATGTTACATAAAACTGTATAGATCTAGGGGTGGTTTCCTACTGATATGTTTATCTCAAACCCTATTTGGTCCACCTCAGGGACCTAGATAGATTATATAGTTATAGGGTATGATAGGGGAAATCACCCTAACACAGGTTGTTGATTTCCACTTAGGATCATGGGAGAATAGGACCAAGATGAGGCTTTTGATACTATATGGATACTTTTGTTATTTTGTTATTTTGGATACATGTGTTGTAATACTCTATTGTGTACCTGTTTTGGATGTTTTCTTAGACACATGAAATATATCTGTATCATCATCTATAGATTAAATTGATTATGGATTTGTTTATATATATATATATATATATATTATTTTGTTTCTTATTTATTAATTTATTTCTTATTTATCTACTTTTTCTATTGGTATGTTATTAATATTATATTTTTTATACTCTGGTAATGAGGGTATTGTCCCCCACTAATACAACAAGGCCCTCACTAATAGTCAACAATTTTGGAATTTGGGGACATGTGCTTGAGGCCATGTAGCCAATCGAGCTCGAGGCACTATTGAGTGGTGTCCTAGTTCTAGATGATACAAAATGGTATTAGTGTAGGATTATTTTCTTGTTTTCTTTATTTTTTAGAGACAATAAACAATGATATGAAGGAAATGGAGTTTGGTAATGAGTTGTGCTTGGGCATAGCTAACCCACCTATAGGGAAAGCCAAATTGCTTAAAATGGATTACTATTTTTCTAGATTTTTATAGTTACAATTTAATTGATTACATTGTTGGGTGATGTACTATTTTTGTGATATTACTATTGATATGATTATGGTTCTATTTTTGTTGAAACTTGATGAGATGGGGGTATTTCATCTCATGTATCATATAAGCACCTTTCAAGAAGTCACATGCCATGCATTTTTTTTCATGCCATTTAGGATTACTTACATGATGCATGATATTGTGATAGGTGTTATGATAATATTTCCTACTATTATGATATAATTTGTGTAGTGTATAGAGAAGTGATGTCATCTTTAAATTCATATGGTGTATCGGCCCATATGGACTGGAAAATGATACACCCATTGAATATTTTATTTAAAGTGAAATAAATGAGATATTGTATGAGTTATAGGGGCATCAAATTTTGGTTCATTAGGTGGTATGTGCCTTAATGGATTGGAAATTCATGGACCATCAGTTAAATAATTTGAAAGAATTAATGTTAAATGAAAATGAAATGATAAACTAAGACTTGACCTAGACCTAGATTTTGTCTGGGAAAGTGGTAGAGTTTCTAGTGGTTTTAAACGATTGTTCTTTATAAATTCCTAGATTTAGGATCAAGCTATAGTTTGAGTTGGTTTTAGGAGGGTTTCGATGTATCCTTTACTTTTGATCTATGACGTTGATATCATTATTTTTTAGGTGTGATTTTGGCATTGTAGAGGCATGCCACCATGACAACCTCCTGTCGTACGCCATGACGGAGGCGATGACCACACTTCAGATATGGTGGGCCATGGGATAATGACTGATTCTCCTTTGGTGCCAGCTATGGCACCAATTTCTATTATAGACATAGGTACTGATAAATAGTTCTGTGAGGGTTTCTTTCACTTTATGAAGACTTATCAGAGAGCACCTCATCCCGCCTTATCTATGGATGAGCTGGCGCGAGTGTTCTAGTAGTATCATCCTCTCACATTTTCATGGAATGGAGGACCAATATATTTTGAGTGGTGGATAGAGACTAATATATCCATTTTCAATAATCTTATGATTCCTCACAATATGAGGGTTAAGCTCACCACTTATATTCTACGTGGAGCACTTATATTCTACATGGAGCTGCAAGGCACTGGTCGGATGTACCAAACTAGGATTATGGGATATGAGATATGGGTTGGGTTGATTTACAGAATTGATTATTTGACTATTTATACCCCATGAATCTATAGGCAGAGCAGGCTAGTTAGTTCATTTGTCTGGTGTAGGGAACAGTGATGATTATGAAGTACTCGACACACTTTAATGAGTAGAAACATTTTGCACTGAAGTACCATACTGATGAGCTATCTAGAGAGAGATAATTTTAGTAAGGAATCCAACACACTATTAGATCTTAGGTCAACATATTCAAGTTGACCTATATCACTGAGATAGGGAATAATGCACCAATTATATAGTAGAACATGAGGTAAGATGGGTACGTAGAACATATTAGTGTCATTTATCAACTCAGTAGTTCAAAATCCTTAGGTAGGAAGTGCCATTTTGAGGCTTCCCATGAGATGAGTGCAAGTTAGGCTATGAGTATTGGTAGCTCAGTGTTATTTAAATAGAATGGAAGGTGAGGCCGCATGAAGAATCAGTGTGACCATGACCTAGTTGAGTATCGAGCATAGGGTTGGATGATCCACGCACAAAGTTTCTCCAAGAACTTCTCTCCAGCTGTGAGTTGTAGGGGATTAGCTCTGATACCAAGTTCCGAATTAGGTTCCTCATATCCACGTCAAGCAGCGAGCTAGAGTAGTGCTGGCTGATCAGGCTGAGGCAGTGGTTTTCATGGTAGGGAAACCAGACACTAGTTACATTGAGACATCAAAGTGGGCCTACTCTGGAAAGCAAAGTTGTATCACAAGGCCATGGTGTAGGATAGTTATATTATATACAACCTACCTCTGAGGAGTAGGGTGATAGACCATCAATGATGAAAGGTACAATCCTAGTAGCCAATACTATTAAATATGATCTTTTTGATATAGTAGCATCTCATAGTGTTATATCTTCACTAGTGGTGAAAATCCTTTGGATTGTTGTGTTGTCTTTATAGGGAGTTTTAATGATGGACACACCATTGTGAATCAAAATAGGAAATGTGCCCCATCCTAGGGAGTTCCCCCTTGAGGTTGGTGGGATTCACTTCATCTGGGATTTGTATGTTCTTGAGATGATAGGATTTGATGTCATACTTAGGATGGAATGCATAATAGCTTATTGATCATACATTTACTTCTATATATAGAAGGTGAATTTTACATCACAAGAGGGTGAAGTGTATACTCAAAAGGGTGAATGATATGTTTAGGTAAACTGAGCTAGACCACAACATTGTGGGTTATGTGGAATGATAGCCCAAATTGCTAGTTTTTATCTGGATGATCAGGGAGTGAGTCAGAAAGACTTTCCCCCAGTGGTCAAGAACTTCAGTCAAATTTTTATGGATGACTTTTCTGGTTTACCTACTAAGAGATAGATTGAGTTCACTATCTAGCTAGTGCTAGTAACTGTGTTGGTATCAATTCCTCATTAAAGTATGGCTACGATGGAGTTGCAGGAGCTCAAGAGGATGTTAGAGAATTTAACGGCAAAGGGGTTCATCAATCCCAGTACTTCTCTGTGGGGTTTTCTGGACATTTTTTCAAAGGAGTATGGTACTCTTAGGCTATGAATGGATATTCATAAGTTGAAATATTTAACAATTATAAACTGGTATCCCTTTCCCGAGAAAGATGATATATTTGATCATCTCTGAAGAGCTTGAGTGTTCCCAAAATTTTATTTAAGGTATAGATATCACTAGGTGCATGGTCGACATGTAGACATACCTTATAAATCCTTTCATAGTAGGTATAATCTATTTGAATATCGAGTTATACCGTTTGGTCTCAAAAGCATGACATCAATTTTCAAGGAACTAATTATCCAAGTGTTCCATCCTTAGATGGACTCTTTTGTGGTGGTTTTTGTTGACGATATCTGGGTGTATTATCAAAATCAACACAACCATGTCAACCATATTTAGATTATTTTGAATACACTGAGAGAGCATCAGTTATATTCTGAGATCAAAAATTTCCACTTCTAGATGGATTATATTTACTTACTGGGTAACATAATCTCAGAGATAGGAGAATTAGTAGACCCATAGGAGGAGAGAGATTTAGTTTCTTAAGGGAATACCAATAACGCTTTCGACATATAGATTTTCTTGAGGTTGGACGGTTACTAATGGAATTTTGATACAGGAATTCTCACGCTTAGCAGTGCTATTGATGGGCTTCGCCAAAAAGGGTGTAAAATTTATATGGTCAAATTATTATGAGACAAACTTTTAGTAGCTGAAAGGGAGGTTAACATCAACACATGCCCTAATACTACCAAAACAAGGCAAGAGCTATACTGTGTATTATAATTCATTAAGTATCTGATTGGGTATGGTGCTGATGTAGGGGGATAATGTCATGGAATACGGGTGTCGGTAGCTAAGGCCACACGAGGGGAATTACATGACACATGATCTTGAGCTAGCTATAGTTGTTCACTCTTTACACTATTTGAGACATTACTTACTAGGAAATTGTTCTGTGGTGTACATGGACCACAAAAGCCTCAAGTACATATTTAAATAGTATTATTTGAATCTGAGGTAGTGAAGGTGGGTGGAATACCTAAAATCTTTTGACTTTGAGATTGCCTACACACATGGTAAAGATAATGTAGTGGCTAATGCACAGAGAATGGGGACTCAGATAAAGATAGTTTAGCAGGCTAGAAGCGGGTGGTTGCTCATGGATTTGTTCTCTAAGATTCACTTATGGGTGAATGATAGTTAAGGGTAGTCTTATATATCATCCTCAGCTATGAAATCTACCCTTCTAAATAGAGTGAGGATGAGGAAGCTATCAGATTCAGAGGGTCTAGTACAATGAGAGTGTGTGGGTGGTGGGGATCCACCTCTTGGTTGGACTGTGGGTGCGGATGATATCATTACTATCCATGGATTTGTATAGTTCTAGGGGACATACACAAGTAGTTGATATGAGTGTTTCATGCCTCAACATGGGTAGTGCATCTCAGAGTCACCAATCTATACCATGACTTATGCCACCAGTATTGGTGGCTAGATATGAAGAATTAGGTGGCTGATTTTGTTACGAGATGTTCCACATGTTAGAAGGTGAAGGAAGAACATCAATTACTGACTACAATTTTACAACATTTACCAATTTCAAAGTGGAAATGGGATGATAACGTGATGGATTTCATGACTTTTTTTTCTGAGGTCTCATCCAGGAAACGATGTTATGTGGGATGTTGTTGATAGGCTCAAGAAGGTTTCTCATTTCTTGTTGATCAAGGAGAACTTCAGCGTTGATGAGCTTGGGAGGTTGTATATCCATGAGATAGTATGACTTCATGGGGTCTTGTGTGCTATCATTTCTAATAGGGATTCCATTTTACGTCTATTTTCTAGAATATTTTTAGAGGGTTGTCAGCATATAGGTGATTATGAGCACAACATTCCACCCTCAGACAGATGGCCAGTCAGAGAATATGATATAGGTTATAAAGAACAGGCTGGGAACATGCATCCTAGATTTTGGGGGCTCTTAGAAGAGGCATATACCCCCTTTTGAGTTCTCTTACAATAATAGTTATCAGGTGACAATACAGATGGAACCTTATGAGGATTTAAACATTAGGCCATGCCGATCAACCTGTGCTAGTTAGAGGTAGGTGAGGCAGCTTTACTAGGGATGATTCTCTTGTAGGAGACATATGAGTAGGTCCAATTGATTCAGAAGAGGATGGATATAGCACAGTCTTGATAGAAATCATACACAGATCTCCACAGACAACCTCTAGAGTTCAAGGTCGGAGATTGGGTTTTCTTGCTTGTTTCACCAAGGATGGAACATAGAAGAATCTGAAGATTGGGTAAGAATTCACCAAGATATGTTTGGCTGTTTGATATTTCCGAGATAGTAGGTTTTGAATCCTATCAGTTACAGTTATATCATAGGTACGACGACATGCACTACGTCTTCCATATATCTCAGTTTCACGGCTATCATTCAGATCTGTCTCATGATTTTCAACTTGAGGAGACTGAGTTATAGAAATATGCATCCTTCGAGGAGAATATGATATGTATCATTGATAGAAGAAAAAAGGTTCCCCGAGGTTGTTCAGTTCTTATAGTATGGGTGCTATGCCAACACAACCGTTTACAGGACGAGAGTTGGGAGCGGGAGGTTGACATATGTGCTCAGTTTCCAGATTTGATCTTAGATGAATCTTGACCTCCATCCAAAGATAAATTTATGGATGAATTGCTGTAAGGGGAAATATTATAAGAACCTGGGTTTTTATGAGGTACTGATCCCTAATTTTTCAATTTGAATGATTAGATACGGCCTTATGTGAGTGCCCAAATTGATCACGATTTTTTTGGAGGTGTATGGGGATTTTTTAGAGCCCAAAACCATGTTTTTGGGTTGTTTTTAGCTTGGTTCATGGATAGTACAAATAGTGCAAGGAAGGCCACATGGTTTGACTAAACCATGCAAGGTTGAATATAGGGGGTGTTTAGGCCACATAGTTTGTACAAACCATGCGGGAAGAGGTGAATGCCCATGTGACTATGTCTGCAGTTTTTGCAGAACATAATAGATGCATTTCTCATGTTTTCCACATAGTTTGAAAACCATATAGGTTCCCTTTGTCCTACAGAAAACCGTGCATGATTTGTGCATAGTTTTCCAAACCATGAGCCTAAACCATATGATCCATGCTGTATTGATTTTTTTTTATTAATTTTCAAATAAATTAATTTCTTTTAAAAACACAATTTCATTCTAATTTTCAATAGACAGTAATGAGAGGATTTGAGAGCCCTCTTGATAAGTTAAACTATAAATTCAGATATACTCTTTGTCCAATCTCTGTTTGAGAGTAGTTTGTCTCATTGGACCCTCAATGATAATATCTGTATTCCTTTTTAATCCTTCTCAATTGTTCATCCTATCAACTTCACTATTTGGATTTATGATCATATACCCTAATTTATCATTCTTCATCCATTCATCAAATTTCTTCTAATTCATGTTGAATTAGGACTTGATACTGGATGGAAACTCCACTTCCAAGCTAAGGTAGGTGATCTATAATTTTCTTTCGACTTTTTGTGATTTATAGAGCTATCGGGCATTATGCTGCCTGCCAGACATTCCAACGCCACACCCAAATTGAATGGTTGAATTGAAAGAGATGAAATAGGAACTATTAGGGATGACCATAGGTTTCTTGAGATGCACTGGTGGTTGTTTTCCCATTCCAAAGACACCCATGGGGTGCACCACGCCTTTTCTTTGGTTTTGACCTTTGATAAACCAACCAAGGGATGTGTTCTTGAGTTTTATTAGTTTACAGAAGCTAAATTATAATTAAATTGGATTGAATTACATGCTTTATAGATGTTTTACCACCTTGCCTTGTGTTATCATTATATTCCATGCCTAACTTGATTAGTACAATTAAACAGAATTGGTTAAATGAGTGGGTATACTTATCAGTTGTATTTAAATTACTTAATAGGATTTATTATCAATTATGTTAAATGGGTGGGATACCCATGTGGATTGTTTAATAGTGAATTGTGATTAATTGGTGGGTATACCCATGTGATGAGTTTAGTGGAAAATGGTGATAAATGGGTGGGTATACACATGCGACTTGATTAAATGGGAATGAAATACATGAGTGGGAATACTCAAGTGATATAATTGATTATATGAGTGGGTATACTCATCGAATGGAATGGAATGTAATTGATTATATAATTGGGTAGACTAATTTAGAATTGAATTGTTATATGGTAAGAAATGGAAGAATGTTTGTATAGATTCCATGGAAAACTATCCATGGATCTAGATCAATTTAGTTGATTCCTTGTGTAGTATTGCCTCTTAGGTCTTGATTATGTGGGATTCCTTGTGATTTGCTAACCCCTGGACCCAGCTTTCTTGGACTCACATAGGACATGTGGGTATACATGTTCCTAGGACTCCAACCAATCCCTATACTGAGTTTTCATTGAGATTCTCCTAGGACTCATTGAGGATGTCATAGTCTTTAACACAATGGATCCAACCCTTTGTGGTCTCATACTTTTCTTATTATGATTTTGTCATGTGAAAGGGAATCACTATGTTATACGGAACAGTCATGAAAATTATGACATGTTTCATTATATAGAAAGGCCATGGGGATAGGAAACACATGGGAGTAAGATGTGGCCATGTTATTTATTATTTTTTTCTTGTCGCTGCCTTGTTAGGAGTTGACACTTACTGCAAGGAGACTTCAGAGACAATTTGGTATTACTTGGCAGTAGTGGTTATATTCTTTGGGAATTCATAATTACATTAATACTTACTTATACTTGTTTATATTATTGCATTGTTTTTCATAGAACTGTATAGATATATGGGTGGTTTTCTAGTGGGATATATATCTCACACCTTGTCTTCCCCACCTTAGGGCTTGAAACATATTATATTGTTGTAGGTAATGATAGGGGAAAGCTCCCTAACACAAGTTGTTAATTGTCGCTTAGGAGAATGGTAGAATAGGGCCAAGATAAGGCTTCTGATGATACATGGATAAGTTTTTGTCGTTTTTGATTTTGGATACATGTATTATAATAATATTTTGTGTACCTATTTTGGATGTTTTTAGATACATGACCTGTATTGCTATCATAATCTATATATGAGATTACTTATGGCTTCATTTATATATATATACTCTCATATTTCTTGATTATTAATTGCCTGCTTGTTCATATGCTTTCGTTATTGGTATATTATTGATATTCTGCTTTGTATACTCTGGTAATGAGGGTATAGTCTCCACACTGACACACCAGGGCCCTCACTTCTAGTCACCAACCTTTGGAATTTAGGGAGATGTGCTTGAGGGCAAGTAGCCAACTAAGCTCAAGGCACTATTGAGTGGCGTCCAGGTCCAGTACGTTACACAACGTCCAAACTTGCATCCCGATAACAATCGACCAATTCAGCCAACCGAGCATAATCAATATCCACATCCCATGTCGACGGATCTATCACACGGCATCCAATATTATAAAATTGAGCGGGTTATCATCACTAAAAGGCACAGTCACCTCCCATATAACAAGATGATCACCGCCTAGGTCCCACTTGTTGCTAAAAATTCCATCATCCGAAAAGCCACTTCTGACTTGTGTCTACATTATATTGAAATCTAGCCTTACTAGCTACACAAGTCTAAGTTACTCTAGACCCCTCCACACATCTAAGGAGGCTTCATCACATTCTTCTCCAAATCCTCCTAAAAAATGGTCCAAGCATATGATTTTCTTCATACTACAATCATCTGAAAATGGCTAACGATATCATTATCTCTGCTTGGGAAGATTGGTGCCAGAATTTTGCCACGAAATTGAAGAGAGAGAGGCTCTCCATCCTTAAGAGAGAAAATCTCCATCTTCTTCTTATATTTATAATTATATTTTAATAAATATATATATTATATAAATATATATATTATATAAATATATTAATAATTATATATAAATACCTATTAAATATATTTATTTTTAATTGTAAATATAAATAAATAAATACTAATATAAATAATTTTAAAATTATAATAAATATATTTTAATAATAAATATATTTATTATATATATAATTATATATTTATAATTATATATAAATAGTCTTTAATCATATTTATTTCTAATAAAAAGAATATAAATAAATAATTATATATTTAAATAATTATAATATCATAATAAATATATTTAAAAAATAAATATAGTAAGCATATTTATAATTTTAAATATTTAAATATTTAAATATATATATATATAATTATAAAAATATATTTATATATTGATATAAATATATATAAATATATAAATATATTTATAATTATATATAAATATTTTTAAATATCTTTATTTAGAATTATAATTAGAAATAAATAAATACATATTTAAATAATTATAAAATTAATATAAATATATTTAAATAATAAATATGTTTATTATAATTATATATATATATATATTTATATGAAGAAATATATAATTATATAAATATATATAAATATATAAATACATTTATAATTATATATAAATATTTATAAATATATTTATTTATAACTACAATTACAAATATATATATATAATTATAAAATTATTATAAATATATCTAAATAATTAATATATTTATTATATATATAATTTGATAAATATATATAATAATATAAATATATATAATTATGTAAATAATTTTTTAAATATATACAAATATTTATAAATATATATAAATATTTTTATGAATATTTATTTATAATTATAATTATAAATAAATAAATATATTATTAAAAATAGATCTTTATCAGCACTATTTCTAGTACTGATAAATACTCATTTTACCAATGCTAAAAACATGCTGATGAAGGGTCGTTTTATCATCGTTTTCTATTTTAACATTGATAAAACAACTCTTTATTAGTGCTTGTTTGAAAGCACTAATAAAATCCTTACATTCTATTATAAAAGTAACCCTAACAGAGTCTTCTTCTCTCTGTACCTTCAATATCTCATGAACAAGACCACTATTGTTTCTCTCTCCAAAGCCTAATGCTTTCACCACTCAAGTTTCTTGATAAATCGATCTCCAAATCTAAGGCATGTGCCAATTTATTTTTTTTAGCATCTCCAGATCTTTTCTTTGACCTCTGATGGAGTTTGCTTTTATTTAGTGAATCAAACCGCATCTATATTTTCTAAATACCATATTCCCATTATAGTAACCACTCATAGTTTATCTTTAGACCTCATACAAATAGTCATGTCACTCATGGTCACTTACACTACATGCATTCAGTTCATTTGTTGTGTGAATATCTTGGTAGGTTGATCTGACATTTGGTTTTTCAACTGTGAAAACTTTAAAATATGTTTGATCATTATGAGTTAAATTCTTCTTCTTTATTTGGTAGGTGAGGAATCTCTTCATATCTTCATTTGGTTTAAAGAGCATGACTAGTTCAATCTTGTTTATGTGGTTAGTTCGAATTCCTTTTCCTCAAATCAGTGTGGAATTATAAATACGGTAGGTCACAAACTTGTGTTGTCACTTAACCAACTGTCTAGTGTATAGAATTGGAACCCTTTGAGGTAGAGAAAATGATTTTGTAGAGGCACAAGTGGTTTTATATGATCAATGATCAAGTGGACTATGTTTTTTCTGTATATTATTTACATGGTAACCATGTTTTGATTAAAGTTATCCCACTACAAAAATCCACTCACCATTCATCTTCTTAATATATAAAGCCACATTTTCTATCGACCATATGAAAGTAATTAGTTTTTCTCTAGGAACCTCCAACTGGAACCACCCCATTCCAAATTACCTACATGATATCGCCCCTCAGCGAAGCCCGCTTTTTCTACATGCTCATGCCATCAGGTTGTGTACCTCCATAGCCAGTGTAGGCCAACTATAGTTAGGATGCCCTAAAACTGGGCCTAGGAATTTCATGGGCATCTTGGGTGGCCGGTTCAGGAAGACTTGGCCCGTATTTTTGGTAACTCAATATACACACACTTGGAAAAATACTGAGTGAAACCTCATTACAAATTGGTAACCTTATCTACACTTCCTATTTAACATGTAACTCTTCTTGGTGACATGTATTTTTTTAAAATAATCCATCTTATTCCCTTGATATAATGAATTTTCATTCTCCATGAATCATTTTCACATAAAATAGACTTTCAAAAACAACTCACAATCAATCTTAAGATAATATGCTACTTAGTCATTGACTCATCTAATAATTTCTTCAATCTAGTAGGATCAAAAAACAGTTCCATTAATCATGGAAATACCTCAGTCATATTCTGAACTTTCATGGATGAATTATCAAGAATGAAATCTTATTCCTTCATTTTAACACATATTAATAGATTTTTCAACATCATGAAAACCTTTCCAATTTAAAATAAATGTAAATAACACATGGTCACTTCAGAGGAGTATCTCAACTCCAGGATTTATTGGGTTCCATTAAATAATATCAAGTCAAGTCTTTCGGGTTTCCAATATGAGTATCTTGACTAAATTATTTTGGGTTTATAATAGGAGTATCTCATCTCAATGATTTTGGACTTCCAACAGGAGTATCTTGAATCATGGATTTTGGGTTTCCAATAGGATTTACCCAACTTAGGGATTTTGGGTTTCCAAGATGATAATCAAAAACCATGTTTAATAGTTTTAAAGGAGGAAAATATTTAATAATGACATTTGTATTTCCAAGAGGAGTATCTCAACTAATTTTTTTCTTGGTTTCCAAGAGGATAATCTCAACTCAATGCTTTTGTTTTCTGAATAAGAGTATCTAGAATCATTATTTTTGAGTTTTTAAGAGGATTATTATGACTCAAGGACTTTTGGTTTCCAAGATAAGTATATGCACTCATTAATTTTTGGTTTCTGGGAAGATAATATCAACTTATGGACTTTGGGATTCCAAGAGGAGTATCTTGAGTTAAGGATTTTTTTTTGTTTTCATGAGGAGAATCTCAAATTAATGATTTTGGGTTTCTAAGAGGATTATCTCAACTCATTAGTTTTTTTCGTTTCCAAGAATAGAATATCAACTCAATCATTTTGAGTTTCCTATTAGATTATCTCAATTCAAGACTTTCAATTTTCCAATAGGAGTATCTTGAAAAAAGGATTTTTGGTTTCAAGAAGAAAATATCAATTCAAGTCTTTTAGGTTTCCAAGATGAGTATCTTGAATTAAGGACTTTTTTATCTTAACATAGGGTTAATAGAGGAAAACTGATCTGAACTAAAAATCTCATACAAAAGGATGGTAGTTATTAGTAGGGACATTTTCATTTTGGTATAGGATCAACATGATGTGGATTATTTACACTGGGTGAAAAGAAATTTTAATGATGACCATGTGTCACTTGTTTTATGAAAAATGAACATCATCCTTTCATAGTTATATTTTCAAACAAGCATAAAAATGATTTAATTTTAAAGTATATGCATGGGTTGATGGGAGGATCCATCTGGTTTCTCTAAAGAATCATATTTTTAAAATTTAATAATTCACATTCATTTTGAAAAATTCAAAATAAATAATAAATACTACATATGGAATATAAGAATTTTCTCTTAAAAATATAAAGACTCCTAAAACCCGTGTTGATTCTGGATGAGATTGCATATTTCATGTATTTAGAGACAGAAAACATGTATTTAGAATTACATGATTAGAAATATGAAAAAATTAAAAAAATCATACTTAGAGTGGTTTCTAAGTCTCGATAGAAACATGAATAATTAAATTTGTGTATGGATGAATAATTAGAAACAATATATTTATAGTTAAAATTTTAAAATCAAAATATTAATGGAAACATGGATAACGAAATTTAAAAAATCAAATGTTTAATGGAATTGTAATTATTTAAACAAAAATAAAATCAAATTAAAACTAAACTTCAAGTGGTGGTACACTTAACCCATTTTATGGTTTCTTTTAATAATAAAGCTCCCATAACAGAATTTATAGTGATGGTTAATATATATCAAATAAAAAATAAAATAGACAAATAGTGGAAGACGTCATTAAAAAGTAAAATTTGAGGAAATTACCTTTTTTGGGAAGCATGAATTCAAATTTAAGTGCTATTAGAAGTTTCAGTAAATGATGGAAAACATATCCTTAGTAATGTACACTAAAATTAATAGTTTTTCAACGGATCAAACTAAAGTAACAAATTTCCTTTTTCCTTTTCAAACAATCCTTAAAATACAATTCAAAAAGTTGAGTGGTATCTATATTTATAAATGTAATGGGATGAGTGGTATCTATATTTATAAATGCATACATGTGTAAGGAAAAAGGGTGATATCTATATTTATATGATCATATTTACTTTCAATGACCTCCAAGATACATAGAATCTCACCTCCTACACAATATAGAATGAAAATAACACCATGGAAAGGTCATGTAACTAACTTCATCTAACCCATAGTATGTAATTAAAGACCCCACTACCATAACTTGTCCTAACATAAGGAAAAGCACTATTGAAATTATTTCCTGGGACCAAAATCCTTTTCCATTTCATGGAGCAATTTAAGGATTTCTTTGAATGTGGGAACTACTATGACTATCTCAGTATGAGTTCATGTAATAAATGACTTATTAAATAATAATGATTGAATCCTATACTATGATCAGGCACTATAGGGTTAAAGGTAGTCACATAATCAACCATACCTCTATTTGAGACACATTGTACTCGGTATGACTCAAATATTGCGTTTTCTGTTTAAAAGTGTCATTTTTAGTGTATTATTTCATATTTATGTTTAATCAATTTATTTATATTATTAATAACATAAAAAATGATTTATTATACATATGATTTTTTTTGGGAAGTCATATTTTGCTTTTAAATGTCTAGACAAGCTAAAAAATAGAGAACATGTTTCTTTTGGATGAGGTGTATCATGTAGCATGGGGTTTCCTTTCCCATTCAAATGGAACAGTTCTATATTTTTAGGATTAGTGTAGACATTTGAAAGAAACACACACATCTTAAACTCTATCATCATCACCTTAATTTGATACATAGTGTACTTAGTATGACTAGAAATGTATGTTTGTAGTTTATAATTTAAATTTTAGTTAGAAACACACATAACATACTCAAAACTAAGAAAATATATTTGGATTGTTTTTATATGTTATGGAACTTTTTCATATGTCATTTATGATGTGTAGGATTCAACTTCATCTTATTCAGACACACAGTGTAATCGGTATGACTCCAAGGGCATATTTTTATTTTAAACTGACATTAATTTTCGTGAAAAACAGAAGTGACATACTCAAAACTGAGTAAACGCATTAATATTTTTTTATACTTCAGAACAATGATACATAAGTCATTTTTATTTGTAGGAATCACCCACACCTCAATCTGAAACATGGTGTGACCGATATGAATCAAAGTGTGTATTTTAATTTCAAATTGAAATTAATATTTGTAAAAAGATAAATAACATACTCAAAACCAAGAAGACACATTTGTATTGTTTTTATACTTTAGTAGAATGATCCATAATTAATTTTTGATGTGTACGAATCATCCTCAACTCAATCTAATACACAATGTCCCCAATATTGTAATTCTATGACCATATTTACAAAGAGTCGGTGCATTATTACATAACATTGAAATGATCACAAGATATCAAGTCTTGATAGATCAATTAATTTAGTAGCCTTGGAATTACTAGAAACATACATAAGTTTTATATGGCATCATGAATTGGAAAAACAACAACATTATGTCCTCTTTGAACACACTCATATCCATTAGCCTATTCCTATAGGTTAATCGTAATATACTTCTTCGCATCCTGGGAAAAATAAAAAATAGAAAGTGGTGAGCTCAGATTCTCAGTAAGGATAAAAATATAGCGGAAACTATCATAAATAAGCATAAAACTTTACGGAAAGTATAAGACTAAAATACAAGACTTTAAAATTTTTATGTAAATTTAAACAAGGGGTTAAATGACTTTAACTCATAGAATAATAAATAGTAAAAATGTTTTGAAATACATTTTTAAGAAACGCGGATGTGGATGATAAAGATGTCCCAATAGATACTCACGTATAAACAACCTCAGATAATGAAGAGATTATAGAATTAACCCTTACCTTGTAATTTTACTTGATCAAGGGTATGATAACCTCCTATATAATAGTTAAATAATTGTTATTAAATTATAAAAGATACACGTACATAAATATGATATCATATATGATATTCTAATATTTCTTTGTTAATAATATTTCAGTAGTATCATTGTTTAGGGTGTTAAATGATTTGTTTTTCTTTTATATGTTTTGTTACATCAGTAATGTTTGTTATGGATATGATATATTTGATTCATATCCAGAAATATATTATGTTCTTAAAAAAATTTTAATCATAAAATAAAAATTATTCTTGATAGATTATGATGAGGAATGAATCTCATTGCGTTCGTGGAGACGGTAATCTGTACTTACGCATGAGTGACAATATCATTATATTGATGGTGAAATCGTATTTAATTGGATGGTATATCATATAAACCAGATAATTAATATGTTATATTTATTATTTACATCAATTATACTCATTATTATACCCATAAAAATAATCAAGTGTTGAATAAAAAACTACACCACGACGTGGAGACGGTAAGCCATACGTACGCACGTATGGTGACTTTGTCATTAATATGATGGATATAATAATAAATATGGTTTTACCATATTTATAATAAAATCAATGTAAGTATAAGGAACTGGAGTTATTATTTTTGTATGGAAAAAACAAAGAAAGTGGAAGTGGAAGAAGAAAAGAACTTTTAAAGAGGTGATGAAATTATTACCTCTTCTTCGTGTGCTTTCTTTTGATTTGATCAAAATAGATCCTTAAGTTGACTTTCAGATCAAAATAATGCCTATAATTTGAATTGAGGATAGTTGGGAGGATATTTGATCAGGTTTTGGACGATCCAAATGGCTTTGTAGGAGTCATTTTGAGAGAAGGGGAAGTACCCTTTATAAGAGAGGTGAGGGTCACTTTAGGAAAATATTTAAATATTATTTTTTTATACAATAATTTTAGGTTTATAATGGCTCAAAAAGGATTTATTTTGAGGATAAGGTGAGTATGGGTCGAAAACCTCTCAACCAATAAGTTTTATACTGGTTTAGGTCACCATATTAACTATATCTTTTAGATTTAACTCCCAGTTAAAAAGTTTAAATTTTACCATGTATTCTTGTATTATTATAATAAATGATTAATAAACATACAATAAAAAGACAAGATAACCCCAATTGGTTCATTATTGATATATCTATCATTATATAAGTCCTTTGGCTGAACCACAGATTTTTATGAATATTATATAATTTAATAATATAGTATATGGGTTAAAAACTCATTTATGTCAGTTTTGTCACAATTTAGTATTTGGTTTTTGTGAAAGTCATAAAAAATTTATCACTTAGGAAAAAAATATTTAATCATCCCTAACATGTCATATTAACCTATAAAATTCGTGGAATACATTAAAAGTCTCAATTTACAATTATATTAATATTAATAATATCAATTATTTTAATCTTTCAATAATAATGTAATTTCTGTATCATCATTGTGTCATAAATAAATTTAATTATTTAATGTTTAAAAATTATAAATAAAATACCATTATATAGGAAATATTTTTAGATTTATAGTGAATATTTATAGTCTAATTGATCTTATGTATAACCTTATATAAAAAATGGTTTAGCTATTAAACTTTAAATTTAACACTTTTAACTCTTCATTAAATAAAATAATAATAAAGGTCCTAATCTAATAAAAGTGGACCAAAAGGATCATATTTTATTCCTAAGGTTGATTTTAGTAGAAATAAAATTATTAAATAGAATTAATACATCTTTTAGGGTAATTATAATATCATTTTTACATTTAATTTCCCTATTTACTTTTAACCGTGGTAAATAAAATTCAAAAGTTACTATTCACCAAAAATTATTTTCTTCCTATTGAACCAAATCTTACATATTGATAACAACCGTGTATTTAGGTTTTTTGAAATTCAATTCAAAGAAGTGGTAAAATTACATTTTATGCAAATTTTCAAATGTGCCTAGAAGGTGGGTAATAGACGTTTAAAGTTAAATAAAATTTTATAAATATAATCTTATTATAAAATGACTCCAATGAATTACATTGAAAATATAGAGGTATTATGTATATATTCTGACTTAAAATAAATTTAAATAAAATAACTAATTATTTAAATAAAAAGTCAGTTTAAAACAATAACGTAGTGTTTTTCACTATTAATCAAAAATTGAAAGTTTTCAGAAAAATACCAAAAATTCATCCTAAGCTAATTTTGATATTCCGAATCTAAAAATGAAGTCCATTTTGATAAATTAAATATATAAAAATTTAAAAAAAGTGGGTATTACTATTCATAATGGCTTTTTTGATTGGTGTTAGTGTGCAAGAACTCGAAGTTGCATACATACCAAGCTAATGTATTATTCAAAGAGAAACATACTGGGGAATCTTGGGGTGTTACATTCTACCCTCATTCAAATAATTTTTTCCTCGAAATTTCTAGAATATTTCTACATAAATAGATTTGAGTGCTTCTTCATCATAAGTTCCCCAGGTTCCCATGTTTCCTCTTCCATCTAATGGTTTCTCCATAGAACTTTTACTAGACGAGTGGTCCGGTTTCTCAATAGTTGTTCTATGCTATCAAGAATCCTGATAGGCTCCTCACAATAAGAATGACCTGGTTCCATTTCTATTTCTTCATAGGTGAGTACAAGCATTTGGTCAGGCAAGTATTTTTTCAAAAATAATACGTGGAACACATCATGAACTTTGGAGAGACTTAAAGGCATTTCCAAATGTTTAGATACAACTACAATTCATGCTTGAATTTCGAAAGGTCCAATGTACATGGGACTCAATTTAACCTTCTTACAGAATCGTACAACACCCTTACATGGGGAAACCTTTAGGAAAACATGATCTCCTACATGAAATTACAAATCCTTCCTTCTGTTATCGGCATAGCTCTTTTTACTACTTTGAGTTTCTTTGATGTGGTTTTGGATGATCTTCACCTTTTCCATTGTTCCCTCAAAAATTTCTAGGAATACGAGTTTTCTTTCACCAACATCATCCCAACAAGTTGGTGTGTGACATCTCTTTCAATATAACACTTCATATGATGCCATCTGAATACTTGAATGGAAGATATTATTATAAGGAAATTCTACCATAGGTAAATATTGATCCCATATACCTTGAATGTCATGTGAGAAAGATCTCAACATATCTTCTAAGGTTTGAATAGTCTATTCTGATTTCCATCAATATGAGAGTGGTAGGCAGTGCTCAAACGAAGTTCAGTATCCAGGGCCTTTTGAAGACTTTTCCAGAATCATGATATTAAATGGGGATCATGATAAGAAAAAATTGATAGGGGTACTCCATGAAGTCTTACAACTTCATTAATATATATTCTAGCTAAACATTCAAGTGTTAAATCTTCTCTTATAGAAAGAAAATGTGATGACTTGGTAATACAATAAACAATGACTCATATTACATCATTCCTTCTAGGAGTCTTTGGTAGCCCCATGACAAAGTCCATCATAATATCATCATATTTACACTCAGGTATGGGAAGAGGTTGCATGAATCCTGTAGGATATTGTCTTCCAGCCTTAACCTATTGACAAACCATACATCTTGACCTATAATCAGTAATATCCCTCTTCATGTTGTCCCACTAAAAATGTTCCTTCAAATATCTATACATCTTAGTGCTACCAGGGTGTATAGAGAAATTTGAGCTATGATTATCATACAACAATTCCATTTTTAGATCAGGTATGTCAGGAACACAACGTCTCTTCCCAAATTTCAAAATCTCATCTTCATACACGAATTTGATCAATCTCCCATCATACATAGCTTTATTTTTCTTTTGAAACTCCTCATCATCAGTCTGAGAACTTTTTAACCTTTATAGTAAAGTTGGTTTGGAAACCTTTTGAAAAAGTATTTATGTTTCAAATTCCATGATTATTCCCATATCAATCTTTACTAGATCCATGAACATAGGATCCCTTTAAACACTCATCTTTTTGAAAACTCCATGATCCTTTCTGCTCAAATAATATTCCACCTTATTTTCCTTCCCCAGGTGGTAGTGTATAGTGAAATCATAATCCTTGAGTTGTTCAAGCCACCATCTTTGCCTCATGTTGATTTCTTTCTGTGAGAAAATATTCTTCAAACTCTTATGATCAATATATATCTCACATCTTTCACTATAGAGAAAGTGTATTCATATATTCAAAGAAAATATTACATCTGCTAACTCAATATCCTGAGTGTGATAGTTTTGTTCATGATTTTTTTGCTATCGTGATGCATATGTAATAACTCTATCATTCTGCTTAAGGACACAACTAAGTCCTTTCTTGGAAGCACCACTATAATTAACAAACCCATCATTCCCTGATGGTAGATTCAAGATTGGACAATTGACTAATCCACTCTTCAGTTCCTCAAAACATTCTTTACACACTTTTTTCCAAACAAATTTATCCCATTTGCATGTGATATTGGTAAATGGGTTAGCCAATCTGTTAAAATCTTGGATGAAATGCCGATAATAACCTACTAAACCAATAAAACCGCGTACCTTAGTTATAATTGTCAGTGTTGTCCATTCTTGTATTTCTCTTGTCTATGAAGTATCAATAAATATTCCATTATTAGATACAATATGGACAAGCAAATAAATCTCCTGAATCTAGAATTCACACTTTCTAAACTTCCCATATAATTCATTCCTTCTAAGAGTCTTTAGAATAGTGCGCAAGTGATTTTCATGATCCTCATTTCCATTGGATTAAACCAAGATATCATTAATAAATACAACTACAAAGTCCTGAAGATATTTTTTGATAACTCTATTCATTAGATCCATGAATATAGAGGGTTCATTAGTTAGTCCAAAATGCATTATTGTAAACTCATAATGCCCATACCTAGTATGAAATGTTGTCTTTAGAATGTCTTTCTCCTTCACACACAACTAATGATATCCAGATCGAAGGTCAATTTTTGAAAAATATTGAGTTCCATGAAGTTGATCAAATAATTCTTCAATGCGAGGTAGGGGACACTTGTTCTTTATTGTTATAGTATTGATCTCCCTATAGTCAATGCACGACCACATAGATCGATCTTTCTTCTTAACAAAAAGAACATGGGATCTCTATAGAGAAACACTCGGGCGAATAAATCCTTTATTACTTAATTACTCTAGTTGTTTCTTTAGTTCCACTAATTACCCAGTGGCCATTCTATAAGGGGTATTCGATATGGGCCTTTAACCAGGAATTAAATCAATAGAAAACTCAATTTCTCGTTCTGGTGGATGTCTAGGTAAATCCTCTAGAAACACATCAACATATTCTTGCACAATAGTTACATCCTCTATTTGAAAATTGCTTTCCTCACCCATAGTTATTTAATTCTTTTCCTCTGCAATAATTGAATTTAGTAGATATATAGGGGTGGATCTAGATAAGAATCAGATGGTGACATTTCTACTCTAAGGATAAGTTGCTCCTTATCATTATCAAATATTTTAACCTCCTTCTTATTACAATAAATGTTTTCATCAAGGTCCAAAATCCTATCCCTACAGAGGATTATATCAAATTCAATCATAGGTATAATGATGAGATAAGTTGATAAATCACGTTTATATGCCCTAATGGAAACTGATTCACAAAACATTGTTTCAATGATACTTCCCTTAAGAGTTTTGACTGACAACTCCCTTGTAAAATAAAATTGAAAAGTATCTAATTTTCTTAGAAAACTAGGATGATATGAAACAATGACATGATCCAGAATCAAATAAATCATTGGCTAAATTTGAGAAAACCATTAAATTACCTTCCACTACGTCATTCTGAACTTGAACCTCAACATTAGTGGTCGCATAATCTTGGACTTTCTCCCTTTTCCTTTTCTAAGGTAAGATT
Source organism: Viscum album (assembly GCA_963277665.1). NCBI lineage: Eukaryota > Viridiplantae > Streptophyta > Magnoliopsida > Santalales > Viscaceae > Viscum > Viscum album. The sequence goes on along the minus strand of OY728129.1, from coordinate 227,151,579 downwards.
ACTTGGTGATTATGAAATTAATTTGCATAATTCTTCATTTATCTACAATTGTAGCATTCAACATTGATATCCTCTTTCTTTCCCTTGCAATCACGATCATGGTGGACTTTTTCACCACACTTGTAATAGACTCCCATTACCTTCATGAAAGTACCGAGACGTTTCTTTCCACATTTACTACAGGATGAAAATTCATATTTTCCCGTCTTCCCCTTATTTACATTTCCAAAGTGTTCATCAGGTATCTTCTTATCTTACTTTTCTTTAAAGTTGTAAGACTTAGAGAATTCATTTTATGTCTTAATAGCACATGAGACAATATCTTTATACGATGATAAGGTTTGTGAGACTAATGATCGATGGAGAAATGGGTTTAACCCATTAAAGAATCGATCAATATTACTCCATGGGTTATGTATTTAATCTTATGCATTCCTTGATAACCTCGTAAAGTTACCCTCATACTTCGCAATGTTCTCATCCTCATTTTTCCTTAGTCTCAGAAATTTTCCTTCAATATCATCTCGATGGTCCTGGGGAAAGTATTTTTCTATGAAAAGTTATTTAAACTCCCTCCATTCTATATTTGATTCTTCTTCATCCTCCTTTGTGTTTGTAATTAATGAGCACTATTGATATGCATCTCTTGTGAGGTGATAAACTTCCATGAAAACTTTTTCCCTTTCGCTACTCCCCAAAGGATGAAATAATTTCTCTAAGAAACTTATTCATTGCTCAGTTATAAATGGATTTTTAGTACCATTGAATGTTGGTGGTTGTTTCCTCATGAATCAGTCTAGCATTGATCTTCCATGTTGTCGATCAAGATGCTCCAAATAAGTAAGGTTATTATTCATAATCTGAGCGAGTTATCACAGTATGGTTATAAGTTGGTCAGAACTAGTTGCATCACCTGCTCCCCTATAATTATCTTGATTAGGAGGGAAATACCTATATAGATTATGTGCATTGATATGGTTTCCATTCCTTTCATTAGGCGCTATTTCTACACAATGTCACACACTAGATTCGTTTATGAATCAAAATACATAATTCCAAACATGTAAAATACCTAACAGAAATTGAACAGTTTATGCATATAATCCATAATCATAAAAAAAATATTTTCTTTGAGGAGGTATTTACTGATAAATCCTTCATAATGGTTTTTAAAGAAAATTTGAATTGTCCTAAGCATATCCCCTGGGAGTTTCATAACCAAGAGTGTAGCAAGACCCGTTGTCATGTACCAGGATACCCCAGGTCAAGCCCGAAACTCATTGTTGGAGTTTTCACTCCTAGGTACATCTATGCCCGAGCTGCCTCTACCTGCTCATATCTTGACAGGGATGTATTTATTGTAAAATAAAAAAATATCTACATTAAAAAAATTCTAGGAAGTTCTTCTATACTAATCTACAATGTTTATCTTAGGGCAATGTTCTCTAATAAGAGACTTTTTCTAAATATAGCTTCCATGGTTTGTACTAAACGTCCTCTGATACCAACTATAATTCCCTGACCCTAGTTACCCAGAGTCAGTGAATTATTACATATCATTGGCATGATCACAAGAGATCAAGTCTTTAAAGACCGATTATTTTAGTTATCTTGAATGTACTAGATACATACAGAAGTTTTACATTACATCATGAAATGAAAAAACAACAACATTATGACATATTTGAGCACACTCATATCCCTTCACTTATTCTTGTAGGTTAATCATAATATACTTCTTTGCATCCTGGAAAAAATATAACATTGAAAGGGGTGAGCTCAGATGCTCAGTAAAGATAACAATATAGCAGAAACTATCATAAATAATCATATACATATAGGGAAATGTATAAGACTAAAACAAAATCCTTTTAAACATAAACTTCAGCATAATATGACAAAGATAAATCAAATAATTCATTTACTTATTTACATGGATATTCTACTAGTCGCATAATCACATGTAATATCAACAGCTAATTTCATAATGATGGAATGTATAATACCGAACATCATAACCACATAGTCAAGGCCTTGTGCCAAGACTACAAATAAGATTTTGTGTAGGCCTTGTTCCAAGACACAAGTTTGTCTCATGAGACCTATCGATGCATCAATGAGATATAGTAGGCTCCAACCGTCACTTACTAAGTCTAATGCATTCCTCACATGAAATGGTTGACACAATACATAAACATTTGTATTAAAAATTCCATACGAAATGTTAATACTTTAACCATAAACCATGAATGGTATAAAAATAACACATCCATAATCAAACATATCAGAAAACCTTCAATACAATATGGAAGATTGTATCATAATAAACCAACTTCAAAAAAGTGTAAAATCCATCAAAGGATGTTGACATAAGTGAAATAAAAAATATTTGAGAGAAATGTCCTTCTATTTTGAAATCATTTAAATATCACATAATTATAAAAGAAAAAATTTGTTTTGAAAATACTCTTATAAGCTTGCAAGGGAATCTTTGAAGGTGTTATAAAGGCAGAAAATATATTCACATTCCGAATAAGTTAAAAAAAATTCTTTCCTTAATTTTGTCAAAATGTTTGTAAAGGACCTTGTTTGGAAAATTACAGAAATATTCCATTATTAATATTTTATATAAAGTAAAAAAAATGGTATAAATTACATTAAACAATCTTCTAGGAAATAGTAAAAACGTTTTGAAATAAATTTTTAAGAAAAACATATGTGTAGGATTAAGAGGTCCCGGATGATACTCATGTATAAAAAACCTCAGACAATGAAGATATTATAGAATCAACCCTTACCTTGTAGTTTTCCTTGATCGAGTGTACGTTAACCTCCTGTATAATAGTTAAATTATTGTTATTGTTGGTCGGAGTGGATACTCAAGAGGGGGGGTGAATTGAGTTCCTATTAAAAATTTCCCGTAAAATTATTTCTATTAAAATCCCCCAAATTAAATAACAAGCTAAATTGTAGTGAACTTGTAATACAATAAAGGTTCAGTTAGGTTCTCCAGAGATTGATTAGTTCTTAGTTAATCTAATCTGAAGATTAGAATAGCTTTTGAAACTAACCTAATGCTTTATAATAAATACAAATACTTTCTATTTTAACTATCAGAGTAACATTAAAATAGATTTGTATTTCAAAGTAATTAGGAGCGGAATATAAGATATAGTTTAAAAAGAAATAGAAATAACAACAAGTTGAACCAAGAGGTTCAGTATCAAGCTGAGACTTAGTCTTCTCAAATAGTTTATATAAACTTTGATCCACACCCTGGATCGGGGTTAATGATAGTACTTAGACTGTTCAGGTCCTCAGACCTCTACCACAGTTCTTCATGGGAAAAACTAAAACAATAGCACACAGGATATCCAGGTCACACTTGACCTCTACCACTATCCACAGTGGGATACTAGAGTGTAAGAGAAATATTGATTGACGATTTATAAATCCTCAAGTTAAGCATAGGAGACAGGGTGTGTTTAAAATACAGAACACACACTGCTCCAAATGTAAATAAATGAAACACAATAAAGCTAAACAAAAAGAGATTAGTTTGGAGTTTTTTATGTGTTTTGAGTGAAGCACTAGACACCTTGGATTGATTCAGATTAATATTTGTGTCCCTCTCTAGTTTTTTTCAAGAAAAAAAGAGTGTCGTTTTTGTGTTTGACTTTCAGGTCTAGGTTGATCAGCTTGATCGGGTTGAGTGTAGGTGAACTCATTGAAGATCTTTGCTCCTTGAATGATCAGGTTCTACAGACTCACAATTTATCCTTCCTTATTTATGTAAGTCATTGTGTGTCTCCCAAAGGTTGTTTCCTATGTGCATTGAAAGACAGATTGTTTCTTTCTTGTGTGTTCGCACTCAATTCCTTCTAGTGTCTCCTTTATATACCTTCGGCTCCGGCAATGGGAATGATTACCTTTTTACATGTACGAGGTATGGTTTCCTGACATGCCAAAAACTATCATTAATTAATATCAGATGCATTAAAAACACCAAATATGACTATTTCTAAATAAAAAAATAGAAATAGGGTTTAGTGAAATAGTGACTGGTTTTCATCAGTAGCTCTCTATATCAGTAAGCTTGTAGCGGTGGGCGTATAATGGTCGGTCTTGCATCAGTAACTGTTAGTCTATGTAACAGTAGCTTGCTTGAATTGGTAGCTCCTTATATTAGTATCTCCTTCTATCGGTAGCTCCATCTATCAGTAGCTCCTTCTATTGGTAGTTCCGTGTATCAGTAGACTGTTTTTATCAGCAGCTTGTTTATATCAGTCGCTTGCTTGTATCGGTGGCTCTGCATCGGTAGCTTCTTATAACGGTAGGTCTGTCTGTTTGTTTGTATCTATAGATCTGCCCGTATCAGTAGACCTGTGGTGGTAGCCATCTGTTTGTATCAGTAGACTTGTATCGGTAGTTGTCTGTCTATATTTGTCTGTATCAGTGGACTTCATATCTGTAGCTGTGTACTAGTGGCCTTGTGTCACAGGAAGCTTGGTCTATCAGTGACATTTACTTATCAGTAGAATGTGTACTTGTAGGTCTGAATCAGTGACTCAACACTTAATACTTATCTGTTCTATGCAAATCATATCCATATTGAGTTAGTAACATTTATAAACAAGTATAAACATAGATAACCATTAATTAACAAATTCCAAAGATCATTTTGATTATTTTATCAACTTAATAATATGATGTCATAGATTGAAAGAATAATTAATATAATGATAAACTTTATTTGGGATTATCAATGCATATTGAAACATAATTGAGATTATCAAAACAGGTGAGGTAAAAAATCTCCCCCTTTTTGATAATCACAAATTATGATATTATAATCCCAAATAATCAGTAATGTATCAGTATAAAATACAATGGTTTTTATATCTTAGTGTGAGTAATGAGATTTTCAAATGTGATATTTTAAATGTATCAGAGGTAAAGCTATAGAAAAAATTTACCAGAGGTAAAAGATATTAGGCTTCATATTTCTCCCCCTTTGTACAACAGATGTACCCCACTGTATCAGAGGTAGAGTTATAAAAAAATGTACCAGAGGTATGAAAATATTATGCTCATATTTCTCCCCCTTTCTTATGGTCACACTCATATTTCTCCCCCTTTGTGATTAGAAAAAAGTATTAAACAATGAATGAGGAAAATAGGGAATAAGAACATTTATATTGCTTGGGGAAAAAAGTGACAGAAAAATATAACAGTGAGGCAAAAAGAATACAAGTGATTCCTATCAAATGTTCTGGCCACTATTCAATCCACCTCCTCAGCATGTGATTTTCCCTTGGGATTAGAAGAGGATTCAGGCATGGTGGCTGTATGTGGAGGCATAGGAACACCAGAGATGATCAATAGAGGCTGAGATATTGATAGAGTGTATGGACTATACTGGGTAGCCCTCTGGGTGATCATAGGAGTGAGACTGCTGATTGCTTGAGCTATTGTCATCTGAGGAATGGAGGCAGACTAAGCAGAGGTTGGCAAAGCTGGAGGTATAATGATAGGAGTACTATCTACATGCAAAAATGGCAGAAACAGATTCCTAAAGTCCATAATGATTCCTCATCCTCTTTGCATAGCAGAAATGAAGTAATCCTTGTTCTCCATAAATTTATCTAGAGAAGAAGTCAACATCATGATCTTTCTGACTTGTTCTCTGAAAGATTGAGTGATTTTAGGGAGCTTCAAATTTTCTTACAATAGATTGAAGTTATTGTTCAACTGATGCTCAGTGTAGATCATTTGAAAATAAAAACCCACCTTTTCTATGACCTATTTTTGAGAAGCAGTGGCCTCTTTCATAAAATTCTGAACAATTTGTCCTATATCCCTAGTGGTAGTCACCACTTAGGTCAAAGCAGTAGAGTCTACAGATCAACTAGTAGAGTACTGTCCAATTTATTCTCTCATCATAGCTCGAAACTGATCAATATACAAAGAAGGCCTGGTAGTACTCAGAGGTGAAATAGTAAAGGAAACTACTTCCTTAAAGGATTTAGTCATCCCACTTATGAGATTTTTCACAAGAGAGTCCTGGGTGCTGACATGTTGTTCCATGGATGTCTTAAATTCCTCAAAAACCGATAATATTTGGATAACTACACTTTTTACAAATGAAAAATCCGTGTATTCTTGAGATTTAGAGCTCATATAAGATTCCATAGAGACAACTGTATTCTTTAGAGATTCAACATCTTTTTCTAAGCTTGGAACTTGATTCTGGTAGGTCTTGACTTCATCAAAAACACCAGATATTGAATCAGTCATCACAGACTGAATAGAAGATATTAAAGCGGATTCCATTAATTTCATTTCATCCACAACAGAGGCCTTAAGACCAGTCTTCAACTGATCCAGATTAGATTTTCTTACCACATCCTCAGGTAAAAGCTCAGAAATAATATTATAGTTAAATTGTGGTCTATTGATGAGTGTCTCATCTTCTGAATCAGGATAGTCCAACCCACAAACTACAGAACCTAGGTCTTCTGCCCAGTCTTCAATATCATGAGCAACTGAAATAGTACCATATCTGGTGGGATGCTCCCCCTCAATTTGTGCATTCTCCTGTATATGTATAACACCCTCAGCATCTCGTTCTTCCTCAGAATAATCCTCCACAACCACCTCTAATTAAACAGCTGGAGGCTCTTGAGGAATAGGTGCAGGTATGTCTACTTCAACAACTTACTCTATAGGCATTGAGGAGTACCTAATCATTTTACTGAGGCTTAAGCAGGCAGAAAAAGATGCTTCAGTTTCAGATACTTATTCTTCCTCATTCTCTTAAGCTGGCTGGTCTTCCTCATTATTAGGGACTTCCAACACTACTTCATTTCCATATGATACAACTTCATCAACTAGACTTGGAGGCAAGTCCGGATACCTTCCATCAGCTATAGAGGTATCTTCCTCATCAGTATCATCACTATACTGAGGTTCCTCTTCATCAGGTCCTAGAACTATATCCCTTACATCACTAGGCCAAGAAGGATGATCCACAGGATTAAACTTTTCATATAGCTTCCCTTCATCACTGACCCATTCTATTTTCCACAGATTCCCATTTATCTTCAATTATTTACAAACAATTTTAGTAATACAATAGTTTTCTTTCATAACCACTGTCTCATCCTAAGACTTAGCCACACCTATTATCTTAATCTTCAATGAAATCAACTTTGAAAAGAATAGAGCATTAGTTTTTGACTTTTTCCTGGTCATATCTTCAATTTGAATCATTTGCAGTCTACACAGATTCACCTTAACAACATTTCTTAACATATGCATCAAATATATATCCTGATATTTCAGATTTGCGAAGTCCCCTCTTCTTGGACTTAGCACATGTTGGATAAACATGAATAGTAACCGGTTCTCTCCATCCATTTATGTAGAAACTACTTTTCTATGTGTGCCATATCCTGTTAATTATTCCAAGGAAGCTTCATATTCAAAGATGTTACTTGAAGTAGGTACTAGTTTTGAGAGATACAGAAACTCTCCTTCATGTGGAACTCTCATGCACTCAACCCACTCAATAGAAGAAAAGGATATTGTCCTTCTATTCACTACTAATATCATTCCGTTCTCAACTTCTGATTTCTCAAAATGAATAAACTCATAGAATTATTTTACTAGCTTCGGATAATAAGGACCATTGTTATTTGAGAATCACTCTACCCATTTCTAATCTTCTAACACTTCTGGAACTAAATACTTACTCGTCATCAACCATTCCGCGCATAGCTCTTTCTCAACTACTATTTCCTTTTGGACGAGGTGCAGATTTGTAGGTTTCTTCACTTCACTACCACTACTAGACTCTCCTTTGAGTCTCTTGGCATTCTTCTCATCATCATTTTTGCTGACTGATGGTCTCTCCACTCTTTCTATTCTATGAATTGTGAGGCTTAGGGTTTGAGAGAAATGAAGGTTTGAAAGATAAGGCTTGAAGGTAAAGGGTTTGAGGTTGCTTTAGAGAGGTCAATACTTATGTTTTATCATTTAGGAATCACAAAAACATAATAAATATAATACAAATGATATATATTCCAGCATCTAAAGATTCAATGTTTTAAAAATAGCACTAACTGACAGTAATACATACTAGTGAGGACTCCTAACGGTGAAGTATTTTTATTGGTGAGGTCCATTAACAGCGAGGTATATCTGTGAGGTTCATACCAGTGAGGTATAACAGTGAGGTCTATGACATTGAGGTTTCTAGTGGTGAGAATTTGTCTAGCGGTGAGGTTTGGCAAATGGTGAGGTTTGGCTAATGGTGAGGTTTGGCTAATGGTGAGATTTGGATAAAAGTGTGGTTTTGTTAACTGTGAGGTTTGGCTAACGGTGAGGTTTTGGCTAACGATGAGGTTTTTGATAATGGTGAGGTTTGGATTCTACAAAGTTTAACATTCCTAACTCATGCCTAATGTAACTTAACCTATCTGAACATAAGGTCTTGGTGAAAATGTCAGCTAATTGATGTTTAGTACCTATAAATTCAAGATTAATATCACACTTTTGGCAATGGTATCTCAAAAAGTGGTGCCTTACATCAATGTGCTTAGTCCTAGAGTGAGACATAAGATTATTTAAAATATTAATTGCACTAGTTTTATCACAGTTTATAGATACATGTCTAAACTGATATCCATAGTCCAATAATGTATGTTTCATCTACAGAATTTGTGCACAACAACTACCACCAGCAATATATTCTTCTTCAGAAGTAGAAAACGCAACAGAGATCTTCTTTCTACTACACCATGATACTAATGACTTACCTAGAATATGACATGTTCCAGAAGTGTTCTTTCTATATAACATGCATCCAACAAAGTCATCATCTGAATAACTTATTAAATCGAATGATTGTCCTTTTGGATAAAATAATCCTAAGTTAGTAGTATGTTTAAGATATTTGAATATTCTTTTAACAGTAAGAAAATGTGACTCTTTTGGATTATATTTAAATATTGCACACATAAAAACTCTAAACATAATATCAGGTCGACTAGCAGTAAGGTAGAGTAGGCTCCCAATCGTACCTCTGTAGTTGGTTTGATCCACTGGTTTTCCAGTTTCATCAGCATCCATCATACAAATAATACTTATAGGTGTATAACTTTCTTTAATACTATCTAAACCAAAATGTTTTAAAAGATCCTTTGTATACTTAATTTTATTTAAGATAATACCATTATCATTTTGAAAAACTTGAAATCCAAGAAAACATTTGAGTTCTCCCATTATACTCATTTCAAATTCATTCTGCATAATCTTTGAAAAATCAATACACAAAGCATTTTTAGAAGATCCAAAAATAATATCATCAACATAGATTTGTACTATCAAAACATCATTGGAAATTATTTTAATAAAGAGAGTTAGATAAACAATCCCTTTAGAAAAACCTTTTGAAATAATAAAACTAGTAAGTCTATCATACCATGCTCGTGGAGCATGATTTAAACCGTATAAATCATTAGAAAGATTAAAAACTCGATTTGGAAAATGATTATTAGTAAATCCAGGTGGTTGTTCAAAAACAACACCTTCAATTATTAAACCATTTAGAAAATAGATTTTAACATCCATTTGATATAATTTGAAATTTAGATGTGCAACATAGATATGTAGAATTCTAATAGCTTCTAATCTACCTACAAGTGCAAAGGTTTACTCATAGTCTATACCTTCCTCTTGACTATACCCTTGTGCAACTATCTTTTCTTTGTTTCTAATGATATTTACTGATTCATCAACTTTATTTCTAAAGACCCATTTAGTTCCTATGGTCATGGTGTCTTTAGGCCTATCAAATAATTCCTGGACTTTGTTTCTTTTATATTGATTTAATTATTCTTGCATAGCCATTACCCAAAATTCATCATTGATTCCATCATTGATATTTTTAGGTTCTAACTCTGAATTAATGGCTTGATGGTCAACCTGGTTTCTTAGAGAATCTCTAGTCTGTTTCCCTCTATCAATATTACCTACAACAACATCTAAAGGATGATTATTTAGAACCCTAGTTGATCTGGTAAACATAGGACTAGAAATTTTAGGTTCTTCTCTATGCTCATGTTCACCAGAAGCAGATTCGGGAATATTTCCAGAACTGGTTGTCTTTATAATAGGTTCACTAATTTTATCTTTAAGGTCCAAAATAGATAGATCTTCTTCATGATTTTCAAGAGAAGACTTAGGTTCATGCGGAACAGTTTCATAAAAATTGATATGTATTGATTTTTCCACACATTTGGTTATTTTGTTAATGACTCTATAAAATTTACTGGTTATAGAGTAACCTAAAAAGATTCCCTCATCACTTTTAGAAGAAAACTTTTCAAAATTATCCTTAGTATTAAGAATAAAGACTTTGCAACCAAAAACTCTGAAGTAACTCACTTTAGGATTCCTATTAATCCACAGTTCATAAGGGGTATTTTTAATAACATGTCTAATAAAGACTCTATTTATAATATAACAAGCTATATTGATAGCTTCAGCATAGAAATAAATAGGTAGGTCATACCCATTAAGCATGGTTCTTGCAATTTCTTGAAGGGTTCTTTTCCTTCTTTCTACTACGCCATTCTATTGAGGTGTCCTAGGGGAAGAGAAATTATGATTGTATCCATTATGTGAGCAATAGGTTTCAAAATCATGATTTTCAAACTCATGGTCATGATCACTTCTCAAGGTCTGAATCTTAAGTCCACTAAGGTTCTATACAGACTTGGAGTACTTAATGAAATAGGAACAAGCTTCACTTTTCTGAGCAAGAAAATATACCGAAGTGTATCTAGAAAAGTCATCTACTAAGTCATAGACCTAGTGCTTCCCATTTAAACTAGAAACTCTAGAAGGTCCAAAATAGTCCATGTGAACCGACTCGAGAGGTTGAGAAATTGAAACATATTTCTTTGAATTGAATGAAACTTTATGTTGCTTTCTCTTTTGACATGGAGTATAGACTTTGTCTGATGGGAATTTTAGTTGAGGTAGGTCTCTAACTAAATTTTTCTTAGTCAGTTTCTTAAGTGAATGAACATTGCAGTGTCCTAATCTTCTGTTCCATGGACAAGAATCTTTATGAAAATCATTTAAATAGGTAACCTTTTGTTTTGCTAAGGAATTTAAATCTACAGCATAATCATTTTCATTTCATAAGGAAGAAAATACTAAAACATTTTTAGAATTAAAAACATTACAAGTATCATTTTCAAATTTAACATTGAAACCATCATTACACAACTGAGAAATGCTTAACAGATTGTATTTTAATCCATCAATAAATAATACATTAGAAATTAAAACTGAATCAGTGTTACCAATCTGGCCAAAGCTGACGATGTTTCTTTTTGAATTATCACCAAAGGTGACATGCCCTCCATCAACCTTCATTAAAATTTTGAAACATGAGTAATATCCAGTCATATTACTTGAACATCTACTGTACAGGTACCATATCTTCTTATAGGAACTCTTCAATCAAGTCTTCTACAAAATATGTTTAAATAGAAAATGATTTTGTTACCCATATTTTCTTGGGTCCAGGCATGTTATCAAGCAGAACTTTTTGTACCCAGATTTGTCTAATGGGTTTCATATAATCAATATATTCAAAAGATTTTGAAAGATAATATTTGTTCGATCTATAACTATGTGAATAACTAGTTGAGGCATAGGAATTTTCAAAATTGGAACTAGAAGCATACTGTCCAGATTTAAGAATAAATCTATTCTTTTTAATCTTTCTCTGTCCAGGATGATATCCTAAACCAGTAGTGTATTTTGGTGCAACTTGTTTTCCAAGCATTTGAGTTATAATATTCTTTCCATTTTTGAAATTCTCTAAATATTTTCTAATTTGATAATTGGAAAATTTAAGTTTAGTATTCACCTTTAACAGTTGTGCATTATTTTACCTTTCTATACGAAGATTAGATTTAATAGTACTAGTCAAGGCATACTATTTCTTTAATGATTTGTACTTATCCTTCAGCTCATTGCAAGTATCCTCTAGCATGTTATAGTATTCAAGTAGTCATTCAATAGACATGTTTTCAGAATCAGAATAATCTACAAAATAATAATAATTTACAGTAGGAGTATCCAATGTTATCTCAGATGTGTTTGTCATGAAACACATATTGGCATGATTCTTTTCAGAATCAGAAACCTTAAACTCACTTGTGCTATCTTCTGAAGCACTCTAGGTTTCATTCAAGGATTTCTTTTATTTTTTGCCCTTGTACTCATATTTCTTATTGTATTTTAATTTTGGACAGTCAACTTTCACATGTCCTTTCCTCTTGCATTCGTAGAAGACTATGTCATCGCTTTTATCAGTCCTTTTTCAATCCTTCTTTTAATGAACTTTATTTTCATAATCTCCCCTGTAATTGGATTTTCTGAAAAACTTCTTCTTTCTATAAAACTTCTTAAATCGTCTGGCTATCTGAGCCATTTCAGTATCACTATCAGATGCACTCTCTTCACAGCTTGAGATATCACTTTCACTTTGAATTTTTCCTTTGTCCTTGTTTTTTGAAGAAGAGGTCTTAAAGGCTAATGATTTATTTCTTGGTTCACCATCTTCCTCCTTGTTTACCTTTAGTTCTTCTTCATACATCATTAATTTACCAATGAGTTTCTTGGACGGCAAAGAACTAATGTCACATGATTCTCTAATTGAAACTAAAGTACCTCTCCATCTGTCTGGCAGACATCTGAGTAACCTCATGATTTTTTCTTTTGCAGGAACAACTTTTCCAAGTGAGCTCATTTTATTTACAATTTCGTTGAACCTAAGATACATTTCAGAAATATGTTCATCAGGATTCATTTTAAAAATATCATATTTAATAGTGTATGTGTTTAGTCTCATTCCCTTAACATTGGTTATTCCCTCATGATAAGCACCCAAAGTATCCCAGATTTCATAAGCAGTTTTACAAGCAGATATTCGATTAAATTCTTCATCTCCTAAAGCACAGTACAAAGCATTCATTTCTTTACAATTTTTATTGTAAGAAATTTTCATAAGTTCATCCCATGTAGTTCTTTTAGTTTCTAGAATCTTATACTTAATTTCTATAGCAGTCCAGATATCAAATCCCATACTATCTTAATGAATTTTCATTTTCAGTTTCCATTGGGCATAATTAACCCCATTAAAGATAGGTGGCTTGTTGGTAGCAACACCTTCTAATTTATTATCCATAATTATATTTTAGCAAATATATTTAAAGAGATAAAATTTAAAACTAACATAAATTTAATATCATTAAGATACAACTAATATCACAATTGAAAAACAGAGTATTTGGAAAATCCGTTATTAATAAACAATCCTCGGATACCAAATGTTGGTCAGAGTGGATACTCAAGAGAGGGGTGAATTGAGTTCCAATTAAAAATTTCTATTAAAATGCTTTCTTTTAAAATCCCCCAAATTAAATAACAAGATAAACTATAGTGAATTTGTAATACAGTAAACGTTCAGTTAGGTTCTCAAGAGATTGATTAGTTCTTAGTTAATATAATCTGATGAATAGATTATGTTTTGAAACTAACCTAATGCTTTATAATAAATACAAGCACTTTCTTGGTTAACTATCAGAGTAACTATAAAATAGATTTGTATTTAAAAGTAATTAGCAGTGGAATATAAGATATAGTTTAAAAATAAATAGAAATCACAACAAGTTTTACCAAGAGGTTCAGTCTCAAGCTGGTACTTAGTCCTCTCAAATAGTTTATATAAACTTTGATCCACAATCTAAATTGAGGTAAACAATAGTACTCAGACTGTCTAGGTCCTCAGACCTCTACCACAGTTCTTCATGGGAAAAACTAAAACAATAGCGCACAGGCTATCCAGGTCACACTTGACCTCTACCACTATCCACACTGGGATACAAGAGTGTAAGAGAAAAATGGAGTGAGGATTTATAAATCCTCCAGTTCACCATAGGAACCATGGTGTGTTTAAAATACATAATACACACTCCTCAAAATGTAAATAAATGAAACACAATAGATCTAAAAAAATACAGATGATTTTGGAGTGCTCTATGTGTTTTGAGTGATGCTTTGGACTCCTTGGATTGATGCAGATGAAGCTTTGAGTCCCTCTCTAGTTTTGTTCAAGAAAAATAGAGTGTCGTTTTTGTATTTGAATTTCAGGTCGAGGTTGATCAGCTTGATCAGGTTGAGTGTAGGTGAACTCATTGAAGCTCTTTGCTCCTTGAATGATCAGGTTCTACAGACTCAGAATGTATCCTTCTTTATTTATGTAAGTCCTTGTGTGTCTCCAGAAGGCTATTTCGTATGTGCATGGAAAGACTGATAGTTTATTTTGTGTGTGTTCACACTCATTGATTTCAAGGATCTCCTTTATATACCTTCATCTTCGGTAATGGGAATGATTAACTTCTTACAGGTACGAGGTACAGTTTCCTAACATGCCAACGACTATCATTAATTAATAGCAGATTCATTAAAAACATCAAATATTACTGTTGCAAAATAAACAACTAAAAATAGGGTTTAGAGAAATAGTGACTGGTTTTCATCAGTACCTCTTTGTATCAGTAAGCTTGTAGTAGTGGACGTATAATGGTAGGTCATGAATTAGTAACTATTAGTCTCTGTAATAGTAGATCACTTGAATCAGTAGCTCCTTCTATCGGTATCTCCTTCTATCAGTAGCTCTTTCTTTCGGTAGCTCTATGTATCGGTAGACTGTTTGTATCAGCAGCTTGTTTATATCAGTCACTTGCTTGTATTGGTAGCTCTGCATCGATAGCTGCTTGTAATGGTAGGTATGTCTGTTTGTTTGTTTCAGTAGATCTTCCTGTATCGGTAGACTTTTGGCAGAAGTCGTCTGTCTATATAAGCAGACTTGTATCGGTAGCTGTCTGTATATATCTGTCTATATCGGTGGACTTCATATCGGTAGCTGTGTACCCGTGACCTTGTGTCACAGGAAGCATGGTCTATCAGTGACCTTTACATATCGGTAGACAATGTACCGGTAGGTCTGTATCAGTGACTCAACACTTAATACTTATCTGTTCTATGAAAATCATATCTACATTGAGATAGTAACATTTATAAACAAGTATAAACATAGATAACCATTGATTAACAAATTCCAAAGATCATTTTGATTATTTTATCAACTTAATAATATGATGTCATAGATTGAAAGAATAGTTAATATAAATATAAACATTATTTGGGATTATCAAAGCATATTGAAACATAATTGAGATTATCAAAACAGGTGAGGTCAACATTTATTAAATTCTACAATAACCACATACATAAATTTGATATCATATATGATCTTCTAATATTTCTTTGTTAGTAATATTTTAGTAGTATCATTGTTTTAGGTGTTAACTGATTCATTTTCTTTTATATGTTTTGATATGTAAGTCATGTTTGTTATGGATAAGATGTATTTAATTCATATCCATAATGATATTATGTTCTTAAACATTATTTTTAATCATAAAATGAAAATTATTCTTGAATTATTATGATGGAGAATGAATCTCATCACGTTCATGGAGACCGTCATATGTACGTAAGCAAGAGTGACAATATCATTATATTGATGGTGAAATTGTATGTAATTGGATGGAATATCATATATAAAGAATCATTAACATGATATATTTATTATTTACATCAATTAGACTCATTATTATACCCATCCAAAAAATTAAGTGTTGGATAACAAACTACACCACGATGTGGAGACGGTAAGCCGTACATACACATGCATGGTGACTTTGTCATTCATAGGATGGATAGAATATTGAATATGGTTGTACTATATTTATAACAACATAACAGTAATTATAAGATATTGGATTTATTATTTTGGTATGCAAACAACAATGAAAGAGGAAGTGGAAGAAGAAAAGAACCTTGAAAGAGGTGATGAAATTATTACATCTTCTTCCGGTGCTTCCTTTTGATTTTATCAAAAGGGCTCATTAAGTTTGATTAATAAAAAAAATTAAGGCCTCCAGGTTTTAGTGAGGGTATTGGGTAAGATATTTGAGAAGGGAATGTCTGAGCCAAGTGGCTTTGGAGGTGTGATTTTGAGAGAAGGGAATGTACCCTTTTATAAGAGAGGTGAGGGTCACTTTAGGAAAAGCTTGAAGCATTATTTTATTATACAATCATATTTAGTTTATTATGGATTAAAAGGTTTTATTTCTAGGATAAGGTGGATATGGGTATCAAACCTCTAAAACAATAGGTTTTAGACTAGTTTAGGTCACCATATTAACCTATATTTTAGATTTAACTCTTAGTTAAATAGTTTAACTTTTACCATGTATTCTTGTATTATTATAATAAATGGTTAATAAAAATATTATAAAAATCCAATAGAACTCCAAGTGGTTAATTATTGATATATATAACCTTATAAAAGTATTTTGGATGAGAATTATATTTTTTAGAATATTATATTAGTTAATAATATAGTATTTGTTTTAAAAACTCATTTATGTAAATTTTGACACTATTTAGTATTTGGTTTTTGTGAAAGTCATAAAAACTTTATCACTTCAAAACAAATTATTTAATCAACTCTAACATATCATATTAACCTATAAAATTCTTTTAATACATCAAAAGTCTCAATTTACAATTATATTAATATTTATAATATCAATTATTTAAATAATTCAATAATAAAGTAATTAGTACACCATGATTGTGTCATAAATAAATTTAATTATTTAATGTATAAAAATTATAAATAAAATAGAATTATGTAGGAAATATTTTTTTTCTTTCTAATGAATATTTATAGTCGAATTTATCTTATATATAACCCTATATTAAAAATGGTTTAGTTATTAAACTTTGAATTGTACAATTTTAACTCTTTTTAAATAAAATAATAATAAATGTCATAATATAATACAAGTGGACAAAAAGGATCATATTTTATTCCTAATGTTTATTTTTGATGAAATAATCATATAAAATAGAATTAGGACATGTGTTAGGGCAATTATAATATCATTTTTACCTTTAATTACCCTATTTACTTTTAACTGTGGAAAATACAATTCAAAAGTTACCATTCACCAATGTTTATTTTCATATTATTGAACCACATTTTACATACTGATTTCAACTATGTCTCTTGTTTTTTTGAAATTCAATTCATAAAATTTGTAAAATTACATTTTATGAAAATTTATAAATGTGCCTAGAAGGTGAGTAAAAGACTTTAATATTCAATAAAATTTTATATATCTAATATTATTATAAAATGACTCCAATGAATTACATTGATCATATATAGGTATTATGTATATATTTTTACCTAAAATAAATTTAAATAAATAACTAATTATTTATAAAAAATCGGTTTTAAACTATAATATAGTGTTTTCACTATTCATCAAAAATTGAATGTTTTCAGAAAAATACAAAAAATCACCCTAAGATAATTTTGTTATTTTGAATCCAAAAAATAGGTCCATTTTGAAAAATAAAATTTATAAAATTTCAAAAAGCGGGTATTAATATTTATAATGTCTAGTTTTATTGGTCTTGGTGTGCTAGAACTTGAAGTTGCGTACAACACAAGCTATTGTATTATTCAAAGGGAAACATACTATAGAAGCCCGGGGTGTTACAATTATGACTCTCAGAGTGTCTTTTTTATTTAAAATTTAAATTATACTCAAAACTTAGAAACACATTAATATTGTTTTTATACTTTAGTAAAATGATCCCCAAGTCATTTTTGATTTGTAGGAATCATCTGCACCTCAATCCTATAGAAGGTGTTCCTGTTATAACTCAAAGTGTCCATTATCAGTTTAAAATTAATATTTTAGTTCAAAAAGTATGGAATTCATTGATAAATGAGAAAATGTTCTCCAATTTACTTGATAATTTTGGAAAATAATTCATAAGTCATTTGTGACATGTAAGAATCAGTCTCACGTTG
The DNA here is from genome assembly GCA_963277665.1 of Viscum album. Classification (NCBI taxonomy): domain Eukaryota; kingdom Viridiplantae; phylum Streptophyta; class Magnoliopsida; order Santalales; family Viscaceae; genus Viscum; species Viscum album. The sequence goes on along the minus strand of OY728129.1, from coordinate 227,133,536 downwards.
AACCAACACACGATGTGAATCGTATGACTCAAAGTGCGTCTGTCCATTTGTTAATGAAATTTTAGTAAAAAATATAAGTTACATACTCAAAAATGAGAAAAAAAATTTGGATTATTTTTATACTTTATTAAACGGATTCATAATTCATTTATGAAATATATGAATCAACTGAACCTCAATCTGACACACGGTGTGATCGGTATCACTCCAAGTGTGTCTTTTAATTTAAAATTGACATTTATTTTATAGAAAAGGACAATTGAAATACCCAAAACCATGAAAATAAATTCATATTATTTATATAATTTAGTAAAATGATCCATAATTTATTTTGACATATAGGAATCAACCATACCTCAATATGACACATAGTGTGACTGACATGACTCTAAGTATCTATTATTAGTTACAAATTAACATTTAAATTCAAAAAGTGTTTCACTCATTGAAAATAAATCAAACATGATCTATTTTTCTTAATAAAATATAAAAATTATTTATAATTAATTTTTAATGTGTAGGAATCAGTATCATTCCAAACTAACACATTATGTGACCAATATGACTCAATGTGCGTGTTTCTAATTTAAAATGACATTTCAGTAAAAAAATAAATTTAAATACTCTATACTAATTAAAAAACATTCATATTGTTTTCATACATTAGAAAAATTATCCATAAGTCATTTGTGACATATAAGAATTAGCTGCACCATAATCTGACACATGGTGTGACCGAAATGACTCCAAGTGTGTCTTTTTATTTAAATATGACATTAATTTTAGTAAAAATAACAAGTGACATACTCTAAAATGAGAAAATGAATTTGGATTGTTTTTATACTTCATTAAAATGATCCATAAGTCATTTGTGATGTGTAGGAATCAACTATATCTCAATTTGATGCATGGTGTGACCAGTATGACTCCAAGTGTGTCTTTTTATTTAAAATTGACATTAATTTTAGTAAAAGGACAAGTGACATACTCAAGAATAATAAAATACATTTATATTATTTTGATACATTACAAAAAATTATCTATAATTAATTTTTATTTATAAGAATCATCATCACCTCAATATGATGCACCGTGTTCCTAGTATGACTCAATGTGTCTATTATCAGTTTAAAATTGACATTTTAGTTCAAAACATGTGTCACTCATAAAAAAAAAGAAAAAATGTTCTGATTATATTTATAATATAGTAAATTTATTCATAATTCATTTTTGATGTGTAAGAATCAGTCTTACATCTAACTAACACACGATGTGATTGGTATAACCCAAAGTGTGCGTTTTCAGTTTAAAATGACCTTTTAGTAAGAAAACTGAAGTGACATACTCAAAAAAATCTAATTGTTTTGATACTTTAGTAAAATTATATATAAGTTATTTTTTACATATAGAAATAAACTAAACCGCAATTCAATTCACGATGTGACTGGTATGACTCCAGGTGTGTCTTTTTATTTAAAATTAAAATTTCTGTAAAAAAGGTGACATACTCGAAAATGATAAAACACATTCAGATTGTTTTTATACTTTAATAAAATGATCTATAAGTCATTTTTGATTTTTAGGAAAAATTTTCACCTCAATTTGATACACTATGTTCCTGGTATGACTCAATGTGTCTATTATCAGTCTAAAATTGGTACTTTAGTTCAAAACGGGTGTCACTAACTAAAAATCAAGAAAATGTTATTGGATTGTTTTGATACATTAGTAAAATGATTTATAAGTCCTTTTTGATGTGTATGAATTAGTCACATATCAATTCGAGACACGATGTGACCAGTATGACTCAATGATTATATTTTTAGTTTAAAATTACATTTTAGTACAAACAAGAAGAGTGACATACTGAAAATTGGAAAAATGAATTCAGATAACATTGATACTTTATAAAAACAATCCATAAGTCATTTGTGACATGTAAGAATTAGTCCCACCTCAATTCAATGAATGGTGTTACTGTTATGACTCTATGTTTTTCCTTTTATTTAAAATTGACATTTTAATAATGTATTATTTCATGTTTATATTTAATTTATTTTTTATAGTATTAATAACATAAGATTTTTATCGTATATAGGTGGATTCTTTTTATTGGTCTAGTTTGGCTTGTTCAACAACTGATAACATGGTTGGGCTTTTTAGAGTTGGGGTTGTGGGTGCCAAAGACATGGAAACATTGATGTTTTTAAATGTTTTTGAATTGTAATTGAAAATATAATTATACAAAACATTTTTTGAAATTTATATGATAGTTTTTTTATTTTTGATGTAAAGTTTATTTTTACTAAATTATATATTTTCATAAAGGTGTATTTACTGTAGTGTGTTGTTATTAAAACAACATACTGTAGTAGAAGGGCCTTTATCAACGCTATTTATAGCATTGATAAAGTCACCCGCCTTTATTAGTGCTAATGAAAGTGTTGATAAAGGATTCCCTTTATCAGTGTTTTTTAGGGCTAATAACTCCCTCCATAATAATGTTGAGAATAACAATGCTTTTTAGTACTGTTAAAGCCCCTTTTTCCTGATGTTAAAGTCAAAAGCCATGGTAGTGAATTTAGTGTGTTTGTGTGTTTATATGTATGTATATAGGTATATCAGTATGTGTGTGTGTGTGTTAATTTTATAAAAATATTGATTATATTTTTAATATTATGTTATACTATTATATATATGTATTATATATACAGAGATAATTTATTCATTTATGTTATTTTTAATGATGTGTAATATTATCACACACACACACATATATTAAATGAAATTTTTGAATGATTTATTTCAAACACACACAAGACACACAAATATATGATTTAAATTAATTTCTCAATAAAAATTTAAATTTATAATGGATTTATATTTTATAAGATTTATTAGATGCGTCTGTGTTAAATATTAAAATGTGATGAATATATATATATATACTTATAAATTTATATATTCATATATAGATTAATTTATTAATTAATATATTTAAATATATGTGTGTTCATGTGTGCGTGTGTTAAATTAATGACCATTTATTTAGTTATTATTAATTAATTATATCAAGTGTGTGTGTTTATATGTATGTATTTACAGATGCACATGTCTATATATATAATAAATACATTTTAATTTGTTATTTAATTTATCCATGTTTTAAATATGTTTGTAAATATAAATTAGAGATGTTTTATAATGTGGTTAATAAAACATAGCTAAATTAGCCATGTTTTTTTAAAGACATGACTAAATTAAAAATTAACAATGTTTTAAAACATGGATAAAATATATGTGGATAAATTAGCCACATTTTTATGAAAACATGCCTAAATTGATAATTAACAACATTTTAAAACATTGATAAAAAACACAACTAAATTACTCATGTTTTTATGAAAACATACCTAAATTTAAAATTAACCATGTTTTTAATAAAATTAAGCTAATAGATAGTTTTTTGTAGTGTGTTGGTATCTTATCTTTTAATAGTCATGTATGTTAATCTATGATGAACATGTATACAAGATGTAAACTGCAACATAATTCAAGATTTTATTCTCTAGATTAGATCATGTGTTTCTCTTAAATCCCAAAGTAATATATAGTCAAATCCTTTTGAGAAGACTTGAATCTTTGATGTACAAATCAACTTTATTGTAGTGATAAACTCTTCCAATAAAATAATAACTATATAATATGATTCATCTTCAATAAGACTCATCTTCAATTCCAATAATTATAAATATCACTGATAAATCCTTATCTTATTCCCTCCTCTTTATGAACCCCATGTGGAAGTAATAATCTATAATAGAATCCTCCTCCTTATCATTATTAAAATTATGGATCTCACTATTATATAAAACAATTCCACTTTATAAATCTTGATATTTTAGATAACTTCAATTAAAAACTCAATCCTCTTTAATTCGAACATTCAATGAAGCTCATGTGGATAAAAAGCTTCCTTTTTTTCCTCATTTCTTCTTGGAACACTCTGTCCCTTTTCTCTATATTCTATATTTTTCCAATTTTGTAAAGAAAATTCCTCATTTTAATATCCCATTATTCCCATGCCATTTTCGTTCAAGATATTTGAAATTAAAATTCAATATATTAATTACCGTGAACTTCCTTTACATCAAATTCCTCCCCCGGATCATCTTCAAGTAAATCTACACCACTTAGTTTTATTTAGAATGATAAAGTTCATTCCATAATTTTTGAATAGTTATAGGAGTTCCACATCATCAAATATGGTTGTAACCTATAGTTTTTAAACTCCATTGTGTGTCCTCTACATGAAACACCCATTTAGATCTCTGTATTAGACCTATAGTGACCCATATTTTCATACATAAAAACATCACATCTTATAAGATGAATATTTAATACATATCATTATGATCCATGTTTGAATCATATATGTTTAGTGTCTTTAGAAACGTAGATACATAAAAAACTGGTTCTTAAAATATATATATCATCTCCCACTTAGTTCTTGATAACCATCACCCTTCTTAGAAAAATCATACTTAAAACTTATCTATATATTTGTTGGAAAATAAAACATAATAAAGGGTAATATTAGATGCTTATTAAGGGTAAACAAGATAGATATCAAAGATCATTTAAATATAACATGAGCATAATGGGTATGAGAACATTAACTTAATCTTTGAAAATCATACCCAATAATTCTTATATCATAAACATGAGTCACAACATAAATCAAAATAGTTCACATGACATGAATCATAAAGAGGTTAAAGAACATGATCCTTGAGAACATAACATTATCATAACATCATATCATAAAAGAGTTTTTTAATGTGTTCTATAATCATAATAATAGAACTTTTATGTCAAGTATACCCACCAAGGCATTCATAACATACTGGGATTGTGATAACTGCCTGTGTACCTATTTTGGTCTTGGGTTAACCACTCATGTACCATCTTTCAGGCTTGGGATAACCTCCCATGTGCCCTCTTTTTTGGGCTTAAAATAACCTCTCATGTACCCTTTGAGCTCATAGAATATTAATCTTTACTTAATTCATTGGGGAACTATATAATTATGGTACCACCTATCATATAATCATAAATCCATTCATATTTATGCCACCAGATCATATAAACATTTTTCATAACTTATCCCATGGAAAAGAAAATGAGGTTCATTGATATTTCGTCATCATAACCATAAATAATGTGGATAAAAAATAAATATGGTATTATATCCCCAGTAAATCATATGTAACATCAAAGGATGTTATGATAGATGGAAATTTCATTTAAAATATCACAAAAATAAATCTTGATAAAAATACTATTTTCAATATTAAATCACATAATAAAATATAAAAATTTCTTGAATATTAAGTAAAACATTTATTTGGAAATAAATTTGGAAAATTTTAAATTAATATTAAAATCATTAAGCGTCCATGATGGGAAAAAATTTTGTTCATGTAATGTAAGTTAAAATAAAGGTTTCTTTCACATTTTAGTAAAAAGATAAAAGTACCACATTCAATAAATAGAAAAAGATTAATTTTAGACCATTATTAAAAAATATAGAAATGTGTAAAAATGTCTTTAAAAAATCACAAGATAATGATAAAAACATTTTAGAAACCATTTTTAGAAAACATAGATATGGAAGGAAAATGTTTTCAACCAAAGAGATAAATAAACCTGGTTGTCCTTAAAAATGTTCATTTGGTATCTTGAGTACTTAAAGTGGGGAAAATGAAAGGAAAATATGTATTATAAATATATAAAAATAATAGGAGAACATTCATGAGATTCTTGAGATATATATCATTAAATTTCATTATTAGATACTTAATCATAAATAATCCTGATAAATAATGAAATTGTAACATAAATCTCTTACCTTGAGATTTACTTTCTTTGAAATCACTTTAACCTAATGTATAATAAATTTAAATTTATTATAATTATATATCATATTAATTTACATACTCATAATATCATATATTATCCACTTATAACATTTAAACACCCATTTATTAAAAAATCTTTATTAAAATTGATGTTTATTTGTGTTAACTGTTTTGAATTTGATGAGAATTTCTATTCAATAGTTCTAGTAATTATACATTGATCATGGTGAAATCATATCAAAACTGTTATTTATGTTATAAATATGACATATATTCATTATATATATATTTATTATATTTTATAATAAGAAAATATAGAAAAAATAATAACACCATTCATTGAGATGGTAGGTCGTAAGTATACATGAATGTTGTTTTCACTTTTCGATAGATGGAAAAGAGAAAGGTAAATAATTATTCACCTTTATAAAATCATTATTACTTCATATATATCATATATATTCAATAAATCCAACCTTATTACCATCCATGTAAAGTAAAAATAAAAAAAATCACATCGCTTAGTGGAGGTTGTAATCCACACGTACTCATGATCGATGTTATCATCTTCCAATGGATTGTAAGGTGATAAGATATATATGATATTATAATTATAGAATTATAATAATGTCATAAATATCATTCATAAACATTAAACCCATCATAATACTCATCCATGAAAGATGGTGATGAAAATGAATTGTATCGCTATGTGGAGGTGGTAATCCACAGGTATGCATGAACGATACTTTAACTTTCAATTTGATTGAAAATATTATAGATAATGGCAGTTTCTTAACCATAATAACATTTTAGTACATATAGGATACTTAATTTATTATTTTATGATAAATACCATAAATTATATTAGGTTAAAGAAAAAATTAATTGAAAGAGGCCAGGTAAGACAATTACATCTTCTTCGAGAGACTCCCTTTAAATCATTTCTTAAAGACAATTGTAATAGTCTTTTCAGAAGACCGTCACCTTTAATTTGTGGCTAGGTAAGTTTAGAATAGAATTTTCCATGTTTTGGATAATCTATATGACTCAAATTTGTGTAAATAAAAGAGATAAGGGATGTCCTTTTATAAGGGAAGGAAATAACACAATTGGAATTACTAAAAAGATTAAAATATAATTAAGTTATTCTCAAGAAAAATGCTTCCAAATGGAAAACTATTTGCATAAATGCAGTATATGGACAAAATATCTTCACCCAGCATGGAAAAAGATTAATTTGAATATAAATCATTCACACATTCTTAATATGTTATATTTATCCATAAAATATACGGACCATAATAATTCACCCAAAATTTATTACTTTTAATATTTTTAAAATAATTTGTTATATTATTCTATAAATTGAATAAATATTGTGTCCTAATTGCGTAAAAAGTTAAGGTAATTACCAAATCACAAAAAATTAGAAATAAATTACCCTAATAAATAAATTAATTCATATTTTAAATAAATATTTAGAACTAAACATATCATCTTTTTATCCTAATAATAAAAATTTACTGTTATTGTTGTAAAAAGAGTGACATTTTGTATTTATCCATTTATTAAAATAATATAAAGGTCATAATCAAAGAGAAATGACACCATGTAGATATATTTTTGATTCATGGATGACAATGGTCAAAATAAAATCATCCAATAGGATAAATACAAGTTTTAGAGTAATTTTAAAGCCTTAACCCAAAGTTATAACCCACCACCACAACAAAAATATATTTTATTAATAAGAGAATGTCCATAACAATCCAATATCCAAAACAAGTCAGGGCACAAGACATGAAAACAATGAGATGTCAGGCTCAAGGAGGCCTATAGAAATTGAGTCCAATGTTTTAACCCTATTTTACATGTTTTACCATTACTGAGGTGATAAAAATTTACTAAGGTTTCTATTAATAATGAAAAAAGAGTCTTAGTTACCAAATATGAATAAAATTTTTATAAATATGTGGTTTATTTTTCATGATTCAACTTTTATAAGTGGTATAAATTCATTTTAAAATGTGTGTGCAAAACACGATGAAAATAGTTTTTTATAAAAATACATTTTTAAGTATAAAACTAGATTTATTCTTATAATATGCCTAGAAAAAATATTCTATTAATGTTAAAATTTTTATTGAATATATAATACATAAATTTAATTAAAAACATTCACCAATATTGATTAATTTAATTTATTAAGATAAAAAACAATATGTTCATAAAAAATATTTTTTTTGAAAAACATAACTTTTATTTTAAAATGTTTTTTATTTTCATTTATAATCAATTGATGACCAATTAATTCATTTTATACATGTTCGAACCATAAATTTTTCATAACATAGTAAAACCTATTTTTATTCACCAATCAAATAACTAGGTAATTACTATATCATTAAATAATAATATTTTAGTAGTATATCGCGGTTCATTTAAAAATGGTATTGCAATTGAAGAAACCTATAAAATAAATTAAATTTATTTATAGATTAATATATAATTAAATTTGCAGTGTTCCATTATACCCCCTTAAAATGAATTTCTGCATCGAAATTTCATCATTTCAATACAAACAAATGAGGATATCTCTGTTTCATCATATTCTCAGGCTCCCATGTAGCTTCTTCAAATTTCAGATTCCTCTAAAAAACTTTAACTAGGTGAGTAGTCCTATTCCATAACACTTTATCTCTATGATACAACATTTCTACTAGTTTATCTTTATATGAAAGATCATACTCTATCAATAAGATCTCGGAGTTTAGCAAATTTCATGAACCAACTTGGGTCAACCCTAAAGTGGTTACCTGAGCCAACCCGTGATAAGGACCAATAGGAATTATTGATCCTCCTAAGATAGAAACTAGTTATGAGCATCAAACACAACTCAACTGGGAATTATTTTCTCATAAAAATAGATAAATAAAACCTAATAAAAAAAATATTACAGGAAGTAAAAATGAAACAACCAACTAAACAGATAGGAGTAACCACTAGACATAAATCCATGTGACCTCATGGGTCACCATCATCCACTAAATCAATATCACTTCATTGAGACCAAGACTAAGATAGAATAATCACTAGAAAATAAAACAATGGTACAGATATAGGCATGATTATTAAACCTCAGTAGGAAATCCCGAATAAACTATTCTATATTCCTTGCCTTTAAAAAGAAAACCAATCCAAGATAGTTTGAAAATAAGACATATTAAAATTATTTTTTTTCTATTCTTTTAATAAAACAAAACAAAAAAATTTCATTTTAAATAAAACTAATTTACATTATATTTTCAAAATAGTTTCCAAAGACTGATTTTTTTTTAGTGAATTCCTTATAAAAGATAACCTATGTTATACATGTGTGTCAGTATGAAAAAATATTCCACTTTATAATAAAACTAGAAAAATAGAGGAAACCAGAAAAGAATGAATTTTAAAATAGTATTGTGAAAAAGAGAGTAAAATAGATAAAGCACCGTGGGAAATCACTAAGAAGCTACGTCTTTAGGGCCCTAGGATCCTCATACCTCAGTTATAAGTCAATATAGTTTTTTCTAATGAATAATCCTCTAGGGAGGTCACAAAAAAATTCTAGTGGTCCCCAAAACATCATCATTCATTTATTTAGTGTTGTAGCATAAACTTACTGGGAGTCCATGGTCATTATCCCACTGACTCAGCTGGAGTACTAGTCCATAGTAACCCACCTATAAACCCATGGTTCATAAGTGCTCAAATTTGTTTCACAAGCCACATAAACCCATTTTATCTCAATTCAACACATGTTATAAAAACAAATCCAACCATTTCAAGAGGGGTTAGAAAATTTCAAAAAAATCACACAAGAAATTTAAAAACCACTTTTGAACATTTAACATGTTGAAAATTTCGAAACAATCTTGAAGATACATTTAAATAAATAATATACATGTCAAAAAATTAGTGGAAACACATAAAACATGGTAAAGTAAAACACCAATAATCACAACTATTTTTCATAGGATATACACTCTCTTTAATATAAAAAACACAATTTTAAAAAACACAAAGAAATAAAGAATTCAAATTAATGGTTTGGGCATAGGTAACCTACCACAAAACATTATGATTTTGCAGATGTCCACCCAAAACAACTTAAAATATGTCTACAGAAGTAAAAGAGACCCTCCTTTTACTCTTAAACACATGTATACCTATATATATATATATATATACCTCTAGTTGTAATGTATATATTCCCCTCACCATGAGGGGATATGTTCAAAAGGGTATATATTTATATATTACTTACCCATGCATATGGGTATAAGTCACATTTAAGAAATATGGTCCAAAATGTGTGAGAAAATAATACTAGAAACTCAAAAATTAGAAAAAATCCTAATCAAAATTGGGCCAAAAAACTAAAATAGAAGAAAACCTACATAGAACTAAAGTCGGATCAACTGTCTTCAATATATTTGTCTAGAATTGGACACAACATGATGCAAAGATCGAATACATCATGAATCGGTAATTGGAACTCCCAAAAATCAGGGTAGGGTTTGAAAATAAGACACACACCACATGAGAGAGAAATAAAACCATGAAAAAGGGAAGAATGGGGAAGGGTAGGAGTGAAGATCACTAGAGATAATCGAACCAAAAATCATAGGGGGAGGGGTTAAGACAAAATGATTATGATAATAATAATAATAATAATAATAATAAATGATAATAAAACATTAATAATAATAATAAAACATTTTTTTTTCAATAGCATGGAAATCACGCATGGTTTGGTCGCACGGTTGGCCAAACCATGAGCCAATCACACACCTTTACTAGAGGCCCCAAACACTCTACACAGTTAGGAAAACCATGCATTAGACATGTCTTCAACTCTTCTAAAAATAGAATACACCTTTTCACAGTCTACACACAGTTTCTATTAACATTTTCTAACTGTGAGCCTATGTTGAGAAATACAAAAATTAAAATTATAAAAAAAAGTTCAGTTCAAAACTCTAAAAATGATGCTAAATAAAATTGAACAACTAAATATAATTAATAATTCAAGGTAGGTTTGTGGAAATTATCCCCACCATGTCACTTTCCCCCTATAAAGTCCTAACGACTCAGTTGATCAAGACACAATGCAAGGACAAAATGCCTCCCAAAACAAAACCTCCTCCACCCAAAGACTGAAAATAGAAAAATTACATCCCTCTCAATGGCAAAAACCTTAAGATCCTCAAAGAAGCCAAAATATCATCCAAAAAATCAACCCAAAACCTAAGAAAAAAACATATGAGAATTAATGAACTCAAAAATCAAACTGGAGAAGTATATAGAAGGACTTTCATGTCTTCAAAAATAACCTCAAACAAGGAACACCCTGAACCCTCACATAAAAATCACTAAAGAAACTCATCGGGGTCAGGTGTGATGGTGAAAACAGGGATACCCCATTAAGAAGGATGAAAATACAATTCACTAAAAGACCCTTTTAATGGTGGCCTACTCACTATTTTGGGAATTAAATCAAACACCATTCCTCAAGAAAAAACAACTCACACATCCAAAGAAAATCTATAACACTGGTGTGGCCTCTTGACTTATCAAATTACACCTAACTAGTTTTAGAGAAGACATCAACTAGACCTGTAGTGGGTCTCCCCACTGTTTAAAAACCAACTATGATGGATGAACTCCCATTATAAGGGAACATAATGAAAAAGACTAAAATTAAATTCCAAGATGAACCAAGATTCATAATTTATATAAGACATAAGTACCTCCAAACATGAATTACTCAAAAAATAAACCCATTTAAAAATAAATCCACCAAAACCACCAAAACAAAAAGTTGTTCAAGAACAGATAACCACATGAAGGGAAACCCAAATGGCTTATACTCAGAAATCAAGGACAACAAGTTGAATCTACATCCCCACACCTGGAATCTCCTTAAATGTGTGAAAATATTCACTTTGAGACATATGGCTAAATCCATGATGTATTGAAGTAACCACTTCTATCCATTTAGGATCTAAAAACCTTTGATTGAGGCTCCCTCTTATAAAATGAAACTTATAGAACTACTCTAGGTATCCCAAGTCAACACACTGATGAAAAGACTTCAAAGGATTGTAAAAATATGTTAAAACAACCATAATGGAATCAAAATGGAATTTTGGTTGAGGAATAATAATAATGAATTGATGAAGGTGACACCCCATGAACATGTTTCTCCAATTCACACTCCTCACCATATAAGGAATCATTCATGAGAATCTTGAGAAAATTAAAAGCCAACTGTAACAAACTTCACTCTAGAAACCAACTCATCTTGGGACACCACATTCAAAAAATCCTTGAAAATAAATTGCCTATATAATAGAACACAACCCTTAATATTTGGATGGTAACCCCACATAAAGAGAGGAGCTTTCAACTGATTGCTTGATGTTAACTTTGAGGAAAAGAACTTGACTATTCCAGATGTTTAATGAAACCTCTCACTGTCTATTGAACTAGATAAAAACCAATGAGATCTACTATCCTTAAACCTCCAATGATCATCAAACACCATGAAAAATTAGAAACACATGAAAATAATTCAACTCCACCACACCATTGGGAGTCTAGAAAAATCCAAAATTCAGAGGGACTCAATAGAAACATTCAATACCTTTATGGATGGCATACACTAAGAAACATAAAAAAAACCCCCAAAAAAATATAAAACCTAATATCAACCAAATATAGACCAAGATAACATTTAAACCCAAAAACACCAATTCAAAAACTATGCACCACACAATTGAACCAAAATCCCCCTTTTAAAACCACAAATTTTATTCTGAATTCAAAACTATCTTCCACTTCAAAATCATTTGAACAAAAAAAACCCCAAAAATAGTATTAAATGAATCCTCACATATATATATACATCCCCACAAACAAAAACACACCTCCACACATACCACCAACTATCCAATGTACACATGTCTGCATCCCTATATGTGATCATTCACAAAAATAACAATGGTTAAATTAAAACATTTTCCATTCCTAAAATAATACATTAACCAAATTTAAAATTCCAAATCAATTTGAATCCACCCCTTATCATCCCAAAATATAGAATTTAGAAATTTCCCCAAATTTTTTTCCAAAACTATTCCTTTTTCGAAAACAATCTTAGTTTCCAAATCAACCCATTTCATTTTCAATCAACCAAAGGTTTTTATTTCGTGAAAAAAAACTTTGATAAAAAATGATTATATTTTTAAATTATAAAAGAAAAACCCCAAAATAAACTCAAACCAATACAAAAAACAAACAAAATAAACCCAATACTCAATCAAAAAAATCCTAAATCTTAGAGGAATAACCACTACACATGGCTTGACTGTACAGTTTCGCAGGTCATGTGCCAACTGGGTAAGAATATAAGAGGTCATAAGAGGCAATTTTATGGCCTAAGCATGGGTTTAAAATTGCGTTCAACAAACATGTACACTATAATTCCCTCCCGTAATAACCACTAAATCATAAAAACTAACAAAAAATGCTAAAATAAAAATAAAAAACTTCAAAAACATTAGAGATATAAGATTTTATTTTGAGGGAAAACCACATCAGGCCCCTGGAAATTCAAGATTCCTTCCAAATATGTGGTGATAAATCACCTACTCATGAAAGAATACTTTAATTTAGACAATTCTAGCTCTTAACTACCAGGAATCCCCAAATAACAAGGGTTTATCCTCCAATACCATTTTTTCATGAAGAAACCCAGGTTACCCCTAAATTGGTCACCCGATCTGGCATACAATAAGGTTCAAGAAGAATTTCCAATTTCATGGGCAAGAAAATACTTCTGAGTATTAAGCATAACTCAATTGGGAATGATTTATCCCATAAAAATTGATATATAAAATGGAATAAACAAAACTAATCCTGGAAGCAGAAAAATATGGGAAACTGAAAATATAAAAGAAAAAACTGGAAATACCTCTACATGACCTAGAAGGTCACTATCATCTACTGAACCAACATATCCCCATAGTGATCGAGACTAAGTTGGAAGTAATAACAGAAGATAAAAATAAATATAGAGATATACGTGGGAATATTAAAACTTATTAGGGGTTTAAAAACATGAACTATTCTCCATGCCTTATCTTTAAAAGCAAAATTAACCAATGATAGTTTGAAATTAAGACATATAAAAATATTTTTTTTCACCCTTTTAGGAAAATCAAAGAAAAGAATTTCATTTTAAGTAAAAATACATTCCATTATATTTTTAAAATAGTTTCCAAATAATGGAAATTTTTTAGCGAATTCCTTTTACAAGATAAACTATGTTATATAGGTGTGTCAGTATAGAAAACAAAAAAAAATCCGCTTTATAAAAAAACTATAAAAAGAGAGGAAACCATACTGGATAGAATTTTAAAATAGTACTATGAAAAAGAAGAGTAAAAGAGAGAAGGAGCCATGGTAAACCCCTAGGAATCTAGGTCATTAGAGACCTAGGATCCCCATACCTTAGTGACAAGTCAATATAGTTTGTTCTCGTGAATGAGATTCTAGAGAGGTCACAAATAAATTTTAACGGTCCCTGAAGCATCATAATTCATTTAGTTAGTTTTATAACATAAACTTTACAAGGATCTTAGGTATTTTCCTTATCGACTCAGCCGAAAAAATACTCTATAAACCCACCAAGAAACCTAAGGTTACCAAGTACTCATATTTGTTTCACAAACCACCTAACACCCTTTTACCTAAGTTCAACACAGGTTAGAAAACTATTTATAAACATTTCAATAGTGGTTAGTAAATTTTCAAAATCTTTCACACACAAAAATCCTTGAAACCCACCATTTACACACACAACATAATTTAAAAACAACTAATAATTTAACATTTTGAACCTTTTTAAAGAAGATTGAAAACAAATATAAATAAATAATATACATTTCAAAATTTCGAGAAAACATAAAAAACATGGGAAAGTCCAACAAAAATCATGAAAACATTTTTTAAAGCATATATGTACTATTATATATATATATAAACACTCTTTTAAATCACTCACGCAATTATAAGGAATTCTAATTTATGGTTTGGTAATAGGAAACATACTTCAAAACATTTTTTTCTTAATTATGGCCACTCAAAACCACTTCAAAGAGTTCCATGGAAGAAAAATAGATCCTACTATTACACTTAGACACACATGAACCTATAGAAACAAACAAACACACACACACACACCCACATATATATATAAATAACCTTAAATTAAATTTACATATTCCCCTTTCCATGAGAGATTATGTACAAAAGGGTATACATTTATATGTGACTTACATATTCATATGGATGTAATTCACCTTCATGAATTATGGTTCAATATGTGATATAAAAAAATACCAAAAACTGAAAAATTAAAAAATACTTAATTAAAATTGGGCCAAATAATCAAAATAGAAGAAACCCTACATGGAACCAAAGGTAGATCAGCTGTATTCAATGGTCATGGCTAGAATTAGCCTCAACGCGACCCTAGGACACTAAACATCAAGAATCAGCAAGAGGAACACCCTAAAACTAGGTTGGGGTTTAGAAATAGCACAAAAACCACATATGATAGAAATAAAATCAATAAAAATGGAATAAGAATAAAGTGTAGGAGGATTGAAGCTCACTAGAGATAACTACACCATAGATTAAAGGAAGAAACAACTACTGGTGGGGGGAGGAGGAGGCTATGCCCGAGGGGAGCCCCTACTAGGTGGTTGGAAGTACGCGACGTGAGGGGGAAGGGAGGGGGGTGGTGTAAAAAAAGATAATAATAATAAAAATAAATGATAATAAAACAACAACAACAATATCATCAACAAAAAAAATTCATTATTTATTTATTTATTTTTTAAATCCTAGAAACCGCATTGAGATGGCCGCATGGTTGGCCAAACCATACACCAACTATGAACCTCTACTAGAGGCCCTGGACACCCCGTACATGTAAGCCACACAATTAGAGAAACCATGCACTGTATGTGTGAATAGTTCTGTTAAAAACTACAGACACCTTCAGATGGTCTATGAAAGGTTTCTATTGATCGTATTCTAACCATGAGACTATGCTGAATAATATAAAAAACTGATCCATCCCAAAATTAAAATATTACACTAAATAAAATTGAAGAATTAAATATAATTAATAAGACATGGTTTTGGTGTTACAATACATGTGGTGAATTAGGTATGTACTCTCTCAAGAGGGATACATGGAACACATCATGAACTTGAGATAGGTTCAGTGAAAGTTCCAAGTGATAAGCTATTATACCTACTCGATTATGAATATTGAAGGGTATATTATACTTATGGATGAAATTTACTTTATTTTGGAATCTCAAAACCTTCTTCCATGTAGAAATTCACAGAAATACCTTCTCGTTAAATTTGAATTCCATATTTCTCTAATGATTGTTAGCATTACTTTTCTATCAAATCTAAGATGCCTTGATGTACTTCTGAATGGATATGAATTTCTCCACCATTTCCTCAGCTAGATTAGATCAAAATATCTTTTTTTTCTTATAAATTTTAGTTCTAAAATTATTTGTTATAGGGATTCAAAATGAGCTATCTGAATGCTCGAGTGAAAGTTATTATTGATAGAAAACTTGACTAGGGGAAGATGTTGATGACAAACACATTTAATATATATATATCAATATCTCAGGATATCCTATAGGGTTTTAATGGTTCTCTCAGATTTTCCATCTATTTGAGGATGATATGTAGTACTAAAACTCAACTCTGTATCCAGAGCTTATTGAAGACTTCACCAGAACTTTTAGGTAAAACTCAAATCCCAATCATATACAATAAAACATGGTACTATATACAACCTTATAACTAATTTATGGACATTATGGAAATATGATAAATACATAAATATTCTATTATATCAATGAAGTGTTCTAACTTTGTAAGGTGATAAACTACAACACAAATAGCAATTATGTTCTTTAGACATTTTGAGGGGTCTGATGAAAAAAATACATGGTGGTGTTTTTATATTTCAATTCTAGTATGGGTAATGATGATAAGATTCCCTTATAATTCAATATTTTATCCTTAACTTGATGATTTACTAAGAACAAAGATACATACTCCATAACATATCTCTTCATGTTGTCCAACTATAAATACTCTTTCAGATCTCTATACATCTTCATACTTCCAGGATGAATTGAGAATGATGAACTGTGAGTCTCATCCAATAACTCCATTATATATGGTATGGAAGAAACACATACATGGTTACTAAACATTTTTATTCCATCACAATCAAGGAAGAGCTCATTAATATTTTTAACCTTATTCTATAGTTCCATATCTTCCTTCTATACTTCTTTAATCCTTACATGGATATATGGTTGAAGACTCATTTGGGAAAGATAATATTTCACCCCTTCCTTCAATATGTATAGATATACCCTTTTCTAATCCAGAAATATTGGATCTTTTGTGATCTTTATCATAGATAAGCTAACAAGATCATTTCGACTCAAAGCATTGACCACCTTGTTTTCTTTCTCAGGGAAGTAATGTATTGAGTAGTAATAATATATAATCAACTAAAACCATATTCTTTGGAATATATTCTACCATTTTTGAGAGAATATAAACTTTAAACTTTTATGATAAATATATATATATCACATCTTTATAAAAAAAATATAAGGCTTCTATATCTTTAATGTAAAAATTACCATAGCTAGGTCCATATCATGAGAAGGGTAATTTTTCTCATGAAAAATCAATTAGCATGAGGAATAAGCTATCACCATATAATTTTTCTTAAGGATACATCCTAGTACATTCTTTAATGAATTTCTACTGATAAAGAACTCCTATCCACTACAGGGTAATGTAATAAAAGGTGCACTAACTAACATTCTCTTCAGTTACATAAAATTTATTCACATTCACATGTCAAAAGAAACTTGGATCCCTTCTACGTTAACTTGGCTAATGGGTTATATGACAATGAAAAATTCCCTACAAAGTGTTGATAATATCAATACAAACGAATAAAAACATGCATCTTTGTCACAGTGGTTGGGCTGACCCAACATTCAATAACTTTGGCTTTGATGGATCCACCAACCTAACTTATCTTGAGATTGTATGACCAATAAATGAAAAAATGTATATAAAATATTCACAATTTGAGAATTTTCATACAAATTTTCCTTACATAGGGTATTTAGTAAAATACTCAAGTGATATTCATAATAGTTCTTTCTCTTTGAATATATTAGAATATCATCTATAAGGACCTCCAAAAACTGATCATGATAGTATCTAAAGACTTTGTCAATTAAATCAATTAAGATATTAGGGGAATTAGTAAGAATAAATGGAATCACTATAAATTCACAATGTCCATACGTTGTATATAACTATACCATGGGATTATCCCCCTTATTTACTCTAAATTGATGATATATAAAATTAAAGTAAATATTTAGAAAGTATTGATCTCTATGCGTTTGATCAAACAAGTCATTAACATAGGATAGATGATACTTTTTCTTGACAATGATCTTGTTAAGTCCTCTATAATCAAAGAAGAGTCTCATCAATCCATATTTCTTCTTAATAAAAAGAACATGTTCACCCCAAGGTTATTCACTTGGATGAATGAATCTATTATAAATATTCTTACAGAGTTTTTTATTTAATTCTAGTAAGTCAATTAGGGCCATTCTATATAGAGTCATTGAAAAAGGTGTAGCACGAGGTGTGAGTTCTATTGGAAACTCAACTTCACAATTTAGTGTAAGACTAGGAAACTCCTTCGGAAAGACATCATCAAAATCCTGCATAATATGCATATCTTTAATGTTTAGTTTCTCATAAACTATCATATATAAACACCCATTTTGAATAAGAATCAAGACCCATATAATGGAAGTGATTTCCATTAGAAGTTAATATTTATCATCACACTAATTAATGGTTATAGGTTGGTTTGGAATATCAAATGTGAGTTCCTTTACTCCTAAATTTATGTGGTATTTGTGTAAATAAATATAATACATTCCAAAGATAACATTGAATTTACCTAGAGGGAGAATAAAGAGATTTTCAAGAAGCACATTCCCACAAAATTCAATAGAAGAGGAATCATATAATTGACATGAGATCATTGTACCATAATGGGTTTTTGACGTATAATTAAATATCTAATATTTGAGGTGGTATTGTGATACCCTTATAAACTTATTTAGATATAAAATATAGAGTAGATTCTAAATAAAATAATACATTAACAGTTCTTGAGTGGATAGTAAGGGTACCTTTTACCATGTCGTTATCGCACCCCTCATTAGGAATAGTGATCACATGATATTTTACTTTTTATTAGGTAATAATAGTTTACTAATGTCGATTTTTATCATCAAACATCGAGTTTTATCATTGGTAAGGATAATTTTCATTTCATTTCATTTGAAACACTAGAGTGTGGGTGGGGAATTCTCTGTCGTTTTTCCTCTATCATTGGCTATCTTTTTCCCATCATATTGATATTTGATTACCCAATGGCATTTCATTTCAAACATAAATTATTTAATATCCCCTTAAGAAAATTTCTTCCACGTATCCTTCCATAACTTGAGAATAGTGGAAGGCTTATATTATTCCCTCCATGGGGTTTATTGTTATAATTTCCTTTGAATTCGATATTTATTTTCTTATCAAAACCATGAGATTGTTGGGTAACTCCAATTCTCATTTTTATATTGGTATCACATTGAACAATGTTTTTATAACTAATAAGGTTTTTATGGATAAATCCCTTTGTATAATTGGTTTTAAGATACTAATGAATTGAAAAATCATACATTCTGATTTAAAGATAATAACAGATGTGTTCCTCACAAGTCATGTAAAATTTACCACGTATCCACTAATGGATTAATTATCCTTATATATTATCTCAATTAATTACTTCCCCATTTTGATACAAAAAAACATGGATGTTACTTATGGAAAATAAACATTTACACCCATTATATTACATTTAGTCAATTTCTGCTCATTACCTCATGTTGTTAATGAGAGTCCATCATTGATCTTATTCACCTTACAAATTATAGATGAACCTAATTAAATTTTCATGTTCTGAACACTGGATAATGAAAAATATTATTTCAATGGTATTTATAAATTACTTTGAAACTAGTGGATCACCAGATACACTAAAATAATGTGGATGTTTCCTCATGAAGGATTCAATTGAATGTTGTTCCCACTTTTTCTTGTTTTAAAGATCATCATGATTCATTGCTTGAGAACGTTTCATAAGCACAAAAAAGGTATTTTTCATTTTATATCCCATAAAATTTGGTTTCTAAAGAGGATAATATTTTAATTGTACATCAAATTCACCATTAACATGGTTCCTTCAGGTTCTATCCATTGAATAAAACAAAAAACCAGAGTGAAATAAATAGTAATCAATGTGGGAAACCATATAATAATGAAAATTGTTCACATTATTTCTAAATAAGGAAGCAATATTTTCTATATATAAAACCTTAGATTTAACCTAGGTCATCCATGATAATAATTTATTCAAACCCTTCATGAATGATCGTAAAGAAAATATGATTTAACATGAGAATCTCCCCCAAGAGTGTCAAACCAGGTGTGCAGTAAGGGCACACTCACTGTGAACTAGTATGATCCTAAA
Organism: Viscum album; assembly: GCA_963277665.1. Taxonomy (NCBI): domain Eukaryota; kingdom Viridiplantae; phylum Streptophyta; class Magnoliopsida; order Santalales; family Viscaceae; genus Viscum; species Viscum album. The sequence goes on along the minus strand of OY728129.1, from coordinate 227,112,818 downwards.
AAGGTTAAATAAACTGGGGTGAATTGTGGAATGGAAAATAAAAAAACTACCTATAACGAACCTGGTGTGCCTAAAACCCAACGAACTCGGCCACGCCCGAGCCCAGCCCTCTAAAAGATAGCATACCCCCACCCCATGGGCATATCACATGCCCACACCTCAGAATGGCGCAGATAACACGTGGAAGGAGCTGTCCCCTGCCTAGCGGGGATTTAATACTCTTCAACCGCAACTCGAACCCGTGACCAGAGGTTTAAAGGGCAACCGGGAAGCATTACGAGTACCACTGAGCCATTTGACCAGTGGTACTCATAACACTTCCCAGTTGGCCTTTAAGTATGTGGTCACTGGTTCGAGTTTCGGGGGAGGCGTATTAAATCCCACCACGCAGGGGACAGTTCCGGCCACATGTTATCTGGGCCAGTTTGAGGTGGGGGCATGTTATCTGCCCGTGGGGTGGGGGTCTTCTATCTTCCAGAGGGCTGGGCTCGGGCGTGGCTGAGTTTGTTGGGCTTTAGGCCCACCGGGTTCGTTACACTACCCATTCGGATCATGTTTCTTTTTAAAAAAAATCTCTTATCTCTACTCCCAGTAGTAAAGAATTAATGAGAAGATAAAACATGCAGAAAGAAAAATAATTTTTACTTGGTTCACCCTCACTAGGATACATTCAAGTTGAATAAAAACATAATTAGATGAAGTAAAAAAATCAATAAAGCACACTATTGTTACATGGTTCAAAGTAGAATCATTATCCCTTATGGTTTACAACCATTCATAATTTGAAAACATACTGCTCTCTCATCTGAAGTGTGTGCATTCATCTTTCATAAGATTATTGTATTGATTTGAATCATCTCAGAAATGATTTACATGTATATGAGTGTTCTATGAAGCTCCATAGTCACCTGTGAGATAAAATCCACTTCATTGTGTAATTTTTTTATAGAGAGTCCATTTTAGGAATAGTTTCTATTCCTACATGAAGTACTTTAAAACCATCAGAAAATACCTTGTACCATATAGCGTGGGTGTACCATAAATATACTATACTTCATATATGGATGATTCCTTTCCAATCACCACACATCTGTGAGCTATAATGCACTATAAATAAATATCATCCATGAAATTGACTTATTTTATGAACTACCTCCTTCATGAACTCAACTCTTTCATGAGATCCTTTCAATCTTCACCAAATTATTGCAGTGATGATTCTCTATATTGTGTTTTTCTCTATCTAAAGAATTAACATGGGGTTCTTTATATAGGACACAAAAACTAGAAAACCCACTAATCATAATTATAGTTAACTCCTTTGTTAGTTGGACTTTATTGCAAACTGCACTCACTATATAGTTTACATAGTGTGTAACTCACCCTACATCAGACTCTGAAGCACATCATTTGATTAAAAATGATGAACTCCCATTTTGGTGGATTTTAACTCACCACATTTAATTACAAATTATGAGCATCCTTTTCAGTTCGTATAACACTATTTTTATACGGTTAAATTGACTTTACTAATTTTTCTTCATGGTTCTGTAAACTTATAATTCAGATCACGTAGAAAAGCTCTTATGTGGTTAAGATTACTTTATAAAAAAACCACCAAAAATCTTTCAGGTGCTATTCATTCCACCAAATCTCCTATGTTGGAATCCTTCCATTACTATAAAATAAATCCCAATTAGGGTGCCCAAAAAAATTTCAAACACTGGGAAACTGCATCACTGTAAAAAAAACCTTCTTTTAAAACAACTATGCTTGAATGTTTTCAACCTGATTTTTAAAAAAACACAACCATCCCAAAGACACTGAAACAACACCTTAATGTATTTTTCCCAACAATATCAACCAATAAGATTGTTGAAAACACTTCAAAATTGTTCATTCACTTCTTTTGACAAGCAAACACACACACTATCTGTTACAACCACCACTCACACTTTGTGACACACCAAATCTATCATATATTTACTCAAAAAATACTATAATCCCACATTAGTCAATATAAACATGATAAAAAATATTATTATGAAAATTTCATCAATGAACTATGTCATTATCGATACCATTTGGAAAACCTTTCTTGATACGAACACAAAAAATGGCATACGAGAAGAAAATTTTCTTTATCCAAACATTTTTAAACTACCATCATCACAAACTCTCTTTTAGATTTATCAGTATTGAACAAACATTTTAATCTTCATCATATTTGAAAAATCCCCCTGCTTCACTTCTCTCCCTAATAGATTCTCCCTCATTCTTGATCAATACATTTCCCCCTATTTTAATGATGGGGAATTCTCAAAATGTATCTTCCATAACGAAGAGTTTTCTACGAGAAAAAGAGTAATAGAGACATCAAAAAAAAGTTCAATATTCTAGGAATTCTTTTGATGGTCATTGTTTTTTAGGTGGAGGATACAGAAACATGGATATATATTTCTTATCGAGAATGCAGAAGAGTATTCCAAATTAGAATCAATGTTTTTTTAATATGTATCTCAAGAAATCATTGAATGAGATAAAAACAAAATATTTATTTACAGATTTTCAAGATAAAGTTGTTCCACCATAATCTAAGGAATATCAAGAATATCATTCAACTTCAAATACGAAGCTAAATATGTAGATCAAAAACAAAAGAGCTGATTAAGAAGTGGTTATCAAGATTTCCTTCAAAGAATCATATCACACTAGAATATGGATCATTATAATGGATATACCTCATATATGATAGGAAGTAATGATATGGTGATATGAATCAATTAGGAAAATTAATGTGTCATAATATTTAGAAAAAATGAAAGTTTTAAGATTATTGGATTATGAAAATCCATGTTTGGGGAAAAACATGATACATATATATTTATTGGTTGTTGATGGCCTTAGTCATAACTTACTATGTTTTAGTCAATTGTGTCACTCAGGACACACTATAAGCTTTACCAAAAAGTGTTTTATCATAAAGGGAAAGTATGGTGAATTTTTTTCATGGAAAGTGCATGAAGGTAAATATCTACCATGTTAGGGTATAAAAATAATTGTAATTCCTATAAAAGAAAGAAGAGAATAGGTTATGGAATAAATTTCTCATCTATATCAATTTTGAAGAGAAAGAGTTTCATTCACATCATTAAATATTGAGATTGAGGATAATGAGTTTCCATGATTATCATTTAATACTAGGAAGTGAATAATTCACATGTCAGAATTATTATTTGGAGTATTTATACTATAAGAAGCTTGACATAGGAATAAAGAATTGAATCTTCTCATAATGATATTTTTATATCTAGAAGTAAAATTATAATAAGTAATTGGGATTCATTGGATCATAAATATTTAAAATTTTTATTGAATCGACAAAAACTAAAAATAGAGTGACCTTCATGTTAAACAAATAAAATTTGTCCTACAAGTCTATAATATGATATATTTTAGATTTGCGCTGAAATGAAGAAAAGGGAGTGACCCTTATGTGATGTTGAGAAAATCCCTAAACTAATCAATGGTATGTGAGCCTTGGTGTGGATTGACCTTACCTAAAATTTCATAGGTAGTGAGCTGTGGTGAGGAGTGACTTTACCTAAACATTTTATCCACCAAAATAGCGAGTTATAGTAGATTTGGTACCCTATAAAAATGCTGAGTATATTCTCCTTGAATGTATCCTAGTGCAGGTAAACCAAGTAAAATCTCCATGTCAAAACATTATTTCATTCTAAACATAAGAATGATATTTTTTTTAATGAATTTAATATATATAAGATAATAAAATGTTGAATAAGTTTTCATTATAACAGGGGAACAAGATCTAATGTGAAAGAGTATAAGTAAAAAAATTTAAATCTACTAATCCCCATATTCGCCCCCTTATATAGGTCCCTTGGGATACAAGAAGTGGAATTAGATCCAATAAGTTCTATTATGGATTCAACATTAAATTTTTGGATTTAAAAGTTTTTATATTTAAGACTAAAAATTCAAATTTGTTTTTGGAAGTTCTATATTAATGATCTATTATTAGTTTATCATGATCCTTTTTTTGAAGATGAGAATGAATCATAGAGAGTTGTTGATCTATAATTAGATCTCGTAGATTCTCTTAAAAAATTATATATTCAATTAAATACGAAAATAATTATTAAAGGGCTATTTAAAGAGTCACTTGACTATGTTGAACAACTTGAGGATGAACTAAATCAGAATGAAAAGGTTGTTGAAGATCAAGGTGAACTTCATAATGAATAAAAATAAGATGTTTATTTTAATCAAAATTCATATGAACAACATAAGGTGATTTAAAGTATGAGTGATTCTTTTAAAAAAATGAGATAATTTAGTTTCTGGAGAATGTAGTTGATGTGTTTAAAATGGGGAATTTTGGGGATTTATTAGATACATTTTTATTTGAAAGTAAAAGTTTTTTAATTTTTACCAATGAATACAACTAATGTATGTAAGATGATAGTTTTTATAAAGAAGATCTATGTAAGGTTTCAAAAATAATTATTGATGCAGAGCTTCAGAAAAGGAATGAATCTTTAGAAAAACTACTAAAGAAATCTAACTATACTATAACATGACTATCTACAAATCTCATTGAGAAAGAAGATAAATAAATATGTCGTTTTGATCTGTCAATGGATGAGTTGAATATAATTAGATATAAATACTTTACCATGACTCTGGAAGAAAAATTGAAAATAGTGGAATTTGCATTAAATTCATGCCTAAAAATGAGAATGATAAGTTATATATAATGGTAAAAGGTCTTAAATAACATCAAAGTTTTGTAGTATATCTACAATAATGAAATTAAAAAATTAAATAAACTCAAAAGGGAATATGTTAAAAAGGTAAAATCTTTGTTAGAGGAAAGAGATTAGGTCAAATTGAATTTATTTTGTATGACGGTGGAGTTGAAAGGTTTTGAAGACTCAGTTGCAGTATATAATAAAACTCAGTGTAAATTTTCTGATTCATCAAGAATGTATGAGTTTTTTTTGAATCCCAAAGTCCAACTATTATTGGTAAATAAGGTTTAAGGATTGATACATCATTATACAAAGAAGTAAGTAAACCTATAGTGAATGATAGAAATGGGGATAAATGTAGTTCATAAATATGAATCAATGAAAACAAGATAGAATGTAAAGAAATTTTATGAATAAAATTGGTGGAGAAAAAATTATAATTATAGAAATATGTGTTACTATTATGGAATTCCTGGTCATTTAGTAATATTTGGTAAAGATTCCATTAGATTGATTTTAGAATATTAAAGGAAGAGAAGATCAAAGTATTTTATTACACAAAAAACAAGTTATAATTTATATTATTTCGATCATTATCCGATAAAAAGTGTCCTAGGTGACATGAAAAACATATACAAATATATAAGAAAGTATATTCCTTGAAAATTTATTTCAAACAATGTCTTTGGAGGAATATGTTCTTATTGTGGAAAATGAGTTCATTTAATAAACGAGTTCAAAATGATACTTTTGGGCAAGAATCGATGGATGAGAAATATAAATTGTGCTAATTATAATATAAGATGATATTAATGTGGCTATAAATGAAATAATTCAAGATATTTTAATATTATAACAAGATAAGGAATGATTAAGAAGACCACCGCTCCTGTGATATGTGGAAATCAAGATGGCGTGAAAAGTAAATTTGTTAAATTATAGAATAGATTCACATGCTTTAGGAATGATGAGAAATACTATCCAAGGGATGTCTATCTGAAATCAAAGTATATTGTGGAAAAACAACATTAATGTAAGGAAAATAGCTAATTATGGAAGGCTAAAAATAATTTGTAAGTTATCCTTCTATCCAGGAAATAATAATTAAAGATAAGTACATATATTTAAAATGTGAAAATGAAATAACATAAAGAGACTTGTAGAATTGGCAGAGGATATATTTTTATGAAAATAAAACTTATAGTAGTGGAATCATTGAAAATATATATAGATAAAGAAATTATATGAATCCAAAGGATAAGAAGAGTGATAAATCACATAATCATGAAGAAAAATTCATTTATTGTATCATTTAAAGAAATATCATTACAAAGTTATGAAATAAAGATATAATAAAAATGTTGGTTTATGTTGACAAAGAAAACTCCTATACTTGAGGATGTTAAAATTCACTCTCTCCCCATTCAATTAATTTCTATATCTAATGATTTGAGTGATTCAATATTAATGGGGAGATATATTTTATGCAGAATATGCACTATGTCTGCATTGAAAGAATATGAATGCATTATAAGTGGGTAAATTCAATGAGATGTACCATATGTATTGAGAGTAGATAAAAAACAGAAGATGTTTTTGAAATAATCATTTTTAATTTTAAAGTAAGAATATATTCCAACGAGTGGGATCACTAGTGGTAAAATAGAAAAAGGTTCATATAATAAGTGGGTTGAGATATTAAAAGAATATTTTTTTTGAATCTAGTGATACATGGAGTAATGAAGAAATTCAATTGGTGTCAATGGAAAAAATGATTATCAAGTGATATTATGTTGTCCCCATGAATAATAATAAAAGGAATATAGTTATACATTTTGACATAATGGATTATAGTAGGCATGGAGGTTTCTTTGAACTAAAATAGGTGTCAAATCCATTTCTATGATTTCTAAAATGGTATCAAGCCAATTATGGAATTCAAAATATGTTATCATAACTTTTCCAAGTTGTTGAAGTATATGAAGAAGAAGTTGGATAACTTGATAGGGTATCAGCTACATTCAAAGAGGAATACATGATCAATTTGATTATGAACTAACCATCCAGTACCAACTTGTTGATTTCTAGGATATTAAAAGTTTCTATGTAAGAAAGTATTAAAAATAAAAATAAGTTTCCCAAGGCTGAATATTATAACTTTTTCATGTTTAAAGGATAATAAAATTATAGGGAATTTAAGATGAAAATTCAAAGTCTGGTCAACCTCATATGAGATTAGATAAGATCTATGAAGAAAAGGAAGATAATTAACATAAATATGTATAACTAGTTTATCAGAAATAAGTGGTATCAATAAATCCAATATGTAGTATATCTCATATTATTTTTCTTTTTTACTTATGCACTAATACTTCATTATGAATGTTAATAAGATCACATGTAGTTTAATATTAAATTAATTTAATTTATCATGTTTCAAGTGTTTATGTATGTTAGTGAGTGACATAGACAACATTGAAGTTATTAACTTATAATATTGTTTCCTAAATTGAATTTTGACTCGGTATAATTCGATGATTTGTTGATGGGCCATTTCCAAGTGGTAAATTCACTCACTAAAATTACTTGAGAATAATACAGATTAAAGTATATGTGGTTGAAATTTGGTTTATAATGAAGGTTATTTGAAAGGAGATCAAGATTTTTATTATATTTTTTTTGAAAGAGCCAAGTATTTTGAATGTGTAAGAAAGTGAATAAAGGATATGAAGGCACCTTTTATCAAAGAGAAGAATTATAACCTTCTAAATCTATATTTTTTGATCAATTGGTAAATCTAGGTTAATTTTTAAATTGGATTATCATTAATGTGGATTAAAATATAACTTTAAAGTGAATATAAATAGGGAGTATAGTCTCCATTATTAAGGAATTACAAGGGGTATGAAAAATATCGATTTTTATTATAAATATAGTGTATGGATTATGTTATAAAAGGGGGATTGAAACTGGTGAAGATTTTAATTTCCATCCCCTAATTCATGGCCTCTGATTAGTTCCCAAACTAGGTGAATTCTCTACTAGACCTTATACGCACCTCCCCATAAGCCAAAGGTTGTTGAATAGTAGCAGGGGTCTAGGGTAGTATCAAGGGGAGAGTATACCTCCATATTAGAGTGTGAAATAATATGAAAATAAACCCAACATCATCTACAACAATAAACATCAGAATACACAAAATGTAATAAACATATCAATAAATATCAAATGTAATGTGGAGGTATACATATAGTTATAAAAACTCACTGACTACCCACTAATCTAACCAAATATAAAAACTAAAACTAAAAATAAAATAAATGTATAAGAGGTATTATTGCATCCCTGAAACTCACCTCATCCCAATATCTAATCTTGTCTGAGCGATCAAATTTGACCATAGAACACCAGGACTTTTCCCAACATGAATCTATGATCAGTGAAGTATGCCTTAGTACCCAAGTGCCATGGATGCCCAAGCAGGGTGTGATTAAAAATCAATAGGGAACCACCAATGTGTTCTTGTACATAACCAATAAATTTAGGGTGTATACATTTTATATTCTAAGAAAAATAAATAAATAACCATGGAATCATAAGTAATTAAATACCATTGATCCTCAGGTCCTTTATAACACTCAATATTGACCTAAACTAGATTTAAATAGTGATGTGGTATCTTTGAAACTTTCTTGTAGTCAAACCAACCCAATATCATCCTGGTCCTAAGGAACCAGTTCAAGGTGACCCAAACCTATGACGAGAATCCACATATAACATAAAACCAGTGTATCCTCTTGAATATAAGGACTGAATCTAAGACTTACCAAATCATGGTATCTAGACTCCAAATACATGGCATCCAAAATCACAGTACATCATCTCATCTTTGAGGATCAAATAAAATGCATCCCAAATTGGGGTATCCTGACTCAAATACATGGTAGCTCTAAATGTAACATCTCAGCTCCAATCCATGGTATCCTAGATTGTTGTACCCCCAAATCCAATACCTGAAAACACAAAGATATTTATGTTATAATTATCTAACTCCTATAAATATATACAAGGTATCCCAAACCGGTATTTCTTTATCAGAAATGCATCTCGCTATGATCGTCTCATATAACACATCTTGATGGGTTAACTATCTACCTAAACCCATCTTATAATTCCAAGGTCGGTCTCCCTAGTAAAAAACTGGATATTATCACAACCATAATAATCTCAAATCATCTATTTGGTTCTAAGGAAACACTCTCAATAATTACTATCCATTTCATATACTCACACTCATAGGGGTTAACAAGTCACTAGGGTACCCACTAGTGCCCCTAGGTCACACGATGTCTAAGAAATCTCATATAGGGTCCATTCTCATCTCTTGGGAAATTACCCATCAGTCAAACGGAATCATGTTCCTCAGCATTTTCAAATTGAATTAAGGCCACATTGGCCTCCTGGAAAAGTCTCATAAAGGATATGGATTCATACATATCCCCTAACCAATTCACCCAAGGTTATTCCAAACAACCAACCTAACCATAATATCCAAGGGTCCTACCCACCCTAGTAATAAAATCTCAATGGGAAAGGCATAATAATCCCATGATAATCTCACTATCCCAAAGTCCTGAAAGCATTTTATTCTTCTCACATGGCCAATCCTTATGCCATCTATCCAAATTCATCACTCACCCCTATGGGGAAGTCCCTAGGGGAAACCATCAATAGGTATGTTAGGTCTAGTTCATTAAGTTCTCACACTCAGGGTCTAAGTGTCACAAGTAACACATAATCATAATCAAGACCACAACCATCAATGGCCAAGGTAATATATCCACTACACAAGGGGTTTTCAAGACCCTTGGTATTTTGTTCAGTCTATGTGAATTTCATTTTAAACTAAACATTTCATTTCAAAAAAAGTTCAATAACCCTATGTGGTTGTAAAAAAATAAGTAATGATAGAATAAATAGTTTTAATATTTATTAGTATTCATGTTATGGATATTTATATTCATTATATATTTTTTAAAATAAAAAGAGAAATAATTTAATTAAAATATTTTATTATATAGTTTTATTTAAAAGTTTAACTTTAAAATTATATAATTATAATCTTAAATAAATCATTTCATATTTGAATTAATCATGTAAAAATTATATTAAGTTTAATTTTTGAGAATTTTCTGAAAAGATTGATTTTTTAATGAATAATGAAAAATACTGATATTTATTATAAGCCCTATTTTATTTTAAAGTATTTATAAATTAAAATTATGTTTTGGATTAGTTTTAAAATATAATATTTAAAATTTATTTAAAATGATCCAATTATGGTTTCTAAATGAATTTTACAATTTAATTTAGTATAAAAAAATTTATATTTAAAAGGAATTTTTTTGGAAAAACAACTTTTAATCATGTTTTTCAGGATTCATTTTATATTAAATTCTACAACTTATGGGTGTTGATGTTTTAAAAATTTATTCTATATTTGGAATTAGTGAGTAAAAATTTGGTAAATAAGTCCATTCTATTTTTGGTCAATATGAATAAAAACCATAGTAATTTTTATTACCATGGTGAAGGTAAAACATGTAATTAAAGTTAAAAATAAAATGATAAGGACTATAAAATGAACCTATATGTTGAATTAATTTTATTTTATTAGTCCATTTAATCCCTAATCATCCATTATTCGGTTATGTTTCCTTTGTTTCCATTTATATGTGATTGTAATCTTTATAATATTTTATTTAATGAAAATAAAAAAATGTCACACTCTTGTGCTTAATTACTATAATATTTTTAACACACGGATAAACAGAAGATATGTTTCTTTTATAAATATTAATTTTAAATATAAATAATTTTCTTCATCATTGTAATTTATTTTTAAACTTTATTTAATAAATAATTACCTTAAATTCTTATACAACAATGACGTAGTAATTATTCAATTAGTGGAAAAATAAAATAAATGATATAAAAAATATTAAAAGTAATATAATTTAAAGAATTAATGTGATCCATGAATTTCTTAGATAACAATAAAATGTTTTTAATATTATAATTTATTATATTTCTATTACTTTTTTATTTATGTTATAAAATATTAAAGTAGATAAGTAAATTTATATTTAACATTATTGATATTTTATGAAAGTAACATTTCATTAAATGATATAAAATTTATGAAAATATTATATTTTAAAAAATGAATGGGATATTGATAATTAAATTAACCATGGTCTATTTATGGGACTTTATTCATTTTATAATAACATTATTAACCATTAAATTGTTGAAATGTTTAATATTGTGGTAATAGTCAAAAGGATTAATGATGGGTTAAAACCAAAATATAAGTGAAAAAACATAGTAAAAAACTATATAATTTTTATTTTATGGGATTATTTAGATAAATATTCATACTATATTTGAAATAAATTATTTTTTATATATTTTTAATTGAAAAATAATTTATATATATTTAATATTTAAAGAAATGTTAAGAGTGTCCCTTACCTCTATTATAAAAGGGAACCACTTATTCTCATTTCTTCACACTTAAAACCCCATTTTGTTCCGAAAATCTCATCCCAAATACCTTCTTATAATACCTTGCATAATTATAGTGGTCCTTTTTATGTATAATACCAACCCTATAGGGATTAAGGTGATAATAAAATGAGACTTTCCAAAGAAGAGGTATAGTTTTTAACCACCGATTTTAGTATTATTTCTTCTTCCACCTTCTTAAAATATTCTGTAACCGTGATTATATAATAACACTAGTATATTACATTTACTAAGGTTTTTTTATTTTAATTTCACAACCTATATCCATCTTCTTTTCCATCAAATGGGAAATGAAATCGTCGTTCGTGTGTACAACAAACCACCGCCTCGCGAACCGATGTAATTCATTTTCCATCACCGTCTCACAAGAATGGTTATAAAAATGGATTTAATGTACATAAATAAATAAATAAATATTATTTTTATGACATATTTATCATTATAATAAATAATATATCATTTAATTTCTGACATTTCCATTCACTGAATAATAATAATGTTGTTTGTGCATATGTGTGGACTACCACCACCAAGAATCCATGTGATTCATTTTTCATCACCACAGCACTTGGATTATATATATAATTATAATTAAAGATATAATATTATATTTATGATATGATGAAAAATATAAAAATATAAAATTATACTTAACATCTTTCCATAATTATATTTGGAAAAATGGAATCGTTACCCATGCGTACATAAAACCTACCATCTATATGATTATTACACAGTTCTTTTTTCAAAACAATATTTAATGATTGGTTTTAAAAGTAAAATTGATGTATAAAATGATAATTTTGTAATGATTATTATTATTCTAGAGATGATTTAATAATTACTTGTTTGACAATAGTCGACTTTCAGAATCCATTTTGGACTTATGAAATGAATATCATCAAAACATCCGATGTGAATTTAATTAATTAAATAATTAAATATATCATGGTAAGAGGTAAAATAAAAATAATAATAAAATTGAGAAAGGTTCATAATAAATTAAATAATTAACCAATTTTTATTATTTATGATGATAATGAACATATGTGATGGGTCATATTCAAGGCAAGAGACCCTTTTTTAAAAATTATATTTTAAACTTACCCTTAAAACTTTATTTCTCTACCATGTACATATATTTTTAAAAAAATTATTTTGTGGTTGTATTTATAAGAAAAAATTGATTTTAATGAAAATTTTTATATTTCATTTTAATTTATTTTAATGTTTTTTAAAAAATATTTTTTTACCGAATTTTTTGACATTTTTTATAAAAAGATAAAAGGAATGTTACATTTTATTTATATGGTGATTTTAGAGTAAATTAAAAGTTTATATGTTTTCTTCAAATAAAAAACCTATTTTCCATTATTATGGGAATTTTAGTTTTGAAAATTGGATTTTAAAGAAAAGGGATATATTAATATCTGAAAATGATTTATTATGGGTGAAAAAAATGTTTTTATGATGAAATATTTTATTTTTTATGATTATATAATGGTTCTTGGGAATTATTTATGATGATAGGTGGTTCCATTATAATCCAAGGTTGGGTGAGCCCATTATAGATCTCGAATTCATTAGGTAAAGGGCTAGAGTTTACCGATATGGTTTATCCTAAGAGAATATGGGAATATACTTTGATGGTTATTCCAAGTATAAGTGATGGTTATTTCAAGTGTAACTATGATGATTACTCAATGTATAACCATAATGATTATCTTATGTGTAAGTAATAATTATATGAAAATTGTTCCTGAATTTAAAAAAATTATTTATCAATTCTTTTTGTGTATTTTTAGTAAAATATTATTATTTCACAAGGTAATGTATATGCTACTTTGCAAGGATGAAAAGTATAGACTTAAGAAAAAACTTTTTATGTGTTTTTCATGGTTTCAAAGAAATCATATGAGTTTTATTTTTTCCATTAAATTTCTTATGAAATGTTTTATAAAAATATTTTTCCCGAGTAGGTAAATTCTTGGGTAATAAATTATTTATTTTTGATCCAAAATTTTATTTTGAAATTGTAAATTTTTTATATGTATTCATTGAATAACAATTTATTTATTTAATTTTATGTCCCTTACTGATATTTTTTTTATCATCCCATTTTTTAAAATGTTTTTCATAGAGCTTAAGGATGTTTAATGGAAATTAATAAGTCATGTTGAAAATGATAAATATTTTTCACGAAAAGAAATCAGGGTTGACTTTAAAAGTATTATATAATGGAAATGGATACTAAGTAGAAGTGTACTCTTTGTGATATATGGGTTTATTATGAAATAGTTATTACCCAAATGTCTAAAACTATGAACCTAAAAGTTCTTTTTTACTGAAATAAAATAAAATATTGTCTAAAGGCAACATATTAAGTAATGTATAAGGTTGTTTTCTTATAGTGGACAAACCACATACCACATGCTGTAAAAATAAAGAACAATACCATCGAGATAAGGCATGAAATAATTTTGAGGCCCTAAGTCATGAAACAATTTCGGCTTAAATTAATTGTAATCATTTATAATTAATTAAATAATTTAAAATAATTAAACAATTTAGTTTAATTTAATTTAATAGGTATAAAGCCTAAAATATCAGCAGTTGACCCTGTCACACGAAAACCACTAACAATGAGGTGTTGTACACTCCTAAAATGTATCCCTACCTAGACACAAAAGTCCCCAATTAATATCATTAATTGAATGGAATAATAACTGACTTTAGGGAAACAATTTGGAAAATCTAAATGGGGATATACCTTAATCGAAATGGAGTGTAGAAATCATGCAAGGATCTCCTTTAGATAAGCCGAGGAAAGGCCCCATTGGAACAAAATGATTCCACTATGGCCTAGTATAATTAGTTCTAAAACCAAAAATGGAATCACCCAAATTCCACAAAGACAGAGGGATAACAACAAATAATGAAGGGAGAGGAAGAACATTCCTGGAAATACTATTGAATCACACCCAAGATCTCCCAAAATGAAGGGAATAAGAGATAGGGGAGGTCTGACTTAGACCGTCCCCACACGCATTGCACCATCTAGAAAAAAGAGTCCAAAACCTTTAAAAAAATAATCCCAACCTATTCATGGTGTTAATCCATGTTTTACACCATGAATCACCCTGAAGGGGGGGGGGGGGGGGGGGTTTCTACCTCTGGTCAAAATTTCATGGTGTGAACCAGTTTTTCATGACATAAAAGCATACTGCTGCTATTTTCCAGGAGCTTCCGCCTCAAATTCACCCAATGATGCTTAAATAAATCTAGAGTTCAACACCCAATCCTTGAATCCTGACCCAAAACCCTATAAGGGGTTTCTAAAAAATCAAAAACTCATTCTATGTCCCGGTTCAAAAATTGAACTATCCACTAAATTAAAAATTTGAATTCCTCCAAAATATCATAACCCATCCAAACATGAGGTATTACAATCTTATACCCATATAACTTCTCATAGTCAAGATGTATCTTCAACTATTTGATTATCAATATCAACCTATTTAGATCATCGTATCATGCTCAAATAACCATGTTCTACTCTGTAACAATGAACAAGTTTCTATTATGAAACTCCCAAACATAAAGTTCACTTTTAATAAATAACATATGCACCACTCATCACCAACACTAAAATATCAATTGTTTTACCTCTCTCTCTCATGTTTTATCATGATCACGAACACTCTCTTTTGTATTTAATGCTTTCAATTATGTTCTTTTTGGAAAATTTAATTTTAAATAAAGTTATGTCATTGAAGTTAATCCAAAAGAATCATTTTGACCATATAAAAGGAATGGACCTATCATTTAACATCTCTTAAGAACATGAAATCATGTTAGAAGTTCCATTGAAGTTAGTAATAGAAATCTCAAGAGGATCCTCTTGATAATGAACTGGTGCATGTAGCATGAGATAGTTGGTGTATGGTATTAGCCAATTGGTTCCATGTGGGAAGGATTCCTGATGTGCAGAAGACCCACTAGCCAATTTGTGGAATAAAGACCAAACCTTAAATAATATGTAAATTGTATATTTATATAGGAGTTCATTTCCTTGTATTCCTGAAGATATTTTAGGTTTATATTTTTATCTTACTAATACATCACCTTTATATAAATAAATATTACATCACTAAGCAGACACTTCCACTTAGTATCCATTTTTCACACAATACAAAAATTTTAAGATATAAAAATTTTTATTTTTAGGAAATTACTTCAAAATTTTCATATTGAACTCATCCTTATCCCTACTCATCCTTAAAACCCTGTGGAATATGTTTGAAAAGACGGGATGAATACAAAAATCCCATCAAGGGACATAAAAAAATTTAAGAAACTTGTTAGTCCATAAATTTACTTTATAAAAAATTTCCTTTTTATAATAAACTTGAGTTCAAAATTAATATTTGCATTAATAAAAAATTAACTTCACTTCCCAAATATTTACATAAAACATTTAATAATAAATCTTGAAGGAAAAAATAAAACTCATAACTGTTTATTTATAATCATGAAAAACTCATGAAAATATTTTCACAGAGTTAAACATTTCAGCCTTAAAAAGTTGTATAATTATTCCTTTAAACATAATCTCATTTTCATAGCTTATAAAATAATAAGATTTACATAAACCCATAACATTTGTAGATAAATTAATTAGTTAAATTATGGAATAATTTTAATATCACTCTTAAAATCACTCTTACAAATAGAATAACATAGCTAAAAAATTCCAAAAATCTTTTATAAGAAACCTATAAGTGGTTAACTCCACCCCTTTACCAAATGAATTGGTGAGATATATCAGGATCACCTATCACCATGATCTATATCAGGCACACCCATCATCATGAGTTATATCAAGATCACCCATTATTATAAATAGTTCCCAGGAACAATAACATAATTATAATACATGAAATATTTCATTTCCATCATCATACTCATAAAAATATTCTTTTCACTCATACAATTTTTTTAGATACTAAAATATCCACTCCATTTAAAACTCTTATTGAAAATACCTAGAAAAAATGTAAGGGTGTTTTTGTTTGAAGAAAATTTGAAATATTGTAACATAATACAAATATAAAATAATGGTTATAATAGTGGTAAAAATAATTAACATTGTATATATTAAAAAAGAACAATCCTTTTGTCTTTTTGTTTGAACATTATGTATAAAATATTTTGAAATATTCCTATTGAAAATATTTGAAATAAAGTAAAAAGTTATATAAAATTTCTAGTATAATTCATTTATTTTAAAATAAATAATCCCAAAAAAATAATTGCAAGAATATGGACATGGAAGAAAAATATTTAGAAAGAAATTCTTTAAAACATTTAAAGTGTGGTTTTTAAGGTAAAGTGTCCCCTACCTCAAGCCCAAATAGTCAGATATATTATTTATATTCATAAATAATAAAATTATATTAGTTCTTTACTTTCCTAATAACCATTTTAAAGTTTATTATTCTTTTTATTTTATTTACTACTGTGTTATATTCAGTTACTTAATCAATTAAGTCAATATCAGATGTTCTGATGATATTCAGCTCATGGGTCCACAATGATTTCTATAGGTTGAAAATGGTAAATTTGATCATTGTTCCATCATATATAGAATAATAATAATGAAATATTCATCATTTTTATACATTAATTATACTTTTAAAACCTACCAACAAATATGGTTTTGAAAAATGAATTACATTATTTTCATGGAGAAGCTAATCCATACATAAGCACGAGTAATGTTTCCATTTTTCAACGACTATATGGGAAAGAAGTTAAGTATTATTTTATCATTAAAAAATAATTATTATATCTTAAATATCATATTATTTCTTAAAATAATCCTATATATAATATCCATGAGATTCTATGATAAAAAAAGTGACAACTCTTTGTGGAGGTGGTAATCCACACATACAGGAAAATGACATTATCATTTTTAATGGATGGAAAGATAATAAAATAAATTATTTATTATATTTTATGAATTATAATTATCTCATTAATTTCATATTTATAAAATAATCCATTATTATAACCATCCATGATAGGCAGTGATAGAAAATACATTACATTGGATGGCGAGGTAGTAGTTCGTCGTACACATGAACAATGATTTGATATCCCATTTTATGAAAGAGGAGATGAATATAAGTTATGATATAAAATAATAAAATTCTACTATATGTAACATTTCAATTTTATTATTTTATCATGGTCTAATAATTTTTTAATATGAAAGAAGAAGAAATAAAATTAAAGCACTCGGTTAAGAACCACAACACTTCTTCGGACAAATTATTTAGTTTATAACGAAATCCAATTAATGTTTGTATTATGACCGAAATACTGCACATGGGGGCATAACCAAGTTGTTCCACATGCCTCATTGCATCCAGGGTGGCTAGATTTGATTCCCAGAAACTACACTACTTTTCCCTGCAATAAAATTACGGTGGTTATATGTGGATGGAAGCATATGATGCCAGATGATGGTGGTGGTGTCTTGTATAGTGGACTGTATAGTGTATAATGAACCACTCAATAGGGGTTTATGAAGTTTAATATCACAATTGGGATCATGTGTCATGGTTGGCCAGCCTTTGGTATGATGTTCAGCAGGTGGTCGATGTCGACCGATGCTGACGTGTGGAGGATCCCCCACCAACCGGTGGGGGTGAAGGGATTAGGAAGCTATGATTCCCCTATATATAAATATAATATAAAAAAATGTTATGTACTTTTTAGTATATCCCTTGGGGGGGGCTATAGACTGGGTCTGACCATGTGGTTGTATGTGTGTGTTTGATTGTAATTGCACCCCTAAACATCTAATATAATTTTACAAAAATATGGCCTCTATGAAATGGGGATGGATTTTAGGATAGGATTTTGTTAGATATTAGACGAACTAAAATGATCTTGGTGTGTGGATATAATATGATAATGGGTTTCCTCTTATAAGTGGGGGAGATTCCATACATGAAATTTTTAAAAATATTAAAATATATTAAGGTCTTAATCAATAAAAATGGATCCAAAATCGACCTTTTCCAAATATGATATTATATAGTGTATAAATATTTCCATAAAATAGTATTTAGACAAGTTTTTAGGTCATTTTAAACCATATCTATTATGTTCAACCCCTAGTAAGCATGTTTTATGCTTAACTAGGGTGATCAATATTTATTGATTTTACTATTAATTATTAAAAAATTAAGTTGAACTTATTAAAAAATATTAATTACATAAATTAATAATATGGAATCCATTTTATAAAATTCAATTCACTAAAATTTTAGAATTTAATTTAAAATTAATCTTAGAAAACACGATGAAATATGGTTTTTGAGAATTGTTTTAGTTATACAAATGTTTTTACACCAAATTAAAGTATAGTGTTGATTACAATGAAATTAATTATATTATATTTAATAAAAAATAACTAATTATATTTTAAAAAATATCCAAAATATTATGTGACTTTTTAAATACATGAAAATAAAAGACCATTTTCATTAAAAATCTGTATTTTTTTCTATTCATTGAAATATTATATTTTTTAGAAAATTATGAAAAAATTATCACCAGATTATTTTGATATTATTAATTCCAAGATGATGTTATTTTTTTCTAAAATTATATTCTAAAATTTATAAATTATTTTTAAAAATAAAACCACATAATGTATGAAAACCCAATTTGGTAAAAAATAATGTTTTTTCTTCATTTTGACTGAAAATTTACCTAATATTATTATAACGAATATAACTATAAAAATAAAATTAATTAATTTTAATTAGATATAAAAATAATTTATCTTAACATTACTTAGATTGTTTTATTCTTCCCCCTTTTTGAAATTACTTCCTTGAAATTTTATTCATTACTTAAACAAGTGGGGATATTTTTCCTTAATTACATTTTTTTATTCCCATAATGATTCTTAAGGAATATAGTTTTTTCAAAGAACATTCACATAGTAAATAAATTTATTGTGAAATTATTTCTCTCTTGGTTCATGAAATTTTACCGGCTTCTCCTTATAATAAAAGTATTCTTCCAACTGAACTACTTCATAGCTCAAAACATGAGGTGAAACTTGCACATATTTTCATAACAACAAAACATGAAATAAATCATATAACTAAGATAAAATCAGAGGAAAATATACTTGGTTATTAACCAATCCAATATTCTCTAGAATATCATATGATAAAATGAACAAAGGACTAAAATTTTCCTTTAAAAAATGCATAACATTTTTCCATGGAGATACATTAAAAAAATATGATCTCCAACCTCAAAAGATAGATCTTTCCCTTAATTATCTGTATAAGCTTTTTTCCTACTATGAGATATCTTCATGTCCTATTAAATCATCTTCACTTTTTAAACCATTTCTTATACTAATAATAGTCCCAAAAACTTTCTTTCCCCAACATCATCCCAACAATATGGAGTTTGACACTACTTTCCATATAATGCTTTAAAAGGATACATCTGTATACTAGAATGAAAACTGTTATTATCAGAAAACTCAACCAAAGTAAGATGTTAATACCAACTTACCTTATAATCCATTGAACATTATAGAACAATATCCACTAAAGTTTGAATCATTCACTCCATCTTTCCATCATATTGAGGATGAAATGCTATATTGAAATTTTATGTATTACACAATGACTTTTGTAGTCTTTTCCAAAAGTTAGGGGTGAATCTAGGATCATGATCAGAGATAATGGAATGGTAGACTATATATAATCAAATTATATAATTAACATAAAGTTAAGAAAGTTGATCCAAATACATATTATCTCTATTGAGAATAATATGAGTAGATTTAGTTAATCAATCAACAATTGACCAAATAACGTCATTACCTCGAGATATCTTTGGTAATCCCACCATGAAATCTAAAAATATATTATACTACTTATATTCTATCACTAGAAGAGGATGAATCATCCCCTTTGATAATTATCATTCGACATTAACTTGTTTACAAGTTAAACATTTCATAGAAAAATATGAAATAACGTTCTTCATTCCTTCACAACAAAAATTTTCTCAAAGGTATATATATGTTTTTATACTATGAGGATGAATAATAAATAGAGTGTTTTGAGCCTCACTAAATTGTTCTTTCTTAAATTAGGGGTTATTGAAACACATAATCATTTTCAAAATATAAAAACACATTATTTTTCAATATCTAATTTATGAAACTTACTTCTCTTAACCAATTATACCTTTTACTAAAACTCATAGTATTCTTTCTGAACTTTCTTAATCCTATATTAAACATATGATTTTACTAACACTTGAAACAAAATAGAGGGAGTTCATTTACATACAATTTCAAAGACAACATTCATAAAATAATTAACTAAAGGATCATGATTCAAATGTATCATAGTTAATGATGCATTATATTTCTTAATAAAAGCATAAACTACTCTATTTTTCATTCCTGGATGGTAAAGAATTTTGTAGTCACAATCTTTAATCAATTTCAACAATCTCATCTATCTCATGTACAACTCCTTTTATGTGAATATATACTTCAAGCTTCTATGTTTAGTATATATTTCATGCTTTACTCTATATATTTGATATATCCAAATTTTTATATAAAAAACTACATACATTAGATCAAGGTCATGTGTAGGATAATTTCTCCCATGTATTTTTAATTGATGTGATGCATAAAATATTACCCAAGCATTCTACATTAAAACACAACCCAGTCCTTTAAAAGATGAATCATTGTAGATAAATAAGGTACAATTTACAGATGGTAATGCCTAAATTAGATAATTCAATCATCTTCATTTAAATTCATAGAAAACTTAATCAAAATACTTTATCCTGATAAAACTAACTCCTTTTTATACTAACTTGGTTAGTGAGCTAGATAACCATGAAATGTTTTCAACAAACCACTGGTAATTCCCTACTAATCCCAGAAAACTATAAATCTTAGTAAAATTTGTAGATCTTGGATATTCATCAACCACTTTAGTTTTAGTATGATCAACAATTATGCCATATTTATTTATGATATGTATAAGGAATGAAATCTACTATAACCAAAAATCACATTTACTAAATTTTTCATATAAATTATTTTATTTTAGAGGTTTACAAAACTATACATAGATGTTTGTATTGATCCTTATAAATTTTTGAGTAAACCAAAATATCATCAATAAACATAACCTAAAATTTATCCAAATAATCATGAAAAAATCTATTCATAACATACATGAATACAAATTTATCTTTCATAAACTTGATGGGAATAACCAAGATCTCATAATTACCATACCTAGTACAAAACATTGACTTTGGGATTTAAACACCATTCACCTTTAGTTTATTGTACCTGAACCTAAGATCAACCTTCAAAAAGTTTTGACATCTCTAATGTTTATAAAACAAGTCATTGATATGAGTCAAAAAACACTAATTTTTAATAGCTATGTTATTCAAGGCTCTATTATCAATGAAAAAAATCATGGAAACATATTTATTTTTAAAAAGTAAAATAGGTACACCACATGGGGAAGTGATATGATAAGTGAAACTTTTATTAAAAAATTATTATAATTGTGTTTTCAATTATAAAAGTTTTACTTGAGCCATTCGATAGAGAGTTTTTGATATTGTATTGT
Source organism: Viscum album (assembly GCA_963277665.1). Classification (NCBI taxonomy): domain Eukaryota; kingdom Viridiplantae; phylum Streptophyta; class Magnoliopsida; order Santalales; family Viscaceae; genus Viscum; species Viscum album. Next base: position 227,090,734 of record OY728129.1, on the reverse strand, counting down.
AATCACACAATAAATCAACAGTAAATCCAGCTTCTCGATCAGGTATAATACCAGGAAACACAATAGAAATAACTTCTATCTATTATTTTACTATCAACACATAACTAATTTGAGATGTTCCCTTATTTTCAGTAATATGAGAAAGGTAAATTTAATTTCAAAATTTAAGAAGTTTTCCTCACCTTATTGATATATTATCTAAGGTTTGAACTGATTCTTATTTACAAATGGAAACTAATTTTAGAAAATAAATTATTTGGCTTTGTAATCAATTTTAGTATGATAAAATGAAAGCCAATTCATACATAGAATAATATAAAATTATAAAATGTCCCAGACAATAAGGATTGTAGGGAAAACCCTTCCACTGATGATAAAAAGAAATCATTATAAATTCTTGTTTCCTTAATACTCAGCCGAGGGGTTTTTTCCAAAATTCCAAAATTTATTTCTTGAGGTGAAATTTTCATTTTACTAGAAAATTTCACAAAAATGAAAGAATTTGTAGATCTAAAATCAAACAAGACAATATCATGATATGAATAAAAACGTAATATACCTATTACCACTTAATTTTATGGACTAATATTTTCTAAATTAGTTTCAAAGGATTTTAGCACAATATTTTTCTTATAGCCTTGATGATTCCTATCATTCATGCTATTCTTTAGAATTGAATCCACATAATGACCCCTATCATTGCATTAGAAACATATTATTTTTTCCTATCATAATTGGTCTTACCATTACCAATATATTATAATTTAAATTCATGAGCCATATTCCTAGCTTACCAAATTAGAAGCACTTCCCATATCTTATAAGAAATTCCCTATTGTTCTTTTTACCATAACTATCAAAAACTAAAAACGTGATTTTTTTATCTTCAGATTTATTAGATGGATTCATCCCATTTTATAACAACTAAGATCTCCTTGTATGATTACTTTCATATTAAACATGATCTTTTTAAAAACCCCCATTTATACCTTTTCATCATAGTGATCGTTTTTATCATAACATTTAAATTTGTGAGAGGCTAATGCTCTTCAGTATCTCAGCTTTAATCCAAAGTAAAACTAATTAATTTTACTATCAAGATCTAAGATACAATTTGGTGTGTGCCTTTCTAGTAGGGTGAAGTTTTCTTCATATTAGACCACTGTATCTTCCTTCTTCTTCCTCAGTTCTAATAATTTCTTTTCCATCCTATGTTGAAAAACCATACGAAAATATTTATCAAGGAAAATATTCTTAAAAGTATCCCATTATATGGTGTCAATCACTTCTCTTTATATAGTATTCTAACCATTGAACACCAATTATTGAATTCACCTTCAAAATGGTTAATACAAAGAGTTAAATTTTAATGCTCCGAACAAACCATGACTTTGAATATCATTTCCAGGGATTTAATCTATCCCTCAGACACCCCTTATTTATAAGATCCACTGAATTATAAAGGGTGTTGTCTCATATAATGATCCACTTTGAACATGTTCCTCTATGGTACAAATAGATTATCTTTATCATGGATTCCAAAACCATTTATAGTCCATGTCAACTAAGCCATCACAACAAAAAACTACTCAGTTCCAATTCCTACCATTCTAGGTTTCTGATTTGGAATGATATTATCCTCTTGTAGTATTAATACTTCACCTTACCTATTTACTCAATGGAAATCAATCACTACTAGAATTTAAACTATTTAAAATGGGGCATTTGTGACGGAAAAATACTTCATCACAAATAGTTCCTATGCGTAGACTATTTGCGATAGATGTAGGATTTCATCGTAAATAGTTTTGAGGGGGTTTCCCACTACCCAGTGAGAAAATCAATCACAAATGGAATTTGAAATGGAGTTTTTAGTCCATCACAAATTCACTTTGAGTCAATATTATTTGTGAAAAAATCCAATGCCCATCGCAAATAATTTTGACCCAAAAAAATTTTATGATTGAATTAATTCTGTCGTAATTAATCCGTCATAAAAAAGTATTAGGTTTTGACAGTGCAAATACTCCTCCTTTATTCTTCCTATATTCTCTCCTCCCCTCTATCAAACCATCATGAGACAAAACCCTACTAGATGACCCACCCTATATAGCCCCAACAATGTCTGTTTCTTCTGATTTTTGGGAGATTTCACATCATATTTACAAGGTATGGACTCTGCTTCCATCCTCCCTTAGTTTTTTGAGTATTTTGGTTATATTTTATAAATAATGGTTTGAAAAAACCTATTTTTAGAAATTTACACTATTTTGAAAATTTATTTGACATATAGGGTTGGTTTAAATTTATTATTCTAAGTTTGTGTGTCTTTATTTTGCATGATTTTTTCAATTTGATTTATAGTATTTTTCATATTGTTTGATCTTTAAAAATAATAGATTTATTTAGTGTTTAGGGTTTCTGAATTATTATTATATAATATTATTATTTGAAATATGGGTTTTATTGAAATATGATGGGAGTTTCTATTTGTTTGCAAATATGTTGGTTTTCTTAACATTTAGTTTTATTTTAATTTTCTTGGTGTTTTAGGGTTGCTAGAAGTTTGTTATAATTTTACCCATAATTTTTTGAATATTGTTTTTTGGGTTTTGGTATTCATTTTATTTGTGTCCTGGTTCCATTTTTTGCACATGATGTGTATGTACGTCTAAATTTTTGTTATGAAAATTTGTTTATAAAAGTGAAATAATAAATTTGATGTTAATAGATTTGATTAAGAAAGTATGTAATATATATATATATAACATTTGAAATAAATATAATTGATTGGTTTTTAATTGTAATGAGAAAATTAATTTATTTATTTTTAAATGTTATTTATAAGAATTTTTTTAATAAAAAAATTCAAAAAATTGGTTAATGATAAACAATGACAATTTAAAATATGTAATATTTATTAAAAACATTGTTAATAATAATTAGGGTAAATTTTTTAGTAATAGTTTGTAAAAAATATAACAAATAAAAAGAATTATTTTAAATTCATAAATAATATTAATTATTAAAAATGTAGTATTAATTTAAATAATTAGTAAAAATCCATAAATAATTTATAATATGTAATAATTAATGAGTCTCTATTATTAATAATTTGTAAATATCCAGGATAATTATAAAATAATGATAATTTGTAAAAGAAATTCTAATAAAAATTAAAAACTTTAAGAAATTCATAATAATTCATATAAATGTTGTATTAATTTAAATAAATAGTATTAAAATTTCGTATAAATGTTTTAAAAGCACCCGACTCTTACAGTTATTATAATGCATCTAGGGTAAAAATTATCAATTAAAAAATTATTAATTAAAAATAATTATTAATTCAAAAATATGAACTCAACTTTATTTGTAAATTATTTATATAAATTATAAATTCAAGGTAATAAAATTTATTTATAATCAAAATTAACCATAAGTAAAAATATTAATAATATATATATATATATATCTGTTTATTTAGATTTTATATTTGTATATTTTTTTAACAATGAGTTAGAATATATTTGATGTATTTATATGAATTAAGAAATTATGATATATATATATATATTGTAACTATTAAAATTGTAATAATAATTTGAATAAATTAATAATAATCATTAAATAATATATAATAATTTAAATAATTTATGAAATAATAATAATATTAATAATAATATTAATAAAATTTTATAATAAAATTGGAATAATAATTTAAGAAATTTTGATATATATATATATAATCATTTCAAAATTAATAATAGTTTCAACAATTAATAATAATCATTACATAATAATAATTAAATAATTAATAATAATCATTACATATCTTATAATAATAATCATTACATAATTAATAATCTTCATTACATAATTTATTATAAAGTTTGATATATATATATATAGTAATTATTTATTTATTAATAATAATTTCATATAATTTTTTAATTAATTAAAATAATCCATATTAATAAAATGTTTAAATATTGTAATATATATTTATACAAAAAAATAATTATATAAATAATATTTATAAAAGAATAAAAATAATACCCTCGCATGCAATGTAATGAAACACATGACGCTCACAAATGTTATGTTTCACCTAGGGTAAACCCCACATCATGAACCCAATGGTGGTCTCTGATTTTTCATACTATAAATAGTTTGGGAGATAATTTAAATTTTAATAATAAATTATAATAAAAATATTAAATGAATTACCCTCCTATGAAATCTAATGAAACACTCAACACCCACAAATGTTATGTCTCTCTTAGGGTAAACCCCAAATCTCAGACCCAATGGTGTTCTCCAATTTTTCATATGATAAATATTTTGTGAGATACTTTAAATTTTAATAAGAAATTATAATAAAAATATTAAATGAATTACACTCTTGTGAAATTCTCTATGCTCATAAATGTTATGTCGTGCCTAGGGTAAGCCCCAAATCTCAGACCCAATAGTGGTCTCTAATTTCTTACATGAGATATCATTAAAGAGAAATTTAAATATTTTCAAAAAGTAGAATGTTTCATATATAATAAATTTATTATTTTATTCTATATGCATCGAGCCTCTACGGGCCCCGTAATCCAATCCTAACCCACCACCTCAATCAGGTTATACTTCATAGAATATATCAAGGTGTTAAAATAGAATAATAATTTTCACTTAGTCAATGTGATTGGTAATAATTATTCTTATTTATGTTTTTTTATTAGATAACTATGGGCTTATAAAGTAGACACCAATTTTTATTACGCAATCATGATTGGTTAAATCATCGCACAAATCAAAATGAATCCAGTATAAATCTTCTCTACATTGAAGGTGTTGAAACCTTTATATCATTTGCATTGTCTAATTCTTATTTTTTATGAAGGAACGATTAAATTTCCATGTTAGAAATGTGGTATTATGATATTTGAAATGTTTGAAAATGTTGGACATCATCTTTTATGTTTTGGTTTTCAGAAAGATTATATTTTTTGGTATCAACATGGTGAAAAGAATTCAGTAAAAAATAAAAAATGGTTCTCGATCGATAATTTCAGAATTTAGTACATGAGGCCACTTCTCTGCCTATTCCTAAAACAAAAACTCAAAATTATATTCCAATTTATTAATCAGAACCTTCTTGGTTTTATAATTTGTTGAAATTTGTAGTAGAGACCTTATATATGAGATGCCAGATGAGAAAACTTGAAGTTGTTACAATGTTTTTGGATATTAAATCATATTTTGGAATTTCAAATACTTTTTTCGATTAGTTTCTATCTTTGGTTAAATCACTATTACCTCATAGAAATGCATTAACAACACATTTCTATGAAAGTAATACGTTGTCTTATAATTTGGGTCTTAGTTATTAGAAAATTCATGCACGTTCAAATGATTACATATTATATTACAGTGATTATGAATCCTTGTTTAATTTCCCAAGATGGGGAGAATCAAGGTATAAAGAAGCACAATAGGGAAAATCTAGATTTCCTGTGAAATAGTTGAGGTATTTTCCAATTACACCTCATTTATAATGTTTATTTTTGTCTCTCAACACAACTAGATTGATTAAATTACATAAATCATTTATTTTTTGTTTGAAAAAGATTAAATCATCAATGTGATGAGGATTCGTGGAAACAATTTGATCAGACACATCCTTATTTTTCTTTATAACATTGTAACAAATGGTTGTGCCTTTACACTGACGGGTTTTTTCGATTTGGTTCTTACAATAGTCAATATTCATATTGGCTAGGTTTCATTAATCTTTACAACTTACCTCCTTTGATGTTGATAAAGGAAACTCACACACACAAACTCTCTCTCTCTCTCTCTCTCACACACACACATATATATATGGCACTTTTAATTGGAGTAAATTAAAAGAATAATATTGATGTTTATTTGAATAAACTAATTGATGAGTTAATTTTATTATGGAACAACAGAAAAACTACATTTGATATAGTTGCAGATAAGAATTTTATTGTGAAGGTTACATTATTATGGATGATCAGTGAATTTTTGGCATATGGTATGCTATTTGGATGGAGCACACATAGACTAAAATCATTTCCATACTACATGACTGAGAACAAAGAGTTTATTCTTGATAATGGGAGAATGGTTAGTAATTTTGACTGTCATCGGAGAATTCCTCCTACGGATAACCATTTTCAAAGAAACATAAATAATTTTACCAAAGGTAGAATTGAAATAGCTGAACCTCTAGTAGTTCTCTTAGGTAATCAAGTAAAATCAATTGTCTCCACATTACCTCTCATTAATTTTGGGCCCACCATAAACAGATAAAAAAATAAATGATTTTCTTAGAGATCATAATTGGATAAAGTGGAGTAATTTGTAGAATCTTCCATATTGGTCGGATTTTTTGATTCATCACATGTTAGATGTAATGCATATTGAGAATATTATTTTTGATAACATATGTTAAACCATGATGGACACACCTGGTATGACCAAAGATAATGTAAGGGCATGGTTAGATCTTCCAATGATTTGTAGACGTCCTGAACTTCAATTATTTGAAGATGAAAGATCACAGAAACTAATAAAGAAAAAAGTAGCTTACTCACTTAATAAATAAAACCATTTATTATTCTATTAATGGATTAGATATTAGAGGTTACTAGATGTTTATGCTTCTAATTTTTTATGTTTTTTCAGAAATCGAGATATTACTGGGTTAAAAATCCATGACTATCATGTCATAGTTGAAATATTACTTCAAATTGGTCTTAGAGGGTAGTTTAATTATTCAATATAGGACATGTTAAATGAAGTATCTTATATTTCCAAGATAATTGAAAGGAAACATCAGATTATTGTACATTGATTTTGCTGGAAAAGATATTTTTTTAATTTTATGTAAATTGGAGAAACTATTCTCAATAGACTTCTTTGATTCCATGGAACATTTAATATTTAATTTTCTATATATAAATAAATTTGGAGGGCCAATACAATTCTAGTGGATGTATCTGTTTGAGAGATGTATGAAAAAATTAAAGAAAGTACGTAACAAATCACCAGTTCAAGGGTTGATTGCAGAAGCATACTTTCAGAAACAAATTCCAAATTTCTGCTCATATTGTTTTTAGTATGAATATTGTTCAACGTATAATCACATAGGTCACAATGAAGCCAATTTTGATGATTTTACATGCCATCAGTTGTCAATTTTTAATAAAACCAAGCTTGGTTTTGGTGGTTATCATGAATGATGGCTTATAGATGAATAAATTCCCCTCTCGTTTCAGAACCCTAGGCTTTTTGAAGTCGATAGGTAACTCCATCCGGTGTTTCATTTGCTCTGATCGAAGGACAACCCCCATGGGAAATCCTGCATCCGCACGAATCTGTGTGGAGAAGGATATTTCAAAGAAGCCACCTGGAACTGTCTGGATCGTGGTGGAGGGTGAGTACAGGTTTTCTCAAAAGATTTTTTATGAATCTTGGATGCCTTTTTTCTCCTTTTTCCATAAGCAGGGGCACGAGATAGATGATTGTCATAGGAGTGGCATAGCTTTGCAAAAAGTGGATGCCTACACAGCGATGAATGATCCTGCTCCTGGTGCACATCAGGCAGATGAATCTCATTCGGAAGTCACTTCCATCATGGAGCAGGGAGTGTCATCAGAGGATTTGATGAATGGAAACTCCCTGAATTCTGAATCCGGTCAGGCTCCAGTGGATGTTGTTAGGGAAACCCAACTGGACAACATTGGAATGGTTGTGTCTTGGACTGGAGACTCAACTCAGAATGACTCTAATACACTTGTGAATGTGACAGAAGGTTCAAATTTACATATTATGGCAGGATCTGTAAAATCTGGATCCAATATTCAGCATGGAGTTGAGATATCAAACGATGACTTTCATTACATTGGCAGGGGATGCGCTGTGATGCTGGACAGCTCTAAGCCTGTGGAATTGGTGTCTGAACAGAAGAACACAACTAATGTCCTGGTGCAGGTAAATTCTCATGAACTGTTTAATTTTTCTACAAATAAATTTGCAGTGCTAGCCGATGTTGGATCAAATGAGACAAAAAATATGGAAGTGGCAGAGGAAATTGTAGAGAAGGAAGGAAATGATAGCCTGGAAAGATTGAGTGGTGAAGGTAAAAGTCCCTACGCTGATGACAAAATCAAGATATCTCAACTGGAAGGTGGGAAGGATGGAAATGTCAACCCTCCTTTGGCCCATAAAAATCAGTGGGGGATAGATCTGATTGTGAATAAAAGATCCACAATCACAAAATATCTTACAGTGATGCTGTTAAGAATGGAATTCATGAGACCCTAAGCAAGGAAGTGGAAGAAAAAACTCAAAGCAGGAGGAAGCCAAGGAGAGACTATACAGATCTACCCAAACCAATGGCGATAAGGTCCACACACAAGATTGTAATGTCACAAGAAAATGTCATTGCAAATGGGTACAATGGAAAATGAAGGGGAGGGTCCCCGAAGAGGGACAAAGGATTCAATGGGAAATGGACGGTCAAAGAGAAGTTGTCTGAGGAAATGCTTCGGAAGACAAATATTTACCTTGAGATGATGCGCAAATACGAATCTTCTGAATGGGAGTCAACTGATCCTGGTGATGAGTTATCTGATGATGGGGAGAAGGATGCATATAGTTTTGATGTAATTTAGTGTTTTTATTTTCTACTGACTTTACTTGCACTTTTCCTTTAATAAATTTGCAGGACCAGGCTTACGCCTGGTTCAGACTTTCTTGGGTATGAGGTTAATAGATTTCTATTTCATATATGAATATATAGTGACTCAGAGAAATCAATGACTAGTGGTGTTTGTTTTGAAGGATACTATCACAAGGAAAGTGAAGTTTACTTTTATGGTATGCCGGAAGAAATAATTGTGTTGTGTTATATGGGACCAAATTATGTAACAATGTTTAAATGTCACTGGTTTTATACTGATCGAGGGTTGCAAGGTAAACCATGACATAGGGTCATTGAAATTAAATATAACAGTCTTATTGCATCAAATGAACCATTTATGTTGGAACATCAAGAACATCATGATTATTATGAAAATTACTATGCTGTTTCGAGAGACTCGAAGGACTAGTGGAGTGTAATAAAAATGAAATCATGTGTCAATCAATTTAGTGAAAATAATGGTTCTGTGGAAGTGCAACATTTTGAAAATTTTTATGAAACACCGCAAAATATATCTATTACCTGATGAGATATAAATATCAATGATGAAACCCCTTTGTTAAGGGATGATGATATAAATAATTTTGATGAAGTAATAAGGGATGATGAAAATATAAGTCATATAGAAGTTGACAATGCTGAAGATGAGGATGAAAACATTGATCTCGATGAAAACTATAAAAATATGAATATTGATGTATTATATTCACGTCTTTAGTTATATGTAATTAATATATTGTGATATTTATTAGTTTTTTATGTTTGATATTTTATTATAAATTTTTTACAGGTAAGATTGTTATATTTTGGTATTTATTAATTTTTTATATTTGAGATATTCATTAATAATTTCTTACATGTAAGAATATTTGTTTCAGATGGATGGAGATGGTTCTGACTATCTATTTCATTCTCTCACTAATGTTGGACTTCCTACTAATGAGCCCGATTCAGTTGGTCCTCAGGCTGATGCACCTATTAGGAGGGGGTGTTGTCTTGCTCAATTGATGATTCCAGATCACATTCCAGATAGATGAAAATCTATGGATTTTGAACATCATTTATAGATGTATGTTTATTTATTTATGATATTTATTTTATATTGAATTTGGGTGTTAATTTTTTTGATAATTAATGATTTTTATATTTTCACAGTTTTTATCATCTAGATTTTGGGTAGGCTGGTGAGATTCTAAGAAAGTATTTTTCTGACCCATGAGTGTCATGGGACCTAGTAACCCCTTATTGAGCATCCCCAGATGTTTTCCCACTGGATTGTATGTTATTAAAAAATATATAATTTTTAAAATTTATTTAATTACTAACACATTTTTTTGAATTGTCTTATAGATTTTATTTTCTCAAATTCCAAATATCCAGAGAGGTATTATCCAAGAGGCATGGGATATTTGTATACATGAGTGATTTTGTATGTTTCTACACAACCTTATAAAGAGAGCAATGGATAAAGCTTGTGCTACTGTTTTTGACCAGTCATGTCTCTCCCATTGATCTGACTATATCTCAGCTTAGGTATGGTGTTGATTGTGATCCGTCTAGCTAGGAGATACATTTACGAGGAGGTTATCATCTGGACATCAAAGACAGAGAAGGTAAGAGGTCACGCATAGGGTTGGAAGTCATACATTTTGCAAACATCATCGACATATAGTAAGTGATATTATTTATTAATATATATACTTTAACTTTAACATGTTTTTATATTATACAGTACACTATTAACCCATCTATTACAGAGTTTGAAGTGTATATAAATATGTATATTAATCCCCATACAAGAGAAGTTGTAGGTGACCGGCAGTGCCATATTGTGGTTAGAATTTCTTTTAAAAATTACATGGATATAAATTTTATTATTATATTAATTTTTCATTATATTTAAAAGGAAACTTATGACATTTCGACTTCTCAATCATGAGTGAGTCAATGCGTGAGAGAATAAAATGTCACGGTTGATTCAGATTTTAATGAGGGGGCCTAGATATAGGGGACTCTTCAGTGTGTCGAGAAAGGTCGGGTGATTGGTATTGGTTCTCAACCGACACTTATGAGTTATTAGGATACTTCTGTGATAAAATCAGTGAGTGTAGGGGGAGATCATAGAGAGTCTTCATCAATGTCATCATCCACTACATATTATGAGGAGAGGTTAAGAGCTCAGGATGAGATGATAAAGCAGAAGTAAAAAAAGAGGTAGGAGGAGCGTGACTAGCAGCATCTGAGAGATTAGCAGATGTAAAAAGAGAGGGAGGAGGAGCGTGACTAGTATCATCTGAGAGATGAGAAGATGTTGAAGTATATGTGGCGACTTGCGCCTCGCGTTGGCATGGAGTTCCCCTCGGTTCTTTAAGTGATTCTCCCTTTGGTCCTTCGAGTGATCTTCCTAAACCTGATGAAAATTGTGGATTTCATAAGTTTTATAAGTAATTTGTAATTTCGTATGACAAATAAATCTTGTTTAAAATGATGTATTACTTTTAAGTCTATTTTTTTAAATAATTTTAAAAAATATTAAGAAAATTAATTTTTTTAATATTTTTTAAATATTTGTAAATTTCATAATTAATTTTTAATATTTTAACTTTAAAATTAAATTAAATTTATATAATTATATTTAAATAATTTTAATATGATAATTATTTTAAATATTTTAAAATATATTTACTTTTTTTAAATTATTATTAATTTTTTTATTTAATTATAATATTTCAAGATTTTTAATTATATATTTTAATTAATTTAATTTTTAATAAATTTTAATTTTTTTTTCAAGATATAATTTTTTTAAATTTCCTAATTAATTTTCATTAATTTTAAATTTTTATGTTTATTTTCAATTTTAATATTTTTTTGGCAAAATATTTGATTTGCAATGGATTAACATTCCCTCGCAAATAATTAATTACAATGGACAATTACAATTGTTTATTTAAAAATGTTACGACAATTATTTGTGACGGATGGACCATCCATTACAAATAATTACATTTGACGACGAACTATCGTGAATAACGACAATTAAGGCACCATTTTGTTGCGATGGAGTATTCGTGATGGACTCCCATCATAAATGACTTTTTGCAAAGGGAATCAGTCATTAATAATTTGTTGAAAATAATAAAAAATATAGCAGTGCATTAGGAATAGGCATATTTTAAATGAATAAACATGTGAATATTTAAATGCTATATCAAAATTACCATAAATTATAATCTCTGAAGAGTTTTTACTTACATTTTCTTATCCTTTAACATTATGTCAACATTTCCATTGATACCAACTATAATGTACAAAAATAAAAAAATATTTAAATTATATGTTTTTGAAATAATTCATTTTCTTTCATTCCTAAATATTTTTTTTGGTTTAGAGTTTTATAGAATTAGGAAATCACCCTTATATAAATAAATACCTCATCACTAAGTGAAAACTTCAAATCAGTACATGTTTTCACATAATATAAAACATTCAAGATATAATATGTTTTCTTTTCTTGGCATATCTTCACAATTTTCATCTTGAAATTATCCTTGAAACACACGGATTTTTTTGAAAACATGGTACAAGCACAAAAAGCTCTTTAAGGTACATATAAAAAAAATAAAGAAATCCATTAGTATATAAATATACTTTATAATATTTTCCTTTTTCATAAGAAACATTTATCTCAAAATAAACGTTTTCTTACCCAATAAATAGACCTCAATATCCACAGTTTTTCATAAAATAATCCAAAATAAATATTAAAAGAAAAATAAAACTTGTAAAATTTTATTTTCAATAATGAAAAACTCTAGAATGTTTTTCACAAAGCTAAACATGTCAACTAGAATAAGTAGCATAAACATTCGTTCAAACCTAAGATCATTATCTGTAGAGACCCGTAGCTTGACGTACATTGACATTACATTACATTTGCGGAATACTTAGTACATAACAAAAACACACACTAAAGGATCGTAATAGTTTAGTGTCTTTGGAAACTCGGAACGTAATCTTCTAATCGTGGTGAAAATTCTTCAATATCTCCCATAAAGGTCATCCCTTTTTTTTTACCTAAAACCTTTCTTTATATCCTGGGGAAAAGAAAACATAAAAGGGTGAGCTCAAATGCTCAGTAAGGGTAAACAAAAGAAATATCAATCACATCATATATATAAGAACATAGCTTTTGGAAATCTTAACCTGCAAAAAAGCTCATAATATCATAACATGGGATAAATCATAGAAGTGAAATGAAATCATAACATAAAACATTACTCATTGTGGCATACACACATAATCATAGAGAATCATTTCTTGTTAGTCAAGACTCATTTCCAAGACTATCTTAGTGGACAAAGTCCCTTTCTGAATCGAGTAATCCTCGTTTCAGTCCTGTTTCACTGAACCGGTATAACCTACCATTCCAGCCATGTCTATCTCATGAGATATAAAATCTTTACCCAATGCATTGGAGGGAGATATAGGTCCCACCCATCTCTTAATGAATCCTTTCTTATGTGTGCCACCAAATCATAAATCATACATCATTGCATAACCCATGTAATAAAAATGGGATTCTTAAACAACATGACATCATAAAACTACTCATATAAGATAAAGGAATTCATAAACATAATTCCATCACAACATAGTCAAATCAATGTAAAAATATGGATAGAAACAGAACCCTTTATTATCTTAGATGAATTATAATTTTGATAAAACACTTGAATTGAATTCTTGAGGAAAATATCCTTTTTTCTTCAAAATCAATTTCTTTTCACAAAACATCATGCAATTTTAAAAGAAAAGATTTTATTGAAAATAGTCATGAAATATTTTGGAGGAAGGTTCATGAAAATAAGGCTTTATAAAACCGTAAAAATCCGTTCGTGCCGTATAAGTTAAAAAAAACATTCTTCGTACTTTTGTCGGAAAAGTCAAAAAAGTACCTCGTACGGTAAAACGTCAAAAGATTCCTTTCATATTCTTTACTAAAAACTCACCTAAGGGTAAAATTGGATTTAAACTATTGCAAGTGGATGGAAACAATATTACATATTGAGGGAACATGGATGTGGATGATAAAATACAGCCCAGTAAATACTTACGAATAAACAATCTCGGATAAAAATGAGATTGTGATATTTCCCTTACCTTATGTCCGACTTGCTTTGTAAGTGTCCAAACCTCCTGTATAATGATTTAAATCATGTTATTGACTTATTCCAGAATCATATTCATTGTTATGATATCGTATATGGTTCACTTATGACATTATATTACCCGTTCTTTTGTAAATTCCATGTTAAAGAAGCGTTTTGGGTAAAATCGTTTCATTTATCTTAGGTGTTTTGACTTGTTGTTCTTGACATCACTATTACTTATATCATGATTTACTTACTTCCAGAATATAAAATATGATTTATATATCATATATATTCAGTATATATATATATATAATAGATAGATAAATAAAATGAAAAACACCGTTCATGGAGACGGTAGTCCGTACGTACGCATGAACGCTGTTTTACTTTCCTTATTGTCTTGAAATGGAAGTAAGTAGATGACATACATATATATATACATAAATCCAGTAGCTTTATAATGTCATATATTTCATTATTATTTCTTATATATACTTTATAATCATTCTTAAATGGTTAACATGGAGAATGAATCTCATCGCGTCGTGGAGACGGTAGTCCGTACGTACGCACGAGCGATGATATCATTTCTATAAATATTGAATTGAATTGGAGTGGATTATACAATATATCAGAATCAATATGATGTTGTAATAACAATGTATAGTTATTCTTTACACCATTATACCCATCCATGTAAGGTGGTGGTGGAAAATAGATTACACCACGGCGTGGAGACGGTATTCCGTACGTACGCACGCGCGGTGATTTCTTTTTTCGTAGGATGGATAGATGGTGAAATAGGGTTGTTTCATACTTATAATAACATATCAGTATATGAGTGATACTGATGTTATTACTTCATAATGAAACAACCTAAGAAGAAGAAGTGGAAGAAGAAATAAAGATGAAAGAATTGGTAACGGTAATTACCTCTTCTTTGAAGCGCCTTTTGGAGACCTCCTCTTAGGGAACTAAAATTGGTCTTTGAGTAAGACCAGAACCTCTAGGATGTTGCTAGGGAAGTGGAGAAGAGATTTTGGCAGGGGTTGGCCGAGCTTGAGTGCTCAAATTGGTGTGAGGAGGAGGGGGAGGAGGTGTCCTTTTATAGGGGAGGAGAGGGGCACCTTAGGAATATCTCAAAATATTATTTTATATTAAAGTCAAAATCGGTTTATAATGGTTCCAAAGGGTCTTATTTCGAAGATAAAGTGGGGAAGGGTCGAAATCCTATCAACCAATAGAATGTAGACAAGTTTAGGATATTATTTTAACCTTATCAATTAGATTTAACTCTAAGTTAAATAATTTAACTTTTACCGTGTCTTTTTGTTTTCTTTCACTATATGGTTAATACACTTACTATAACATGCCAAACTAACCCCAAATTGTTTATTATTAATATATATATCCTTATCTAAGTCATTTGGCCGAACCTTAGATTTTTAGGAATAAAATAACAATTAATAATATAATATTTGATTTAAAAACTATTTTGTGTCAATTTTGACACTATTTGATATATGATTTTTGTGAAAGTCATAACAGATTTATATGTTCTAACCAAGTTGATTAAATCAACACTAATATATCATAGTAACCTAGAAAATTAGTGGAATTCATAAAAAGTCTCAAATTACATTCATTTGAGCATTTATAACATCAATTATGTTAATATTTCCTTAAAAGGGTAATTACTGCATCATCGTTGTGTCATAAATAAATTAATTTATTTAAAGTCTGAAAATTAAAAATAAAATACTATTAGGTAGGAAATCTTTTTATCTTTCTAATGAATATTTACAATCGAATTTATCTTATGTACAACCCTATATAAAAAATGTTTTAGTAAATAAACATTGATTTTAACTCTTTTAACTCTTCTTTGAATTAAATAATAATAAATGTCCTAATCTAATCCAAGTGGGCCTAAATGATAATATTTTACACTTAAGGTTGTTTTTGGTCGAAATACACTTGTCCAATAGAATTAGGACATGTGTTAGGGTAATATTAATATCATTTTTACCCTTAATTACCCTATTTACTTTTAACCGTGGTAAATAGAAGTAAAAAGTTACTATTCACCAAAAATTATTTTCGACTCATTGAACCACATTTTACTTACTGACATCAACCATGTCTCTTGGATTTTTGAAATTCCATTCACAGAAGCGGTAAAATTAAGTTTTATGAAAAATTCAGTTTTTAACCTACCACTTAGTAGTTTCACTATTCATCAAAAATTGATGTTTTTCAGAACAATGCCAAAATTTCATCCTAAGCTATATTTCATATTCCGAATTCAAAAACGAAGTCTATTTTACCAAATTCATAACATAGAAGTTGCATTAATTAATTTTATAATTAAATCCCGCTGTTAAAACAAATAGCGTGTTTTTAAGAAACAATATCTATCAAAAGATTGACACTTGTTTATGTCTGGTTTAAATGTGAAATTACATACAATGACCAACATTGTATTGAATTGTAAAAATATATTCTAAATATACTTTAAAACCACTCAAATTAATAATTTATCACTATTAATTATTTCGATTAAAAAAGTTGTTTTTTAATTAAAATTTAGTAATTTTCACTATTCATCAGAATATGAAAGTTATCCGAAAAGTACCAAAATTTCACCCTAAGCTAATTTCAATATTACGAATCCAAAAATGAAATCCATTTTGAAAAATAAAATTTACTAAATTTCAAAAAGTGGTTATTACTATTCATAACGTCTAGTTTTAATAATATCTTAATAGCATATCGTTGTTTAGCGAAACTTGGTGTTGCGTACAACACACGCTATCGAGGAAGGTTGTGATTGCGTGTAATGCAAGGCAAGTCAAGGATGCGTGTTGTGCAAGCTCCTTTTGGTGTAGCGTACAACACAAGACATTAGTGAAATAAAAAAGAATATTTTTTATAAAATCTCGGGCTGTTACATTCTACCCCCCTTAAAATGAATTTCGCCCTCGAAATTCGTCGGGGTTATAAATGGTTTACTATTCGAAAGTTTCTTTAATAGAAACCCACATCGTAAAAAGGAATACCAAAACTTGGCTTTAAAAACTAAAGTATGAAATGTAACGATTACCCAAATAAACTAATCACTGGGTTTCCACATAGGTGAAAATATGGATATGGAAGAAAAATCTAACCATCATGTTCTGATGGAGAGTGGTAGAGAACATGGCTATGGAAAAGCCAACAATCACAAATCCATAAATTTGTGACGATCTAAGGTACCGTCTGATTCATCAGGTATAAGATCACTAGGACAACATTTTTTTGGTTTTCAAGATCATTTCCCTAAAGTTGTAAATTTGACTTAGAATAAATACTTACTTTATTTTGGTACAATCTCACTGTTGTTCGTGCCTTTAACAATTTCCACTTCATCTCTTAAATAAATGAAGTTGAATTTGTTATTCGTGAAGTGTTAGCAGATCATGTGATAGAAGGATGGGTCATTCCATCTATTTCAAACAAAGGGTTAGCAAAAGTTATAAGTCCATCTTATAGTGAGATTAATCGTATATGGTTCCAAAAATGAACTTATACTTCATATATCATACCGCTTAATAAAATAAAACTAGTTTCTACTAAACGGGGACTTCCTGTAGGTCAGTGGTAGGCGATAAAGGCCAGTCGCACTTCGGTTGTGGGTTCGATTCCTACAGCCTTGTCCGAAGCGATGGGCTGTCGCCCGTCCTGCAGGTTGTCCTTTTTCTAAAACTACATTACTATAACATCCCATCAATAATATCGAAAAAAAAACTTCTATCCTTAAACAATACTAACTTATGTCCAACATAATCCATTCCAATCTTTAGGCTTATCCATAATACTGCAGTCTATTCTCATAACATAGTGAAAACGATTACCAGAGATTTAATACCATCGTTGATCCCCATATATCATAAGATATATCTTGTTGGTCACATTCCAAACATTCAAAGGCCTTAATCTTGTACTCTCTTGAATACCCATTGAACCTTAGTGAAAACTTGAATGCAGTTAAAAGTTAACACTTTTCACATACCGAAATCCTTAAAATTCTATATACTCAAACCATGATATCACTTAGTCCTTATATCAATCATGAGCTCATGAATACTATCAAACATTTAATTTTCTCCTTATCCCTTCATTATGCGCATATCATCTACATTCCAAAAATATCTGAATAACCTTTCATGGATAGTGGTACCATTAATCATACACTTTCATAACTCAAGGAAAGACAACAGTATAACAATCCTTAGATGTATCTTTATTCCATAGTACCATGAGATTACTTATACAACATTACACTTGATAAACATGTAATCATTCCACTACCTTCTTAAACCATTAACCGAGCTTCAACAATTCTTTCATCTCACATATCATTTGTAGTCTCTTCATCATCATCCACATAAATACTACCCATACGACCATACTGATTCTCTTCCTGAGACTTTCCCTTAGGACATTGGTTTGCATAATGCCCATACATTCCACATTTAAAACACTTAACCATTTTTGATGTCGTAGCAATACCATTATCCTCATCCATGGTGTTAACTGAACCTTTTCCTTTGCACTTACTTGCTTTGTGTCCTTCTTTTCCACACCCAAAGCATCTTCTAGTTCCCTTGAAACATTCTCCTTGATGCCTCTTCCCACATGAATTACATAGGGGAAATTGAACTTTCTTTCCTCTATGATCATCATGAAACTCCATCTTTCTCTTATTAGCCGAGTCAGGAAACTTACCAAATTTTACTTTATTGATCATATTATGAGATTGCTGATTCGGCATAATAATGATCTTTGGACTTCCAAATCCCATTTCATTTGGTTGCTCATGAAGAATATCATTCCATTGTCCATCATATCCTCCATTATCGTGAATCATCTTGTTTCCAGCCATTTTCTAAAACCCAAAATGAATAGTGTGAGATGCAAAAATCATAATAAAGGGGGAGTAACGTAAATATCTATCATCTTTGGTTTAATCTAATATCGTTACCATAGTTCTAGGACTATATCCTATACGTATACTTATCCTTAGGGGCATCCCTAGACATACCTTAGAAATATCTCTAGGGATCTCACTAACGTTTTCGCATCCTAGTTTCCAAAGGTTGACTAAACCTTTCCTCTGATACCAACTGTAGAGACCCGAAGCTTGACGTACATTGACATTACATTACATTTGCGGAATACTTAGTACATAACAAAAACACACACTAAAGGATCGTAATAGTTTAGTGTCTTTGGAAACTCGGAACGTAATCTTCTAATCGTGGTGAAAATTCTTCAATATCTCCCATAAAGGTCATCCCTTTTTTTTTACCTAAAACCTTTCTTTATATCCTGGGGAAAAGAAAACATAAAAGGGTGAGCTCAAATGCTCAGTAAGGGTAAACAAAAGAAATATCAATCACATCATATATATAAGAACATAGCTTTTGGAAATCTTAACCTGCAAAAAAGCTCATAATATCATAACATGGGATAAATCATAGAAGTGAAATGAAATCATAACATAAAACATTACTCATTGTGGCATACACACATAATCATAGAGAATCATTTCTTGTTAGTCAAGACTCATTGCCAAGACTATCTTAGTGGACAAAGTCCCTTTCTTAATCGAGTAATCCTCGTTTCAGTCCTGTTTCACTGAACCGGTATAACCTACCATTCCAGCCATGTCTATCTCATGAGATATAAAATCTTTACCCAATGCATTGGAAGGAGATATAGGTCCCACCCATCTCTTAATGAATCCTTTCTTATGTGTGCCACCAAATCATAAATCATACATCATTGCATAACCCATGTAATAAAAATGGGATTCTTAAATAACATGACATCATAAAACTACACATATAAGATAAAGGAATTCATAAACATAATTCCATCACAACATAGTCAAATCAATGTAAAAATATGGATAGAAACAGAACCCTTTATTATCTTAGATGAATTATAATTTTGATAAAACACTTGAATTGAATTCTTGAGGAAAATATCCTTTTTTCTTCAAAATCAATTTCTTTTCACAAAACATCATGCAATTTTAAAAGAAAAGATTTTATTGAAAATAGTCATGAAATATTTTGGAGGAAGGTTCATGAAAATAAGGCTTTATAAAACCGTAAAAATCCGTTCGTGCCGTATAAGTTAAAAAAAACATTCTTCGTACTTTTGTCGGAAAAGTCAAAAAAGTACCTCGTACGGTAAAACGTCAAAAGATTCCTTTCATATTCTTTACTAAAAACTCACCTAAGGGTAAAATTGGATTTAAACTATTGCAAGTGGATGGAAACAATATTACATATTGAGGGAACATGGATGTGGATGATAAAATACACCCCAGTAAATACTTACGAATAAACAATCTCGGATAAAAATGAGATTGTGATATTTCCCTTACCTTATGTCCGACTTGCTTTGTAAGTGTCCAAACCTCCTGTATAATGATTTAAATCATGTTATTGACTTATTCCAGAATCATATTCATTGTTATGATATCGTATATGGTTCACTTATGACATTATATTACCCGTTCTTTTGTAAATTCCATGTTAAAGAAGCGTTTTGGGTAAAATCGTTTCATTTATCTTAGGTGTTTTGACTTGTTGTTCTTGACATCACTATTACTTATATCATGATTTACTTACTTCCAGAATATAAAATATGATTTATATATCATATATATTCAGTATATATATATAATAGATAGATAAATAAAATGAAAAACACCGTTCATGGAGACGGTAGTCCGTACGTACGCATGAACGCTGTTTTACTTTCCTTATTGTCTTGAAATGGAAGTAAGTAGATGACATACATATATATATACATAAATCCAGTAGCTTTATAATGTCATATATTTCATTATTATTTCTTATATATACTTTATAATCATTCTTAAATGGTTAACATGGAGAATGAATCTCATCGCGTCGTGGAGACGGTAGTCCGTACGTACGCACGAGCGATGATATCATTTCTATAAATATTGAATTGAATTGGAGTGGATTATACAATATATCAGAATCAATATGATGTTATAATAACTATGTATAGTTATTCTTTACACCATTATACCCATCCATGTAAGGTGGTGGTGGAAAATAGATTACACCACGGCGTGGAGACGGTATTCCGTACGTACGCACGCGCGGTGATTTCTTTTTTCGTAGGATGGATAGATGGTGAAATAGGGTTGTTTCATACTTATAATAACATATCAGTATATGAGTGATACTGATGTTATTACTTCATAATGAAACAACCTAAGAAGAAGAAGTGGAAGAAGAAATAAAGATGAAAGAATTGGTAACGGTAATTACCTCTTCTTTGAAGCGCCTTTTGGAGACCTCCTCTTAGGGAACTAAAATTGGTCTTTGAGTAAGACCAGAACCTCTAGGATGTTGCTAGGGAAGTGGAGAAGAGATTTTGGCAGGGGTTGGACGAGCTTGAGTGCTCAAATTGGTGTGAGGAGGAGGGGGAGGAGGTGTCCTTTTATAGGGGAGGAGAGGGGCACCTTAGGAATATCTCAAAATATTATTTTATATTAAAGTCAAAATCGGTTTATAATGGTTCCAAAGGGTCTTATTTCGAAGATAAAGTGGGGAAGGGTCGAAATCCTATCAACCAATAGAATTTAGACAAGTTTAGGATATTATTTTAACCTTATCAATTAGATTTAACTCTAAGTTAAATAATTTAACTTTTACCGTGTCTTTTTGTTTTCTTTCACTATATGGTTAATACACTTACTATAACATGCCAAACTAACCCCAAATTGTTTATTATTAATATATATATCCTTATCTAAGTCATTTGGCCGAACCTTAGATTTTTAGGAATAAAATAACAATTAATAATATAATATTTGATTTAAAAACTATTTTGTGTCAATTTTGACACTATTTGATATATGATTTTTGTGAAAGTCATAACAGATTTATATGTTCGAACCAAGTTGATTAAATCAACACTAATATATCATAGTAACCTAGAAAATTAGTGGAATTCATAAAAAGTCTCAAATTACATTCATTTGAGCATTTATAACATCAATTATGTTAATATTTCCTTAAAAGGGTAATTACTGCATCATCGTTGTGTCATAAATAAATTAATTTATTTAAAGTCTGAAAATTAAAAATAAAATACCATTATGTAGGAAATCTTTTTAGCTTTCTAATGAATATTTACAATCGAATTTATCTTATGTACAACCCTATATAAAAAATGTTTTAGTAAATAAACATTGATTTTAACTCTTTTAACTCTTCTTTGAATTAAATAATAATAAATGTCCTAATCTAATCCAAGTGGGCCTAAATGATAATATTTTACACTTAAGGTTGTTTTTGGTCGAAATACACTTTTCCAATAGAATTAGGACATGTGTTAGGGTAATATTAATATCATTTTTACCCTTAATTACCCTATTTACTTTTAACCGTGGTAAATAGAAGTAAAAAGTTACTATTCACCAAAAATTATTTTCGTCTCATTGAACCACATTTTACTTACTGACATCAACCGTGTCTCTAGGATTTTTGAAATTCCATTCACAGAAGCGGTAAAATTAAGTTTTATGAAAAATTCAGTTTTTAACCTACCACTTAGTAGTTTCACTATTCATCAAAAATTGATGTTTTTCAGAACAATGCCAAAATTTCATCCTAAGCTATATTTCATATTCCGAATTCAAAAACGAAGTCTATTTTACCAAATTCATAACATAGAAGTTGCATTAATTAATTTTATAATTAAATCCCGCTGTTAAAACAAATAGCGTGTTTTTAAGAAACAATATCTATCAAAAGATTGACACTTGTTTATGTCTGGTTTAAATGTGAAATTACATACAATGACCAACATTGTATTGAATTGTAAAAATATATTCTAAATATACTTTAAAACCACTCAAATTAATAATTTATCACTATTAATTATTTCGATTAAAAAAGTTGTTTTTTAATTAAAATTTAGTAATTTTCACTATTCATCAGAATATGAAAGTTATCCGAAAAGTACCAAAATTTCACCCTAAGCTAATTTCAATATTACGAATCCAAAAATGAATTCCATTTTGAAAAATAAAATTTACTAAATTTCAAAAAGTGGTTATTACTATTCATAACGGCTAGTTTTAATAATATCTTAATAGCATATCGTTGTTTAGCGAAACTTGGTGTTGCGTACAACACACGCTATCGAGGAAGGTTGTGATTGCGTGTAATGCAAGGCAAGTCAAGGATGCGTGTTGTGAAAGCTCCTTTTGGTGTAGCGTACAACACAAGACATTAGTGAAATAAAAAAGAATATTTTTTATAAAATCTCGGGCTGTTACATTATCTTACCTTGTGAAGTAATAAGATTTTGAAAAAACCATATAAAACATAGATAAATCATGTATGTTACTTGCGTAATCATTTTCATATCACTCTTACAATCACTCTTAAAAATAGAATAACTTACTTGGTAATTTCCAAAAATCTCTTAGGAGAATACTATAATCGGTTAACTCCGTCCTTTTACTGAATGCATTAGAGCGCTATATCGAGGTCACCCATCATCATTATCTATATCAGAATCACCCATCATCATGAGATATACAGAGCTCTCCCTTTATCATAAACAATTCACAGGAATAATAACATAATAATAACACATTAATTCTTTCATTTTCATCATCATACTCATAAATAGATCCCTTGCACCCATAAGAGAAATATTTATAGATATCTAAACGTCTATTCCATTTAAAAACCCATTTAAAAATACCCAAAATAAATGGATGGAGGGTTTTTATTTGAAGAAAAAATAAAATATTATAAAGTAATATAAAAATAAAATAACAGTTACAGTAGTGGAAAAAACCATTGATTCAATAAAATTTAAAATAAAACATTCATATTTCTTTTTTGTGGAAATTTATGTATAAAATTTATAAAAATATTCCATTTTAAAACCTTTTAATAAAGTGAAAAGTAAAATGACATGTACTTTATAATTCATTTATGTTAATATAAATACATACATAATTTTATTTTACAAATTTGGATACAGAATTAAAATATTTATAAGATAAATCTTTAAAACATTTAAAATGAGGTTTTTAAGATAGTATCCCTTACCTCAATTTAAACTTGTCATGTACATTACTTATCTTCATAAATAATAAAATTATATTAATTATTTACTTACTTAATGAAAATTTTAAAGTATATTATTCCTTTTATTTTATTTATTACTATGTTATATTCAATTAATTAATCTAATAAGTTCATGTCGAACCTTTTAATGACATTCGACTCATAGATCCAAAATGACTTTGGTAGGATGAATATGGTCAAAGTGGCCATTATTCTCTCATATCCAGAATAATAATTATGATTTATTTATCATTTTTATATTCAGACCCCTCCCAATAATGTGTACCCCTCATAGGATGACAATGTTAGTAGGGAGATTATGACCCCCGAGTCCTGCCTCCAGTAGGCCCCGGGTTGGCGACTAGCACCGATGGTATAATGAACACACAAATGGGAGACATTACCCTCTAAGATAACACATGGAAAAGAGAGAGCTAAGATAGAATCCAACCAACTCCAAATAAAAAATCAATATATAAAAGATATCCCATGTACACATATGTAATTTCATGCAAAACTACTACAATTGAAATGAAAAAAAACTGCAAATACCCAATAGAAAGTAAAAACAGTAGCAACCATGAAGCCCAAACAGCTCCTGAAACCCCAAGATAGTAGAAACCAGCCTGACCTCCAACCTACTCCAATTGACCTAAAAAACACTTTATATAGACATAGGGTGAGAACAACAGTATACTCAGTAGGGACCTTCCTGGAGCCTCTACTGCAAATGTAAAGAAAGCATGTTAAGGCACAGTGAACAACAGTGAAACTAAATCATCACCTAAATAGGTATACTAAGTTCCTTTCCCCACCATGATTACTCTCACCAAGTATCACATACAAGAGTATATAATATAAAAAATAATATTAAGGGTACCTCGCTACTACTTCCCCACAAGTTTCCCGCTTTTCGCCAACGTCGCACTTCCTAAGCATCTCTCTCCAAAAAGGAATTTTCACAGACACATGAGTGAAGCATCACAACATGAACCTCTTGTAACAAAACCACCATGTACACACTAGGAAAGTAACCAGGTAGTTTCTGGGAGCCACCATAGCTCGCATCATGTGTATCATACGTCTAACATTTTACCTCAATCCATTACAACCCATACACTGAGAAAGGATCCTCAAGCCATCATAGCCCATACACCAAGTAAGGATCCTCAAGCCATCACATCCTATACATGTTACGCCTATAGTAGTCCATATAAAAATATATCTAGAATATATGTATGTGAATAACCACAATCTATTATAGGCCTCTACACACATATTTGGGGGAAACTAATTAATGTGACTACCAGAAAAAGTAACTACCAAGAGAAGAGAGTGAGGCCAAAAGGGGTAGTCAGCCATCTATCCCACCACCAGAATGTTGGGGAAAACACCCCCCAGGGCTCAGAATCACCGAGGTGTGAGTTTCCCTAACTAACGGGGTGGAGCAGCGTATAGAAACACATAAATTACATAATATACTATAGCTCACAACCACACTATGGTCATAACATAGTCTTAGAATCAACTGCAGCTAATGTCTCTCAGACTCTTGGATGCCACTTCTAAGACTAGGTATCCTATAAGCACACAACCATTTAAAGAGCATGGTTAAATTCCTTCATTCCCTTTTTATTAGTTTCACATTACTTTCATTAATTCTTTAAACATTAATTAACTATTACAAATTTCTAAATTATATTTCTTTAGAATCACACCCAATGTCCAATGTTCCTTTAAATTTCAACCTTATCATTGCGTCCCAACAAGATCTAACCCCATGGGTTAAGATAATTTATTCAATCATTTATTAACAACAATACTAGTTTCCCATATTCCCAAGCATTCTAGAAAAACATTTTAAGCTACTAAACAGAAGGGGGCTCAACACAGTGAGTAGATGAATTACCCTTTGAGGCTTTTCTACCTATATCAAGAGCGTTGACCCATCCTCCATTAGGAATCTAAACATGGAAATAAAATGGCATACCCCATGCGTATTCACCTATTTTGGAAGGAGGGTAATGAAACTAGCTTCCTTGAGTAGTGGGGAAATTAGAGAAGATAAACAACCAAAAAGAAACAACAAGAATACAAACATTCACATCCAACCCATTCCATCATCTCTATTTTCCTCCCTGATATCCACATGCATAAACTGATTCATCTCGCCACTCTTGGCATCAACTGCTTCCACAACCAATAGGCCTCCCTACCCCACATATCACAACAGCCTTCTAGGCTCACATCACAACACAAGAAGTAAGAAAACAAACATAATATCAACTAGGATCATGGACCATAAACAAGAAAATGGGTAACTTAGAACCCTAAAAGGAATTATATTTTATCAAACAACTAGTTCTTTAAGCCATCTTGAATTAAATGATTTATTATTGATAGGTTCCAACCTCAGGAAACCTAAATATTAAGCTATCACAAATTGATTAAACATGCTTAGTGCATCAATTTGATTAACATAAAATTACCAGAACAACAACCAAATTCATTTACATTACTCTTTATCTTTAGCCAAAAAATTATCAATTAATTATAGTTTTAAGTTCATTACCAATTTTTATCAAGAATTAAAAGATAACAAAGAATGAATAGATATCACACTATCTATAAAAATAAGAGGCAATAACATACGATCAATACCAATTTATTTATCCAGTTTAAATATTTATTATGTCAAATCCATTGGTATCCAGTGGGCTAAAACATGATGACTCTACATTTGCATGTAAAATAATAGAGAAGCAACCAATACCCTACCTCAAATGGTTCTTAATGTTATTTATATGTGAATGAGCCACACAATAGGTTACAATATTTTCCCCTAATGACAACTGTATCCACTTGAGGATGCAGAGACACCACCACACCGATCAACACCTAAGAAATGTCCATTATGAACATGGAGAAATCATCCCATAAAAGATCAAGGAGAAACAAAAGGAGATTAACCCAAAAGAATGCGATATATTATACCTTATGTCGAAGATTGATTGGTACTTCCTAGTTGTATAAAAAACATAGTGGAACCAATCTAATGAGGAAAGTTTGATCGAAAAACCCCTATGGGAAATAAGGGAAGGTTAAAGCATCTCACACCATAGAATAAGGAGGAGGAACTAGGGAGGAAGATATCTTGTCCCATTAGAAGATTTAACAGAGAAACGGTTTAAGATATGCTGGATTTTCCATTAAATGAATATCATATTAAACAATGCATTTTGACCAAGAAAAATCATCCTGAGCCTTAGCAAAATTAATATAGGAGTTATGGCATTTTAATCGGCCTTAGAGTCCTTAAAACTAGTCGTTAAATGCATTTTATGTCAAAGGAAACGTCAAAGGGGCAAAACTCTAGGATGTTGGAAACACTATTCATGAACTCAAAATTTGAAAAAGGAAATAGAGGCTACTATTGTAACCTCACCATTCAAGAAACACAATTCATGAAATCAAAATTTGGAAAATGAAATAAAGGCTACCATTGGAACCTCACTATTCTGGAAACACTATTCATGAACTCGAAATCTGGAAAAGGAAATAGAGGCTACCATTGGAACCTCACCATTCTAGATACACTATTTATGAACTCAAAATTTGGCGAAGGAAATAGAGGCTACAATTGGAACCTCACTATTCTGGAAACACTATTCATGAACTCAAAATTTGGCAAAGTCAATAGAGGCTATCATTGGAACCTCACCATTCTGGAATCACTATTCATGAACTCGAAATTTGGAAAAGGAAATAGAGGCTACCGTTCGAACCTCACCATTCTAGAAACACTATTCATGAACTCAAAATTTTTCAAAGGAAATAGAGGCTACCATTGGAACCTCACCATTATGGAAACAATGTTCATGTAATCAAAATTTGGAAAAGGAAATAGAGGTTGTCGTTGGAAGTGTCCACATAAGCCTACCATTGGAACTGTTCACAAGGATACCATTGGAACTGTTCACATAATTCTACTATTGGAACTATACATATGGATTCCATTGGAACTATTCACATAAGGAAACTGTTGGAACTATTCATAAGACAACCATTGGAACTATTCACATAAGGCTACCGTCTGAACGGTTCTCAAGGCTATCGTTGGAACTATTCATAGTGGTCTCACAGGTGGAACTATTCACCAAATTAAAAATTTGGAAAAGTGTTGGGGACAAGTAAACTTGACCTCCCAGAACACCACAAAAACTTGATTTCCGTAGAGGAATGGACCAGAGAGGTCCAAGCCATTACATCAGATACCTCTCAAAACATTATCGTCCTCGAGAATTAAAAACCCACATAAAGGGAAATTGAACGGGGTCCGAACAACCACCCATCAGGATACCTATGAAAAGAGAGAAAACAAAAAGAAGCAACCAAAGAATGACATTTCATAAACACAAAACGTTTATAACCAGAAACAAAACATTTTTAACATGAATAGAGTTAAACATAAAACAACTCAGGGTACTGAGCACGTATCTGTGTATCGAATTCCTAGGTACTCTCCTCCATTCCACCGTGTCACCATAAGACACAAACCAAGGGGATAGAATTCCCACACAACACCTTCTATTTACGGTATTGGATCTCTACCGGCCACTCCTCGAAGGTCACATGATCATTAACATCGATATTTCCCCAATCGATGATGTGAGTATCATCATGAAGATAATGACAGAGCTGTGACACATGAAAAAAATCTTGTATCCGGATACTCTGTGGGGGAAGTTATACTCGATATGCCATGGAACCAACATGATCCAACACCTCAAAAGGTCCAACAAACTGGGGAGAAAGCTTACTCCCACTACCAAACCTTTAATGCTCAGGGCGGGGAGTCACCTTCAGAAACACATGATCCCCAACATCAAACTCCAAAGGTCTTCCCCTTTGATTGGCATATGATTTCTAATGACCATGCGCTGTCTTCATCCTCTTATGAATCACCTGAAATATCTCTATTGTATTATGCACTAGTTTCTATCTAAGAATTTCTGACTCTCTGACCCTAGTCCTGCACAATAGAAAATGGATAGGTCATCCAAATAAGGCTTCAAACAGAACCATATCGACGGTGGAGTGAAATATATTATTGTAAGATAACTCCACCAAGGGTAAGTGCCTTATCAATGAACCTCAAATATCAAGGACATAGGATTGTAGCATGTTTTCAAGAGTCTGGATGGTTCACTCTGTCTGAATGTACATTTGTAGATAAAAAGAAGTGCTAAGGCATAGCTGAGAACCGAAAGCATACTGAAGACCTCTCCACACCCTAGAGGTAAAAAAGGATCTAAATCAGAAATGATTGTCCTTGGGACTCCATGAAATATCACCACCTACTCCAAACACTACCTCGAAAAAACATCCACTTAGCTTGACTCCTTAATCGCTATGAAGTGGGATGATTTTGTTAATGATCCAATACCACCCAAATAGCATCTTTTCCCCCCTAAGTTTGAGGTAAACTAGTAAAATAGTCAATTGAGATGTCCTCCCATTTCCATTGAGGAATACCTTATGGCTGGAGTGAACTACTGGGGACACAGTGCTCAGCCTTGACGTTCTGCAAGACCAAACATCGAGTCACAAACTCCGCAACTGCATGCCTCAACCTAGGCCCCCAAAAATGATTCCTCAAGGCTTGGTACATCTTTGTCACGCCTAGATGCACCGCTAAAGGAGAACAATGGAACTCTATGAGAACTATCTCGCACATATCCAAAGGAACAAATAGACTTTTGTGATACAACACTCGATGTTTTTCATCCTCAGACCAACCATCAGGGGCCTCACCACAAAAAACTCGGTATCTCCAAACGTCAACCTCAAGATCCCCCAACTGGGAATCTTCCACATACTGGACCAGAGTTGACTACACCGTCATCTGAAAAAGACAACCTCTTTCCCCAACTTCTCCCATATCAAGATTTAATGCTGAGAGTTCTTCCATTACTCTCCATGAATCACCAGATTCATGCATTGCATCACTACGTGACTTCTTTCTTAGCGTATCAGCTACAACATTCCCCTTTTTAGGGGTATATGATATTTCAAAGTTGTATTCCTATAAGAACTCCATCCACCGATGATGTCGCAATTTGAAGTCACACTGAGATAAAACATACCTCAGACTCTTATGATCGGTGAAAACCAAAAATCGCTCGACAATGAGGTAATGTATCCACAAATTTATAGCAAACACCGTGGATACCAAATCAAGATCATGGGTGTTATAGTTATGTTCATGGGAACACAACTCCTAAGACCCATAAGAAACAATTGATCTCTACTACATCAGAACACAACCTAACCCCAGATGCGAAGCATCGTAGAAAACATCAAACTCAACTCCCTCTTCTAGAAGACAAAGAAATGGAGCACTTAAAAACTTCTACATCAGATACTCAAATTCCTGACACTGATTAGTCCACATAAACACCAGGTCCTTCTTGTTCAATGCTATCGGAGGAGTTGCAACTCAAGAGAAATCGGTTACGAACCACCTGTAGTAGCCTGCAAGACCAAGGAAACTTCACACCTCTACCACTTTCATGGGGGATACCCAAGACACAACTACTTCTATCATTTATGGATCCAAGACTTCTCACTGCTGGGACACAACATGCCCCAAGAAAACAACTTATTGAACCCAAAACCCACACTTAGTCAACTTTCCGAACAACTGATGTTGACGAAGAACTCCCAAAAAGGCATGTAGATGTTATGCATGATCCTCCCCAGACAAGGATTACACAAGGATTTCATCGATTAATACCACCATAAACTTATCTAGGAACTCATGGAACACTGCATTCATCAATCCCATGAACACATATGGAGAATTCGTCACATGGAACAACATTACAACAAACTCATAATGCCCATGACGACAATAGAAAGTAGTCTTTGGGATATATTCATCCTTCACATGCATCTGATGATATCCTAACCATATGTCAATCTTTGATAACCAACTTTCACCCATAAGTTGATTGAATAAATAATTAATCCCAAGAAGAGGATAAAAATTCTTCACTATCACTTTATTTAAGTAATGATAATTGATACACAACTGAAAACTGATGTCAGCCTTCTTCATGAACAAAACTGGTGCGCCCCATGGTGACACACTCGATCGAAAAAAACTTCTTTTTAATAAACCATCAATATATATATGTAGCTATGGTAACTCAGAAGGGTCTATCCTATATAGAAACATAAATATAGTAGATGCTCTTGGTTGTAGAATGATCCCAAACTCGATCTCTCGTCATGGGGGAAATCCTACAACCTCTTCTGGAAAGACATCAGGGTACTCTTGTATAACCCTAGGAAACGCCAATTGATGAACCTCTGAAGAACTTAGCATCAGCTCATCCATCATAGATGATTAGGATGGAACACACCTCTGACCCATCTGAGGGTCTCACTTTCCAACCAACACCACCGGCTCTCCATCTGCATCAAAGAACACAACCTACCTCCTGAATAAATCCAAAATAGCCTACATGTAATACAACCAATCCATAACAAGGATGAAATCATATGTTTTTATCTGTAAATATAGGAAATATCCCCCTGAGTGGTGTTACCACATCACTTTCTCACAGTCTCTACATACTTCAAACAAGTCAGCTCGACCTCCAACTGGTGTAGTCAACACCAAGGGCACTAGAAGCCTCTCTAAATCATGTCCTAAAGCCTGGAAAAGGGTAGGTTATATTAAGGAGTGTGTCTCTACTGAATCAAACAAGGCATACACCAAGGTAGAAAATAGGAAAATGATACCTCGAATGACATCTGGCTCGCCTAGCATTATAAATTCTTAAGTATGAAGCTTACCATGACCTCCTCCATGACCTCTCTAGACCTAATGAAAACCACAATCGTGGCCTTGATCTGCTCTTTGAGAATGGACAGCATAATAGGGTTGTCCTATACCTTCCCCATATACCCTATGCTGATCCAAAGCTAGTGAAACCTGTTGCTGCTGCCTCGGCTGGAACTGCCCCAGTGGATGAACCTAGAGCAGAACACCTGGTGCACAATGACTGCTCTGAATGTTCGGGCACTCTCACTACTAATAACCTTGAAAACCGCAAGAAAAACAAGCACCTAATCCCTTGGCATAGACCTGAGTGCCGCTGCCTTCAGAAAAAAGAGATGCGGAGGGTTGGGACCTACCCTCGGCCGAAAGAAATCTCGTATTCCCTGAAAATTGAGAACCCCAGACCAAAAATCTTCTTTGTGAGGAATCATGAAGGATCCCCTCTCTTGATGATCCAATTCTAGTCAATTTCCTCTCGATGACCTCTGCCCTTTCCAGTACCTCAGGATATGTCTTCAGCATAATCATGGTGACCTGGCGCTGGATCTCTGGATACAAAGCCTCCTCGAAATGTCTCATCCTAGGATCCTCAATTAGAAACAGGTCCGAATAATATCTTAAAAGTTGCCGGAAATGGATTCCACACTTTTGCACACTGGAGCTCCCCTGTCAAAGGGTAAAAAGCTCCTCGCGACTAGACACCTTTGTGGTCGAAGAAAGAAACTCTACTCTAAACTTGTCTCATGAATCCTCCCATGAGATCGCTAACTCCTCACGATCCCCAAGGAATAAGAACTGTCACTACCTCATTTCTTCACATAGAATCATCAAAACCAAAGACACCCAGTGCTCCTTTCGAGCATGGATTGAACTGAAGCCTATCTAAACCTCCTCCAACCAGTCTTCCATCATTGCATCTGAAACGAATCCCTCATACTTCTGCATAATCTAGCACTGAAACTCTTAGAGTGTCCCCCTCTAAGTGTCATTGTCATCATACTCTACCCTATGGCGATCTGCTGGCACATCCTGCTTGAAATATTCTATGCGTTCCTGACAAGGATTTTGACCTGAATCCACACCTATAAAATAAAAAATAGTTAGAGCTCCAAAACCTGGAATATGGAAGACACAAAATTAATTAATTAATTGTTTCCTTTTATTCATTTTAGGTCAACCTATCCCAAGTTCTACCCATTCAAACATAGTCACAAATAAGAATTATGCATGATACATTCCTAGGTCTCTACCTTGAAACAAGTATCACCTCGTTTAGTAGCCATTGTAAACATAAAGGTTCATGCATCAGATCACAGGGGGCCCTAAATGCTTATGTCTTAGATGATCACCTGTGTTTACATCATCTTCTAAACTTGGCTGAAACTATTTCCCAACCAACCCATGCAACCTCACCTATGCCTAACACCAAACTCCATCCTATCCCTCAACTAGACCTATGATACCACTCTATCATGACCCCCTCCCCACAAGGTGTACACCTCCTAGGTTGAAAATGTGAGTAGAGAGATAATGACCCCCAAGCCCCGCCTCCAATAGGCCCCAGGTTGGCGACTGGCACCGAGGGTATATTAAACACACAACTGGGAGGCATTTCCCTCTAAGAGAACACATGGAAAAGAGAGGGATAAGATATACTCCAACCAAATCCAAATCACGCATCAATATAAAATAAATACCAAGTACACATATGTAATGTCAAGAAAAAATACTAAAATTAATAGAAAAAACATCAAATAGCCAATATAAAGTAAAAACAGTAGCAACCGTGAATCCCAAACAGATCCTACAATCCCAATCCAGTAAAAACAAGCCAGATATCCAACCTGCTCCACGTAACCTGAAAAACAGTTTATATAGACATAGGGTGAGTATAACAGTATACTCAGTAGGATCCTTCTTGGATCCTCTCATGCAAAAGATAACAAAGGATGCTAAATCACAGTGAACAACTAGTGAAACTAACTTGTCACCTAGATAGGTATACTAACTTCCCAGACTCACCATGGATACTCTCACTAATTATCACATACATGATTATATAATATAATAAAGAATATCAAAGGTAACCGACTACTAATTCTCCACTGGGTTGTCACTTTTCCCCAACATCGCACATACTTAGCATCTCTCTCTAAAAAGGCATTCCCACAGACACCAGGGAAAAGAACCACAACATGCACCTCGTCCAAAACAAACACCACATCCATGCAAGAAAAGTGACCAGGTAGTTTCCAGGAGCCACCACAACTTTCATAATGTGTATAATATGTCGAGAATTATACCTAAAGCCAATACATCCCATACACTGAGTAAGGATCCTTAAGCAATCACAACCTATACATGTTACACCAATAGTAGTCCATAGGAAACTATATCCAGAATATGTGTGTGTGAATAACAACAAGACATTATATCCCTCTAAACACACATATGGGGAAAACTAACCTATGTACCTACTAGCACAAGTAACTAACAAGAGAAGAGAGCGGGGCCAAAGGGGGTAGTCAGCTATCCATCCTCCCACCAGAATGTTGGGGAAAACAGCCATAGGCCTCAGAATCCATGGGGTGTCAGTTTCCCTAACTGAAGGGGTGGAGTAACATATAGAAACATAAAAAATTACATAATATACTATATCTCACAAACACACTATGGTCATAACCTAGTCTTAGACTCAACTATAGCTAACGTCTCTCGGACTCCCGGCTGCAACTTCTAAGACTAGGTATAATATAAGCACATGACCATTTAAAAATCTTGATTACATTTCTTTATTCCATTTCTATTAGTTTTAATTTACGTTCATAAATTTTTTAAACATTAATTAACTATTATAAATTTACAAATTATATTTCATTAGCATCACACCCAAAGTCCACTTTTCCTTTAAATTGAAACCTCAAAATTGTGTCCGAGAAAGCTCCAACCCCAAGGGTTAACATCACTTATTCAATCATTTATTAACAACATTATTAGTTTCCAATATTCCTAGGTATTCGAGAAAAACATTATAAGCTACTAAACAAAAGGGGGATTAACACAATGATTTGATGAACCATCTGTCGAGTATTTTCCGCCTATAGCAAGAGCATAGACCCATCCTCCCTCAGGAAGATAAACACGAAAATCACGTGGAATACCCTATACGACTTCACCTATTTTTTAAGGATGGTAAGAAAAACAGCTGCCTTAAGAAAGGGGGAAAATAAAGAAGATAAACAACCTACAAGAAACAGCAAGCATCCAAACATTCACATCCAACCTGTTCCATCAACTTCTGTGTCCTCCTCGACACCCACTAGCATAAACCATAGCATCTCTACACTCTAGGTGTTAACTACTGCCACAACCAATAGACCTCCCTTCCCCACATATCACAACAGTCTTCTTGGATCACATCGAAACAAAAGAAGAAAGAAACCAAACATCATATCAACAAGGATCTGGGACCTTAAACAAGAATGAGGGTAACTCAGAACCCTATAAGGAATTATCTTTAATCAAACAACCAGTTCTTTAATCAATCTTAAATTAACCTATTTATTATTCATAGGTTCAAAACTCATGAAACCTAAACAGTATGCTATCAAAAATTGATTATAAATTATTACTACATCAATTTGATTAACATCAAATTACAAGAACAAAAACTAGATTCATTTACATTCCTCATTATCTTTAGCCAAACAATTATCAACTAATTCCATCTTTATGTTCATTAACAATTTCCATCAAGAAAGAAAATCTAAAAAAGAAAGCATAGGTATCACACTATTTATCAAAACAAGAGGCAATAACATAAAATCAATACCAATTTATTTTTCTGGTTTGAATATTTATTATGTCAATCATATTATGATCTAGTGGGCTAAAACATGATAACTCTACAGTTTCACGTAAAATAATAAATAAGAAATAAATCCCCTACCTCAAACAGTTCTTGATGATCTTTATAAAAGAACTAACCAAACAATTGGTTACAATCTCCTCCCCCCGCATCAATTGTATCCACCTGAGGATGTAGAGACACCACCACACTGGTCAACCCCCAACAAAATTATATTAGGAACATGGAGATAACATCCCATAAAAGAGAAACGATAAACATAAGGATATGAACCCAAAATAATGATGATATATCATACCTTATATTGATGATTGATTGATACTTCCTGGTTGTATAAAAAACAGAGGGGAACCAATCTAAGGAGGAATGTTTGATTGCACTACTTTTATGGGAAGGAATGGAAGTTTCATTCATATCACACTAGTGAAAAAATAGGAAGAACTAGGGAGGAGTGTATCTTGTCCCTTTAGAAGATTTAACGGACAAATGATTTAAGATATGTTGGATTTTCCATTAAAAGTGGATTGTATTAAACCATGTGGTTTAACCAAGTAATAGCATCCCAAGACTTAGGAAAATTAATATAGGACTTATGGCATTTGAATCGGCCTTTGGGTCCTTAAAATGAGGCTTTAAATGCATTTTACGTCCAAGGAAATGTCAAAGGGGTAAAACTGTAGGAAGCTAGAAACACTGTTCATGAACTTGAAATTTGGAAAAGGAAATAGAGGCTACCGTTGGAACCTCACCCTTCTGGAAACACTGTTCATGAACTTGAAATTTAGAAAAGGAAATAGAGGCTACAGTTAGAAACTCACCTTTCTACAAACACTTTTCATGAACTTGAAATTTGGAAAAGGAAATAGAGGCTACCATTGGAACTTCAGAGTTCTGGAAAAATTGTTCCTGAACTCAAAATTTGAAGAAAGGAAATAGAGGTTACTGTTGGAACCTCGCCATTCTAGAAACACTATTCATTAACTCAAAATTTAGAAAAGAAAATAGAGGCTACAGTTGAAACCTCACCGTTCTAGAAACACTATTCATGAACTCAAAATTTGGAAAAGTAAATAAAGGCTACCATTAAAACCTCACCGTTCTGGAAACACTGTTCTTGAATTTGAAATTTGGAAAAGGAAAAAGAGGCTATTGTTGGAACCTCACTATAATGGAATCATTGTTCATTAACTCGAAATTTGGGAAAGGAAGTAGAGTCTACCATTGGAACCTCACCTTTCTGGAAAGGCTATTCATGAACTTGAAATTTGGCAAAGGAAATAGAGGCTACTATTTGAAGTGTTCATATAAGCCTACCATTGGAACTATTCACAATGCTACCATTGGAACTGTTCACATAAGACTACCATTGGTACTATTTACAAGGCTACCGTTGGAACTATTCACATAAGTCTATTGTTGGAACTGTTCAGAAGGCTACTGTTGGAACTGTTCATAGTGGTCTCAATCGTGGAACTATTCACCGATTTGGAAATTTGGAAAGTGTTGGGTATAAGTAACCATGACCTACCAGAACACCTCAAACACTGGATTTTCATAGAGGAATGGACTAGAGAGGTCCAGGCCATTACATTTATTAATTAATTATGCTTTAAAAAAACCATAAATGGTGGTTAGGAAAAATTAATTACTTTACAATCATGGAGATTGTAGGTCATACTTACACATGAGTAACATTTCAATTTTTCAAAGATAATGATGGAAATAAGGTAAGTATTATTTTATATTTATAGAATAATTATTATATCATTTCTTAAAATAAACTTATATGTACCATCCATATGATTAGATGATGAAAAATTAATCACATTGCTTTATGGAGGTGGTAATCCACATGTACGCACAAACATCATTATCATTTTAAATAGATGGAATGGTAAGAAAATAAATGATATATTTTATTTAAAAAAGAATAATTATGTCATTAATATCATATATATATATATTTAATTTATCATTATAATCATTTTTTAGAGGCGGTGATGGGAAAACAAATTAAATCAGTTCATGAGGCAGTAGTCCATTGTACACAGGAACGATGGTTTCATTTCCCATTTTATGGAAGAAGATATGAATATAGGTAATAATATTATTATATTAAAAACTCATTATAGTTAATATATTGATTTTATAATTTCATCATGGTTAACTAATATTTAAATGAGATTTAAGAATAAATAATATTAAAATACTCAGTTAAGAACTTATACCTCTTATCTGGATAACCTCATTATGTTTATACCAAAATATATTTAGGGATTGTATTATAATAAAAATAATAACCCTAGGAAGTGTGGATTTTTTTTAAAATTTTATTTTGGTATGGATTGGCTGAACCAAAATGCTTTAGTAGTTTGGAGACAAGAGGAGGGGGGGTGTCCATTTTATAAGCGGGGGAGAGGACACACATGAAATTGTTACAATGATTAAAATATATTAATGTCTTAATCAATCCAAATTTCTAAAAAATGGACCAATTATGAACATTAGATGAAATAGGGTTTAAATATGACAATACAATTGTATCTATATGAGTTTTTAGGTCATTCTAATCCTTATCCCTCTACTTTTACCCCTAGTAAACTTGTTTTAACCTTAATAGTGATAATTTATTTTTACTATTTCTACTGTTAATTTTTACCAAAAATTAAGTTGAACTCATTAAATAATATTAATTATGATGATTAAAAATATATAATATATTATATCAAATTAAATACAAAAAAAATGGAAAAAATTAATTTGAAATTAAACTCGTAAAACACGATGAAAAATGGGTTTTTATAAAAATGCCTCTTTAATTATAAAAATGTTCTTTTCCCAAATTCAAGTATAATTATAAGGACTCGATCTCGGTTTCCTGAAGTCGGTGCCTTATTTAATTACATTGGAAATAAATAAGTAATATTCATCCCTATGGATTGATTAGTTTAGTAGCATTGGAATCAAGATACATATATAAGCTCAACATTTCAACTTGAAACAACATAAAAATTCCTTCGACAACATTCATAACTCCTATGTTATTTCTAAATGTCATTCAAAATAAAAATATTAATGTCCTGAGAAAATGAAAAATAAGAAAGGGTTGAGATAAAATGCTCAGTAAGGGTAATCAATATAGTGTATGATATCATAAACCTAAACATTAGGCATGTTTAATAACTAAAAACACTTTCCATTAACAAAAAACAAAAACACAAAATGGTAGAAATAAGACCTGAATAAATAATGCCTTTGTAAAAAATAACCATGGCTATTCTACTAGTTAAATACCTACATGAACCATAAATAAATTTTTTAAAATGAGGTAATTAATAATGTGGGACATCATAACTATACCGTCAAGGCCTCGTGCCAAGACCATAAATAATCATTTTGTGAAAACCTTATGGCATTACTGTAGTTTGTCTCATGAGACCTACCAATGCACTGAGGAGCTATAGAAGGCCCCACTCGACACTTAATAAGTCCAATTCATTACTCATAGGAACATGGATAAATATAAATAACATATACATTCATATTGAAACTAATATATGAAATTTAAATAACATTCCCCGAACATTAAGCCTAAACACTGACCATTCAGAGTAAATTGGTGAATGGTTTTTAGATTAAAAATACACATTAAAACTAATCAAAAACCATTAAAAACATATTTTAGATGATATCATAATATATAATACTATATTAAATACAAGATTCATTAATGGTTGTTGACATATATAATGATACTTTTAAATGAGACCACTGAGAAATTCTTGAGGAAATAATCCTTAAACATTCCAAAGTGTCCCATACAAAATTGAAACATTCAAATCATTATCCCTTATATTATCACTAGAATAAGGATACTATTTATATTATATAACATGGGTCATTACATACACCCCATACAAGGAATAAGTGGTGAATAAAAAAAATATCACATAAAAGTTAAAGTGAGGTGAGAAAAATCTATTTTACTTTGGCAAGAAGAGTTCTTTTGGAAAATAATTTTTATTTCTCATTAATATGTTTTTAAACATTTATATACAACAAATGAAATTTGGAGTACATTAGAATTACATTTGAGGCATAAATGTTGACCCACTAAAGTGAAATCATGTAAAAAGTGTGTTTAAAGAAGCTTTAGAATTAAAACATTTTACTGCGGTTTAAGGAATTCATTAAAGAGACTTTAAATTAAAAGGCCATGATAGCTTTAACAAACCAGAAATAAACCAAAATATATTTTCATGTTAAAATTTGTGATTTTAGAATGATATATTTGGCTTCAAATATATTATAGAGTGAACTATAAAGTATGTAAGAATTCGAGAAGTTCCTTGAATCAGACTTGCATTTCGGAAGAATTTTTGAAAGAATGTTTTAAAACATTTAACTCCCCATAAAATAAAGGATTATGATTAGTAAACATATATAGATCATTAAAACACAATTTCTAAAGATTACATAAGAATAACTAAAAATTGCATAGAGGTGAGTAGAGAATAAGAGCAACCCAAATGAAAATTGAGGTTCGGGTAGAAAATACATACAACCTTGTAATCAATTGAATCATATTACAAAAATTAATAATCATCAAATTATACATTTAATATAATTAAAATAAAGGGATCCATGTTATGAAACATCAATGGATGGTATTTATACACCATACCAAATTAATAGTAGGGAATACATAATATCTCACAAAAATGGAAGTGATATGAATAAACCCCTTACCTTAAGTCCGAAGGTGTTCCAAACATGATCTTAATGACCTGAATAATAAAATTTAGGTCACTGAATTAATGATTAAATAACATAATTAAAATTTAATTTATTTTTTAAAAACATTCTAGGTTCATTCAAGGCATTTTATGGGTTAAGAGATTCAATTTCATTGTTTTGGAAGCATTTTCTTCATTGGTTTTCATGATCAATTTACTTGTATTCATGAATTATAGTTCATTTGAAATGTGTTTAAACATCCATAATTGATTATATATATTATTAGTGACATTATAGATATATAAATGATCTTATAATTATCTTGGTTATATTCCATGAGGATTACTCATTAGATAAAAGTTAATGATAAATGCTTGGATTAACTTGGTTGTTTTGTGCATAATGAACTTGTTTTGTATTATTATTTTATATTATGAGTGTGTAAGGATTAAAGAACATTAAATAAGATAGAATACAAATATTATGATCTTTTTCAACCATTATAATGGTTTCATTACCAGTCTTTAATATAGTAATAGAAAATGAAAACCTGTCGTCCTTGAATATGATAAATTAACACATCTCGGATGGTGATTTCATTTCAAGTATAAAATAAGGGAAAAGAAGAGATGATGATGGAATCATACATTATCATAACAGAAATATTGTACATATAAGGTACTGGATTTTTCATGAATAATTGGACAATAGGCAGAGATAAGGTACAAGTGAGAAAGAATTTAAATAGAAGAAGGAGATATATCACCTCTTTAATATTTCCCTTTTGAAACAAAATTAAGCCTCATAGAAGTGATATTTTTGTGAGACCTAAATCACTATAATGTTTCAAGGGATTGGGAGGATATAATTTGTAATATTTTGGCCAAACAAGATGGATTATGGTCATGAAATTTGTGAAGGAAGGAACCTCCTTTTATAAGTGAGGTGAGGGGTAACTTAGTAATCACAAATATTATTAAAATATAATAAATATATTATAGTGTTTAAGACTCCAAAAAACTTTAAAACTAAATTTTTATTAACTTTTAGAAGTAATATTATCATA
Organism: Viscum album; assembly: GCA_963277665.1. Taxonomy (NCBI): domain Eukaryota; kingdom Viridiplantae; phylum Streptophyta; class Magnoliopsida; order Santalales; family Viscaceae; genus Viscum; species Viscum album. Next base: position 227,049,152 of record OY728129.1, on the reverse strand, counting down.
TTTGGACTTGTTCAATAATTTTGGGATTTTTAAATATTTTATTAAAATATTTTATTCATGAAAAACAGTTTTGTGAAGATAAAAATTATTCACAACTAAGACATTAAACACCTCAAAACAAAGTTTAAAAATCGAATATTTTTTTATATTATATCAAATAAATGTCATATTCATCTAGGGAATTAAGGAATTAGCTTAAAATTTTAAAATTATATTTATTTTATTATTTTTAATATCATTTATTTGATTTATTCATTAATTAAATTAATACTGCATCATCTTTGTGGAAGTTATTTTGGTATATATATTTTGTCTAAAAATTAAAAATAAAAGTCCATGAGAAATATAATTTAATTATATTTCCAAATAATATTCTTTTTCGAATAAAACCACTAGAAAATATCTTATAAAAATATTATTAAATTAAAAACTATATTGTGGTAACTTGATTTCCTTTTGAAATAAAATATTTTAAAGGATTTAAAAAGCTTCACCTGGGTCCAAAATGTCCCAAATTAGAATAAAAACTTTATAATAGTATAATAATGAATATATAAAATGTTTTATCCAAGATATGGGTCATTTAATAATTATTATAATTGTAATTAAAAACATTTTATTTATTTTTCTTATTCTTGCAGAAGCACTACATCGATGTTACATAAGCATTAATGTTAATTATTTCACATATAAAAATTAAGAATAAAATACAATCATAAGGATAAATTAATTAGGTTAAAAATAAAATTATGAATTAATTCATTATGTATATTCATTCTTATACAAAATAAGACATCTTCATAACATTGTTATTTTGTATTTTCTTTCCATGTACAAGCATTGCACAAATATTTTGATAATACTCATGTTATATAACACTAAAATTCTAAATTAAAAATTAAAGCAATAAATAATACATAATAATTAATAAATAATTCATGAATATAATTTTTATCACTCAATTATGATATATAAAATACCAATTTTGACTTTGTTAGTACTGCGTAGGCATTGCGAGGACATTAACAATGATTTTTATACTTATCATTAAAAAATAAATTTTAATGTTCCAAATTTATATTGTACAATTTTCCAAATTTTTTATAATTATTTAGTTATTATATAGTGTAAATAAATTTTTATATCATTATAATTTCATGACGATGTCACGAAAAATGTCGTATTTTATAAAAAAATACATTTTTAACTATTAAATAAAAAATTAAACCATTTTATAAAAATCCCAAAAATTCATCCAAACCATTTTAAAATGTGTATAATCCAAAAAGAAACTCCATTTTATGAAAATAATTTTCTATATATGAAAATTTTGATTTTTAATTAAAATCATCATTTAATCAAAGATACCAATTTTAATATTATAACCGATTTTATGACACTTCAAAAAAATAACAAGTGTCTCATAAAATTATATTACAATAATAGGAAAAAAAATATTGATTCATGAATACATTTTATGAAAATAAATTATATTTTAAATTAATCTATTAATTATAAAATTACTATTCATTATTTATTGCTCATAAAAATACCCAAATTCAATAGTTAATTTTTAAAATATTCATTTTCATTTATAAGGTTCCTAAATTCCATTTTAACTTACTTTGGCGAGGTTACTATTTATAAGGGTACATTACTATTCATAAGGGACAACTCACTATTCATAATAATACATTAATATTCAAGTTACTATTCATAAGGGTGTATTACTATTCATAAGGGTCAAGTTATTATTCAGAGTACATTACTATTCATGTTACTATTCAAAAGGGTATATTATTTTTCTCCAAAAAATAAGTTTATTCTATCAGACTCCAAAAATCACCTTGAACGCAACTGTGTAAGTCTGATTTTCAAAATTCAAATCACAGATGTGGAAAAATTATGTTTATTGGCTTGGTTTTAACAAAGTTTTGTTTTGAAGAGACTTAGTGTTTTATGAATTCAATATTAAATTTATTTGTAAATCCATGAGTTGTTACATTATCCCCTCCTTATAAAAATTTCATCCACGAAATTTTGAAATTGAATTTCAAAGGTTAATGGTTGATACTTGAAAATTCCCTTATGAAAAACCCACATATAGTTAAAATATCCACTTAATATGTGGGAAAAGGAAAAGTATCAGTTACTAGAAAGGTACACATTTAAATTTGATAACATGGTCTGAGAAGAATAATCAAACCATCATGTTATGATGGAAATTGATAGAGAATACACTCAGATGAAATATCATTACCAAAAAAACATAAAAAACAGTTACGAAAATTTTCATTGATATCCTGAAGAAAAAACATTTATGATATTAGGACAAATTTTTTGTTGAAGACTCTTTTCCTAGAGTTGAGGGATTATTCCACTCTATAAGTGTATAAATATATGATTTATATTTCATAAACATGATCTTATCCTTTTATTGTTCCATGAACTAGCTATACTTCATCACATAGAATAAGTTGCATCATATGGTGTCATTACACTATGAAACCTCATAAAATGATCAATTTAAACCATTTCATAAATGGTTTAACATCCCAAAAGATCAAGATATAACACTTTAGAATCATTCTCATGGTAGTAACTACTATATAATTTACATTATCAATATATATCATCTCTCTATCCGGAAATTGACATCTCAGTATTAAGACCATAATAAGGTTTGTTTATCCCTTGACCATATATTTTCTAAAAGTTTTACATGATACTGAGTAAAATTTACTTAGTACCGTTAATAACAGGACCTCAAATACTTAATGAAAAAAGTACTGCAGTACAATCCTCATATATGCCACAATTTATATAACCAGTGAATTGCTGAAACTATATTCCAAAGACATGTTTCTTGAATATGCATATTAATCATTCCACTTCATCTGTGGTTGTATCATAACTTGATCAGTATCCAGTAACATCATTTGGGGTACATTCCTTTAACACATGGGGCATTGATTTTCATAGTATCCCATCTATTTGAAGTTCTATAATTCTACACTAGAAAGCTTTTTCTTACCCCTACAATAATGAACTTGGTGTCCTTTTTCTCCACACTTATAACAAACTCTAATTCCCTTAAAGCATTTACCAGGGTGATTCTTTCAACAGTTACCACACGTGGGAAAAATATTCATTCACTTATTACCCTTATCCATATTTTTAGGTAATATTCCCTACTTCTTTTTATTCCCTTAAAAGCCATAGGGCTCAGATAAATCTTTACATACCCTATTAACATATGATCTATTTCCTCATATGATAAGGATTCTTGGGAGACTATCTTCCTTTTAAATGATGGCTTAAGATAATAAGATATATGATCCTTCTTAATCATTGCATCATGTGTATTGATATAGTTCTCATTCCTTTTATTAGGTGCCATTTCTAATCAATTCTATATACTATATTTGATCATAAAATTTAGAACTCTCATAACATTAAACAAGGTATAAAAAATATATTTTATGCATCATAAATCCTAGAACCATATACTTTGGTTACATTGGGGGAATAAATTCTTCATAAGAGTTTTTTAATAAGATTATGAATTTACCAAAGCATATCCCCCAGGAGTGTCAAACCATGAGTGCAGCAAGGCCTATTGTCGTGCACCAGTTCTCGTTCGATTCTAGATCAAGTGGTGTTTTGGGATTTAACCCTAGATACATCTACGCTGAAGACAAATATACTTGTTCATATCCAAAAAGGGATGTATTTTCTTGATAAACTATATAATATATTCCGTAACAAGATTCTACTATGTTCTTGTATTTTTATCCTCAATGTATACCTAAGGGTTTTGTTCCGTAATCAACATTTTCCAAATCTAGTTTCCATGTTTTCTAATAAACATTCTCTAATACCAACTATAAGGACCCGACCCCAATTTCCTGTGGTCGGTGCCTTGTTTAATTACATTAGAATATAAACAAGGAATATGTATCTTGAAGGACTGATTATTTTAGAAGAATTTGAAAAAAGATACATATATAAGTTCGACATTACAACTTGAAACAACATAGAAATTCCTTCGACAACATCCATTACTCCTAGGTTTTTTCTTCATGTCATTCATAATAAAAATCTTCAGGTCATGAGAAAATGAAACCTAAGAAAGAGGTGAGATCAAACACTCACTAAGGGTAATAAATATAGTGGAATATATCATAAAAATAAATAGTATTCATATTGAATAAATAAAAACACATGCCTTCAACAAAACAACATGAACACAAAATGGCAGGAATAAGAGATGAATAAATAATGCCATATTAAAACTTAATCATAGGTATTATACTAGTAGAATAACCACATGATCCATAAATAAAATTTTCATAATATGGGAATGCATAATTCAAGACATCATAACTATATTGTCAAGGCATCGTGCCAAGAATATAAATAATCATTTTGTCAAGGCCTTGTGCCAAGACCGTAGTTTGTCAAATGAGACCTACCAATTCACCGAGGGAATATAGCATCCCCCAACCAACACATATTAAGTAAAATGAATTCATCATATGAATATGGATAAAAATAAACAATATATACATTCATAATGAAACTGATATATGAAATTTAAATAACTTTCCCCGAACATTAAGCATATACACTAACCATTTGGAGTAAATTTGTTAATGGTTTTAAGATAAGAAATCCACATTCAAACTAATCAAAAACCCTTAAACAACATATTTTAGATGATATAATAAGATCTAGAACTCTGTGAAATACAATATTCATCAATGGATGTTTACATAAATAAGGATACTTTTAAATGAGACTATTAAGAAAATCATGATGAAATAATCCTTAAACATTCCAAAGTGTCCCATACCACCTTGAAACATTCAAATAATAATCCATTATAATATAATTATATAAATAAGAATCTTGATATGATATACCAAGGGGTAGTACATACACCAAATACAAGTAATAAGTGGTGAACAAGACATATATCTCATAAAAGTTAAAGTTTGGGGAGAAAAATCTATTTTACTTTTGAAAGATGAGTTCTTTGAAAAGTCTTTTATATTTTTAATTAATCTAGTTTTAAACATGTATTTACCAAAAAATAAAATGGGAGTAAAATGAGATTACATTTGAGTCATAAATCATGTCCCACTAATGTAAAATCATGTAAAAAGTGTTTTTTAAAAAACTTTAGAATTATATCATATTAGTGCGGTTTAAGGAATTCATTAAAGAGATTTTAAAGTGAAAATGGAAGATATATTTCATAAAATCATAAATGAATCGAAATATATTTTCATGTAAAAATTTGTGATTCTGGAAAGGTAAATCTGGATTAAAACAAGTTATAGAGTTAACTTCAAAATAGATAAAAATTCAAGATGTTCCTTGAACTGGGCATGCATTTCAGAAGAATTTTAGAAATATTTTTTTAAAAAATTTAACTCCACATAAAATAAATAAGGAATATGATTGGTCAATATATATAAGACATTTAATCATAATTTATTAGTAGTAAATAAGAATAACTTATAATTTCAATGAGGTGAGTAGATAATAATAGAAACCTGAATGAAAAGGGAGGTTCGGGTAGAAAATACTTACAACATTGCAATCAATTGAATTGTATGCCCCACAATAAATAATCATAAAATAATACATTTAATTTCATAAAAATAAATAGATTCATGATATTAAAAATCAATGGGTAGTATGCATACACCATACATAAGTAGTAGTAGGGATTCCGAAATATCTCACAAAAATGGATGTGAGATGAAGTAACCCCTTACCTTAAGCTTGAAGGTGTTCCTCACTTGATGTTAATGACCTGGATAACCAAATTTAGGTTCATAAATTAATTATTACAGAACCTACTAATCATTTAATTGATTTTTTATAACCTTATTAGGTTCATTCTTGGCCTTTTTATGGGTTAAGATATTCAATTTCATTGTTTTAGAAGCAATTTCTTCTTTGGTTTTGATGATCGTTTTACTTGTATTCATGAATGGAAGTTCATTTGAAATGTCGTTAAATTTCCATAATTTTTTATATATATTATTAGTGAAATTATAGATATATAAATGATCATATAATGATATTCATTGTATTCCATGAGGATGACTCATTAGATAAAAGTTATAGATAAAAATATAGATTAACTTGGCAGTTTTGTGCATAATGAACTTGTTTTGTATTATTATTTTATAATATGAGTGTGTAAGGATTATACAAAATTAAATAAGATAAAATAAATATATTATGATCAGGTCCAACCATTATAAAGGTTTCGTGACCAGTACTGAATATAGTAATAGAAATTGAAAACCCATTGTCCTTGAATGTGATAAATTAACACATCTCAGATGGTGTTTTCATTTCTAGTATAAAAAAAGGGAAAACAAGAGATGATGATGGAATATTTCATTATCATTAGAAAATTATGGTATATATAATTTACTTGTGTTTTAATGAATAATTGGATAATAGGTAGGGATAAGGTATAAGTGCGAAAGAATTTAAAAGAGAAGAATGAGAAATCATACGTCTTTAATATTTCTCTTTTTAAACCACCTCAAGGCTCTTGGAAGTGGTCTTTTTGTGATAAAATAAGCACTATAATGTGTCAAAGGATGAGGAGGATGGAATGGTTTAGAGGTTTCCTGAATAAGAAGGATTATGGTTATAAATGTTTTGAAGGAATGAACCTCTTTTTATAAGTGAGGTGAGGGGTAACTTAAGAATCACTAAAATTAGTAAAATATAATAAATATATTATAGGGTTTAAGAATACCAAAAGGCCTAAAACTAAATGGGATTACATTTTATATGTAATATTAAGATTTTTAGACTTTTCAACAATTTTTGGGTTTTTATAATTAATTTAATAAAATATTTTATTCATGAAAAACAGTTTTGTCAAGATAAAAACTATTCATATCTATGACTTTAAACACATCGAAAAAAAGTTTAAAAATCAAATAAAATTTTATATTATATTATATAAATGTCATATTATTCTAGTTAATTATTTAATTTTCATAAAAATAAAAAATTAAGTTTATTTTATTATTTTTAATTTCATTTATTTGATTTATTCATTAATTAAATTAATACGGCATCGTCTTTGTGGAATCAATTATGGTATTTATTTGTTGTCTAAAAATTAAAAATAAAATTAAATGAGAAATAAAATTTTACTATATTTCCAAATACTATAATTATTCAAATAAAACCTTTGGAAAATATCATATAACTATATTACTAAATTAAAAACTATAATGTGGCAACTTGATTCTATTTTGAAATAAAATATTATAAAGGCTTTAAAGTGATTCATGAGGGTCAAAAATGTCCCAAATTGAAATAAAAACATGATAATAGTCTAAACTTGACAATATAAAATGTTTTTACAAAAATATGGGGCATTTAATAAATCTTAAAATTTTTATTAAAAAAATTTTATTTATTTTTCTTATTCTTTCACAAGCCCTACATCGACGTTCCATAAGCATTAATGTTAATTATTTCATATATAAAAATAAAAAATATAATACTATCATAAAGAAAAATTAATTATGTTCAAAAAAATTATGAATTAATTGATTATAAATATTCACTCTTATAAAAAACATGACATCTTCTTAACTTTTTTATTTTGTCTTTTCTTTCCCTGCACAAGCATTGCACATATATTTGGATAATACTTATTTTATATAACACTAAAATTAGAAATTTAAAATAAAAGAGATAAATAATACATAATAATTAATAAATAATTCATAAATTTAATTTTTAGAACTCAATTATTATATATAAATTACCAATTTTGACTTTTTCAGCATTGCACATTCACTACATCAACATTGATAATGATTTTTATACTTATCTTGAAAAAATATACTTTTCATGTTCCAAATTAATTGTATACAATATTACACTTTAAATATAATTATTTAGTTATTAAAAAGTTTAAATAAATTTTTATATCATAATATTTTCATGATGATGTCACGAAAAATGCCGTATTTTATAAAAAACTGTATTTTTTACTATTCAATAAAAATTAGACTATTTAATAAAATTCCCAAAAATTCATCCGAATTTTTTTTCGACATGTAGAATCCAAAAAGAAACTCTATTTTACGAAAATAATTTTCTAAATATGAGAAATTTAATTTTTAATTAAAATCACCATTTACTAAAAAAATACCAATTTTAATATTATAATAGATTTTATAACACTTTGTAAAATTAACTAAGGTCTCATTAAATTATATTATAATCATAGGAAAACAAAATATTGATTCATGAATAAATTTTAGGAAAATGAATTATATTTTAAATCAATCTATTAATTATAAAATTGTAATTCATTATTTATTGGTCAAAAAATACCAACACATAATTATTATTTTTTAAAATATTAACTTTCATTTATAAGGTTTCTAAATTCCATTTTTACTTACATTGGTGATGTTTCTATTTATAAGGGTTCATTATTATTCGTAAGAGACAAATTACTATTCACAAGGGTACAATACTATTTAATTCACTATACATCAGGGTATATTACTATTCTTAAGGGGCACATTACTATTCCTAAGGATGAATTACTATTCAAAAGGGTAAAGTTACTATTCATAATGGTACATTACTATTCGAGTTACTATTCATAAGGTTATATTACTTTTCACAAAAAATGATGTTCGTTCTATCAGACTCCAAAAATCACCCTAAACACAACCGTGTATGTCAGATTTTCAAAATTCAAATCACAAAAGGGGAAAAATTATGTTTATTGGCTCAGTTATAACAAAGTGTTATTTTGTTGAGCCTCAGTGTTTTTTGCATTCAATATTAAATTTATTTTTAAATCCTTAGGGTGTTATAATAATGTTTATTATAGTGACATTTATCACATTATTTATAATAAAAAATAACAAATTTAAATTTAAAACTAATCCAAAAAAGAATGTGACTCTGTAAGTACATGAAAATAAAAGACAAATTTCATTAAGAAGTAATATTTTTCCACTATTCATTAAAAAAATTCAAATTTTCAGAATTTTCTAAAAGAATAATCCGTAGATAATTATTATATTATGTATTCAAAAATTAATTTTATTTTATAAAATTAAAATTTTAAAATTTATAAATTATTTTTTAAAAGAAATAATATAATGCATTAAAACCCAATTTGGTTAAAAAAAGATTTTTTTCATTTTAATTGAAACATTACCTAATATTATTATAAGGAATATGAATTTATAAAATATAATTAATTAATATTAAGAATAAATGAATAGTATTTATCTTAACATTACCTAGGTTGTTACAGGTGGAGTACCACAGGCCAACCAATGGTGATTGTAGAAGTAGGCTCATTCTTTAGGAGTCCACTGGTCAGTCGTTGGAGGTGGCTCACCAAGATAGTAGTGTTGGAACCATGACCATTCTATGCATTAAATGAAGTATAGTTTGTGTTTATTTTCAATCCTCATTGGAAGTTCCAAATTTTTTCCAAGAAAGGGATCATATAGTTCAAGTGGGAAACAATATTGAAGGTGGCGTTGTTTCCCAGTATTTGCCAATTTTTTGGGTCCACATATTGGAATATGGAGAAAAGTGTTTTTGGAAAAGGGAGTTGTGCGCTAGATTGAAGGGTTTTTAGAAACATGCACAAAAGGATTAATTTGGGACCATTGCAACAAATTATGGAAAAGAAAAAAGGTGCGCGAAAGTATTTCTTGTGCGCAAAAGATGAGGTTGAGCGAAATAATCATACGTGCCCAATGCAACATTAAAAGGGGTTTTGTGCGCTTAGGAATAATCTTGTACCCACTTACAAAGAAACATTATAAACATTGGTGAAGGTTCATCGAGGCCTATAAATAGGCGACTACCCCCATGGTAGACTCAAGAATTTTCCAACGAAAATATGGTGCTCTACTACGTGAAATATTTTCACATGAAAGAATTAAAAAAAGTTAATCTTTTCTGCAAGATGTTCCTTTAGTCAAAAAATACCAACTGAACCCTTAAGTATAGTTGCATGAAAGAATAGGGTTACACGAAAAGTAGGGGTTCCGTAATATTTATCTTTTGCGATAATTCCCAAATCTGGCGTGCAAGTTGAGGTATTGCAAGAAAGTGTGGTTTTGTGATTCTAACAGGCTTTTGAATATCTAGTTTGTGTGATCAATGTCTTCAAGAGAATCATTTTTGGTCTTTGATACAAGTAGTGTCTCATGATGGACTCATACAAATACTTCAATGGAAATCAATCGAAGCAAACTTCATGTTAATAAACTGAGCTAGAATTCCCTCAAGGCATTGAGATAGGGGGGTTGACGAAAGTGATCTGAGGGACACTGTGAGCTATCCCTGAACCATTGTAAAGGAAGCTTGCCTAGACCATAGTGACTGTGACCGAATCTCGTAATCTAAAAACTTGTGAAAATTAGTGGATATATGTACTACTGACACATTATCGGTGTATGCACCTTAGACGTAGCCCTTTGTGGTGAAAAAAGTAAAAGTACAACATAATCTCCTTACATAAATTTTATTTACAAATTTAAAACGTTTCTACCAATGTGGGAACCAGATCCACTACTTTAAAAAAAAATGTTGACACCCTGATTCACCCATCCTCTCTTTGGGTGTTCTGGTTTCCTTTAGGTAGTAGTTCTAGAAGTGCTGTATGCACTAGGTTACCCATTGAATACCTGGTGGATGCTACTAGGTATTCAATGGAATCATGAAAGTTTGTTCGCAATGGAATTTATTATGATACAAAAAGATATATTTGTGGTATTTTTCATCTCCAATGCCCCTGATGAATTCTAAAATATTCTGGTACCTTTTAGAGCCTATAATTGAGGTCTTTGACACTTGGATATAACACCCATTTACCAACAATGCTTTTTGATAAAATTTATTCTAAATCAGTAAAAATGTAAAATTCATTTCAAAGATCCAATTTCTATTTCTCAATCCCTCAAAGGCTCTCGTCAGTTCTCTCAATATCTCATCGCAAATTGCATTCATTATTTCAAGAGATTTGGGACATTCATTGTAATGGGTTTTCACCTAGAAAATTTTCTACTTCTAATGACATTCTTATATGGGTTATCATTATCAAAAATGTGAGGAATGGGTTACTTAGATACTAAAAAAGATCAGGAGGTGATTACAAACTGTAATTGCGAGTGATAGGTTTCTTGATCAACCCCAATATCAAGGGAGTAATAACATATCTCTAACAACAAGGGGTGGATATGTAGGGGATCACACCTAGATATTGGTGAACTTATTATCAAACTATGATTTATATATCTTTTATTTTACTCATTTCATTATTCAAAATTGATAAAAATAATTGCATAAATTCTATAAGAACATTTATATTATGCTTAATCACTTTATTAATATGTATTAGATGTATCAATTACTCTATTTGATGATTTTATTCCAAAATTACATTATCATTTCTAAATAATATTATTTTGGTTTCTACTTTTACATTTGTTTTAAAATTCTTAAAAGGTAAATCCACCCCTCTTACCATTTACACTAACTAAAAATTGGTATCAAAGGTATCATTGTGTTTCTCAAAAATAATTATTTTTCAAATTATGTTTATTTTTCAAAAATTCAACTTTTAAATATTAATTAATTTGGATGTATAATTTTATGATGTAATATTATTCTTATTTTCTTGCTTTAAATTTTCATGGAACTAATTTTTTCAATTGGATAAATCATAAGTCAACTTTTCTTGGTAGCATTAGTTATCCCATTTATAAACTTTTTAGGCATGAATATATTCAAAATAAAGAACCTGAAGATAAGTGGACTCCTGATTATGTTAAAACATTGAAAATAATAGAAAAGATGTGAACTCTTTATGTATTGGTCTTGATTGAAATGAATTTATTGATGTTTCTAAATGTAAAATGAATTATAAAATATGGAAATTTCTAAAATTGACTCATTAAGGGAATAAAAAATATAAATATATTTTATTTGATATGTTTAGATAATATTTTTAAAGATTTTATATGAATATAAATTAATACATTACTAGTATGTTTACATGCTTAACAGACATTTTGAGTGTTTTCAAGTCTCTTGGTGATGATTTATCTATAGAAACCCTATTGAAAAAGATACTATGTGTCCTTCTAGAAAATTGGGCACCCAAATACGTTGTTATAAAAGATGAAAGGTATGTGAAGAAAATGTAGGTATAAGAAATCATTGAATCCCTAATAACATATTTTATTAAAATGAAGTTAGAAGCTAAGAAAGATACTAGTAAAGACAAATAACTAAACAGAACTATAAACTTCAATGATAATAACAATGATTCGTCTGAAGGTGAATTTCGAAAAAATTCTCAAATCACAAAGAATATGAAGAAATTATTCAAGAAAAAGAACCAATCCATGAAGGTAAATCAAAAGGAGGAACCTGAAGTGACATGCTATGAATGTATGAAAAACGTTCATATCAAGTAGAAATTCTCTATCACCAAAAAGAATATTAAAGAAGGATAACAAAGTAAGAAGGATTTAAACATTACAATGTATAGTTCAAGTGATTCATCCTTGGATTATACTTCCTCAACCACTTCAAGGGACCCAATTTATAATAACCTTATGGAACAAGTTAGTAAATACATTATGTTTAGTACCCCCATCCAAATTTATCTTCTTCCTCTTCTTATCCAAATTCTTTCCCCCTTTCTTCTTTTTATCACTCCTCAAGTCACCTTATTTGGAAGACCAGAAATATTCTTGTGATCCACTTGAAAATGGATTTCATTATATTTATTCATTAAACAAATAACTTGACAAAAAATTCAAAAAATCGCTTGATGAGAAAGAAAAAATCCAAAAAGAGAAGGATTTAATCTTCAAATTAAATGAATAATTTTTCAAAAAAATTGAGAATCAGTCAGATGTTAATAACCTTTAATCTAAAATAAAAGAACTTAAGATATATATTTCCAAATTCCCTAAAGGTGGATAAATTTAAATAAATTTTTTGGGATCTGAAAGACATGGAAAAGAAAAATTTGGTCTTGGTTTCTAAAATCATGATTCAACCTCAGGAAATCCATTGAAAACCACTTTTATTAAAGATATTTTGCAAGATAGTGTCTTTAATTATTCAAAAAGAAATATAAGTTTTATTTATGAATATGATTGAAAGAATGTATGATATGGGAGAAAAAAATAAATTAATTTTCATCCAAATTTTCTAAAATAAAACCTCATTCCAAAAAAATATGTATTCTTAAATTATTTTTGGCTAACACCAGTGGATCCAAATTCGTTTTGGTACCAAAACCTTTATACATTTTATTTTTTAGGAAATTGTATTTCTAAAAAAACCCAAGATACACTATTATAGCTATAACTTTTTTCATAGGGCACATGTGTGGGAAAATATTTAAATTCTATAAAATTGATAACTAGATGGATTACACCTCACCTTTGGACACAGCACTAAGGGTATTATTATTGGTGAAGGTACCATCAATTTTTTTGCTAAAATATTATAAAAAACATTCTGTTTGTCAATGTTATGAATCAAAATTTACTATTAATCACTCAATTGTTTGATAGTGGTTTTAAAATTTATCTTGGAAATGATTTTTTTTAAAAATGACTAAAAAAGAAAATTTCTTGCCACATATTATTTTCAAACTTTTTATGAAATAAATTTAAAATATAACACTAGCCAAAAAATCAAAGGACTAAGTGCACAAGTTAGTAAGTCCTAGATTTGGAAAAGATTACTTTTTCAATCTAGCATGCATTCAATTTTCAAGATTAACCGTTATCAAATAGTATGAGATCCACATAAAAAATATTTCAAAGATTACATAGTTTATACAACAATTTAATATGGTAGGAAACAAAAATTGTTCTTTTAAATATTGAAAATAATTAATTATTCAAAATATATTGAATTAATTCATCTTAATTGATTCATTCTATCTAAAATTGAATGTCTAAAAGCTAAATCCAATAATTTTCTTATTTTTATGATATTAAAAGATTCATCTGGGTTTATTTCATATCTCATAAAAGAGAATCTTGAAAATAATTCATCTAGTTTTCAAAAAAATATATAAATGAAAAAGGTTTCAAAAATATTTCTATTAAAAGTGATCTTGGTGGAGAATTTTAAAACAAGGAATTTAATGTTTTATTTTATTCTCAATGATATAATCATTCTTTTTTCTTCTCTTAAAACCCCTCAAAAAATGGGGTAGTAGAGAGGCGAAATCCAACTATTTAATAAATCACTCAATCTAATTTAATTGAATTTAATTTACCAAAATATTTTTATTATAAGGATATAAATACTGCATGATTCATTATTAATTATTCTCTCATGATAAATGTTCCCAAAAACACACATTATGAACATTATAAAAATAAAAAAAACCTGAAGTGGGATTTTTAAAATTCTTGGTCATAAATGTTTTATTTCTGACACCAAAGAATATATTGCAATGTCTGATTAAAAATTTGATAAAGGTATATTTATTTGGAAAATGGATTTTTAAATGAAAATTTTGAATCCAAAAAAATATTATTTTGAACAAAAATCACCTTAAAATTATTTTCCTATATCTTTTAAAAAATATAAATACCATACAATTCATCTTGTCTTTAGATAATTTCATGTATGAACTTGTTCTAGGAGATTAGTCCTAAATAAGGTTGAACATCATGCCTTCATATCTCATTTATAACCCCAAAACATCAATTATTCCATTAATTATATAAATTAGGTACATTCTATGTAAGAGGAACTAAAAAAATTCACTTGAAATGTTTTATGGAATCTCATAGAAATACCTAATGATCATCTAATCATTGGATCTAAATTGTTTTTAGGAATAAGTATGATGATCTTTGTAATATCACTAGAAATAAACCCATCTAGTAACTAAAGGTTATAACTAAGAATAAGTAATAGACTATGGTGAAACATTTTCACCCATTGATCATTTAAAATCCTTCATAATATTTTTTCATTTGAACTCTCACCTTTATTTGAAACTATTTTGAATGAATATTAAAAGTGTATCTTAAAAAAAATTATTAGAAATTTTTTTATGTGGAACAACAAACTGGTTTTGAAAATTATAGTTTTCCAAATCATGTTTTCAAATTAACTAAATCTCTATATGGTTTAAAACAAGCCCCTTGATCTTGAAATGAATGTTTATAAAATCATCTTTAATCAAATGGTTTTAAAATCAGAAAATATGAATAAACTCTTTTACTAAAGCACATCTAAAATTATTTATTACTCATTCAAATTTATGTTATTGATGTGATTTTTAGCTCATCCAATTAATCTATTTGTTTTAAATTATTTTATTTAATGAAAAGGAATTTTAAATGAGATATATAGGTAAACTCAAATTATTACTTAATTTTAAATTTTCTAAAAATGTTGATAGTATTTTTCTCAACAAAGTAAAATACATGAATGAACTCTTAAAACTATTCAACATGGATTAGGTTAAAGAAATTAGCATTATTATGAGTATAAATTGTATGTTAACATTATTTGAAGAAAATAAGATGGTCAAAAATAGGATTTGGAGAAGTATGATTGGTTGTCTAATTTACCTTACTATTACCTAACCTGATATCATGTCCATTGTTTTTCATTATGATAACTTTTAGTCAAATACAAAGAAATATAATTTAAAATATGCTAAAATTATTTATCATTATTTAAAAGGAATTAAAGATATTGTTTTTTTATTCAAAAAAAACTTCTTAGGAATTAAATTATTTTTGTGATGGTTATTTTGGATGATTCTATCTTGATATGAAAAGTACAAGTGGGACATTCAATTAACTTAGAAAATCCCTTATCTCTTAGAGTAGTATGAATTAAAACTCTATTTCTCTTTATATAGTAGAAGTGGAATATTTATATTTTGAGATTCGTCTCACCTAAATTATATGGATGAAACACAATCTCTTAAAATTTGGGCATATATATGACCATATACTTATTAAGTTCAATAAAACTAGTGCCATTTGTATCTCTAAAAATCCTATCATGCAATCTCACAATAAACACATTTACCTTACACTACTATAAATATGGACTTTATCAGTGCTAGAAAAGGGCATTAATAGAGCTAAACATCATTGTTAATCGAGGTGAATATAAAGAGGGGGGCCCTATAATAGAACTAAAAAGCACTGATAAAATTTAAAAAAAACTTTAAAAAAATAAATAAAAAATTTTGAAATTCCGGCAGGGGATTGAACAGTGCTTGAAGCCCCCTTTAACAATGCCCCCAGCCCACACGCCCCAGCGACTCACCAAAGCCATTTACAATGCCCTAACCCTCTTTAACAATGCTAGAAAAGGGCATTAATAGAGCTAAACATCATTGTTAATCGAGGTGAATATAAAGAGGGGGGCCCTATAATAGAACTAAAAAGCACTGATAAATTTACAATGCCCTAACAATGCCCCCAGCCCACACATATACTTCGTTATATTAATATATATATATATCCGTATATTAATATATATAGTTATATTTATAAATTTACATATTTATTCATATATTAATATTTATTCATATAATAATATAAATATATTTAGTTATATATATATATATATATATTAATATATACATATTTATTCGTATATATATATTTATATGTATATATATATATAGTTATAATTTTTTATCTGTATATTTATTAGCACATTAATATATATTTATAAGATTAGTTTCAAATACATTTATAAAATAATTTTTCTTATGTGTGTTTATAAATAAATAAATACATACATATATACAAAACACACACACACACACAAACACACACACACACATATATATTTACCAATAAATACGGATATATGTGTATCTAAAAAGCCATAGAATGTTGCACACGATCCTCAGCCCGGTTGGTGAGGTATCTTTATGTGCATCCATGAGACCTAGGTTCGAAACTAGGTAGAGGCATATATTCTGTAGGTACTTTAGCAGCTAATGTAGCAGCTACTGTAGTAGTACTCTATGCAGAACTGTGCACTGTGCGGATTCTGTAGTAGGTACTATAGGAGTTATTGTAGTAGGTACTGTTTGGTATTGTAGCAGCTGGAACTATTCACCTTGGGCCACCAGTTTGGTCTTGGAGTCCTTAAAGTTTTTGGGCCACCCAAGCTTTCGGGAAAGTAGGGATTTCGGGCCACCTTTAAGGCCTTCAGGCCACCTCAAGGCCTTTGGGCCACATGCAGTTGCTCCAGGCAGACCCTACAAAAAAGAAGCAGCCCTAGAAGAGGATTCAAAGCAGGTGAACTCACCAGAGTAGAGCCAAATGGATTTTTCAGAATTAGAGGGTATGACTATGACATCGGGACCAGCCTGTGCTTGCATGGGAAACCTATCTTGACGGTCATGCGAAGGTGGAGAAATACTATCATGATGCAGATGGAGGGGAGGGGTAGTTCCTTGTAGATAGTATGGTTGAATTCCCTAAGACCTTAGGATCATGTAATCTCCTAAGCCTACGGGCCATGTAATCTTTGAGCATACGGTCCTTATAAGGTTTTCTCCTCATCCCTTGACAGGGGGGTTATAAAAAATCAATAAAAATGAAGGCCTTTGGGCCATTCGGGCATAGAATGTTAAAATGACCATAACTTCTAATCCCAATGTTTGTTTCAACTACACAACCGGTAAAATAAAATAACATGAAACTATCCTGGATATGATATGTGGTACAGGCCTAATGGACATCCACATAAGAAGTTATAGCTGTTTGAATGTTAAAAAATTGTGGCATCCCAACTAAAAACTGAGTTTTTCCTGCCTTATGAGCCTTTTCTAGCCTCAAAAAATGTGACAAAAGGTTTTATTGGGTAACTAGCGTGTAGAGCGCGTCATAGGCTCCAGTTTGATATGCTATAGAGCTCAAATAGACACCTTGATCAAAATTTATGTCCATTTTATGTTTGAGTTACATTTTCAACTTAATATAGGTATTTTATTGATTTTTTTTGTGTTTTCAAATTATTATTAAATTATTATTGGTTTATTATAATTATGAAATTATTAATTAATAATTTTTAAGATATTTTATAATCCATTTTCACTATATATCTTACAAATTAAGTAGAAATTTTTATTTATACTTATCTAGAACATATTTAAAAAATATATATAATATTTATATCTATATAAACATACTTATATATCAATATGTTATTTTTTATGAAAAATTATTATTTTTTGAAATATACACTTTATCTGTGCTAGGAAAAAGCACGTATAAAGCCCCCCTTTATCAACTATACTAAAAAGTACTAATAAAGGGGGCCCCATTAATAGCACTAAAAAAAGCACCGATAAAGGGGGTGCCTTTATCAGTGATAAAAATAACTAATAAAGGGTCACTTTTAACAACACTTTTTTAGTGCAGCTAAAAGTGCCATTTATGAGTGCTTTTTTTGTGCTTTTAAAGGGTGGCACTATGAAAACCCAAATTTTTGGTAGTGTTAGGTACTATTTCCTAAGTTACCACTTTAAAAAACATGGTATATTATTTAATTTTGTGAGGATAGAATATAAAATCACATATATTTTCAATAAACTTCTTGTTTTTGATCATTTAAAATTTATTAATGTTAAATTAGGAATGGTTTGATTATGAGACCTTCTTTTTGACCTATTGATATATTGACTTATCATTTTGAAATTTATTTTAAAACCTTGATTTATTTTTATATTGTTATTTTTATTTATTGTATGTCTATGATCCTTATACCTCACCTGTATATTTATTTGAGGAGCCTTATCTATTTATTCAGAAACTTTCGTTAAGAGAGACATTTATTTTCAAATTAGTTTTTAATTAAAAATTGTTTTATATTATTTTAAAAATTAAAAGTTATATTTTATAATAAAAAGTTCTATTTATAATATGAATACTAGTTTTTTAGATTTGTTTATAAAATTATATGAGAATTTATTTATATTCTATAAATATTTTTCAAAAAAAATGTTTTCTTATATCTCTGTAAGGAAGATTAGTGATGTATAAAAATTTTATAGTTATACTTGTCTGTAATAAATATTACTAAGTTATCTTTGATGAAATATGATGGGAGGATGATTTCATGACATTTTTTCTTATTCAATGGTGCAAGAATCATTATTTTAGGAAATGAGCATCTTTGGAAAGGTATATACCATTTTATCTTTCTCTATTATCTTTATCCTTTTTTATTTATTCTCTTATTTTCCATATCTCCTTTATCATTATATTTTATTTATTTTTTCCCTATTATAAATATTTTTTATCTTTCTTAAAAACTTATCTTACCTTTTACATCTCACCTTATCCTACTAAGGGGGTCTCTGGAAGTTACAATGCTTTTAGAATATTAATCTAAAATCTCATTTTCCCTCTTGAACTCTATTTTCAAATCATTATTATGGGATTTTCAAATCTATTTTAAAACAACACTTCAGTTTCTTCCTTAAAAATATTTTCTTAGAGTTTCTCCGCCTTTTTTTATTTTTGATCACAAAAAATGGAGAAGCATTTCATGAAATTTAAGGGCAAGAGTTCATCTTTATCAAAATCTGGGAGAAGTTTCTTGAAACGCATGGGGAGAAGTTTCTCAAATCGCGTGCATCTTAAAAATAGTTTTATCTAAAAGGGGGAGAAATGTTTTGAACAATACTTTATTTTTTTAGTGATTTTTTTTTAAAAAAATGGGAGCTATTAAAATATATGTAAAATTTATTTCTCTTATTAATGTCATGTTTGTTACTACTCCTTCAGTGCGTTAAATATCTTTTATTGAAATCGCTAATTACATTTATTTTATATTTAATAATTGGATTTAATTTTAATATATATTTTTATGTAAAGTGTTTTAGATAATTAAAAGGGGGTTTATTGTTGTAACTCTCCCTCTCTCTCATGTGATATCATGATCACAAACACTCTCTTTTTTATCTTATACTTTCATTTGATAGATTTTCAGTCTCTTAAATTTGACATAAAGTTATCTAATTGAATTAAATCCAAAGGTAACATGTTGACCATGTAATATGATTAGACTTATAATTTATCATATCTGAAGAACATAGAATCATGTTGAAAGATCCATAAAAGGTATTAGAAGGAATATTAGGAGTCTCTTTTTTATGATGGACTAGTGCAGGTAGTATAGACTAGTTGGTGTACGGAATTGCCCAGTTTGTTCTATTAGAGTACACTTGCTGATGTATAGAAGTGCCAATGATGTCACAACCCCCTCACTACAAATATGTCTCTTCTAGACTGGTAATAAATAAAGGGAGATAATTACCCAATGTCCCACCTTCATTAGGCCTTGGGGTGGTGACCAGCACAAAGGGTACACAATTCTCACAAAATGGGAAGCATTAACATTTTATAGTAAACCAGGTCGATATTCAAGATGTTTAAAACTCAAAAAACCTCTAAGAAACATATATAAAAGAAATCCAAAACCATCCCACCTGTATGTTTAAAACAAAACTACTATAAATATAAATAAATGTTCCAAAGTAAATACCAAAAGTAAAGTAGAGGAGCAACAACAAAACTATCCCAAAGTACGAGCTAGTAACTCAAAACGTGGTCCTCATAGTCCTCATGGAAACTTGAAAGATGTTTTATAATGTAGGGTGAGCATACAAGTATACTCGGTAAGAATACCAAATTCTTTCATGCACAAGTCAGCGTAGCATACTAATGCTCGTGTGAGAAAATAGAAGAACCAACACCACCTAACAAGAAATTATTTCTATCCCCACCTCACCAAGGAATGCTTACCAAGAAACACAAGTAAAGTAAATTAATATAGAAATTACAATGATAATAGGGTACCCGCACCACTTTTCTATTGATTATATGCTCTCACACCCAAACAGAAAACATCCTGACACTTCCACCTCTTCTGAACATGTCAAACCACATCACGGCCGAACACACCAGTGCCTCACAACCACAAAATATCCCGCCCAAAAACACCTTGGGAACTACCATAACACATCCCACACATTGAAACCTGGGCCACTATCAGAACACATCCCACCCACAGACACTTAGGACTCAGAACCACAACACATCCCTCCCACAAAAACCTGTGCCTCACAACCACACCTCATCCCAAATACACACAGAAAGCACAACACATATCATCCTGAAGAAACCGGGGAAAATTTAACACACCCGCACAAACCTGGGCATTATAAACCACCACCTGCCTGAAGAATCTTTGGATATCACCTTCTATAAGAGGGGGCAGGGAAGAGCAGGTGGCCACCATTAAATCCTCCCACCAGGATGTTTGATAAAGACACCCTTCCCTTGGAAAAAGGGGTTATTTGACACATAATTCTCAACCAAGGTGGGGTGCGTATAGAAATTACGAAGAAAATTACACACAAATGCACACACACATATGATTCCAAACATTCAATCCCAACCTATGTGTTTTTTTACCAACAACCAACTCACAACACTACATTTTCTTCTACCTATAAATGATAAACCACACAAAAAGTCACAAATCAATCCATACCACCATCCAATTCATTGAACCAATTCCCATTCTTTATTAAAAAATTCATTTATTCTATTACTATTAGGGAAACTACTAAGAACATCACTTAATATGACATATAGAAAAAGTCACATTGAGGAAGAGGAACCACAATAAATTAACCCACTTCACATTTTCTCTCCATTTAACACCCATTTATTTCATAACAAAACCAATCTTGAGACACTGAGTGAAGATTTGGGCATGCTACTCATGGAGAAACTCTGGTAGAAATACACACACCAACCACTTTCTATCATCATTATTTAATGTAATCTTTTTCCAATCCATCATATCAACCACGAAAACCCCAAAATCACAGCCACACCCAACAACATTTATCCCCATAACTAGTATTAGTAGACCTGCTACATAACCACACCACACCAATCACATCCAACAACATAAACATAACACAACCCGATGGTAGCCCCACTCTACAACATTTCCCATCCATTCCACAATCAAGAAATCTCAACCTTAGATTCCCAGACACCACCCATACCACCCCACAACACACGACAGTGCTCACAACCATACCACCACACAAACTGAAAAAATATATATTCAAATTTGATAAGTCATCTTTTCTTTAATTACACTTGTTAACTTTTTGGGTTTTCATAGAAATAGTTTGATCCTGGGGTATCCATTTAGTATATGAGTGTATGTGGTTAATCAATTTCATATATATAGATATGTTCAATAGAAGACCAACAAAGAGAATTCACAATCCATAATTGGTGAACACAAAATACCACCAATGACCATGATTTCCAGTGGGGGATTATTCCATAAAAAACATCATATCAAAAACAAATAATAAAATAGAAGCATGTGTCACTTTCTCCCAACCCCTGTGTATTGATCTTAAACTGATTCAATTATCTTTATTTATTTGGAATTATACCATCTTCACAAAGGATACATTCATACACCCACCCCGCATGATATAAAAAATAAATAAAGATGAAGGGATCCCAACATGGAAGAAAAGATGATCCAACCTTCTTTATTGCACTAAACATGGGGTGCACTGATAGCAGGAAGAACCCCAGGGAAAACCTGGTCCAATATATAAAACACAAACACATGGTTCATCGAGAAATAAGGGTTTGGGGCACACCTAGAGAAAATGATAGTGCATAAGGAAGAATGTTTGTCATCTTTTGAAAGAATAGATCCTATATCAATGGAAAGAATGGGTTTTAAAGGCCATTAAAGGTGGATCTTGACCAAGACCATGTGGTTTGGAATTCAAAGAAAGCTTTAGGTTTTTAGAATATAGGTATGATTCAAAATGGCTTTTAAAAACCATTAAATATGGGTTTATACACATTTTATGTCAAATAAAATGTTAAAGGGGAGAAAATGAAAAAACTGGAGGATAACTGGAATTTAAAAAATCTATTTGAAATGAGTCACTGTTAGCTGAGTCACCGGTGGGTGAGTCCCTTGTGTAAGCTATAGGTGGCGAGCTATCGGTGGATGAGTCACTGTTGGGTGGCTCACCATTTGACGAGCTACTAGTGGATGAGTCACCATTAGGTTACTCACCATAAGATGATTCACCATTGGATGAGTCACCATTGGGAGACTCACCGTTGGTGACCTACCGTCGAGACATACCATTGAAATTCACTAGTTTAAGTCACCATTCTAACACATCGGTCCTGACTCACCAGTATTGACTCACCAATCCCGACTCACTGTTTCTAACTCATAGGTCTAGAATCACTATCGAGAGTCACCATTATGACCTATAATCACCACCTATTGATCCTGAATCTCATTTAGAAAAAATTGATTTTTGAAAAACTGTTGAAATGAGTCACTGTAACCTCCAAGAACACTAAAACACTAGATTTTTACAATGTAATGGACCAGAGAAGTCTGAGACATTACATTAGATACCTCTAAAACTATTATCTCTCTTGAGAATTCAAAAAAAAAATGTAGAAGGAAAAGAGTGGTCCGAACAACCACGCATTGAGATACCTCTCAAGGATCCTGCTACACTCGAAACACCACTACCGACTAAATACATCAAAGTTCAACAATAAACAACCTTGTGCTGTTCAAAAGTTGGATATAATCCCCAAAATCCAAGAGAAAATCCTCTAACATCTACTAATCCAACTGACCAGAAGACACACCACACGTTCACAAAACACACATCAATCGAACATGCGAATGTGAGAATTCCTTCCCCGATGTCAAGATACTATCTACTTTGGGCGGCACTGACTCACATGCATGAGTTTAATCTCCTCGTAATTAAAGCATATATATTAGGAATCAGGTCCTCCAATTTTAAAATTTCAAGACATTATCAGAAATTATATAATAAGGAAACAACTCATCTCATAAAAATCATGGTTCAAACATTACATTTCAAAGAAAAACAAAATAGGGAAAGTCTCAAAAGAACTCTGGGTACTGGGCACACATATGAGATTCTTATTCCTAAGTACTCTTCTCTAGAAAATAATTCCTCACAAAACACGAACTAAAGGAATGTTTTGTCCATAGAGAACATTCTCCCAACAATCCTGGTTCCTTACTGGTCAATCCACAAATGTCACGTCATCATTGATATCCATATATCCCCAGTCTATGACATGAGATTCATCGTGAAAATATCGACAGATTTGAAAGACATGAATGACTTCAGGGATCCTCTCCACTTGAGCTGGAAGTTCAAACTGGTATTCCACCTCTTCAAGTCACCCAACACCTATAAGGGTCCAACGAACCTGAGAGAATGCTTTATTCCTCTTCCAAACGTCCACTACCCACATCGATGGGAAAATTTCAAGAACACATGGTCCCCAACCTGAAATTCCAAGGGCCTCCTCCTGTGATCGGCATATGAATTTTTCTATTACTATATTACATTCATCATATCATGAGAAATATGAACCTTATCTGTTATGATTTTCACTACCTCAGGACCAAGAATAGATGTATACCCAACATATGTCCAGCACAAATGTGAAAAAATGGTCTTTCGTAAAACAATTCAAATGATGCCATGCCAATGGAAGAGTGATAGATATTATTATAGGAAAACTCAAATAGGGGTATCTGTCTCACCCAAGATCCAATAAAGTACAAGACACTTGCTCACAACATATCCCCCAATGTTTGGATGGTCCACTCTGTCTGTCCATCTGTCTGAGGGTGTAAGGTATTGAAAAGGCATAACTGAGTGCCAAAATCATGCTACAATACCCTCGAGAATATTGAGGTAAAATGTGTATCCTGGTCCAAGAAAATGGATCATAGAACTCCATGTAACTACACCACCTCATCCACAGACCTATTTTCCAAGGCATCCACTGTGCCCGACTCCTTAATCGCTAAGAAGTGAGATGATTTAGTCAGCTGATCCACTACTACACATATAACATCACAGTCTCCTTTCACCATAGGTAACCCTATAATGAAATCCATTGATATTTGATCCCACTCCAACTCGGGGACATCTAATGGTTTCAAAAAAACCACTGGGAACATGGTTCTTAGACTTCACCGTCTAGACACTGAGCACTTCGCCACAAACTTCACAGTTTCCCATTTCATATGGAGACACAAAAAATGCATCCTCAAGCCATGGTACATCTTGAAAACTCTTAGGTGTACCACTAAGAGTGAGATATGAAACCCATAGTGTACTTGCTCAGGCATCACCACTAGAATAAATTACCTTCCATGGAACAACATCCGATTATATCTATCCTCTGACCATCCCTACGGAGCATCACCATAGTCAACGCGACCATGCATCACCTCTACCTCAGAGTCTCCCCATTGAGACTCCTCTACCCACTGAATTAGAGAAGACTACACTCTCATATAAAACAAATATCCCTTACCACTATATATCCTTTCATCCAAGTGCAACGCTGTCAACTCCTCCATCGCCTTCCAAACATCAAAAGATTCCCAAACTACCTCCTTCTGTGACATTCTGCTCTAATAATCTTCTACGAAATTCCCATTTCCTAATGTGTAGGATACCTCAAAATCATAGTCTTTAAGAAAATACATCCACCTCCACTGATGAAAGTTTAGATCTTGTTGGGATAAGATATATCTCAAACTCTTGTGATACTTGATGATCACAAACCGCTCCCCAATGAGGTAATGTCGGCACAAATTCATCCAAACCATGATTGTTGATATATCTAGAACATGGTTGGAATGGTTAAGTTAATAAGGATGTAACATCCTAGACCCATAAGAGAAAATTCCTCATTTCTACATTAGTATGCATCCCGAGCCCAAATAAAGAGCATTACAAAACACCTTGAACATCACACACTCCTCTTGGAACCTAATCATTGACCAACTTCCCCTTCAGATAGCCAAACACCACCTACCACTTCTTGATCCACACAAAATCCTAGTCCTTTCTAGTTATTTCTATCAACAGAGATAGAAATTGATAGAAATCAGGTACAATGCTTTGGTAATATCCCACCATACTGATAAAACTATGACCCTCTGCCACATTCTTGGGTGATTCCAAATAATCTACTATCTCGACCTTATACATGTCAACTACTACACCCTACTATGACACCACGTGTCCAAGGAAATTCACCTCTCATGTCCAGCACATTCACTTTGACATCTTTTTGTAGAACTAGTGGCATCAAAGGACCAGCAAGATAGTCTTGAGAAGATCAGTATGATTATCCTATGAATTCAAGTAGATCAATATGTCATTGATTAATACTATGATGAAAATGTTTAGGAAATCATGAAAGAAGTAGTTCATATGCCTCGTGAACATGGTTGGTGCATTCATAACACTGAATGACATGACTGCGAACTCGAAGTTCCCATTAATGCTTCTAAAAGAAGTCTTCATGATATCAGATTCTTTCACCCTGAAATGTTGATATCCAGACCATGTACCGATCTTAGAAAACCAACTTTCTCCTCTAATATAGTCAAAAATATTATCAATCATTGGAAAGGGGTAACAGTTCTTGATCATCACCTGATTCAGCCTCTAGTAGTCTATGAAAAATCTCACAACACCATCTTCATTCTTCAAAAACAAGACTGGGACACCCCATAAAGACACACTAGTCCAGATAAAACCCTTTGACATTAGGTCATCTATATGGATCCTTAAATATCGTAACTCAAAAGATTACATTTGATAAGGATCCATCAAAATCAGAGAAGCACTGAGATACAGGTATATCCCAAACTCAACGTCACCTCGAAGGGGTAAAGTCACAATCTCCTCAGAAAAAATATCCAATAATTCCCCAGAAACCATAGGGACTTCAGTGTCCACTACTTCAACTGATAGTTAATCCAAAAAAAGAAAGAAGAGGCTCCACACATCTATTACCTACCTGACAGCTCCACTCACCAATGAAAGCCACATGCTAACCATCCATGTCTGAAAACATGACTCATATCTAAAAGTAGTCGATAATGGAATGAATAAAATACAACTAGTTGATGCCAAGAATGACATCTTTTGGATACATCTGTAGCAAGAAGATATACCCATGGGACTAATGTGGTCCCCTCCCTAGTCTATATCCCCACAACACATCAAACAAGCTGGACTGGCCTCCTATTATCATAGTCAATACTAAGGAAATGGAATTATCACTATGTACAGTCCAAGAGAATGGGCTAAAGTGCTTGAAAAAAGGAACGGAAAGATCCTGAATCAAAAAAAATCACAATAAAGGGTCCTAAACAAGATGATAATACCTTGGACAATATTTTTCCCTACTTGAACTACTGACTCTTCAACATGTAACTGACCATGCCCGAATCCTCTTCCCCACTACTGATGACTTCCTCCATGACCACACCCAGGTCATGGTCTGTAAGGAACACCCTAAGGTCGACCTTTACATGCTCAGTGTCCCCTCAATTAAGCATGAGCGTACTATCCCTACTACTGAAATGGACTAGACAACAACTGTTACTGAGGCTGGTGCGGAACCAACCCATCAGTCGGAACCTCGAAGGACCTAGTGCATGATACCTACTACTGGTAACCCTTCCCCTCAAAAAACCATGTTGGATCACTTCTCATCGTATACTCCTCATGAGTGCATGTGATCAATCATATCCAACTTCTTCTAGACCTCCATGTACATTGGAAATGTAATGTGGTTAACCGTGTACTAGATAGAAGGACGAAGTACCTCCTCTAGGAATTTTTCACAAGAATCATCATCCAAAAAGATATATAGGAAAAAATGAAGGAGATCCTAGAACTTGATCCCTAGATCTCGTATAAACATAATTTCATACTGGAGAGGGAGTTACTACAACCTCTTCTTAGCTTTCATGGATGATAAAAGGAATTATGCTCAAAATTACTTCTTGAAATCGACCCATAGAAAATCAACCTCCTTCTGCTCCTATAGGTAAAACATCCACCACTGATGCAAGGATCCCTTCACCTGGCTCACTACGAAAGGAAACTAATACTCTGTCAAATCTCAGATCAAACTGAAGGTGATCTTGAGATCTTTAAACCATCTCTTTGTCCCCATGTATGAGACACTACCCTTGTACTTTCCCATAGCCTTTCACTAGAAAGAACCTATCTTTATGTACCACTGGTCATACTCATTTACTGGATCAACCCTCTGTCGATTAATTAGACCAGCCTGCTGGACCTCAACTGCCCGAGCCACACACGGACGAAGACCATGTGCCATAGATGAAAAAATGTGAAAAAAGAATTCCTAAACCTGCGTACTACAAAATTTTATTTAAGATTCATTTTAACTCATTTAACACATTCTGTTATCCTTTTCAATTTCCAAAAAACAACCAAAATCAAATAGGAACTCAAGTCATTATGATGCATGTACCTTTCCTAGGGACTCTACCGTTCAAACAGTGTAGCCTCACATGGTTATTCGGTAGGCCTAGAGTCCTTGCATCAGATTACAGGGGACCCTAAAATACTATGTCCTAGCATGTCTTCCCTGGCCTATGTCACACACCAAGATCACCTAACACTATTTCCCTACCAACCCATGTAATAATCAATATTCTTAACTCTAAACTCTATCATACCTCTTAACCATCACCTCTGACAACATCATATCATGACCCTCCCTCCACAGATGCCCCTCTAGAACTAGAAATGAAGAAAGGGAGATAATGACCCTCGAGTCCTGCCTCCAGTAGGCCCTGGGGTGGCGACCAATAGCAAGGGCATACAATTATCAAAAAATGGGAGGAATTAACCTTTTATATTAAACAAGATTAGGAGATAAGATGTATTCACTTAAAAAAACTCCAAGAC
This sequence comes from Viscum album, assembly GCA_963277665.1. Lineage (NCBI taxonomy): Eukaryota > Viridiplantae > Streptophyta > Magnoliopsida > Santalales > Viscaceae > Viscum > Viscum album. The sequence goes on along the minus strand of OY728129.1, from coordinate 227,020,192 downwards.
ATATATTTAAAAAATCCAAAACCATCCCACATGCATGTTTAAAACAAAACTACTAAAAATAAAAAAGAAAAGATACAAATTAAATACAAAGAGTAAAGCTAAGCATAAACACATCCACTATCCCAAAGTACGATCTAGTAACACCCAGCATAGACCCGATAGTCCTAATGGAAAACTGAAAGTAGTATTATAACATAATATGAGCATACACTTATACACAATAGGAAGACCAATGTTTCTCTTGAAAAATGGGAGAAGCATACTAATGCTACTGTGAGAAAATAAGAAAACCAACACCACCTATTAAGGTATTCTATCCATCCCCACCTCACTAAGTCATGCTCACCAAGTAATACAAGTCATGTAATGTAATATAGTAATCACATCAATAATAAGGTACCCCTCACCACTTCCCCACTAATTAGCCCCTCTCACACCCTAAAGGATAACATCATGTTGATTCATCCTATTTCAAACATATCAAACCACATCCTTCCTGTACACACCTAGGCCTCACAACAACAACACATTCCTCCCAAAGACACCTGGTCCACTATCACAGTACATCCCGACGACAAACACCTGGGATACTACCACAACACATCATGCTCTCTGACACCTGAGCCTCACAAAAACTACAAAACATCCTACATGTAGATACATGGGACTCACAACCACACCTCACCCCTAAGTCACCTGGGAAACACAACACATATCATCCTGAAGACACTTAGAAAAACAGAACTCACTCGAACACACCAGGTCCTCACAAACCACCACTTGTCTGATGAATCTTTTGTTATCACTGCCTAGAAGAGGGAGCTAGGAAGAGCAGGTGGCCATCTATCCATCCTTTTATCTGAATGTTTGGGAAAGACACACTCCCCTATGATAATGGAGGTGTTCAACACATAGTTCTCTACTAGGGTGGGGTGCTTATAGAAATTACAAAGGAAAATACATGTATATATATTACGCCAAACACTCAAGGCCAACATATGATTTTTCAACCAACAACCAACTCACAACACCACCTTTGCTTCTAAATCTCAATAAACAACTACATAAAAAGTCACAAATCAATTCATAACCTCAACCAATTCATTTAATAAATTCCCTTTCTTTTTTAAAAAATTCATTTATTTCATAACTATCTGGGAAACTACCAATCACAACACATGAAAATACACACAAAAAAAGTCAAATAGAAGAAGAAGAAAAAACATGGAAAATTAACCCACTTCACATTTCCTCTACATTTAACACTCATTCATCTCATAAAAACCCAATACTAATATAGAAAGTGAATATTTGGTCATGCTACTCATGGAGAAACACCTGGCTAATTACCGATACCAACCACTTCCATCATAATTTTTAAAATTCATTCCACCGAATCCATCATCTCAACCACAACATCCCCCAACTCACAGCCACAACAAGAAACTTATCTCACCACTACCATACTCAAAATACTTGTAGCATCATGACACCACACCCATCACATATAGCAACATTAACATATCATAACTTGAGGGAACCCTGCTACACAACACTACCCATCCATTTCACAACCAAACAATCTCCCAAAATGAGATTTCATTACACCACCAGTACCACCCCACAACACAAGAGGGGGATCACAACTATAACACCACACAAACCAAAAAAATACATATTCAAATTTGATAAGTTATATGTTCTTTATTTCCACTTATTAACTTCTGGGTTTTCATAGAAACAGTTTGATCATAGGGAATCCATTTATTAGGTGAGTGTTCATGGTTAATGAATTTCATATACATATAGACATTAAATAGAAGAAAAATAAAAATAATTTACAAGCCATCACAAGTGTGCACAGAAATACTACCAACCGCCATGATTTTTAGTGGGTGATTAGCCCATGCAAAACACAATATCAGCAATAAATAATATAAAAAATCATGTGTCATTTTTTTCCAACCCCTATGTATTGATGTTAAGCCAACTCAATTATATTTATTTATTTTTAATTTTTATTTCTTTTCAAAGGATACTTTCATACACCCAACTTGCATAATACACAAATTAAAGAGATATGAAGGGATCCCTACTTGGAAGAATAGATGATCATCACTTCCTTATTGCACCAAACAAGGGGTATGCAGGCAGCATGAAGAACCTCTAGGAAAAACACAATCCAAAGTATATAGAACAATCACATGGATACTCAAGAAATAAGGGTTTGGGGCACTCCAAGAGAAAATGGGAGTTCATAAGGAAGATATGATCTTAGATTTAGAAATCCAATGTCCTATATCAATGGAATGAATGGTTTTTAAAGGCCATTAAAGGTGGATCTTGACCAAGACAACATGGTTTGGAAGTCAATGAAAGATTCATGTTTTTATAAGATAGATATGATTCAAAATGAATAAAAAATCTTTAAATATGGTATTAAACACATTTTACATCAAAGGAAATGTTAAAGGGGTGAAATTAAAAAAAAAATAGAATTTTGACAAACTACTAGAAATGAATCACCATTCTGTGAGTCACCACTAGGAGTCATCGGTGCGATCTACCGGTGACAAGAAACCAGTTGATGAGTCACTGTTGGGTGAATCACTGTTGGATGATCTACCAGTGGACGAGTCACTATTGGGTTACTCATAAATGGATTAGTCATTATTGGATCAGTCACCATTGGGTGATTTACCATTGGCGACCTAAGGTCAAGGCCTACCATTGCGAGTCACCAATTCAAGTAAGAATTTTGACTCACCAATCCTAACTCACCAGTCCTAACTCTGCGCTCCTGACTCAACAGTCATGACTCACCGGTTGTGACTAACCATTGAAAGTCATCGTTTCTCCCTACTATCGCCACATACTGGTCCTGACTTACTATTGGAAAAACTGGATTTTTACAAACTCTTGATATGAGTCATCGTGACCTCCCAGAACACTATAAACCCAATATTTTCACAAAGTAATAGACCAAAGAGTTCCATGAAATTACAACTGACCAGCTGATGGAGTCCCACCAGCTGGCTAGTGATGATGGTAAAAGTGATATCATTTTATTAGATTCCACCATCCAACCAATGGAGGAGCTTTGACTGGAAAAAATTAGTTCTAAAAGTGTAGTAATCCCTAGGTAACCCACTAACTATCGAATGGTGGCTACCATGTATTCAGTTGTTCCATAAAATTTAGTCATATATAGAATTTATTTAGTAAATAAATTCATAATTGGAGCCTTATTTAGCTTAAATTTCCTTGAATAATTCAAAAAAAATCACACACCTTTTAGAGCCTATAAAAGGAGGTCCTTAGTATCTTAATGTGATCACTTGACTACCAAAAACTTTCTCTAATAGAATCAACCCCGAATCACTAGTAACCTAAATGTCCTTTCAAAGATCCAATTTATATTTATAAATCAATAAATGGATATTATCCTTTCTAAAAATCTCTTATAAAAAATTTTATTAATTTTTTTGAGAGATCAGGGAGAAACATTGTAATGGGTTTATGCTATGAAAATATTCTAATTCTCAACAACTTCTTCTATGAGATCTCACTACTGAAAAAGAAAGGGTTGAGTTCATTGGATACAGGTAAAGCTCAACAGGGTGATCAAAAACCATAATTATGAGGGATGAGTTTCTTGATCGCCTCCAATATCAAGGAAGTAATAACATATTTATCAACATTAGGGGTAGATATATATGAGATTACACCGAGCTATTTCTAAAATCCTTATCTAAATTTATTTTCTCTCTCTTTAATTTTATTCAATGCATCATTTAATATTGATATATGTAATTGTATAAATTCAATATATCCATTTTCATTATTCTTACTCACTTTATTAATATATATCATATTTATCAATTACCTACTTCAATGATTTTATCTCTTAATCACTTTATCATTTCTAAATTGTTTATTGTTTATTTTTTTCCTTTTATATTAGTTTAAAAAAAATTAAAATGGAAATTCCCCCCCTCTTTTCATCAACTATACCCAAATCCAAGATGATTCTTAACCATGACCTTTTATCAGGAAATAACTCAGTTGAATCAACAAATCATACCTAAGCTTATGTTGCTTCCCACCATAAGATTCTTCTCATAAGGGACCATTCTAAGCCATGTATCTCCCAACCATTAGAATCGCTTACTAAAACACATTCTCGATGATCTAATGAACTGCTTGATACTGTTTCCATACCACCATACACAAATACATATGAAAACACTAGTGAAAATAAAATGTTTCCTGTCATTTTAGATTTTAGACTAAATTAGATGAGTCTCCAATGCTCGTGCACAGGTCATACATATGCCAACCTTTCCCGGGAAGGTCCTATCCAAACCTTAGATATATACAACATAAAAAATATGATGTACCTAAACCATGGTACCATCTTAGTTTGCTTTATAAACCATTTCTGTCTCAATAAACACCTTCTCTATGTTTCATCACAAGATTCACCCCTAAATCATGTGACAAAATGGGTCCACACCCTGAACTATGTCACAATTCATTAGTTCACCCCCTGAACTACATGGAGAAACTGGATCACCCCTATACCATGTTATGAACGAGGTTTTACCCCATTTATCATGCTAAATATCATGATTAACCACATGAATCACCTTTAGATCACTCTATAAATCCTCCCTATCCAAACACCAACACACTAAATATATCCAATATTGCATCTAAATCATAAATATACCACTTAACATAAAACCAAAAAAAATCTATTTCATCATCACATAAACATCGAAATTCCATATTGATTTTCCAACAGATGGTATTATCTTGCCCATGAACCTACCACTACTACACATATTCCCTTTAATATCATGAAAATCATCTTTTAATAGTGCTAAAAAATAAGTGTTAATTATAGAGATGATGGGGGCCCCCTTTACTAGTTCTGAAAAAGTGTTGATAAATGGGGTCCTTTATCTATGCTAAAAAAGTATTGATAAAGGACCTCCATAATTAGTGCTATTTTTAGTGCTGATAAAGGTCTAGCTTCCTATAGTTGGATGTTAATATAAGAACACACCCTGAAGAAAAAAACTTGCAAAACCTAGAATTTCAAATGCTATATAGAACCTGTAATTTAAAAAAAATCTATAATTTCGAGCAATTATATATAGATTTAATTGACATCATGAATACAAAAATGTCCATCCATGGTACAAACAAAAACACTACTATTTACATTTCAACCAAAATGTTTTATATATTTACATATACAATTATCCTACAAGCATTATAAATCTTTAATATTTCATATTTTGACTCCCATGATCCCCTCTCAAAAATGTCCACCCATGGTATTATTTTCAAAAATAATCTCAACCCAAGAAAAATATTCTTTCTACATAAGGAAAAAAACATTATGTTAGTAATACTATAAAGAAATAAATTAAACATTAATGTGAAATAATACATTAATAAAAAGTCAATATTTAATAAAAATAACACATTTGGAGTTATTTTGGTCCCACCATGTGTCCTATTGAGGTGGGTATGATTCCTACACATCCCAAATGAGTTATGGATCTTTTTTCTAAAATATAAAAACAATATGAATGTGTTTTATCAGTTTTGAGTATGTCACTTTTTCATTTACTAGAATTAATTTCAATTTTAAATAATGAAACATTTATATTTATACCGATCTCACCATGAATCAGATTGAGGTGTGGATGATTCCTACACATAAAAAATGTCTAATAGATTATTATCCTAAAATATCAAAATAATCTGAATGCGTTTGTGTAGTTTTTAGTATGCCAGTTTTGTTTTGTTTTTCTCAAATGTCATTTCAAATGGAAAAAACATATTTTGAGTCATACCCATCACATCATGCATCATTTTGACATGATACTTCTTCATAAAAATGAAAAATGACTTATAAATTATTATCCTAAATTATGAATACAATGAGAGCACATTTTCATGATTTTTTGTAAGTGACACATTTTGAACTAAAATGTATATTGAAAACTGATAACAGAGACTTTTAGTCATACTAGTCACATTGTGCATCATATTGAGGTGTGGTTGACTCCTACATGTCAAAAATTAATCATGGATTGTTTTCCTAAATTATCATTACAATATTATTGTGTTTACTCAGTTTTGTGTATGTCACTTTTTTTACATAAATTAATATCATTTTTAAATAAAAAGAGACACTTTGAGTCACACCAGCCACATTTTGCATCATATTGAGGTGTGGTTGATTAATACATGTCAAAAATGACCCATGGATCATTTTTCTAAAGTATGAAATAGTCCTAATGCATTTGATTGGTTTTCAGTATGTCACTTGTTCTTTTTTACTTATATTAATGTTAATTTAAAATAAAAAGACACAATTAGAGTCATATCTGTCACACCATGTATATTATTGAGACAATTTCGACTAATAAAAATCAAAAATGACTCATGGATAATTTTCCAAATATATAAGAACAATCTGAATGTGTTTGGTTGGTTTTCAGTATGTCGCTTGTTGTTTTTATTTAAATTGATGTAAATTTTAAATAAAAAGTGACACTTTGCGTTATACCAGCATCCTCATGCATCATATTGAATTTTAGATGATTCATATATGTGAAAAATGACTTATATATTATTTTACAAGCGTATAAAAACAATATGAATATGTTTTCCCAGTTTTTAGTACGCCAGTTCTATTTTCAACTAAAATTTCATTCCAAACTAGAAACACGTAAAATGAGTCATACTGATTGCATCATGAATCGGTTTGATGTGAGACAACATCATACACATCATAAATGACTTATTAATTTCTATCTTAAATTATCAATACAATCATCGAAAATTTTCTTTTTTTAGTGTGTGATACGTTTTGAAGTAAAATGTCAATTTTAAATTGAAAACATACACTTTTAGTCATACCAGTCACACCGTGCATTGGATTGAGTTTTGGTTGACTCTTATACATCCAATAAGACCCATGGATAGTTTTCATAAATTATCTAAACAATACTAATATGGTTTCTCAGTTTTTACTATGTCACTTGCTATTTTTACTTAAATTAATGTCAATTTTAAATAAAAAGAGATAATTTGAATCACACTGACCACATCGTGTGTCAAATTGAGGTTTGGTTGATTCCTACATGTCAAAAATGAATCATGGGTTATTTTAATAGAGTATAAAAATAATAAAAATGGGTTTTCTCGATTTTCATTATGTCACTTGTTCTTTTTTACTTAAATTATTGTCAATTTTAAATAAAAATACGCAGTTGGAGTAATACAAGTCACATCGTGATTTTTATTGAAGTTAAGTTTACTCCTACACATCAAAAATAATTCATGGATCCTTGTAATAAAATATAAACACAATTCAAATGTGTATGCTCTATTTTCAGTATGTTACTTGTAGATTTTACTTAAATTGATGTTGATTTTAAATAAAAAGGGACACCTTGAGTTATAATAGAAACACCATGTGTCATATGGAGTTTATGATGATTCCTAAAGATCCCCAAATAACATATAGATCATTTTCCTAGAGTATATAAACATTCCAAATATATTTTCTGAGTTTTCAGTATGACAGTTGTGTGTTTGTACTTAGATTAATGTCAATTTTGAATAAAAAGAGACACTTTGAGTTATACCAGAAACCCAATTTATCATATTGAGGCACGATTGATTCCTATACATAAAAATGAATTAAATATTGTATTTCTAATATATGAATGCAATTCAAATGTGTTATCACAATTTTCAGTATACAAATTGTGTTTTTTATAAAAATGTCATTTCAAAACGGAAATACGCATTTTGAGTCATACTGATCACATCATAAATCAATTTGATGTGATAATTCTTTATAAATATAAAAAATGAATTATGAATCTCTGTCCTAAATTATGAATATAACCAGGGCATGTTTTCTTGGATTTTAGTGAATGACATGTTTTGAACTAAAATGTCAATTTTAAACTGATGATAGAGACTTTAAGTCATATCGGTCACACCGTGTGTTAGAATGAGGTTTGGTTGATTCTCACATGTCACAAATGACTCATGTATCATTTTAATAAATTATCAAAGCAATATGAATGTGGTTTCTCAATTTTTAGTTTGTCACTTTTTCTTTTTCCGGAATTTAATGTCAATTTAATATAAAAATACACACTTAAAGTCATACAGGCCACACTGTGCATCGTTTTGAGGTGAGGTTGATTCATACACATAAAAAATGACTTTTGGATAATTTTACTAATGTATAAAAATAATATGAATAAATTTTCTCAGTTTTAAATATGTCACTTGTTCTTTATACTAAAAGTGGTGTCAATTTAAAAAAAAAAGAGACACTTTGAGTGATACCAACCACTTTTTCTTTTTTCTCAGTTTTGAGTGGGTTAGTTTCGTTGATACCAAATATATTGAACCAAAAATTTCATAAATAGATATCATATCATAGTGTATTAATATTTCATACATAAAAATAATGATCCATGCTAGAATAGTTTATGCCTAGTGCTTTTAAAAACATGGAAAAATAAAGAACTAGTTAATATGTGTCTCTCATTAAGTAATTATTCACTATAAACCTTCTTCGAAATATCATTTCTAAAACCATTATTAATAACCTACGGACATTAAACATTATAATGGGTGACCATATATGCTAAATAAGTGTATAAAAGGTAGATATCAATGATCATATATGGTTAACATGATCATGAAAAACTAAATAAGTAATAAAAAAAATTATAATGAAATTAACTTAGATATAGTAGAAAGAATGATGAAAAAATTAATTAATTACATAAAATACACACTTTGAGTCATACCGACCACATCGTGCATTACCATTCTTTCTATTTTCTTTATTTATCGAAATAACAACATTGTATTGTCGAAATTTTTCACTTTCCATCAAGTTCCATCAACTGCCTTTGAAGGAAAGTGATAAATGCTGACAATGCAGGGGTGATAAGGTTTTGAGGACTAATAATTCTATGAAATACATTTTATTCATGAGTATTCAAAAATTTAATTTATATTATGTTAATATAATAGGGAACATATAATAATATGATGAAAAACATAGTATATAAAAAACATTACATTCTCTTTGATTTCTGAGTTTCATCCCTGAAGTCCAATCTCTCATGAGCATGATTATTTTAGAACAAAATGCCCCGAAGCAAAAAATGAATCCACCTATATAAGAATAAAATTATTATCTGATTAATACTAAAAATAATTATATTAAACATAAATATCAAACAATCCACTACTTCTATGGAAGTCACATCTTCATGCAATTTGTGTACATTCTTCCATCAGGTATACTACCCATTCGTTTCTGACCACGTATATATCATATTATGAATGTGATTCTTTTTGATAGTCATATTAGTATTAGAAAAATATAAATACAAAAATGATTAATAAATATTTTAATTGAAATAGTAATTATCTTCAAAAATACCACTTTAGGAATGCTACTTTGTTTATGGAATATGATCTATCTCATAAATTTTAAAAAATAATAACCAGAATCTTTTCTAATGGTTTATTTTAGACACTACAGAAACATTGATTTGAATAATTTATTTGTTTTGATATGTGTTTGTATAGTGACATATTGTTATAAATACCATGATACTTATCCATTTGTTGAATTTTGCTTCCTCCCTGTTCTTATCCACTGATGTAATTCCTTGTTTTTCATGATATTGATGCACCAACCTATCATAACATAATCCTTCTTAAAAGATAATATAAAATATATAACTTTTTTTAGTTCTAAAACATTTGATTTAGTTTATTAAAAATTTAAAAATTATATCATGTGTGGATGGTTTATTGGATATCCATGCATTAAATCCAAGAAATAAAAATTTGGAGTATCTAAATTAAATGCAATGAGCATCAAATGATATCTAAAAAAGTAACGAAAGAAATGAAAATATATTTGATATGATTAAATTATATAATTTTATCCCTGCATCATTGGTATAAAATATAGTCTGTCATCTGAAATTTTTCTTTCAAACAATTTGTTCAGAACTACTACTATTTCATTAATTTTTTGGCATCTATTAATGTTTGTTTTATAGAGGTTATGTGAGGAATAATGAGCCCAAATTTTATTTTTGTGGGAAAATCCCTTCAATTGTTTTTCACATATAATCCAACCAAAAATATGAAATTTATTTAGTCATAATTAACACATTATATCAGATTTTTTAAATCAAATAATGAAAACATACCTCATATATATATTTATAACTAATCTGCCTAGCCAATCATAGTTGAGAATTTTAGTTTCCCTATCAACACCAATGAAGTCTTGATATTTCTCTCTATAAATATTTTTTTAGAATCAACTATTTGATTACAACTACATTTTAAATTTGTATTCAAATAAACATTCAATGATAGTAAATGTGGATATAGAACGGGTGGGGTAATAGTACTTTCAGTAGATTTTTTTCATCAACTGGTCAATACTTTAAATGGTTTTGAGTATCTCTTTTATTTCATCCGCTTACCTTTGTCCTTCTGTAATTAAATATATCAGTTCATACCATTATTAATTAATTATTAATGGTTTAGATTTTGAGTTTTTTTGAAATGAATACCTCCTTGTCGATATGTTTTTTATAAAATGTGATGACCATTTGTTGATTGTTCCATCATCTTTTTCAATCATTTGAATATCTTCCTCATAAATTATAACAGTTAGCTCATTTCCTGGCTTATAGTCTACATTGATTTTCACTCACAAATTATATTTTGGAAGGTGTCTACTTTGTAGCATGTTGTTATTAATATTTAACATCGTATCCCTCACTACAAGGCAATGGGTGGGTGTTTCTAGTTATAAGTAAAATTTATTATCATCATGTAGAATATTAGTATAGTAAAGGTATTAGTGTCTATCTAATTCACATTTCATGGAAACATTTATTTGAAAATTGATTACCTCAGCTAGGAATTCTCTTTGAGGGGAATGGCAAGCCTCATAGCTGGTGGGGGTGGGGAGGGATCTCCATGTGGTGGTTGTTCTTGAGTTGATTATTCTCTTTGTCTCACCCACTAAATTTTACATCATCTCTCTCTACCATTGGATCTCTTATTCAAGAGTATATATTATTTCTCTCATCGTTTTTATTAATTCACTTTGTTCCTCCTCTTATTTTTTCTCAAAATATGTTCGAGGCGTCACCAAAAAACCCACACCTCTGACACGACCATTCTATTTTGGCCACTTCATGGCCACTGATAGTATATATTCCTATGGTATAGGTGTTTCTAATTCCTTTGAATATATAGGGTATAAAATATAAGAAAATAAGTGGTTATTTTAATTTAATATAAATTTAAAGGAAAACAAATTTTTATTATGTAATACGTAAACATGTTTCCCACATTTTTTTCTATTTTCATCGATTAATATCTCATCTTTATTTATACATTCCTCTTTCCATGTCACATGGAGTGAGATAGAGGTTACTTTGGAATTATAGTCAATAATTTTCATATAAATAGGGGAACATAATTATTGTGTTTTTTATGTCACATAAATGTATTACAGTAGATTTAAAATACATACCATTTTTTTTCAAGTGAAGCGTACCCCATCCTTACTTCATGGTAAGGGTACACTAGTTTTTCTGCTCATTCCTTATTTCTAGCACTTAGTTCCTATTTCATAAATAAAAAATTGTAAATCAAAGTGACAAATACAAGTGTCATCAAACAATGTATTACTAGCCAAAATGTACCTAAATATTCACATCTTTATGAAGGCCAATAAATGCGTCCCACACTTCTTAGGTTATCAGATGTGCATAGATAAGTTGTGGGTGAATGTTTATTTTTAATTCATCATATTTAAGATAATATCTTTTTATAATTGTGTAAAATCATCTATGAATACTACCAGCAATAATTAATACATATTTCTTCTGCGGGTCATCTGCTATAAATGAAGTCTATAATAGATGATAAAGAGCAAGTCAATGTTTCATTATTTTATTTTTTAGTAAATTTTAGAAATGATATCATAATTTTACTGTAATCTTTTCCCACATCAATGTCTTAAGCCCAAACACAACACGTGGATACAAATATACATCAATAATCAACCATTTCCAAATTAATATTCCAATATAACTGCTGAACATAGTCTTGTGGGGGTTAACATGTTGGCCCTGTGTATTCCATCCAACCTTGTAGATGATTCCTTTGGATTTCGCCTTGATGATTTTATCTAACACCATTAAACTATAGAGCTCATATATTTTTTTTGAGAATTCGTTCCTTCATAAACTACAATTTTACTAGAATCAACATTGTAAATATGTTCTTCTATAGCACTATCATCATCATGTGATGATGGAAATTGTACCTCTACACCGTGAGGAGCAACAGGTTAAGAAACCTGTTGTTCGCAGGAGTTGGAGCACAATCACATGCAGATGGTCATTCCTCTGCACTGCGAATAGTATCAGGTTGAGAGACATGTTGTTCTTTGGGATTTAAATTACCATCATAGGTAGAAGTCATTATCTACATAATTGGTTGAAATTTTAATTTAGAGTACATAAATACAGCTATAAAGGGATAATAATTTAAGGTAACACGATGTATATTAAATTTTTTTAACCTAATTATTAAACTCTATTTTTTTAAAGGATGAAGGGATTTTAACCCTCTATCAATAATCCAAATCCCTTAATTGTGGTATCCTATGAAATAAGAAATTCCATTTACATTGGTATCACTAAGAAATGATTGCGACGTCCCTATGAAATGGTCATCCTTGCTTGAATTTTCATCTGACCCTTCAGTGGTTTTGGTCAATAACATAAAAATTGACCACTTTTAATTTGTAGGATTTGGAACATAAAATACATGTACTACATATGATTCCATTATAAATGGTTTGAATTTATACCCTTTCTTACTAAAATCAACTTTTAGAAATCTTAATTCATCTATTTTAACAACACTTCTATTATCTACCAACATGCATTGAAAAATAAAAACATAGAATATTGTATAATCCAACTCCCATATTTGTTTGATGATGCCAAAGTATGAAATATTTTCATAAATTAGACTTTATTACTTAGTACCAGAAACATGCATCGCTTTATCCATGAGTTTAACTCCACTATTTTCCATGGTATTGTCTTCATCGTGCTCATTTTTATAGAATGTATAACAATTAATTACATGACCATTGTAAGATAATATATACACACTTGGTCCTTCAGGTATCCCTTGAAGTCATTCTGAAATTTAATCTAGATTTTCATCTTATTCCATAAAAATATGGTTCTAAAACTATCCTATAAACTATTGATTATGTGTATTTAATATCCATCTTTGAGGCCTTGATGAATTCAAATGCCTAGGAATTTATTTGTGGGTTTCAACATATAGGGAAACCTCCAAACTATTATGAACAATATAAATGTGGTCCTGCTACTGATATGTAATATTGATTTTAAAAACATCTCTTCCATAAATTTCTCCACCCACAAGCCACCCAGTGTGATGATATTTTGGTAGGCCAATGCTTTCCACACTAGATAGGTATTCAGTACAAAATTCAATGACTTCCACCATAATATATCACTCTACAATAGAACTCTCTAGACGAATTCTATTTTGGATATACCCTTTCAAAATCATTATTCCCTGTTCTGTGGGGTATATCCATCTATAGTGTACATGACCACATAGTCAAATCTATCTCACCAAGTGAACCATCAAATAAACCATCATATCAAATAATGATATCAGGAAGAACATTTCTAATTCGCATAATGTGATAGTAATTTCTCTTTTCATTGTCGGAAATTTCACCAGGTCTAGTACTTTTTTGCATATAGCTTTGAAGAAGAAATATAATTTAGTTAGTGTATGATAGACATTCTTGGGTAAAATGAAACGTAAATAAATTTGTATTAGATCTTGCATCAAAACATGACATTCAGGTAATTTTAGTCCCTTTAACATTAGATCTATCATTGAAACAAAGTTCTTGATATTCTATTAATACCCCTATAGAGCCTTTACATCATTCAAGAATTTTCAAAACTGATATCTCTTATTCCTAAAAGGAGTGTAAGTAGATAGGGAAGGAAAATTTCATTTTCATCCTTCAGTGGTGCCAACTCTTCTCATATTCTCATGTCCACCATGTCAAACCTGTCCTTAATTATATCCTTTGTTTTTTTGGGTTTATTTAACAATGTTCCAATGAAACTATCACATACATATTTTTAACATTCATAACATAAATAAAATATTTGAAATATATAAAATTTCAGTATGGTAATTCAAAAAAACTAACCTCTTTTTCCAATATGTTTTCGTATGGTTTTTGAAAAATGGTTTACCAAAAGCAGGGTCTATATATTTTACATTCTCAAATAGTTGATAACATATTAATGGATATAGTGTTGTATGTTATTATGAACTTATATCAAATGATGCGGTCTAATATCTAAACTTATTTTGTTAGGGTAAAAATATATAATGTCCTAAAAACAAAATTTTCCATGAATGTTTCAACCGGATTGACTTTATACCTTATTTGTAGATAATACACCCTTGAGTTCCTTTATTGCTATATCCTAAAAAATTTCAAATGATAGTAAAGTCATTTATCATCCCCAAAAATATGGCTCTCAACATGAAATATTCATTTCTATAATAATCATACCACGTAACACCTTAATCCCACAATAATTTTAAATCCTCGATCAATAGATCCAAACAAACATCAATATCATTACCTAGTAGTTTTTGTTATAATATAAGTATAGATAAAATGGTGTATTTTTGTTTCAAGCATAACCATGCTGGAAGTTATAATTTACCAACATAACTATCCATGTACTATGAGTGATACTTTGAAAAACAAAAGGATTCACTCCATCTCATTATAATGAAAGATGAAGGTTTCTCGACTCGTTTCCAAATTCAGGATAATCCAGATCAATTCTCTTCCATTGAGGAGAGTCTACAAGGTGTCATAGTTTCCCATATTAATTTATTGTTTTTTCATGCCACATCAATTACCATTTAGTCTCCTGACTTCCATTTAGGCACCTAAACCTTGGAATTATAGGAAAGTACCATACAACTTTTATAGGACCAGATTTAACTTTTCTGTATTGAGAAGCATCACACTTTGGGAATTCTCTATGTTATTTTTAGTCCTTTTTAAATAGTATACATTATTTCAGGTAGGCAAGTATTCTTTGAAATATATTACCCATTACGTGTAGTACTCGTTTGGTGTCATATGTTTGGCTCAGGATCTCATTATATTCAAGGATCATTTCATTCAAGATAGAATGTAATTCCCTAAAACTAGTTTCACTCTATCTATTTCCATTTTTCAAATTATACAACTTCAGTACGATTAAAAATGCTGTATATTTAGTGAAACCACCATACAATGGTGTCTTTGCCCAACTCTTTAACTTCTCAAAAAAAAATTAGGAATCACAAAGTTCATCTTCAATTGTCCTTGTCATTTCCTCAATACGATCTTTATCATCATTCACATCTATAATCACATCCTCAATATAGTATTCTTCATTTTCCACACTTGTAATCATATGATATGATCCATAAAATGTAGTATTATTCCTTCCACTAGATACATTATCTTTTTTCGTCGTGTTTATTCCAGTATTTATAACTTTAATCTCTTCAATGACAGATCAAGTGTTCTTTTAACTCTTATGGACTAATTTTTCTTGAATAAAAACAGCGTAAACATGAAAAATATAGTTGAGAAGGGTAATATACATTATATTTTTCAATTTTGATGAACTCTTTCCCACCATCTTCGTATTATTTTGTCATACAATTGGCATTCATCCATTCTTTATTCATATCCATCCTATTTGATTCATTAATATTAATATTGAGAAAAATAAATACACAAAAGGGGACTTTTAAATAAGGGGAACTCAACATTTGAATGATAGTTATTATTTCATTTGGTTGTCTGAGACTCATCCCCTTAGAAGCTAACAATAAAATATAAATAAGATGTAATTGTAAAGGACTCCCCTAATTAAAACCACGAAGGTGATGTTGGATGAAAAGTAGGTTTTGGAGTTGCAATGAGGTTAAACATTAATTAACATTTTTCAGGAGTGAGGTTTTGATGAGTATCCTGTAGGTTGGATAAAGTTAGTGACATACCCTTTTCATTATGTTTTTATCAATCAACTTGTCTTCTCTATAATTTAATGGTTTTCATTATTCTATAAAAATCTAAACATAAAATATTATGGTAAAACTACATTTCATATGTCCTTTTAAAACTATTTCTAAAATCACACTTGAAATATCATTATAAAAACCAACTATTTACACAAAATCCTTTTTAAAATGACAAAGCCTTTTTAAAATAAACAAATCTGTTCCAAACACTCTTTCACAAGTACATGCACACTTTCAAAAAAATATAAATTATTAAAAAATAAATCCATATTTTTCATGTAAAATCATTTCGAAAAACTCCAAAAATGTTCTCTAAATTTTCATAATTAAATCAACCACATCTCAAACATTTCAAATTAAAAAAAAAAATCCTTCTTAAAAGGAAATATTCACACATGGTTTCAAAAATTAATGCATTTAACAAAATCCAATATTAATTTAAACTCCAAAAATTTCAAGTAAAAATTTAAATAGAATAAAAACCATATTTAAAACATTTCACAACTATTAAAAGAATTTTCATTCCCTCAAAAATTTGGTTTCAAAATCAACTCACTCAATAACATCTCTTTTTCCTTTAAAAAAATCATTTGCAAACACAAAACATGATTTTTAGTACTAAATATGATATTATAGAAAAAATTACATGAATTGGTTTATACTTTACTATTAATGTTTAAATGATTGGGGAAAACAAGATAAAAGTTAAATTTAAGGTTAGAAAAAAGATATGAAATAACGGAAAACATTTATATGATGTAACCAAAAGGATATGAGGAATATTCAAATGGGGATGCTATATGAATATTCAAGTAATTACAGTATGTGTTGGTGTAGGTTCCACGATAATAGATCTCGATTATTGAGGTTTCATGGCCGAAGAATGATTCAATTAATGTAATGTATTTTACTATTTCTAAAATAAGGTATGAGATGGATGAAGTTACATTATAATTATTTTATAAGTTTATGAACTATTAGTTGTTGTATTGAAGGTTACATCAATGTTCCTTCAGAAAGATGATCCTCTCTATCGGTTCCTAGACACAAAAATTATTTGATATTTGGATACCTAAAAGAGCACAATTGAATTAATATTATCCTAAGTGTAGGATCGAAATAATGATGTAGATGCTCAAACTACAAGAGGGGGGGGGGGTGAATTGTACACTTTAAAAAATTTCTGTAAACAAGGAAAGATCAATGTTTAACAAACTTAAACTAAGTAAATTCACAACAACTCAAAAACCAATTATAGTATTGGTATAGAATATGAAGTTACAAACTTCTAGTTCTATGCACTTTCTTAAATCTTGAAAGTGATTTCGAAAAAGTGGTTCTAGAAATATGGATCCGGAAATTGAAACTTAACGAAAGGTTACAATATGAGATTCTACCTTAAAGCGTATAGAATCTAAACTAATCAGAGTACCATTGTAAAGAAATATAAGAAGATTTTACTTTCCTTACAATACTAAATGTAGAGGAAAACAAGTAGTAAAACTTCTAGTAACAAGATACAAGTCTTTTAACCCAAATAGAAGGGAATCCAACAACTTGGGATAAAGGTCACTTGATTTATACTTTCATACAAGTCTGTCTTACCCACACCAGGGTAAGCCCTCGATATGAAGATCAGTGTCTCTGTCTTGCTATCCCCGTAAGCCCTTAACTTCAAGGTAGTTGGAACCTTTGTCTTCCTCAGTAAGGAAGCCCTAAAACATCAAGGTAGTCAGCACCTCTATCTTCCTATCCCCGGAATCCCTCGAATGTATTCACTAACATTCGGAGTCACACTAAGCAATCCGAATGAGCAGTTCATTACGCACAAAGCATGAAAAGCTTCTTTCTCTAGAAATCACCTTAACATTGTGTGGTCTCTAGAGTGATCATCTTGCTATTGAGCTCTTTCAAATGAGCTCCTATTTATAGGCTCACTTGGAATGGTTGGATCCCTCCACCAACGGTCATATTTTCCTTAAATTTCAGAGGGACCTGTACATGTGTCACTAATCCAACGGTTAATTAGAAACAGAATGGACGACAAAGTTTTATAACAAAACATGTGTAACTGAAAGCACGACATATTTTTATAATGAAACAAGTATAAGTATAAGTAAAACTAGTGTTCAGAGTGTAAGAAAATAAAAGTACAGAGTCTAACCAAAATTGAATTTGGAGTCTATGTTAAAAAATGTTCGGATTCTGTTTTATAGGAATTCAGAACCTGAAATCTGTAGAGGTCCGGAGTCTGAATTTCTAAGGAAATTCGGAGTCTAGATTCACCATAGTTCAGAATATGAACTTACAGAGTTTGAAGTCGAACTAGTAAATGTTCGGAGTTGAACTTGATAAGAGTTTGGAGTTGAACTCATGAAAGTTCGGAGTCAAACTTGATAAGAGTTCGGAGTCGAACTAGTAAAAGTTTGGAGTGGAACTTCATAAGAGTTTGGAGTCCAACTAGTAAAAGTTCAGAGTCTAACTTCATAAGAGTTTGGAGTCGAACTAGTAAAAGTTCGGAGTCAAACTTCATAAGAGATCGGAGTCGAACTAGTAAAAGTTCAGAGTCGAACTTCATAAGAGTTTATATGCAGAATTTGGAGTGGAAATTCATTAAAGTTCACATCCAGAATTCAGAGTGGAACTTCATTACAGTTAACATCCAGAATTCGGATCCTCAAAACAGAATACTCTAATTCTTGAAATTATATGATTCCAGGGTTTTGGGTATGAATCTGATTTTTTTACATAAGAAAAATATTGATATGTATAATAAAATATAGGTTTGGGTAAATTTCCTTAAAGAAGAAAATTTTCCTTATGGAAGTAAAATATTGATATGATTAAGTATAAGGTGTTTGTGATTTTCAAAACAAGAAAGAATGGAAAAGTCATAAGTAGAACCTTATTGACTCAACAATCTCTCCATTTTTTGGAAAGCACAAACATCCTTACGTAAAATAATATAAGGTCATTGAAAAATTTTATTAGACTTTGAAATTAAAACTTATCTCCCCTTGTTCATGGATGATAGTGAATACAACTAACTCCCCCTTTGGCATTGAAACTCTAAGCATTGTATTATAAATTTCCGGAGTGTAGTTTTCTTTATCATGGGAATGAAAAACTTCTTAGTGAGAAACTCCCCCTTAATTTAAGGATATCTTCACTTTAGAAATTTTTATTCTTCATTTTAAATTTTTCATTATTCTCTTTTTAGTGGTTCATTTTCCTTCTCCCCCTTAGGAGTAGTTATTTTTCCTTCTCCCCCTTTGTGATTTTCAAAAATAATTTATGGGGATGGAAATGAAAATATGGTTCCTAAAACATTAGTATATAACAAGATACGACCAACCATATTTTCATTAAAGTTGAGAAAATTTTTACAAAGAAAGACATATACAATAAAATATCAGAGTGGATTTATTTTTCTTCCTTTTACATTGGGATCAGCTTCTTCAACAAGGTTTTGAGATTCATTAAGTCTCTTTGGTCTTCTTCAGTTTTCCTCTCCAAGGCTTTTATCCTTTCTTCTTGGGATTTCAAAGCTTCTTCCTGAGCCTTCATAGACTCTTACTGCATCTTCACTAGCTAATCTTGCTTTTCCAGTCTTTTCTCAAGCTCAATCTGGAGATTTCTATCGCTTATAAAATTTTGTTCAAGAGAGTTACTCATATCATTTAGTTCCTTCACTTGTTGATTATGAGAACATTGGTCAATGATCAGCTCATCCTGAAGATTCTTAATCTTGTTATCATCGGTATCAAACGCTTCTATCACCTCATTCTGAAAACTATCAAACACAGCCAAGTATTCTTCAACTTTCTTAGACCACAATGTTATTTTGCCAAAAAACATTCTATGAAAATCATAATTGATAAGAAAACTTTTATTCTCAGCGTCAATCTTTATACACTTATCCATCACCATGGATAATGCTTCTGATTTCTGATTCAAACTATACTGCATCATCTGGAATCTGGAGTCAATAGTAGGAAAAATCGGAATGGTGTCCACTAACTTCTTCAGAGATTCAATTACAAAATCATGATCATGAGCTGATGACTCTGAATCAGATAATTTGCTTAGAGATTGTTCTTCTTCAACTGGCACTAGTTTCATTTTATAAGAACCACTAACCTCCTTCTTCCTAGAACTTTCTTTTGTTGGAGTATCCATCGGAACTTGCTTCCCCTTGTCAGCTTTTGGAATGGGTTGATCATCTAGAGATTCTTCCTCACATTCTAATAACTAAACAATCATATATTCATCTGGTTTCTCCTTTTCTTCCCCTTCTTCAAGAAAATATTTTTCATAGGATTCTTCCTCATCATATAAAACATTTTCCTTCTCTTCCACTTGCTCATCTTCATCTTTCCCACTTTCTTTCTCAAATACCTTTCCGGGAGTGGGTAATTTTGCGGATTCAGCCTTTTCTTTATACTCTTCTACTTTTTTGATCAATTTATCTAGATTATCACTTCCTTATTCTTCTAATTCTTCACCAGCTTATTTTACAATTTCTTCAACTACTTCTTTAGACTTGGATTTTTCTGGAGTGACATAGTTCTTACCTAGAGTCTCTGGTAATAAAGGTTGGACATAGAATGTTTCCGGAATGAGGATCTTTTCAGAGGCTATTTATGTATCTCTCAACAGAGATTGTACAAGCTCAGCTTCATATATCTTTTTCTTCATCTTCTTTTCTTTAGCTTCTTTTTCAAACACATTTGCAGCTTTTTCCCTTAAGTCCTTAGCCATAGCCGAGTCCAATCCGAACTATGGATCCCCTTCTTTTCTCTTCTCTTTGTCTTCTCTCCACTTGGCTGCCACTTCATCTGTATAATCTTTCTACTTCTTTGGCTTGGGAGGTGCAGAATCATTTTCCTTAGATTTGGGGGTTTTTTCATCAGCCACCACTTCCTTAATCTTTCTCTTATTAGTATCTTTCTTTACTGGTTCATCCTTCTTGACATTTTTCAGAATGTCCTTAGCCTCTCCCTCTGGTAAAGGATAGAATTCTCTAGATTCAGCAGAAAAACCGATCTTCATCCTTTTCAAAGAATCATCACTGACAAGCATAAGCTTACAATTCTGAACTTTTGACTTACAAGCAACTTTGAAAGAATCTAAGCACCGAACTATCAGCTTTGATAGTAAGGCAGGGTACATAATTATTTGAGCTCTCAAGTTCCCTTCTTTTATATTCTTAATCGTAATGAAGACATGCCTCATCAAATTTATCTTTCTTAGATTTACCAGGAAATCTAGGACATAGATGTCACTCTTCTTCAGATTATCCTTGTCACCCCTTCTTGGTATGAGAAATCCTTGTACCCACAACTGTAGAATTCGATTATTCATAGTGAGATGACCAATCTTAGTGGTCATGGTATCATTGAGTCCAAGACACTTCAAAGCCTTTACCTTGATGAATCTTCCTTGCTCTTCCAAAAACTTATGTGAGCAACACTTAGCTTACCCTTCGTATGATAAACCCACCATGATTGCAGCCTTGGTATAAGATAATTTGTAAATATTACCATAAGACATGAAGGAAAATAAATATCAACCATCTTCCTACTAGAAGGAAACAGACTCGTAGAACTCAACCAGTAAATTTGTAAAAACTGGATCCTGTTTCTCTGACTTGGATAAGAAAACATCTTCCCAGCCATTCAATCTGATATTCTTGGTTATAAGGGAATCAAACTTGTTGAAATACGGATGCACTAACCTTTCCCTAAAGACTACCCATTTTGATATTGGCTTTGGGGTTGAAATTTCTTGAGATGTATCTTCAACAGACATTCGGAGTGGAGAGTTCTAAAAGATACGGAACAGGCTTCAAAAAGTTCGGAATGGTCCTTAAGAAGAGATGAAGGGCTTCAAGACACGAGAGCTTGATAAACCGATGTGGGATGACCCTTGGGGTCCCCTTTAAATAGGCAATGGAGGTGAACTTTGGTCTTCCAAAAACCATCTAATGGTTGAAAATATTTTTGATCTGATCTAACGTTTGAAAACATTCCCGCAAGGAAAACATGAATCTGATCTTTTGTGGTTTTATGAAAAACATTCAGATTTAAGGAAAACTAGAATCCGAATAATTTTAAAACTCATAGGAAAATACCCGCAAGAAAAATATGACTATGAAAATTTAAATAAGGAAACCATACCTTTCGGGTTGTCTAGAATGGTTGTTTGTAATTGTTAATATTCTTCTTTAAGGGAAGACTTTAAAAATGAAAAAAACCTATTATGAAAAATCCTCATTACGAAAATTCATTACGAAAATTCTTATTACGAAAGATCATTACAAAAATTCTTATTATAGAAAATCTATTGAGAAAATTCTCATTACGGAAAATCCAATATGAAAATTCTCATTACGAAAAAACCATTATGAAAATATTATTACGAAAGGTCCAGTATGAAAATCTCATCACAAAAGTTTCCAGTACGAAAATATCATTACAAAAGTTTTAGTTCTGGAAATCTCATTATGAAATTTTTAGTTCTGGAAATCTCATTACGAAAGTTTTAGTTCCAGAAATCTCATTATGAATGTTTCGGTTCTAAAAATTCCCATTTCGAGAATTTCCATTCAAAGAATATCCATTCCTAAATTTCATTAAAAATATTGTTACGAAGAATTTTAGTTATATAAGTTTGAAAAGAAAACTATCAATGGAAATTTTTGATTAAACTAACATGAAAATGTACTCCCCCTATGATAAGGAGTTTATTTCTGTACTGAGAATTGTTCAACAAGAAGTTAATGAAGAAATATTACCTCACGGTTATCATTACTAACTTCTGTTTAATGTATTTAAATCTATCGGAGGGTAATGATTTTGTGAAAATATCATCATGTTGATCTTGTGTTCCGATAAACTGAAGAATGATATCTCCTTTAAGTGTGTGATCCCTAAGAAAGTGATGCCTAATATCTATGTGCTTTGCACGAGAGTGATGTGCAGGGTCTTTACTAAGGGCAATGGAACTTGTGTTATCACACAAAATTTGAGTCCTTGTAAAACTCAAGCCATAGTCTGTGAGTGTGTGTTTCATCCACAACACTTGAGCACAACAACTTCTAGCTGCTACATATTCAGCTTCAGCAGTGGAGAGTGCTACTGAGTGTTGCTTCTTGCATGAACAAGAAACTAATGAATCTCCTACGAAATGACAAGTTCCATATGTACTCTTTCTATCCATTCTACATCCACCAAAGTCAGCATCCGAAAATATTTTTAAAACAAAATCATTTCTAGAAGTATAAAATAATCCTAGATCCATGGTTCCCTTTAAGTAGCGAATTTTTTTTCACTGCCTTTATGTGAGATTCCTTAGGATTGGATTGATATCTCGCACATAAGCATACTAAAAACATTAAGTCTGGACAACTAGATATCAAGTATAGTAGACTTCCTATCATACCTCTAAAAGATGTTTGATCTACTGGTTTCCCAGCTTCATTAAGATCTAAAGAGTTTGAGGTACCGATGGGAGTACTTATACTCTTAGTTTTGTCATATCCATACTTTGTAAGAAGATATTTAATATACTTATGTTGAGATATATAGGTTCCTTCTAGTCTTTGAGAAATTTGATAACCAAGGAAAAAAGTTAACTCACCAATCATACTCATTTCAAACTCATATTTCATTAGACTTGCAAAAGAGTCAGTTAATGATTGCTGAGTTGAACCAAATATAATGTCATCAACATAAATTTGAACAATCAAAAAAAATTTCTTATCTTTCTTTATAAAAACATTTGGATCTTCATTTCACTTAACAAGTTCAATTTGAAGTAAAAATCTTTTAAGTCTATCATATAAGGCTCATGGGGCTTTTTTAAGGCCATACAAAGATTTGGTATGTCTAAAAACATGATCTGGGTTTTTTGTGTCTTCAAATCCAGGAGGTTTTTCAACAAAAACTTCCTCTTGAACATAACCATTAAGGAAATCACATTTCAAATCCATTTGAAAAAGTTTAAAAGTGAATAATGCTGCAAAGGAATGTAAGATACATATAGATTCAAGTCTAGCTACTGGAGCATAGGTTTCTCCATAGTCTATTCCCTCTTGCTGATTATAGTCTTTAAAAACTACTGTAACTTTATTTCTTACAATGACTCCATTTTCATCACACTTGTTTCTGAAGACCCACTTTACTCCAATAACAGACGTTTCATTAGGTATTTCAACCAAGGTCCAGACATAATTCCTTTCGAAGTCATTTAGTTTATCTTTCATGGCTTTAATCCAATCATCATCACCTAAAGCCTCATTAGTGATTTTTGGTTCTAATTGGGAAAGTAATGGTAGATGTTCTACTTCATTTCTCAAGGAACTTCTAGTCCTTACAGGTTGATTTACATTACCAATGATACTATCACTGGGATGATTCTTAAGGAACACCTGGTTAGGGTTTTGTAAAACCGGTTCATCAACATTGGGTAGAAAGTCTTCTGGGGTAAAGGTTTCAGAAGTATATTCTTGAACATTTTCCTTATCAGAAGGATCTTCTAACGATGGTTGATAATTATTTTTTGAAAACACATCTAAGGATGTAGGTTGGGATGGATTAAAAACATATGTATCAGATACATCAAATTTTACATGCACTGTTTCTTCAACAGTACTATTATTTTTATTGAAAACTCTATAAGCCTTAGAAGTTGTGGAGTAACCTAAGAAAATTCCTTCATCAGATTTTTGTTCGAATTTGTGTAGATTATCTTCAGTATTCAGGATGAATACCTTGCAACCAAAAACCTTGAAGTAAGAAAATCTAGGTTTTATACCAATCAATAACTCATAAGGAGTTTTATTAAGAAAATGTCTAATCAAAACTCGATTTATAGTATAACAAGCAGTACTTACAGATTCATCCCGGAAATGTCTAGCTATACAATATTCACTCAACATGGTTCTAGCTATCTGTTGAAGAATTCTATTTCTTCTTTCAACTACACCATTTTTTGAGGAGTTCTCGGTGATGAAAAGTTGTGAGTAATACCTTTTCTACTAGAAAATGTTTCAAAATCAGAATTTTGAAATTCTCCTCCATGATCACTATGAATTGTTTTCAGTGGAAGGTTTTTCTCATTTTTAACTTGGGCTCTAAAGCTTTTGAAATAATAAAAAGCTTCATACTTCTTTTCTTGAAAATAGACCCATGTAAATCTAGTGTAATCATCAAATATAACAAACACATAGTATTTTCCTCCAATACTTCCAGTTTGTGATGGACCAAAAAGATCCATGTGCAGTAACTGTAATGCATCAGTTGATGAGACTTCACTGATTGCTTTAAAACTTGATTTATGTTTCTTTCCATATTGATAAGGATCACAATCTTTAGAAGAATCGAATCTATGCTCTGGTAGATCTTTAAGTAGTTTCTTCTTAGAGAGTTTACATAAGTTCCTAAGATTATAGTGACCTGGTATTCTATGCCATAAACAAGAATGATCTTCCATTGCACTAAGGCAAGGTTGGTGTTGGCCCTTAAGGTCTTCTATGTTTAATGTGTATACATTCTCTTGCCTATTGGTCGAGGGAATAAATTCTTCCTTGGAATTGTAAACTAAGCACTTATCATTCCTAAAATTCACAAGGTATCCTTCATCACATAATTGACTTGTGCTAATGAGGTTGTTCTTAAGACCCTTTAGAAAAAAAATTTGAAATCAAGGTTTTACCAAGAAGAACAATATTACCTATACCAACAATTTCTCCCTAAACATTATCTCTGAAAGTTACTTTTCATCCTTTCGTTTTGATAATATTTTTGAAATAGATTTTGTTACCAGTCATGTGTCAGGAACATCCACTATCCATATACCATGTATTGTTGTTGGTACTTCCTTTACCTTCTTGAAAACAAGAAAAGAGTTAGACTTTCAGAATCCAAACTTGTTTGGATCCAGGATTTTCAGAAAGCAAAATTTTGGGTACCCACATCTTCTTAGAAAAGTATGATTTATGAAAACCTAGAGATTGGGTATTGTTTAAAGAGAAATTCATTGCCCAGTGACCACCACATTGACACTTATTACAAAATGGTGCACTTTGTGGAACAAACTAATTTTTATTTAAAATTGGGTTTTCATGGGTATAACCAAATCTGGATTTGTTTCTTAAAGGTCATATTTGTGAATACATTTTATCAAAATTTTCTTTACCATGGGTAATGTTTTACAAACATTTATTTAAGAAAACAATTTCAGACTTGAGTTTTATAACCATGTTTTTATCTTCAAAATTGGTAGATTTAGAACTAGAGCTATGCTCGAAAACACTTTTCTTAGAAATTACTTTTTCTAGCTCTTTAGAAAGTTTGTTCTTCTCAGAACATACTTCCTCACGATTTTTTGAAATACTTATAAAATCAGAATTTTTCCTATCAAGATCTTTAGAACGATATGATATTTATTTTGTAAGAATAGTATTCCTAGAGTTTTCCTTATCAGGTTTTTTTATTGAGTTTAGAATTATCAATCACAAGAAGTTCATCAAACCTAGAAACTTCTTCATAGGTAGGTGAAGTATTTTCTTCATCAGAAGAGGATTCTTCATCTAAAGAGTTATAATTCTTACTATCATTAGTATTTAAAGAAACATTGGTCAATGATTCAAAATTTTGTACCTTAGCCATGAAGCAATGATTGTTAATAGGTAATCTGGCTATAAGACCAAGATTCTTCTATCATAAAGATTCATAATCAGAAGATTCATATGAAGAGTCACTACCACTGGCACTCCAGGTGTCATTAGCTTTCAGAACATTCTTAGCTTTGGACTTGTAATACTTCTTTCTGTTCCTTTCAGAATTCCTCTCTTTTCTTTCTTTATTTTTGAGTAAAGTACAACCTGGTCTAATATGTCCAACTCTCATGCATTCATAACAAGTAACTTATCCATCTTTCCTATCTTTCCTTTCCTTTTTCTTATACTTGGATTGGAAATTTCTCTAGCCAACTATCTTCTTTATCCTTTGAGAAATATTTACTAACTCATTCTATGATACTTCACTATCACTAGATTCTGATTGAATAACCACCTTCTTAGAATTGGATCTTGTTACACTCTCAGGAGTATTAGCTTTCATATGATTTAATGTTGTAGTAAAAGCAATAGTACCATTCCCATTCTTTTTTTGATGTTGTCAGCATCCCTCTTCATTCTTGTTTCATGTTGAAGAAGAGTTCCAAATAGTTCATCTAAGGAAATTTGAGTAACCTTCCTATTCTCATAAATAGTTGTTCTCTTTGATTCCCACTCATTAGGAAAAATATCAATAATCTTATCCATAAGAGCTTCATCATCCTGACCTTTATCTCCCATAGATTGTAGACTGTTTACGATTGTCATAAACCTCTGTTGATCTTTTCTTATAGGTTCTCCATAAGGAAAGTTAAAACAATGATACTCTACTCTCAGCATAGCTATTCTTGTCTCAATCACATTGGATGTACCAAAATGTGTAACCTCAATTTTCTTCCATATACAGTTAGCTGTTTCACATGAAGAAATTTGGATATAAATGTTCCTAGTCATTGAACATAATATAGTATTGTGTACCTTATTGTTTAATTGATAATCATGCTTCTCTTGATTAGTGAAAGCACACACTTATTTATCAGGAATTTTATAACCTCCAGTAATCATAACAAAGTTATCTACTCTGGTATTGATAACGAAAGTCTTCATACAATCTCTCCAGTATTCATAGTCATTACCATCAAAAATTGGTGGTCTTGTAGGATTAAGGGTGTCAATAGAACCATCATTTAATCCTGCCATCTCTATGAAAAACTTTGGCACACAAACTTATTAGAAGTATAAGTCTGTAAACGAGAGAAAATATTCTAAGCAAGAAAAATTGTATCTCTAAGAAAAAAGTGAATCCGAAATATGATTCTAAAAGAGATGAATCCGAAAAGTATGAATCCGAAAATTTCCTTCTAAATCTAATCATGAGATTACTTTTGATTTTACCAAACCCTTGTGGTTTGAGTTAACCTCCTCTGATACCAATTATATGATCGAATTAATGATGTAGATGCTCAAACTATAAGAGGGGGGGGTGGGTGAGTTGTACAGTTTAAAAAAATTTCGTTAAACAAGGAAAGATCTATGTTTATCAAAGTTAAACTAAGTAAATTCACCACACCTCAAACACCAATTATAGTATTGGTATAGAATATTAAGTTACAAATTTCTAGTTCTAGGCACTTGCTTAAATCTGGAAATTGATTCTGAAAAAGTGGTTCTAGAAATATGGATCTGGAAATTGAAACTTATCCAAAGTTTACAATATGAGATTCTACATTAAAGCGTATAGAATCTAAACTAATCAGAGTACTAGTGTAAGGAAATATAAGAATATTTTACTTTCCTTACAATATGAAATGCATCGAAAAACAAGTAGTAAAACTACTAGTAAAAAGATATTAGTCTTTTAAACCAAAGAGAAGGGTATCGAACAACCTTGGATAAATGTCCATTGATTTATACTTTCAAGTAAGTTTCTCTTACCCACACTAGGGTAATCCCTCGATACGAAGATTGGTGTCTCTGTCTTGCTATTCCCGCAAGCACTCAACTTCAAGGTAATTGGAACCTCTCTCTTCCTCAGCAGGGAAGCCCTTGAACTTCAATGTAGTCGGCACCTCTGTCTTCCGATCCCCAGAAGCCATCGAATGTATTCACTAACATTCGGAGTCACACGAAGCAATATGAACGAACGGTTCAGTACGCACAAAGCATGAAAATATTCTCTCTCTAGAAATCACCTTAACAGCATGTGGTCTCTAGGGTGATAAACTTGTTGTTGATCTCTTTCAAATTAGATCCTATTTATAGGCTCGGTTGGAACGGTTGTATCCCTCCTCCAATGGGCATATTTTCTTTGAATTTCGAAGGGACCTGTACACGTGTCACTAAACCAACGGTTAATTAGAAATAGAATGGATGACATCGTTTTATAACAAAACATGTGTAACTGAAATCATGACATAATTTTATAATGAAACAAGTATAAGTATAAGTATAACAAGAATTCAGAGTGTAATCAAATAAATGTTTGGAGTCTAATCAAAATGGAATTCAGAGTCTATGTTAAAAAATGTTCGGATTCTGTTTTATAGGAATTCGGAACCTGAAATCTGTAGAAGTTTGGAGTCTGAATTTCTAAGGAAATTCAGAGTCTGGTTTCACCAGAGTTCAGAATCTGAACTTACAGAGTTCGAAGTCGAACTAGTAAAAGTTCGGAGTTGAACTTCATAAGAGTTTGGAGTCGAACTCATGAATGTTTGGAGTTGAACTTCATAAGAGTTTGGGGTCTAACTCATGAAATTTGAGAGTCTAACTTCATAAGATTTCGGAGTAAAACTAGTAAAATTTCGGAGTCGAACTTCATAAGATTTCAGAGTCGAACTACTAAAAGTTTAGAGTCGAACATCATAAGAGTTCGGAGTCGAACTAGTAAGAGTTTGGAGTCGAACTTCATAAGAGTTTAGAGTCGAACTAGTAAAATTTCGGAGTCGAACTTCATATGAGTTCATATCCAGAATTCGGAGTGGAACTTCATTATAGTTCACATCCAGATTTTCGAGTGGAACTTCAGTGCAGTTCACATCCAGAATTCGGATCCTAAAAAAAGAATAATCCAATTCTTGACATTATATGATTTCGGGGTTTTGGGTATGAATCCGGTTTTTGTACTTAAGAAAAATATTGATATGTATAATAAAATATAGGTTAGGGTAAATTTTATTAAAGAATAAAATTTTCCTTATAGAAGTAAAATATCGATTTTCTTACGTATAAGGTGTTTTTGATTTTCAAAACATGACGGAATGGAAATTTTATAAGGAGATCCTTATTGACTCAACACTATGGAGGGACAATGGTTGGTCGTATTTCTTAGATATAGCTGGTTTTTATTTTTTGAATATATAAACTAAATTTTTAGAAGCAATTAAAGTGGGAAAAGAGTTTATTTTGTTAAGTTGATTAATTAAGGAACATAACATACTATCAGAGGAGGGGATACTATATTATGATATTGAGATTGGGATTCCCAAAAAAAATCTGGTGTTTCATTCAAGGATGAAACACATTGGCCACATATTCAATTTCATCTAATATGTATTAAAAGAAAATTTATTAGATTTGAGAAAAAAACTGAGAAATGTAACCTAGATGATACATTCATATTGTTTCAAATCCAGGAATCCTTTGGAAATACTATGCCTTAGTGAGCCTAGTGTGAGGACATCAGATAGAGAACATCACTTACTATGTAATGAAGGAACGATGATTATAATTTCCAATTTTAAGGAGGTTTCAAATAATTTCTTTCAAATCTTTATAAAATGTGATATTATTAGGAAATGATGAATGTTTCATTTATTTCAGTTCATACAAGAGTATCGGTCACTAGAAGTAATGGAAGTGTTGATGGAAATGATATAAATTAATACAAAAATGCAACAATGCATGTCATTTTATACTAAAATAAATCTATGAAATCAAAAATCCAAAACAACTAATAACCGGTAGCTCCAAACATCGACTCCAACTCCAAACTAGATGGATCCATATTAGTCGCTAAAAGCCTCCTCATAACCTTTAATATATATATAGGGGTTATAATAAAATGTATATGGATCATCCTAAGGACCTATCATGTAAATTTGAGAAAAGTATAACAATGATCTTGTGAATAAAGAGTAGAACCAACTTACACTAATTAGGTTAACTATCTATCCCTACCCTCACCAAGAATTTCATCCAAGTATAGTAAAAATAATATCATAATAAAAATAATCGTAGGCTCCCCCCACAACCCCCCTAATTTTATACTCTCAACTACCAATGTCGAACATCCCATGATCCCTCCCCTTTCTTACTAACGTGTTTCGGGTCATAGGACTACCTACCCTAACTCTCACAAGGTCCAACATCTCATGTTGGTAGTAGATAAAACCACATATCTCATCATCACATTATAAAAAAACAGAGTATATCATGGAAGAAAAAACACATGCATGATAAATAAAAAGTCAAGAAAAAATGCAAAACCCGAAACAATATAAATCTATATGAACACATAATATAAAAATTCAAAAACAATTTAGATGTTTTGGAACGTACCGTCCGGTGGTAGGGAAAACAAGGGCAGCAAAGGCAGGGGGCTGTGACGACAATGGGGGAAAGGGAAATAGGGATAGCCGAGGTAGAGGTGGAGGCAGTAGAGGAAGGGGTAATAGAGAAGGGGGTAGTGGAGGCTGAGGTGGGGGCAGTGGAGGTGTAGACGTTAGAGGCGGAAGTTGGGACAAAAGAGTCGAAGGCAGCAGATGCAGGGTAACAGAGAAGGGAGTAGTTGTGGCAGAGGCAGTAGAGACGGAGGCGGCGGAGGGAGAGCTCGACTTCCGCGAAAGCTTGAGGGTAGAGCGTAAGTGTATCTATTAGGGTGCGACTTATAAAAATACGACAGAATTTTATCACCAATTTTTGGAAAGCATGGATAAAGGGCAGTTTTCTTAGCACAAAATTATAAAGAACTAATAAAACCGGCATTTATCAACGCTTTTTAGCACTGATAAAACCAACTTTTATTAGTTCTTTTTAGCACTGATAAAGGCACCCCTTTATCAGCGCTAAAAATATAGGGCTAATAAATCATGTTTTTATCAGCGCTTTATTAGCACTGATAAAGTGTTATCTTTATCATTGTCGAAAAAGTGTTGATAAAGGCATAATATTACTAAATTATTTATAATTATAAAATTATAATAATTATATTTATAATAATTATATTTACTATAATTTTATAATTAACTAAATATAAATATATATTTATTTAAAGAATTATGAAATACTTATGAAATAAATGTATATTTATTATAAATATATATTTATTACTCATATTTTATTTATTGTCGTAAATATATATATATATTTAAATAGTTATGAAATTAAAATAAATATAGTAATTATTTATTGTCAGATATATATATATTTTAGGACTTATGAAACTAAAATAAATATATTAATTATAAATATTTTTTTATAATTTCACAATTATTTAAATAATTAAATATTTATATTTAAATAATTATAATTATAAATAAATATATTAATTATATATAGACATAAATATAAATATATATTTAAATATATATTTAAATACATATGAAATTAAATTAAGTATATTAATTTATATTTTTTTTTATAATTTCATAATTTTTTAAATAAATATATATTTATACTTAAATTATTATAAAATTATAATAAATATATTTA
The DNA here is from genome assembly GCA_963277665.1 of Viscum album. NCBI lineage: Eukaryota > Viridiplantae > Streptophyta > Magnoliopsida > Santalales > Viscaceae > Viscum > Viscum album. Next base: position 226,987,581 of record OY728129.1, on the reverse strand, counting down.
TAATAAATATATTTATTATAAATATAAATATAAATATATACTTATAGTCATAAATATATATAAATAAATAAATAAATATATATATATATATATTTAAATACTTATAAAACTAAAATAAATCTATTAATTATATATATATATATATATATTTTATAATTTCATAATTATTAAAATATGTTAATATTTATATTTAAATAAATATAAAATTATAATTTTATAATTACTTAAATAAAAATATTTATTTATTTAAATAATCATGAAGTTATAAAAAATATGTATAATTAATATATTTAGTTTAGTTTTATAAGTATTTAAATATATATATATATATATGACCATAAATAAATAAATAAATATATAATTATAATTATAATTATAATTATAATAAATATATTTATTATAATTTTATAATTATTTAAAAATATATATATATATATATTTACATAATTATGAAATTATAAAAATATATATATAATTAATATATTTATTTTAATTTCATATGTATTTAAATATATGTATATATATATTTGTTTATATTTATGATGATAAATCAATATATCTTTATTTATATTTATAATTATAAATATAATAAATATATTTATTATAATTTTATAATTATTTACATATATAAATTATTTAAATATAATTATTGTGATTTTAAGTATTTTTGAGAACATAATAGCTTCATGAGAGCATGAATGAATCATATACTCCGAGTAAAGTATAGATCATAAATAAAAACTCATCATATATATGGAAACCATGAATATTAATGAGGCTGTAATGTATAAATGAACATTCATGATGAATAAATATAACATATGAAGGTGAATTATATTCACGCGCCACTGAACAAATTCATTAGAAACATATTTTTTAATAAATATATATATATATATATTTATAATTATAATTATAAATATACAAATATAAAAAGTATTTATATATATTTATAAATATATAATTATATATAAATAAATATAATAAATATATTTATCATTTAATGAAATTTATTATATATATATATTTGAATTATTAAAAAATATATATTAATTTTAAACATGCATTTTTTATTTAATGTAAATAAATAAACATTATTTTTGAATATAAATATAATAATTTTATTTAAATTAATAATATTTTTTATTATAAATTTTACCAGTGCTAAAAAAAGTTATGATTAATCTACCTTTTATCGGGGCTAAAAAAGCACCCATAAAGAGTACACCTTTATCGGTGCTTTTTTTAGTGTTGATAATGGGTAGATTTATCAGTGCTTTTCACTAGTGCTAATAAAGCCCCCCTTTTATTAGTACTTTTTTCTTAGTGCTTATAAAACCTGACACATCCCTTGCCTAGATCTGTGGTGGGGTACCCACATGGGGCCATATCTCTATGGATCATGCTCCATCCATTACCGCATGTAATGACTAGATGTGGCTATCCCACTCATAACCAAGAATCAACTCAAAATATCTAAAGCTACCTACTATTGGATCATAGGAACGCTATCCTTGACAATCGATGAACATACAATCACAATGAGGGTCACACCGTCTAATAACCAATGATAAACCCCCCACTACATGAATTACCTTATACAACTCCTAGAGCATAAACTTAACCAATTTAATATCTATATCTGTGTCCCTCTTATAATCCATTCTTATCTAATCCCAAGAAACACATGTACATGATAAATTCCTAGATTGACAATACCATTGCACCCAATCCATTATAGATTCCACCCCTTATAATAGTGGGAAATTTTCCATTTCATCAAAACATATAAAACTAATCCCATGAGAATCTCATCCAGATCACTAGTACTCAAACCACACACGGCCACTCATCGATCCATGATTCAAAAAAACTACACCTAACTAATGTGTACATCCCCAATTTTATCCAAAACAATAGGTTTTCATTCCAGTAAAACTTAGTCACAATATCACTCAAGATCCTATGAGTTATATGCCATCAAAAATAATATCATGAGCCTAAATCTAGGATCATGATCATTAAATGTCAATCTAATCCAACTAGAATAATCCGTGGTGCTCCTCTTAAAAATCAAGAATTTCAATCATGACATGGTTTTTCACATGATCACCCACCAACACGACATCGTTTCCAAAACCATTAGTGTTTAACTAGGCTCTCACTGTGGTTATAAAATCACATAAAGGAATATTAGGGGAAGGAACTCTATTAGTCCCACATTCAAAAGAAAACCTTGATACCAAGGCATTAGCACTCATGGTGCTCGCCACAATAGAAGTGAAAGGAATCACTATGCATATACAATATATTCAGTTACACCCCACATTCATTGATGTCAACCTAAATATTCTACTCATGATTCATATATATTAGGCACTAAAAATCTTTTGATAAACCCTTACTTAGGTTACACATGCATATATCACCTAATCCATAGTTCCCAACTCTCCTATCCCAGGCAATGTCTCAATGGTACTTGGATATTCCATGTAAACTATTGGTTATATCTCAAATAAGTCCTAACTCATGGGAAAGAGCTCTCTATTCCCATCTTAAACGTCACATGAAAAATCATGTGCTAAAACGTCGCACTCTAGGGACCATATATCTATCTCAGACATTATATACCAACTCATCAACCTTATAGGGAAAATAATTCACCAAGAATCCATATTATGAGACTACCCCCATGAGAATAACAATCTCCAACTGATCATCATCAATCCTCTGCATATGGGATCCAATTTCTTGAAGATCAGATTATCATATTTCAACTTATATATATATATAATTACATGACCCTCCCACAATATATGTCAAATATCCTATAGTAAAATGGCTCAGTTAATTAGAATCCCACCACCATGTTATATGGGAAAACACCACATAGGTTATCATTATCCCTTTAAGTAAAGAAACCCATTTATTTTCTAGAATTTTTGTTATAGTCACCCACTAGGGTCCATAACAAAGACATCAAATATTGGTACTGACCTACTAGGGTTTCTAGGCATCCCATGCACCAAGGGTCTATATAGTTATGATCAATGATCATGTCTCCATTGATCCACATGACCTTCCATTTGAATTAAATATATTGTGGTTCAACTGATTAGAATGTCATTCCATGTTATTTGGGAAAACACCATATAAGTTGTTAATGTAACTTTAAACAACTAAACATTATATCTTCAGTGATAAAAATCACATGAGCCCATGTATTTCATATGAATCCTACATGCTGAATATAATTATAGAACTTGGCATCTTTCCACTGGACTAAGAGCTGAAAAACCCAATAAGTGGCCTCTTTCCAATGAGCCAAGATCCAAAAAATCCATTAAGTCATAAATATAAAAACCCATGTGCATTGTTCTTGGTAAAAATAATAAAACCATAATACTAAAATCAAAGTAAAAAAATACCATATTCCTAGTAACGTATAATTCCTACCAAAATAGGTGTTTGCGATGCACATGTTTGATATCCATCACAAGTTGTGAAACATTCCTATATCACTTAGCTACCATATCAAAAAATATAAAGATAAAAAAAACTTACATATAGTCTATAATATAAGTCACATTAAATATCTGATACAACTTTCTTACATCCCTCCCATAATTCGTAGCCACTAAACAATGCCCAAACTAGGGGAGTTTTTCACTAGACCACATGTGTGCCTCCCCACAAGCCAAATGATTTCAACTAGAAGTAGGGGTCTAGGGTTTTATCATGGGGAGACTATAACCCATATCATAGTTCACATTAACAATAAAATAACCAAAATCATCCATAAAAATAAACATCATATTACATATAAGCAATAAATATATCAATCAATATCAAATGTATTGAGGAAGTATACAAACAATCATACACACTAACTAGACACCCACTGGTTAGACTACATATAAAAACATAAAACAAGAATAAAATAAATATACAAAAGTATCTACTATTTATTCAAGACCCACATAATCACGAACTATAATCTTTTTAGAGCTTTCCAAATCGACTATGAAACACTGGGCCTCTATCAAACATAAAATTATGATTTTTGAAGTCTTCTTGGGTACCCGTGTTCCATGATCGCTTGAGTAGGGTGTGATTACAACCCAATAGGGAACCACCAATGTGTTCCCATACATAACATGTAAATGTAGGGTGTATACAAGTTGAATACTCATAAAAATAAATAAATAACCATAAAATCATGAACAAATAAATTATATCGATCCTTAGGTCCTACAGAACACTTGGGATCAACCCAAACCCACTTCATCCAGTTGCAATGTTTCTCTGAGCATGTCACATAAACCTTCCAACCAAATATCATTATAGTCCAATGGAACCAGTCCACGGTGACCCAAAACTATGAGGGGAATCCAAATCTAACCCTAGAACTAGTGTATCCTCTTGACTCAAAGGGTAAAATCTGAGGTAAACCAAATCATCGTATCTTAGATCTAAATCCATAGCAACCTAAATCATGGTACATCATCTCCACTCTGATGATCAAATATAAGGAAACCCAAATCTTGATATCCCAACTTTAATTCATTGTATCCCAAATCATGAAATTCTGACTATAATCCATGTTATCCCAAATCATAGTACTCCCAACTCTAATACATGGTATCCCAAACCACACCCATAGGCCTCATTCGACTCTTGGATGTATATCCTAAGTAACATGAGCTAGTATATCTTGGTGGGCAGTGCATCTCACAAAAATAATCACATATAATGCATCTTGAAGGGTTTTCCATCTTCTGGAACCTATCCTATAATTCTAATACTGGACTCTCTAGAGAAGGACCATCAATTATCATAACTATAACAAGATCTGATGATTGATTTAGTTCCTAAGGTGATTCCCATAATCATCATTCATCATGTCCCATAAACACTATCATAGGGTTTAAAATGTTATTGGGGTACTCACCAGGGTCCCTTAGGTCACATCAAATCTATAACACTCTATATGGGCTCCTCTATCCCATTCTTATCTCCCATATCATGACCCATCACTCTGAGGGAATCACATCCCTTAACATAATTAAATATCATTAAAGCCTCACTGACCACCTTAGAAAATATCAAAAAAGAGATAGCCTCAATCCCAACTCATTAATATGTAATTATAGGTTATTTTGAACACCCAATATAACCAGATACACAAACTTTCATTACCAACAAGGTAATAACAACTCAATTGGGGAAGAAAACTCACCCCATAATCATCTCACTATCTCAAAGGCCTTAATCCATTTCATTGTTCTCAGATGGAAAATATTTAGTCAATCCATCCCAAGTACCACTCACATCTACCCATAGGTTACCAGGGGGACCTATCACTAGGGATATAAAATCTATTTTATTCTATTTTTACCCCTTATGGTATAAGTTTCAAAATGCACACATAATCCTAATCATGGCCTCATCCATCGACAATAAAGGTTATTAAGATAGTGCACAAAGATCCATTGTGGTTGTTAGAACGTTGTTTAGAACATGATAATTTCATCTTAAATTAATAAATTCATATTTAAAAAACGTTTAAATGACTTTTGTAGAATTATTATATAAAAAATTTTATAAAAATAAAGTATAATACCATGGGGCATGTATGAGGGATCACTTACCTAAATCTCAAGTAGTTTTCTTTTTTACGAGCAGCCCAATAACTCTATCCTGAGCTCATCCTAGTATATTCGACCACCGAAAATCCTTGTGAATCCCTAAATCATTCCAATATACACTCCAATTAATTATAATAATTTATAATTAATTAAAAAATTTACAATAATTAACCAATTTAACGCAATTTAATGTAAATTAGTATAATGCCTGAAATCTCATCAGGTCATCCCATCATGCCTATACTATGGAAAATGAGGTGTAGTCCATTCTTGGCACACATGTATACCTAAGCCACAAAAAATACCCAATTAAAAATTTTGAATCAATGAAAAAATATATCAATTTAGAACCAAAACCCTTGAAAAATCAAAAAATTGATGTAACATAGCTAAAATAACATGATGACGTTATCATGGGTTCTCCTATTGATAGGATAACAAAGATACCCATTAGAAATGGATGATTCCACCATGATCTGGTGTAATCAAGGCGAACCCTTAAAATGGAATTGCCCAAAATAATAAGTGATGGAGGGAAAACAACATGGAAGGAAGGGAGAGGAATAACATACCTAGAAACTTTGTCAAATCACACCCAAGATCACCCTGAATAGAGGGAAAGAGGGAGAGGGGAATATTCAGTTGAGATCCTACCCATGCACACTAATCTATATAGAATAGAAAGGGTTTATTCCATATTTCAAAAAATAAGTCAAACCCATTCAAAGCATGGACCCATGGTTCACAGTGTGAACTACCCAGGTAGGGGGTTTCTCTAGTTGTCCAAATAGTCACATTTTGAATTAGTCTTTCACACTCTAAAAGTTTGCTGCTATTATTTTCCATAAGCTTCGGCAACCCATTCCTCCTACAACAGTTACTATAACCCCTAATCACCATACAATCCTTGAATATTATCCAAAATCACTTAATAGGGTCATCCAAAATCTCAGAAACTCATTATGAGTTCCAATTATCAAAATAAATCAACAACCAAATCAGTTTTTTAAATTATATTGAATATCATAACCTATCAAAACATAGGGTATTAAAAATTTACGCCAATATATTTTTTGGATTAAATAAGAAGAAAAAATTACGTTTTTCTAAAAAATATATATGCCATTTTCATTTAATATCCAAATGGAGAGGAACATGAGTCTTTAAAATCCATATGTTTATATGATGTTAGATCGAAATATAAAGGATGAGGTATTATCTCTATGTTGATTGTTCATGGGTTTTATAGAATCATTTTCACTAAAATAAAATTGGGATATTTTTACAACCAATAGGTGTTTATAATGGTATATAAAATTATGAGTTTGTTTAGAGTTTCAATATTTGTTTATTGGATGATGTTTAAGTAGGATTTATGATATTTGGAGAAGAGTAAGATAGTTTGAAATTGTTTAGAGACGATTTTTATGAATTTTGGATTGAAGGATTTTAGAGTTTCTAGGTTGATGTAGAAAATTTATATACCCTATTGGTTTCCCATATATTTCATAATATATTATGGGAGTCAATAAAATACATAAAATGGAGAACGTATCCTTTATTTATAACATAATTTTGGGTTGCATAGTTTATACAATTTATAAATGTGGATAGTAAATAAAATTATATTTTCAAGTATTATGGATGTATAATATTTTACAAAATATGGGAAATTATAAAGTCATGTATAAGTTCCCTCGTTGCATACCTGTCATTAGGCTATGTATAAGACTCACCAACATTTGTTCTTAAATGATGTTTATTCCATAGTAATGAAACAATGTTTTTATGTTCTAGGATGATATGTAAGAATATATAAATATTATGTAAGGGTATGTAGAGAGAATATTAATATGAAATAAATATTTCTTTAGGATATTGGATAATACTTGGAGATATAGAAATGGTATTTAAACCATTTCACCAAATATTGTGCAACACATTGTGGATGGAGACCTAACCAAAATGAAGAGAGGTTTCATAAAATACCATTAAATGTAATTTTTTATTGAAATAATACCTATTTAAAATTTGGATTACCACAATATATGTATTTTAAATAATATCAAGATTAAAAATATCTCAGTGTAAAATTAAAAACTAGAGTACACCACTTAGTATAGAAGAATGTTTCAATTGTCGGGTTTCCCGAAGTTTAAGAAACATGACCAGGTAAGCATGGAGGGAATTTTTTAAAGGTATTTTATCTATAAGTTGTCCTATATCATATAATTTGGAGTAAAATTCCATTATTGGTCTAATTTAAAGCTTGATATGTGTGTTTTGAGAATAAATCCTTCCTTGGGGTCTGTATATCTTGAATTCAATTTCACATTTTAAGATTTGGTACTTATATAATTACATGGAAGATATGGAATGAACCATGAAGGCACAAATATATATTAATGGTTATGATAAACTAAAATATGATTCACGATTTGAGTTTTAGGAAAAGTATGTTAAAGGAAGTTAATTAATTGAGTTTGAATTTTAAATTCAAAATTGCTGATTGGAAGTGGAGGAAGTTAGCTAGAATAAAAAGCTGAAGTAGACCACTATATAAATTAGATAGGAAATATATAGAGATATATGAATAGAAAAATTATGGAACTCTGTGCTCATTTTGTAAGAATAAATATTAGAAAAATGAGATTTATTATATTTATGAATCAGATAAGTTGAGTTATTGCTAAAAAAGACTATACATAATACTATTTTTGAAGAGAATGCATATTGCACACACCATTTAAGATCAAGTCTAATGATAAATAATTTTTATGATCATAAAAAAGATTAAGAAGTGAATAATTCATGAATTTTAATTACTATCTAGAGTATTACTATTTTTTAATGTTTGAGAGAATATTAAATATTCAAATATTCTTATAAGGAATTTTTCTGGAAGTGAAATTAGAAGTTGCACTTATAATTCATAAAAGTATCACCATTTGAAAGTTTGATATAGTTTTTAAATATTTAACTTGGAGAGTGCTTTTTGTCAATAAATTAATAAGAGGCCTACAAGTATATAAACTGTTATCTTTTGGAGAATGTTTCAAAAGAAGATAATGTTTTGACCATTATGAGTCAATGATATAACCCCTAAACCAATCAAAAAGATGTGAGACTTGGTGAGGAGTGAACTTACCAAAATAATATAGTTTGTCTATATTTTTAAGGAGTAAATTCACATAATTTATTTTACAAAAAATAGTAATATATAGTTTATTTTGTACACCTAATCAATGTTGAGTGTAGGATCCTTGGATGTAGCTTAGTGCAGGCGAACCAAGTAAAATCCATGTGTTGCTGCATCATTTACAATTTGAAAATATTCATGATAAATATAGTTAATTAATATAGAAAATATAAGGTAATTAATGGTAAAATAAGTGTTTCTAATAACAAGGGAAAAAGGATTGAAAAGAAAGAGTAGAAGTAAAAAAATTAAAATGAATTAACACCATGATTCACCCCCTCTTGGTGTATTGGGCTATGACACCTTATTTGAGTCCTTTATAGATTTTATGATTATTACATTTATAATATTTATTCTCATGTGATGTCTAATAATTCTCTCTTGCGGTACAATATATATTATGTTTCCTTTTTTCTAAACTCTATTTTACATAGGTATTTTTCATTGAAAAAGTCAATGTTCCAGAACATGGTGTGAATCAAATATCCAATTTAGTTAAGTATTCAACCACCCAAATCTCCAAAATTCCTAATAAAATGGTTCACATGCTATTTTACATTCTTTTTTTCTTTCACTATACTCATCATTTCAACTTATATGAAATTTTTTCTATCATAGTGTTTCTATCATGACCATTTCAAATCAAAATTCCTCTAAATAGAAATAAAATCCAAAACACCTATAACTTTTTTATACTAACTATTTCTTAATACAAAATAACATATCTGGTATCACCTTAGTGGGGTGAGTTTTCTCTATACAAAAATTCTTATATTTATCTCCAAATAATTTCTTGTAAGTTATAACTATTTATAAAGCCAAGATATAATTGAATAAGTGAATTAAACATAAAAAACCCACTTGAGTTATATTTCACATTAAACCTCATTATCAATCATCCAAATACATTTATATGATATATGGATATATTAATGTGTCTCTGTGCATACATATACTAGTGCTTACATGTGAACCTATTCTCTAAATCTCTTATGAACATCATGAATCTCCAATACCATATATGTCAATGTTAAGGATTATTATATCACTATCACTATGTATGCTTCCCTTATATGTTCAACTTCATCACATCACCATATCTTAGACATATAAAATCTTTATTGATTGTAAAAAAATACTTCTCATAAACCCTTAGCAACATGAAACCTTAAAAACCATCAATTATCACCAATATTTATTGATTTTCATCAAAGCCAACACACAACCTCCTGGTTGAAACACACACACACACACACATTTTTATATGTACACACACTTACATGTTTTATATTGATTATATAAATATATTATTTGTTTTATAATTGTGTCTGTGTGTGTTATTTATATATGAACATGTTTTATTCTAGATATGTGTTTATATATAAAAATATATACATATTATGTATAAATATATATATATATATATGTATGTTTTATATATATGATTTATAATTTTTTGAATAAAATGAGAAGAAGTTGAATAAATGATAAATTATTATTAAATATATAATTAGAGAGTATGAGGATACTGTTAAATAGGTTATCAATTTTCCAATAGACCATATGAATGATTTTTTTTGAATTAGAAATCTCTGTATATTCCATTATTATTTAAAGAAAATTTGTTTAACTAAAATGAAAGAACACTTGACCAATTATGAAACCTATCATTATTATAAATGTTGAACAGACACAGAGAATATGTAAATACGTTTAGTTAGTTAAATAATAGTACATTTTATTGATCATATGATATTCGTACAATTGTATATAATGATATATATCATATTGAGTAAGAAAAAATGGTGGTCAAAGATGAAATTAGATATTTCCAGACAATGTTTTAGATATTGATTAAACATGTAGATATATTATTATATGAAGGTTGTAAAAAATATAAATTACTGTTAGCATTACTAAATCTATATGAAAATGGGTAGAGTAACCATAGTTTTACATAACCACTATATCTATTAAAACATATTATATAATATAAACATGAGTTTCATTGTGAAACATAATGATTATTCATCATACTTCACCAATTCACCAAAAACCCATTCACGGTCTTCCCCCACTTCCCCATAAATCCTACCACTTATCTAGTAATATTCTAATTTTAAAATAAATCTCTCTACCCACCCACCTTGATCCCATTATGGTAAATACTTTCTTATTTCATCCTCACATTATCTCTCACCTTGTCCCCTACCCCCTCTTTATCCCACCCACTCGATCATCCCCACCAAAATCCACACAAGCAACCTCCTATTCTACCCATACAATCCTTATATATTATAATTATATAGAATGATATTTTCTATTTAAAAAACGGGGTAATAGTAGGATTACATAGACCATGCTAAGAACATGTTGGGTTTTAAAAATATTTCTTGTATAAAAAAAATAATAAAAAATGAATAATTCTAAATTGGTCCTCAACCTATATGATAATGGGATAATTATTCCCAAACAACATATTTTTAAATACATATACAATATACTATATATATTTTTTTGAATACCAAAATAGCTTGGTAATGACATTGAAATTTATTTGTATCCATTTATTAATGATATAAAATTATTGTGGAATAAAAGTGTTGTGGTGTATGATGCTTGGAAAAAATTCATATTTAATTTTGGGATCCATGTTATTAAATATAATAAATTATTTTCTTACTTATAATAATATTTCAAGGTATGAAAGTAAAGCATGGTTAGGGAATCCTGTATAATGAAATTATAAACTCTGTTGTTTTGGAATATAACCAAAATAATATTTTTATTAGACATCACAGGATTTTACCTTAAAACCATCAATATTGATCATGAATGAAAAAAATTTAATAATAGTTTATAAGGATATTTTCCACCCTTACTATTAAAATAAAATGAACTGCCTGACAAGTTAAAGGATTTTTTCACAATTTTTAGAAAACCTTTGTTTAAAAACATTTCAATTGTGGTTTGGATGAAGTGGTCAATAATATTTGGAATAAATTATTGGAAAAGATTCTAATTCATGAATTTTCTAGTCATCATGCATATTGTAAGAAAATGTTATGGTGAAACCAACATGAGGTGACCTAAGCATATCATATATAAATATTATACCATTTGAGATGAATATTTAATACATACCATATCAATGCATACCCCAAAACCAAAAAAGTTTATATTATTTGAAGACTAGACACATAATCATCTAATTTTACAAAATATATTCAAAATATCTAGTAAAATTATCATCACAATACACTTCTTATACATACCCTACTTCAAACCTTTATTCATAACCTGGGGAAAGGAAATATAAAAAGGGTGAACTTATATGTATATTAAGGTAATCTATGGGAGATATAAATCAATGATCATATGTAAAAATATCTCGAGCATAAAATTATAAGAACATGAGCTTCATATTTTAAAAACATACCCAATAATTAATTTATTATAATCATGACATAGAGATTTAGAATATCATAAGAAATGAATCCTAGAAGAATTAGTGATCACGAGATATGAGATTATATCACATGAAGAAGAAAATGTCATAGAGAGTGGTGTAAAATGTGTGGAATAATCGTAATTATAGAAATATTATCTCAAGGCTACAAACTAAGACATTCATAAAATGTTAGGATTTGTATAACCACACATGAAACTACTTCAGTCTTGGGATAACCTCTCATGTACCATCTTTTAGATGCAGGATAACCTCTTGTGAACCCTCTTTCGAGATTTGGATAACCTCATATAAACCATTTAATCTAATAAATATTAACCATTAACCAATAAATTGGAGGGCTATAGAAAACCGTCTTATCAAACAATCCATTTATATGTATGTCATAATATAATGAAAACATTTATCATTTCATTATATCCTGGCCCATGGAAAAGAACATGTGTTTCATCAATATCTCATCATTATAATTATAAACCCTCTAGAAAATGAATAAATATTATATTGAAGGATTATATACCTATTTAAGTATATGTAACATAAATGGATCTTTTTTTAGATTAAAATACCTCTAAAAGATAATAGGAACATTTCTTAAGGAAAATATACTTTACATTTTGAAATCACTTGTTTAAAATATAAGAATTTACAAAATATTAGGAAAAATTATTTATTTGTAAATAACTAGGGAAAATGTTGAAGGGATATTCGAAGAAAATAATATTCATGATATATTGAAAATACATTCATGCAGTGTACGTTAAAACAAAGATTTTTTTCACATGATTTGTAAAATTTATCTCATTTGGAAAATAACAAGAATATTACATTTAAAAAATTTTATATAAATTAAAAAATGGATTAAATTAACTCAATTAATAATTATATAATAGTAAAAATCTATTTAAAACATTTTAAAGTAAATATATACATGGAATAAAATATTCCAGGTTAAAGAGATAAATAAATTCAGTTTTCCTTAAGAACATTATTTTGGACTTTTGAGTAATTAGAGAGAGAATAATGAAAGTAAAAATTATAATCACTAGAAATAACTATAGTAGAATAAAATAAATTATATTTTTGAGATATATCTCATATAATTTAATTATCCAAAAATTTAAGCATAATCGATCACAGTAAAAAGTGAGTTTGTAATATAAAACCCTCACCACTTTGATAACTTATGAATCATAACTACCATAGATGAAATAACTTCAAATTAAATATTAAATAGAATATATATAAAAATATTCATGATATAATATATCAATTTTTTATTAGATACATCTAATAAAAGAAGATAGCTGTTTAATATAACATATGTCCCAAAGAAGACATTGTGTGATAAGCCCTTGCCACTTCACTAATTTTCCATTAGGGGAAAAAATTTGAATTATAACTTTAAATACCCTGAATTAATAAGGATACATGATATAAAATTTCAAAGCATCAATATATACATCTCATTATGATAAATAGGTTCATAAAATCAAACATATCTCAACGAAACAATATTGGGATTAATAACCCTTACCTCAAGTCTCATCTTGCTTCATACAGGTTCAAAACTCATGTGTAATAAATATATATTTATTATACATATATTATGTAACAATATTAATAAATATTATAACATATATTATGTACTTATAATATCACACGTTTATTAAAAATTATTTATTAAAATCATTGTTCTGAGTGAAAACTATTTAACTTTTCATGCATGTTTCGGTTCGGCATTTATAGTCCATATAATTTGATCATGGTTTCCTAATATCCAAAATGTTAATAATTTCATAAGTATTATATATAATAATTATATATAATTTTATTACAATTCATATAAATTGGTTATGAAAAATGAATTACATCACTTTATGGAGATGGTAATTCATACATATAAATGAGTGATGTTTCCAATTTTCAATGGATGAAAGGAAATAATGATAAATAATAATTATCATGAATTAACCTCCTGGAGAAATGAATCATGTCATTTACCCCATGGTTCTTCTATAATACCATGGTTTCCTTCCAAGAACACCACATGCTATTAAATACTAGGGTCACTTATCAAACTAATGACTTTCCACATAAGACAACACATGTTCTTTCAGTGTGCTTTGTCCACACTGAAACACACCCGTGGAAACATCATAGGAGGTCACCCATCATGACACTACTCTATACCAAGAAAACTTCGTTGTAGAGTTTAAAATTGGTAGGATACAGAAAATAAAGTTTCACCTTACTGACATGGGTACTAACATTTAGTCTTTTAATTTTCACTTTTTGGGGTTATTATAATCTCCACCCATTTAAAGCACAACATCCTCATTATGGACCCCGAACCATATACCTATATAGTTATACTAAACTTCCAATTGGGTGTTTACTTTTATACCATTTTTTAATGAACCAACCTAATACCTACATCATGTCGCCCCCTATGACACCCTCTCTCCCATGCTACCTCCCTCACTACCAACTCCCCCTCTCTCTCTTAGATACCTCGTGTCACATCCCCCTGTTCCGCATCCTCCCATATCCCATTCCATAACACCATAGGCTAAACCCCCCTCTAAAAGAGCATCTCCCTCTCTTGGGTCTCCTTCTATATAGTGATTTTTTCCAATCTACTCTAGATTCATAGCTGGATCTCCTCAGTATAAAATTATATCCTCTCCTCCTTCCCTTTTTTTTTTATTATTTTCACTTTCCCCAAAAAATATTTGGGTTTGGTTAAACCCTAGGGGTTCTAGGTTGAATTTTTTATGTTTATTTTTATTTTAAGGATCACATGGGTCTCTTCCTCCACTTCTGGGTGTACTCTAGTAAAGAATATACATTCCAGAATTCTATGGCTTGGTTCTACTTGATTTGAGATAGGTTTCCTCATGTTTAAACATTAAATTTAGGAAACATTTGTTGATTGATGTTTTAAATGTTTTACTTACATAAATATGAATATGAGTGAATGTAAAATTGGGTTTTATATATGTTTCAAGGTGTTTTCCATTTTATATAAATCCTTTACCTGGAATTTCATGTATAACTTGAAATGAAAATTATTTTGGTAGTTTTCGAGTAATTATGTAAAATAATTTGAGATGTCTCAAAATGGGTTGAGGTAATTTGGGTCTGTAAATCAATTGAAAACCTTCATTTGGACATTTTTATTCTTTATGTAAAAGTTGGATTGAATTTTTTAAATTTTGTTTTCAAATGGATTTTTTTATAATTTGTTTTTGATAATATTTTGAAAATGAATCTTGAATGTATTTTTGAAATTCTAAGGACCAAAAAGTTCTTTAATTAAAAATTTGTTTTTAATGGAAATTTTAATTTAATGAATGTCTATTTATATATATATATTATGATGTTATACATATATATTGGCACAAAAATATAAATATTTATGTTTAAAAATTCACATGATAATATTTAAATTTGTACAATGAGATAAATAGGTATAAATATATATATATGTTTATGTGTATATCATTTCTACTATAAAAATGGGTTTTTTCTATTAGTTTCAGAAACATAATTTAAATTCCCATTTGATAATTTTAATAGATTTCTAAATGTGTGATTTTATGATAGATCCTATCAAACCCCATTTGGATTTGATTGACTTGGATTGTGGACCTTAGGGAAAACTTTTACTTTATGTTGGGTGATGGATATGAAATTGGAGTTTCTTCTTGAGAGTGAGTTGGAGGTGAGGGTGAGTTATTTGATATGATATATGATTCTAGTATTTCTCCTTATTATATATTTATACTTATCAATGGTTGTGCTCATTTCTTGTTTACTCAAACATGTTTAACTTTGGTCATTGTAACCCATGTAGTTAAGTGGGATTATAGAATTATGATACACTAGATAGTCACACACTATTACTGTCCCCTCTAGTTTGTTATTAAGATAAATAAGGTGTTCCATTCCAATGAGGCTAGGTGGAGGACAGTCTGATGGATTGGGTTAGGAAACCATATACACCGGCAGGTTGGTCCCTATTTAGTAATGTCTGGGACTATCTCACTTTAGGACTTAGGGTAGATCAAATGACATATATTCCTATAGTTTGTGGATTCACTTAGGGGGGGACTCCCTTGGCTTCTTTAATGACATCAAACTACTTGATTTGTATGGAATCTCATGTTTTCCTCTTCTACTTTTCTTGATGTATCTTTGACAATGTTCCTTTTCTAATTCTCTTTCTATTCATGCTACATGTATTAGTTCTTTCTAAAATATTTTTAAAATTATTTTAAAGGATCTTTTAAATGGGAAGATAAAAGGGGAATAAATCTATTAAATGTTTATAAGTGATTTTTTCATTTAAATTAATCAAATAAGAAAGTTTATCAAAATATATTTCAGGAGTTTTTGTTTAATATTTAAATATTTATTAAAACATATTTTCCTTATTATATTTAAAACTATTACTAAATGGATCATTCTTTTAAACTATATACAAGGTGAATGGTTTCTATTTAGAATGCCTACAAATATTTATCTCATTACTATCTATCATTTCAATTTTAGTTTTTCATTTAGATTTTGTGACCTTTTAAGTGTTTCGGTTTATCATTGGTGAATTCTTTATTTCATTTCATTCGGCATGTGATTACTATTACCTAATTTTGTAGGACCCACTTTTAGTTTTATATAATTCATGGCGTGTTCAAATTTATTTGATTTACTTTGGAAAATTAGAATTTTAATGCATTCTAAGGATGGATGGTATCTATATCTGCTAGTTGAAAAAAAATTCATCTTGTAGTTGTGTTTTGTTCATCTGTGAATTGTAGGGGATGGATATCAAGAGTGAGTGGAGGAAATGTTTTTTATATTTCTTTACTTATTTATAGTTTATTTTCATAAAATTTGATTTGGAATAG
Source organism: Viscum album (assembly GCA_963277665.1). Taxonomy (NCBI): domain Eukaryota; kingdom Viridiplantae; phylum Streptophyta; class Magnoliopsida; order Santalales; family Viscaceae; genus Viscum; species Viscum album. The sequence goes on along the minus strand of OY728129.1, from coordinate 226,970,352 downwards.
ATGTTCATTATACTGAAAAATCAAGATAGTTTTTCATTAGTTTTTATTCATTTCTTTTACTCTAATTTTAAGGTGAAATCATTTCCAAGTGGTGTTTCATTGATGCCAAGGTACTTGTGACAACCCGTAGAGATCAAGAACGCTCTCCAAGTAAACCGAAAGTCATCTCAAGTTTCTAAAGGATGGATGATTCAGGTTAGTTCATGACCATAATTAATCTCTCTATAATCATTATTATATCATAATATCATATATATTAATATAACATTTTTTTATTACCTATTATGTAAGTGATAAATGAATAATTAATGATATCACTTCATAGATTTGGTACCCCACAAGTACATAAGAGCGACATCATCATTTTACAGTAGATGGGAATGTTAGAAGGTAGATAAGATATAATAACTACAGAAGTATAATTATGTCACCAATATCACACAGACATATATAATTTATCATAACAACTAACCATAAAATATGGTGATGGAAAACGAATTATATCACTATGTGGAGGTAGTAGTCCACACATATACACCAATGATACTTTCATTTCTCATTTAATGGAGTGGAGGTAAAAAATGATTTTCCTATAATTAGAATAATATCTCATTATATTTATAATACTATATTCATCATTTTAAGATGGATAAAATATATTTATAATATGTAAAAGAAGAAGTAAACTCTAAAAGAGTCAGGTAAGATGATTATATTTTATTTGAGATACCTCATTTGAATTATACATTAAGCCTTATTAAAGTGGTATTAGTGGAAGAATAGAATTTATATAAAGTGGGAATGGAATATAATAAGGTATTATGGTAGTTATTGACCAATATATAGTCTCATACCTTGTGAATAAAAGAGAATATGAGGTTCTGGCTGAAAAGTGAGAGAAATGACACACTTTGAAATACTTAAATGATTTAAATATAATATATATGATAATCCTATAAAGTGGAACCAAGGCACCCCAAATTTTAATATAGTATGTTATAGTGTCTTAATAAACTCATCCAATAAAATTTAGATAGGTTTTGAAGACATTTAAAGCCGTATATCATAGATAAAACACTTTAAACCCATTTTAACCTTAACAGTGATAACATAGATATTTTTACCATGATAACTTAATTATATGATAAAAAAATAAAAGGTTCATTATAAAAAATATGTACATTATTATTAAAAATTTTCAATACTTTTTATCAAATTAAAAATCTTTAGGTGTCATAAATTACATTTAATATAAGCACGCAAAACACATGAAAAATAATTTTATCTTGAAATAAAGTAAGAATTTGATTTAAATAGTTTTTTAGTTAAACAAAAAAAAGGAAGGTTTTTAGACTTTTGGATAAATCCAAAATAGAATTTATCCTTTTTTACTATACTATTAAATGAAAACATTGAAAAATATTTAATAATTTGAATAAAATGTAAATTAGGTTCACAAAAGTAAATATTGTGTTCCCAAATTCCAAATAATGTTTTAAAATACATTATTTAAATACTTTAAAATATATTTTATAGAAACATATTCCATTTACACATATTATTACATGATTTTTAACATAAACATATATTAATTACAACCCAAATATTGTGAGTCCTAGTGTCTTCGGAAGACTAGTTTCATTGTATATCAAAGTGAAACTAAAATAAAACTTATTTATTTTATTATATATAAAGAGCTCCTAATTATTTTTTGTCTACAAAAAATTTGGTATCACCAGGGGAATACATAGAAAATGGGTGAGATAAAAATACTATAAGGGAATAAAAATGATAAGGAAGAATAACTTGTGAGTCTTAGACATAACATGATATCATAATGGAGAAGGCTCAACAGTAATCAAATGAGAGCATAACATAAAGAAAATGGTATATAAAGATCATAGAATCATAGTAAATATGAAGGAAACATATAACATGACATAAACATGAGTCAATTATACATTCTTAAACAATATAAAATGGTGGAAAAAGACCAATAATGGGTTTGGTTTACTCCATATTCTCATACATGATGCCTCATGAGACTAAAGCTTTACCAAATGAATTTGAGAGATTTATGGGTGAAACCAAAAAAAAATGGTCATGATTATGTGTTCCACAAAATAGAAACCCATAATAAGGAATAAAAATAAGAATTACCCATGGAGAGAAAATCGTTTTCATAATATTGTCTAATATAAATATCAAAGGAAATTTCATACTGATGGAATTTGGGAGATGAACGTAAGGCATGTATTAACCCCATAAAATTAAGGGAGAATAATCTACGTATATTTTTGATAGATATATTTACCTAATTTATAATCAATATATAACATAAATTGTTTTATTAATTTATGAAAATGCCTTTAAAATATTACATTGAATATTTCATGAGAAAACACCCTTTTCAGTTTTTTAATTACCTATTCCAAATCTAAAATTTTCAAAAATTTTATATAAAAAAATTTATTTCAAAATAACCATATAAAATTATAAATTATTGTTAAAATGTTTTATTGGTCATGATTGTAGATAATTTCTAACAAGCTATATAAGTAAAAAACATTTCTTCCACATAATTGTAAAAGGTTAAAATATACCTCATTCAAAAAACAGAATGAATATTACATAATTTTTTTAAAAAAAATCAAAACATGGGTAAAATTGTATTTAATATATCAATTTTTTAATTTTAAAAACATTTTTGAAAATATTTTCGGAGAATGTATAAATGGAATAAAAAGGATTTTCCACCGAAGAGAGAAATAAATCAATCTTTTCTCGAAAATATTTTCTCAATCATTTTAAGTTACATTTCGAAGAAAATGGTAATATTAATTGAAAAATTCATGAACAAAAACAGTATATTAAGATATATTGGTGTTTATATATAAATAAAAAAATATCTCCTCCAAGTGAAGTTTAAACATAAACAATCCCAAATAATGATGATATTGTGAAATTAATCCTTACCAATTTTGTAACTTTTGAATCATAACCCCCATAAAAGTTGTAACTTAAAATGAAACATTATGTAACATAAATATAAATAGATTCATTATATGAAATATAAAATTTTCATTATATAAACCACATAATAAAATAATTGGTGAATATGGAATAGGTATCATAGAAGTAAAAGTGAGATGAGAAATCTGTTACCTCAAGTCTAGAATTGTCATGTATGTCTTTTATCTCCTATATAAAAACTTATATAAATTATATTTTTTCTTTGTAAAATTTAATAGTTTTAATAAATTATATATAAACAATATAAATTATTTATTTTAATGATATATTTAATAACTTATTTAGTTATGTCTACAGTAGGTGTTTTGAGAATAATCAATTCATAATTTCTAAATAACATCATGTGTTGACCATGGTCAAGGTGATCAATGATCCATAATCTATAGAATAATAATCAATAAATAATTATCATTTTTATGCATTAATTATAATTTGAATACCAACTTTTAAATATGGTTATGAAAAATGAACTACATTACTATCATGAAGATGGTAGGTCATACGTACGCATGAGTAACGTTCCCATTTTTCAATGATCAAGATTGAAATAAGATAAGAATTATTTTATATTTAAATTATTATCATTATATCATAAATATATTATTATTTATTTAAGTACACTTACATATACCATCGACGTGATGTGGTAATAAAAAACAGAATCACCTAGCTTCGCGAGGTGGTAGTCCTCCTTAAACACGGACAATGTTATCATTTTTCAATGGGTGATAAGGTATAAAGGCATATGATATGTTAGTTTTATATAATTTTTAATATTTAATCAATATAACATTTAGATATTAAATCCATCATCATGAAAACCATCATAGGTGATGACGGAAAATTAATTACATCGGTTTGTGAGGTGGTAGTCTGTCATAAACACGAATGGTGGTTTTGTTTCCCATTTGATAGAAGAGTAAATGGGTGATGGTTGTGTTATTAATTAAATAACATCTCATTAAATGTTATATATTTTTTTAATAATATTATAAATATATATTAATATTTTAATTAGGTGGAATAAGAAATAAAACAAATATTCTCTATTAAGAATGATACATCTTCTTCGGTCTACCTCTTTAAGATTATACTTAAAGCCTCCAATGATTGGATTTACGATAAGAAAAGGCCACTAGGATATGGGGAGGAAAGTAATTAAGGTATTTTTAAGGTATTAGAAAATCCAAAAGGATTTTTTAATTGTATAAATGAGGGCATATGAGGTTCTCTTATATACGTGATAGAGAGTGCCATTTTTTGTAAATAAATAAAACTATTCAATAATGGGAAGTCACTCTCAGGCCAAGTGCCATACAAATTGACGAATAATGGAGTTTATGTGTGATATGTTCAATATAGATCTACAAAATTAAAAAATAAACAAGTTTTAAACATTTTATTCCATTTACCTCTAAGGTAACTCTAACCATTTTAGTTTTCTCTATGGTAACTAGTTTTTTTACTATTTTTACTATTCATTATGACTAAAATTAATTTGAAATTATTACTTAATATTTAATATATTGATTCAAAATATTTAGTACATTTAAAAAAAATTAAAATAATATAAGTGGAATAATTCAATTTAAAAACAAACTAACAAAACATTTCAAAAAACGTTTGTTCAAGAAATACATTTTTCAAGCAATAGATGATCTCATATTAACTTTATGACTAGAAATAATCATTATATGAATTTAAATTAATATAAATAGATGTATAATATATGAATTAAATATAAATATTTCTTCATTTTGGGTTACTTTAATTAATTAAAATGGATAATATTTAGACATTTAAAACAATTTGTAGAAAATCGTTTTTTTAGCATAAAAAAACTAACACCAAAATCATGAAGATTGATGATTAAAATAGAATTAATTTGACTATTATAAATACCGTTTTCTATATTTAACTTTAATATCAATTCTAACATACAATTTAACTTTTAAATTACATTATTTAATGAAAAGAAATGATAGTATTTGAAAAATCGATAATTTTCACTATTCAATGAAAACTCAAACTATTTAGAAAAATCATAAAATTTCAACCTATGTTAATTTTGATTTGAAAATTTGAAAAAGTATTATAATTTTATAAAATAAAATTTCTTAAAGTTACATAAATTAATTATAACAATTTATATCAAAAAACAATAACAAAATGGAGGAAATTTATTTTTTATAGAATAAAATATCTTTTTTAAAAGTTCAGTGCTAATTTATTAAGAATCTATCAAAAAATTTATATTTACTAATAAATTTATATATATTTCATAAATTATTTAATACTATTCATACTTACCAATTTAACGGCTGGGTAAAATAGTCATATTTAAATAATAATATTTCATGGTTTTATTAAGCTTGGTGTTGCGTATTATATAAAATATCACAAATAGTGTTATTTGCACATATCAAGGTGTTAAATTCTTCTCCATCAATAAATTGAATCCTAATTTTTTTAAATTTAACCAAATAAGTAATGGTTTGAAATTTGAAAATAACTTTTTTGAAATCCCACATCATATAAAGGGTTAATAATACTTCCTCTTTATCAGAGAGAAATAAAAGTATGAAAGTCATCCCGAATAACAGATAATTAGGTTTCCAAGTAGGAAAACATTAGTGGTAAGTGAAGATATGGACATGGAAGAAAATAATAATTCAAAAATTATGATATATAGTGATAAAAATCATTGATCATAATAAATTTAATGATGATGAGAAAGTCAATGAAAACAAAATCCTAAACCTGTGATGGGTGAAAAGACCATAAATTCATCAGAAATGATAATAATAGGATAATATTTCATTTCTAGTTTATTTTAATAGAGTTGAAGAATTATTTTACTATATATAATAATAATAAAATTAAATATACTTACATGATACCCTTCTTTTTCCTAAGAATAATTTCATCTTTTGGATGTGATTTGATCAATTTCTATTTCCTCTCTTACTCTATTAAATGAATATCCAATATTATTTTAGGCCTAAATCACTAAAATTAACTTCTAATAGATCATAACTTCCATAAAAGATTAATAATATCTCCATCCCATCTTTAAATATTTACTGAAATAGAAATTTTTACCACATAGTAAAAAAAATTAAACCTTCATATGAAGAAATAATACATTTTACATCAAAATTTCCAAAAAAGATCCAGCTTCAAATATTACACAAATAAATAAACAAAGATCCCAAATAATATCAACAATCAAATTATTTTGTGGAATTATAAAACAATATATAGTTTTAAATATCATGTTAAACCTAAGGTTTACATATACCTCAACCTAATGAAACATTTTCCAAAATATCATTAATCACTTCAAAATTATAAAAATTCTAAAATATTTCATCCTATAATATGTTTCCCAAAGTCAAATTAATGTTTATCCATTAAATAATCGAATTAAAAACAATTTAATACTAACCAGTACATAATGTAGGCCAGTGGTAAGTGTTTTAACCTTATCATCCTTTGATTGTGGGCTCAAGCCCTATGGCCTTTTCGAATATTATGAGTTTTCACTCGATATATATGTCGACCTTTTTATAAAACTATATTAATATAACTCCTATAAAATATCTAAAAATATTATGAACATCCTATAAATTAACATTAACAAAAGAATAAGTTTCTAACAACTAAATTAGTTTATATAACTTGTTTTTTCCATAAAATTGAATTATCTTAATTTAATATAATTACCTGAACATCAAGAACAAATGAAAGATTATCTTTTTCTTAATCATGTGTTTTTTCATAAAATATCACGTTACCATTTAATCAACATTAAATTTCATTAGTGCCATTAAATATATTCTTGAAACTATTAAAAACTACTTTATAACAATACCTGTAAATTTAATGATACTTATAACCAGCATACCATTAACAATAATACATTAAAAATATGATATTCAAGTTTGAAAAAATAATCAATTCAATAATTCCAATTTAATTATTTTCCTAACATAATACCTAAGTAACTAATCCTTGGATTAGAGAATTGACTTGAATAATGACCATGTTCCCCATATCTATGAAATTTAACTACTAGTTTTACATTAGGATGAAATTTATATCCACACATATTGTTAACCAGACTCTTAGTTTTACATCAAAATTATCTACTTGGTGCCATGTTTGTCCACAAATGAAGAATATTTTAGTACCTTTAAGGAATGTTCCATGGTACCTCTTGAAACATTTTTAACAGATAGAAAATTAAATCTTATTTTCTATATAATCTTTAACACTTGAACTTCCACAATATTCCATCCTTTTAGATTATTTAATATGTTTAGAAATTAAAAAATGTTTTAGTGGATAATTATAATTTGAGGTAAATCATTTGGAATGATCTCAAGATATCTAAAATATGTCCCTATTAGGTTAGAAATATAATTATGGAAATCATTATATTTACAATAACATTGGTGGTTGGCATGCTTTCTCCTATTTCCTACCATTAACTAAAAATATTAAAAGAAACAAGATGATAATGAATAAACATACTAATGAGAAAATTATAAACCAATAAGGAATAACTTGTAAATTATTGGTATATCCTAACTTATGATTATCAAGGTTTCAATATAGGTTATCCATTATAAGTAATCCTATTGAGTTTTATAACCTAACAATTCATTCAAGACCTTCATAATGATTCATAAATATTTTATTAATTTCCTAAACAAATCCATCTGGAGTGTCAAAATGGGTGTGTAACATGGCTTATTGTCATTCACTGGGTGATGATCAAGTCAAGACCAATTATCCATTTTTAGAGTTATTACTCCTAGTTAAAACTATTCTAGGAACGCATATACTTATAGTATCTAGATAAGGTTATTATTTATTGTAACCCACTTGCTCTAAACTTCACCACAATTCAATAATAGTTTTCTATATTTAGTCTTGTTGTTATAATTATCCAAAGGTTTATAACTAAATTAGTATATCCCTAATCCCCAAAAATAACAGTACCTTGATATGATACCAATTATCACAACCAATACCTTTTTCACATATTATTATATGATTTTTAAAATAAACATCCATTAATTAAAGCCCCAAGATCATGGGGCTTAGTGTATTTAGATGACTTGGTTAATAATACATCAAATTGAGACTGAAATTAAACATATTTATTTTATTCTCCATAATGAGATCCTAAATCCTTTCAATATCCTAAAACTACTAGGGAAACCATAAAGAATACATAGATAAAAGGGGTGATCTAAAACCCCAATAATGAATAAACATGACAAGGAATCATAACTTTTATCTCAAAGATATAAGATGATATCATAAAATATAAGGCTCAAGAGTAATCACATGGGAGCACAACATAAAGAAGATTGTATAATAATATCATATAATCATAGAAGTTGTGGAAAAAACAAATAACATGACAGAAACATGAGTCAAGGATGGATACCGAAACAATATCACATGGTAGACAAAGTCCCATAATGGATTAGGTTTACCACATACTGTGATTCATGATACCATTGAGGATAAACATTTACCTAAAACATTGGAGAACAATTTGGGTGAACCATCATAAGCTGATCATGATTATGTGTGCTACAAAAAAATCCATCATAAGTCAAAAACATAATAATTAACCATGGAGATAAACTGGGCTGCATAATCTTGTCTCATATCATAATCAAAGGTAATTTCACAATGACTTCATTTGAGAGATGAACATAAGGAAAGTATTAACCCATTAAATTAAGAGGGAATAATATAGGTATATATGTGAGAGACCTATATATAAAATTCATAAGATATCTATAACATCCATGGTTATTGTTGATTATAAAATTGTATTTAAAATATTACATGTAATATTTATTAATAAAAATACCCTTTTCACATTGAAATCACTTATTTAAAGTCTTAAAATTTTAAAAATATTATAGAAAAAATAATATTTAAAAATAACTATGGAAACATATAAAATAAGCTTCAAATAATTGAGAGGTCATGATAGTGTGTAATTCTATACATGTGGTATAAGTAAAAAAATTTCATTTTATACTATTCTAAAAAGTTTAAAAAATTTCGCATTTGAAAAAGAACAAGAAGAATAATTTAAAAATATTTTGTAAAAATTAAAATATGGGTAAAATTTTCTTAAATAAATAATTTGGTGAAAGTTAAAAACATTCTTGAAAATATTTTTAGAAAACAAGGATATGAAAGACAAAATATTTTTTACTGAAGTGAGAAATAAAGTGTGATTTTTTCAAAAATATTTTCACAATAATTTTAAGTAACAAAGTGAGAAAAATGGTACAATTTCTTGAAAATGAAATGAATAATTAGAGGAGAATAAAATATATTGTGTTTAAGATATAAATATCAAACAATTTCTCTAAGGTATGTTTAAACATAAACAATCTTAAATAATGATGAGGTTATGAAATAAACCCTTACCAATTTGGTAGCCTTTGAATCAAAACCCCCATGAAATAAGTTACATAAAATGAAACATTAAATAACATGAATATAAATTGATTAATGATATATTATATCATATGGGAAGTATATACACCACAAAAAAAATAAGTGGTGAATATGGGATAATTCACATATAAGTAAAACCGAGATGGGAAATCCCTTACCTAGAGTCCAGAAAATTTTATATATCTCATTTATCTTTTGTATAATAAAATTATATAAATTATTTTTTTACATAGAAAATATTATTAGTTTATTTCATAATACTAAAACCATTTACTCTATTTATTTAAATGAGATATTTAATTACTTATTTAGTTAAGTCAATGTCAGGTATTTTGAGGATGCTCAGTTCATAATTTCAAAACAACATCGGTGTGTTGAATGTGGTCAAAGGATTTATTATTAAATAATATAAAAACAATAATTATGAAATAATTATAACTTATATATATAAATTATAATTTTAAAAACCATTCATGTAATATTGTTTGGAAAAATGAACTATGTTAAAATTATGGAGACAGAAGGGCGTACATAAACATGAGTAACAATTCCATTTTTCAATGAACATTATGGAAACAAGGTAAGTGTTATTTTATATTTATATAATGATTAAAATATCAAAAACATAATATTATTTTTTTAAATGAATTTTCATATACCATCCATGTGATGCAGTAATACAAAAAAGTATCACATTGCTTTACGAGGTGGTAGCCTGCTATTCACACGAATGATGTCATCATTTTTCAATGGATGGTAACATAAGAAGCTATATGATATGGTAATTTTCAAGAATAAAAATTATTAAATTAATATAATATATTAAAATTAAATCCATCATCATGAACAGTCATTAGATTTGATGATGGAAAACGAATTACATCGGTTCTTGAGGCAACAGTCTGTCGTACACATGAATGTTGGTTTGTTTTACATTTGATGGAAGCAGAGATGGATGTAGGTTATGATATTTACATAATAACATATATGTATATGGTAGGTAATTATGATATTATATCATCAGGATCGAGTAATATTTTTAGGATTTGGATGAAGAAATAAAACAAAAATTTATGGTTAATAACCATACCTATTCTTTGGACCACCTCTTTAAGATTATACCCAAATCCTCCAGATTGGATTTATAATCAAACAAAGGAATATAGAAATTTGAGATTGAAGTAATTAATGGGGTTTCTCTGGTATTTTTAAAAATACAAGGCCTATAAAACATGTAAATAAGAAGAGGATGTTCCCTTTTATAAGTGTGATGGTGTGACATTTTTGTATATACCCAAAAATATTCAATAATGGGAAGTCACTATCATTTAAAGTGCCTCAAAAATTGATAAATAATGTATTTCATGGTATATATGTTTTTTAAAAACCTATAAATTTTTAAAATAAACATTTTTTAAACATTTTATTCCATTTACCTCTAAGGTTACTCACTTTTACCATTTTAGTTTTTTAGTACGATAACTAGTTTTTTTAATGTTTTTACTATTAATTATGCCCAAAATTAGGTCTAACTTATTACCAAATATTAATTATTTTGATTATAAATAAGGAATCAATTTTATCAAAATTAATACCATTGAACTTTATTAATTATATTTAAAATTAATCCCACAAAACATGTCGAAAAATGGGTTTTCATGAAATCCATTTTTCAAGCAGTACGTGATCTTATATCAACTGTACGACTAGAAATATTCATTATATTAATTTAAATTATTATAAATATATGTATAATATATGTAATTAATTTAAAATTTTCCTTATTATGGGTTATTTTAATTAATTAAAATTGATAAAATTAATACATTTAAGAACAACTCGTAGAAGACCACATTTTAAGCAAAAAATAAACTTGTACCAAATTATAATTTTTTTGATTCAAATGAATTTAATTATATTATAACAAATAAAAATTTTTATATATCACCTTAATACCAATTACAAAATATAATGTAAATTTTAAATTACTTGATTTAATGTAAATAAAAGATAGTATCTGAAAAATCACCAAATCTCAGTATTCCCTAAAAAATATAACATTTCAAAAAAAATCCACATTTAACCCTAATTTATTTTTGATATGATTATTTTAAAATAAATTTAATTATAAAAAACATTTCTAAATGTTACATAAACAAATTATTATTTTGTTTCTCAAAAAGCAAAAAAAATCATTTTTTTGGAGTACACTTATTTTTTATAAAATAAAATTTCTTCATTAAAAAGTTAAGTTATTATTTATTAATAATTTATAAGTAAATTTATATTTATTAAAAAATTTATATACTTTTTATAAATTATATAATATTATTCATACCCTCTAATTTAACAGCTATTTTATAATGGTCATATTCGAATAACAACATTTCATGGTTTGTTAAAGCTCGGTGTTGCATGTTTTATAAAATATGAAACATATTGTTATTTTTAAATCAATAGGTATAATATATTTGAGTGAAAAGACTCATCCAGTAGGATAAATGAAAGTATTAGAGATATTTTATAGCCCTATCTCATAGTTTTAACCTAGTTTTACCTGTTTTACCCTCTCTAAGGTGAAAAATAATTACCATGATTCCTTTTCATAATGAAAAAAAAAATAAAAGAGACCTATTTAATAAATGATAATTATTTATTCCAAATACAGATTGAGTTTTCAAAATTAAATTTCGTGAAGAAACATAAATCAATTATAATTTAAATGCGTAAAACACAACAAAAACAATTATTTTTTAGAAAAATCATTTTTAATCCCAAAAATTGAACATATAATAAAATAAAGTATAATTATTTTGATTAGTTATGAATAAAGGAGACTTATGTTACTTAAATATGAAATTCATAACATAATTTAGATTTTAAATTACACTATTTAATGAAAATAAATTATAGTTGTACAAAAGTCATATATTTCACTATTCACTTAAAAATCAATATTTTTAGAAAATCCCAAAAATTCACTCTAAGACTATTATGACATGATGATTTTAAAAAATTATATTCATATTTTAAAATAAAATTTATAGATTTAAAAATTAATTACAATTCCCATGAAAAAAAATCAATAAAAACCATTTTATAGAAAATATATTTTTGATGTATAAAATGACTTTACTGAAAACTGAGTACTTATTCATTATGAAATAATAAATAAATTTTCATTATATAATACCATTATATATATTTTATAATGTGGTTATTCGTATTCAAACCTTCAATTTAATGCCAAGATTATAATGGTCATATACTAATATTTTTATAGTATATCATAATTTTCTTAAAACTCAGTGTTGAATGTTAATCAAGTCATTGAGCATATTATTTTTTGGGTGTTATATTATACCCTCATTAAATAAATTTCATCCTAAAATTTTTTTTCCTAGTAATAAATGTTTAATATTTGACAATATCTTTGTCAAAAACCTATATCTTACAAATGTATAACAAAACATCCTTTGATAAGGGAAAGTGGGAAACATAAATTTTACCAAAAATAACACATAATCAGGTTCCCAAATAAGGAGAAAAGTAACAAGAAGTGAAAATATGGGCATGGAGGAAAAACATAACTTCCCTTGAATAATACATAGTCATAAAAAATATCATCATGAGAAAGTTAATGACTATAAAACCATAAATAAGTAAGGGATAAATAAGACCATCAATTCATCATAAATAAAGGTAAAAAGTTAATATTTTTATTTCAAGATCCCTTTACAAGATTTGGGGGATTATTTTACTATAAATATAAATAACTTGATAAAATATAATTTGTTGATTTATTTACATTTCATAATCACAATTCCATTCTTTGGCAACACTTTAATCGATATCCACTTCTATCTCATCTCTTAGTCCATGAAATGAATATTCAAGACAAAATTTTCATGCCTAAAGAACTAAAATTAACTTTTAATTGATCATAAGCTATATCAAACAATGAAAATTTATTCATTATATCTCTATATATTTACTAAAACAAAAATGGTTAGCACAAATTATCTAATATGGATAAATATTTATTTTACAAAATAAAAAATTAATCTCTAAAAAACCAAAAATAATACACAAAGTTAAAGATAAACCATTCCACAAATATTTAACCTTCATAATCCTCTAAAATATGTCTCATCAAATTTAAAACCCAAAAATATAAAAAATATTTGATCACATGTTTTCATCCAAGAATAATATTAAAATTTATCCCCAAACAATATAAAGTAAATCATAATGTCTAATACCAAATACAAGAATACCATAATCATATATTATCTAAAAACATGATAACCCTTTCCTAATGTAACCTAAATCACTATAATATATCATTGAAAAAAAAATTCTTCCAAAAATTAACTCTACAAAAACTATCTAATATATTCAATAAATACAAAATTTTCAATAAACATCAATATAAATCACTTTGTATCCAAATAACTTGTCAATTACAAGGTCACCACTACTATCCAACTTACTTTATCATTATAAATAAACACTTTTTACCAAATAACAATTATTATCTTAACAACTGATGCATATTAAGGGTTTTTTTATCCCTCAATCACATGTTTTCCATAAATATAAACTTACTGCTAAATAAATTTTCAAGGTTATTACACTATTCAACATATTTATAAAAATAGTTAAAGAAAAAGTATCAAAGAATGATCCTTAGAAGTTATATGATTCTTATAAATAGAATATCATTGATTAAATACTTTTATAATAAAATTATTGAATCTAAATATATAAACATCTCAATCATTCCACACACTTCTTAAACCATTAACCGAGATGTGTCATATTATTCCTTAATACTTACTACATTTCATAGGTCACACGTAGTATCTTCATCATCAATAGTATAACCTTTAGTCATAAAATTTTATTGATCTTATTTTTGATATTTCCCCATAGGAAATTTATTTTCATAATTTCCATAATTTCCACATTTAAAACATTCAACCTTATATGATACCTTATGGAAACCATTATTCCCATCCACTATGTTAACCATAATTTTCATTTTTCCTAAAAGATTTACCTCTTTATGCCCATTATTTCCTCACATAAAACGTTTTCCTATCCCTTTGATAAATTACCTTGATTTCTTCTTTCACCATTTCATACATGGAGTATATTGAATCTTTTTTCCCATATGGTCTTTTTTAGACAAAATGAGAGATCGGTTGGTCTCCAAACCCACATCCCAAAAAAATTTTTAAAAAAAAGAAGAGTAATAATTAATAAAAGAGGTGTTATGAGCTTACACCAGCAGAGAGTTATAGAAAAACAAAACACACTTTAAATATAATATATTAATAATGATGAAGGAGCACACTAGAATCTTGGGATTGAACATCCACTATCCAGAAGAATTGGATCTTAAAATCAACATAAAAAAACTACTTCTCATTGAAATTTTTTTGGAAGGGATCATCTATAATATGTATTATGAGAAGTATTGGGAACCACTAAACCAAGCCACGATCTGCGATGTTCGATGTGCCCCACCACCGTTTTCATCATTCTATCACCAACTGCATTCTACAAACTTTGGGCCCAACCAACTGCATCACAATTTTTATCATTCCATCACCAACTGAATCACTGTTTTCATAATTCCATGAACATAATAATACTACCATTTTTATCATTCCATCACTAACTTCATTCTATAAACTTTGGTCTAATGATACCAAACAGATAAAAACCATTCAGTAGCAAAACATCTCGAAAATGTATAAGGAAACAAAACATCGGTATACAAAAAAACAATGCCAGGATCAAGATAGAGATATTTTAATGGATAGAAATCATTCACAAGGTATGTCTCTAAAATTTAAATCAGGATTATTCTTATATTCCTCAACCATCCTTATGAACCTATGTTTTCTATTATCAAGGAACATGTCAGTAGAAATGACATAGTTGTTGTATTTTTGATGTGTGATTTCATCTTTCTCATCTATCCATGAACAAACTGCATCACTTATGTCATCCTCAATCAAGTATGATTCTATAAACACAGGATAATTTTTCTTGTAATATACCTCCTCCTCAAAACCAAAGGTGGAAATTTGCTTTTCCAGTGGTTAAGGAAGCTCATAATATTTTTTCCTATATGGTCACTATCACATGATCTTATACAAAACTCTATTTTTATCTTATTATGAGTGAAATGAAACTCACATAGTTTTACATTGTTTATCATAAATCAGGAAAGATAGTTACAAACAATCACAATATTTTGCATTCTATCTCCCATTTCATTTGATTTATCAGGAGTAAAATCACATCTTCATCCATCACGCTCAATGTTAACATGATTCCACCATGTTCAATTCATTGAATAAAACCAAAAATTATCACGTGAACAATAATAATCATAGTTAGAAATCCTAAAATAAAGAAAAATAATTCATTGAATTCCTAAATCATGCCACCGTACATTCAATCTCTTATTCCTTAGTTATTACCCAGTCCATCTGTGGTCATTGTCTATTTAAATCCTTCATAATGGTTTATAATGAAATTGATATTAACCTAAGCATATCCCCTGAGAGTGTCTAAGTAAGTGTATAGTATTGGGCCCACTCATTTTACACTAGTAATGATCAAACTAATACACAATCCCCCACTTTTAGATCTATTACCCTTGGTGCATCTGTGCCATAACCACATCCACTTTTCAGTATCCATAAATGAATGTAATTTCATGGAAAACCATAGAATATCTAATTTACCAAAACATTAGAATTTTATCCTATACTTATACATATACCTAGGGATTTAAACAAAATTTCTCTAATCCTAATCTCCTAAAATAACTAAACCTCACTCAAATACCAATTGAGGCGACCCATTCATAACATACATAAATATTACATAATTTTATATTTATTTTTAAAGAGGTCATGCCTCATTCAAAGACCAAGGCACAATTTATTTCTCAAAAATAAGGAGAGTTACAAAAGTTTTAAAGACAAAATCTTGTTACAATAATTGTTGAAAAAAGGCAGAGAAACCTCAAAACAATAATCCAACCAAGTAATAACCTGATTGACCCCCTTTTTGGAAAGACTATCAGCAACCATGTTCGCTTCACAGAACACATGTGTGGAAATTTAGTTGATATTCCTGAGCGAAGCAAGACAATCCATCCATCGAGAGGTAATAAGCCAAGAAAGGTACACCACCCCCTTCCAGATAGCTTGGAAAAAAGTTGTTCAATCACATTCAATCCACAGTTTTTTCCAACCCTTTTTCATGGAAAATTCCACCGCATTAATGACTCCCAAAATTTCTGCTTCCAAAGCCAAAGCTGTATCACATCCACCAAAGAAGTAGCCAAGGAATCTACTAAGAAAGTCTCTGAAGATGTCATCACAGCCTGCCAGACCTGGGTTCCCTCTAGAGGCACCGTCGACATTCACTTTGATCTATCCTAGAAGCGGGTCTTTCCAGAAGACCACAAAGGTACATCAGGGTTGCCTATAAGAGCCCGCAATTCGAAGATGACGGAGGATCCCAAAATCACCAATAGAGTAGTCACAATGATTCTTCTGAAGAGAGGCAGCATCCTTTATGGAAATGAGAATACACGTTTTACCTGCATTGATATTGAATGAGCAATTATTATGAATAAAATTATTTCTATCATACCAGATCACATGTAGTAGCTCTACCACCGCAGCTAGAAAAAGATTCCTAATTTTATTAGAAGAATCCCAAATGACACAGTGTTGAAGATGAGAGGTGATAGAAGTAAGAGGTGACCATCTGCAACTAAAAATGTCAGATATGTAATTCCAAAGAGCTATAGATGTAGCACAAGATAAAAAAATGATTAGCATCCTCGCGGTGTTGGTTTCACATGTGAGATCTAGAACAAAGGGAAATCCCAAAGGATTGAAGACAAACATCAGTGACGACCCTATTATGAGAAACATGCCAAATGAGAGTAAAGTGCGAGGGCTTGATCCAAGGTTTTTTTAAAACTTTCAACCAAACAAAGTTAGAAATAGAATTACTAAAGTTGTTTTTGTAGAAACTATTAGAATTTGGGACTCCATTAAAAGCAGGTTCCAAAATGAGGAAATCATTAATGTCGGAAAAATGATAATTGTCAATGATGTCACCGATATTATTTGGAAGGGTGATGTCATGAGAGTTAACAACATCACATATAGAGTAGTTGGTGTTTATAGGGCTAGTGTCAGACGTTATCATAGAGATTAAAGGGACACCGGTCCAACTGTCCAGCCAGAAATTCATAGAGGAATCAGCACTAACCATCCATATAGAGTTGCTCATGATTTTAAGGTAAGAATGTCTGATGGATGGCCAGATGGAAGAAGTGATGTAACCCAAGTTACCATTCGGATGCTTGGTCAAAAATCTTTTATTAAGAATGACCAAGGAATCAGAATTGCTATGAATTAGATTGCAAGTCATTCTAGCTTGAAAAGATTCATTAAAAAGCTTAAGATTCTTAATACCAAGACCACCCTTATCCAGGGGTTTACAACAAGTGACCCAATGTATGATGGCAAGTTTTCTTTCAATCTTACTACCAGTACAAACAAAAATTTTAATGCAAACATTGAATTTTTTGAGAATACTGGCATGCCAATTGTAAACCATTCCTTAGAACTATAAAGGTTTAGTGACTTTAAATAATATATATATATAATTATCTTATTTTGTGAAATATATTATATATCTCCCAAAACGTTTCTCTCACAACACTCTTCTTAGACATACCCACTTAAAATATTTCTTAATAAGTTGGGGAAATGAAATATAAGATAGATGATCTTATATTCTTAATAAGGGTAAACATGAAAGATATCAATTGTAACACCCCAACCCCTCTAGACTGGAGTTGGTGAATTACTTGTGATATTGGCATGGTTAGAAGGAATGAAAATCCTAAAGGAATGAACAGTTTAGTAGTCTTGAAGAAACTAGATTCATATATGTTACTCAAATTACATTGGAAAAGTTTACAAAATACAATACATAACGAAACTGAAAACTACATCCACAAGAACTGAATAAACAATCTCCTCACTGTCACCTGTTGAAAGAAAACAATGAAAGGGGTGAGCTAAAATGCTCATTATGGGTTACAAATAGTGGAAGAATGAGTACAATAATAAGTGAATCACCATCAATCTGACATAATCAATATGGCATAATGAATAAAAGAATAATTAATGCCATTAACAAACTGAGAATGAAACTGCATCCATAGATTTTTTCATAGTGAAAACCTCATGGATAATAATAATGAATGATAATGAATAAAGATAATTCTTATTAATTGTAAGTCATGTATCTATCACATGAAACCATAAAACCATAAAAACGGTTTAGTTCTATGGGTAGAAACTCGTCTGATATTTGGAAACAAACTTGAATGGTTTGTCGCCAACTGATTTGTCTCATTAGACATATCGATGCATAGAGGGGCTATATCGGGCCCCACCCTCCCCTTAATTTCGAAATTATTCTTTATGTATTGATCCAATACATAAGAAATATTCCTTTTCAATATCCATATAGAGTAGAGTATATAGATTCATCAATATTTCCATAATAAAAATAACATTCCAAACAAACACCGTTTGTAAAATGGTTTACAGTTTAGACAAAAAACATATCCATGATATGAGATTATGGATATTTAATATAAATATAATTTCAAATTAAATGTGATCTCAAATGGGCATTAGGTACATCACATAAGGATTATTAGGTACACAATACAAAGTTAGTCGCAACAAAATAGTAGTTGAGACGAAGTCTCTTACCACAAAGTAATCAGTCAAATCATATGACCAGAACATAATAACCCTCAAATGAATCATTGAATAACATGAACATATAAAGAATCATGTTATTATATATCAAATGTTTGTACACATATACCACATACAAGAAATAAGTGGAAAACAATTAAAATATCACAGAAATAAAAGTGAGATGAGAAACCCCTTACAAACATTTCGGCATGGTAACGAGTGTTATTGCGAAGGATTAATGAGTGGTAATGGGGTATTACATCATTTATATGTCAAAAGGGAAGTATGGGGGAGGTGTTAAAACATACCCCATCATAAGGAATTAAAAATTAAAGGGCACAACATAGGGGAGATTCTTGAACAAAAGTGAGAGAGAGGATCCCATAGCTTATGCATGAAGGTGTTCTTGACTTGTTATTTAAGACCTTAATAAACATATTAGGATTATTAATTAATAATTACAGAACCTATTATATATTTAAACTATTTATTATAACCCTTTTTAGTTCATTCAAGGCCTTTTTGATTAGTTATAAGGTTCAATTTCTTTGTTCGGGCTCATTTGTTTACTTGGTTTTAAATGATCAGTTCACTTATATTCAAGTTCAGATAAATATATAAGATGGAAGTGGTTGTACGGAAATGAAGGTATATTCTATTAGTGAACATACATAAGATTACATGGTTTTTAATTTAATTTGGTTACTTAGAGTGAAGTTGAATTATTATATATATAATCTTAGTGACAACCGTTTTGGCTAAACAGTGGGTTTGATTATAGTGAACATATTTTTCTTCATAACTTAATACCATTTTCAAAAAAGGATTAAAGAACTAAAAATTGGAAATATTACATAGAAAATAATATGGTTCAACCATATCCCAAATGGTTTCATTGCCAGAATTAAAGATTATAATAGAAATTGATAAAATGTTGTCCTTGAATGTGCTAAATTAGCTCATCTCAAATGGTGCTTTCATTTCTTTAGAATAAATGGTGTGGGAAAGGAGAGAAGTTAATGAAATATTCCATTATCATGAAAACATTTGAGTTCAAGTATGTTACTAGATTTATCAAACTATTTTTGTGAGGAGAGAAACAAAAAGAAAAGAACTTAAAAGAATTGAAGGAGTTGGTAAGAGAAATTTACCTCTTGAGACTTCCTCTGAGAACCTCTTAAGGGGAGAGGTTTTTGTATTTTCAAGAGTCTAAGAGATATTGGACGTGGAGGAGGATCTTGGGGAGAGACTTGGGTAGAATATTGGGAAGGCACAAGGCTTGAGTGGTGTGATAGGAAGAGGGGTGAGGGGTGCTTTATATAGTGATGGGGAGAAGAGGTTTCTTAGTATTATAATCATTAATTTATGATTTCCTCTCAAGACAATCCGTAGTTATTATTCCATGACCCAAAATAGTAATACATGCATGTGACTTTGAACCAATTGGGCTTACATCAGCATATCATCATCAACGACTCAATTAATCCATTATTTAGCATTTATTGTGAATTATCAGATTATACTATTCATAAATTTTTTTAGTATTTCAGAAAAATCCCAAAAATTTACCCTAACCATTTTTCGATGTGTAGAATAAAAAAATGAAGTCCATTTTTCAAAAATAATTTTCTAAATATGATTAATTAAATATTTAATTAAAATCATTATTTAATCAAAAAATATAAACACTTAAAATTCTCATCTTCATTTTTAAGGTGCCTAAATTCATTTATACACTCAATGGTACAAATACCATTCATTAGAGTCATATTACTATTCATAAGGGTAGGTTAATATTCATAATGGTAGGTTACTATTCATAAGGGTGGGTTACTATTTACCAAAAATTAAGTTAATTCTATTAGACTATAATTATCATCTTGATCACAACCGTGTAGGTTAGATTTTTAAAAATCACATCACTGAGCTGACAAATTTATGTTTAATGGCAAGGTTATGACTATCTCTTAGAAGTACCCATGTTTTTTCCATATAGGCTCAGTGATTATTGAAATATATCCTATAAAAAAATGTATTTAAGAGAAACATACCATAAAATGTTAGGGTTTCTACATTATTCCCTCCTTCGGAAATTTCGTCCTCGAAATTTTACGTATGAAACTCACCAAAAATATGTGGGTGGTTCTTTTTCATGAAATCCTCTGGTACCCATGTTGCTTCCTCCATATTCTGATTCTTCTAAAGAACCTTTACAAGGCAAGTTTTCTGATTTTTCAATACTTTCTCCCTTATGTCAAGAATCCCAATAGGCTTTTCACAGTATGACAAATCAGGTTCCTGTTCAATTTCATCATAGGTGAGTACATGCATTGGGTCTGGCATGTATTTCTTCAACAATGACACATGGAACACATCATGGACTTTGGAGAGATTTGGTAGCATTTCTAAAAGGTAAGCTACTGCGTTGATTCTTTCCAAAATTTTAAATGGTCCGATATACCTGGAGCTCAGTTTCCCCTTCTTACCGAACCTTAAGACAACCTTCCATGGAGATACGTTCAGAAATACAAGATCTCCCACTTGAAATTCCATGTCCTTTCTCTGGTTGTCATCATATATCTTCTGCCTACTTTGGGCTACATTAATATGGGCTCGTATTGTCTTCACCTTTTTCGTGGTCTCTTTAATAAGTTCTGGGCCTATAAGTTTCCCCTCACCAACTTTGTCCCAACATGTTGGAGTTTGATATCTTTTTCCATACAATCCTTCATATAAATCCATTTGAATACTAGAATAGAAACTATTGTTGTAGGTAGATTCCACTAAAGGAAAGTATTGATCCCACATACCTTGGAAGTCAAGAGGGCATAACCTCAGCATGTCTTCTAGAATTTGAATAGTCCTTTCAGACTGTCCATCAGTTTGGGGGTGATAAGTAGTACTCATATGAAGCTCGGTATTCAAATCCTTCTGGATAATTTTATAGAAGCTTGATATAAACTAAGGATCTCGATCAGACACAATCGATAGAGGTGCACCATGAAGTCTTACAACTTCATTAATATAAAGTCATTCCAAGTGGTCAAGTGGAAAATCCTCTCTTATTGGAAAAAATGTGATGATTTTGGGAGACGATCAAAAATCACCCATATTGCATCATTCCTTCTTGGATTCCTTGGTAGTCGAGTGACAAAATCAATCCTAATGTTATCCCACTTCCACATAGTAATAGGTATAGGTTTCATCACTCCTTTGGGATGTTTTCTCTCTGCCTTCACTTGTTGACAAACTAGACATCTTGACACGTAGTCAGAAATTTCCCGCTTCATATTATCCCACCAGAAATATTCCTTCAGATCTCTATACATCTTGGTGCTACCTGGGTGTATAGATAAATTTGAGCTAAGATCATCGTCTAATAGTTACCTTTTTAGCTCAGGTACGAATGGAATCCATAACCTCTTCCCAAATTTCATAACTCCTTCTTCATACACAAAGTCAGCCAGTCTCTCATCATTGACAACATTAATTTTCTTATACAGGGTTTCATCATCAGATTGAGATCTTTTTACCTTCTCTAATATAGATGGTTTAACAATCATTTGAAATAGGAAATATGTTTCCCTTTCCGTAAAATTTCCCATATCCATCATTAGTATATCCAAAAATATAGGATCTCTCTCAATCCTCATTTGAGTTAGAAGTCCATGATCCTTCCTACTTAATGCATATACCACCTTATTCGCCTTTACCGAGTGGTAGTGTATTGAACAATCGTAATCTTTGAGTAACTCAAGCCATCTCTTCTACCGCATGTTGAGTTCTTTTTGTGTGAAAATTTATTTCAAACTCTTGAGGTCTGTATAAATCTCAAATCTCTCTCCATAGAGATACTGCCACCATATTTTCAGAGAAAATATTACAGCTTCTAACATAAGATCAGGAGTTGGATAATTTTTCTCATGAGTCTTCAACTATCTTGATGCATAAGAAATAACTTTATCATTTTTCATAACAACGCAACCCATTCCATTCATTGATGCATCGTTGTATATTAAAAATCCACCACTTCTAGATGGAAGAGTCAAAATTGGAGCATTGACCAATCATCTTTTCAATTCTTCAAAGCATTCTGTACATTCTTTTGTCCACACAAACTTAACTGCTTTGCGTGTGAGTTTGGTTAGTGGGTTAGCCAGTCAGGCAAAATTCTGAACGAAACTCTGATAGTAACCTCCTAATCCAATAAAACTACGTACCTCGGTTATGTTTGTTGGTGTGGGCCAATCATGGATTGCCTTTTTCTTCATAGGATCAACTAGGATTCCATCCTTAGAGACAATATTGACTACAAAAGAAACATATTGAAGCCAAAATTCACACTTTCTAAACTTACCATATAATTTATTTCTTCTAATAGTTCTCAGAATAACCCGTAAGTGATTCTCACAGTCTTCATTGCCTTTTGAGTATATGAGGATATCATTGATGAATACCACAACAAAGTTATCAATATATTCCTTGAAAACTATATTAATTAAATCCATGAAAATAGAGGGTTCATTTTTCAGTCCAAAATGCATTTATGTAAACTCGTAATGCCCATACCTAGTCTGAAATGATTTCATAGAAATATCTTCCTTCCTTACACGCAACTGATGATATCCGGGTCGAAGGTCAATCTGTAGAAAGTATTGAGCTCCATGAATTTGATCAAATAAATCATCAATCCGGGGAAGAGGATACTTATTCTTTATTATAATAGCATTGATTTACCTGTAATCAATGCAAAGCCTCATGGATCCATCTTTCTTATTGACAAAGAGGATAGGGGATCCCCATGGAGAAACACTAGGTCAAATAAATCCCTTTTCACTCAAATCCACTAGTTGTTTCTTTAGCTCTATTAATTACACAGTAGCCATTCTGTAGGGAGTCTTTGATATAGGTCTTGAATTAGGAATTAAATAAATAGAGAACTCAACTTCCCACTCTATAGGATGTCCAGGTAAATCCTATGGAAATACATCAATGTATTCTTGCACCATGTAAAAATCTTCAATTTGAAGATCTCTTTCCTCATCCATAGATATTGGTTTATCGTCCTATCCAATTATTGCATTCAGTAGAGATACTGGAGGTGGTTCTAGATAAAAATCATGTGGAGAAGTTTCTGCCCTAAAGACAATAGATTCTACACCATTTTTAAAAATTGTAACTTCATTCTTCTTACAATATATCTTCACATCATAATTTGACAGCCAATACATACTGAGAATTATATCAAATTCAGTCATTGGTATGATGATAAGGTTAGAAACTAAAGCACGTTTTGGTGTCTGGAGGGGGACTAGTCGTCATGCCTTTGTTACAACGATACATCCCCTGGGATTTTTGACTGGCAACTCTTTTATTAAATCAAATTGAACATATATAATTTTCTTGGAAAACTGGGTAGATATAAATTAATGCCATGATCCAGAATCAAATAAAATGTTGGAAAAGTATGAGGAAACTATTAATGTACCTATCACCACATCATTAGGAACTTCAACCTCCGCTATTGTAATCGCATAGGCTCTCCCTTGTTCTCTTGGATTTTTCTAAGGTATGTTTCCTTGGTGCTCAGGACACTCATTTTAGTAGAGTCCCATCTCTCTGAAATTGTAGCATTGAATATCATTAAATTTTTTCATCCCCTTGCATTCATCAGATCGATGACTATTTTCTCCATAGTTATAGAAGAATCCCATGCCTTTGAAGCATTTCCTAAGATGATTCTTTCCACAGTTCTCACATAATGGGAATAACATTTTTCCCTTTCTCTTCTTTAGTACTTCTCTTTTTCTTTTATTATCAAAGTACCACTTCTTATATTGCTTTCCTTTTAAAGGATTTGATCTAGAAAATTCCCTCTCTGTTTTGATGGAACTTGATTCAATTTTATCATATGATGAAAATTATTGAGAAGCCAGTGCCCTTTGAAGACATGGATTAAGACCCTCAAATAAAGGATAAATCTTGTCTTCCGAGTCACATACATAATCTACAACATACCTGGCCAGCCTTGTAAAAGTAGCCTCATACTCTGCAATACTATCTTATTTCATTTGTTTTAAGATAAGTAATTTCCTCTTCATTTCAGTTCATTGCTCACGAGGAAAATATTTTTTGAAGAATATTTCCTTAAAAGTACTTCATTACAAATCTTCTATTTTTTCTTCTTCTGAGGTATTCTGAATCAAGGACCACCATTGATATGCATCGCCTTAGAGACAATATACTACTAGTACTACCTTTTCATTTTCATTGTATCTTAATTCCATGAATATCTTTTCAAGGGACTTGATCCATTGATCAGCAACCACTGGATTAGTAGTCCCATTAAAATATAGGGGTTTCTGCCACATGAAACTATCCAAGATAGGTGTGGAATGGTTATTCGTTACAACCTATCTAATTTTTCCCAATATGGTCATGATATGATCTTCTACAAAATTGAATGTGTTGACGTGCTCATTAGGGAGATCCCAACCTTTCCCACGAGTATTGATTCCCCTTCTTTCGTCAAACTCCATTTCTAAATAATGGGATACACTAGATTAGTTTATGAATATCAAATAGAAAATCACTCAACATAGATTGAAATTCGATGCATAGCTAATCTTATAAACATGATTTATCTGAGGAAAATTTTACATTAATCTCCTTCATAATGGATTGTAAAGAAAATTTTAACTATCCTAAGCATATCCCCCCAGGAGTGTCGTAACCAAGAGTGAAAGTAGGCCTATTGTCGTGCACCAGTTTCTATTAGAGTCTAGGTCAAAGTGGTGTTTTCAGGTTTTACCCCTAGATATATCTGTGCAAGAGCCACCTCTACCTGCTCGTATCAAGACAGGTATGTATTGCTTAAAAGATCAACATAATATATTCCTTACCAAAATACCATGACGTTCTTGTATGTTTATCCTCAAAAACTACCATAGGGTTGTGTTCCCTAATATACATTTCCTACTCAAGTTTCCATGTTTTCTACCAAACTTCCTCTAATACCAACTGTAACACCCAAACCCCTCTAGAATGGAGTCGGTGCATTACTTGTGATATTATAGTTGTTAAAAGGAATGAAAATTCCAAATGAATTATCAGTTTAGTAGTCTTGAAGAAACTAGATACATATATGTTACTCAAATTAAATTAAAAAACTTTACAAAATACAATACATAACGAAACTAAAAACTGCATCCATAAGAACTCAAAAAAAGATATCGTCTTTGTCACCTATTAAAAGTAAAAAATGAAAGGGGTGAGATCAAACAATAAGTAACAGTTAAAAATAGTGGAATCATGAGTAAAATAATAAATGAATCACAATTAATCTGACATAATCAATATGGCATAGTGAATAAATGAATAACTAATGCCATTAATAAACTGAGAATGAAACTGCATCCATAGATTTTTTCATAGTGAAAAACTCATGGATAATAATAATAACTGATAATGACTAAATAGAATTCTTATTAATTGGAAACCATGTATCTGGCACATGAAACCATAATAATGTAAAACGGTTTAGTTCTATGTGTAGAAACCCATCTGATTTTTAGAAATAAACTCGAAGGGTTTGTTGTCAACTGATTTGTCTCATGAGACCTACCGATGCATCAAGGGATATAGAGGGCCCCACCCATACCTTCATGTCCAAAGCATTCTTTATACATTGATCCAATAAAATATGAATATTCCTTTACAATATCTGTATAGAGTATAGTATACAGATTCATCAATATTTCCATAACAAAAATAACTTTCCAAACAAACACTGTATGTAAAATGGTATACGGTTTAGAAAAAAAACATATCCATGATATGAGATTATGGATATTTAATATAAATATAATTTCAAATGAAAATTTATCTCAAATGGGCAGTAGGTACACTACATAAGGATTAATAGGTGCACAATACAAAGTTAGTCGCAACAAAATAGTAGTTGAGACAAAGTCTTTTACCACAATGTAATGGGTCTAATCATATGACCATAACATAATAACCCTCAAATGAATCATTGAATAATATGAATATAAAGAGAATCATGTTATTGTATATCTAATGGTAGTACACATATTCCACATATAATAAATAAGTGGCGAACAATGAAAATCTCACAGAACTAAAATTGAGATGAGAAACCCCTTACAAACATTTCAGTATAGTAATAAGTGTTATTGCGAGGGCTTAATGATATGTAAAGGGGTATTCCATTATTTATATTTCAAAAGGGAAATATGGGGGAGGTGAGAAAACATACCTCATCATTAGGAATAAAAAATAAAAGGGCACAACATAGGGGATATTCTTGAACAAAAGTGAGAGAGAGGATCCCTTACCTTATGCTTGAATGTGTTCTTGACTTGTTGTTTAAGACCATTATTAACAAATTAGGCTTATTAATTCATAATTACATAACCTCTTATATATGAAAATTATTTATTATAACCCTTTTTAGTTCATTCAAGGTCTTTTTGATTAGTTATAAGGTTCAATTATTGTTTGGGCTCGTTTGTTTACTTGGTTTTTAATGACCGGATCACTTATATTCACGTTTGGATAAATATATAAGATGGATGTGGTTGTATATAAATGAAGTTATATTCTATTATTGAACATCCTAAAGATTACATGGTTTTAAATTTAATTTGGTTACTTAGAGTGAAGTCGAATTATTATATATATATCACCTTAGTGACAACCGTTTTGGATAAATGGTGGGTTTGATTACAATGAACATGTTTTGATTCATAAATTAATATCATGTGTAAAAAAGGATTACAAAACTAAGAATAGGAAATATTACATATATAATAATCTGGTTCAACCATAACACAAATGGTTTCATGACTAGAAGTAATGATTATAATAGAAATTGATAAACCGTTGTCCTTGAATGTACTAAATTAGCACATCTCAAGCAGTGCTTTCATTTATTTCAAATAAATGGTGGGGTAAAGGAGAGAAGGTAATGAAATATAACATTAGCATGAAAACATTCCATTAAATGTATGTTACTAGATTTATCATACTATTATGGTGAGGAGAGAAACAAAAATAAAAGAACTTAAAAGAATTGAAGGAATTGGTAAGAGGAATTTACCTCTTGAGACTTCCTCCTTTGAGATCCTCTCAAGGGGAGAGGTTTTTGTATATTGAAGAGGCTGGGAGATTTTAGACGTGGGAAAGGATATTGGGGAGAGACTTGGGTAGAATATTAGCAAGGCACAATTCTTGATTGGTGTGAGAGGAAGAGGGGTTGAGGGGTGCTTTATATAGTGGAGGGGAGAGGAGTTTTTTTAATATTATAATCATTAATTTATTATTTCCTCTCAAGACAACCAATAGTGAGTATTACATGACCATGAATAGTAATATTTGTGTGTGGCTTCGAACCAATTGAGCTTACATCAGAAGATCATCATCAATGACTCAATTAATACATTATTTAGAATTTATTGTTAATTAACAGATTTTACTCTTCATCAAAAATTCAATTATTTTAGAAAAATCCCAACCTAACCATTTTTAAACGTGTGGAATCCAAAAATGAAGTCCATTTTTTAAAAATAATTTTCTAAATATGATTAATTAATTATTTAATTAAAATCATTACTTAATCAAAAAATATAAACTCTTTAAATTTTCAGCTTCATTTTTAAGGTGCCTAAATTCATTTATACACTCAATGGTACAGATACCATTTATAAGAGTCATATTACTATTCATAAGTGTAGTTTACTATTCATAAGGGTCAGTTACTATTCACTAAAAATTATGTTAATTCTATTAGACTCTAATTATCATCATGATCACAACCGTGTATGTTAGATTTTTAAAATTCAAATCACAGAGCTGACAAATTTAAGTTTAATGGACAGTTTATGGCTATCTCCTATAAGTAACCATGTTTTATTTCATAGAGGCTCAGTGATTCTTGAAATATAGGCTATAACTAAAATGTATTTAACCAAAACATAGCATAAAATTTTTGGGCTGCTACATCAGTTAATATCATATGTAATCATATTATGAGAATAAAGGTTTGATAACATGATATTAACATTTTAAATTCATACCCAACAATTCATAGATCATAATCATGGCATAAGACTTTGGAAGATCAAAATACATGAATCATAGAAGAATAAAAAATCAAGATCCATGAGATTATATCATAAGCACAATATAATTTCATAAAGATAGGTATAAAATGTGTCACATAATCATAATCATAGACATAACATCCTGGGTACATGGAGTCAGTTGAGATCCTAACCCATATTTAATTTCTGGAATTGGTGGGTATGCCAATTTATTTTTGATCTTCGGAGCCTCAATCTATGTTTTCTATCATCCCATTATCTTGTTTTGGTATGGTTTTAGAGGATTGGAAAGTGTCTCAGGTGATTGGATGAGCTTTCGGTGCATCGGAGGCCCGAAGCACTGTTTTGGTAGTTCTGGAATGAGGCACACAGTTTGGGTAATCCATTCTCCCACTTAGAGAAAACTGTGCAACCCAATTTTCATCTTCCACGTGGGTTGTTAAACTACGAGGCTTGGGGTCCATGAACATGTGTGAACCTATGTCATTTTTTATGAGGAATTTTACATGGATTGCACACGGTTATGGAAAACCATTCAAAATCGACATAGTTAGTGCCACTTGGGATGTAACCTCGCACTATAGCTGCATAGGGTATGTATGGTTTGGACTAATCATGCTGACTAACCATGCATGGCCTTGTTCCTTAATAGCAGGAGTCATACGTTTTCCACACATTTGGAAAACCATGTGAGATAACTGTGTGGCCTCTTAAAGTGGTAAAATTACCAGTTTCCCTCATCTATATAATCCTAATTTTCCTCTTTATTTCTTCTCCTTTGAGCACATGTAAGAGTGGGATTTTTTACATTTCCTCCTCTGCATGTATTTGATCCAAATTCAATGTCTAAACTCCATTCTTCCAGAATTTTTAGAGTTGGATCCATCTCAATTAGTCTCTCATCTCTTTACCTTTTCTCTCACCGCACAAACTACTAAATCCATTTGAGTTATTTTACTCTATTTTCAAAGCATTGATCAAAAACATTGGTTTCATCCATATCGCTTATAGTTAGAAGCTAATACCATATGTACTTATGTCCATGAATATGAGGTAGGTGGTGTTTTCTTTTCTTTTTGATTTTTTGAGTTTTTTAGTGTTCTGATTTTATCACACCATTATGTTGATCAATCAAGGCCCTTGAAATTTAATACATTCTTTTAATTAATTAGATTGACCCATTTGGGATGAAAATGGGCTTACCCACTCATGTATACAAGTTTTTTGAGCTGTACGAGAGGCTAATAATCTTGGTTATCATGGATGGGTGTGTTGTTTATATTAAATTTAATCGATTAATTTAATTTTGTGTTGTTCAATTCAATTATATTGAACTATTTATTTAAATTGAATTGAAGTATTTATATGAAATGCTTATGATGAAACTAATAAGTTCCAATGTGATCATTATGGGAATGGGCCAATGATATAGATAGAACTAACTATCTATTTTTAGGTGATGTGATCACAAAGAAGGGCTTGACCCAGGTTAATTAGGTGATGTGATCACTGGTTAGGTGACAAGGTTTTTTATTGAAGTAGAAAGGACATCAGGTTGATGACATGGAATGTGATATTAGATGAAATGGCCATCAGACTCGAGAAAAATGGTCTTAGTGGAACAAGGTGACGGTCTTGATGAGTCTTACATATTAAATTGGTGATTCCACTCACCCATGTTGGCCAAGATACCATTTGGAGTCATGTGCACACATGTTGACACAATGATGAGGTGGTTTTGACCACTCAAGTGGGTATAGGTTCTGATAGTTATGGATTAGGTAAATGGATGGGGGTTATTACCATAGAAATCTATTTGTATGGTGAGGAGCCATCATAGGACAACGTTGAGGCTTTCAGTTGGGGGCTAAGGCCTACCATGCTTGAAGTCGTTGGGCCTAGATCACTAAGGATAATGGACATCACTATTCCTCAGGTTTTCAGTTGTTGAGATGATTATGGTTAGTATTTGAGGAATGATACCACTATTCTTCCATATTTTGGGATTTTATCCAATATGTTATTTTGTGTAGGTGTCGGAGGTACTTGGTTTCTATTTTGTTGGGTAGGCCTTTGGGCTATTTGTTACTCGATTGATAGCACGTGGTTCTGGGTGACAATTGAGGTGGAACCCGAGGGTTTATGTAGACTATTCGACATTAGAGGATTCCTTGGTACATAGTATAATGATCCTCTCTACTACAAAATTCGAGCATTGGAAAAGGCAGGTGATAGCTTTATGTGGCTTTTGAGTACCATGGAATATTGTGTTTACTTTATGTACATGATTCTGCTCATTTATTTTTAGTATACACTTACTTAGTAATAAATATAATGTATGAACATGTGGGTGGAACCCTACTAAGACTCTTTCTTACACATTACACTGGACCATCAAGACACATGTAGATTTTATGATTTTGGATTCAGGTAAAGTTCATGGCTCAAAAGCTAGATCTTAGTGGTTGTTAGCATATAATGGAAGGAATGAGACCAATGATCATGCCTTACCTGAGGTTTCTTTTTCAGTTATCATTTTTGTTTCACTATGATTACATATGTATACACTACTAGAATATAACCTTATACCCATGGTTTGGAAAAGTGGGAATAGCCCACAAAACCGTGGGTATGGGATATACCCATAGTTCAGAGAACCGTGGGAGCTTAAGGTGTCACGACCCGCCTTCACCAAAAGGGAGGGAAGGGAAAACAGATTTCCAGACCCTTCCTTATTTATGTTGAAGGAGAGATAATGATCCCTGAGACCCGCCTTCAATAGATCTCAGAGTGACGACTAGCACCAAGAGTATAGAATCACATACAAGATGGAAGGAATTACCCTTTTTATTTTAATAAGATTGGGAGAGAAGATAGAAAACCCAACAACACCAAAGTTGAAAGTAAAGGTAAAAGCAAAATTAAACCAATCCCATATGCATGTTCAGAAGTAAAATATACAATCCACAAGAATTCCAAAAGTAAATTACTAAAAAAATGGAAAATGACAACAACAACCGCTCCAACGTTTGAGCTTGTACGACCCAGTACGATCCCTGAAATCCTTCAGGTACCCTGAAAGTAGTTTTATATACACTGGATGAGCATAAAATTATACTCTGTAAGGAAAACCAAAGACTCTCGTACACAATTGGGGAGGCATTCTAATGCCCTATGGGAAAGGAGACAGCCAAAGAACCTTGCAAGGAAAACTATCCACCCAAGCCTCACCAAGGCACACTCCCGAAATAACGCAAGTCAAGTAATGTATAGTAATAGCACATCGATATTTGGGTACCCCGTTCCACTTTCCCACTATTCATTGAAGACATCCAACACATCATACCAATCCTGCCAATCTCACTACAGTCCCACTGCCACACCCAGCCATTCTCATCGCAGTCCCACTGAAGCACCTCGCCCACACACACCTGGGCCACTGCCACACATCCCGCCCACAAACACCTGTGCCAGAAACACCACATGTAACCACTCCCGCAAACACCTGGGCTAGAAAAACCACTACCATGCCCAAAGACACCTAGGCCAGAAAGACACTGTCATGCCCGAAGATACATGGGCCTCATCCCAAAGATACTTGGGAAACAACCTGCCCGCAAACACCTGGGCCAACCACCACACCACCCTGCCTGAAGGTTCTTGGGCTAATAATGGACTTTATGCCAACACAGTCTACATGAAGAGTATTAGGCTATTCGGGAAAGTGAGCATAAAAGGTGCTAATAACTATCCACTCAGAAGAGTGTTGAAAAAAAAAACACCCACCCCCATGAAATGGGGCGTTCGACACTAAGTGCTCCACCGGGGTGGGGTGCGAATAAGAAATGTAAAAAATATAGATATATGTATAGATAACAAGCACTCATCCCAACCTAGGGTTCCAAAACCTATGCACAAACACCCTCGTTACTATTCATTCAGAAAAGAACATCACAACACTCACGGCCATGTCACAACACATTCCCAAAACCAAATCCCCATTTTAACCATTCTCGTTTTCACGTTCAAGTGATCACACTAGGTGAATTATACACAACTAGGAAACTAACAGGCATAACCACAAGCTAGGGAAAGAGAAATAGCCAAAAATAAATTTAAGCATTCACACCTGGTTCTCTTGTGAAGTCACAATAACAAAGGGATAAATGATATCCCTCAAAGTACGGAAACCAAAGCAAGCCTCGAGATACAACCCCACATGGCTCCAGAACCACAACCAATCAAATGTATAACAATAGGGGATCCCATCCCCATCCATGTCACCTCGTAAGAACCAAGAAGAACAACACACCTACTACCAAAATAAAGTAGGAACTTCTAGGTTCATGCACATAATTCATTAGGTTGTTCTTTCTGTTTGCTAACCGGGGTGGTTATATAGGGATTCTTGTTTTACTGAACATCCATTTAACCATCCATGTTTAAGTGATTAACCAATTTCCAGATTAGAGTCATTAAAACAACACTAAAGGAAAAGTTTCATTAGTGCGCAAGTAAAGACCACCAACGACCATGATTTTCCATCAGCCCCAACAGAAACAATAAAATACTCACCTCGCATGATACACAGTAAGGAGAGGTGAAGGAAAAACCCTACCTGGTTGATCAAGGATCGAAGTTCATCTTCATGCGCCAAGAACTGGAGATGCGTGACTTGCAGGGAAGGAACACCGGGGACTCCAAGGGTGAGAAGAAAGGCTCCGGTACATGCGCACCACCTGCCTTCGAAAGGGGAACTCCAAAATCACTAGGAAGAAAAAGAGACTAGCCAAATGTAAGGAGGAGAAGAAGAAATTCCCATGCGATATATAGATAAGATCTCATTGTTACAGGATATGGGGATTTGAACGGCTTTAAAGTTGGATCTTGGTTTCACCACGTGGTCGGGTAGTTACACATGATTGAATTAATTGTTATTTAACGATTACCATTAGAAAAAGGTGGTAACAGCTGTGGCTTTATGGATTTTATATAAACAGAGGGGCATGATATACGGACACTCAGCTATGTCTGTTGAGGGTCTCCCCACCCTTAGGAATTTGAACATAGATTAAAAGATTAAAAACAGCCTTGAACCACTTCTAAAAGGTTAAAAAGGCCTTAAAATGGAATTACAGGAAAAATTGTAGAAGAAAAACCCAACAAGGCCGGGTGGCACCGATCGTGCCACACACCGATCAGTCACACCGATCGGTCACCCCAATCGGTCACACTGATCGGTCACACCGATCGTCCG
This sequence comes from Viscum album, assembly GCA_963277665.1. Lineage (NCBI taxonomy): Eukaryota > Viridiplantae > Streptophyta > Magnoliopsida > Santalales > Viscaceae > Viscum > Viscum album. The sequence goes on along the minus strand of OY728129.1, from coordinate 226,935,613 downwards.
CACTGATCAGTGAGGCACCGATCGGTGACACACTGATTGTGCCACACACTGATTGGTGAGGCACCGATCAGGTCTCACCGACCGGGTGCACACTGATCGGTCGCACGTCGTTTGGTCGCACGCCAATCGGTCACACGCCGATCGGTCACACGCCGATGGGTCACATGCCGATCGGTCGCACGCCGATCGGTTTCACGCCGATCGGTCGCATGCTGATCGGTCGCATGCCGATCGGTCGCACACCGATCAGTTGGACGTCAATCGATCGCACCCACCGAGACGCTACCCTTAGGATCCAGAATTTGTCAAAGGGATGGGATATGCGGGTCTGGGGCATTAAATCAGATACCTCTCAAACTATTCTCGCCCTCGAGAATCAAACCAAACTAGAAGAGAAGAGGGGTCCGAACAACCTCCTTGAAATATACCTCTCAGGAATGAACCTCTCTGACATCAATAAACACCTCTCCCTAAAGAAACCATGCAACATTAATGGGCCAAGCTGTCCAGTCATATGGGTTAGGGAGTTTCTTCCTCTATGTCAAGATACTATCCACTTTGTGCGGCACTGACTCACCCACACGAGTTTAATCACATCCACCTTAATGCGTCTTTATTAGGGATCAGGTCCTTCCCTTCCCACAGTCATGAATTTTCACATGCATCTAGATAATAAAGAAAACCATACATTCCATAGTTAACAAGGTAAAGTGTTCCATCACGAATAAATACAACAAAACGGGAAAAAATTCAAAAAATCTCTAGGTACTGGGCATGCATCTGCGTCTCCCATTCCCTGGCACTTTCCTCAAGCCTTCCATGCCTCCATAACACATGAACCAAAGGAATGGTCCATCCACGGAGCACTTTCTCCCCATATTCCTTGATCCTCACTGGCCTTTCCGAAAAAGTCATGTTGGCCTCGTTGTCTAGATATCCCTAATTGAGAACGTGTGAATCATCATGCAGATACCATCGGAGTTGTGACACATGGAAGACGCCATGTATCCTTAGTAGAGGAGGTGGTAATGCTAGCTGATAAGACACTTCTCCGACCCGCTGCAACACTTCGAAGGGTCCGATGAACCTTGGAGAAAGCTTACTCCCCCTACCAAACCTCTGTTGTCCACGGTGGGGGGAGACCTTCATGAATACGTGGTCCCTAATCCCGAACTCCACGGGTCTCCTCCATTTATCCGCATATAATTTCTGCCAGTCCTGAGCCACTTTCATCCTTTCTCGTATAAGCTGAACCTTCTCCGCCGTGCTCTACGCCACCTCCGAGCCAAGAATACCTGCCTCCCTGACCTTGGTCCAGCACACGGGTGAGTGACACGGCCTCCCGTACAATGTTTCGAACGGATCCATTCCAATGGTAGAGTGATAGATATTGTTATAGGAAAACTCCAATAGAGGCAGGTGTCTTCCCCACGATCCCCGAAAATCCAGGATACATGCCCGCATCATATCCTCCAAGGTCTAGATGGTGCGCTCTGTCTGTCCATCTATCTGGGGATGGAAAGCAGTGCTAAGACATAGTAGGGTGTCAGAAGTATGCTGCAATCCTCTCCAGGCTTGTGAGGTAAACTGTGCATCCCTATCCAAGACTATGGATCTCGGAAGTCCGTGCAACCGAACCAACTCAGCTACATACCTCCATGCTAAGGAGTCCACTATTCCTGATTCCTTAATCGCCAAAAAGTGAGCCGATTTCATCAACTGGTCCACCACTACCCAGATAGCGTCACAACCTCTATGAAACTTGGGTAGACCTGTGATTAAATCCATTGAGATTTCATCCCACTTCCACTCGGGGACCTCTAAAGGTTGCAACAAGCCGCCTGGAACATGGTGTTCAGCCTTCACCTGCTGACACACTAGGCACCTGGACATGAACTTGGCCATATACCGCTTTACTCTGGGCCACCATAATTGACCCCTCAAGCCCCAGTATATCTTGGAAACTCTCGGATGCACTACTAGGGGTGAGTTTTGGAACTCACCAAAAACCCTTCCGCGTATCGCCTTTGGGACAAACAACTTCCCTCGGCAATGCATCTGGTTCTAACCATCCTTCGTCCACCCTTTCGGAGCATCACCTTGGTTAACCCTGTCACGCATCACTTCACTTTCTGAGTCTCCCCACTGGGACTCCTCCACCTGCCATATTAGAGAAGACTGCACTGTCATCTGATATAGGAAACCTCTCCCACCATCCATCCTTGCATCCAGGTGTAGGGCAACCAACTCCTCCATCTCTTTCCAAGCATCTGCCGACTCTCGAACCACATCCTTCTGCGACTTCCTACTCAAGGAACCCTCCACCACATTCCACTTTACTGAGGTATAGGAAATCTCAAAGTCGTAGTCCTAAAGGAACTCCACCCACCTACGCTTCTGCGAGTTCAGGTCCCGCTGGGAGAAGATATACTTCATGCTTTTGTGATTGTTGAAGACCACGAAACTCTCCCCAACGAGGTAATTCCACCACAACATTAGTGCAAAAATGACTGCCACAAGCTCCAGGTCGTGGCCAGAATAATTACGCTCATGAGGATGTAACTGCCTAGACACATAAGAGATGACCCCTTTCCACTACATCAACACGCATTCGAGGCCTTTCCCTGAAGCATCACAGAACACCTCATACGCCGCCCCTTCTTCTGGAAATCTCAACAATGGGGCACTAAACAACTTTTCCTTCAGATAGCTGAAGGATGCCTCTCACTGCCCGCTCCACACAAAAGCCTGGTCCTTCTTGGTCAAAGCCGTCAAAGGTGGTGAAACTCAAGAGAAGTTGGGTACAAACCTCCGGTAGTAACCTTCCAGCCTGAGGAACTAAGAACCTCTGCCACGTTCTTGGGTGCTGCCCAAGAAAAAATTGCCTCGACCTTTGATGGGTCCACTGCTATCCCCTACTCAAAAACTACGTGCCCAAGGAAAAGCACTTCTCGCATCCAGAACTTCAACTTGGACAACTTCGCATAAAATTGGGGCTCTCATAGGACCTCTAAAACCAATCTCAGGTGATCTGCGTGATCCTACATTGATGTTGAGTAGATCAGGATGTCGTTAATAAACACGACTACAAATCTATCCAGGTATCCCCGGAAGACGGAGTTCATGAGTCCCATGAACATAGCTGGAGCGTTTTTAACACCGAACAGCATGACAAAAAACTCAAAGTTCCCATATCTGCATCTGAAGGAAGTCTTTGAGATGTCACCCTCCTTCACCCTCAGCTGGTGATATCACAGCCGTAGGTCAATCTTCAAGAACCAACATGCTCCGCTCAGCTGGTCGAAGAGATCATCTATCCTCGGGAGAGGGTAGCGATTCTTGACTATCACCTAATTCAGCCTTCGGTAGTCTATACACAGCATGAGACCACCATCTTCCTTCTTTGCGAACAAGACAGGAGCACCCCACGGTGACACACTTGGCCGAACAAAACCTTTCTTCATCAAATCATCAATCTGAATATGAAACTCCCGCAACTCAGAAGGTGTAATCCAGTAGGGAGCCATCAAAATCGGACAGGCACCAGGTTGAAAGACCATCCTGAACTCAACATCACACCGAGGGGGCAGAGTCACCACCTCTTCAGAGAAGACGTCCATAAACTCACTAACGATCCCTGGGACTTCATACTTCTCTGCATCCACCGACTCAACTGATATTTCATCCAACCGGGAAAGGAGGGTCTCTTCTCGCCTACTTCCCTTCTCGTAAACCCACTCTCAAATGAAAGTTACACGTCAGCCGCCCAAATCTGAAAACACGACCCTTCCTTGGAAGTAGTCAATGGCGGCACATACCGAGAACAACCAGTCAATTCCTAGTATGAAATCGTATGGATGTATTTGCAAAATTAGAAGATCCCTGGCTGACTGATGTGGCCCTATCATCAGTTTGCACCCCTGAAAACATAAAACAAGTCAGTCAGACCTCCGACTGGTGTGCTCAGCACCAGCGGCGCTAAAAGTCTCTCGACGTCTAGACCCAGGGCACCGGCCAGACTGGCTGTAAAAAAGGAGTGCAATGCTCTTGTATCGAACAAGGTATAGGCAAGGGTACTAAACAAGATGATCATACCTTGTACGACTTCTGGCCCTACTGGAACCGTGGCCTCTATGGCGTGAAACTGTCCACGCCCGTCCCCTCTGCCTCTCGGCTGTCGGCCACCTCCCCGACCATGTTCGGGTTGAGGTCCCTGAGGAGCACCCTGAGGTCAGCCTCCTCCTACGACGTCTTCCCTTGGAGGAGCGGGAGCATGCTGTCCCTACTGCTATTGAAAGGGCCTAACTAGAAACTACTGCTGCTGAGGTGGGAGATGAACCTGCCCACCCCTGCCATACTGTACTTTGTTTGGGCACTGATTTCGAAGGTGCCCATGGCTTCCACAAATGAAGCATCTCGGCCCTGGGCCCACAAGGAAAGGGCGAGGGCTAGGAGATCAGAACTGGAACAGCTAAGGCCTACTCCCTACTGGTCGAAACCTAGAGGGTCCTGATGCTGGAGCCTTGCTACTGACATATTTCCCCATTAAAGAACCCAACTGGATTCCTTCTCGGGGTACAACCCTAAGTGTGTGAATCCTCTCAACCACTACAGCCCTCTTATGGACCTCCAAGTAAGTTGGTAGGGTGAAGGGGGTAACAGAATACTGGGTAGAGGGTCAAAGTGCCTCCCCCAAATGTCTCGACCGAGACTCCTCATCTGGAAAGAGGTCCATAGCAAAGTAGAGGATATCCTTGAACATGATCCCCAACTCTATCAATGACATGCTCCCATACTGGAGGGAGATTAGCTCCTGCCTCTTCTCAGCTTCATCATGGAGGAGAGGAATTCTACCTGGAATTACATCTTGAAGTCATTCCACGTCACTTAAGCCTCCTTCTTTTCCCCGAGATAAAGCATCCACCACTTACATGCTGCTCCCTGCATCTGGCTGACGGCCAGACGAACCCAGTACTCTGTCGGAGCCCGAATCAAGCCGAAAGATATCACTAGCTCCTTGAGCCAGCTTTTTGTGTCCATATCTGAGACACTACCCTCATACTTCCCATGGGTCTTCCGTTGAGAGGCATGAAGTGTCCTCTGACACTGATCGTCCTCCTATCGGTCATCCCTCTTTCAATCAGCCAAAGCAACCTTCGGGGCCTCAATAATTTTCACTACTCATGGTCATCTCCCAGGTGCCATAGCTGCAAGGTAAACAAGGAATGACTAAGCCCGAGTAGTGAATAACATTTCTTCTTAGTTTTTTTTTCTCTTAGAATTCTTGTTTATTTTAAATCCCCAAATACCCATAAAACACAAGAACACAAGTAATTATGATGCATGTTCCATTACTAGAGTTTCTACCTTGCAATCAGTGTAACCATACTTGGTTGTTCGATAGGTACAGAGTCCTTGCATTGGATCACGGGGCCCCCTAAAATCCCGTGTCCTAGCTAGTCATCCCAGGACTATTTCACGCACCATGATCACCCAACACTATTTCCCTACCATCCCATGCAATCCTCACTGTGCCTAACTCCAAACTTCATCCTATCTCTCAACCAACCTGCCTCTAATAAAATTCTGTCATGACCCACCTTCACCAAAAGGGAGTGAAGGGACAACAGATTGCCAGACCCTTCTTTATTTAAGTTGAAGGAGAGATAATGACCCTCGAGACCCACCTTCAATAGGTCCCAGTGTGGTGACTAGCACCAAGGGTATAAAATCACACACAATATGGAAGGCATTACCCTTTTTATTTTAATAGGATCGGGAGATAAGATAGAAACCCCAACAACACCAAAGCTGAAAGTAAAGGTTAAACCGAAAGTAAACCATTTCCATATGCATTTTTAAAAGTAAAAGATAAAAGCCACAAGAATTACAAAAGTAAAGTACTAAAAAAAGGGAAACGACAACATAAACCGCCCCAAAGTTCGAGATAGTACGGCCCCACACGATCCCTGGAATCCTCATGGTAACCTGAATGATGTTTTATATAAATAGGGTGACCATACAAGTATAGTCGGTATGGAAAACCAAAAACTCTCGTTCACAAGTGGGGAGACATTCTAATTCCCTGTGAGAAATCAGAAAACCAAAGAACCTAGCAAGGAAAACTATCCACCCAATCCTCACCAAGGCACACTACCCAAAAAATGAATTCAAGTAAAGTATAGTAATAGCACATCGATGTTTGGGTACCCCGCAACACGTTCCCACTGGTTATTTAAGACATCCTATAAATCATACCAATCCCTCCATTCTCACTATAGTCCCACTACCACACCCTACCATTCTTATCGTAGTCCCACTGCCACACCTCGCCTACAGACACCTGGGACACTACCACACAACCCGCCCGCAAACACCTGGGCCACAACCACCACACGTAACCACGACTGAAAACACCTGGGATAGAGAAACCATTGCCACGCCCGAAGACACCTGGGCAAGAGAGATGCTAGCACACCTGAAGATACCTGGGCCTCATCCCAAAGATAATTTGGAAACAACCTGCCCACAAATAGCTTGTCCAACCACCACACTACCTTGCCCGATGGTTCTTGGACTAATAATGGACTTCAGGCCATCACAGCCTTCCCGAACAGTCTTAGGCTATTTGGGAAAGGGAGTAGAAAAGGAGCTAATAACCAGCCACTCAGAAGAGTGTTGGAGAAAAACACCCTCCCCCATGAAATGGGGCATTCGGCACTAAGTGCTCAACATGGGTGGGGCACGAATAAGAAATGTAAAAACTAAAAGTATATGTATAGGTAACAAGAACTCATCCCAACCTAGGGTTCCAAAACCTAAGCACAAACACCCTCGTTACTATTCATTCATAAAATAACAGCACATCACTCGCGACCAAGTCACAACTCATTCCCAAAACCAATTCCCCATTTTAACCAATATCGTTTTCACATTCAAGTGATCACACTAGGTGAATTCTACACTATTGGAAAACTAATAGGCCTAACCAAAATCCAGGGAATGAGAAATAGCCAAACACAAATTTAAGTATTCACAGCCAGTTCTCTTGTGAATTCACTACAGCAAAGGGGTAAGTGAGATCCCTCAAAGTAATGGAACCAAATCAAGCCTCGAGATATAGCCCCACACGGCTCCAAAACCACAACCAATCAACTGTAAAACAATAGGGGATCCCATCCCAATCCATGTCACCTTGTAAGCACCAAGTAGAACAACACACCTACTACTAAAACAAAGTAGGAACATCCAGGTTCATGCACACCATTCACTAGGTTATTCTTTCTGTTTGTTAACCAGGGTGGTCACATAGGGATTCTTGTTTTACTGAACATCCATTTAACCAGCCGAGTTTAAGTGATTACACAATTTCCATATTATAGTCATTAAATCATCACTGAAGGTAATGGTTCATTAGTGCAAAAGGAATGACCACCAACGACCATGATTTTTAGCAAGCACAAGCCCATATAGTTCAAAACACATAAATAATCAAGGGTATGGAAAAACAGCAGAACATCGATCATACCCCAACATAAATCTTTAATGTCCATTTGTTATCTTCATTAAGTTTGGTTCCATCAGTCCCCACAGAAACAATAGCATGCCCACCCCGAAAGAAACACAGTAAGGATATGTGAAGGAAAAACCCTACTTGGTTGATCAAGGATCGAAGTTCTTCTTCACACGCTAAGAAATGGAGATGTGCAACTTGCAGGGAAGGAACGTCGAGGACTCCAACAGTGAGTAGAAAGGCTCCGATACATGCACACCACTTTCCTTCGAAAGGGGAACTCCAAACGCACTAGGAAGAAAAGGAGACCAGCCAAATGGAAGGAGAAGATGAAGAAATTCCTGTGAGATATATAGATAAGATCCCATTGTTAGGTGATATGGGGATTTGAACAACTTTAAAGTCGGATCATGGTTTCACCACACGGTCGGGTGGTTACACACGATTGAATTAACTGTTATTTATTGATTCCCAACAGAAAAAGGTGGTAACAGATCTGGCTTTAATGATTTTATATAAAAAGAGGTGCATGATATGCAGACACTCAGCTGGGTCCGTTGAGGGTCACCCTACGCTTAGGAATTTAAACATTGATTAAGGGCATAAAAAGGCCTTGAAACACTTCCAAAAGGTTAAAAAGGCCTAAAAGTGGCGTTACGGGAAAAACTGCAGAAGCAAAACCCAACAGGGACGGGTGGCACCGATCGTGCCACACACCGATCGGCCGCACCGATCAGTGACACACTGATCGTTCCACACACCGATCGGTCACACCGATTGGTGAGGCACCGATCATGTCACATCGATCGGGGGGAAACCGATTTGTCGCACGCCTATCGGCCGCACGCCTATCGGTCACACATCGATCGGTCGGACGTCGATCGGTCGGACGTCGATCGGTTGCACGCTGATCGGTCAGACGCTGATCGGTCACATGCTAATCGATCGCATGCTGATCGGTCGCACGCCTATTGGTCACACGCTGATCAGTCACACACCGATCGGTCTCATGTTGATCAGTCACACCCACCGAGACGCCACCCTTCAGATCCAAAATTTGCCAAAGGGATGGGCTATGAGGGTCTGGGGAATTACATAAAGAATCGATATATCTTTGAGATATACAAATAGTTTGAAAAATTCTATACCCATGGTTATTAACCATGTGAATAGTTGTATAGGAAATTTTCCACCGTGTCAATAACCTTATACCGATAGTTCTCAATCCATGGCTATAGGATTTAATAAAATCATATGTCTGGATTCAAACCCTATACCGCCACTTCCTAACCAATGTGACTAACCACTACCCCACATAATCTCACATATATATAAATATATATTTACTTTTATATGTTTTTATAAAGTATAGATATAGGTAGAAAACATTAAGTATAGGCTTTCCCATAAAAATATTTTTGTTCATGCAGAATATTTTTCCCATTCTTAAATAGAAAATACATACCCACGGTTCTCATGAACTATGCGTATAAGTTTTTAACCAAATCCTATTCCCACAGTTTTTGAAAACTCATGGGTATGGGTTGGACATATACCCATGATTTTTTTGAGAACCATAGGTATTGTTATTGAATCGAACCCTATACCCATGGTTTTTCAAAAACCGTGGGTATAGGTTCCAGTCCAATCCTTATACCCCTGGTTTTTGGAAAACCATGGGTATATAGTCATTTTCCCATGGTGATATACCGATGGTCATCCATGGGAAACCCTCCACTGCTTATTGTATTTTATGACCTATAATAGATTCATGCTCTATTTTTAGTTTCTACAAATGGAATGTTGGATTGTTATTTATTTCTACAACAATTGGTTATTATTGTTTCCGCTATTATCTTTCATTAACTGTGTTTCTTCCATTAGCGGATTATTGGTTCATGTTTTTTCAGTATTTTCTTCCACTACATATTTAATATATATATATATATATGGACCATTATTATTGCATCACCAGAGGGTATAGTCTCCACACTATCACTACCTTACACTCTTGTGGATATTTCGAGGACTTTTCCATATGAGGAGGTACACCTAAGGCTAGGGGCACTCATCCCAAAGCACTATTCAAGTTGCTAGTCAGTTCTGGATGCTACAAATGGTATCAGTGTAGTTCTTAACTAGGAATTAATAGTATCATTCAACTGGATATTAATGATATATAACGATTGTCTTTTTTATTGGTCATACTATTTGGGTTATGGTATATTGGAGATTAATATGCTGTCAAAACCAAGATTATAGCTCATTATTGGGTTCCTAAAGCCCCATGCATCTGGTACGAACCAAGTTATTAGAGGTGGGAAATTTCGATTCTATTTTTCTCATTTTACAGTTGATTTTATTTCCTATATGATTGGTACACTTGGAATGTGAATTTTTACTCATTGTGATATGTGATCCTTATCATGGTATGACAAATAAGGGGTTATTGGACCCTTGGTTTAGTATGAAAACGGGTGTTAGATATGTTTTATATGCGTGCTTATTATTTTTATTAGGTGCATAATATGGAGTTTTAAATTATATGTGAATGTTCTTGTTATATAAATTGATTTCAATTACAATTGGGGACCTGCATTGTGCTAATAGGGGCTTGTTTATCTAATGATTCAACAATGGCAACTAACCAATGTTTTCTTTCTAAGATTCTCTTTGGTGGAATCTTACTCTACTAGCCCAGGAAAGTGGACCCAATGTAATCTTTGTGTGATATTTGATATATATATTTATGGTCCTAGAAATTATAGGAGTAGATAGGGAAAATAAAATGGGATGTTATTGATCACTAGTTTGGGTGATGAGGTTTTCAGTTTTAGGTTATATGGTACGTCAAGATAGGCATGGACCATGGCATATTTGATACATGGATCTATTGAGGAGAGTAAGGAGTTTGTGAGGCCGGGATGCCACATGGCATGGTAGCGATGGGGGAGAGTAAGGTTAATGGGTTGACACTGTCTGTTTCTACTTTCTATATTTATGATATTATTTATATGTGCTGTCTAGGATATCTAACCATATAATGGCATTCAATGGGTTTCCACCAGGATGACTCGAATGGAGTGTCTAATGGGAAATGGTCTAGTGTTGTAGGAGTATGAGTTGGTTGAGACCCCTGAGGGTTAAGTAGATCATGAGCTACAAGTACATGCTCTAGATTAGATTCTCGTTCAGGTAGGATAAGAGCAAGACATAAAAGATTTTGGGTTGTGGTTGGACAAGAAGCTCAGAGTGTGCTTGGTATGGGTTATCTAGGTTATCAAAAAGGGATATTAAGGAGTAGATCTTTCTATGGAATATCTAATATAGAAGTTACACTCACATCACCCACCATTTTTTCGGGGTGAGGGCGGACCACATGTGGCTATGAACAGGATTGAGTCAATGCATGTGATTTTTGAGAAGCTCGAGACATCTATATGGGGGAAGGTGAAACTGGTGATGTACATAATCATAGGACCGTCAAAACACTAGTGAGATGTGAAGGTCCAGGAAGGTAGACACGAGGGAATTTCATGGTGAAGGTACTGGGGGTCACAACAGAAGTTAGTGGGTTGGAGATTTTAAAAAAAATCATCATCATGATGATGATACTTTTCATCTTCTGTGATTAGATTGCTGGTATGGTCCCAAGGATCTCACATAAATTAAAGGAGCAAAAAACATAAACAAAAAACACACCTTTTTACAATTTGAATATGTGATCAAAATCTACTTATTACCTATGATCAATTTTTTTAAGGATCCAATTTAAGATCCATCTATATCATGCACGCATGCTTCAAAACCATGTTGGAGAATCAAACAGAAAAATTTAGGTCCAATCACAGAGATCCGATGATTCTTGTCATGCCCCAATGATCATCGCCTCGTTGAGCTTGCGATACTCATGGAAGAACTCGATCCAAATGCCTAGATCTATATTCTCTATATCTCTTTAGAAATTGGGAGAGCATAGGGAATATGTAGAATTCCCATAGTGAATCATACATCGAAATACTCTCTATCCCCTTTTAAATAGTGGATGATCAAAATAAATGATAGGGTTCCCTGACATCCGTTTATTAAAAATCCACTAAATAAATAATTATAGTGGACTAATATACATCATAAATATTATTTTAATATTTGATCACATCCCAGTAATATATTTAAAATATATTACATGATAAAACTGAGTCATTAACTTCAATCGTAATTCTCTCTTAATATTAAACGAACATGGAATATTAAAATAATATTCACTCAATTAATATTTTCTCGTATTTACTTAACTTGTAAATACATTAAATAAATTCAACCCAATTATTAATAACTTGAATAATATGAATTTATTTATTTATCGGGGTTCGATAACTTGGAAGACACTTAGACCTCATGGTGGGTCCCACCATGTCCAATATACCTATTCAACTGAATATGGAAAATTGATGTATACTCTATTATTTGTGACCATCTATGCCCTTATATCGATAGGAGTGAATAAAATCTGTAGAACAAGAGTGACGTCTTGAAACCCATCAAGGCCGCTAAAGTGATAAGGATAGTCATAGAAATGACAATAAACCTACAAACACACATTGTGTACTATAATATCTTTGTATTTACGTATCTCATAAAGTAGGATGCACAATTGCGTAATCACCCTTTTCATGCTTGAATTATTTTTTGATCTAATTGGATGAAGTTACCCTTTGACTGCAGAGGACATAGACTTATTAAGGAAGTACAATCCTGATCAACCATGCCTAATATATATTACTTCCTTAACCTGGAAGCGAAAAATAATTTCTTAACCATACAACCAATTCCATACCACTAATGATGCACCCAATACAAGCTACCTCACCATGATTTCGTTACCATGTTTTTTGTATTTCATCAATGTAGGTGATCAAATATGGAACACAATGATAATGATCTCAAGTTAGGAGACCAATACACATGTCTATAGATAAGAACAACTAGGTAGTTAGGGTTTGGCTTAGTGGTAAGAAACCCATAGTCCTAATTGAAAAATGGGGGTTCAAAACCCATTGGCCACATGTACTATAGCAGTATTATAGTGGAATTGTAGAAATGGTGATACTGTAGCATCGACAGAAACTATAGTAGCGTAAGGGCATGGTAGTAGTGTAGGTACTATAACAGGCAGGTATTGTAGCAGAACTATTCACATAATGGGCCTTAGGACAAAAATTTGGTCCTATGGGATATGTATTGGGCTATATGCCATCTGGGCCTTTAAGCTATGTAATGGGTCTCCCTCTACCCTGTTAAAAGAGGTCTTTTCTTTGCTTTAATAATAAAATGAGCCTTTGGCCCCAACATTTTAAAACAATAGAGAGGAATAACCAATGAAACCAAAAACATGTGGCGTTCTTATTGGTGGGTTTATCCTTATGATATCACTACTAGAGATCACCATGTGTGAACTTCATGAGAAGAATTCTCAGTGCTTATGAGCCCCCATCACTTGATTGTAAAAGATGAACTGTGTATAGTAAGTATAATGTATCTAGACCATATGAACTCTTTTTTAAGATTAATGTCATCGTATCTCAAGGTTCTCATTATATCTTAGAATTCACTATAACATTTTGATATTCAAATTAATATATGGAAAATACCATTTCAGCGATGGATGTATAAAATTTTATTGTATAACGGTAAGAATACACCTTGTATATCTAACTGCATACATGATATGTTAATCAGAAGTATTGTTTAAGTTTGGTCTAGGGAACCCACTATTACAACACTCCCACCTACACTAGAGCCAACTTAGTAACAATCCTTGTTAACAATCACATGATATAGATCATGTTTATAATAAGTAATGGCCTTAGATTTTTGGGCCTCCATGTTTTTAACATGTGGTTGTTCTGTTATATGCGACCTCAACTCATTTATTAATAATTCTCAAGAGATGGAAACCCTAAGTGTATCCCTTTTTACACTATCAAAACATGACATATTAACTAATAAAAATAACAGAATTGTCATCATAATAAATCATTAATTGGTAGGTGTGATTCCAAGCATTGGAACAATTCGTTGCATTTAATAACAACGTCTTAGGTTCCTCAAGAGATGAAACATACTTAGTTTTTGTAGGTATGGATACCATTGGGTTTTAAGATCTTGTCTTTCTCATCACCTTAACCTAAATGTTATATTAGATCATGTTGATCTAAGGAAAACAAGTTTGGGACCCACCATAACTAGTATCCCATCTTCCACACATACAAGGTACATATAATCTGTACTTTCCCAAGTACAATCAGATAGTTCTAACTGCTTTACATACAGTTCTCCTAGAAATAAATGATATTTTCCAATTATAAATTATATGTTGGAAATATCATATCTTATACATATCATGAAATACATGATTGATACATCATGTAATCATATGGTATCCAAATCACCACATTAATCCCCTCTTATGTCATTTCATGCCTACATGGAGAGATTTATGCCTTGTGACACCAGTACCAATTATTCTCTTGAATTGTTACATCTTTTATTTTTCAATACCATGTCTGTATATGCACCATTGACTAGGTCCAAGAAACATTTTGTTCTAATTTAGTATATCATATTCCCTAAAAATTGGGTTTTTACTTTAATTCAGTCATTAAAGAATAACATTCACACTAGTCTTAACTAACTGTAAGACCAATATTTTTTTCCATATGTTTCTGAACATATTTCTCTTGGAAAATAATGGTGCTCCAACTAACCTATAGTATACACATGGAAAAGATACATTCCAAATTAATATTCTATGATCCTCTTCATTACTTTAATACTAACTATATTTTATTAAATTTCAACCTTTATTATCATTCTATAATGTGACCATCCCTTTTTGGTTGCATCGTATAGACACCTTCCATGTTTGGTGGTCATGACATTAAATTCTCAGTAAAATGATAATAATTTCAGTTATTACAATTAAAATTATTTTGAATTTAGGCATACCAAATTGGTATAGCCAACCGATCCTTATTAGTTCCACAATTTTACCACCCATTAATCATCCCACTGGAATACCAATGATAATAATCTTAATAATAAGCCCCTTTTAAATTTTATACATGGAATCCATTATTGAATATTTATTTACCTTATCAATATTAGGTGGTTGTCATATACTACATACCTATATGAATTATTATTCTCACCAAATAATTTATCATCAACCACGATTAAAATAAAACTACCTCATGGTTTTAACATTCCTACATAGTTTGTGTCTTTGTAATATTCATCTTCCAGATGCACTTGTGGAACTTGTTCCTATGATAACTAGTTGTACATATCTAGCATTGACTAAACCTAAGTCAATCTAGCTCCCACTATCTCATAAAGATATTTTTACACTTATATAAATATATATTCAATAACATTAATACCACATTTCAATATTATGGATTTATGTATTATCCTAAGAAACCATTAGTATAATTACATAGATTCACAACTTGTTTAGCTAGATGTAATTTTGTTTACATCCTACCTAAATATTTGCATCTAAACAAATGTGATTATGAAATCATAGATTAATATCATATTATGAATTATATGATATCCATTTTTAATTATACATGGCATATGATTAAGGGATCTATCTATTATTTTCAAATATCTTCTTGAAATTTAATGGATGTTTCTCCATGCTTCCACATTGATACTACTTACATCATAACTACAATGTATAAAAGTTTCCATTAGGAATTGCATTATGCCACATTTTTTCAATCAATGTTAACATGTGATACTCATCATCCATTCTCCTTATCAGAATCAATGTCGTGATGAAAATAAGGTAATGTGAATTTAGATATTACTACATGCAACATTATCACGATCAATGAATTCTTGGTTAAGATATTCTTCAGTAATACAGACTGAAGAAACCCATATCTTTTAACTATGAATATATCTTATTTCTTCCTACCATTAATTAATTACTTAAAGGATTCTTGTAAAGTATATTTACGACTATCTTACTCTTATAATAGTTTATGCTCTTTTGTTGAACTAATTCTGAAATATTTGTGGCATAACTTTATTTCTAAAGGTTCTTTTTTCCAAAACGAAGTTAGTATATACATCTATAACACATAATGTGTTTATCTCTATTGAGTCTAAATACCAAACTAGATATATCCTTGAAATTAAATTTATTTTTACTTGAAAAAGAATTATATTTCCATAATTGGGTAAAAATGTTACATTTTATATTCATCACTTATTGCCAATGATTCCAGTGCCACTAAACTATTTGTTGAGTATGATACACCACAAACAACAATCATTACTATAATTTAAATAATGTATCCTTCTGTCCAATGGACACAAGATATTAATGTTTTAGTTACACTCAATAATATTTTGACTTAAATCCTTAACTTGGATATTATAAGTTATGTGTTTCTCACCCCTGAATTATGAATCACTTTTTCTCAGCTACTTAGAGAATACACCATAATTCTTGTAATGTTTCTATTACTTACTTGGTTACTATATTTCAATACATATATTCAAGAAATGTATTGTGTTTAATATTCAAGAAGTATGTTATAAACAATAATCATCATTGATGAATATTCACTCAATAATTAGAGGGTACTTTCTTATTCTCTTTAGTTCATTATATTTAAACTTCCACAAATTAATTTCATAATATGAAAAGAAAACAACCACCAATTAATTACCTCTTACTTTGAAGGGCGTTTTAAAGGTTCCATTAGAGTTTACACTTTCCATTGTGATTTTAACCTTTCCTTTCAACTTATTCTCTATAAGAACTAAAATTAAACATTCCTTGAGTTCTTTATTTACATAGAGAACCTTATCCAAATGGTAATGATGCATTTACTCCATCATTTTTGTTCTATAATCTTAAACAAAACTGGACTAATTGGGTGAAAATATATAGAATGGTATGACTTGAAATATTGTGTACTATATTTCATATTTACACAAATCCAATGTAATTATCACCCATTCATATCTCGCTTCACTTTCTCCTATTAATCTTCTTGGAGATGAGACAGCATGCGTAATCATCCATGTCCCAATGTTGTAATTTTAATAATAATCAGATGTTGATGATAGAATTATGACATAACCATAATATTCTCTATATAAGAGTCTCCTATAAGCATATTTTACACCCTCATTTCCTGAGGTGGCTTAACAGGTATAAGGATATCGATAGCTGGAATTTCTAATATTATAGTATTATGGGAATGTGCTTGTACTATACTTAAAAATTCGTTCTAGTTTGGAATTTTAATTTATACAAATTTTATCAAACATTATGTTGTGGTATTAATTTCCATTTTCCATAAAAATAAATTCAAGCAGATTAGAACTTTTATATTTATTACCGATTTAGACATTATTGATTAATTTAATCATTATATTTCTCCCACTATTTTATCGATCTAGGAACCCTCTGTGCTAGAATAAAAATACTATATCACTTGAGTATTGTAGTGGAAATTATTATTTACCCTCACCTCATAGTCTACAAGCATCGGATATGCCACTACTCAGAGGGTTCAAGGTCAGTGTTTAGATGGAAAACCACATTAACTCATTGTTCCTTGATCTATTGAGTGAAGTCCTGACATCTAAAATCATAACATTATTTTACTCAAATTTTGCATCAAAAATTACAACAATATAGATTTGAATACTTCTTTGATATAATATTAGCTAAGTCAACCCATCACTCTATTAAGAATGCCCCAACAATCAGTGGAACCCTCATCTTTGGTTGACATGCACCCTGAAGACCCGGTTTTATTCAAATTTGAATGACGAAAGGTGATTAACGACTTAATATTTCTTTGAGGGTTTTTTTTATTTTCCTATTGATGAATGTAATCCATTTATATTAATCTTATTCATATTATGTTTTCACACTCACAAATGTACATTACTAGAGAAATCATCTATCTCTTCTTTATACATTTTATTATTTGTTATTTTATGTATTTTCTAGCTGTTATAAAATGTATAAAATAATAAATAAATGAATAAAGGATGTATACTACATGACTAGTCTTGAGAATCCAATATTGGTCGATCCATTTTAAATTTAATGGATCAACCATGAACTAGGGGCATCATACGTGAGTCGTCGCATGACTCGTGATGCAACTCGCCCTCGTCCAGTATGTTTGTTGCTCGTCTGGAGTTACGTCTTGACTTTCGGTTGTCGGTGTCTTACATTTGACATGTCCAGGCATACCACCTCATCTCAGTGGGTCCCACACCTCATCTTGGGTACCTACTTGTATTGGGAGGGTCCACATCTCATTTGGTGTGTCGCCTCAACTTGGTGGTGTCCACGTCTCGTCTGGTGTGCCACCTCGACTTGGCGGGGTCGACGTCATACATCATCTTCATTCAATGTACAAAGATACTAGCGCATAAGAAAGGGAGGCTAGGGGTGTAATTCACATCAGAAAAATGTGGATGCATATACCGTTATACATTTTTAAGAAAAATAAATGATAATGTGTAAACAGACTTAATTATTTATTATCATCGCATGCAGTAAAATAATTAATTAAACAATTGCTGACATATGCTGGTCTTGTCATTGTTCAGGACCGGTCAGTATAAATATAAGAACAATAAAATTACATTTTAATAAATAATTTATGGTGGAATTAATTAAATTAAATTAATTAAATAATTTAAATAATTTAATTATTTTTGGTCCAACATTAATTTAA
Organism: Viscum album; assembly: GCA_963277665.1. NCBI lineage: Eukaryota > Viridiplantae > Streptophyta > Magnoliopsida > Santalales > Viscaceae > Viscum > Viscum album. Next base: position 226,917,316 of record OY728129.1, on the reverse strand, counting down.
TTTTAATAAATTTAATTTAAAACCAAAATGAATTAAATTTTCCTCAAGGTATTGAAATTATTATTTTAAACCAAAATTAATATATGAATTAATTTAATTTAATTCTAAAATTAAATTAAATAATTTTGGTTAATATAAAAACTATTTCGGCCTAGAAACACGTCTTCTGCCCATTATGGGTCACACCGAACCCGTGTAGACCTATAATAGGCCAAGAAAATTCCATTCTGGACTATTCTGGGCCAGAAAAGTCAGTACCAATTCATTCTAGGTTGGGTAGATCCACCCAAAACCCATTTTGGTGCACATAAAGTCCTAAAGAAACTAATAGGGGAAAAAAGGGTACCTCACGACCAGAATTGGCTGTGACTCGGCCAGGTTCACATAGATGCGGTAGCGTCGGGACCGACCTGTGGTGGTGGAGGCATGCTGGATTTTCCCAAGGAGAAGGTTTTCGGGCGTCATTTAAGGATGGCCGAACGACTCTGCTATAGAGGTGTCGATGGGGTCTTGTGAGGTCTGACCAGGCGGCTCTAGAATGCATGAGCCTGGATCTGGGGCAGTTCTCCAACCCACAACATCACATTTGGGCTAAGGAAGATGATCCCTCTGACTTGGCAGCTATGGGAGGCATCGAGTGCATCGAATCTAGCAACTAGGGTGATGAGACATCGGCCATGACTAGAGGAGATAGAGACATCCATTGAGGGTGGCTGGGCAGCGCATCAACAAGAGGAAGGAATCCCGAGAGGCTCAACTAGAAATCGAACGGATCTTGGCCCGATCTATTGGATCTATAAATATTAATACTAGAAAAAGATAAATCAATCCACTTAAAAAAATTAGTTGATTGTATCTTGGCCATCCGATATCGGATTGACTCACTGTTAGCGGCGATAAGGCCGAATTAAAATCCTATACTTAATTTAATGCAAATTAATTTTTATTTGCCTTATAAAATTGACACAATCACTCTGAATACAATTGATGTTACCAGGGTTACAGTAGAAGCCAATTGTTAAGGGGATTTTAAAAAACTCAATCCTCAGGATGACAAGACTTTTTGTATTCAATGATCTGATCCCCTTGTATGGTCCCGATGATCCAACATAAATTATAGGATCACAAAATGTAAATAGAAATCATACCTTTTTCCAACTTGAAGCCGTACTGGACATATTCCTATCACTGATGATCGATGCTAAAAGGATCCAAAGCCGTATCCCTCTAGATCACCCAAAAATGCTTCAAAAATATGTTAGAGCATCAATCATCGAATTCTGGGTGCTAGCACGGAGATCTGATGACACTATTGATGCCCCGAAGATCATCGCATCATCGATGTTCGGATGCATGAGGAAGAACACAATCCGAACACCTGGATTAAGAGTATATCTCTCTAGAAAGCATGTGAGGAGATAGAGGCTCTCGAAATATCATAGTGAATCATATATGGAAAGAGAATCTATCCTCATTCAAAATAGTGGATTTTCAAAATACCCGGTAGGGTTCCCCGACCCCCATTTATTAGTTGTCCACTAAATCAAAAGTTATGAAAGACTAATCTACATAATGAATATAATTTATTATTTTATCATATCTCTATAATATAATAAAAATATATTACATGATAAATCATAGTCATTAACTTGACTCATAGTTCCTGCTTAATATTAAATAAACCTAGAATATTAAAATAATATTTATTCGATTAATATTTTATCGTATTTACTTTAATTGTAAATAAATAAAATAAATTTAACCCAATTATTCACAACATGAATAATATGAATTTATTTATTTATTAGTGATCAATAACTTGGACAACACTTGGACCCCATGGTGGGGCTCACCATGTCCAATATACCTATTCAACTAAATAGGATGGATTCTTGAATATTCTATTGTGTGTGATCCTCTAGGCCCTTATCTCGATTATAGTGAATAAAATACACAGACCAAGAGTGGATTCTAGGATCACATCAAGGCCTCTGATGAGATAAGGATAGACATATAAATGATAACCAACCTACGAACATGCACTATGTACTATAAAATCTTTTTCTTTATATATCTTATAATGAAGTACACACACTTGTGTCATCACCCTTTTATTGATTTATTTATTTGTTGATCTAACCAAATGGATTTACCTTTAGACTACATTCCCCAAAGAATTATGAAGGTATTACCATCCTGATCCACCTGGTCTGCAATATATTACTTCATTAACATGGAATAGACAAATCCTTTATTGACCATTCAACTAATTCCATACCAACTGTAGAGACCCAAAGCTTATCGTACATGGACATTACATTACTTTTGCGGAATACTTAGTACATAACAAAAACACACACACAAGGATCGTAATAGTTTAGTGTCTTTGGAAACTCGGAATATAATCTTCTAATCCTGGTGAAAGATCTTCAAAATCTCCCATAAAGATCTTCTTTTTTTATACCTAAAACCTTTATTTATATCCTGGGGAAAAGAAAACATAAAAGGGTGAGCTCAAATGCTCAGTAAGGGTAAAAAAAGAAATATCAATCACATCATATACATAAGAACATAGCTTTTGGAAATCTTAACCTGCAAAAGAGCTCATAATATCATAACATGGGATAAATCATAGAAGTGAAATGTAATCCCAATAATCATAACTTAAAACATGAAACTTTGTGGCATACACACATAATCATAGAGAATCATTTCTTGTTAGTCAAGACTCATTGCCAACACTATCTTAGTGGACAAAGTCCCTTTCTGAATCGAGTCACCCTCGTTCCAGTCCTGTTTCACTGAACCGATATAACCTACCGTTCCAGCCATGTCTATCTCATGAGATATAAAATCTTTACCCAATGCATTGGAGGGAGATATAGGTCCCACCCATCTTATAATGAATCCTTTATTATGTGTGCCACATAATCATAAACCATACATCATAGCGTAACCCATCTAATAAAAATGGAATTCTTAAACAACATGACATCATAAAACAATTCATATAAGATAAAGGAATTCATAAAAATATTTCCATCACAACATAATCAAATCCATGTAATAATAGGGATAAAAACAGAACCCTTTTATTATCTTAGATGGAAAATAATTTTGATAAAATACTTGAACTCCATTCTTGAGGAAAATATCCTTTCTTCTTCAAAAACATTTTTCCTTTCATAACATGTCATACGACTTTAAAATAAAAGTACTTGATTAAAAATAAACTTGAAAACTTGTAAAGGAAGCTTCTTGGAAATAATGTTTTAAAAATCCATTCATGTCGTATAAGTTAAAAAAAATCATTCTTCGTACTTTTGTCGGAAAAGTCAAAAAGTACCTCGTACGAAAAAACGACAAAAGACTCCTTTCATATTCTTTACTAAAAACTCACCGAAGGGTAAAATTGGATTTAAACTATTGTAAGTGGATGGAAACAATATTAAATATTGATGGAACATGGATGTGGATGATAAAATACACCCCAGTAAATTCTTACGAATAAACAATCTCGGATAAAAATGAGATTGTGATATTTCCCTTACCTTAGGTCCGATTTGCTTCGTAAGTGTCCGAACCTCCTCTTCTTTGAAGCGCCTTTTTGAGACCTCCTCTTAGGGAACTAAAATTGGTCTTTGATAAAGACCAGAACCTCTAGGATGTTGCTAGGGAAGTGGAGAAGATAATTTTCCAGGGGTTGGCCGAGCTTGAAGGCTCAATGTTGTGTGAGGAAGAGAGGGAGGAGGTGCCCTTTTATAAGGGAGGAGAGGGGCACCTTTGGAATTCTTAAAAATGATAATTTATAATAAATCTAACCCCACTTAAAAACTTCCAAAAATGACTCATATTCGAATATTAGATAATATAAGGTTGTAATATAATCAACCAATAGAATTTAGACATGTTAGGAATTTATTTTAAACATTATCAACATGATTTATCCTTATTTAATCAATTTAATTTTATTTGTGGTAATAACATTCTAAATTTTAAATTATAACAAATAATTACTTATTTATTGTGAATTTTCCATAATTGGATACTTAATAACATTTTAGATCATATAAATTTAAATTTATAATTTTTAAATATTTTTTGGATTTTTAAACTATTTTATAATATGTTATTTTTATAAAATAACAATAGTGTCAATTTGGACACTATTCATTTATTTCAATTTAAATAAAATAAATACAGAAGATATGTTCGAACTAAAAGCTTTAATAGATTTATAAAATGTCATATGTATCTATAAAATTAGTGGGGCACATTAAGGAGTTCATATAATATTTATTTTATTATTTTTAAAACCATTTATTTGGTTTATCTCTTAATAAAATAAATACTACATCATTTTTGTATAATTATTTCATATACTTATTTGTTGCCTAAAAATTAAAAATAAAATCCTATGATGAAACTAAATCTATTAACTTTCACAATAATACTTTTACTAGAATTTGGCATCTTAAAATCACAATATTTAAATTGATATATTTATTAAATTATGAAGGTGACAACTTTGGAGTCATTTAAAATAAAAAAATATAAGTGTCATAATCACTTTTATAAGGCTCAAAATGGTCAAATATTCGACCATTGGATGCTTATGGTTTACATTTACATGGACAATAAGTTTTTGTTAGGGTTTTGTGCATTTTATGGTCACTATTTGTTTAATAAAAACTATATTCTTGATTTTTCACTAGATAAACAATTTCTGCATCACTATTGTGTCATAATTAATGATAATTATTTAATCCCTAAAAATTATAAATAAATTTATATGATGTAGATAATTTCATTATCTTTCTGTAGACTATTCATGTTCGAAGTTTCATGAAGTTTATCACTAAATTAAAATTAATATACTTATAAGATTTAAGAGAGTGACATGTTGTCACTTTCTTTGGTTTTAATAATAATTAAGTTATTTTCAAAGGGCCAAAGTCCATTAAATGATTCTAATCTGACATTTAGGTGATATGGGTCGACTTTTAGTCATCCAATAGGATTTTGGCAGGTGTTAGGGTAATTTTATAATCTTATATTTACCCCTAATTACCGATTTATCTTTAACTATGGTAAATAAAATTTACCGTAGGTACTATTCATAATGCCCAAAAATAAAAAGTGGATTATTAACATAATTTGGAACCACTGATTCCAAATATGGAATCCATTTATCCAAATTCAATACACAAAAGTTGCAGAAATTAAATTAAAATTAATCCCGTTGTCGAAAGAAGACGAGTTTTTGTTTAAAACATTGCAAAAGATTGAATTTATTTAACCTATGAATTCAATGTAAAATCAAGGCTAATAGCTTACATTATATTAAATGGTAAAAATATATTCTATTTATACTTTAAACCCATTCAATATTATAATTTAACCACATAAGATATTATGATGAAAAAAGTTGTTTTTAATTAAAATATAGCGTGTTTTTACTATTCATTAAAATATGAAAGTTATCAGAAAAATATCAAAACTTTATCTAATGTAAATTTTTACATCTTGATTCAAAAGAAGAATTTTATTTTGTCAAATTGAACATATAAACATGTCAAAAACTAGATTTAATGTGGGTACGCCATCAAAAGGCGGCAAAACTGCATTTTTTGAAAAATACTTATTTTACCCGAAAAATTTATTTTGTTCTTATAACATGTTCTAGAAAATGTGTAAGATGAATAATAATGTTATAAAATTCAAAATTTAGTTAATACTATTCATAACGGCTAGTTCATGACAATATTATAATAATATATCATTGTTTATTAAAACCCAGTATTGCATACAACACACGCTATCGAGGAAGGTCGCGATTGCGTGTAATGAAAGCCAAGTCAGGGTTGCGTGTTGTGAATGAATCCTTCGTTGTTTCGTATAAAAGAATCCAACCATATTTCATTTATACATTTAATATATATATATATATATATATACTCAATGTTGCGTAGATTAACTATTATCAAAATTGTGTGTAACACGGTCCAAGAATAGTATTGAGTATACTGCAAGCTAATACGGTGTTGCGTATAGAGCAAGGTAATCTTGGTGTAGAATACAACACAAGACATTAATGAAATTAAAATAATATTTTTCATAAAAAATCTCAGGGTGTTACATTCTACCCCCCTTAAAATGAATTTCACCTTAGAAATTCGTCAGGGTTATAAATGGTTTACTATTCGAAAGTTTCTTTAATAGAAACCCACATCGTAAAAAGGAATACCAAAACCAATCTTTAAAAACAAAAGTATGAAACGTAACGGTTACCCAAATAAACTAATCGCTGGGTTTCCACATAGGTAAAAATATGGATATGGAAGAGAAATCTAACCATCATGTTCTGATGGAGAGTGGTAGAGAACATGGCTATGGAAAAGCCAGAAATCACAAAGCCATAAATTTGTGATGATCTAGGGTACCATCTGATTCATCGGATATAAGGGCACTAGGACAACATTTTTGGTTTTCAAGATAGTTTCCCTAAAGTTGAAGAGTTTGAATTAGAATAAATACTTACTTTATTTTGGTACAATCTCACTGTTGTTCGTGCCTTGAACAATTTCTACTTCATCTCTTAAATAAATGAAGTTAAATTTGTTATTCATGAAGTGTTAGCAGATCATGTGATAGAATAACGGGTCATTCCATCTGTCTCAAAATGTTAGCAAAATTTATATACATAAGTCGATCTATAGTGAGATTAATCATATATGGTTCCTAAAATGGACTTATACTTCATATATCGTACTCCTTAATATAATAAAACGAGTTTCTACTAAACAGGGACTTCCTGTAGGCCAGTGGTAGGCGATAAAGGCCAGTCGCACTTCGGTTGTGGGTTCGATTCCCACAGCCTTGTCCGAAGCGATGGGTTGTCGCCCATCCTGCAGGTTGTCCTTTTTCTAAAACTACATTACTATAACATCCCATCAATAATATCGAAAAAAAACTTCTATCCTTAAACAATACTCACTTATGTCCAACATAATCCATTTCAATCTTTAGGCTTATCCATAATACTGCAGTCCACTCGCATAACATAGTGAAAACGATTACCAGAGATTTAATACCATCGTTGATCCCCATATATCATAAGATATGTCTTCTTGGTCACATTCCAAACATTCAATGGCCTTAATCATGTATTCTCTTGAATACCCATTGAACCATAGTGAAAACTTGAATGCAGTTAAAAGTTAACACTTTTCACATACCAAAATCCTCAGAATTCTATATACTCAAACCCTGATATCACTTAGTCCTTAAATCAATAATGAGCTCATGAATACTGTTAAATATTTAATTTTCTCGTTTTCCCTTCATTATGCGCATATCATTCTTTTTCCAAAAATATCTCAATCACTTTCCATGGTTACTGGTACCATAAAATTATTGAAAACCACAATAGACCAATACATAAATATTCCAATATTCCACGATACTATATACAACACTATTTTGGAATCCCATTACATAAACACTTAATCATTCCACCACATCGTTGTCATATTCAACATCGCCAATAGTGATCGCATGTGACTTCCCTTTGTCCTTTGCCTTAAGTGGTTGCTCATGTTGATCATCACTAACCCTTGGATTAGGGCATTTATTGGCATAATGTCACATCTCCTTGCACTTGAAACATTGAAGTGTTGGTGGTGCGTTCTCTGTAGTGTTTTCTTTGTTCACATCATTAGAAACCCTTTTTCTATTACTTTGACACTCAGCTACTCGATGACCTTCTTTTCCACACTTAAAACATTTTCTAGTCCCTTTAAGACAATCTCCACCATGCTTCTTTCCACATTTTGTGCATAAGGAAACATTCATCTTCTTTTCACCATTATTCTGAGATTTCTCCTTGAACTCCATCTTTCGTTTCTTTTCAAAACCATGAGATGGATATGTAACACCAACTTCCATTTCTACCTTCATAGCACAACGCACAATTTCTTCATAGCTACTGAAGTCTCGTATAGCTAATGCCCTTATAAGACTTGGTTTTAAGCCACTGAAAAATCGATCAACTTTACTTTTCAGGTTGGATGATAATACCAGAAGCGTACCTTGGAAGTCTTGTAAAATTTGCTGCATAGGTACCAACAGATTCATCATCCCTTTGCTTCAGTTCAAGAAACTCTTTCTCCATCTTTGTTCGAAGAATACGAGGGAAGTACTTATTGAAAAACAAGTTCTTGAACTCGTCCCATTCCATGGACTCAATTTCATCTCTTGGCCTCGTATTCTTGATAAGATTCCACCATTGATCAGCTTCACCTTCCAAACGATATACTGCTAAGATGACTTTATCATGTTCAAAACATTGAAGAACTGAAAATATCTTTTCAGTGGTACTGATCCATTGTTCAGCAACAAGTGGATCAGAAGTCCCACTAAAAGAAGGTGGGCGTTGCCTCATGAAGGAATTAATAGAATACTGTTCCCTTCTCTGCTCATTTGGAAGTCCAGAATGATTCATAGCTTGTGTAAGGATAGCAATAAGATTTTTCACTCCATCTCCCATAACATTTGTTTGTTCAGGAGGACAATCATTGCATTGTCCATTGCATTGATCAACACGGTTCCTTCAGGTTCCAGCCATCGTCTAAAACCCAAAAAGAATAGTGTGAGAGGAAAAAATCATGCTAGGGAAAACAACATAATAAAGGGGGAGTACCTTCAATATCTAACATCTTAGGTTTAATTCTAAGATCGTTACCGTAGTTCTAGGACTATATCCTATACGTATACTTATCCTTAGGGACATCCCTAGACATACCTTAGTAATATCTCTAGGGATCTTACTAACATTTTCGCATCCTAGTTTCCAAAGGTTGACTAAACCTTTCCTCTGATACCAACTGTAGAGACCCGAAGCTTATCGTACATGGACATTACATTACTTTTGTGGAATACTTTGTACATAACAAAAACACACACACAAGGATCGTAATAGTTTAGTGTCTTTGGAAACTCAGAATATAATCTTCTAATCCTGGTGAAAGATCTTCAACATCTCCCATAAAGATCTTCTTTTTTTTATACCTAAAACCTTTATTTATATCCTGGGGAAAAGAAAACATAAAAGGGTGAGCTCAAATGCTCAGTAAGGGTAAACAAAAGAAATATAAATCACATCATATACATAAGAACATAGCTTTTGGAAATCTTAACCTGCAAAAGAGCTCAAAATATCAAAACATGGGATAAATCATAGATGTGAAATGTAATCCCAATAATCATAACTTAAAACATGAAACTTTGTGGCATACACACATAATCATAGAGAATCATTTCTTGTTAGTCAAGACTCATTTCCAAGACTATCTTAGTGGACAAAGTCCCTTTCTGAATCGAGTCACCCTCGTTCCAGTCCTGTTTCACTGAACCGGTATAACCTACCGTTCCAGCCATGTCTATCTCATGAGATATAAAATATTTACCCAATGCATTGGAGGGAGATATAGGTCCCACCCATCTTATAATGAATCCTTTCTTATGTGTGCCACATAATCATAAACCATGCATCATAGCGTAACCCATGTAATAAAAATGGAATTCTTAAACAACATGACATCATAAAACAATTCATATAAGATAAAGGAATTCATAAAAATATTTCCATCACAACATAATCAAATCCATGTAATAATAGGGATAAAAACAGAACCCTTTTATTATCTTAGATGGAAAATAATTTTGATAAAATACTTGAACTCCATTCTTGAGGAAAATATCCTTTCTTCTTCAAAAACATTTTTCCTTTCATAACATGTCATACGACTTTAAAATAAAAGAAGTTGATTAAAAATAAACTTGAAAACTTGTAAAGGAAGCTTCTTGGAAATAATGTTTTAAAAATCCATTCATGCCGTATAAGTTACAAAAAATCATTCTTCGTACTTTTGTCGGAAAAGTCAAAAAGTACCTCATATGAAAAAACGACAAAAGATTCCTTACATATTCTTTACTAAAAACTCACCGAAGGGTAAAATTGGATTTAAACTATTGTAAGTGGATGGAAACAATATTACATATTGAGGGAACATGGATGTTGATGATAAAATACACCCCAGTAAATTCTTACGAATAAACAATCTCGGATAAAAATGAGATTGTGATATTTCCCTTACCTTAGGTCCGATTTGCTTCGTAAGTGTCCGAACCTCCTCTTCTTTGAAGCGCCTTTTTGAGACCTCCTCTTAGGGCACTAAAATTGGTCTTTGAGAAAGACCAGAACCTCTAGGATGTTTCTAGGGAAGTGGAGAAGAGAATTTGGCAGGGGTTGTCTGAGCTTGAATGCTCAATGTTGTGTGAGGAAGAGAGGGAGGAGGTGACCTTTTATAAGGGAGGAGAGGGGCACCTTTGGAATTCTTAAAAATGATAATTTATAATAAATCTAACCCCACTTAAAAACTTCCAAAAATGACTCATATTAGAATATTAGATAAGATAAAGTTGTAATCTAATCAACCAATAGAATTTAGACATGTTAGGAATTTATTTTAAACATTATCAACATGATTTATCCTTATTTAATCAATTTAATTTTATTTGTGGTAATAACATTCTAAATTTTAAATTAGAAAAAATAATTACTTATTTTTTGTGAATTGTCCATAATTGGATACTTAATAAAATTTTAGATCATATAAATTTAAATTTATAATTTTTAAATATTTTTGTGATTTTTAAACTATTTTATAATATGTTATTTTTATAAAATAACAATAGTGTCAATTTGGACACTATTCATTTATTTGAATTTAAATAAAATAAATACAGAAGATATGTTAGAAATAAAAGCTTTTATAGATTTATAAAATGTCATATGTATCTACAAAATTAGTGGAGCACATTAAATAGTTCATATAATATTTATTTTATTATTTTTAAAACCATTTATTTGGTTTATCTCTTAATAAAATAAATACTACAACATTTTTGTATAATTATTTCATATACTTATTTGTTGCCTAAAAATTAAAAATAAATTCCTATGATGAAACTAAATCTATTAACTTTCACAATAATACTTTTACTCGAATTTATCATCTTAAAATCACAATATTTAAATTGTTATATTTATTAAACTATGAAGGTGACAACTTTGGCATCATTTAAAATAAAATAATATAAGTGTCATAATCGCTTTTATAAGGCTCAAAATGGTCAAATATTCTACCATTGGATGCTTATGGTTTACATTTACATGGCCAATAAGTTTTGGTTAGGGTTTTGTGCATTTTATGGTCACTATTTGTTTAATAAAAACTATATTCTTGATTTTTCACTAGATAAACAATTTCTTCATCACTATTGTGTCATAATTAATGATAATTATTTAATCCCTAAAAATTATAAATAAATTTATATGATGTAGATTATTTCATTATCTTTCTGTAGACTATTCATGTTCGAAGTTTCATGATGTTTATCACTAAATTAAAATTAATATACTTATAAGATTTAAGAGAGTGACATGTTGTCACTTTCTTTGGTTTTAATAATAATTAAGTTATTTTCAAAGGGGCAAAGTCCATTAAATGATTCTAATCCGACCCTTAGGTGATATGGGTCGACTTTTAGTCATCCAATAGGATTTTGGCAGGTGTTAGGGTAATTTTATAATCTTATATTTACCCCTAATTACCCGATTTATCTTTAACTATGGTAAATAAAATTTACCGTAGTTACTATTCATAATGCCCAAAAATAAAAAGTGGATTATTAACATAATTTGGACCCACTGATTCCAAATACGGAATCCATTTATCCAAATTCAATACACAAAAGTTGCAGAAATTAAATTAAAATTAATCCCGTTGTCGAAAGAAAACGAGTTTTTGTTTAAAACATTGCAAAAGATTGAATTTATTTAACCTACGAATTCAATGTATAATCAAGGCTAATGACATACATTATATTAAATGGTAAAAATATATTCTATTTATACTTTAAAACCATTCAATATTATAATTTAACCACATAAGATATTATGATGAAAAAAGTTGTTTTTAATTAAAATATAGCGTGTTTTTACTATTCATTAAAATATGAAAGTTATCGGAAAAATATCAAAACTTTATCCAACGTAAATTTTTACATATTGATTCAAAAGAAGAATTTTATTTTGTCAAATTGAACATATAAACATGTCAAAAACTAGACTTAATGTGGGTGCGCCATCAAAAGGCGGCAAAACTGCATTTTTTGAAAAATACTTATTTTACCCGAAAAATTTATTTTGTTCTTATACCATGTTCTAGAAAATGTGTAAGATGAATAATAATGTTATAAAATTCAAAATTTAGTTAATACTATTCATAACGGCTAGTTCATGACAATATTATAATAATATATCATTGTTTATTAAAACCCAGTATTGCATACAACACACGCTATCGAGGAAGGTCGCGATTGCGTGTAATGAAAGCCAAGTCAGGGTTGCGTGTTGTGAAAGAATCCTTCGTTGTTTTGTATAAAAGAATCCAACCATATTTCATTTATACATTTAATATATATATATATACTCAATGTTGCGTAGATTAACTATTATCAAAATTGTGTGTAACACGGTCCAAGAATAGTGTTGCGTATACTGCAAGCTAATACGGTGTTGCGTATAGCGCAAGGTAATCTTGGTGTAGAATACAACACAAGACATTAATGAAATTAAAATAATATTTTTTATAACTTATCGGGGTGTTACACCACCAATGATAGAAAAAACACAAAATACCTCACCACGATTTCATTATTATGATTTTTCCTTGCTTAAAATTATAATATCAAATGACACACACAGGTAATGATCTCAATTTTGGAGACCAATACACATATCCATATATAGGAATAAGCAATGACACCCCAAAAATGCGGTGTTCTTAATGGTAGGTCTATGCTCATGATCTCACTATTAGAGATCACCAAGTGCAAAATTCTTGAGAATAAGTCTCAACAATACGATCTCCCATCACCTGATAGTAAAACATCAATTGTGTCCAGTCAATATGATATATCTAGACCATAAGAATAATTTTTAATATTAATTTCATAGTATCTATAGGTTCTCATTATAGCATGGGATCTACAATAACCATTTGATATGAAAATTAATGTATAAACATTACCATTTCAATAGTAATGTTTTGAAAAAATTCTTTTTCACTTATCACCCAAATTTCTTTGCCATTGCTGAACCAAAAACCAATTTCTCCTTGAAATGTAGGCACATTTGTACTCATGGTTATATATTTTTAGGTGCTTGCAAGGAAGGTAATAGTGTGGATTCTCTTTGGGTTTTCTATTATGACTCTTTACAGAATGTTAATATTTTAAACATCCCTGAGCAGATGATAACTTGTGAGTTTCTGCTAAATGACCCTCATATTTTTTATACCATGATTTATGCCAAAAATAGATATCAAGAGAGAAGGCCCCTCTGGAATGATCTTTATGGGTTATCTAACACAATTCTGGATCCCTAGTTTCTGTTGGGTGACTTTAATGCTATTCTTTCACCTAGTGAAAAAATTGGTTCGTCCCACTCATCCATTTCAACTAAATAATTTAGAACTGCAACTGATGATTGTAATCTTATAGGGTTTAACCATACTGGGGCCAAGTAAAATTGGTATAGAAGGCACTATAAGAGGGTAGTTTCCAGTAAATTGGATAGGTCCATCACAAATATGTCTTCTCTGGACACCAGTGACACCATTTCTAGCACCACCCTACCCAGACTTAATTAGGACCATCATCCTATTATTATAAAATTTTCTTCTAAAAGAGCTAAAATATTTCTTCCTTTCAGATTCATAAATTCTTGTTCTACTAAGCTAGAATGTTCTGAAATCATAAAAAAGTGTTGGAACTCTATGAATCATCTCAATGATGCATTTTCTTGTGTTACCAAGCTAAATCCCCTTAATTTCTGTCTCAAAAATTGGTGTAATGAAAAATACAAACAAATGGACAAAGATATTTTGAACCTTGAATAGTAGCTTACTCAAATTCAAATATCCTCCACTAGCACTGATTTCTCTTTATACCCCCCGAATGAACTTAATATTTCCATAAAATTAAACACTCTTCTCACTCTTACGGATAACCTTAGAAAACAAAGTTTCAAAGATAAATGTCCCTCTCATGGGGATAAAAATACCATGTTCTACAACTCACTACAAAGAACCAGAAAATCCTACAGTCCCCTTTCTCTTCTCAGAAAAAAGGATGTTCTCATTAACTCGGAAGAGGGAATTGCAAACCATGTAGTCTCGTACAATGAGAATATATTAAATTGTACAAATATCAACAAAAAACCCTTATCTGAAGTCATTCCAATCCTTATTATTTATGAAGACAATATATATATCTTTATCATCCCTTCCGACTATTAAATCAAAGACACATTTTTTAGTCTCAAATCTGACAGCGCCCCGGGCCCTGATGGTTTCAACAACGGTTTCTTTCAAAAATACTGGGAGGTGATTCTCACTGATGTTTGAAAGATTGTACGAGACTTTTTTGCTAATGGACACCACACACATGGGCGAAATGCTCAATTCATCACCCTAATTCCTAAAGTGGACAATGCCTCTTAAATTCATCCTTTTCGGACTATTGCTCTTCTAAATAACAATTACAAAATTATTACCAAACTTCTTGCCAATAGACTTTCATATTTATGCAATAAATTTGTTTCCTGGAATCAATTTGGTTTTATCAAGGGGAGAAATATACAAGACTACATCTGCTTGGCCTCTGAATGCACCAACACCCTCAATAAAGCTTCCAAATGGGGAAAATTTATCATTAAGATTGATATTATAAAATCTTTTGATACCATTGATTGGGGATTCATTTCCAAAGTTCTTCAGTCTTTTGGTTTCAACGAAGATCTCATCAATAGAATAAATTCATTATTCAATTTGGTCTCCATCTCTATCCTAGTCAATGGTTCCCCTAATAGTTACTTCAAATGCACAAAAGTTGTAAGGAAAGGTGATCCACTATCGGCCATTCTCTTTGCCATCTCCAAAGATTATCTTAGTAGACTACTCACTCTTCTTGTGAATCAAAAAAAGCTAATCCCCATTCAGGCTGCTAGAAACATAATTGTGCCTACGCATCTACTATATGATGATGACATCATTTTATTCATAAAAGGAGACAAAAGGAATATCTAAATTTTAAAAAATACCTTGTCTCACTACGAATATGTTTGTAGTCAATCATTAAACTGGAACTAGTCCTATGTTTTCTTTGGGAAATTCTTTTCTACTTTAAGAAAAAATAATATTACAGACAGTCTAACAATTAATGAAGGTTATTTCCCTTTGACTTACCTTGGAGTTCCTATTTTCTAGGGAAGGCCTAAATCCATGTACTTTACCAACGTGATGGATTAGATCATAAAGTAGCTATCCTCATGGGATGGAATGTCTCTTTCTATGGCGGGAAGAATCTTCCTTATGAAATCCACCATTGTTTCCAAGATGGTCTATTCATTAATGATTTACAATGGTCCTACTGGTCTTCTAAAAATATTAACACTTACATCAAGAACTTTATTTAGTGAGGTAATATTCATAAAAGGAAACTTGTTACTGTCCCCTGGACAACTTTCTGCAAACCTCTTGAAAAAGGTGGTCTTGGTATAAAAATTCTAAGTCTTTTTAATGATACCCTCCAAGCCAACCTCACTTAGAAGATTATTCATAATAACTCTGGTTCTACTGTCTTTCTAAAAAATAGATTTCTCTCAATGTTAAAAATGGGTAGTTTGAGATACATTAATTCCTCTATCTGGCCCTCGATCAGGAAATCATTTTCCGATATTTTGACTAATTGTAGATGGATGGTTAGTATAAACTCTACCCTGAATATTTGGATTAATAATTTGACTAGAACCCCCCTAATCTCCCCGGTCTCTCCTAATTATTTACCAGATAACACTAACGCTACTATAAAATATGTCACTCATTCTTGTTTCCCCAATTTTCCTGCAAACATTATGAAAGTGGTGGATATATACATCTTTGTGACTTCCGATGACTTCCATTGTTGGGATCCCTCCCACAATGGTATTCTTGATTCAAAAAATTTCTATAATCACAAGGTTACTAATTCTGAAATTGATTTTTACTGGATGAAAGTCTTTGATATACCCTCGATTAAACCCTCAAGACTTACTCACATTTTGAGACTTTCCTACAATCGTATCCCAACTGAGGTGTGTCCCTAGTCTGTTGGAATCAAACTTTGCTCTAGGTTCCCTTTCTGTCACCAGCATAGAGAAGATACTAATCATTTGTTCCTATCTTGTGATACTACCCCTGCCCTGTGGAATTATACTTCTGACATTTTTGGCTACAAATGGATCCTTACTGACTCTCTCAACCTGCAATTATGAAAAGGTGTGGATCTTGACTGCTCACAACAAATCAAGAACCTCTTCCTCACTGCGGTTTCTGATCTTCTTCATGTGATTTGGTATGATAGAAATGTTGTTATTCACAACAACTGCTCTTCTAATCTCAATATAGGTAAGATTCGAATTCTCAATGCCATTAGGGATGCTGCTTCAAAATAAACAGCTGCTTGTGACAACACTGTTGATGATTTTGAGATTCTCTGGCGGCTTAAGATTGATGGTCTCTACAAACAGCTGATGTGCACTTTTGATGTTTTCTGGAAAGCTCCAATTCTAAGATGGATAAAAGTGAATGTAGATGGTGATTCTAAAGGCAATCCGGGTCCTGTGGGATGGGGTGTGATTTTCAGAGACTACCTCGGTCAGTGTCTAGGCTCATGCTATGGCAGTTGTGGTACTGTTTCAGCTCTTGAGGCAGAAATGATGGGTGTGATACAAGCTGTCAGCTTTTCCAAGAAAAAGTTCTGGAACAATATATGGATTCAAAGCGACTCAACCACTATTATAAATGCTATTTGGGAGGGTGTGGTGCATCTTGCCTGGCTTCTAACCACCCGATGGACGACCTGCCTTGATTCTCTTATAGTGACCAATTACATTTCCACACACGAATTTTAGGAAGCAAACATGGTTGCTGATGGTCTTGCTAATAAAGGAATAAGCCATGACATTACATGGAAGGGTGTCTTACCATATGGGCTTCTTCCTTTTTATGATAAGGATTATAATATGATCCCTTATTTTAGACTCATGTGGTTCTTTCCTCTTTTGATAATAATTTGTGTCTTTGGTTTTGACCAAGACACAACCATTAAAAATAATAATTACCATTTCAATAGTGGACACAAAAAGTCTACACTATAATGCTAAGAATACATTATGTATATCTAACTACAAAAATGATATGATAATCAAAATTAGTATTCAAGTTGGGTCTAGGGAACCCACTATTACAACACATGGAAGGACTTTGAGGACAGGTTCTTTGAGAAATTCTCTCTAGAGACCCAAAGGGTATAGAGATATCGGGAAATCTCGAGCCTTTTATAGGGTGACATGTCCATCAAGAACTATGCAACGACGCTCACTGAATTTTCACTCTTTTTTCTAGGAATAATGAGTGAAGAAAACTTGAGGGTGAGGAATTTTGAGGATGCTTTATATAACACTATTAAAATTCATGTGAACATCTTTAGGTTGGACTCATTCTCATTGGTAGTGACCAAGATGCTCATAGCCAAGGGAAACTTGATGGATCAGTCACATTTGAGGAAGGTGATATTTTAGGTGATTTCAGTGGTAATGATTCGGATGGGATGAAGCAAGGATGAGATGAGTTCCAATAGGTTGGTTCGGCCAAAGACTCAGGTAGAACAACTCAGATAAGATCTTTTATGGTCTGTTTCTAGTGTGGGAATCTAGGATATGTCCAGAATCAGTGCGAGCGGCCTCCAAAAGAGTGTCAGTCATGTGGAAGGGTCAGGAATCTCTAGAGGTTTGGTAGGAATCCTTCTCAGAAATCTAGCAGTCAGGGACCGGGTTAAAATCAAGGTTCTAAGATAGGACTAGGAGTGGTACTGAGTGATTTTTTCCAAGTTTCATCTACATGTAGCGGTCTTGGAAGAGACATCAGGACCTAGCAGTGGGTTCAATGGCCGATAGCTGCTGCAACACCACATTCGAGAAAATCTTCAAGTAGTTTAGCATTAGGTCAGGTCCATTTTGTGGACCTTCCAGGTGCGGAGCATTATGGTGAGATGAATCAGTTAGTGGTATGACACGGAAGTGGCCATTATTTCTTTTTTTTGGCATGTCCTTTTAGTGGCATGTCTGTTTTGGGTGTAGGAGGTGCATATAATATTTTTATGCAATAAACCGATACTGGTTAGTAGGATGTCATCAGCTTGATTGTGTAATATATATATCTGTCTGTGTCTGTGAGGTGTGTGGCACTGGGTTTCAAATGTGAGAATCATTAGATGCATGATTATTGAGGTGAATTAGCATCGGGGCATCGAGGATATGCATGTTACTTGAGGTGCATTGGAATATAGATATCATTAGATGGGAGTTTTGATTTATGTCTGAGTAACTAGGTATTTTGAGCATTTCTTTGGATATGGAACCATGTTGTTTCCATGTTGATATGTGAATGAGGTAGGAATCGATGCAATGTGAGAATATGATGGGTTTTGTAAATGACATTAGAGCACCTAATATGCTGGAGGAGTGAAGATGTGTCAGGGAAGGACATTGGAGTCCTAGGATGGTTGAGGTACCATCAGTTTATTTGAGTATTGGGTTCGAGATGTGGCATTGGTTGGTCACTCCTAAGGCGGGTGTTAGGACCTATGTTTTTTCAGACTGTAGTTTTGAGAAGAAATTTTAATATTTGATGCTGGATACTCATGAGGGGTAAAATGGTACTTTTCCCTACCATTTGAACTCAAATATTTTTTCTGACCACTCTATTGGTCACAGAATAGGGTTTTTACCCTTGGACAAGAGTTTGGTGGAAATCTGAGCCCTTCGAAATTTAACAGAATATTTAATATTTAATATTATTAAATTAAATATTAAATTATACATGTAGATTCTTTAATAGAATATTTTTAAATTGAGCCTTGGATTTAGATTACATATCCTCCATTAAGATAGGAATGGGTAGTTTAGCCATGGTAGGGCCTAAACTCGAGTCAGGTGTTTGGGCTGGGCCAAGCCCCTTTTTCTTCCTTTTCATTTTCTTTTCTTTTATTTCTTTTCTCTTCCTTCATCCTCCTTGTGAATGCTCCTTGTTTTTCTTCTTCTTTATCATGAACTATGGTAGAATTGAGAGGGGGAGAAATAGTAAGGAAAATAAGGTAATATAGGTCCCATTGTAGAGCTCTCGACGCATAGAGTCAGCGTATGGCTTTCGTAGATGGAGAAATCAACTGAAACATTTGTAGTTTATGCACAAAGGTAGGATTGTTTATGTTTACACCATATACCCCTTTAAACGTGTTTTTTTATGTTTTTAAATCCCATTTATTCTTGATTGTGGCATCTTAAGTCCATCTCAGTTGTTTCGGGGGTGAAAACGGGGCTTTCGAGCGATCTGAGGGTTTTCCCATCAGGAAACCCATGCTACATGGTGTGTGTTCAAAGGGATCATGACATGTGTTCTTCCTATTTGGGGAAGAATATGTTTTCCTTAGAACACACTGTCTACTCTGAGTACATGTTGTGTGGTGGTATATGGTCGTGTGTCCGCATTGTGAAAAAGAACATGGGTTTTTGATTTTTAAACAGTAAATGTCATGTACTTTGAAGTACACTCCATGTAATTTTACATAGGTAGAACCTATATTGTTCTGCCAATGTATAAGTACATAGCTAGGGGGAGGGATACGAGTACACGCCTTGTACTCTAAATCACACGCCATGTAATTTTTCCAGCTTAGAGTTTTGGGGAATTTTGTGCCTTGGAAGTAAGAATTAGGTGTGTGAGTAGTCCATTCTAAGAATTGTTCTACATATATGGAAATGGTGGAGTCATATTGACATTTAGAGGTCATATAAATGGTTTTTTGAGGGTTTCTATCTAAATGGAGTTGTTTTTACTAGAGTTATCAAGTTCAGTTGTCACCTGTGAGTGAAACTTGACATGGATGATAGGTTGGGTGATCAGACCAACAAAGTTGAGACCATAGATCTGAGATGAGCTGTGAGCTATCTCCCACAACCTATACTTTTGAGGATGTCCCCCTTCTGAGATGTGCCCTTCTGGCCTACGAGGCCATGATACTGGATGCTTCCAAGGATTCACTGAGGGATTCTTTTACTTAAGTGTTGACCTAGGGAGTCCCTTGTGGGATATCTGTCCTAATTTTCTAGGATAGGATCCCCATTGTAGGATGCCTCTATTGTTATTCGTTCGAGGATCCCATGTAGGATTCCTCCCATGATTTTCATAAAGGATCATATGTAGTATGCCATTACTCATGTTTAAATAGAGGATCCCAAGTAGGATGCCTCTTTTGGTTTCACTTGAGGGACCCAACAGGTTCCGGTGGTGTGACCATCCCTGAGTTGTACATCGAGTTTTGGTAAAGATGGTGGTCAAGTGTCACCTAGAACCTTTTCTGAACATGTAATCCCATTGGGCTATAGATGTAGTGTTGGTTTGGGAGTTTGGTCCATCCTCACTCCTTTGTTAATATCTAACTTGGTTTTTCTAATGCCTCAGTGTTTACCAGAGGTGCTTCCAGGTTGGTGGGTATTGAGCTTGACACAGGGTGTCTTGCTTGTTTGTTGGGATGCCCGGATGTGCTATCCTTGGATTTGGCTCTGAGAAATGTTATTATTGATATTTTAAGGGTACCCAAAGGAATTACGTGGGACTAGGATATTGATCTTAGATATATATATATATATATATTGTGATATATATTTTGTCGAAATACCCAGAGGTTCTTCCTGGTATCCGTTTGTTGAGTCTTACATGTTTCCTTTTACACCATTAGTGATACCTAAATTCCCATGGTAGGAATTCCTTGGATGAACTAATGGGATGAATGATATCCCTATGGGAAATTATTGGATATTCCTATGGGCAAGGATCATATATGCCTGTGGGAAAGGATCAGATATGCCTATAGAAAAGGTTGGGATATGCCTACGGGTGAGGTTGTGCTCTGCCTGAGTGCAAGGATTTCACTATGCCCGCGGGAAAGGTTTTCTAAGTCTTGGTTGGATTCATGGGCTTAGGCTATGTGGTTTCTGACTAGTGACCTCTTTAAAGGATTGACTGTCAGTATATGGTATCATTTTTTATAGGATTTACCATATGTATACAATATCATTCTTTACAGGATTGGCCACTGATATATAGTATCCATCTTTACAAGATTGACCATCGGTATACGATATCATTATTCACAGGATTGACCATCAGTATATGGTTTCATTGTTTAGTGACTAGAGTTTAGTACAGGTGAACCTAGGTTTTGGATGAGCATTCCCTATGTGGTGACATAGCTTGATTAGAGATATAATTATGGCATTGTCTGAAGCAGGTACATGTCGATGGGATTACAGACCCATAGATAAACTTAATGATACACACCTTGAGTGGTACAATGTCTAGCTCAATTACCTTGCCTAATATGTCCAAAATATTGGGCTTATGTGAAACAGTATTGAATACTGATGTGGTTTCTGGTCTTTTGATTCATATACTCATGAATATTCATATTTATGTATATTTGTATTGGTTTTTGACTATACAAGTATACGTATATATATATATATGGACATATATGGTGGAACTTTCCCAGTTGACAGAGATTATAGGCCTTGGTTTTGATTGTGGTTGCACATTTTTTTTACAAACTTTTGTTGTGTTCCAGCTAGGGTGAGCACATTGTTATTGCATACACATTTAGTAGCACAATTATAGGTTTCTTGTCAGGGTGGTCTGCTGAGATTATTTATCACCCCTTCAGGTGAACCTCAGTGTATGTGTACCTTATGTCTACCTTTTAGGTTGAGAATGAGTTTCATGGTGGATAGGGTTGAGGCCTAGTGTTACATGATTGAGTGGAGCTACTCGAGTGGTTCTATTGATCGGGCTAGTGCAGTTTGATAGTTTATGAAGATTGGGTACGTGAGTTGGCTCAAAGTTAATTATAGAACCTTGTACTTTTAATTTAAATTTCTTTTGTACATTTATCTGTATGATCATACAAATGGGTGACCACTATTGTATAGTATTTCATATCAATTTGATCTTTTATAGCATTTTACTATTACAACTTATTCTATTTCAGTTGTTTAATCCTTCCACACTTTATTTACATTCCACTGTGTGTGATACTTAGTTATTTTATCTATTTTCTTACTCTTTTAGGAGGTAAAAGTCTCCCCACTATCACACCCTAGTCCCTCACTACTAGTCGGTTACCTCTAGCTTATAGGGAGGTTCACTTGAGGCCATGTGGTGAACCAGATCGAAGCACCTGATTAGTGGAATCCGGGTTGGGATGTTACAAAGTGGTATTAGTGGAGTTTTCCTTTCATGGTTTTTACTATATGGGATATGATGGATAGTAATATTAGGAATGGGTTGGAACCTATGATGGATATCAGAAAGGGGCATCAAGAACACCTGTTCCAGTGGGAAGTCTTGGTTTCCATGGTATGGGATTACTGTTCTGTTTTTTTGATGTTAAAGTTGTATATGATTTTCACCTTGAGTTAAAAACATGTTTTTGGTGGATTATATGAATTATTGAGGATCTTTGGATCTTGGACATTGGTAAGATTCGAGAGATGGATTTTAAATCTTGGCTGATAAAGGCAAGATGTGTCCCATGCAGCATACTAGGCATTTAGGATTCACATCATATTGTCCTACTAGTGTATGGTTTGACTGACGACAATGGCCTATTTATCCAGGCCTACTTACAAATACTTTTACTCTAGTACCAGGTTATGTGGATCTACATTGAGGTGTTTTGTGGTTTGAGGATGAAGAATCAGTCCTCATGAACCTCATATGTAGTGAACCTAGTATGTCAATATGTCACATGATACATTTCATGTAGTGTATGTTAAAACAATGACTTCATTTAAAACATTAATAAAAGTGCCTTATTTAGAAAGAAGATAATAAGATTCATTTTAAACCATTTTATATAAAGTCAAAATGGGTAAACAATAATTTAATAAATCTTTATATAATAGTGAAAACATTCATGAATGAATTTTTAATAAAATATATTCATGGAAGAAAATATTCCTGAAAAAAGGGAGAAATAAAGTCAGTTTTCCTTAATAAAATTATTTTAGACTTTTAATTAATTAGAGAGAGAAAAATGAAAGGAAAAATTTTAATATATATAAATAACCATATGAGAATAAAATAAATATTATTTTTATAGATTTATCATATAATTTCATCATCAAAAAATTTAATCATAAATAATCTCGATAAATGTGAGATTGTAACTTAAACCACTTACCTCTTTGTAATTTTATGAACCAAAAACCACATAAAAGAAATAAATTCAAATGAAATAGTAAATAAAATGAATGTAAATATATTCACGATATAAAATATAACAGGGTCAGTAGAAACTCCTTATAAAATAATATAGGATTGTAACATAAAATATATCCAGAAGAAGAACGTTTCTTCATTTATCACCGCACAATATTTCTAGGGGAGATATATTTTAGTTTTAAATTTTTTTAAATTGTGTAACAGTACTAAAGGGGTATTCTTGTAATATCATAAATGTTATATTAATTATTATCTTTTGTTGAAAGGTCTAAAATTTTGTTACTATCATGTTTCATTTTAATATTATGTTCTAAAGGAAATACCTTATATATTGGAACCAAATGTTTGATTGATAATTAATAAGATATATTTATTTTTTAAATAAATACCTAATAAATATATTATCTTGAGAAAGTATTAAAAAATGTGAAAATGAATTTTTATCACTTTATATGAACTAATGATAATATTCCCATAACCATTGTTTTATATTATGCTTCACTTCGTGAGAAATAAATAAATTTTTAGTCCCCTACATTTAATATGGATATACACTGTGAAACACTATATAATGATATTTATGGGGTTTCATGAACCAACTATGGATATCATGACCCAATACTTGATCTAGTTAATTGAAAGGATCTAAGGGAATTATCAATCCCCTTAAGTTTATACTAGTTCATGTGTATCAGGGATACACTCTTGGGATTAGTTTCTCTCAATAAAAAAAGATGAAAAAATAAGAAAATTCATAATATAAATGTTTCATGGTGTCTTGATAAGTTAAACTCCCATGAAAAATCAAATACAAAGTTTGGAATATAATATAATACAAATGAGACATAACGATAAGTAAATATCCATACTACATTCTATATATAAAATAAATATGATTAAAAAAGTAAATAATCCCCAAAATAAAAATAAGACCATGATGGCCAATACATACATGTTAAAAGAAGAGAAAAATAATACCAAAATAAATAACATGTAATATCCTCATGAACCAAGGCCACCTTACATCCTCAATAATTGGAACCACTTTGTATGTAATGAAGTAGAAAAAATCCACATGAAGGATCTTATGAATAACAAAAATCTAAACTTTTAAAATAAACCCAGTCTATAGACATTGAGTTGTGTAAGTAGGATATGAGGAAACAACCCAGTAGGATCCCACTAATAAAATTATCTTTGTGATTCTATTTATAAGCCATTATGTAAATTCTAGTTTGAAATATCTTTCTTGAAAATAACACCTTTAAAGAATTTAATTAAAATAGTTCACATGAGTAAATCACAAATTTACCTTTTTAAAATCAACCCACATTAGTAAAGGAAAACCCCTAGTTCTAGAAAATTCACTGAAAAACCAATTTTAAAGAGAGAATAAAAATTAATTTAAAATAAAGAGAAATTTATAATCAAATTTACATCGAAAACATTTTATAATTTATTTTTTAAATTATAATATAAGGAATGAGACCAAATACATAAGGTTTACATATATTAAAAAATACATAGATAAGAAAAACATAAAACTGATGCATAACCTATCATAAGTACAACAAAATAATATGTTTTTAACCTAAGTAAAATAAAATAAGGTGGGTCTCAGGTCATCTCTGGATATCACAATGATTATGATGTGTTTTTATCTTGATTAATGGGTTCAAAAAGTAAAAAATGGATTAAATTTGTAGGTTTGAAATTTAATGTTTAATATACTCTGGGATAACCTTATATTACTATCATCACATAACCATGAATCATTATTATTTTTCATTCTCTAATTAAATTAAATATCCCTAATTATCCTTTCATAATAATTTCAGTTTAGAATAGAAAAATCAAACAATAAAATTATTTTATATCTTCAAATGATCTAGTGATTTAATACCACCAATCACTCTTGGTTCATCCCACTATTAAGTATCACAAGCAGTAAAAGAGTTCCCAAGTGGCATGTGTATGAAACCAGTGAAAATAAAAAAGATAGTTTAGATGTGAAGAAAAAATAGAATTTCCTAAAAGCTATCAATCCAAAGAATTAAATAAAAAAGAATTTATTATTTAAAACTGGAATCCATCATAGGGGAGGGAGATTTCTCCTTAGCTTAACCAATATTTATCTAGTGTTCCATCAATGAAGTAATATAGTAAAATAAAAAAAAAATAAATGAAATAATAGAAACATTAATAGCTTGATTGAGTGGCTTCTAAAAATAGTATCCAAGCGAGTGATATTTTTTTGTAGCATAGTGAATAGTTCAATTTTTAAAAGAATTATTAGAAGTCCTTGGTGCACTTTAAAATAATTAATGTGTGTAAAATGGGAGTACTAAATTTTCTTGAGGAATGTTCTTTAGTTTTATCACTGAGTAGTGAATTTTTATTGATTTGATGATTGACATGTTTCCAAATATGATTAGCATTATAATTTTTTTATTTGAAGCATTTATTTCCCGTGATTGAATTCAATAATTATTTAAGAATAATTGTAGTGAAATGTTCCTCTGCATCATAAATCCAACTAGAAATGAGTGGTGAAGTCTCATATGAGAAGTAATGAAATAATTTTTTCACTAAATGTTTGGGTTCATTGACTTAAAAAAATGACTGATTATATGTTTGGAAGATATGGTGTAGGTTCACACTAGGTTCAATAACTTAGTCTATCTTGTTGGGATACTAATTTGAGCTCAATATGTCATTGGATTTTAGAATAAAAACAAAACATATAATGTAATAATTTAACATTGATCAAACTCCCATGGTGAGTCCAAGGTTAAGAATACAATATTCAAATCAACTTCTTCAAGATCATGACAGAATGAATTTATTTAACATAAAACTAATCATGTCATCCTATGATGCTTTAGTCATGAATTCATTGAATGATATTATTTAGAGACGTTGTTTGCTACAAAAAACTAAACCAGTGCCCTTTATAAAGAATAATTTTAACTAAGATTGTATTCAATCCAAGCTAAATTAAAGCCATGTTTGGATCGATATGCTCACATAATTTCCCTAAATCCTCCCATGTAAATCATAATACACCTATTGTAATGTGACCAAAAACCTAAAAATTAGTGGATTGGGAATGAATGATATCCCCCTACATCTTCAATTATACATGAAGAGGGAAAATATGACAATAACTATTTTATCTTAGCCTTTGGATCATCAAACATCATTGGATTGAAAAATTATTTCACTACTTGGACCCACACATCCAACTAAAGCGGTCCTGAATTTTTCATCAACTTCCTCAATGAAACACATAAGTCCTATTTCAATTTCTCTTTTATCCTAGGTTCTTCATAATCTATTAGTTGATCATATTCACGGATTCAACACATCATTTCTTTAGAGATCATCAACGATGAAATTCTTAGATTCTACATCCATAGGTGATGACCAGCTTCATTACATGGATTTATTTGGAATCATTCCTTTAATATCAATCAAGGAATCTTTGGATTAGGTTTACTGCAGCATATACCAATGAAAAAATGTGGTTTCTTCTACAATCATCTTCCTTATAAAGGCTAGGCTCTACATATTTGGTTATATTTCATAGGCTCTAGGTTCAAAAGTTGTCTTCTGTAAGCTTCATTTTATCTCATAAGTGGTGCGAAGAGATTATTTAGAGGAAAAATTGGTTTCTTAATGGTTGTTCTTTTATTCATAAAACTTTAACCAGTAGTGTGGATGTTTATTTAGGTTATATTCTCAAAAAACATTGAATATGTTTTAGATTGGATGAAAATAGAGATCACAGTCATTTGGAATCCAAAATCACTTCTAAATTGAACATGAGAATGGGTTGTGAAAGGTTGCAGTGATAAGAGTCACAATAGGTCATCTATAGTCACTTAAGTAACTATAGAGAGTTGGTTGAAGAAGGTTGTAGGTATTGACTGTGAGATAAGCTCACGGTAGGTTTAAAATCCTTCAAGAGATAGATTGTTAGTGATGGCTTGCAAAAACTTCATTATCATAGAAACTTCAACATACTAATGTGGTTCCTTGAAAATTCTCAATGTGTGGTCACCTGGTATGTGACCATGAAGATATCTTGTTGCCACTTTGAAGCTTTTCATTTTTTTAATCCACAAATCAAAACAAATTAATATTTTTTAGTGAAGTTTTTTTTCTCCAATCAATGTTAATAATAACAATTTAATTAAAATCAAAATTTAATCCTTTAAAAAATTTGATTAATAATTAATTATCCATTTAAAACTAATATTTTTCATGTCACAACTATTTTAATTATTTTTAAAATCACATTAATTATAAATTTTATATTTCACAGAATCGAACAAATTTAATATCAATTTTGAAGGCAATTTATGCATTTTATTTAATTCAAAATTGAATACAAGAATTAAAACCCAAATTAATTCCTTTTATGAATTCAATTCCAAATTAAATAATTAAAATTTTAAATTCACATTTAGAAGTCAAAATTATATTCCAATATATTAATGGATTATCAATTTATTTTCATAGATGAATGAAATATGTAAAATTATAATTTTAATCCATTTTCCCATGCAGTAAAAAATATAAAAATGTATCAAAATTGTGTAAATTACCAAATATTTATTAATCAATGGGGGTAATTTAAAGGAATAAAAGACAATTTTTTTTGAAATTTTCAACTCAACTCACTTCCCCAAACATGAACTATTGCACTACTAGGAAATTTTATCATTCAATTTTAAAAAATGACTATTCTTCTTAACTTAAAATACTGATATAGAATTTAAGAATATGAAATAACTATTCCAATAAATGGAAATACCTCCTATGATACTTTTTCACACTATTATAATTCCATTCAAATTAAAATTATAGTTCCATGAGTGAATATGATCGATTTAATTTGAATTAAAATTTTAACCAGTAGAACATTAATCTATAAAACATTTAAAAGCTTCCTAAACAAAATTTCATTTTCAGTATTTGTTGATACTTCTTTAATGATTTTTTTGGTAAATTTCCCACTTCATGGGTTTAATATTCCACTAATTTAAGTGAATTAATTTTTACATATGATCACTTTATTCATTTTTTTTAATTTTTCCCATACATGTATGTGTAGAGAATGAAAGGGAACATAATTAAATTTTTATAAAGGGATACTCACCAACCCAATACCATTGTATTAGAACTTAATTATGGAATACATATTTCAAATTTTATTCCAACTTCAAATAAATTATATGAATTTATTTTAGTGAGGTTCCATGAGGTGTAATTAAATCACAAAGACAAAGTCACTCAATATTGAGATTGATATTCTAGTGAACACATATTATAATTTTGATTCCATGAATATATTTTTTGTATTCACTATAGTTCTATAGTATTCAAACAAAATTTCTATTTAGTATCAGATATGTTCACTTAGAAATAATTTACATTTCATAATTTTACAATCACTAAAATACTAAAAAATTAGCATTGTATTTTAATTAGCAAGAACTCAATTAAAGTTCAATTTCCTTATCTCAATTTTTTACTTTTTTATTTACAATAAAAAAATCTAAAAATTTCAACCTTCATAAACCACCTATGTATTCCTATTTTTATAAACATTATTAATTTTTAATTTAATTTTTTATTTGTATTCTAAATTTCAAATAGAAAAAGGTTATTTACATCCTAAAAATACTTTGTTCCTCTCCCTCAAATTTGGTGAAGACATATTTCCAATTTTATTCCAGCATGAATTTGTTCAAGGAAAAATAGATCAATAGTGAGTAATCCACTAGAACAATATAAGGGAAAATGATAGCCTGATATTGCGTTATTTATTTACAGTAGGGAGAAGTCTAGACTCCTCTATATGTTATTTATAGAAATCCTCATGTTACTTCTTTAATTGTTGGCCATTCACCTTGAATGGATTCTTTGAACCTTCTTTTTGAATATCAACTACACTGAAAGAGAATGTATTAATTACTATGTATGGTTCAATACACATAGAAAGAATATTTCGATGGAAGATATTAATCCGTGAAGAAAATAATTAAAATTAGACTCAAACTAAGAATTCTATTCTTTTGATCAACATATCAGGATCATATTTAGCCTTCTCCTTGTACAATAGTGAGTTATTATATGATTCCCTTCAAAACTTATTAGGATCCTCAATCTATATATTTATCTATTCTACAGCCTCACAAAACTCTTATTTCACTCTTTTTGATAGCCTAATATGTTTTTTTTACTAAAACTCAATTGGAAAGTGAAAATATTTAGTGCAAATAAATCTACTTTTTGACACACCTAAATAGATTTTTTGGTAGTTATGTATGACCATAATGAATCTTATAATTTCTTACTCATGTATTTATGGTTGGGCTTCACTATTTTCTCCAAAATGCTTTTGAATTATATATTAGACAGATTATAGAATCCATTTGTATATGGATGGTAGGTAGTTTATGTTTTATGATTTAATACATATTTCTTCATATGGGATTATATATTAATTTTATATAGGTGGGTTCCTCAGTTATTGATTAAACTTAGAGGTATTCTAAACCTACAAAAAATGTTTTCTTTTAGAAAACAAATCAAAATTTTTGAATCATCAGTTTGAGTTGATTTTCTTCAATCCACTTATAAATATAGTCCATTTATAATTAAATGTTGGAAAATAAAAATAAAATAACAAAAGTATCCCATAAAATCTATTCCATATACATCTAATATCATTATGAAAATCAATGGGTTTTGTGGAATCTCAGGTATTTTGGAAATTTCACCAATAAAATCATAGTTGGGACATTTTTTTTCAAAATTTATGTGTTTTTTTAAAATTTAGGGACACAACAATCCATATTAAAATTTTTTCTTATGGTTCTTTTATATCCAAAATTGCCTCCGCATGAAATATTTTGACAAAAATAAAGCAAAGAGTTCATTTCCATTTCACGGAATCTCTTTCTAATTACTTGGTCATTGAAAATTTTCCCTAAATAAAGATCCTCCAAGTCATAATACATTTATTCAGATTTAAATTTAGTATTTTTATGTTTAAAAAATAAGGTGGGTACCTTTGCTGTAATCAAATAATTAACTATGTATTTATACCATAGAATTTGGGTGACGTTATAAAGTTAGTCACCATGTATTGAATCACACATTTTAGTCTTAGGGAATGGTTCTACATTGGTAGTGTCACAACCGATTCATGTGGTCTACCACTATATTCCCACTACCCTCCTTATCCTTGATATTTAGGTAAAACTGTTATAGTGTAAACATTCATCTCAATATTAAGGTATTTTCATTGGCTTTCTTGAAAAAATATCTAAATTTTGCAAGATCATAAAAAACGGTTACTTTACTTCCTAAAAGGTAAATATGTTTTTTCAAAAGCTATAATAATAGATAAAAATCATTTTCTATTGTTATGTATTTAATATTTTTAGTGTCTAGGGTTTGGAAAGTATAGGATATCACTTAAGGAATTCCATGAATATTTGGGGAAATAATGACCCATGTAGCTCTGTTGTAAGCATCACACAAGTTCTCAAAATGGTAATTCTAGTTTGGTGGATAGATTATAGGGATACTGGGAAAAAATTATTTCAATATATCAAAATTATTTATACATGATTCATCAAAAAAAAAATTAGTTTCCTTCATGATTATTTTTGTTAGGGGAAAATAAATTTTCTAACATCCCTAATAAACCATCTAAAAAATCCAACATGGCCTAGAAATTCTCTAATTCTTCTCACAGTGGTGTAGTAAGGTAGTGTAGAAATAATATAAAATTTGTATTTATCAAACAAAATTCCATATTTATAAATTATGTGGCCTAAAAATTTCATTTTTCCAACTTAACATGAAACTTTAAAAATATCAAAATCAATATTTTCACAACAAATATTTTTAAAAATTTCTCCAAACAATCCAAATAGCATTGAAAATGAGTTCCATATGTAATGGAGTCATCATTAAATACCAAAATGTATATATAAAGTATGCCCGAGAAGATAACTACTATGCAACACTAAAAATTAATTAGGGCATTTCAAAGACCAAAATTCATCCTTCTGAAGTCAGACATACTTAAGGGGAATGGTGAACGCAGCATGCGCGGTGCAACTGATCTCGACAGGTGCGTTGTATCACATCTGGAGGTGCTGCATGGTTACGTCAGATGGGTGATTGGTCGTGGGGAGATCAGCTTCTGGGAGGATGCATGGTTGGAAGAGAGGCTTGGCTATGAGGGCTGCCCCTTCTCTGATATCTATTTCAGGGAGGTGTGTGAGAGATACGAGTTTGTGCATGAGAACCTAAACTCACCGCAACTGAATTCTTTTAACATCTTTGTTATGAGCAACGATCCAAACAGGTGTTGTTTTTCTCTAGGTGAGTCGGGGCGGTTCAACATGAATGGTTACATGGGAATTGGTCAGAGGGTTACTACCAGAGAAACAGAGCAGGGACCCATGTTGTGTAAGCCAATCCTGACGCGTATGAACTTTCTGGTGTGGCAGGTTCAGAATCGAGCGGTACCCACAGAGAAGAACATCCAGAAGAGGGGGGTCTTCATGGGTTCGCGCTGCTTCTGTTGTGAGAGCCCAAGGTCGAAAACAAAGCTACATCTGTTCTTCCAGGGGCGGTGGGTTATGTTCCTTTGGTCTAAGTTCTCTCAGTACAGGATTTTGGATGGGGAGTGTCTTTCTGTTCGAGAGTATCTCCTTGCATGGTTCTCGGGCTTCAGCAGGAGAGTTGAGGATCTTTTAGCAGGTATGATCATTCTAGTATCTGTATGCTGGATGCTTTGGGAAGCTCGCAATCAGGTAAGGCTAGGTGGCAAGAGATCGTTATTAGAGCTTCAGATCCATATGAGATTGCTCATTGTAGAATTGTCTACCCTTTTCAAGAATGGTTTGCAAGCGTGAATTCTGGGGCCCTATGTGGGTGGACAGTGTATTCAGGCCCTACAGCGAGGGAGATGGGTTAGACGGTAACCCTCGGTTCGCGGGTTAAAATTGAACGTAGAAAGTTCTTGTTCGGGGGGGGGGGGGGATCATGAGGGCCGGTGGTGTTCTCCGGGATTGCTGGGGTTCAGTCCACATTGCTTTCAGCGCCTATTATGGGCTAGGCACTTCTATAGGTGCGGAGTTTAGATCCCTCCTTACAGGTCTCACTCTGTGCAGAAGGAGAGGTCTCCGGGTGTCAGAGGTTGAATCAGATTCGGAAGTTCTGGTTAGATCTCTTCAGGGTGCTTGCGATGTGGCTTGGAATCTGGTGTATGTATTTAGAAGGTGCAAAGAGGAGACCAATCATGGAAGGTTGATCCATCATAGTGTGAGAGAATCCAACGTTGCGGCTGATGCATTGGCTCGCGAGGGCAGGCCAGAGGAGACTTTACTAGTCTATGACAGTCTTAATTCTCTTCCTTGCAAGTGTGTCAATGTGATCCGGAAGGACTCACTTGGTCTTCACTACTTTCACCCTCCGTGATTTGTACCCTTTGAGTTTCTTGTATTTTTAATAAAAAAATAACTTTCAGTCCAATATAACATAAAAATACCCCAAAAATATATCATGGAAGAAATAAAGACCCTTAATAGGTAGTATATCCAATATTTTTTCTATACAGGGTATGATAAAATGGTATTTTTTAGTCACATGGTTCAATCTATTATAATCTCTATAGACTCTACAGCTATTATAAATTCTCATGGTAACTAACACATTGTTATCATTTTTTACAATTGTGTAACCATTTTTCATCAAGATGATCTAAATTTGACTCACCCATTGGGAGTCTGAGATGGGATATATTATTATATCCCTTAAAATTATTTCTACCCCTTTTTTAAGACTTCCAAAAGGGTCAAGTTGAGCCTCTTTTATGGATGTACCAATAGTTTGGATTCATCTTCAAGAAAAATCCTTTGCATGCAGGTGGTAGGGTTAATACCTAAGATATCCCCTAATTTATATTCTATTGTCGAAGAACTAATTTTCAAAATTTTCAACATTTTTTGTTCCTAGATTGGCTATAAATTATTTGAGATTATTATTTATAGTATCTAATTTTCTTTTAGAAGGGTATATTTTAAGTTAGATAGAAGCAACATAAGTTCCCATTTAGGGGGTTCCTAATATTATTTTAGTTTAGTGTTGTCTATATTGTTAACCTATTTATGTAAGTAAAAAATATTTGAATTAGATTTGAGAAACTTATCAAAATACATTTCATAAATATCTTTAAATTTTTATACACTCAAAATTATATCAAGATTAATATCATTTTCAAAAATAGATTCATCCAGAAGATTTAGTGATTAAAAAGGTTATACTAATCTAATTATATCATAAAAATTTTTCAATTCCTCTATATAATAATATGGTAATTCAATTTTTTTTGTGAAAAAATTAGATCGACCTCATGTGGGGGTTTCATTGAGTCAATGATGGTAAAATCCACTATTTCCTTACCAAATTTCATGGAAAGGGTACCTTTATTGACATTTATTATGGTTTTATAGGTATTGAGGAACGTTCTATCTAGAATTATGAGAGATTTATATTTACCTTTTTATTCTTTTGTACTGATAATTTAGATGTTAGTAGAGAATGGATAACTATTCACACATACCACGATATCATCAAGAACACCTATTGGGTAGGCTATGGCCCGATTGGAAAGTTTCACAACCACTCGGGTGGATTTGAGTTCTCTCATATGTAAAGAAGAATAAATATAATAATTAATTACATTAATTGAGGCTTTTAAATGAAAAAATAAATTGGAAAAAGTAATATTACCAATAACGTAGAGGATAAAAAAAGTAAATTAATCTGAGAATTTATATAGGGATTTATGGGGTAAAAAGGGAAAAAAATTATTAACTAATATTACTGATTCACTGCCTTGAAATATCGTTCCCATAGTGAACATGTATTTAATTAATTTTTTAAACCATGGGATTTAGAGGATGTCCTCCAATAGAGGGATGTTGATCTCTACTTTTTTTGAACATCTCTAGTATATCTTATTGTAGTGATTATTCATTGGGTTTCATGGGTTATTTCATCCTTATAGGAAAGAGAGGTTAGGGTTGATTTAGATCTTTCGTATTGTCTTTTCCATTGTCTTTATTTGATGGTTCCTTTATAGATTCATCCTTATATACTTTTTACTGGGTAAATTCACCAGGAACATGTTGTTGTTCACATCTATATTTCATCTCTAGGGAAAATCTATTACTATTTTCTAGATTTTTACCACTCCTCAATTTAATAAAACTAAAATTTCCTTTGGAGATAGAAATACATTGAGTGCGTATCTTAATTTAGGATGGATTTTACCAGATTATTGACTATCGTAATAAGCTGGATGAACTGCACTTTTAATTCCTTCAACTCAAGTCTATGAGTGATGAGAGTGGGTTTTAACTATTTTTAGAATATATGACATATATCATCATGTTATTCAAGCAATACGCCTGATATTTTCCTTATTGGTATCTTGTGGATGGTTGGAAAATTTGTCCTTGGAATAGAGGTGGTATGAAAGGCTATTGAGAAGCTTGTTGGAATGATCATTTAAACCCTTGAATATGTGGATATTGAATTATTTCTCTAAATTGATTGGTGGACTGTTTTTTAAATCCTTCATTTCCATTTAGTTTACTCTATAAATTTCCCAAGTATATGGAATTGAAACATTTAGTTCCTTGAACTCGATGGAATCCATCAGTGAAAAGATCTTGAGAATAACAAATCTCACAGACTTGAGGGGGTGTGGGAGCTGATGCTTCTTGTACTTTTTTCATAGCTATACATCTTGAAATTGCAATTAGTTATTCAATTTTAGTTTACAGTAAATGTGATTTGAATCTTTTTACCTCATGTATACCTTATTTGTAGTTCTTATACCAATTTATTGTGAATTTCCTGATATCCTATCAAATAATTCTATAATTTTAATTGGTGACTTATCAATCAGTGCTCCTCCGGAAGAATTATCCAATAGATTCTGATTATTATACATTAATCCATAGATAAATAATACTAATAAATGATGTTCCTCATAAGTAGGCATGATGAAATTAGTTTTTTAAACCTTTTCTAAATCTCACAGAGAGTTTCTATTGTTTATTTTTTGATTCTATATATATCATTACTTATTTGAGAACTTCTTGAAGTAAGGAGTAATTTTTTGAAGAAGTACCTCTATATCTCATCCCATGAAAAGTCTTCTCTAGTTTACTGATTGTAGAGGAACTCCTTTTCTGCCCCTTCAAGAGGGAAGGGGAAATCCTTCTAGATAATTCGATCCTCATTGGATAAACTTATTTTGAATCCATTATATACTTCATTAAATGTTCTCATGTAATTTTGGGGGTATTCTCTTGATAATGCATTAAATTTAGATATAATTCCAATCATTCTAGTTTTTAGTTCACAATATTATTGATCATTTAATTACAATTGTCAGTTATTAATGTGGAAATTTGGGGCATATATTTCCCTCAAAGTTCTATTCACTTGAGAAATAATATATTACATATTATAAAAACATGATGTAACTCTTGTAGAAGAAGAATTATAGGAAAGAGAGTTATCTAATTGAATGAGACAAATTCCCATTCCTCTTGTTGAGTGATTTTTAGAGTTTAAAGTATTTTTGATAAATTTATCTCAACATCAGAATAAAAACCAATGAGCTTTGAAGAACTAGATATGGTAATTCATTTATACCACTTAAAAACATTTAAATAGAAACACTAGACTCCCTGATAAAGGAAATAGTTTTATTGCACATACAATCATGAGGCTTTCGATAATTTTTTTTAAACCCAAGTAGAATGCAGTAAAGTGGGACCTAGTTTTTCTCTAGAGATGGACGTTCATTGAATGTGTTTTTATCTTATTTAATAGGGCGGACATTTAAAAAAATGGATAAAATTGATTGGTTTAAAATTTAAATTTTAAACCATTATGGTCAAACCTTATATTAATCTCATAATTTACACATGAGTCATCATTCTATTTGGTTTATCCATCATTATCTAATCAAAAGAAAAATCCCTAATTATCATTTCTTCGAAATTCCATTTTGGAACCAAAAATACAACAATCACTACATTCTATATCCTCACCTAGCCTAGTGACTGGATATCACCAATCAATCTTCAGTCATTCCACTATAAACTATCATATGTTTTAAAGGAGTTCCCAATAATCAAGTGGGTGAATTTGGTGAAAATGGGAATGAATAGTTTAAATGCAAAGATAAAAAACATTCTAAAAGCTATGAATCCAAACACATCTAGATAATTAAATAGAGAATAACTTGTCAATTAAAATAGTAATTTATTATAGATGTAGAGATAGACCCTCAACTCGACCACTATTGTTCTAATGGGTCATCAATAGAATAATACAGAGAAATTACTGTATGAAATGAAAGAATAATAGTAACAATAGATTGATGAAGTGGTTAATGAAAATAGCTTCTCAGTGAGTGGGAGTTTTTTTATGGTATAGTGAATACCAAATTATTTATAATATAATTATTATAGGTCTTCGGTGTGATTCAGAATTCTTCACATGAGTAGAACATGATCCTTTAGCTTCTTTGGTAAATTTACTCAATTTTGGTGTTGAATAATGAATTCTTCATCAAATGATCAACAATATTCTATATCTGATTAATATTATGATTTTTTAAATTATTTCTTCCCCATGGTCATGTTCCATAATTATTTGAGAATAATCAAGGTGAAATGTTCCACTGCTTTGTGACTTCAATGGTAAATCAATGTTTAATCCTTTTATGAGAAATAAAATATAATTTTATCACTACATGAATTATTTCCTTCATGTCATAAGAAGGATAATTTTCATTTTTGATGAGACTATACAAGTTCATGCTAGGTTGTAAAACTAGTTCTATATTTTTGGGCTTCCAATTTGATTCTGGTCTGTCATTTTATTTGAACTAACAAAAAAAATATCTAGAAATCAAAGAACATTGATCAAACTCCCATAGTTACTTTGAGGTGAAGAAGGAAAGCATCAAATAAAATTATTATATCTCATACGAGAATGAATTTATTCAACATAATACTAACCATATATTACTCTAATTCATTGGTCATGGAAACATCAAATGAAATTGGTTAGACGTATGCGATGCTCCCAAAAATCATTACTAGATTTCCTCATCAAGTTCTATTCAATCTAATATTGCATTCAGGTTAAACTAAACTAAATTTGGGATTTGATATAAATGATCAAATTTTTTTGTTAACTCATATCAATAAAATCAGCATATACCTAGTTTAAAGTGTTTAACGACCTCACAATAGGTGTACTAGGAATGAATGAGGTCACCCTCCATATTCAATCATTCCTACATCAGGAAAATGTAGAAAAGATTATTTCAACTTTTCCTTTGAATTATCATACAAAATTGGATTTCAAAATTATTTCACTACATGGACTAGTGCATCCAACTAGAGAGGTTCTATGTCTTCATTTTATTCCTCGATGAATCTCATAATTCTATTTTCCATATCAAATCGGACTTGGGTTCTTCATCATCCATCAGTTGAGAATAAGCATGGCATCAACACAGTAGTTTATTGAATATAATCAATGGGTATTCATCGAAAATCTAGATTTAGCATGGGGTATTTATAATCGTTTAATGGGGCTTTAGATCTAGTTCAATGAATCATCATCTAATATAGAAGCGTGGTTTTTTCTCTGATCATCTTCCTCATAGAAATTAGCCTCAACAGATCTGGTTTCTATGAGCAGGCTTTGTGTTTTAATGTTTTCTTCCACAAGCTATAGTCAATATAAAAATTATCACAAAGGGATTATTTAGAGGTGAACATAGGTTCTAAATGGTGGTTTTATTTTTTCTTTAAACTAGAACCAGTGGAGTGACTCTTCATTTTTAGTAGATTCTCATCCTACCATGAATATGCGGTAGCTTGGAGGAAAATGAAGCTCACAGTTGGTTGGTATCCATGGTCACTTGGTAAGTAACTATAATAATGGGTTCTGGTAGGTTGCAATGATTATATTCATGGAAGTTTAAGATAATATTCTCGACAAAAATAAAGATAAACATAATTAAACAATAATAACATCCAATCAAATAAAGTTAAGATAAACCAAAATCATGGGATCCTCCCTAAGGAACTGAGGTAAAGGAACTATAAGGATACTCAAACGTTTTTATGAGTAAAACCAATCATATCTGACTAATTTCATGGGTAGATAATGAGGGAATATACTGTCATAGTGGCATGGTAATGCCCATCCAATTACACTACCACCATTTCATGGGCCATTATAGAGAGAATTTCATGGACTAGAACTATGTGACACCCATCCAATTGAACTATATCCATATCATATTATCCTTTTTTGTTATTGGTGTGATATAATTATTGGGAGGGAATGAATTAAAAAATAAGCACTTTTCCTAGGTCTCTAGATAAGTACCCAAGGTTCTTTTGATTAATTAACCTTAAGAGAGTAAATCAATCATATAAAATTTCAATAACATAGAAAAACATCCCTGACCACATCTCCAAGAACCCTTTTTCCCTATAGTACTCCCTTTATTTAAGAATATCAAAAATCAAATGGAAATATGCATTCTAAAATACATTAAATTAAAATAATACATAAATAAGGGGGATTAAACCCAAAACCTTTCATAAAATAACAACCGGGCCTTTGAGGCCTCATTGATAACTAAAACATGAAATTATTTTAATTTTTTTCCAAACAGGACTTAAAGATTTTATCCATGTTCAATACATAAAAATATATTTCGAAAAACTTAACACAACATAATACTTTGAAAAAATCTTTAAATAAAAATGAAATTTAATTTCAATAAATAAAATGGAATCCAAAAGTCTTATAAGAGATCCTCAAATATTAAAAATAATAAAATAGATATGGAATAATCCTAAAATTATAATAAAGAATACTAAAAGTCAATGGTAGTAAAAATACTTTAAAAAAATTCTATTTAATTTGGAAACTTTGCCGAATTCTTGAGTTATTAATTTTAAAAAAAAATCCCAAGATCAATAGGTATATTAATAATCTATTTAAAACCTTTGTTTACTTGAAATTCATAAAAAGAATTTATTTAAAAACCTAGAGTCTATTAAAAATAGTTTTAACTAGAAACCATTTAAAATCCATTAAGGTCAACGTAAAATTACTCTATGAAATAAAAAATAATATCATCCATATAAAATAGCTCAATTGAAAAGACTTTAACTAAACAAAGGGTTTAGAAAACTCTTGCTCCTATGGCTTGTCGAGTAAATAGAATATATTAGATAATTATTCATTAATCTAAAATAATCATGTTAACTTTGATTAACAATGTTGGATTATGTATCCAGAGGAACTTTTCAATCCCTAAATATCAAAAATATCAAGCATAAAGAAAACTAATTAACAAGTGTTTTGGAACCATGTCTCCTAGATGTGATAAAGAATAAGAAACAACAAGGGAAGGAAATATAAGATAAAAAGGAAACCTAACCTGGGATAATCTTCTTTCAATCAATGAAAATAAGCTAAGGGTCCATGGTTGAAGACAGTGGAGTTGACTAGGGATATCCTTGGGAAACCTCATGTGAAGGGGGATGAAATGAATCCATTTCTTTGTTTTAATTTAGGAATTATAGAATAAAAATTCCAAAATTTCAAAAATCTAAATTGGATTCATATTTTGGATACATGTTTTAAAAAAACATGAACTAACTTTGTGAAACTTTTTGAAGAGACATAGGGTATGTCAAACAATTTGGCTGCACGGTTTCTATTAACCATGCAACAACCATGAATAATGAATCCATATTCAAGGTACCTCAAATAGTTTCTTCTAGGAGCTGTATGGTTTCCCCAATCATGTGATAACCATGAAAGTAGAATTGGATTACATAGAAAAAACTACATGGTTTGGATACATATTTTACCAAACCATATTCCATGCATGGTTATTTGAAAAACCCTTAATTGTATTAAGAAAACACGACCATAACTTCACCAAATACCTTAAATTCCATTTTTGAACAAAAAAAATCAAAATTGACATTGAAGTGTGATAATTATCCCTAATATTTATCTTTATTCTCCTAAAAATTGAGCAAAAATTTATGGATAAATAATCTAAAATTTATTCAGGAATGAAATCAGAACACCAAATGAAACAACTATTGAACCATTCTAAAATGAGGGGAAGTATTACATCAAAAAACCAATCCAAATTTATAAATAACATAAAATATTATAAAGTTATAGAAGAATCAGTACACAAATATAAAAATCAAAATGAGATAAACAAAATTTGATTCTTGTTATAAGTCTCCCTACAAATTAAGGTTTACACAGACATGGGGTAAACTAATTAAACACCACAAGACACTAAGATACCATCAAAAAAGGATTCCAAAATTGGGAAATCAATCAAATGGTCCATCCATATCCATATATAAATAGTCATTATATTCTCTGAAAAGAGGAATAAATATAAAACATCCCAAAATATGACAACATAGGCCTGAAAAAATTAAGAAACATGTGCCTCAGAAGGAAGAATAAGAGACAAAACTCAAAAAAGTTCCATAAAATCATTTTCTAGATCCTAGATATAGTACTCCAATTCATTGAACATCTAATTAAGGCTCAATTGAACAAAACAATGAATGATAATTATAATTTTCAAATAAGAGGGCTTAGAAATCCCAGATAAACCATATTGAAAACATACAAAAGATTTATTCTTCATATAAGTGACAATAACAAAATAATAAGATCCTCCAAAACCATATCAATTCATATTCTAAAGTTCAACCTATATCTATTTCTCACAATATAGTGAACCCTCACTAGTGATTAAAGTGACAGGGTCACCAACAATCCTTGTATAGACCTTAGAGATCAACTCAAACATTATGGATGTTTTGACTACAAGATTTAAAAAATATAGGATAAATAAAAATTTCATAAAAAAAGAATAAATGAAGGGAATAAAATATGAATGAAATTTAAATTATCAATTATTAGGTAAGGATCAAACATCAAGAAAGACTCGATTCTACCACTCCACCTCAGGTCAGGGTTGGGCCAATAACCAAAAAGAATATACCAATGATGGAGAAATATCAATCCAAGGAATATATTATAACATCAACATCCCACAACTCATCAGAACTTTTTTGGGAGTTATAATTTAAATAACAGAAGTAAAACATTGAATATTTTTATTAAAATATGTCTTTATTTATAAAAAAAGGTCAATATTCATTCTATTCATTTTTATTAATCCATTTTTGCAAAACAATTTGTTATCGTTTTTTAGTTTTAAAAGTTACCATCCATTTGTATAGAATTTATTAAGATTATCCTATATTTTTATAACCCAAAACGATAATTCAATAATTATATAATATTCTTGTGTACTATTTAAGAAATAAAGGTAACATGCTCATATAATTTTTTTTAAAAATGTTTTAGGATTTATTTATTCACTAATATATCTAATAAAATTTTCTATAAGATTGCCTTTTATGATTTTTATGATATTATGAGTGAAGAATAATGATCCACCATAACATGATCCTTATCTTATATTTTTGTTATGTAAGGATATTGTTGTTGTTTTATATTTAATACTGCAATATCATTAGTGATATTTCAAATATATCTCACATTTTTAAATTTATTTCTTTTATTTAAATTAATATGAATAGATTTCACTACCCTAGGGTCATTTTTTGTACACTATGTTGGATTTTAAATGAGTATAGTATCATAAATAAATCAATCATAAACCTTATT
Source organism: Viscum album (assembly GCA_963277665.1). Lineage (NCBI taxonomy): Eukaryota > Viridiplantae > Streptophyta > Magnoliopsida > Santalales > Viscaceae > Viscum > Viscum album. Next base: position 226,874,918 of record OY728129.1, on the reverse strand, counting down.
ATAATATTTATCTAATTTCTACTTGTTATTAAAGATATACACCATGTATCCAAATACTCAAAAATACCACAATTTTATTTTCTTGTTCTTATATAATTCATCTAGATTTTTCTTAAGAATGGTTATCAAAATAAATTTTTTTATCACATAAATGGCCATACTGATAGGTTATTAGTAGATGTATTTTGAAATCCTAAATTATATTAACATAGATATTTTTTATCTCTTAAAAGGTTATATTTCTCTTCTCAACCACTCAATTTTTTATAGAGTCCAAGGAGCAGAAATGTTATGAGAATATCCAGATTCATTGCAACTCCTTTGAAATTATAAATTTTAGAATTCTCTTCCATGTCCTATATTATGTACAAGGTAATATATACATTATCATTTATAACTATTTCTTAGTAAGTTGAAAATATTGAAACATTTTTATTATTATAGGATATAATGAATACCCAAGTGTATCTAGTGGAATCCTAAATAGTTTAAAAGTTATATATTTTACTATATAAGATATTATCCTGAGTAACTCCAAAATAATAAACATGGACACGTTATAATGGTATTAATGTAATAATCATATTAAAAATTTAAAATATTATTTATTTTATTTTCCCATGTGACATGGATCATGAAATAAATTTTATCCTTTAGATAAGGAAATTGTGAAACATTCAATTTTTAAGAAAATTTTATAAATAATCACATGTTATAATAGACCAAATATCTTCCTCCATAATGATATATCAATATTAATAACATCTATTGAATTAATATTTTTCATTGATAGTTTATTTGGATTTATAGTATAGATATTTTCCTTACTCAATGAAATTATAAATATATTTTTCAGTAGAATTGATAGAAAGTAATTTTTAATTTTATAATTTATCTTTGTAATATTATGGAAAATTTTGAAAAGTACAATTTTTTATTTTTACACCATTAACATAATTTAATGGTTGAATTTGAAATACTACCACTATATATCATTAAATGTTTCGTTTTAAATTATTTCCAAATAATACATGTCCTCTATTTTTTTTGAATGACTTGAATCTCCATTGTCTTAAACACCCACATCCATTTACTGCACATCATTATTCATAGTTAGAAGATAGATTTCATGAAGTAAACGAACAAGATAGGATTGTTTCACCCAATAAACTTTTTCACCTTTTGGATTGTTATATGAATAGTAAAGAACCAAAATAAAATATTAAGTAAAAATATATTAGTTTTTGTTGGATAAAGTATTAAAATATGAATTCCCCTTATAAACAACTTATTGAAAAATCATTAGAAAACTCACTAGGATATTTACTTCTCACACCACAATAAAAATACATAACAATTGGTATATTTATATAAGAACTTATTACAATGTAATTACAAAATAATTTTCATTCATTACCATCATAATAATTTCTTCTTATTTACATAGTGATTATTTATAGATCCCAAAAAATCCATGTTTTATCTTATATAAGTGAATTTGGACAAGAGGTTTTTTATTTATTATTATGAATTCTTATATTATATATCTTTTATGTGCTTAGAATTATTCTTAGTAGAATAAAACTTTCTCATTCTTTCTTGTTGTATATAAAATTATTTATTATCTTCCATTATTATTTTATGTGTTTCCTTATATTTCTTATAAATCGTAGAGAAATTTTCGTTCTCAATATTAATTTTATCACATATTTCATTTATCTATTCAAAATAAAGATTATCATGCCTAAAATAAAACATAGATAATATAACATTATCCACATAATCAAATATTTTTTTTGGAAGACCCCTTTTTTTAAATCTTCATTTGAGGAACTATTCTCATTGAAACTTAAATAAGATTATATGGTTTTCTTATCTTTAATATTGAATTTTTTATCCTTAATTTTATTTTTTATTTTTCAATAACTATGATTATATGACCATTTTTCTTCACTCATACTATGTCACATGAGAGGTCATAAAAGTAAAGGAATAATGAATAACTTTCCTTTCATTCCAATTTTTCTTATTTCATTATTATCTTATAGTATAGTTTCCTTCTTTGGAAAAATATTCATTCAATTAGAAATATGTGATACTTCGTCATCACTATTATAGAGATATACTTTTTAGTATTTTTTATAGATAGAAAATTATAAATTTTGAATAAAAATTTCTATTTATTACTATTCTCTTCCTAATTCATATTCTTCATACCATGTTTGTATTGGATCATGGATCCAATCAATTGATCAATTGAGTATTCTGTGAAATTATTATTTTATTTTATTAAAAAGTTCTTTTAATTCCATTTATTCTTAATAATCTAAGCATTCTTTAAATAAGTATCTAGTTTCAACATTTCTCCCAATTCATCCATTTTTCCACAATATTTGTGAAATTATGGTATATTCCATTAATAGTATTATTTTCTCTCATCATGAAGTTTTTAATATTATACTCTTAGTTTCCCAATATTTATTCTCTATAATTTATATTTCCCATTATGGGTCACCTAAGAATTCATCAAAATATCGTATTCATTATATAATAAAGCTATATGATTGAAACATTATATCTTATCAGATAACATAATGTATTAATCAATTTATATTTTAGTTCAGCTTGGTAGCATAATTTCCTATAAGAAAACTATATTCAAACTGTAATAATTTATATGATTATACTATAACTTTATAGTTTTTTATTCCCAGGTTCTTCAAGTATTAGATCATTCATGTTTTCTAGAAATCATAATCATTTTCATCAGAGTATAGTAGTCTCGAAGGGATCCACATATCAGTTTTTCACTTACTATACATGATAAATATATACATTCCTTAGAATTTTTAGGGTCTCAGATAATGATTTAGTGCAATAAGAATAAAGATAAAAATATATTATATTTGGAAAAAATATGATACCAATTGTTTTCCCAATAGTTATTGAGTATACCAATAAAATGTGGGTGGATAAACAATTTACAATAAAAATAATCTAAAACAATAAAAATCATTAACCTAATGTTTATAGTGGATCATATTAAAACTATCATGGTTCACTCTTCTAACCCCCTCTAATTCCTTGAGAGGTGTTGATACTGTTAAATAGGTAACTGAAATTTACATTAGAGTCACAGACTTAATTACATTTATTATTTTTCTTGGACCGAAACTAAAAAATTCATAGTTTCATTTAGTTGTAATTACCAATTTTTAAACATCCTTTAATATAAGGGAAAAACTAAAAAAACATCCTTTTTATATATAAAATCACGTCTCCGTAATTTTAAAATCATGGTGGATAAGATATGAAATTAAAAAATTGTTTTTTAGTGACATATGATCAGATGATTTTAGTATAGTACAACATGTCACAAATAAAAATATTTCATAGATTAATATTTATGATTTTAGTATTATTTCTCTTTTATAGTTCTTATTATTTATAGGTTGTTGTTACTAAAAATAAACTTTAGTGTTTCCTTTAAATTATTCTCATTAGTTCTTCATAACTGAGTACATGAAATGATAAAATAAAAAAAATGATTAACTAATTAATAGCAGCCATTATAGAATTACATACGGGATTAAGAGTATTTTTTGGTTCATGTATTATGATTTCCTAGTGACATACATTATCAATGACTACATTTTGATTTTTATAAACGCAATTTATGCGTATTATTTTATATATTTTTTATATTTTAAAAAAATATTCCTATGTTGTAGTCTCTAAATTAATATTTCATAAAGAAGTAGATTTTTCATTCTGTATATAACTCCTTATGTGGTGAAATAGATTTATTATTTTTTTATGTCCTACTTTCATAGTGAAACGAATGTATCAAAGCTCACAGTTCTATTATGAATAGAATTTATTTTATATTGTATCATGTATTAATCTACTAGAGCTATAACAAGATCGGGACGATATGTGTTTTAACTTCATATAGACTTAAATCAATATCGAATAGAAAATAACAAAAACCAATAAGTAGTAGTATAGAAATTGGATATCCTAAGGATAAACCCATGAATAAGAGAGACTAATAAATAACCATATAGACTATAAATTGATATTTTAAAAACAAATTAAATTCAAGTAAGGAATTGGGTGGATTAAAATACTCAAAAATGAAAACTAAGACCAAGGGAAGGAGATCAATATCCAAGGATAGTTCTTTAAAAGTAGGAATAAATAAATCTCACTTGTGAAATTGGTTATACCACTAGATATAATACATATTAGGGTAACTATATTTTACTATCAGCCTCAATTAGAACTACCCAGACCCAAAAATTCCTCTCTATAGGTAATATATAACCAACTTAGATGCATCAAAATAAATCTTAATTTGAAATGTAAAGTTAAAGTTGTCTCTTTATACACTAATCACCTCAACAACACTGTATTTACTCTACTAGACTCCATCAATATCACTTGGAATTAGGGAATAAGATAAAGATCAAATATCAATGAAATTCCAAATTAATAAGACCTTCCATAAGAAAAATATAATTGAAACGTGTTAGTACACCCCCCCTTCAACCTATTACATATCCTTGAAATGAATCCCAGCCACTCATAGATAATTGATCAACAATTATTAAATCATGAATTACAGGGGACGTAATATAAAATTTAAAAAAAGTATCAATAAATTAAGGAAACCTATTTTAATTTCATATAAACAACCAATGTATGAATCTAGATTACATAATGAAAAAAAAGATAAAAAGAAATCATAACTACATTAGCACCCCAATATTCAATAGAGATCCTCAAAATTCTACACTCACTTCCATCATTGGACATTAACCTTATATTGGGATTACCCAATAAGGATAATAATCTTTTTGATGTGCACAACTCATATTTATTTATAAGAAAATAAAAATTATGATATATCCCTTGTATCTAATATTATATATATATTGTATCTCACTTATCTTATCTTCCATATCTACCCCATATATCTCTACAAATTTTAGTCATTTAAATCTCACCTAGTATGCATAGAATCCACATGTGAATAATACACTTATATCTCCCATGAGATATATCTTTTATCAATATCCATATTGTAATATCTTTGTATTTTATATATATCTCTTTAAAATTATTTATTTTTGGTTGCCATTAATCATTCTCCACATCCTCTAGATATAGGAATTAATCAATGTACATATCCCTCTTATATCTCTCTCAAGATATATCTTACATACATGGGGTGATATTATTAAACTTTATATCTATAGGAGATGCAATTTATTTATGTGGTACTTCTCTGGAGAGGTAATATATATCTCCTCAACATAAGTGGTAATTTATAAAAAATACTATAATATAGGGAAACTATCCCTTAAAAACTATATTACCTATAAAATTAGGGACATCCACAGTATAAAATATCCCTATGGTGTATCTTCTTCACTTTATCACCTCATACGATGTAAGGTGGTGGCCCACACCCCAATCTCCATCATTTCCTTCATATAATTTAATTATTTTAATTATATTCCAAACATAAATATAAATGTTCCTTACCCAAAATGACCATAACCAATTAAAATCATGGAAAATAATTATCCAATAAAATCTAAAATCAAGGGATTTATATACAAAAACACGTAAAAATTTCATTATAAAATCCCTCTCACTTTTAACTATGATTATCATTGAGCAAGTATCTCAACTAGAAATATAAATAAAACCCATGATATCAATATTAAAATTCCATTATTATAAAAATATAAAAATTATGAATGTAGAAAAAAATATATTTTATCTTTATATAAGAATATTTATTCAACTCCTTATTTTTTAAAGAAATTGATCAACCATGTATTTTAAGTTTTGCATTTTAAACTTATGGGGTTTCTCTAAACTTTTATTCAATCATCCCTGTATATTACTACTATTAATGACAATTGTGATTGACCTCATTTTATTTTCTTTTCATTCATAACTAAAGATAAAAATTTGAATCGTTTTATGTTCATATATTGAATACATGCTCTTATCTATAAGCTTTCACTGGATATCAAATCTTCACCTCATAAAAATAATGATGATACAAAATTATGATGCCTTCACATTAAGGATCAAATGAATCTCAAGATTTAGGTAGGTAAATAATTAATGTGAAAGTAATAAAAATGATAAAAAGGAGGTTCATATCTAAATCCCATTGCATGATAATTTGTAAACCTTTATATTTTATGATATAACTCTGTTAAAATAAATATAAATTATTTAATATCTTGGGATATATGAAATAATGAGTTTAAGAAAACTGTGATGCACTATTGAAATATTTTTATGATAAGTTACTTCTTAGCCATTAGATTTGAAGGTATAAATATGAATAATTAAATTATGATTTTTTGGATTACACATTTATAAAATATATTAATTTTTATCAATTGATTTGGAAAAAAATTTTTGAATCAAAAAGAGATGTTTTACTGAAAACCAATTTTATTCATGAAATGTTTTTTATCATAATAAATCAAATTAATCACTATTTGTGATTACTTTTAAAGAAATTTATATATTATATATTAAATAAAATGTTTTAACATTCATATATTTTTTCTAGGAATTAGATAAGAATAAATATAGGCTTATGCTTAAATATGTATTTATCTAAAATACACATTTAATCAAATTTTGTAGACGTATTTTAAAATTAATTTACACCAATAACAAAAACTGAATATTTAAAAATTAATAACTTATTTTAAAACATGAAATTTGAATTTGGTAAATATATCCCTTTTATTTTTTTCATTATGAGTTGTTACCTTGGTAAATTTTTGTTACCTTTGTATGGGTAAAATATATAAAATAGAGACAAGGGATAAGGATTTATAATTTCTATAAAAACTAAATTTGTCTAATTTGATGAGTATATTTCGACAATTTCTATTTGATTATATAATATATGGCCACTTGGTTTCATTTTTCTTTTATTATGACTTTTATATTAACTTATAGAAAAATAAACACAAAATGTCACTTTTATGAATTTAATATAAATAATATTTTTACCCAATGATTAAAAAAGGATAAGCTCAATTATAAATTTTTAATGGAAATATGAATTATTTTTTATCATGGTACTTTTTTTTTTAATTTTTAGTTATGGAATAATTAGCTTAAATGATTATGAAACATTGTCTTAGTATTTATTCAATTATTTGAAAAATAGAAAAAATGATTTTTAAAATCCTGAATGTAATAAAATTTAGAAGAATTTTTTCATTCCAAAAATTATATATATATATATATATATATCACATTATGGAGGCGTGAAAGTTTTATATTTGAATTTATTTTTTGTCAAGTTTTTTTCAAAGTCAAATTAATTGAACAGTTCCTAAGATAACATTAATGATATTATATAATAAATAATATTTTATTAAATGATTTAAAATTATTAAAAATATTATCCTTTATAAACAAAATGAGATATTATTTAAAATATCAACCATGTTCAATTTATGGTTCAATTGTACATTTATGGTAACATTCTTAACCCTTCAATAGTAAAAAAACCATGATTTTGTCATAATTGTCAAAAGGGTTAACGAGGCGTTAAAACAAGAATATAAGGGTGAAAACATCACCTAAACAAGTTAATTTTTTATGGTAGTATTTTGAATAATACTTATCTTATATTCAGATTACATAAATTTTGATCCATTTTTCCATGAAAATTAATTTATATTAATTTAATACTTTATGTAATTCCAAGAGTGCCCCTTCCCTCACTTATAGAAGGGTAACTCTTCCCATTAATTATTCACAATAAATGAGACTTATATATCATCCAATAACTTCCATAATACCATCCCATATTCCTTCACCACTTCTTAGATCCTGTAGTCTTTCCAAATGACCATCCCTTCAAGACTTATGGTGTAAGCTAAAAAAATGTTCTCAATGAAGAGGTATAACCATTAATCAAACATTTTAAATTTTTTTCCTTCCCCTACCTCCAATAGATCCATGTTACCTAGTATAATAAAATTTTTTATGTATATTAAATACAATTAATTTTTATTATTATTATGGAAGAACCATTAACCACCTTATTTCCATCCATTGAAAAATGATAACATCACTCATGCGTACCTGTGAACTGCGACATTCATGAAGTGATGAGATTTGTTTTTGGTTTAATATTTACATAGTTGGTAACAAGGATTAATTTAATGAATATATAAGATAAATATACTATAATTATTATTATTTAAAGGTGAATTATTATTTACCTTTACTTCACTCCTTCCATCAAAATGTGAAAACAATATTCATCTGTACGTTTGCTTTACCATCTCCATGAATGGTGTCATTACTTTTTATATCTCTAAATTTAATACATAAATGAATATATATATATATATATAATAAATATATATTATGTTTCTATCATGTTTAACATTCTGTAGATGATGGAACCATGATCAAAGTACAAGGACAAAAAACTACAAAACCTAAACAACCATGAAATGAGAAATAGCTAACAACCAAAAATGACCACTTTAATAAGGAATTATTAATAAATGGGTGTTTAAATGTTATAAGTGGATAATATATGATATTATAATTATTTAAATGAATATAATATATAATTATAAAAAATTTAAATTTATTATACCGGAGGCTAAATCATATTTGAAGCAAGCCTAACTCAAGGAAAGGGATTTATGTTACAATCTCATTGTTTATTAGGATTGTTTGTTATTACATCTTCCTTGACCTATGACAGTAGCCATCCTAGTCCAGCAGTAAGGGCATGGATGGATGGGTATTACACCTCCAATGATGATGTATTATGACATATATCTCAATAATCCCATGAATTCTCTTATAATATTTTTATTTCAAGATATTATATATATATATTTTTTTCATTTTCATTTCTTTAATAACTCATGATACTGAAAGATATTTTTTAAGGAAAACTAACTTTATTTCTCTCCTTGTTCAAAAATCATTTTTATTCCTAGTCCATGTTATCTAAAAGTGTTATAGAAAATGTTTCTACTGTTATATTATGTTTTTATATGTCATTTTTACCACTATTTTACTTTTACAATATTTTATAAAAGGAATATTCTTTTCTTTTTATAAATGAGGTACTTATGAATTTTTATTTTAAATGTGAAAATGATATTTGTTTTAAAACATATGCAGTGAAAACAATTTCTTACCATCATGACCAATCAATAACATAAATCTTCATTTACATGTTTCCTTAGTTATTTTCATATAAATTATTTTCCATGATATTTGTGAAATTTTTAGATTTTAAATAAGTAATTTCAAAGGTAGAATTAATATTTTATTAAATAAATGTTCTAATGATATTTTAAAGGAATCTTTCATCTATGATAACATAATTTTATGTTAATTATGATTTACTAGGGACATTATACAATGATACCATACACATTCATTATTTGTATGTCTTATGATGATTTTTATTTAGGTACAATTCTTTGATACTCGATTCTTTCCCACAGGTTAATCAAGTTATGGTAAATCCTTATGAAATTAGTTTCTTTCCTAGCGGTTAATTAAGTTATAATTAAACCTTTATGAAATACATTTATTTTCCATGGGTTGTGCTATGATACAATTATGAAATTTTTATAAAACTTTTTCATTTCTATGAGTCATGTGATGATTAATTTTTTTTGATATTATAGAACACATATTTATGATTTTCATTATTTAATGGTTGGGCCTAGAATTATATAGTCCTCAAATGCATTGGTTAAATATGGATATATCGTGAGATAAAAAGTAATAGAATGTGGAGTCCACCCAGTTTAGTAAGGTAATCTATCAACTATGATCGTCGTGGAAGTGATCCTTAACCAATGATAAAACAGTTTAGGGAGTAAACCCAATCAACTATAATAGTCTTTGTAATCAGCCATGACTATGAAGGAAATTATTATCTATTCTTATGTGTATTCCAAAAAATTACGTATTATGTTAATTTTATTCTCTAATGGATCATTTTATTTGATCATTTTATGAATGACGCATTGTAAACTTATAATCATTATTCATTGATTCATGATTATTATCTATGATATACTGGGTATGGTTTTTCAAATGCTAAGCTCTTGTTCTCATACCCTTATGATCTTATTATTATTAAGTGATAATTTATATCTCATTTTTTACCCTTAATGATAATTTGTGATCAACCTTTCTTATGTTTCCTTTCCCTAGGATATGAAGAAATATTTTTAGTATGATATGTCTAAGAAGGGTTCTAGTTGTGATGAACATAGTGGGAGATGAAGTAGTTCACTTATGAATTAGTTTTTTATGTGTTTAGTTTCCAAATATACAAACCACATTTATGGTTCTATCATGTATCATAATGTTATCTAATTAATAATCATCTATTAATATGTGATATCTATGTATGAAAATTATGGGTCTCTATAGTTAGTATTATAGAAAGGTTTAGTTACCTTTGGAATCTATGATGAGGAAAATTTAGTGAGAACCCTTAGGATAATCCCATGTATAACAGAACATCATAAGTTGTGTTAAATAAAGGAGTGTAGTTTTCCTAGAAAATAATCTCTGTTTGGATACTATAAGTGGATATGGTTTTCGTATAGCTGCATCTTGGGGTAATAACCCCAAAAATAGTTGGTTGATTATAACTAAATCATCATTCTAGTGCATAGTGAGTATACCTATACTACGCACCTGGTTTGAATCTCCCAAGGGATATGATTGGGTTAATACACATTTTATTTATGATCCATTATGATGGATTTGAATAAATAATGACCATGGATGACTCTGGTCAAACCTAAGGTGTTTTAGAGAGAAAATAAGGTGTCATGATTTAGATATCCTATAAATGATTTATCATGATTGATCAATCTGATCAAATACTCCTGAAGGTAATGCTAACCATTTTTTGTTTTAATAAGGGATTTAAGATAAAATGATAATGTTCAGGTGGTTATAAGTATTCTAAAATATTGAAGTACCCTATTTGAAATTATTTATAAAAATTCATGTATATCATGAAATGTTTCAAAGAATTTTAATTCAAATCCTAAATTATTAGATGTTGAATTAGTAGTGAAAACTCCTAATTCTATGATGATCGGGTATCAATTCTATGATTATTTAACATTTAATGTTTTTAGGAATGTTCTTCCTTAAAATCTCGTTTGTCTCTATATTTGAATTAGATGTTATTTTGTGCATGGATTGGATTTATTAACTTAACTACCACATCAATTACTAAGTAAGTTAATTCAAATTTTTATATTTTGAACTAACATATGATCATCTATCGATGCGATGATAAATATGAAATTTCAATGTAAATTTCATCTATTATGTGGGTATTGATTCCTATTCAAATGTGGTCTTAGTATGTTGGGGATAAACTCAACATCTATGATATTACTGTTGTCAATAAGTTTGTTGATGTTTTTCAAAAAGAGTTTCCTAGTCATCTATCGAATCATGAAGTTGAGTTATCAATAAAAAACATACATAATGATATAATTATTTCATAGAATCCAAATAGAATGGCCCTGATTGAGTTGCAATAATTGAAGAAATAAACCTAGGATAACCTTGGTAAGGGACTCATTCAGCTATGTTAAAAAAAACATAAGGTGTACCAATTATTTTTGTTAAATAGAAATATGGATTGATGTGACTCTACATGTATGAGGAACTAAAACTGATAAAAATCGTGAATAATTATCCACTTCCCCCATAGTAATTTTTTTTTCAATTGTGATGAGATAATATTATTCCAAGATTTATTTTCGATCTAGATACTATCAGTTAAGCGTTAAAAGTGAATACATTCCCAAGAAAACATTTTGTACGAGGTATGTACACCACGAATTTATAGTCACACTATTATGTCTTACTAATTCCGCTTATTTATATATGTATTTAATGAATAGAGTATGTAAAGACCTTTAATTTCCATGTAATTTTTTTAATTAAATGGTAATTTTACGAGTCTTTGAAAATTGACGGCACGTGATTTTGAGGCACGGTGTGCCCGGAATGAATTTTTGAACTTATTTTTGGGTACGTTCAGTAAACGTGTCAGCATGTTTTTGTAAATTTTGAACCAGTGCTCGGAATTGAAATCTGAGGGCACTGTTGAACTCGCAGTGCCGATATTCGATTAAGGGGGCCTTCAGCTCAACCACATTAGGTTGAGGGTGAAAGATAGAATTTGGGTTTTTCGTGGAAATAGAAAAAAATAAACATTTATTATATTTTTATCTCTATTGAAACCTCCCATGTGGATGGTTTAAATATGGGGACCACCTGAACTAAATCCTCCCACATGGGTTATGGTCGTGGGGACCACCCTTGACAAAAACCCCCCTGAACTCCCCTCTTAATGGGAGAAACCCCTAGAACCCTCTCATTAATGAAGAGTTAACCCATGGAATTCCTCCCATTAATTAACAATGCCTCGTCAATTTATTTAATATTTCCAACATATTTTGAGCCAACAATTTTAAAATTGGGAAGACACTATTTATTTGGGTAGGCGAATATTTTGAGAGCATTCATTGGAAGAGTTAGAATCTTTGGGAGAACTTTGGAGAAACATTCTCCAAAGAAGAATGCCAATGATGAACTCTTCTTCTTCGACGAATCATTCTCCAAACTCCGTCGAAGGATCTCCAACAATGAAAAAATAAACAATCAAGGAAATTCCATCGTCACAGACTGCATCTTTTTCCTCTCCTCATCGACGTCATTGGAGGAGACTTGTTTCGTGATCGACAAATGCCAATCTGTCTCAACCACGAGCAATCTTCAACTGAACCATCGAGGTGGGGTGGTTATTTTAATTTCTTCCCCTTACATGTTCTTGACGTTTCATTGTAAATCAAGAAGAGATTATAGTTTCTTGTTACCGCTCTAATGCAGAATTTGCTGGTCAAACAAACATGACCCGACCTCTCCATAATTCTTGAGATAAATTGTTGTGTTCTTTGTGATGGAGGAGGACAGCAACTAATATCAGTGGGGCACGAGAACGGCAGCTGACACCACTGTCATCCACGGTGATGGCGAAAAACGGAGGGCGGCCAATTATGTCGGCCTCCGATGAAGGTATGGCGTGAAACCGTGCCACATGGCCCGCCACGACGGCCCACCGCCTCGAGGACTCGCCACACCGCCCCGTGGCCTCGCCTCTCATGGCCACCACAACCCAGGGGCCTCACTGCCTACGGCCGCCGCCGCCCCATGACCTCACTAACTGCGGCCACCGCCGCCCCACTACCCGGCCACCTGCGGCCACCGCCGCCCCGCGGCCTCGCTGCTCGTGGTCACCGCTTCCCCACAACCTCACCGCTCTGCCCCGCAACTTCGCCGCGCCTCCCCATGGCCTCCACCACCCTGAGAACTCTACTACCCCACATACTCACCACCCACGGGCCCCACTACCCCGCAGCCTCGTCGTGCCGACCTGCGGCCTTGCAGTCCTCCACGACCTCGTGGTCACTCGTGACCTCCACGACCCCCCTCGCGGCCTACGCACCACCCAGCGTAGGTCGGGCTGCCCAGCACGGCCAGGCCAGACCCAGCGGACTGGAACAGACCCAATGGTCCGGGTCGGACCGACCCGGGCCAACTTCGAACTTTTCACTCTATCGGCCATAACTTTGGCACCGGGCATCCGTTTGATGAATCGTCTGCAGCACTGAAAACCTTGTAGAGATATGTCCCCTTTGAGTATACCCCAATAGAGTTTTGGTTAAAGTTGGGGGATGGTCAGGTTGGATCGAACATGAATCCAACTCGGCCATCGAGGCTAAAAGGATAATAACATACAGACCGAGCATCCGATTGACGCACTGTCTATTGTGTTGAGACCCATATGATGTGGAAATCCTTTGGGATACATTTTCATGGGACCTAGTGGAAGTTGGAGTATCAACCAGTGGCTTGAGGAGTGGACTCTCTGGGTGATGAGCAAGCTTAGTGCGGGGAACCTAGTATTTGGTTGTGACGTGATGAATAAAGATCGATCCTGTGTGGGTCGACACCAAGCGATCATGTGTGGGTTAACACCGAGCGATCTTTTCTGGGTTAGAACTGAGCGATCCTATGTGGGTCAACACCTAATGTTCCCATATGGGTCAACACATAGCGATCCTGTGTGGGTCAGCACCGAGTGATCGTATGTGGGTCATCACTTAGGGATCTTTCGTGGGTCTATTTCTTAACAGAGTAAGATGATTTAGTAGTTACATCTAATAATCACTAATATTATACGTTAGTTATACCTGGTGTGAGCTGAGTCCATACCTATGTGGTACTTTCCTTTGTGGTAATACCTTGGTGATATTATTCTATGTGGCGTACCTGTGTGGTACTTATCGTCGTAGTATTACTTCTGTTATGGTACAATTGAGCTTTGGGATTTGAGTTGGACTATGTGATTCCTCATGATTGAGATGGGTATACTTGATAACTTAGGTATATGTATAGTAATATAACTAAGTATGGTTTTTAGTTGATTTCATGCTTTGTGGTTATCCTTTGTGGATTCTGTGAGACCTTGAGGGTCTCAGGATCCCTACTGAGTATCATTATACACACCCGTGCATGGGCTATGCCCACATATCGTTGTGTTTGGTGAAACTTATGGACAACACTGACTGAATATGAGCGTACCAGGACTGGAGGTATCTCGAAGGTGGACCTTAGACAAGGTGTACCATATAGATGACAGATCTAGATCTATACCTACCCTTCTGGTAGAATCCTTGGCGGGTGATCACAGGAGCTATTCCAGATTACTTGTACTTTTAGTTTCTTGTACATTCTAGTTTGGATTGTATTCTATCCCCTTTTACTTACTGTACTCACTTTTTTTACTATTCAGTTTACTTGAGTTTGCATCTTGTTGTATGCTTGGTTGCGTGTGTTTACATATTATAAAGGAAATTCCTTCCATGTTTTATGGAATACGCCTTCAGTGCTAGTCGCCAGTCCCTACCCTATAGAAGGTGGTATTGGGGTAGTCACGAAATGAGCCCCGGGGGATGGGTTGTGACAAATTGGTATCAAAGGAGTTGGTTTTATCATATAACATAGGACTCAGATCTTTCTTTTAAACAATTATAGTGTTAAGTGTAGTGTGTGTGGTTATTAGTTTAGGGAATCCAATGTTGGTGCGGTGGTCAACGTATCCATACACCAGGACCCTGACTTCTGATTTTTGACTCAGTGCATGAAAACAATGATTGCATGTGTGTTTTGAAGAGTTTTCTTTTTGATCTATTTGATTCAGCTCACGAGGTATAACTTTTTGACCATGGAACACCTGTTTTCTTTTCAGGATGCCTCTACGCAGACAACCAGCTAGGGTTCTGGATATAGTACGCACTGATATGCCCCTGAGTGATGAGGCCTCGGTGTAGAGCCCTCTTCTAGTAGAGGCACTAGTGGAGGCACTAGTGGTACCATTACCCATTGGGCCCCTGATGCCACTAGCCCCAGTAGTAGAAGATGCACGCCGCTTGAGCGTGTTGCATGATTTCTAGTGCAAGAGGCCACCCATGTTCAAGGGAGAGACGAACCCACATATAGAGGAGGACTGGTTGGAGGCTGTGGTGAGAGTCTTCCGACTAGTAGGGACACCATCTTATCTCATGGTGATCCTTGCCGCCAGTCTTTTATAGGCAGAAACGGGAAGATGGTGGAGCTTGATTCTTCAAGTTCACGATGAGGTGATGCTTCTCTCGGCAGACATTGAGAGCCTGTTTCGGGTAGAGTCTATCCTAGAGACTCTTCACACAATGTGCATATAAGAGTTTCTTTATGTACAACACGGCAGCATGACTTTAGCTTAGTACTCAGTGAGCTTCACTGACCTCTCATGCAACTCCACTAATATGGTTTGGGACCCATTCTTCATGTCCCAGACCTTTGAGCAGGGACTCAGGTGGGAGATCAGGGCTTCAATGATTTCTCTTAGCATCCTGACGCAGGTGGGGGTGTTAGAGAGATCCCTCTTAGTGAATATTTTCCTTGTCGAGCGGTCACCAGCTGTAGGACCCACCACTAGTCATCACATAGCGGAGTCTTTTAATGTTGGAAGAAAATAGATGTCAAAGAGGTCCAAGAGGACCAGACTTATAGGTGGACGAACATAGGATTCATGGTCCATTGTGTGGGGAACCCGAGTTATATCCAGTTATACAAGGAGCAGGTAGTGTTATGAATGCGGCAGGTAGGGTAACATGGCTCGTGACTGTCCTACCCACCATACGGATGATCAACAGACAGTCGAAGAACCGCCCAGGAAGAGATAGAGATTCAACCGAGGAGGTCTGTAGTAGGCAAGAAGACCTGGAAGAGGAGCTGGCCGTGCAACTAGCTATGGGTGACGATTTGATATGTTACCGCCACCTCCACCAGGTGGTCCACCCCGACCATAGAGAGTATGAGGAAAAGGGTGAGCACACCTCCAAGTAGCTGAGGCCTATGATCACAACACTCTGGAGATGATTTAAGGTACGATTTCTGTCTACTCCACCTTAGCGGTAGTACTTATAGACACAGGATCTAATCTCTCTTTAATTTCTACTTCCCTCGTTTAGATCTCAAAGATTCTGATGGAGCCATTGGATCGATCCTTATAGCTAAAGAATCATACATTACTGGATTCGACGATTATGCACTGGTGCCGGCAGTGCATGCTTACTCTAGGAGGCAAGAGCTTCAGTTGGGAACTCCTAGTAGCGGTGTCAAGGCCTTATGATGTCATCATGGGTATGGACTAGTTTTCTACAATCCATGCTCATATTGACTGTATTAGGCGCAATGTGTGGTGTGTCCACACAGATGGGACCAGTTTTACCTTCACCGGTGAGAAGGGAGCCTTTGCAGTGCATGATGAACTTACTCAGAGGAGATTTAAGCTAATCACCCATCAGATGGATAGCCATACCCTCAGAGTAGTTGATGTGGAGATTCTGTGTTATCCTATAGTGGTGTACCAGTATGCAGATGTCTTCCCTGATGATGTTCTGGGTCTACTACCTCATAGAGAGGTGGAATTTGACATCAACTTGTACCCCTGGATGACACCGATATCTACACTAGCGTATTAGATAGCTCCCTCGGAGCTTCGTGAGCTGCAGGTAGAACTAGAGGACATGCACGGGAAGGGATTTATATGGACAAGTGTTTCTCATTGGGAAGCCCCAGTTTTGTTCTCCAAGAAGGCGTATGAGAGCTTGAGTCTTTGTGTTGACTATCGATGCCTGAACCAGGTGACCGCGAAAAACAAGTACCCACGTCCGAGGATTGAAGACCTATTTGATCAGCTGAATGGATCACAATGGTTCTCGAAGATAGACTTCAGATCAGGCTATCACTAACTCAAATTAAGATATGAGTATTTGGAGAATATTTCTTTAAGATGTTGGTACAACCATTACATGTTCTTGGTTATGACATTCAGTGTAACCAACGCACCAGCAGTGTTCATGGGACTCATGAAAAAGTTCTTTTAGCCAAACCTGGATCACATTGTAGTAGTCTTAATCGATGACATTCTGATCTACTTGGATACTGAGGAGGAGAATTCCTAGCATTTTCATGTAGTACTGGACACTCTCTGAGAGCACCATCTTTATTGTAAGCTCTTGAAGTGCCAGTTCTAGATCGGAGAGGGTCACTTTCTAGGACATGTCATCTTAGAGGCTGGAGGTACAGTTGATATAGTGAAGATTGAGGTGATACATTCTCGGGAGCCACCAAGGAGTGTGATGGAGATACAGAGTTTCCTGGGTTAGGCCAGATATTACCGAAGATTTCTGCCAGATTTCTCTAGAGTTGCAGCACCGTTTTCTGTAATGACGTAGAAGGGGCAACCCTTCGTGTGGTCAGAGAGATTCCATTAGAGTTTTTAGGAGCTGAGGTAGAGGTAGACTAGTGCACCCATCTTAAGGCTACTAGAGGAGGGTGTAGGGTACATAGAATACTGTGATGCATCAAGGACTAGGTTTAGATGTGTCCTGATGTAGGAGCGAGCAGTGATCGCTTATGGTTCTTGATAGATGAGAAAACATGAGCAGAACTACGCTACCCCTGACCAAGAGATAGAAACAGTGGTCTTCGCCTTGAAGATGTGGCAAAATTACTTTTTGGGAAAGCGTTTTACTGTGTACTCTGATCATAAGAGTCTTGCGTATATCTTATCTCAGAAGGACCTGGACCAGATACAATGGTGTTGGCTAGATTTCCTCCAAGAATATGACTTTGAGATAGTCTATACTCCTAGGAAGGGGAATGTTGTAGCAGATGCACTTAGCAGGAGGTCAGGTATACAGCTGCTAGGTGAGGCGATAGAGCAGCTGGCCACATTGTATATATCCTTTGGGGATCGGGATGGAACAACTTTTCATCAGCCTCTTACAGTCACTTCCCCACTTATTTAGCGAGTCAGGGAGGTGCAGCGTGGGGATGCTAACTGCAAGGCTCGATGTGCTCAGATATCCACAGGGCATGCACCTGATGGATTTTCTGAAGGTGGGGAGCACGCAATACTTTTTAGAGGATGTACCATGGTACCAATTTCACTTCAAGAAGATGTTTTGAGATAGTTACACACATTCCCTCTAGAGGTACATCCATGAGTGCCGAAGATGTACCCGGACCTCTGACGATAGCACTAGTGGCCGAGAATGAAGAAATCAGTAGCATATTTTGTCTCTCGTTGCCTCACTTTCCAGCAAGTGATGGCAGAACATCAGGTACCAGCAGACTTAGTTCAGTATTTAGATATCCCATAGTGGAAGTGGGATGAGATATCCATGGACTTCGTGAAAAGAATTTCATGTACTTATAAAGGTGATGACTCTATATAGGTGATCGTTGACCGACTCATCAATTCGGCCCACTTCCTACTGATCAGAGAGCAGGGTTCAGTAGAGAGCTTGAGACACCTCTATGTGCAGGAGATTGTGCAGCTACATGGAGTAACCTCAACTATTGTCTCCGATCGTGATACATGTTTTAATTCCCTTTTATAGATGGGGTTGCATGAGGCTTTTGGGATGCAGCTTCATTTGAGCACCAACTTCCATCCTCAGATAGATGGCCAGACTGAGCGGACCATTCATACACTCGAGGACATGATGCGTTCTTGTTTCCTCGACTTCATTCAGAGTTGGTAGGATCAATTTCCTTTGGTGTATTTTGCATACAACAACAGAAATCACTCCACCATTGGGATAACACCTATTCAGATGTTTTATGAGTGACTTTTTAGATCAACTTTGTGCTGGACTGACCCAGGGGAGTCAGCACTAGTGGGGCCAGAGATGGAACATGCTACCACAGAGAAGGTAAAGATTATACAAGAGTGTATGAAGACTGCATAGAGCAGGAAGAAGTCGTATGCTGATAGGAGATAGAGACCTCTAGAGTTCAAGGATGGTGACCACGTCCTTCAACAAGTCTCACCTCGATGAGGTTTGTGGAGATTTTATTGAGGTGGAAAGTTATCATCGAGGTTCATTGGACCCTTTCATGTCTTTAGAAGATTTGGAGAGGTGGTTTACCACTTAGCTCTTCCACCTCAGTTGCACTGGGTTCATGACGTCTTCCACATATCCCAGCTGAGGAGATATGTGCACGACCATTCTCACATCATCGACCACAGTGAGCCGGATATCGAAGATGTGGAAAATTTTACGGAGGATTCAGTAGAGATTAAGGATCGATAGGAACGGGTCCTTCATGGGTGTTTGATAACTATGGTGCACATTCGTTGGAAGCACGGGAACCTCCAAGAGAGAACATGGGAGTGGGAGGCTCAGATTCATGCTTAGTACCCCCACTTGTTCCCTTAGTTTGAGATGTGGCCTATGGGGACGCAAAGCCCTGAGGTGTTTAGAATTTAAAGACCCTAAATTTCCATGTAATTGTTTTTAACTAAATAATAATTTTACGAGTCCGAAAAAATTGACGGTGCATGATTCTGAGGCTTGGTGTGCCTAGAATGAATTTATGAACTTTTTTTCAGGTACGTTCAGTAAACGTGTGAGAAGGTTTTTGTAACTTTTGAACCGGTGCTCAGAATTGAAATCTGAGGGCACCTTTGAACTCACAATTCCGATATTCTCTTAAGGGGAAATTCACCTCGACCGCAATAGGTCGAGGGCGAAGGATAAAATTTGGGTTTTTTGTGGAAATAGACAAAAATTAAAATAAACTTTTATTTTATTTTTCTTTCTGTTGAAACCTCCCATGTGGATGGTTTAAAGGTGGGGACCACCTGAACTAAAACATTCCAGATGATTTATGGTGGTGGGGTCCACACAAGACGAAAACCCCCTTGAACTCCCCTCTTAATGGGAGAAACCCCTTGTACTCCCTCATTAATGAAGAGTTAACACATGGACTTCCTCCCATTAATTAATTACGCCTCTTCAATTGATTTAATGTTGCCAACTTGTTTTGTCCCAAAAATTTTAAAATTGGACAGACACTTTTTATTCTGGTTGGCTAATCTTTTGAGTGCATTCGTTGGAAATGGTAGAAGCTTGGGCAGAACTTTGGAGAAACATTCTCCAACGAAGAACGCCAACGAAGAAATATTCTTCTTCAATGAATATTTCTCTAAACTCCGTTGAAGGATATCCAATGAAGAATGAATCAATGATAGAGGAAATACTGTCATCACCAACTTCATCTTTTTCCTCTCCACACCGACGTCCTTGTAGGGGACTTGTTTCGTGATCAACAAATTCCAATCCATATCAACTGCGAACAATCTTCAACTGAAGCATCGAGGTAGGGTGGTTGTTTGAATTTCATCCCCTTACCCGTTCTTGACATTTCATCGTAAATCAAGAAAAGATTATAGCCACTTGCTACCACTCTAACGTGGAGGGTGTGGGTTAAACAAACATGGCTCGACCTCTACGCAATCCTCATGATAAATTGTTGTGTTTTTTGAGATGGAGGTGGAAAAACAACCAATCATGGTGGGGCACGAGAATGGCAGCCGACACCATCGCCGACCGCAATGAAGGTGACAAATGCAGGGCATCCGGTCAAGCCAGCTGCAAATAAAGGTATGGCGCACGACTGCACTCCACGACCCATCACCCCGCAGCCTCACCACGCTGCCCCACGGGCTCATCCCGCCGCACCGCAGCCTCTTCTCTGGTGGCTACCACAGCCCTGCAGCCTCATCGCTCGCAGCCACCACCGCCTCATGGCCTTGCCCCCTACGGGCAACGCCGCCCCATGGCATCACTGCGCCGCCCCACGGCCTCGCCGAGCTACCCTGCGGCCTCGCTGAGCTGCCCTGCGGCCTTGCTGCACCGCCCCACGGCCTCAAAGTGCCACCCCATAGCCTCGCGGCCTTCCGAGGCCCCCCCAGCCCTCCACGGCCCTCTGCGGCGTCGCGGCCACCCACGACCTCCGCAGCCCTCCGCGGCATCGCGACCACCTATGACCTCCACGACCCCCCTCGCAGCCTACACGCCGCTGAGCATGGCCGGGCCGAAGCCAGTGGGCCAGGCCAGGCCCAGCGGACCGGACCAGACCCGGTGGTCTAGGTCGGGCTGGGTTGGGCCGATCGGGTTGGACCAGACCCTGGCCAACTTCGAACTTTTTGCTCTATCAGCCATAACTTTGTCACCGGGAATCCGTTTGACGAATCATCAGTGGTGCTAGAAACCTTGGAGTGAGATGGTCCCTTTGAGTATACCCCACTAGAGTTTTGGATAAAGTTGGTGGATGGTCGGGTTGGATCGAACACGAATCCAACAGGGCACTTGGGACTAAAAGGATAACAACTTACAGACCATGCGTCCGATTAACCCCCCATCTGTTGTGCTGAGACCCCTATGATGTGGCAGTCCTTTGTGATACTTTTTCATGGGACTTTGTGGCAGTTGGAGTGTCGACCAGTGGATTGAGGCACAGACTCTCCCGAAGATGAGCAAGCATAGTTCTGGGAACCCAGTAGCAGGTTGTGATGTGAAGAATGAAGAGCGATCCTGTCTGTGTTATCACTGAGTGATCCTGTGTGGGTCAGCACCGAGCGATCATGTGTGGGTGAGCACCAAGCGATCCTCTGTGGGTATGCACCTAGCGATCCTGTGTGGGTCAGCACTGAGCGATTCTGTGTGGGTCAGAACTGAGCGATCTTGTGTGGGTCAACACTTAGGGATCCTTCGTGGGTCTGTTTCTTAACAGAGTAAGATGAATTAGTAGTTAAATATAATATTCTCTACTACTGTACTTATGTTAAACTGTTTTAGATTAGTATATACCTATGTGGTACTTTTCATTTGTGGTAATACCTTAGTGTTATTCTTATGTTTGGCATACCTATGTGGTATTTATCATCGTGGCATTCCTTCCTTTGTGGAACATTTGAGCTTTGGGATTTTAGTTGGACTATGTGTTTCCTCATGATTGAGATGAGTATACTTGATAACTTTGGTATATATATGGGCATATACCTATGTAGGCTTTTCAGTTGATTTTATGTTTCTTTGTTTATCCTTTGTGGATCCTGTGAGACCTTGAGGGTCTCAGGGTCCCTACTCAGTATCGTTATACTCACCCCTACACGAGCTGTGCTCGAAACTCATTGTGTTTGGTGAAAATGATGGACAACGCTGACTGAGGACGAGAGTACCAGAACTGGAGGGTGGACCTTAGACAAGGAATCCCACATATATGACTGTTCAAGAGCTGTACCTACTCTTTAGGTAGGATCCATGGTGGGTGATCACAAGAGCTGTTCCAGTTTACTTGTACTTTCAGTTTCTTGTACTTTCCAGTTTGGATTGTATTATGTACCCTTTTACATACTGTACTCACTCTATTTACTATGTAGTTTACTTGAGTTAGTATCTTGTTGTGTGCTTGGTTTCATGTGTTTACAGGTTATAAATGCAACGCTGTTGGCACCAAAATATTCCATGAAAGGAAGGGACGAAAAAGAAGGCCGGCGTGCTGCCTCGTGAAGCACCGATGCGAAGCACTGGTGCGAAGCACCCCGAGCATAGCGGTCTCGCGAAGCTCTAGAGGTGGTAACTCTCCGTGAATGCATTTGACGTTCGCGAGCCCGTCGCGAAGCTCCAGAGGCGGTAACTCTCCTCGAACGCATTTGACGTTCGTGAGCCCGTCGCGAAGCTCTAGAGGCGGTCACTCTCCGCGAACCCATTTGATGTTCGCGAGCCTACTGCAAAGCTCCAGAGGTGGTAACTCTTCGCAGATGACGTTGACGTTCGCGAGCGCGCCACAAAGCACCTGAGGCGGCATGCGTGTTCTGCTTCGCGGCGCCCCTTCCCTATAAATACTGGACTCCCCCTGAGTCCCGAGGACGGAAAATCCGACCTTTCGGCTTCTCCTCTCCCGAATCGCGAAGCACCCTTTTCCCTCAGGAATCATGAGCTTCGCGAGGTACTTCTACTTCACGTGACGCCTTTTCTTTGTCTCGTTTTGAGCCCCTCTTCCCAGAGGGATTCCCTTTGCAATGCTCAAGGGCATTCACGAAGGAAGGGGATTCCCAAGGGAACCCGGGCATCCGCGGAGCGTTTATGCTTCGCAAAACACCCAAGCTGTACTAGTGATCCCTATGCTATGTCAGGATCGCTACACATCGCGATGCACACTGCTTCGAAGCACCCTGCTTCGCGAGGCACCCCTTCTTCACGAGGTAGTGCTCCGCGAATACTGTTCCACTTCACGAAGCACCCTCCACTCACACATATGCCCCATGCTAAGGCCAAGGCACTCCACATTGCGAAGCACACTCCTTTGCTTGGAAATTCCTCTTCCCGTGCGACCCTCCAGGTTTGCACGATGTGATTTCCAAGTCCCACAGACAATACCACTCATAGCATTGCTTCACCTAATGCTTCTTCGCATAGGCACGCTAACGGCTATTGCTTCTTTGCATAGCCATGCTAACGTGGACCCCTCGATGGTTCGCTCTGCAACCCCCCTTGACCATGGCCTTTCCAGTACCTTCCCTCCCCCAAGGACCAGAGGGTACCAGTTATGTAAGTCATAGGGGTGTGGGGTTAACCCTCCTCGTCCGAGCTGCATGACGTTAAACTGCCAAGCATCACGTCCTCAACACATGACGTTATACTGTGACCCGATCTCGTGCCTCTCACGGAGGGTCCCCCCAGCTCGATCATTTTTTAAGCCACTCGTCTCCACAGGAGTGGAATCACCCATCCACAAGGCATGATATCCTCCTTATTGGAGTGGCGTATGTTCTCTGGAGAAGGGCGACCCTAGTTCCCCAATGGATGGATGCACCCCTGCATCTCCATACTTCCCCACTACCAAGGTCAGTGGAGGGCGTGATAGGGAATGAGGCACCTCCTATCATTGGTCCCAAATCCCTCTTTCGCTGCGCTTTATCGCACTTCGGGCCTCCATCCTAGAGTAAGTCCCAACACCATGGGACGCCTAATGTGTAAGCCCCTCTTCGCTTCTCACAGACGCATCCTTCACGACGTGATCATAATGTCCTTGCAACCTCTTGTTTCTCACACCGAGCATGATTCACGTGGGCTTAGAGTGAGCACCAACCCTGACCCCCACCCATAGCAAACTACGAGGACTTTGATCCATGTCAAGGCATGGTATGTAGGAAGCCTCCATGACATTCAAGCCACATTACTCGGTCGTTCATTCAAGTCGAGTTTTGCCTTCGTCCAGCATGACATTAAACTGCATGCCCTCATCCAGCATGACGTTAAACTGCATACCCTCGTCCAGCATGACGTTAAACTGTATGCCCCATCCCACATGACATTAAACTGCACACCCATTTGAACTACGAGGACATTGATCCATGTCACGGCTTGGTACGTAGGAAGCCTCCACGAGGTTCAAGCCCACCCAACATCCAATTCACATCAAGTTCTACCCTCGTCCAGCATGACGTTAAACTGCATTCCAGTCCGACGGCAAGCCATTGTAACCAACTCGAACTACGAGGACTTTGATCCGTGTCAAGGCATGGTATGTAGGAAGCCTTCCCGAGGTTCAAGCCCAACGATCATTGGCCCAGACCGTCTCCTTGTCGGTGTGCGAAGACCCCCCCATTTTTACCCGAACTACGAGGACTTTGATCCATGTCAAGGCATGGTACGTAGGAAGCCTCACTGAGGTTCAAACCCATCTCCCATCAGACCATGGTCCCTCATTTATGTCGGTTCGCCGACACCCAACGCCCGTCATTCATTCACGTCAGGGTTCACTTCCATCCCGCATGATGTTAAACTGTATTCCATCAATCCGTTGAACTATGAGTACTTTGATCCATTTCAAGGAATAGTACGTAGGAAACCTTCCCAAAGTTCAAGCCCACCACTAGTGGACCCCCGGGTCTACTTTCACGTCAGTTCACCGATGACACCCTTTGAACTACGAGGTCTTTGATCCATGTCAAGGCATGGTACATAGGAAGCCTCCCCGATGATCTAGCCCATCTCTCTTTGGACCAAGGTCCACCTTCACGTCGGTTCACTGACGAATTCCATCACCTGAACTACGAGTACTTTGATCCATGTCATGACATGGTACGTAGGAAGCCTCCACGAGGTTCAAGCCCACCACCACTAGGGCCCTCCTGGTCCTCCCTATTCACGTCAGTTCGCTGATGATGCCCATCGGACAAAGGTCCACCAACATGCCGGTTCACTGGCATCATCCTGAACTACGCGGGCTTTGATTCTCCGCCACGGGGATACGTAGGAAACACCTTCAAGGCTCAATCCCAACTTCACTGTTTCCCTTACGATGGTTACTTTCCATTCCCCCTTCCACTTCATTCGTCTAGCCATCATCCACCCTAATCCTCGCTCGGACCGTCATATCCCGGTGATACCATGTCGGTACGCTCCTCTTCACAGCCGCCCATGGGCTGGTCCCGGTATCGGCACCCCCTCAAGGGGAATCCGTCAATCCGATCCATTCTAGCTAATGCTCTGATCGGCTGATCTGTCTCTGCTGGACGTTAAACTCGCGGTGTACCCTGTGTTAAACACAGGAAGCTGAGGAAAACCTCAGATATGTATCTATGGTATATAATTCCATACGCTCGATGTGGGATTCCTTGGGCTTCCACGCCCTCGAGAAGCCCTGTGACCAGGGATAATAGACAGACATGCCAGGTTCCCCAGCATCCAGACACGCTACTGATGCCTCAACATGACTACTCCCCCAACTGAAGGTTGCTGCCCTGACCAGACCCTTTGGAATGTCCCGACAGAAGCAGTGTAATTAATCGGCATCCATGGAAACATGGCACTGGGAATAGTTTCACGAACTATATATTAAATCTATGAGGGAGACCCGGACTAGGTGATGAGTTCTGAGAAGGAATCCATAGAAGGAAGAACCGACATCCCATCATCCTGTTTCAATCAAGGAGCAGACGTACCTGAACAAGGAACGAATGCCACCCGCCTTTGGAAAGCGGGAATGCGAGGCAACAAGCAGCGCGTCCTCCACGGACGGATGCGCGCGCCCTGGCGAAAGCGTCAGAAACAGAAATGGAGAACTCGACGTGAAAATATTCTCCTCAATTTGGAGATTAGTAGCGTTCGAGGTACCAGTAGATTGACGTGTCATCAGATCCAGATATCCGACACCTGGTCCCGCCAAGCAAATAGCGGGCCTGTCATGAAACTCACCGGAAGTCGGGGCAGTAGAACGTGGGGCACTCTGTTCTATAGCGTGTTGGCATGGATCCTTCTTACAGACGTGGAGAATGGAAGAAAACTGGGGCACTGGTTGTAAATCCTTTTCCTCTCAGTGCTGATGAATTGATCCCTTCGTTTCTCAAGAACCAGGTTGCTGTTACAGAGAGACGATCTTCGCATGCCGCCTACACAGGGGTAGGGGCAACATCGCCACAGCCACAACACATGGCGCCGCAACCGCCATGACGGCTGCCACATCGCGGAATACGGGGCGCCCACGTCCCCTTTCCCCATCAGAGGTCATCCAGCGAAGGGTGATCAACAACCTCGTGCACAAGTATGAGGAGGAAGGGGTCATCCCAACTCGGGATATGGCCCGCTTGGACCGGGAGGCATCCAGGCCCCGCCGTCAACGCCGCCCTAACAGGCCGCGCAGGGAGCCCCTGCTCCCCACCCCAATGTTCAACCGTTTCGGGGGCCTGTCCCCGGAACGCCTTGACGAATCCTCCCCTTACGCTGATGAGGCGGGCGCCGTCCGGCTCAGCCCGCTCAGGGTCCTGACCCATGGGCTCCAGGAAAGAGCTCCCGTTCGGCCGCGTCAGTGGCACCGTCAAACTCCGCAGGAAGAGCAGGCAGGCCATGCCCTTACACCACCTGCACCAGCTCGTCTGACCCGACGTCAGCGCAGGGCCCGGGCTGAGGACGCTCGCCCAGGTGCATCGACGTCAACAGCTACAGTGGCCCGAGCCACCGCCGACGTGCATCATGAGGTCCCTATATACACTGAGCAGGGGCACTCCTTCACCCATCTAGGATCGAGACCCCAACCGCCCCACGGGTAGGCTGGGTTGACTCTCCGGGTTGCAGGCCCGAGTGCTGATCGCCGCGAACTAACCCGCGGTGATGTCACCCCGTACGGAGGCCCTCTCTGTACCACTACTCCACAGAGCGTGGGCCTTCCCCGCTCCGAAGCTCATCATGGAGGTATGCCTCATGCTACCCCCATCCCGAAAGAAGACCTGCCCCGCGGCAGTGACGCTTGGGGTGGAAACCTTTCACACGCCCACTATACAGGGTATGGAGTTTATCCTCCTACCCCCGACCGCTGATCTGAAGGCACCGTCCATCCGGTCCTTCTCCAACGTGGGGGCCCTCCCAACATTCTTTCTGCAACCGGCGAAGGTCCTCCTCGCCCCAGCAACTTGAGGAGTGAAGGTCAGCCTCGCTCTGCCCGCATCGACCATGGAGGTCCTCCCCATGCTCCTGCCAATTCCAACAGAGGCTCCGCCCACATGGGTGCTGTCCATGGAGCTCCTCCCCATGTACACTTCGACATTTTCCTCAGTGCCCCTCGCACCTCGGCTATCTCGAGTAGGGGTCCTCTCCGCCACGGCGCCAGCGCCGCCTCGAGACTACATGATAGGGATCAACCCTGTCCCGAAGAGCCACCCTGGGGCAGGAGAGTGGGTCGTCGCCGCCACAAGAAGAGTCCTGGGAAAGCCCGGGTGGAGATCAAACCTGCCCGCTTCTCCGACTCTGAAGCGGAATGCGACTCAGCGATAGAACCTTCTACTTGCTCCTCCGTATCAAGGACTGGGGCAGGAACCAGACGTGTTAGCCTCATTCTACCAGAATATGAGGTCCAGCAGATTCCCATCACTCTCCGCAGGTACATCCAGGAGGAAGAAATCTTGGGAAGTCCGCAGGTCTTGACCGTGCAATCACCACCATTGTCACCCGAAGCGCCCTCTACCTCTACCAGAGATCACGGAGAGCTATTTTGGGGGCCAACGACGGTAGAGTGATGACATGACCTGTCACCGGTAGCTGCGACTCCTGTGTTGGAAGCTTTGGCTATCAGCCCATCGTATCGTGACATCGTGGCCAGGTCACCTTACTCTTCCGATAATGGCCCGGAATTCGGCGGCCAGTCAGCTCGTTCGCCGTATTCTCCGCCGCCGAGTTTGCTATCCCAGAGGTCCGCCTCGGTACCGCTACTGGTCCCTCAGCCGCCCCCGGTTGATGAGTGGGGGAAATATAGGGCCAGACCCCGAGTCCAAACCCAGGAGCTTCTGGAGTATCCTCACAGTAGATTACTTCCCGGAGAAGTTCTGGCCGACGGCAGCACTGAACTTTCATACACCAGAGTCCCTTACCCCTGAAGAAGTGGGGTGATTTTGTTGAACCCTATTGGCGACACACTTCCGCCTTCATTATGAACGGGTGAAGTACCCTAGAAGTCGAGAGCACTTTGAAGAAATCGGCGAGCAATGCCGCCTGATCAATTCGGCCGCACTCCTTGTGGCCCAGCACCCTGAGTCACCAGGCCGTCAGAACGCCCTTCAACGGAAATGTGTTCAGAGTTTCAAAGTACTCTGCAGAATCGTCAGGGAAACTACCCCCCATGTGAAAGTCCGTGGTTGGGGACACTATGCCGCTCTCCTCTTTGACCCTATCTGACGGTAGCACGATTCTCTATGCGACATCATGGACATTCCCTCAAGAGGGGTCGCGGTCCACATGGCTGACGTAGTGGACAATGAAGACGAGCTTGAATTCCATGATGGATACTTACCCCCCGAGGGCGTACCGCCACTGCTGGACCCATCAGGGAGGGTTACCCATCAGCAGAGGAACCTGCTAGGCCTCCCCGTACCCACCGAGTTGCTGGTACTCGGTCGAAATACCGGCAAGGGTAAGGAGCATGTCGGAACTGTCAAGCACTCCGACCCTTCTACCTCTGTGCAAAAAACGGACGAAGATCCCGAGAAGGCCACGTTACACCAGCAGCTTGCTGAGCAGAAGAGGCTAGTTGATGAACTCTTGGCTGAGCACGCCGCAGAGCGGCGACCCGACTATGGTAATCCCAGGCCGGGACAGCAGGGGAAAGAACAACTTCCCCCCGGTGAGATGCCTCCAGGTAACCCTGATCATGCTACTACCGCAGACAGGGCAGAAGTCGGAACTTACGGCAAGAGGGTGCGATACATCTTGCCAAACCCCCCCGAACGATGGGGCAATCTGAAGAATCCAGCTAGGGATCCCCCAGTCGCCCCGCAGGTCGTTCCGCCAGTTGATCCATGAGCTTCCGAAGCCATCTACTATGTTGAAGAACATGGAAATGCACTTGTGGTTAGGGATCCCCATCAAGACTGGGACCCCCATCGGGATGATATTATTGCGGCACTCACAGCCCGCCTCGAAGTGTTGGAAACACGGAAGGTGGCAGTCCCACCGGATGGCAAGCCGTATCCCGCGTGGGTGGATGATATGCCCGCACCTCCGGGTTTTGGGAATCCCACTTTCTCGCCCTTTAACGGGACCAGGGACCCGCCATAGCACTTGGCTCATTTTTCGTCCAGGTGTGGCCCCATGCTGGGGACCCCAGCTCAGCAAGAAGCCACCAAACTCCGGTGTTTCGTACAGACATTGGAAGGTCCAACATTCGTCTTGTACAACCACCTCCCTATCGGATCGGTGACCGGTTGGGAGGATCTCCGCCGACAGTTCCTATACCAGTTCATCTCCACCACGCAGAAGACAAACATTGCAGACCTCTTCAAGTGCGAGCAAAGGCCTGATGAGCGGGTTACAGATTTCATCGCCCGGTGGAAGGGACATATGTATTCCCTCGATATGCCATTGACTCAGGAGCAATTACTAACGATGTGTGTGGGGAATGTCAAAACGGAACTGGTTCCCTCCCTGATTACCTAGAACTACCCTAGAGGGTTCAGATATTTCTCAGATAAGGCTCAGCGGCTTGAGGAAGCTCTGCAACAGGCTAGTCAGGCACGTTCGTTGCCCCCGATGATCCCAGCCAGGAGGACCGCCAAGGATGAACCCACCGCGGTGGCCCAAATAGAAGCCCCTAGGCAGCTAAAATTACTATCAGTGGCACCATCCCAGCAACCCCGCAGAGGTCCTCCACCTCAAGCACATGCTCTTGCCCAGTAGCCACCGCCTCAGAATCGACAGGTTCCCCCGCGCAATGCGCCACCACCACCCAGGCGAGACAATCAGGCACCGCCTCCTCAGCAGGCCCCTCCGGCCCCTCGTCAGGGCCAGGCCTCCAGGGCCCCCTATCCGGAAATAAGGCACCAGACTTATTTTTTCAAAGAAAATCAGGTCCCTGGCTACTTCCGAAGTGCTCTAGAGCAAGGGATTGTGCACCTTCCCGAGTGCAGAAGGCCGACAGAGGCGAATCTCACCGATCACCTCAACTACTATCCTTATCATCAGATTCTGGGGCACACCCTCAAGCAATGCTATGTGTTTTAAGACTGGCTTCAAGACCAGGTCAACAAAAACATAGTCAAGTTGGGCCCGACACCAGCACAAGTGGCGGGTGTCTTTGTAGGGTCAGAGATCGGTAGCGACATCGAAGGCGAGTGGCAGCAGGCTCCCAGCCGCAGATCCTAGAAATATGACGACTGGATGGCTTGAAAAACTGTCGTCCGTGCCCATGGTATCATCCGAGTGTGCCTGAGGCAACCGGAACCTTCAGAAGAAGTAGCCAGTACCTCTGCATCGCCTTCACAGTTGACCTCTTCCAAAAAGGGCAAGCAGTGATGACGCAAGAAGAAGCAACGCGCTCCGCCGGTGTCGTCGTCATCCCACACTCTCGGCGACTTTATGCCCCCTGAAATAGGGATTCCTCCCAGAATCCTCCCGGTACTGGATGACTCCTCGAGTGACAGCCAGGGGTACGCTTCGGTTAAAACCGTGGAGCTGTTAAAGCCCTATATGACTCCCGATGAGGGGGAATGCCAGGCGAACCTCCCCAACGTTTCCAGCCGACGTCAACATCAGCGGAATCGAAACCGCGCCGGTCATCGAGGTACATCAGTGGACACTTTCAGCCATGCCATGCATGCTACTGAGACCAGACAATAGGCTCAGCATAGAGCTCACCACGCGCAACCCCATCTAACTCCCTCGACTCTACCTCCACCGCCGTTTGTGCTACTGGATCAGGGAGAGCTGCCTCTTTCGTATCACAGTCAGTCTTGCCCGGATACAGGCCAGCCTCCGCTGTCCAATCCTAGTCCGGTGACTACTCTCCAGGCTTCAACTAGTAGGCTGCAGGATGTACCTAGTACTAGCCGATCGCTGGTTCAACCGGCAGGACCCGCTATGCCTCCAAATGCCGAACGACCTCCTGTAGGAAGAGGTTTGCGTTTGGCACGAAAGTATGATGTCCTGATGCACCTGACCGGCATTCCGGCAAGGCTTTCTATCCTTGAGGCCCTTCGCCTATCATCCAAAATGCGTGAGGCACTTGCCGAGGCCCTAAGGAGCCCCCTCCAATTTGAGACATAGGTAGCAGCTGCAGATGCCTTCAATACCGAGACGATTGAAAACGCTGAATGTCAGGCGGTTATCTAGTTCTCCGGTGAAGATGAGGACCCCCCCTATACAGGGGCACATTCGCCCGATGTACATCACTGGCCACTTCAATGGAGTGGAAGTCCGTCGTTGCCTTGTTGACATGGGTTCCAGAATTAATCTAATTCCAACTCGGACGTTGCGAAAGCTGGGTCTGTCTGAAGGTGATTTAACTCCCACTGACCTCAGAATCCAGGGGTACAATAGGACTGAGCAAACCCCAGTCGGCAAGATCCTCCTGAAGACTTAGTTCGGTGGCTTAATTTCCAGCACCGAGTTCATGGTCTTCTCTCAGGACACCGCCTACAATGCGTTGATGGGTAGGCCATGGCTCCACCTGCATGCAGTGGTCCCTTCATCGTATCACCAGTGCCTCAAATACTCACTCAACGGTCGAGTAGGCGTGCTTCAGGAAGAGGCGTCCCCTTTGGCCTCTTTTGAGGCCCGCTATCTAGATGCATGTTATTACAAAAGTAAGGACAAGAAAATCCTAGTAAGTGTGGATGAACCCGCCCCGGTCACAAGTGATCCCTGGGGAAGCATGGATGACGCCTACGTCCTCCCGATACACCGATTGGAGGCCACGACCCCCGACATAGGGCACTGTTTTGTTGTTTCGGGTACACAAGGAAGGCATGTTCCCGTGTCCAAGCGACGGCAGAAAATCACCTCGTACTCCTACATCAACCAGGCTCAGGTGTTCCTGGAACATCCTACCCCTATACGGTACCAGGACGTCAAGATTATGACAATGGCGGTACGCCATACGTGTCTCTTTCGTCGGGCTGGAATCCACCGACTCAGGCCGACACATCACCACTGCTTTGATATTATCAAATGTGGCCCCTTAGGCCGAAGGCCAGATGGGATAGGATGGACTGCCTTCATTGCTATGGTCTCAATGGCGAGTGAGTCTCCAGATATGATGACCACTGCTGCCCAAGCCGGCACCAGCTGCCCCCTAGGTTTTGATAGCCCAGGAGTATCTCCCGTCACGGGAAATTCCCCCACGGGTGGGGTGGAAGACCTGGAGGATGCTTCCCCCACCATTGAGGAAGGCGTCTCTACCACGGTTGATGAAATGATACAGGTGAACCTTGGTAGCGAGGCAGATCTGAAACCTACATTGATCAGTGTAGCCATGTCCCCCGAGGAGCGGCAGCAATACGTAGACTTCCTCAAACAACACCGTGAAGTGTTTGCCTGGAGTTACAACGAGATGCCAGGAATAGATCCCCAGGTAGTAGTTCACTGTCTGGGCCTCCCGGAAAAACATCATGGGTTTAAGCAGCCTCCCAGGAAGATGCACCCTTCTCATGGTTCTATGGTTGAGGCCGAAGTCGACAAGCTTATCAAAGCCAACTTCGTTATGGAAGTCCAGTACCCCAAGTGGCTTGCCATCATTGTGCCAGTCAGGAAGAAGAATGGGCAGATCAGAGTCTGCATCGACTTCCGCAATCTTAACCGCCACTTCCCAAAGGATGACTTCCCACTCTCGGTGACGGAGCTATTGATCGATGCAACGGCCGGGTTCCAAGCTCTCTCTTTCATGGATGGGTATTCCGGGTACAACCAGATTCGGATGGCCCCCTAGGACGAGGATTCCACTGCCTTCAGGGCTCCTCAAGGTACCTTTCTCTATCAGGTTATGCCATTCTTCTTGAAAAATGTAGGTTCCACTTATCAAAGGGCCATGCACCACATATTCAAGCCAATTCCCGGGACATTGGTGGAATGCTACTTGGATGACCTAGTGGTCAAATCATGTCAGCACCAGGACCATCTCAAAGACCTCGAGAAAGTGTTCGGTTTCCTCCGTTCCCGTCACCTGAAGATGAACCCGTTGAAGTGTGCCTTCGGGGTCACCTCTGGGAAGTTTTTGGGCTTTGTTGTTAGATACCGAGGTATTGAGATCGACCCAGAGAAGATCAAGGCCATCAGCCAAATGCCTCCCCCGAGAAATATTCAGGAACTTTGAGGCCTCCAAGGCCACTTAGCCTATATACGCCGATTCATCGCGAATCTGGCCGGCAAGTGTAAGCCCTTTTCCCGGATTATGAAGAAGGGTGCTACCTACGAATGGGATGAGGAGTGTCGGACCGCCTTCAAGGAAATCAAGCAGTATATGCTCTAACCTCCGGTCTTGATTCCACCCATCTCCGGAAAGCCACTGGTCCTTTACATGACCGCCCTGGAAAGATCCCTCGGTGCACTGCTCGCCCAGAAGAATAACGACGGTACTGAGAACAGTCTCTACTATCTCAGCCGCATGCTTCTCGATACAGAGGTCAGATTCTCTCCTATTGAAAGGAGATGCCTTGCGCTCATCTTCTCCGTGCAGAAGTTGCGACATTACCTGCAGCACCATGAGGTGCAATTTGTCTCCTGGGTAGACCCACTGAAGTACATCCTAAACCGCCCCATGCTGACTGGTCGACTAGCACGGTGGGCGGTGATTCTCCAGCAGTTTGATATCAGGTTCGTACCTCAGAAGTCCATTAAGGGACAGGCGTTGGCATAATTTTTAACTGCCCATCCAACCTCCGCGGAACAATCCCTAGACCTGGATTTTCCTGATGAGACGATCCTCTCATTCGATCATGTCGTCCCGTGTTGGAAACTGCATTTCAACGGCGCCTCCCGGAGCCCCACTGGTAGGCGGCTTAACGATCTGAAGCTCAACAGAGTGGGCCTGGGTAATGTCTTCATTACCCCGGCGCAAGCTGTCCTGCGATACTCATTCCTGTTGTCAGAAGGCTGTACGAACAACGAGGCAGAGTACCAGGCTCTCATCACCGGCCTCGAGTTGGCCCTTGAGATCCATGTGCCCCATCTACATGTGAAATGAGATTCTGAGCTGGTAATCAAGAAGGTTAATGGAGACTACGTCTTTAGGAAGCCAGATCTTGTACCATTGCTAGAGTACACCCTTCACCTGATGGCCCAGTTCTCTTCTCGACCAGAGGTTACCCATGTCCCACGGTCACAGAACGGTCAAGCAGACTCCTTGGCTGTCTTGGCCGCGTCGCTCGCAGAACCCGAGCAAGAGGATTTGATCATACATGTGGCACACGAGAGAGTCGTTGCTCCTGTCACCCAGGAGGACAATGATGGCCTGCGGGTAGGTAATCTCACCGCCGGACCCTCCACGTTAGGGGTCCCGGGTTCGTCAGACACAGTGGTTGAAGCCACTCCCGACTAGAGGGCACCTTTTGTCGAGTACCTCCAAAATGGTTGCCTCTCGAACGACCGGGCCGAACGCGAGCGAATTCGACGCCGCGCGCTGTAATTTACCCTCCAGAGCGGCCCCAGTCTTGAACAGATCCTTTATAATCGAAGTTTCGATTGTGTCCTCCGCCGTTGCATCTAAGGAGTAGAGATACCTCAAGTTATGCAAGAGGTTCACCCCGGTTCCTGTGGCGCCCATCAAGCTGGGCCGAAGCTGTCCCAACAAATCGGGAGGTTGGGGTACTTCTGGCCCTCTATGATCCCCGATTGTATTGGGTATGCTAAGAGATTACACGCGTTCCAAGTTCATGCCAACTTCCTACATCGGCCGCTAGAGCCCCTCCACCCCACCAAGTACTCTTGGCCATTTGCGGTATAAGGACTTGATGTAGTGGGACCATATCCACCGACAACAGCCCGCTAGTGTAGGTTCATCCTGACTGCTATAGATTTCTTCTCCAAGTGGGCACAGGCAGTTCCACTCAAAGAGGTCAAGGCCCTTTCCATCGTTGTCTTTATGAGTTCCAATATTATCCACCGGTTTGGGGTCCCTCACTCCATCCTCACCGATAACGGCACCAACTTCTGAGCAGCCGAACTGAAGAAATTGTATGCCATGTACGACATCCGTTCGAACCATACCTCCCGCTACCACACGTAGGTAAATAGACAGATCGAGGCGTTCAACAAAACCCTCTGTAACATTCTGCAGAAGATGGTTGGACAGAACAAGAAAAGTTGTCTGGACAAGCTCCCCAACGCCCTCTGGGCTTACCGGACGACGACTCGCAGCTCTACCCAGGTGACCCCATATTCCCTGGTGTATGGAGCTGAAGTCGTCATACCCATTGAGATCCAGCTGCCGTCGTTACGTACCGCAGTCTATGATCACCAGACATCAAATGAGTTAGCCGAAATCCATCTAGCTGAATTAGAAGCACTGGACGAGAATCGACTTCGTGCCCTACACAATCTGGAAAGGCATCAAGATAAGATAGCGAGGGCCTTCAACAAGAAGGTTCGTCTCCGTTCTTTTCTACAGGGCGACCTAGTACTGGCCCTTCGAGCGCCAATGATTCCTGGTAGGAAACCGCCCAAATTAGAACCCAAATGGGGAGGGTCTTATATCGTCCATAAGGTTTACCCCAATGGAGCATACTCTTTGGTGACCATGGATGGAGAGCGCATAACCCCTCCCACCAATGCCAAGTTCCTCAAGCGATACTTTGCCTAGGGCAAAAGGGTCCTGCACGACCTTAAACTGCATCCTCGTCCTGCAAGACGATAAACTGCAAAATGGTCCTGCATGACATTAAACTGCACGTTAAGGTCCAGCAAGACCTTAAACTGTAAGGTCCCGCATGACCTTAAACTGCATCTTCGTCCTGCAAGACGATAAACTGCAAAATGGTCTGAGCTCTATGAATTTAAACTATGATCTCCCCCGTCCTTACTACAAGACGTTAAACTACAAGCCAGTCAGGCATTCCTGACCGAGGGTCAGCCTTAGGCCCCTTTTCCTCCTCGGGCCCACGGCCCCTGTCCTTACTGCAAGACGTTAAACTGCAAGCCAGTTAGGCCTACCTGACCGAGGCTCAGCCTCAGGCCCCTTGGCCTCCATGGGCCCCAACCCCCGTCCTTACTGTAAGACGTTAAACTACAAGCCAGTCATGCCTTCCTGACCGAGGCTCAGCCTCAGGCCCCTTGGCCTCCTTGGGCCCCTGGCCCCCCGTCTTCACCGCGAGACGTTAAATCGCAAGCTGGTCAGGTCTTCCTGACTGTGGTCCGGCCTCAGGCCCCTTGGTTTTCCCCAACTTACCCTCTTCCAGGATTGTATGGTATGGTGTGGGACTACGTACTCATTCACATCAGATTAATTATCATACCCTACATATACCCAAAAGAGGTGCGTCCTCGTCCCGCATGATGTTAAACTGCATCTTAATAACTACATGTGTCTTGATTCGCATCTTGATGGGATACGTAGGAACGCTCAGACACCTCGTCTTGAGCCCAGCCCCAAGCTTTTCTCTTCCACTATCCCCCTTGGGAATAGTTTCCTTGGAGGATCTTTGTGTAGCTGGGGGTAGGCTTTCTTAGCCCCGCTCATACAACCCCGCTCACACAAGGATTATAAGGGTCGCACCATTTTCCCACTTTTGTTCTTCTATCCCCCCACGTCCTCACTGCATGACACTAAACTGCATGGCCTTAAAGAACTACGTATGGCTTGATTCTCATCCTAATGGGATACATAGGAACGCCCGGGCATTTCGTCCATTGACCCAGCCCAAAAGCCAAAATCTTCCCCTCGGGTCAAGGCATATGGCAGGGTGCACACTTTTGCCCCAACTCACATCGAGCAAGCCTCGACCTGGCTGCACATCCCCCTAGAGATGTTTGCCTCTTTCATGGATGGATAGTGCTATGATTCACCCACTCCTTGACTGGGATTCCATCATTTTTTTCACACCCAGAGGGACCCCCAAGAATGGCCTGGATACTATGCCCAAGGGCTCTCCTACCGATACGGGCCAACGCCCCTGAGGGTTTTCAAGCAACAAGCCGATACAAGTCCCGCGTTGTGAATTTGGTCAGCGGTCGATGCTCATTTTTTGCTCCCATAACAGGTCACCATAAGAACGTTGTGTTTCGAACATGGTCAACAGTGTCTTGGATCTTCGGGTCCACCCCGAGATGTCCCAGACATCGAGTGCAGTGATTCATTCTACCCCATCCCGAAGTGACAAACTTCTCCCCGGGTGGCGCTAGCCATCGGCCCCCGACCCCGATTCCCCATAGGGGTGTACGGTGTGGTGTAAGACTATTCCCTCATTCACGTCGGGATCATGTACCATGCCGTACGCCATCCCTTACGAGGCCCAGCCTCAGGCCCCTTGGCCTTCTCGGGTCCCCTGACCCCCATCCTCATATAAGACCTTAAACTGCATACCCGTTAGGCCTTCCTGACTGATGCCTGACCTTAGGCCCCTTGGCCTTCTTGGGCCCCTCCACCCAACCTCTTACCCAGGGTGTACGGTGTGGTGTGGGACTATGTCCTCATTTACGTAGGGATCATGTACCCTGCCGTACGCCTTCCCTTACGAGGCCCAGCCACAGGCCGCTTGGCCTCCTTGGGTCCCCAACCCTCATCCTCATTGCAAGACGTTAAACTGCAAGCAGGTCAGGCCTTCCTGACCAATGCCTATCCATCAGGCCCCTTGGCCTTTCCAGGCCCCAGCCCAGGTCCTCTCTTATAGGAGTGTATGGTGTGTTGTGGGACTACGTCCTCATTCACGTCGGTTTATTCTCCGTACAGTACACCTCCTTTGTTTGGGGGTATATTACTCCCCCCTTCGTCCTGTATGACGTTAAACTGCATCTAGAGAACTACGTTCGGCTTGATTCCCATCCTCATGGGATATGTAGGACCACCTGAATGTATAGGATTCGGGTCCAGCCCCATCTCTCGGGAATATTCATCCCATCTTGGCCCCTTGGCCTACCCTTCCTCCATGAGAGGATTACATGATGTGGTATGGGATTATGTCCTCATTCACGTCTATCTCGTAATGACCACGTCAAGTATCTCTCCCTCCTGAGTTGTTTCGTTGATCCCTTTTTGGCGGTTCACCAATGTGCCTAAGAGTACTCTGGTTTATTACCTGGAATGCCAAGATTTACTCAGACACGTCCGCACCCGCTTTCCAAGCTTTGTATATCCCTGCATCAGGGCTTCCATCATCTTTCACACCCAGAGGGACCCCCAGGAACGGCCTTGATACTACGCCCAAGGGCTCTCCTTCCGTTACGGGCCAACTCCCCCAAGGGTTTCAGACAACAAATCGATAAAATCCCGTGTTGCGAATATGGTCAGCGATCGATGCTCTTTTGTAGTTCCCACCTCAGGCTAACGTGATATGGATGCTGCATTTCCACCATGGTTTTCAGTTTTCATCTATCACCACGCCAATCCATTAAGCCCAAAATGTCGGGTACACAATTCACACCCTTCATCACTTCACCGTGTCCATGTAGAATATCGGAACTCTTGGTACTTTTCCTCCGTGCACGTCTGCGCGTTGGGGAGACAAGCCATGGTAAAAGTGTCCTTCGGGACTCTCTACCGACTCTCCTCTGATGGACGCCCCAAGTACTGCGATAGGGATCTCCCCCCCTTGTTTCCCACACCGAGTTTAACTCACGTGGGCTTAGGGATCGGGTTGACATCTGCGCTAACTTGGGAAGTTGTTACCATTCATGGTCCGATCTCTAATACCATAAACTAAGGTCCATCCGGAACTGCGTTCAACTTGATTCCCATCCACATGGGATACGGAGGACCGCTCGGATGCCCTATCTTCGGGTACAGACCATTTAGGGAGCCAGTCTCCCTCCCTGTTTCACCTCTTACCTCTATATAGGCCCCTCGACCTAAGGTCTCCCTCTCCGAGTGGAGTACAATGTGATGTGGGATCACGTCTCCACCAATTGTGTTTTATAACACTACTCACGTTCCCCGACTATAATCGTCTCTGCTACGTCTGTGCTGCATGACGATAAAATGCATGCTTGATCCTATCATACGACCCTAAACTGTGACATTATCGTCCTGGCTGCACGACGAAAAACGGCACTGCATTGTGATGAACTCGTTGTAGAGGACATCACGTTGGGTATTGGTCACGTGCCATGCCATTTTTCAATGCATTTCACAGCTTGATCCTTGTGGCGACACCACAACATACTACTCTAGGCATGTCGCTTCACAAAAAAAAACCACTCACCTTAAAGAACAAATAAGATTTATCAAATTCCGCTTCTTTTAGTATAAGGGCCACGACCGCACTCCCCTTTTCCCCTGGCACTGGTACCTTACCGTACCGCCTTCAAGAACTACGTGAGGCTTGATTCTCTTCCCTATGAGATATTTAGGAGTGCCTAGGTACTTCCCCGTGGGCCCAGCCTAACTTTTGCTTTCGGTCCCTTGACCAAAAACCTCTCCTAAGGGGGTCGTGCGGTGTGATATGGGATTATGTCCTCATTCACGTTAGGTTGTTCACCATACCGCACTCACCCCCTATTCCCATTCAAGCCAGGTGTTTGAGTTACTCCACCATGTGCCTCTTATGTCTCCTCCCATCCATGGTCCGAATTCTACGACCCTAAACTAAGATACCCTTATGGGAAAGGAATCTGCTCCCTCTATCTAATATGTCTCGTTGTCGTATTCAGATGTGTTTTGACAAAGACCCCTAAGTGTTGGATTTTCATACGGACATTCCCCTCGTCCCATGACCAAGCTTAATGAGCTCTCTATTTGGATCCTCATCCTCTTCCACATCCAAAAGGACCCTCAGACGACATGGATACTAGGCTTAAGGGCTCTCCATGAATGCTGGACCTAAGGGCCCTCCAATCGTTTCGGGCCAATGCCCCTACGGATATCTGACAACATTTGTGACATGGTCCCGTGTTTCGAACATTGTCAATGGTAAACCCTCATTTGTCTGTCCCCATTCTAGGCTAACGCGATATGGATGCTGGGTTTCCACCATGGTCCACAGTTATGCTCCATCGTCACGCCGCCATCATCGTGATCTGAATCTCGAGCGCCATGATTCACACATTTCCACTTCCTCATGTTCAAGTGGAATTCCATCATACTCGGCTGTTTATCTTTGCGCATCTAGGTCGGATAAATGATTGTGTTAGTGTCATTGGGCCGGTATTCACCAAGCATCCCATTTCCCTAACATTCCCCTTTTTGTCGGGAAATTCCCACTGCCACTGCTTTTTTCCCACACCGAGCACGACTCACATGGGCTTAGTAGTTTTGGCAGGATGTGTACCAACACGACCAGGCTTCTCATCGTCCCACATGACGTTAAACTACACTTTCAGAACTATGTATGGATTGATTCCCATCCTCATGGGGTACGTAGGAACGCCCGACCACTCTGCTTCGGGCCCAGCCTAATCCTCACTCTTGGTCCCTCGACCTGAAGAGTTTCCTCCGAGGGTGCATGGTATGATTTTGACTCCAAGTCCTCATTCACATCGGTTTCATATCTACCACGCCACACGCTCCTTGGGATCTTCCCTTTTATTCCACGTCCTATCGTATGACGTTAAACTACAGGAGTCCATTTGTCCTCAATGCATGACACTAAACTGCGGTTCTACCCTGAACAAGTTCAGAATGCCCCAAGATTACATTAGGAAGCAGTAAATACCCTCGCCAGAGAGTCCCTGTCTGAAAGATGGAATGATCCATGGTCAAACCAATGCCGCCATATGGTGTGCTCTCACCACGGTGGTGTAACTACTTATGTGCTGGATTCTATTCGGACAAACCATCACTCCATATTCCACGCTTTGCGTGCCCCTTATTCGGACCCTCGTCCCCTTTCATGTCTCACGGGACCCCCTAACGGCCTGGTCTCATGCTGCATCGGCTCACCTACCGTGATGGGCCAACGTTCCAGAAGACTAGTCATGTTTGGATGGACCCCCTAACATTATGGATGTTTGACCTATGGTCCGCCAACTATCCTGGGTCAGTGTCCCGAAAGATTGACTGAAAATATTTGTGACATGGTCCCGTGTTTCGAACATGGTCAATGGTTGACCCTCATTTTTGTCCCCATTACATGCTAACACAGTAAGGATACCGCTTCTCCACTATAGTTAATGGTTGTCCTATATTGTCACGCCATCCCCATAGTGCTCCGAATCTTGGGTATCGTGATTCACACTTCCCATTTTCATCTGTTTGGATCGATTTCAGCGCCCCTGGAATTGCACCGTTCGTGCATAAGAGCACGCTGAAGAAACGGTAATTCGGCTGTCCTGAATATTCCTTCTCTGGTCAAGCCACTTCTATCTTTCGGAAATCCGGACTGGTAATCCGAATCCCGGATGCCCGGAGCACGGTCTCCACTCCTATGTTAGGTGGGACGAGAAGGAAACTATCTCCTATTTCTCACATCGGGCTCGACCCACGTGGGCTTGGGGAATTATCGCCGAACGTCCTGCAAAAATTGTAGGGTTGTAACAAGGCGATTCATACAGTGGAAATCGTGCGCACAACAGCATTAAAAACAATGAAAGAAAAAATTGAAGCACGAAAGTACCAATAAAAGGTTCTTGGTTTGTTACAATACACAAGGGTCGACTCCCCCCATGGACGGGTTGACCCCGTCAAAAGAGCGTTGTAGCTCCGCCACCCGTTGGCTTGTGGCGTCCAAGGCTTGCTACCGCTGACTTAGCTCCCACTCCTCCTCAGCAGCAGCGGGGCGCAGTTCTTCAGCCTTGGCTTTGGCCCTCTCTACGCCAGCTTGAATAACATCCATCTATCCAGAGGCCTACCTCATATGCTCTTCTACCTCTGCCAGCTGGGCCTTCAACTGTGAGATCAGCTCGGATTGTGCATTAAGAGAGGCTGAAAGCTCATCTGCCCGGGTCTGCATCTGTTGGACCTCACCTTCAGCCTCCTGGAGCTTCTTGATGTTGGTCGCCTTCCACCGCTGCCAGCCCATGCTGATCCCACGATCATGCTCCCGGATCTTCTCATCCATAAGATATCGGATGAGTGCGTGAGGACGTTGGGAATCCACTCCCCCAGCACACAGTTCGCGCAACCGCGAGTGGAGTCTATCAATTTCGTCCAGCCATTGCGCTTGGGGGTGTCCTTGATAAAGCACGTGATTAGCTTCCACGACTGGCGGTATACTATGTTGTTGTCTTCCTCGTCGGAGGCCGTTTCGTCCCAG
Organism: Viscum album; assembly: GCA_963277665.1. NCBI lineage: Eukaryota > Viridiplantae > Streptophyta > Magnoliopsida > Santalales > Viscaceae > Viscum > Viscum album. The sequence goes on along the minus strand of OY728129.1, from coordinate 226,831,768 downwards.
TCTGCGCGATTGACAGGCTCGTACGCGGGATACGCCCGCAAGAAATCATCGGCAGGATCTACATCTGGTGTTGAATCCAGTACGACACCTGGCGCCGAAGCAGGCGTGACAGGACTGGGACCGACCGATCAATCCTCTTCATCGGAGTCCACCTCGATGACCTCAGGCACGACCCTACTGGTAGTCCCACCGATGATGATATGTGTTGCAGCTTGAGGAGATGGGGGACTATCGCCACCATCACCGGCATGCCCCTAGGAGGGATGCCACCAGACATCCCGACTAGTCTTGTCACAGTAGCCCACGCCTGTCGGACAACTGTATGACAGAGAGGTACATAAACGTTAGTTGGCATAGTCTACAAATGACGACAAGGAAACCGGTAGAGGAAACTTACGGAGATTGACCTCCTGGCGCTGCTCTTGAGCCGGTACAGACGGGACCCTGAGGTGAGGCCCCCCGTATACTGTTGGAAGGTCTGGAGATTCCGGAGGAGCCACCTCAGGTGCTCTGGTCCCACTAGACACGGAACTGGATGCAGCCATAGGCACGGGTTCTGAATGTCCCGCATCATCACCCACCGAGGGGCGAGAACGAGGCCTGCAAACAAGTTCCTCTTACATGGATCAAACATCGGTGAGAAGTCCATAGTGACCCAAGAACGGATCGTAAGGAACGATTTTTGGAATGCTACCTCGAGAGCCTCTGCGAAATCGTCGGAATCTGAGCCTTGATCTCCGACCTCGCCCTCCTCCAACGGGCTCCCTCCTCCAACCTCATCCTCCCGAGAGGAGTCCTCTGATTTTTCCGACAGGGGGAAACGCTCCCTCAGATCGGCAGCCAATAACTGTGGGGGAAACGTTTGATTTAGAAACACCCTCACCCGGTCTGTCATTGGGCGAGGGACACCACTAGAGTGGACGTAATCCTCCAGCTCGTCCAAGTATTTCTCTGCCTCGGTGAGAGACGCCATGAATCCAGCCCGGACTGGGCCTATGCCCGGTAATTCCATCCCGGGGTGATTCAGGTGGGCCCATATCTCGAGTGGGCTAAGGAACTACCGGTTGACATCCCAAATGTCCCAGGCTTCCGGGAAGATGGCATCCTCTGCCATGTCGATATGACGCAGGTGCTTCCCCGAAGCCTGAGTGGATATCCTACGAAATCACCTCAGTGGCTGCCCCTCCAAATGACCCTGCTCTTCCGGAATCCCCAGATCCGCCGCTGCTTCCATACCCTCGGCCGGTGTGGGTCTCACCTCCATGGCAGCCTCACTACCGCGAGAGGCCCTAGCTGCCCTCCGACCCTGACCTCGAGATAGAGGATGCCCACCGTCACCAACCTGAAAAGTTGGTTGCTTCAACATCTCCCCTGGGTAAGTAGCCTCCCAACTAATGGCATACTCCCTCACCAATCCAAAAGCGACGGTGGATGGAGGCAATTCAATTAGAATCTTCCCATCTTCCCGTGTGAACATGAGCCACAACTACCTCATGACACACGGGTGCTACTCGTGACGCACCTCCCGGTAAACCTGCGGGGTCAGCCGCTGGAGGCACCGGAACTGCCTCACAAACCGATGAAGGGTGTACGGTTCGCAGAGTGGCTCATGATCTATTCGTGCCACCAAAACTCCACCTCAAAAGGCCAAGAGGTAAGCCCGGTGTTCTTCTGTTCCCCACCCGTCGTCAGTAAGTATCCCCGTCGGCAATGGGAAGGGGTGGAAATTAAACTCATCCGCCCTCCACACCTGATTCAGCACCATCAGCATGGCTAGTTTGAACGGGGAGCTCCCGACCAAATTCAGGATAGAGGGGCGGAAATTTGATCCCGGCGGCGAAATGGGGTTTGGATACTCGTAAATCCCCCTGATGTGCGCTGCGATCCACCCATACAGGAGGTGGAAGGGCCCGAATATCCTTGGCGGCTTCTTGCCCTCGCTAATGTGCCGCAGCATTCTGTACAGTTTGGCGAGCATTGGAATCCCCAGATTGATCCGCTGCCCCATGGCCAACATGGACTCCATAATAAACGAGTTGGGTCACACCCCCATGCTTGTATCCCTCACCGATAGGATCCAACCGCAAATGAGAGCCACGATGAACGCCGCCAGCCTAACTATCGGCTGTTGTTCCGTGTTGACAATGAAACCCCAAGTCTTCCATTGCCTTTCCTCCAAGACCCACCAATATGAGTTCCCCTTACCCCGTTGGGCCGCCCTCGGACAAGTTCGAGGCCTCGGGGGGAACTCTCGATTCTCTGGGAAATTCAGGAAGCATTTGAACCATCTCCTAAAGTGGACATCCCTCACTGCTTCCTTGTCCTCTCCAGGGACGAGCGCCATCAGCGCTGACACCAGTTGCGACATTTTTTCTGTATCCTCCCACGCGCTGATGATGGGGATGAACTCATCATACATAGCCCCCAAGAACGCAACCCCAGAAATCTAGTGGACATCCCACAGGCTGATGCCCACCTCCCCGTGGTGCAGCTGAAAGGTATTGGTCCTAGACGACCATCTGCTCAGCAATTCTGGCATCAGTTGCTTTGGTTGGTAAATGTGGAATTGGGAGGCCCATGCCGCCTCATACAACCCCACTCTCCTCAGCTCGGCCCCAAACTCCTCGCATGAGGCGCCTACCCAGTAGGCCCAGGCCCAGTCATCAGTAAAGTTTCCGCCTTGGCGTAGGTCCCACTCATCGGACCATCCCTTCTTCGAATCCTGCAAAGCCGCCTTCAGCATGGTACGGTAGAGACGAGGGGACGTCTCCGGTTGCAGTGGCCTCCCGTCAATATCGTTTACATGGTTGTAGAGACAGTCAGCGGTGACGGGTGTGAACTCCTCCTGTGTGTGACCATCGACCGCCCTGAACCATTGGTGCTTGCATGGTGTACTCCTAAACCAGCAAGCTGGTTCGTCCCTACTCGCCTCAGGGATGAAGACGTCATCCCTCAACCCGAAGCCGTACAATGGCAGCTTCTTACACTGTGGATAATTCTTCTGACCCTCCGATAGCAGATCTGTCAAAGAATCGTGGTCTGAATGGCTTCGGTCCATCTCCACAAGGCCTGGACAGTTGTCCATCTCATCCCGATGGGCAGCATCTACAAGCACCCCCCAATACAGCCTCATGATGGGCCATTTCGATTCCGGCCATCAAAAAAGAATTTTTTCAGAACGGATCGTGAAGCTGGATCGTGAAGCTGGATCGCAAAGCCGGATCGCGAAGGTCAGTCGCGAGAACAAGCCATGAAGTCTGGCCTATGCCGATAAGCAGAAGTTCACTTGGCGCGGACGCGAAGTCGGAGACCCGCGGTTCGCCGCAGAGCTCGATTCGCGGAGGGCTGTCGCGGAGTATGTGGAGCTTCGCGAAGTTGAGAGAACAAAAAGACAAGGAAGTCGCGTGAAGAAAAAAGAGGTCGACCCCCCTATTTATAGGCGGCGACCCCAGAGCATCACGACGTGCCTCACCAGTGCGGACCATCACGGCACGTCTGGATCCGTGGTCCCGGTCAGCACCGCGGGCCCCCTTCGCAAAGCCGCATCGTGAACCACCGACAATTTTGGTGATTTTCCCTCAGACTTCGACCCTTCACCCTCCGCAGATCCATGTCTGAGGGGGGGGGGGCATTTGTTGGCGCCGAAATATTGCACGAAGGGAAGGGACAAAAAAGAAGGCCAGTGCGCTGCCTCGCGAAGCAGCGACGCAAAGCACCGATGCGAAGCACCGGCGCGAAGCACCCCGAGCATCGCAGTCTCGCGAAGCTCCAGAGGTGGTAACTCTCCTAGAACACATTTGACGTTCACGAGCCCGCCGCGAAGCTCCAGAGGTGGTAACTCTCCGCGAACGCATTTGACGTTCACGAGCCCACCGCGATGCTCCAGAGGCAGTCACTCTCTACGAACACATTTGACGTTCGCGAGCCCGCCGCGAAGCTCTAGAGGAGGTAAATCTTTGTAGACGACGTTGACGTTCACGAGTGCGCAGCGAAGCACCTGAGGGGGCACGCGAGTTCTGCTTCACGGAGCCCCTTACCTATAAATACTGGACTCCCCCTGAGTCCCGAGGACGGATAATTTGACCTTTCGGCTTCTCCTCTCCCGAATCGCGAAGCACCCTTTGCCCCCGGGAATCATGAGCTCCACAAGGTACTTCTACTTCGCGTGACGCCTTTTCTTTGTCTCGTTTTGAGCCCCTCTTCCGAGAGGGATTCCCTTTGCAAAGCTCAAGGGAATTCACGAAGGAAGGGGATTCCCAAGGGAACCCGGGCAGCCGCGGAGCATTTATGCTTCGCGAAACACCCAAGCTGTACTAGTGATCCCTATGCTAAGGCAGGATCGCTACACATCGCGAAGAACACTTCTTCGCAGCACCCTGATTCGCAAGGCACCCCTTCTTCACGAGGCAGTGCTCTGTGAATACTGTTCCACTTCGCGAAGCACCCTCCACTCACACCTATGCCCCATGCTAAGGCCAAGGCACTCCACTTCGCGAAGCACACTCTTTTGCTTGGTAATTCCTCTTCCTGTGCGACCCCCCAGGTTTGCACGATGTGATTTCAAAGTCCCATGGACAATACCACTCATAGAGTTCCTTCGCCTAATGCTTCTTCGCATAGGCACGCTAACAGCTATTGCTTCTTCGCATAGCCACGCTAACGTGGACCCCTTGATGGTTCGCTCCACAACCCCCTTGACCATGGCCTTTCCAGTACCTTCCCTCCACCATGGACCAGAGGGTACCGGTTATGTATGTCATATGGGTGTGGAGTGAACCCACCTCGTCTGAGCTGCAGGATGTTAAACTGCCAAGTATCACGTCCTCAACACATGATGTTAAACTGTGACCCGACCTCGTGCCTCTCATAGAGGGTCCCCCCAGCTCGAACATTTTTTACGCCACTCGTCTCCACAGGAGTGGAATCACCCATCCACAAGGGATGATATCCTCCTTATTGGAGTGGCGTATGTTCTCAGGAGAAGGGCGACCCTAGTTCCTCAAAGGATGGCTGCACCCCTGCATCTCCGTACTTCCCTACTACTAAGGTCATTGGAGGGCGTGATAGGGAACGAGGCACCTCCTATTAGTGGTCCCAAATCCCTCTTTCGCTATGCTTTGTCGCACTCTGGGCCTCCATCCTAGAGTAAGTCCCAGCACCATGGGCCGCCTAATGAATAAGCCCCTCTTCACTTCTCACGGATGCATCCTTCGTGACGTGATTGTCAGGTCCTTGCAACCTCTTGTTTCTCACACCGAGCATGACTCACGTGGGCTTAGAGTGAGCACCGGCCCTGACCCCCACCCTTAGTGAACTACGAGGACTTTGATCCATGTCAAGGCATGGTACGTAGGAAGCCTCCATGAGGTTCAAGCCACATTACTCGGTCGTTCATTCATGTCGAGTTTTGCCTTCGTCAAGCATGACATTAAACTGCATGCCCTCATCCAACATGACGTTAAACTGCATACCCTCATCCAGCATGACGTTAAACTGTATGCCCTGTCCCGCATGACATTAAACTTCACACCCATTTTAACTATGAGGACATTGATCCATGTCAAGGCATGGTACGTAGGAAGCCTCCACGAGGATCAAGCCCACCCAACATCCAATTCACTTCATGTCCTACCCTAGTCTAGCATGACGTTAAACAACATTCCAGTCCGACAGCAAGCCGTTGTGACCAACCCGAACTACGAGGACATTGATCCGTGTCAAGGCATGGTACGTAGGAAGTCTTCCCGAAGTTCAAGCCCAACAATCATTGGCCCATACCATATTTTTGTCAGTGTGCCAAGCCCCCCCCCCCCCCCCATTTTCACCCGAACTACGAGGACTTTGATCCATGTCAAGGCATGGTACGTAGGAATCCTCCCCGAGGTTCAAGTCCATCTCCCATCAGACCAAGGTCCCTCATTTATGTTGGTTCGCCAACACCCAACGCCCGTCGTTAATTCACGTTAGGGTTCACTACCGTCCCACATGATGTTAAACTATATTCCATCAATCCTTTGAACTACGAGGACTTTGATCCATGTCAAAGCATTGTACGTAGGACACCCTCCCAAAGTTCAAGACCACCACTAGTGGACCCCGGGTCTACTTTCACGTCGGTTCACCGATGACACCCTTTGAACTACGAGGTCTTTGATCCATGTCAAGGCATGGTATGTAGGAAGCCTCCCCGAGGTTCAAGCCCATCTCTCATTGGACCAAGGTCCACCTTCACATCGGTTCGCGGACGAATTCCATCACCTGAACTACGAGGAGTTTGATCCATGTCACGACATGGTACGTAAGAAGCCTCCACGAGGTTCAAGCCCACCACAACTAGGGCCCTCCTGGTCCTCCCCATTCACATCAGTTCGCTGATGATGCCCATCGGACAAAGGTCCACCCTCATGCCGGTTCACCGGAATCATCGCGAACAATGCTGACTTTGATTCCCTACCACGGGGATACGTAGGAAGCCCCTTCAAGGCTCAAGCCCAACTTCACCGTTTCCCTTGTGATGGTTCCTTGCCATTCCCCCTTCCACTTCATTCGTCTATCCATCATCCACCCTAATCCTCGCCTGGACCGTCATATCCCGGTGAGACCATGTCGGTACACTCCTCTTCACAGCCACCCATGGGCTGGTCCCAGTATCGGCACCCCCTCAAGGGGAATCCCTCAATCCGATCCATTCTATATAATGCTCTGATCGGGTTGATCTGTCTCCGCTGGACGTTAAACTCATGGCGTACCGTGTGTTAAACACGAGAAGTTGAGGAAAACCTCAGATATGTGTCTATGGCATATAATTCACCACGCTCGATGTGGGATGCCTTGGGCTTCCACGCCCTTGAGAAGCCCTGTGACCATGGATAATAGACAGACATGCCAGGTTCCCCAGCATCCAGACACGCTACTGATGCCTCAACGTGACTACTCCCCCGACTGAAGGTTGCTGCCCTGACCGGACCCTTTGGAATGTCCCGACAGAAGCAGTGTAATTAACCGGCATCCATGGAAACATGGCACTGGGAAGAGTTTCACAAACTGCGTATTAAATCTATGAGGGAGACCCAGACTAGGTGACGAGTTCTGAGGAGGAATCCACAGAAGGAAGAACCGACATCCCATCATCCTGTTTCGATCAAGGAGCAGACGTACCTGAACAAGGAACGAATGCCGCCCGCTTTTGGAAAGAGAAAATGTGGGGCAACAAGCAGCGCGTCCTCCATGGACGGATGCGCGCGCCCCAGCGAAACCGTTGGAAACAAACGCCTTCCCAGTTTTAGGGAATATGCCTTCAGTACTTGTCACCATCCCCTAGCATAAGGATGGTGAGCATGGGGTAGTCACGACATGGGCCCTAGGGGATGAGTTATGATAAGGTATTTAAAGGTAACTTTTATTAGTTAGTGGTGGTCTTTATAAATTATATTATTATATATTCAAAGATCAAGGGAGAGAGTAAAGATAATTTGAGCATTGTTTTGATGACCCTAATAATGGCGAAGTTATATATAAAATTTACCAAATGTGTATTTCGGATAAAAATTGTTTAATTATTATTTCATTTAATCTCAATGAAATGTATATAGATGGATCCTTAAAAGAATAATGTTAAAGAAACATGACCCAGACCATCCAAAATGAATAATAACCAATGTTTTATTAGTTTGGCTAGATATTATCAATGATTTTGGGATAAAATCTCATGAATTCATAATACACTCACCAAGTTAACTCGAAAGGCAGCTAAGTTATTTTTGACAGATAAATGTGAGTAAAATTTCAAGGAACTGGAGAGAATTTTAGTTAGTGCACTTGTACTTGCACTACCATAGAGTAGAGAAGGGTTTGTGATCTTTTGTGATGCAACAAATAATGGATTTGTATGTTTCCTAATATAGAATGATATATGTATATCTTATTCCTCATGAAAAGGTATGGATCCTGAGAAAAATTAACCAACTCATGATTTGTAGTTAGTTTTGTCTTTTTTTTCATTAAATATATGGCAATGTTATCTTTATGGAGAAAATTGTGATATATATACTGATCATAAAAGTTTTAAAGTATATATTTACCCAAAAATAGTTGAGTATGTTCCTGATAAAATGGCCAGTGTTGATTAAATTTTACTATTTCTCAATACATTAACACCTTTTAAAAGAGAACAAGGTGGAAGATTCTATAAGTGGAAGGGATAATCCTGTCTTATCTATGATGAGGATCACAAAAAATACAATATTTATTGATTTATGAAGCATGTATCTAGAGAAATTTATGGAATGGGATAAATATTATCTATCTCAAATGAGTATTCAACCATCAATTCATGTGAGGATTAAAGAGGCCCAAAATGAAGATATGAAACTACAAAAAGAAGGTTGTAAATATCCCTAAGATCTACATTTATTGGGATGGAATTATAAGGTTTAATAACCATGTATGTTTCCTAAAATTCTATACATGAAGAAGGATTTGTTGGATAAATATCATACTTCAACATTCTTTATTCATCCTAGATGATTGAAGATGTATAAGGATATTAAAGAGTATTTATGGTGTGACAATATGAAGAGAGATATTGTAGGGTACATATCTTAGTTGTAGTTATTCCATTAGGTTAAGACTAAGATATATAATTATAATGGGATGTTATAAACATTACACATACATGAATAGAAATGGGAAAACATTACTAAGGATTTTTTCACCAAACTCCCAAAACATCTAAAGGCCATAATTCTATTTTAGTTGTAGTCGATCTTCTTATAAAGTTAGGAAACATAATTTTTATTAGATAATATTTATATCTTCATTATATTTCCAAAATATAAATTAAGAAAGTGTGAAGGATTCATTGAGTACCGCATTATATTGTATTTGATCAGTATTTGTGGTTTACCTAGATGTTATAGTGATGTATTCACTAGGATTTGTATACAGATTTGAGTTTCAGTAATGATTATCATCCTCAAATAGTTTATAAATCTAAGAGAACCATTCAAACTATGTAGGATATTATAAGGTCTTATTATATGTATTTCAACAGTTTTTGGGATCAACAACATCCTCTAATCATGTTTTCTTATAATAATAACATTCACTCGAGAATTTAGATGGATCATTATGAATAATTCTATTGAAAAAAAGTATAACTCTATCATGTAGGGATGAAGTTAAATAAATTAAGCAATTGGGACTAGAGATAGTTGAGTAAATGGAATTGAAATTCAGATCCATTCAACAAAACATCAAGGCGGCTCTGAGTAGACAAAAAAGGTATACTGACAATTATTAATGAAATCTAGAATATGAATTTGGTGAGAAGTTATTCATGTATATTTCTCCATGGAATAAGGTATTGAGATTCAAAAATAAGATAAATCTATGACTTAGTTATATTATCCCCTTTGATATTCTTGATCGAGTATGGATAGTAGCTTATTTCTTGATTCTTTCACCGAACCTCTCTCAAGTTCATGATATGTTCCTTATATCTCTTATGAGGAAGTACATAACTGATACTTTACATGTACTGAACTAATAGGTTATACCACTAAATCAGGATTATTCATATAAAAAATAGGCACAAATCTAGGATCATATAAATAAATTGATACAAAACAAGATTACTCATTGGTTAAATTTTGGAAGAATAAAAAATCTTACGAAGCTACTTGAGAACCTGAGGATGTGATGAAATGGATATATAATAATTTAAATGTATCAATGTAACATAATTTTGAGGGAAAAATCCTATTTATTGTGGTATAATGTAATTACCCATGATTTTATGATATATTTATTTTTTGATAAATTTAATTTCTTTGATATAATGTTATACATGCAGTACTAACTTTAAAAAACTGTAATATACTATTGAAATATTATTATGAGAGAGTTAAATCCAAGAAATTAGATTGGTGTGTATGAATATGACATAATAAAGTATGATTTTATTATTTACACATGTATAAAATGAATTCATTTTTTATAAATTGATTAGAAATGAAAATAAAAATCATTTGATAGTATAATAAATGTTTTTCAGAAAAACTATTTTTATGAGTGTAATATGTTTTTATCTTAATAAATTAAATTAAACAATTTTTGGGAATGATTTTAGTGAAATTTAAATTTTATATATTTAATCAAATGTTTTAACATTTATATAATGCTTTTTCTAGTCATGAGATAAGAATAAATCTAGTTGTATGCTTAAAAAATGTATATATCTAAAAAATGTTTTATCATCGCATTTTTTTAGAATTATTTTAAAATGAATTTCTGCCACTTATAGAGATTGAGTGTTAAAAAATGGATCCAATATTTGGAATTAAGAGATTCAAATCTTTTAAGTAGGACCCTTTTATTTTTTTCATTATGAATATTCACCCTGTTAAATTTTTGTCACCTAGGTAATGGTAAAATAGGTATGATAGTGCTAAAACTTTGGGATAGTGCACCAAAATATCACTAAAACATTTTTTATCAAATTTTATGAGTTTATTTCATCCATTTATATCCATATATCAATTTTATTTCCACTTGATGCCATTTGTTTTTATTATGACCTTTTTATTAATGTAAGAAAAGAATAAATATAAATGACACTCTCTTGAATTTAATATCTCTAATACTTGTATATAAGGGTAAAAAGATGATAAGTTCAATTATAAATTCATATTTTAAATATTAATTACTTTTTTTATCATCATTTTTGTTAATTTCTAGTGATATAAAAATTACCTTAAATGCTTATTCATCAATGATATAGTATTTATTCAATTAATTGAAAAATAAAATAAATGAATATAAGAATATTATAAATCATATAATTTGGATAAATTTTTGTCTTAGATGAATTTTTTAGATAAATACAACATATTAGTGAAGTTAGGAATATTTATATTTTAATTACATTATGGTAAAGTTTGTTTCATTGTCAAATTAAATGAATAGTTAAGAAAATGACATTAATGATATTTTATAATAAATAATATTTTATTAAATGATTTAAAATTAATGAAAATATTATCTTCATATATGTGAATGGTACATGTTTACAAATATTAACCAGGGTATATTTATGTTCCACTTTTCTTTTGTATGGTAACATTATTTTCCCTTACTTTGTAAAAAAATTTGATATTGCGGTAATTATCAAAAGGGTTAACAGGGGTTAAAACAAGAACATAAGGGTGAAAAAGTACCTAAAATTATAAAACTTATATTTTATTAGATTCCTTAGAACCATCCTCTCTTAAAATTATAGTTATTTCCATTTTGGTCCCTTTTTTAATGAAAATTAATTTATATTAATTTAATACTTTTTATAATCCCAAAAGTTCCCCTCCACTCAATTATAAAATGAATCATCATATCCTTCATTATTAAAAATTATTAAGCCTTATATATCATAAAATCTATTACATAATACCTTTTTATCTTCTTTAAACACATCCTAGAGCTTCTTGTCTAACCAAAAGACCGTCCCATCAAGGTTTAAGGTATAATCTAAAATAGGGTTCTCAATGAAGTTGTATAACCCTTAATTGAGCATTTTTTATTTTATTCCTTATTATAACTCCTATAAATCCATGTAATCTATTATAAATTAATTTATTAATCATGTTAAATATAATTAATTGTTATTATTATGGTGAAAAAGCCAATATCCACTTTATTCCTATCCATTGGAAAACGATAGCATCACTTATGTGTATGCGTGGACTACTACCTCCATGAAGAGATGTGATATGTTTTTAATTTTGGATTTGAATGGATGGTAATAAGGATATATTTAATTAATATATAATATAAATATTGTATAATAATTATTTTTTAATTGGTTATTATTATTTACCTTTTTTTCTTCTAGCTAAAGTGAAAATAGTATTCATGCGTATGTACAACCTGTCGTCTCCATGAAAAATCCAATTCATTATATATAACTTTTATGGATAAATATAATGTATATATCATAGATATATATGATATTTATATCAATTTTAAAATTTTGTATATGATTTAACCATGATCAAAGTACAATGATTAGAACTCCTCAATCGAAACTTCCATGAAAAATGAAACAGTTAACACCCAAAAATAACTATTTTAATAAGGAATTGTTAATAATCAAGTGTTGATATTTTATAATTTGATCATATATGATATTATAAGTGTGTAAATTAATCTTATATAGAAATATAATAAATTTCAATTTATTATAAAGGGGTTTAAATCACTTTTTAATCATATCAAACTCGGGGCAAGGGATTTATATTACAATCTCATTGTTTATCGAGATTATTTATGGTTACATTTACAATGATGATTTTTTTGAATTATCTCTCAATAATACCATTAATTTTATTATAATATGGTTATTTATATATATATTACATATTTTAATTCCATTTTCCACTCTTTAAGTACCCATGAGACTGAAATAATGTTTTATGGGAAAACAGACTTTATTTCTCTCTTCGGTCGAAAATCCATTTTCATGGATATCCATATTTTATAAAAATTCATTCAATAATATTTTTAATACCATTATATGATTTTTTATGGTCATTTTACCCATCTTTAAATTTTATAAAAATGCATTAAGATGAATCTTCATGTCAATTTATGAGTGGGGTACTTTTGAGTTTTTATCAAAAAAGTGAAAGAATCTTTATTTTAATATATAAGGTATGAGAAGAATTTATCATCATCATTAATACTCAATAATTTGAAGATTAATCTACAAGTTTACAAATTTATTTTTTATGAACATTTTTTCCTTAATTTTTATGAATGATTTAGATTTTAAACAAGTTATTTCAAAGTTCAAGTAGGTATTTTTCTCAAGCAATGTTAATATGATATTGTAAAGGATGTTTTAAACTATGATTACATATTTCGATTTTTCAAATGATTAATTGCGGATATGATACAATGATAACATAAACATGAATTCTTTTGATGGATTATAATGATGATGATTTAAGGATGATTCCATGAAACTAGTTCCTTTCCCATGGGTTAATTAATTTCTGATGAAACCCTTATGAAACACATATCTTTCCCACAAGTCAATTAAGTTACAATAAATCCATTATGAAATTTTTTTCATGGGTTAAAATATGATTCTATGATGAAGTGATTATGAACCTCATTTCATTTAAAAAGTTTATGAAATAATGAATGTTTTATGATTTTCTAGAACTTATATGAAAGATTTTCATTATGTGTTGGGTGGGATAATAATTATATAGTCCTTCAATGCTTTGGGTAAATAGGGATATCTTATGAGAGAATGAGGACTGGAATATGGGTCAACCCAGTTTAATAAGGGAATCTATCCACCATGATTTTCTTTGGAGTGAACCTTGAAAAAGGATATAATGGCTTGGGGAGTGAACCTAATTTAGGATGGTAGTATTGACAGTTATCCTTGACTACGAAGGAGAATATTTCTAGTATTATATTATTTCCATAAACTAATATCTTATAATAATGTTATGATATAATGGATCAAGTTATTTGATTCCATTATGATTCATGTCTTATGAAATGATAAAATATATTAAATGATGCAGTATTATGATCTATGATATACTATGTATGTTTTTAAATTGCTAAGATCATGTTCTCATACCCTTATGTTATAGTCATGCTTAAGTGATCATTGATATCTCTATTATTTACTCTTATTGGGAATATGAGATCAATCATTCTTATGTTTCATTTCCCTAGGATTTGATGAAATATTTTAAGTATAATATTTCTAATAAGGGTTCTAGTTTTGAAAAACATTGTGGAAGACGATGTAGTTCACTTATTATTTATTTATTTATATATCCATTTTTTCAATGATAATAAACATTTATGGTTATTGAATATATCATAATCTTATGTGTTGAATAATTATATAATAATATGTGATATCTATTTAGGAAAAGTATAGGTCTCTATAATAACCAAAAATTAAATTTCAATAAAAATCTCTCCTACAATAAGATATCACCACATACATACCAAGTTAAAAGTTGTCTATAAATGAGGAAAACAAGGAAATAATACCCAATTTTTTATAATTTTATATTTTTTCATTTTTTAAATGGTATAATTTAAGAAAATTCTCACATCCACCAAACAACCCCAAATGATCAAGATATTTGGTCATGTAATAGTGATTTTTTAACTTCAAAATCAATAACCCATTTTTTCTTTCTAAAATTATCATTTATTTTCAATCCAATTTTTTTTTAAAAAAAAATCAAGTTAGTAAACATTATATTTCCATGATATATAAATATGAACCTTCCCAAGACCTATGTAATCCCATCACATATCTCCTCACATTTAAATACAACGCTTTCATTATAAAAAACCTCTATCTTACACTTATATAATTGATAATCTTCTAAAATAAAAAGATTAAGGGTAAGAATTGATAATATAGGCTTGTAATGTGACTCTTACCTAGTATGGTAATTCATGGTTTCTATGGGATAAAAAAATATTCAATTTAAAATGGGGTTTCAAGGATAAGTTCTTAATAATAAATATTCCTAAATCATTTTTAGTGAAATTTTTTACAATATTTGCTTCGTTAAGATAGCAATGCAAATTTTAGTAGGTAGTAATGTCCCAAGTATGTCATAAGAAATAAGTTAAACTAAATAATAGAAAAAATTGGTTCAAAATCCTCTCAAGAATTAAAAGAAATGATTTTGACCAATAACTTATAAAATAAAAGAATGGAAATGGGTAAAGGAAATTTAATCCACATAAATAAACAATCCCCCACAAAATCCTAATTCATCAAATATGTATCCCTATTTTTATCTATACTCATACACCCCTATGTTACCCATTAAATATTTTAAGAAATAATATATAGAACATGGAACGATGATATTCCTAATAAAATTCTTGTATCATAGATCAAAATAAAAAAAATGAAGTGTATGGAATGAAATTTTAGTTGAAATTAAAAAAACAAAAAATTAAATATAGGGGAAATAAAATTAATGAAATAAAAAAACATACCTTTCCTTATAAATTTCTCCTTGTTTTCTTTTTTCCTTTATACTTTGTGCCACCATGAACCTACAAAAGAAATATAAAATATTGATAGTACTTGAACCAAAAGCTGAAAATTATGGTGGGGGTTTGAAACTATATCATAAAATAAACTACTGAAAAAATATATCCATCTAAGATTTAATAAATTATTATTTTTCTCATTTGGTGTAGCTCCACTCTTTCCCCACATTAAAATATTCTTAAAAAAATCATGGATTGTACCAAGTAGTGTAAAATTTTTAAGTAAATAAATATTTAATTATTCACACTTAATAATACTCCTCCTTATGTTCTTATCAAGGATAATTCTTTTTTCTAGTTTAATAATTATCTCTTTAAGTTTAACATATATCCCTATTTACTCCTATTACTTCAATTTAGTTGTTTTTGGAGGTTTCACTTTATCAAAATGTTCCAGAGATTCCTCCTCTATAACTTAAATCATGTTGTTCTAGATTTTATAAGGGCTTACCCCTCCTTCCACCTCATCTTTTTTTACCATTCTTCTTCAATAGAGGGTATTTATTATCATTGTTCTCCATCCATAGTAATTTTGAGGTTGATATCCATGGAATTTGAGGAATTATCATTAGAATTAGGACATTCATCAGATTCAAACATGGACTTAAATACTTATTTGGATGCATCATTATGTACTTATCCATCATTGGATTCCCACTTAACTATTTTTCCTTTCCTCTTTAGCTTCATTAACCCTAATATATACATTTTTTAATCCCTATAAGAATGCTCCTTCAATGATTTATAGTTTCTCTTCAAGAATTAGATATGGTTTTGGTACAGAAGATTGAATTTATTTCTCCCATTCCTAGATCTTGATCTTCAATTTGATTATGTCAATTTTCCAAGAGAGATGTTTTAGTTAAATATACATTTGGATATGGGGTTTAACTATTATTTTACTTGAGATAACCATAAAACACAACCATGTGTTAAATAAAACAAAATAAACCTATCTAAAATAAAAAATAGAAAATAGGGGGGAAAAGACTTTTCTAACTATTGAATTAAAGTTAAACCCAGCCCACGATAATGAATTAAAAAACATGATGGGACCCACAAGTGTCATTACTTCCTATAGATTCAAATCAGTTTTAAATTTATAGACACATTAATAGAAATCATTCAAAATACTAAGCAGTGGTATAGGGATTTCAAGTATTAACATCGAACCCGTGAGTAATAGAAACTAAAAATTTAATAGATATACTTTTTCATAATATGATAAAACAAAATTTAATTAAACTAGAGAAGGTTATTGTAATGACCCTAAATTCTATCAATGGTAATTCCCTTATTATAATTATTTCATATGGTATAATCACATAAAATTCCATATATATCATAATAAAAACTATATAAATAAGGAATCAATTTAATAAATGGAACTCCTAGAAGTTAAGAAACATATACCAAAGTAATAATAACTTAACCTTTGGAATAGTAACTCGACCCCCATGAATAGTAAACCAATCAATTGAATAGTAACATCACCAATGAAAGTATAAATAAAATGTATATATCTTATAAGTGAGAATATAATATAATTATATCATAGTATAAGTAAATAATTACTTTAAAAATTATTTATTAAGTGTTGGTATTTTTGTAAGTCATAAATATTTAATTACAATTTATGACTATTTTAATAATTTAAATGAAAATTTATTTTCCAAAAACGTACTCATAATTTTTTTTACGTTTTATGATTATAATATAGTTTTATGAGACCCTAGTTAATTTTTGAAAATGATATAAAATTAGTGATAATTGTAAAATATATATTTTTGAATAAATTATGATTTTAATTAAAATTGAAATTTATAATATTTATAAAATTATTTTCATAAAATTTTGTTTATTTTTGAATTATACACATCAAAAATGGTTAGGTTGAATTTTTTGGATTTTTTGGAAATACTTTATTTTTCGGTGATTAATAAAATAGTGTAATTTACGGTATATACAAATTATAAGTTAAATAAAATATTTATTGATTCATTGCTGATGTAAGAATAATTATATCTAACTCATATGATATAATTAATTTATTTAGTTTCAAGAATCAACACTATTGGTTTTTTTGAGAAAAATAATAAACAAATGAATTAAATAATGAGAAAGCACCCCTCTCCTCCACTATTAACACCCCCCTCGCCACCTCTTCTCCCCATACATCCCAAACCTTGATCATTGAACAATTTATGACCAATAATCTTCACAAAACACTACCCCACATCCAGGATTTTTTTTCTTAACAAATAACCAATACAAATCCCCTAAGGAGGTTCTCAAGAAGAAGGAACTAAGAGGTAAAACCCTAATGCATTTTCTTTCAATTTCTTGTCAGGTTCCTTTCTTTTATTTTTCTATAATCACTTCCCATCATCAAAATGAAATGAAAACTCCATTATAATACATATAATATAACTTTATCATATTGATTTAACAATTATTCATCAAATCTCTTCTCTTTTCTCTTTTACTTTAAGAATGAAAACATTGTTCGTGAGGTGATGATTTATCACCTTCGTGGACGACGTGATTTCATATTTTAATTCCATCTTAAATGATGGAAATGAAAAAAATATGGTTGAAATAATTATAATATATTTATTAAATCTTATTTAATTTTATAGGATCATTTTTTAAACATGATATTAATTTATAAAATAAAATGAGTTCATTGTGTTTGAAAACCGCAAAAATAAACCCAAATGATTATCATAATCTATTTATCTAAATATTCTTCCCAATTTAGGAAAAAATGGTATATAATATAAATTTAACCTCTATAATATCATTAGTAACATATAAGTTCAATTATGGATAATAACCCATACTTTACAAGACCTTTCTTAAAGGCATACAAGTAAACCGATCATGGAATCCAAAGAAACCAACGCTCTTAAAGGTTGAAATTGAACCTCTTAACCCATCAAGAAGTCCATAAATGAAATTAATAATGTTATAATAAATCAAATGAATTTATAAAGGGTTCTGGAATTAATAATTAATGAATATAATTTGATTATCTAGGACATTAAGATCAAGTGAAGAACACCTTTGGACTTACAGTAAGGGATTCTACTCTGACCTCCATTATTCATTTAGGCAACTCTTTCTCTCTTTTCACCCAAATGAAATTATATTTTATTTTTATGTTCATATTATAATTTATAATTATATTTTCTAACCTCATTTATCAATATCCATTCATCCATCTTTTTTTTTCTGATAACCATGTTTTTTGAAGGTTCCCTAATCAATTCATCCTGATAACTAAGAAAAATTTAAGGGAAATTCCCAAATTATTACCCAATTTTAAGTGAACTCTATAATCTATTTTAAGACACTATTATTTTTATAAAGTCAATAATTTTATTCTGAAAACTTTCTTGGTTCACTTTTGGTATTATATAAAAGATTATTATTTTTCTTTATATACTCTTAAATATTTTCCTTAAAGCACACTAAAATGTTTTAGTTCTAAAGTTTCATAAATTCTCTTTTTACATGTTTTCACTTAAGTTTGAAATTTATTATCCTGATATATTCATATTTTACATTATTAATGTACATTTATATTTTGAATATATTCTTTCAAGGACACATATACAATATTATCATTTATTATTCCTTGTGACATGATTATATTACCTAGTCATTTACATGGGTAACCATTATGTTATGTTTGATTCCTTATGTATGAATCTTGAAGTGGAAAACATATTCATGAAGATGTTATGATGGGTGTTACTAGATATTCCTCCAATGAATTGGGTAATGTTTAGTATCATGAGGCGATATGTGGAACGATCTTGGTGGTAAGACTTTACTCATGGTCCATGTGCAATGATCTTGTTGGCTATCCTTTACTCATGTTTATCTATGTGAAACAATCCATGACTCATGCTAAAGTCATCTTTTATGTTGCTGCCACATTACTATTAATCCATGTTATATGATTCCATGTTATTATTACTTATATTTAGTCATGTTATATTACATTTTATATCATTATGTTATGATTTCTAACCCATGTGCTAAGCTTAATTCTTATTTTTATTCCATTACTGAAATTTTAGATCATACCTTTTTTCATGTTATCAATAGGATATTTTATTAAGATGCAGGGGCTCAAATTATGTTAGGAGATCATAAAGGATAAAAACAGAAATGTTTTATTTAGTCCCATGTCTTCAGTTTTATGTACATAGTATTCTAATGACATTAGATTTTATGATCTTGGGATTTTAATTTGATAGTTAATTATGTTTAACATCATGTAATGTTATGTGTAAAAGTATTGGGTCAATATAGTTGGTATGAGAGTATAATATAGTTATTTTTTGAGATTAGTAATAGATCACCTTAGTAAGAACCCTAGGGAAAAGATTAAGTATGAGAATGCATCCCAAAATTTTGGTAAGTATAGAGTAAGTGGTTTATCAAGAAAATACATATCTGTATAGATTCTACAAGTGGGAGTGGTTATGGAATAGATGTACTAGGAGTGAAAACATAGAAAAGTTGTTCTGGGCCTGGCATGAGGTAATAGGGTACATAACAACGAGCCTTACAGTGCACTAGATTTGTCACTCTTGAGGGATGTGCATTGGTAAATTCATAAGCTCATTATGAACCATTATTAATGGAAAAATACCATAAGAGTATATGTTAGGTAAAAAATAATGTATAACCTAGATTGAAACCTATGGAATTATAAGTGTTGATATACTTTTACCTTACAAGTTTATCCCTTTAAGGTCAAATTTACCTTTAATTATGTTATGTATTCAAGCCTCTTAACATCAATTTTTTTCTTAGATAATTGAAGGATATAGAAGAACACATTCCAATAATAAATGTGTTAGGTAATTTGATTATTTCCCTTATAAATTTCAAGTATTATGGGAACGGGTTCTGAAATCATTATGGAAACACTTTCTCAGCTGACTCAAGTTGTGAATAATAACTTGAATCATGTGGGACTATCTTATTCTCCAAGGAAAGAGAAAGTGGTCATCAAATCCTTCATGCAATCGAGCCTCCCATGTTTAGTGGATCTTCTGATCCCCTCCTTGTTGAATAGTGGATTAACTCTATTGAAAAGATATTATATGTCCTCTAGTGCTCAGAAGTAGAGAAAGTTATGTTGGTGATCTATAATTTTGATGGGTAGGCTCATCAGTGGTGGAAAATTATCAATAATATGAATTACAAGGAATAAATTTATTCCATGGATTGGGAGTAATTCATAAATATTTTTTCAATAAATATTTTCCACAAACTCTCTATTTAAAAATTGAAATATATTTTCTTATACTTAACCAGATGGAAGATTATTTTATCGTGGTATATAAAGAAAACCATAAAAGCCTTTCAAGATACAACTCTAAATTTTTCATAAATATTGAAATAAAGGCAGATTGATTCTTTAGAAAACTATATCTAAGTCTATAAAAAGTGTTGTCAATTCATGATTTTGACTGTCATGGGGAGTTTTTTCTTTTATTCCCTCAAGGTTTAAATAGAGACCAAAGACACTAAATAGGCCTGTTGGTATGGTGAAAAAGAAAATAGAAAATAGAGTCTAACATGGGTGGATCAGTAAATAGATCCCATGATGGAAACAATATTGAATATTCCACATGTAAAAATATTGGGAAGAATCATCATGGGAACTATTTAAAGGGAACAAGAAAGTGTTTAAAATGTCGAAAAATGGAAAATATTTCTAAGAACTACCGATGAGATATGAAGAATCCAACTAATATGGAAGAATAAAGGAAGATTAATATTAATGATTAGCTACTAGTGTAGTGTTTCAACTGCAAGTAAAATGGGTATTTTTTGAACCAATGTTCTAATCCTAGGGTTTTTAGATGGAAAAAACAATAACCTCAAAGTCAACAAGGAATGGATTATGCTATCACTACTACTGAGGTGGATCCAGACAATGATGTAGTGATAGGTACATTAGTTATTAATTCAAGAATAGCAAACATCCTATTTTATTCTAGTAATAAAAATTCTTTTATATCTTTCAGATTTAGTATAACTATTCAAAAACCACCTCAAAATATGGAGGATTAGTTATTTGTAAGAATAGATAATGGGGAAATTATTGCATCCAAAGTACATAACTCCTTCCTGGATAATGTTTGTGAACTAAAAATCCAAGAAAATGTTTTCTTACTTTCTTAGTTGGAGTTCAATGCTATATTGGGCAAGGATTGTATATCTTTATCGAAAGATAACATCAATTGTCGGGAAATGGATATCACTCATTGAATCCCAAAGCTTCCTCAAATTCATTACAAGTTTATGGAGGAAGATGAATATCCTTCAAAGTCATCATCTCATGTTTGGATATTACTACATTATGAGAAAAAATACCTCACTAAAATTATTGAGACAAATTAGATGATTATACTCGAAGGAAAGCCCATCGTGATGAATTACAATGATGTATTCCCTGAAGAATTTCGTAGTCTTAGTGATGATCGAGAGGTTGAGTTATGAATTGAAATTATAATAGAATCTCTACCTATATCAAATATATATTATAAAATGTCATCTTTTTAGCTAGAAGAGCTAACGAAACATTTATAGGAGAATATGAATAAGGTTTTTATACGCCTGAGTGCTTCACCATGTGGTGCGCCAATCCTCTTTGTCAAGAAGAAGGATAGGTCAATGTGCCTATATATTTATTACCATGAGCATAAAAAAATAATGATAATGAACAAGTATCCCCCTATGTGGATAAATGGATTATTTGGTTAGCTACATGGAGCCAGTTAATTCTCTAAGGTGGACCTTCAATCCGGATATCATCAATTAAAGTGAGGAATAAGATATTCCCAAGACACCCTTTTGAATTAGGTATGGGCAATATTATTTTATAGTGATGACCGTTGTACTCAATAATCCTCCCAAAAATTTCATGGATATAATGAATAAAGTCTTTAGGGATAACCTTGATAAATTTTTGGTAGTCATTATCGATGATATTATGTTATGCTCTATGATAAAGGAGGAATATGAGGAGCATTTGAATACCGTGTTTCTAAATTTTTGAAGAGATAAACTATATTCAATGTAAATTAAATTGAGTTATGGATGGAGAGAGAATCATTATTGGGGTATGTTTTTTCCAGGAAAGGGATAACTATGGACCCTTCCAAGACAAAGGAATTCTAATATTGTCCCCAACCAACATTTGTAATAGAGATCCACATTTTCCTTGGCCCATCTAAGTAGTAATGATGATTTTTGGAAATTTTTCATGATTTTCAAACCCAATAACCAAGCTGACATAGAAGGTAGTGATGTTTTTTCTAGACTCAAGAATGTGTGGAAAGCTTTAAGGGTCTCAAAAAGAGGATTATCACTCTGACTGTACTCACACTCTTGAAAAGTAGAGAACTCTTTATGGTATATAGTGATTCTTCAAATAAAGACTTAGGATGCATACTGATGAAAAATGATACAGTTATTTCCTACACCTCAAGGTATTTGAAAATCCATGATCAAAACTATTCTACGCATGATCTAAAGTTTGGTTATGATCATTATGATGAAAATATGGCGGTATTTTCTCTATGGGGAGAAGTGTGAGATATATATTGATGAAGATAGTCTAGAATATATACTCACATAGAATGATCATAATATTCAGCAATGGATATAGTTATAGATCATCAAGGATAATGATTTCTCAATCTACTACCATCCCGGTAAGGAAAATAAGGTAATAGATTCTCTATGTAGAAAGAATCCCACATCTTTATCAAGGATGATAGTTGAGAAGGATCCAATATTGTTAGACTTACAAATTATGGACATAGAAATCATTAATGTTGGAACATCATCATTCCTTTGTGAAATGATTTCTCAATAATCCCTTGTGGATAAAATAAGCAATGCTCAAAGAAATGATGTGGAAATTCAAAAAAGCTGTGGAAGCTATCAGGAATGGGAAATCCTCTGAGTTCAATATTTATAAGGATGGAGTTTTAAGATTTTATTTATGATTATATGTTCCATCCAATATAGAGATAATGAAATAACTTATAAATGATTCATATAGCACAAACTTCTATATTCACAGAGGGAGAACAAAGATGTATTGAGATATCTAAGAGAAATTTTATTAGCACAATACAAAAAAGGAGATAACTAAATATAAATTGAATTCCATGGTATATTAGAATGTGATGGATGGAAGATAGCAGTCTAAAGGGATGATGAAACAATTATCCATACCAACATGGAAGTGGGAAAACATTACCATGTACTTTGTTACTATACTTCCAAATAAATTCAGATGAAACATTGCTATATGGGTTATTGTGGGTAATATTACAAATATATATCACTTTTTTACAATTAGATAGGACTTATCACTCGATCAACTTTCACTGATATATTTCAAAGAAGTGGTAAGGCTGCATGGATTACCACAATCAAATATATCCGATCGAGATCTGAGATTCACCTCAATGTTCTAGAAAAGAATCCAACATGCTCTAAGCACAGAGCTAAACTTCAATACAACCTATCATTCTTGAACTTATCTCCAATTTGATCAAAATATTAAAACACTAGAAGATATGTTAAGAGCGTGTTATATAGACTTCAAAGGAGGGGGAGACCAATATATGCCTCTAGTTGAGTTATCTTACAAAAATAGTTTCCACTCGAGCATATGAATGGATCAATATGAATCCAATCATTGGAAAAGGAATATACAATTGACATGCTAGGATAAATTTGGTGATCTTAAGCTGCTAGGACCTAAAATGATTGAAGAAATAGTGGATTAGGTAAAAACCATTCAACATGACATCAGAGCAGCCCAAATTCGATTGAAGAGTTATAAGGATAATAATTGACAGGACCAAGAGTTTAAGGTTGGATATATGGAATTCCTCCTGAAAATATCCATGGAGGAAGTTCATGAGATTTGGTAAGAAAGGAAAGCCAAGTCCCAGGTACATCATCCCCTTCTAGATTCTTGATCATGTTGGAGCTGTGGCCTATAAACTAGAACTTACACCTACCATTTCTAAAGTACATGATGTATTCCATGTATTCATATTAAGGAAGTATATACTTGATCCGTTACATGTACTAACTTCATAGGTAGTACTATTGGAGAATGATCTTTTTTATGAGGAGTAGCTAGTGAAGATCTTGGATAATAGAAATAAAGTTCTACACAAACAAACTACTTGCCCGGTTAAATTACTACGTAGGAACCATATGTACAAAGAGAAAACATGGGAAATGGAAGAAGCAATGGAGGAGAAGTACCCACTCCAATTTTTATATTCGAATGTAAAATGAAATTTCGAGGGAAAAATATGTAAGGGGGAAATATGTAATGACACTGAATTATATCAATGGAAATTACTTTCTTATAAAAATTTTATATGGTATAATCATAAAAAATAAAATATATAACACAATAAAAACTTTATAAATATTGAAATAATGAAATAAAAGGCACTTATAGAAGTTAAGGAACATATACTACAGGAATAATAACACGACCTTTGGAATTGTAACATGATCCTTATGAATAGTAAACTGCACAATTGAATATTAACCTCACCAATGAAAGACCAAATAAAATGTATTCATCTTATAAGTGAAAAGATGATATAATTATATCATAGTATAAGTAAATAGATACTTTAAAAATTATTAACTATGTTTTGGTATTTTTGTAAGTTGTAAATATTTAATTACAATTTTATGAATCATTTAATAATTTAAAAGAAAATTTATTTTCAAAAAATGTATTCATAAATTTTTATTTTTACTTCTTATGATTATAATAAAATTTTATGAGAACTTAGTTAATTTTTCAATGTGTTATAAAATTAGTTATAATTTTAATATCTTTTTTTAACGAATAAAATATCATTTTAATTAAAATTAAAATTTCACATATTTAGACAATTATTTTCCAAAAATGGTGTTAATTTTCTAATTCTACATTTAAAAAATGGTTATAGTTAATTTTTTGATTTTTCTGAAATACTTGAATTTTTAGTGAATAGTAAAATATGGTAATTTACGATATATATACATTTTATGTTAAATAAAATATTTATTGAGTCATGGATTATGTAAGGATCAAACTAACATGATCTAATTACTATATTTATTTTCAAGAATCAACATTATTTCTTTTCTTGTCAAAAATAATTAATTAATTAATTAAATAATTATAAAACGCCCCTCTCCTCCACTATAAATACCACCCCTCGCCACCTCATCTCCTAACACCTCTCAAGCCCTCATCCTTGTCCGTATTCTTCCCAATAGTCTTACCAAACCTCTCCCCCACATTTGAGATATTTTGGTCTTAAAAAAAGACCAAAACCAATCTCCTAAGGAGGTTCTCAAGATGAAGGAATCAGGAGGTATAACCCTCTTCTGTTTTCTTTCAATTTATGTTCATGTTCCTTTCTTTTATTTTTATCTCAAAATCTAGCCTCATAAAAATGGCACGAAAAATTAAATTTCTTAAATATAATGGAATTTTATGATATTTATTTATTAATTCTTCCTCAAATATCTTCTCCTATCTCTTTTAATTTAAGAATGAAAGCATTGTCTTTGAGGTGTCGATTTACCACCTTCGGGGATGACGTGATATCATATTTCAATTCTTCCTTCAAGGCTGGCCATGAAACAATTTTTTTGGTTGAAATAGATTATAATAGATTTATTATATCTTATTTAATATTCTAGTATCATTTTTTTACACATGATATTAATTTATAAAACAAAATGAGTTCGTTGTGTTTGAAAACCACCAAAATAAACCTGAACAATTATTATAACTATTTATCTAATGATTCATCCACATTCTAAAAAAAATTATATATAAGACCAAATATAGTATTTTTAATATAATTAATAAAAAATAAGTTCAATTTTGGATAATTAACCCCACTTTACATGACCTTTCATACATGTATAGAAGTAAATCAGTCATGAAACCCAAGGAAACAAATGATCCCAAACGATGAAATTGAACCACTTAGCCCATAAAAAAGGACATAAATGTACTTAATAAGGTTATAATAAATAAAATTCATTTATAAAAGTTTCTTAAATTATTAATTAATGAATATAATTTGATTATCCTGGACATTAAGATCAATTGAATAACACCTTCAGACTTATGGTATGAGATTTTACCCGAACCACCATTATTCCTTTGGGTCACTCTATATCACTTTTTACCAAAACGAAATTATATTATATTTTTATATAAATATTATAAATTCTTCTTATATATTCCAAAAACATATATCAATATCCATTCATCCTTCTTTTTTTGGGATATACATGTTTTTAAAAGGTTCCCTACTCAATTCTTTTCGATAAGCAAGCCCGATTTAAGGGAACTTCTCCAATTGTTACCCAATTTCAAGTGCACTATATAATCTATTTTAAGCCACTATTATTTTTATAAAATAACTATTTTTGTTATGAAAACATAATAGGTTCAATTATTGTTTTATATAAAATATTATTCCATTTCTTCTTTAAATTCTATTTAATAGTTTTCTTAAAGCACACTAAAATATTATAAAACTAAAGTTTCTTAAATAATCTTTTTACATGTTTTCACTTATGTTTTGAATTCATTATAATTATCTATGCCTATTTTAACTCATGAATGTACATTTATAGTTTGAATCTATTCAATCATGGACACATATATGATATTATCATTTTTTATGCCTTGTGACATGATTATGATACCCATTTCATTCTATGGGTAACCCTTATGTTATGTTTTTTTTATTTATTCTTCATATTGAAAAAATATTCATGAAAATTTTATGATGGGTTTACCTAGATAGTGATCAAATTCATTAGGTAATGTTTAGTCACATGAGACATTTTGGGCAACGGTCTTATTGGTTATCTTTGACTCATGCTCCAGGTGAAACGGTCTTGGTGGTTATCCTTGAATTGTGATCCTCTATGGGAAGAAATCCTTGACTCAAGAAAGAGTCATGTTTTATGTTGCTTCCAAATTACTATTAATCCATTATTATATGATCCTTTGTTACGATTCTTTATATTTAGTCACGTTCCCTAACTTTTTATACCATTATGTTATTCATTCTAACCCATGTGCTCAACATTGTTCTTATCTTTATTTCCATAATGGGATTTTATATCATCCCATTTCTCATATTATTCCTAGGTTATCCTATGTAGATGTAAGGGATCAAGGGAAGTTAGAATCTCATAATGGATAATAAATAATGAAATGTTTTATTTAGTCCCATATTTTCAGTTTTATGTACCTATTCTTCCAATGATACAAGACTTTATGATCCTTGTACTGTAATTTGATAGTCAATTATTTTTAACATCATGTAATGATATGTGTAAAAGTCATGGATCACTATAGATATGGACAGAAATACTCAAAAACGGAAAAAGGATAAAGTGAAGAAAATCAGTATCTAGGAATGGTTTTTATAAAATTAGGAACAAACAAATATCACTATTGAAATAGATCATACCATTAGCCTCATGTATTTTTGGGGTAACTAGATTTTCCTCTATTCCTTAACAAAAAATAACTAGTCCCATTTAAAACTATATATAGGTAATTTATAACTAGCCTGGATGAATTAAAATCCATATCAAAATATAATATGAAGTTAAAGTCATCTTTCACTCCCCAACTCCCCTCAACTATACTGAATTTCCATCCCAAGCCACCATCACTCTCACATGGAACTATAAAATAAGATAAATAATGACTATAAATTGAATTTTAAATGTATAAGACCTTTAAAAATAGAAATATAATTTAATTGTGTCAGTATACACCCACTTTAGCCAATTACACCAATGCCTATGAAACCTACCCACACATATCCCATCTCTCAACCATGGTTAAACCAAGAATTATAGGTGAGGGAATGGTAAATTAAAGTAAAATTTTAAATAAATTAAGGAAACTTAATTTAATTACATATATATAGTCAATGTATGTATCTATATTAAAAAATGAAAATAAAAAAGGGAGATAAAATCTAACTACTTTTTACCCCAGTAGTCGATGTATATACCCCTCACAACACTATTTCTTCCATTATTAGACTTTGATCTTCTAATGGGATTACCCATGGGAGGTTTTCAATCCCTTTATTATCAAAGAATCCTCATTATTTATAAGAAAATAATCTTTAGGATATCTCCAATGTATCTTGTATCTTATATCTTATATCACTTTTATCATCTGTTATATATCTACCCAATTTATCTCTCCAATTTTGTATCAATTGATATCTCACTTTTAATTCAATGAATCCACTTGTGAAAATAAACTAATATTGCACATTATTTATATCTTTTATCCATATCCATATGTTCATATCTTTTGATCCTAGATATATCTCCTTAACATTCATTATAGTTGTATATTTTGAATTGAGATCCAAATCATCTAGATATATTAAATAATATATTTGAATATCCCTATTATATGCATCAATATATATCTTTAAGAACATCAAAGAGGTGAAATATTAAATATTGTATCTATAGTAGATATAATTTCTCTTGGAGTGGTATAATTCTTACAGTATAATTTGTATCTCCGAAACTCATGATACAACTTAGAAAAAGTAATATAGTGTAGGACCAATCTCTATCCAAAACTTGATCCCTTAGAAATTTCAGGACCTTCACAACATAAAATATCTATATGGTGAAAATTATTCACTTTATCTCTTCTGATGCAAGATAGTTCCCCACAATGCAATCTACTTCATTTCCTTCCTTTTTCTTCACTTCTCTTTATTTTTTTCCAAACTACAATAAAAATAATCCTTTCTGAAAATGAAAAAAAACTAATGAAATTAATGGACAAAAATAGTCAATTAAACCCTAAAATGAAAAGATTTATATTAAAAAAATCTTACACAAAATTTGGTCATCATATCAGATACAATATTTAATAATTTATGTACACATTAACTTTAAATTCATGTATATAATATGGCCTTTTATAAAATATATTCATATCAAATATTGTGATTTATACTATCACATTATATTTATAATTGTTTATATTATTCTATATAATTCAATTTTATTTAACATATAACTACTATCAATCGGTTTTATTTTATATAAAAACAAAGGATGTTAAAATTATATTAATTATTTTAATGGACATATTTTTTATATAAATTTTAAAATAAAATATGGAATTGTAATATCTATATTGATTAACCTATATCTCTTATTGTGATAACATCAACAGTTCTTTTATAAGGAATATAGAATGTGGAGATTCAAATATTACTATATCAAATTATTAAATTATTCTTGACATTTCATACATCCATATCCATTTATTATAATCTCAATATTTATAATATATAATTACTATTTTATAACTCTAATAATTTAATAAAGGATTAAAAGGAATTTAAAAATAAATTCTATGATAATTCATAAATAAATTATTGTTGAAATTACCAAAATAAGATTAATTGAATATATTATCTATCATTAAGAAGTATTAAAATAATTAATTTAGTGTATGATATTAGAGCGAAGCATTTTGTTTTCTAATTTTCCTAATATTATTGGGCATATTTATTGTGATGTAAAATTCTATTAATTGACTTTGTGAATTTTTAAAGGGTAATTTTTACCATTAGTATTGAAAGTGTGGAATGGTGATCTATGTGATATAAAAATTGAAGATTGTTCCATCGAGTTTAGAATGTTTTGTTTAATATGGATACGATCTGGATCGATGTATGTTTATGATTTATGAACCTATATCTATGATAGTTACGATTGGAAAATCTAGATCTATGAAACTTTGAGGACTCACTTTAGGTAGGAAACTAAATATTCTTAATCTTTATTGTTGACATATATTTATAATACATTTTTTTCTATAAATTATGGTTAAATATTATTTTTTAGTAAATATAAGTTAATTAATTATTTTTATGATAATTATTGTAGTGATAAAATTATATTCCCATTATTTTAATGAGTTCTTGAAATATTTTTAAAATCTATCACAAATATTTTCTTATTTATATGAAGGATTATTAATAAAAATATGAAATCATATTTTGTATTTTAAAAAGTGATTGGATAGTGTATTAAAAATAATATGGTAGAATTTTATATTTCAATGACTAGAGGTTGTAACCCATTAGGGTGGTCAGATGTGGTATTTATAAAGATAGCGATATAAAAATAATTATTTAAATTGTTGGATAATAAATTAATTTAATATAATCCCAAAATTATATTGATATGAAAACAATTTCTTGAATGTGAATTATTTTTTTTAATATTTTTATGACAACTATATTGAGTAAGAGTATTCTCTTTTATTGGATTGGTTTTGGATTTTAGTGGATATTATAAGTTAAGTTACTTTTGTTATTTTGGACTATGAGAATATCACTTAATATTATATTATTTTAGTTATATATGATATTTAATTCATCATTTCAATGAAACAACCACTTGAGTTAGATTATGAGTGTTTAAATATCTATATTATACCATATTATAGGTGTAACCCAAAATCCATTTTGTATTGTTTACCCGACTGATTTACCTCCTTTTCTCCCTCACTAAGGATCCTATATTTATTTTATATGAGGTGATAAGATGGGATGTTTTATTCCGAAATGTTGAAATGGTATAATGGCATGATATTCTCAAGATTCTAGGCATTAGTACCTAAGGAACCATATTTGGTGGGTACTAGGTTTTGAATGTAAATACCTCATCCTTAAAAACCCATAGTCGGTGGTTACATTATTACATTGGTACTAGGTCAACATGATTGTATCCTAGATCACTGAATAGTTTGTCATCTTGGTAAAGTAAATATATACATTAATGAAACATTAAATTTGAAAACATAAATTACAACATAATATTTTCTATGAGAACATCATTATCCTCTCAAATATATTGATTCATATAAGTCATAAAACACTTATTAGCATATTGGGGAAATTAAACATAATGAATATGTGATCTCATATAACTAGTAAGGGGATGCGTACATCAGAATCCATCATAGAATAAATAAGGAAAACAAGGATGATTGGATAATAAAAACACATTAAAATTCAATAAATAACTTAATTTCAATGAGTATCCATGGCTATTATCAATATAGACAACACATGGATAATAAAAACTAAATTTTTAATGATGGAAATACATAATTAAGGACATTCATGATCAAATCCCCTTAACCAAGAAATCATGAATCATACTATCAATTATTTTAATCCATGACATCATCATTATATCAAGGCCTCTCAATAAAGACATTATAATTATTCTAGGACCTCCCAAACAATGCATTATCGTTACTTCAAGGGATCACATACAATACATTATCATTGTATGGGTAGACATACACCAACTACCAACCTATTATGACATGATATTATTACATTAGACTATACATTTTTTCAAACAAATTGTCTCATTAGACCTATCAATGCATAAAGTGTCTATTTTTAACTGTTTCCCACCCATTACATGCATATACTATGTATTTATTTTATTTTCAATGATCAATACAATTCATTCTCAGAAGAACATATAAATAAAAAATTTATTATTATTGAATAATGAATAAGGAACATCAATACTTAATCATCATAATCTATTATAAATAATTAATAAATATGGTATCATTGGATAATTTTTCGAGTAACATAATTTGGTGTTTTTATAGTTAAATATACCATTAAAAATTAATGAAAATATTTCTTGAGAAAAAACTACGCATTTTTATTTGATATCACTTATTAAAATCTAAAAACTTCTTAAATATAAATGAAAAATTTTCTTTGAAAATAAATTTTGAAACCTATAATGTAAAATTCAAATAATTGAGCAGTCATAACAATGTGAAATTCTATTCATGACAAGTTCAATAAAAAAGGACTACTTTTATATTTTAAGTAAAATGTCAAATGTACCATGTTCATAAAATGACGAGAATACTACTTTTAATTTTTTTTTAAATGTAAATTATTGGTAAATTACATTAAAACGTTAAAGGATAATATTAGAAATATTATTTAATTTTTTTATAAACATGGACATAGAATAAAACTTTTTCTGACAAAAGAGGAAATAATGGCTATTTAAAAAACATTTTGTCAATACTTTTAAATACCATGAAAGGAAAATGTTTCTTTTAATTTATTATTCTATGAATAAATAGAGGATAATAAAATTAAGGTTTTTTATTATATAAGTATTATATAATTTTCCTCAATGTAAATTCATGCATAATCAATCCTAAATAGAAATGAGATTTTAAAAGAAATCCCTTACTAATTTGGTATCTTTTGAATTAAAACCTCATGAAATAGATAAATTTATATGAATATTTAAATCCACATAATTTTTATGAGAAAAATTATAAAATAAATTCATAAGAATTATATATACCACACAAGGGAAATATGTTTTTTATATGGCATCTGTTTCATAGAAATAATTGTTAGATGAAAATATATTACTTCAAATTTAAATTATTTGTAAGTTTTTTAACCCCCTCTATAATAAATTTAGATTTATTATAATTATATACCAAAAACATATAAATATTTACAATATCCTATATGATCCACATATAACATTTAGACACCCATTTATAAATAATTATTTATTTAAATCATCATTTTTTCAATGTCAACAAATTCATTTTTTTAGGAAAATTTTGGTTAGGTAGTTTTGGTACTTGTAATATTGATCATGGTTCCATTATATATAATTTTTTTAATTATATAAATATAATATATATTCCTAATATAGATATATATATTTATAGTCATCCATAAATGTTAGAGATAGAAAAATTATTACACAGTTCATGGAGTCATTCTGTCATAATTATGCATTAATGTTGTTTTTACTATTATATGGATGAAACGAAATAAAGGTAAATAATAATTCAACTACATATAATTAATAATATATAATATATATCATATATTTTCATTTAATTTATCATTATTACCATCCATGTAAATTATAATGGAAAAAAGGTTCACAACGCTTCGTGGAGGTGGCAGTCTACACATATGCATGAGCGGCATTATCATTTTCCAACAGGTTTGAAGGTAATAAGTTTGATATGATATTATAATTATATAATAATAATGTTTTCATAAATATAATATATATTCATCAATTAATTCTTTATAACCATCCAATTAAATTGGTGACGAAAAATGAGTTACGCCGCTATGTAGATGTGGTAAGCCGTATGTATGAAAAAGCAATATTTTTGGCATTATATAGGGTGGAAAATACATGGAAAAAAGTTATAGAATAATAATAATAACATATAATTATATTGGTGATACTATATTTATTATTTTATAATGATTACAATATATTTATAAGAATTAAATTACAAGTAAAAATTAAAGAGTCGGAAAAGTTGATTACCACTTCTACCATAGACTTCTTTTAGATCCATTGTTAAGAACCATATTAATGGTATTTTAAGAATTATAGAACTTATAATTCATGTATAGGTAATTTTAGAAGATAATTGGATAGGTTATGTTTGATATATATTTCTCAATAAGGAGTAAAGAAAATAAAGAAGGGGCGTCCTTTTATAAGTGAGGGGAGGGGAACACCTAGAATTACTTAAAGTATTAAATTTATATAAATTAATTTTTATAATCAAGTTACTACAAATTGGAATATTTAGAACATATGATGATTATAATTATAAATACTCTCATATAATAATGTTCTATTATATTAAGTGATATTTTAACCCTTGTATATTAGTTTTAACCATTTGTTATATTTTTGGACTATTTTTATGATATCATTGTTTTTTACTCTTTTAGGGTCTATAATGTTATCATAAAATGAAAAGTGATCAAAAAATGGTCCATGGTTTTAATTTTCAACCACATCACATAAAACTTCCTGAATATAGTTTTTTTATAAATTTTAAATCATTTAACAAAATATCAATAATGTCATTTTTAAAAATACATGAAATGTTATAATATAATATGTTTGTTAATCATGTAAAATGGTTCCAAAATGACTTGGATTCAAATATAACTAAAATATGGTCATATAATAATAACCCAATCAAAAATTTATATATTTATATATCCTTTTAAACCTTATATCTTTCTTTAACCCCATAGTTAATAAATTATAATCTTAACCACGAAAAGGATTTTTTTAATATTAAAGGGTTATGATTTCACTTATAAGGTAATATAAATGCCTGGACAAGATTACCATCGAATTAGTAGCCGTACCGGTGGGTAACATGGCCTCAGGCACATCTTCTTGTATGCTAGAGGCTCCTGATTAGCAGCGAGGGTCTTGGAAGGAGATAGTGAGGATACTATACCTTCATATTTGAGTTGCATAGTGGTATTATCTGAGAAATAACAACAAAAATAGTGGAAATAGTATGTAAAAAGTTGACAAAGGAGTGGAATATAGATAATATCATTTTACTAAAAGTGTCCAATGCCAATTTAAACAATGAATGTGTGTCATGCAGATACATATCTAGAACAAATAATCAAAACCCCATGCTTTACATCTATGTATAGATATAAAGAAAATAACCAACGCCCCAAGGGTGATCTACACGAGCATCCTGAGCTCGGACTTAGTACTTTTCTCCTAACTCCCAGCTACATGAAAACTACAAAATCAATAGCTTGTAGCCTTGAAAATAATTAGAGTCTACTTAGGTACAAATGGTACCCAATCATGGTGTGAGATGCAAATCTCAGTAGGGTGGAACCCACCGGTGTCTATACCAAACTTTGTAAAGAATAACATTTCAATAGTGTGTAGATATATTTACGTAATAAAAAATTTGAATAAATAACCTACAATCCATCCATGTACCTAAGGGAAACCTAACGGTGAAACTTACTTCATCGCACAATTGGTATGTCTAATCATGTCAATTATTTATATATATATATATAGTAATAGTGTATATATATATAAATAGTTGGATACGCTTAGGATCCTCCTATATGAAACATGTGTGCACTAATTCTAAATGGACAAATACCCTGGATACTATTTCTGGCTGGACCAAGACATAATAAAAATATATTCATTACTAGGGGAAGTGTTCATGGTTTTTCCCCTCGTCTAAACTTCAAGAGCTCTCACGGTCTCATGGAAATCAACATGCATGATTACACGGGCTTGCTTCCCCAGGCTCTCACAGTCCTTTGGAAAATGATGTTGGATGGATCGAGATGTAACACATAGACATCCATCACTAAGAGTAGCGCACACGGTCAATCCCCAAGATCAAATATACAACATCTCACAATATAGGAAGGATCATCACAAAAAACAAACATATTATTTCTTCCAAGGGATCTCATGGTCCCTTGGCTCCCCTACATATACAAGGCATAACAATTCATAACATATAATGCATAAAGAAATAAAATATCTAGATCATATTTAATCCCATAATTAAATATCTAGATCATAATTTCAAGTGAACATAATTAATTCTCAATTAATTATCTCAACTTAGCCAATTTAATATCTCACAATTAATCACCCAATTAATTATTCATATTATAAACACAAATCATATAATTAATTCACAATCAATTGTATCAAATTAACCAATTTAATATCTTTTAATTAATCCCCAGATTAATTATCTCAATTACAATTCTCAAAGAACACAATTAATACAAAATTAATTATATCAACAAAGCCAATTTTATATCCCATAATTAAACCCTTGATTAACTATCACAATTAATAATCTCGAAACAAAATATTAATTCATAATTAATTATATCATCTTAGACAATTTAATATCTTATAATTAATACCTCAATAAATTATATAAATTAAAATTCTCAAAGAACATAATTAATTCACAATTAATCATCTTAACTTATACAATTTTATATCTCATAATTAATTCCCCGGTTAATTATCTCAATTACAAATATCAAAACACAAAATTAATTCACAATTAATTTTCTCAACTTAGCCAATTTAATATCTCATAATTATCCACTTGATTAATTATCAAATTTACAATTCTCAAATCACAAAATTAATTCATAATTAATTATGTCAACATATCCAATTTTATATCTCATAATTAATCCCCCAATTAATTGTCTTAATTAAAAATCTCAAAATACAAAATTAACTCACAATTAATTATCTCATCTTATCCAATTTAATATCTCATCATTAATCCCCCAATTAATTATCTCTATTTTAATTTTCAAAGAACATAATTAATTCACTATTAACTATCTCAATATATCCCACTCATTAATTCATAATTAATTATCTCAACTTATCTCACCCAATACTCATAATTACAACATAACCCAAGTGTGTCAACACATAAGAGCAGAAACAGAAAAACACATATCATTAATCTAAACAAACATATTATTCTAATGATTATGTTTTCTTCTTGAAGGAAGCACACCGCCATTGGAGGAGTTTTAATAAAAAAAACATGATTTTGTATTTTAATAAATTTTTAAACCAATAAACAATTCATTAATCATATGCACTAAAATTTCCGAACAACAGGTATTAAACAATTACCTTGTTTTATTAATTATGCAATGTTGAGGACCCTGCCTCAAAGAATGTCCAAGCCTTGTTTTCTAACTAGAAGTAACTTCTCGATCGTACACATGCACTTCTACATAAATTCTTGCTCACTTGAAAAAGGATCACGACACCCTAACAACAATATCAGCCCCCAAAATTTGTGTGAAGGGGACCAAATCACACCCAAATAATTAAACTAATCTTAAATAAACTATATGAACCAAATTAAAGGGATGTGAAACCAATTATTGGGTATATAGATTTACCCAAAAAATGATGGTGCTGAAACAAATTGAGCTGAACAATTTCACCATCAGTAGTAGTCATCAGAATATGGACCAATGGGTCCCAAGACATCTTCTTCCCCACCTAGAACTAGAAGAAAAGAAAAAACCAAATTAAAACTGAATATAGGGTTTGTCCTAATAAAGAATGGATGTTAGAGAACTGAAATAGATGATGCGAATAGCAAAATGCATAGAGAAGGACTAACCTCTCCCAAATGGAAAACATTCATGAAGGAACTGGAAGGAGATAACTACGCGAAGAGGAGCTGGGAAGAGGGGTGGTGTGCCACCAATGGGTGATGTACCATGGGTGTATCGCTGGAAATGAAGAGCCAAAATAGCTGATGAAAACAAGAAAACACATGTAGAAGGACTCACCACTCTGAGATGGACAACTTTTTAGAAGGAATCATATGAATTTGACCTACAAAGATGATCTGGAAGATGGGGGGTGGTGCAGCTCATCCATGGATCAAAAGGGTGTCCCGCTTCACGTAGGATATGACTGGGGTGCACCTCCCTCATCTCATCTCCCTCAAATAACAAAATAAATCCCCAAATTTATTATATGGATTAATATAATAATAATAACAATAATAAACACAACTCTATTAATATTATTATCATCAATTAATTAAGAAACCTCTTAGAAAACCCCAATTCCCTATTTAAAAACAAAATTTATTGATCCTCTTTCATAAACCCCAACTCTCCATCTAAATAAATCATTTATTACACCTCTTTAATAAACCCCAACTCCCCATTTAAACACGTCATTTATTATTCATCTTTAATAAACCCCAAATTCCAATTTAAACACATCATTTAATTAAAATCCCTTCAACCAAAATTAAATTAGATAAATTTCCACATTCAATGCCATTTAACTAAATTTTCTCCAACATAATTTAATTAAATGAATTCTCAATTATCCATCTCTTTGTCCATTTATTAAATTATATCTTCCTTAAATTAATTAATTAAAGACCCATTTCACTTTATTTAATTAAATATTTTTCAACTATATTAAATTAAATAATTTCATCAGGTCATCATCATTTAATTAAATTATTTATTCTTTAATTTAATTAAATAAAACCCCATTTCACTTTATTTATATAAATTATTCTCAACTAAATTTAATTAAAACAATTAACCAATTCATCATCATTTAATTAAATTCTCACAACCTCAATTTATTTAAATAAATACCCCATTTCACATTAATTAATTAAAATTCCTCTTAACCTTGACTATAATTAAATAAAACCCAAATTTAATTGAATTTATGTAATTCCCTCTCAAACTAAAATTTAATTAAATAATTTAACCCAAAATACTAAATTGGTTAAGCCACATAGTTTGAGTTGCATGGTCTGGAAAACTGTGCACAGACTGTGAATCCTCTCATGGACAATCTTTTTAACACGTACGACTGACCCTCATGGTTTGACTAACTACATACAGCCTGTGCGAACACCTTTGTCAGCTCAGTTTCTCTTGAATCATAACCAAACTTCTGAGAAACTCCTCGAGCATTTACCCAAATGTAATGGCCCAAACCCTCATAGACCATCCCTTTTCCAAATTCCAGATCCTAGGGGTGGCGCCTCTATGGTAGGGAATCATTTCGATGTGAGACCCATCGATGCAACTGATCGTTGTGTCACGGATCAGTGGGAAAGATCGGTGTGTCGCCGATTAGTGTGACCGATCAGTGTGTCACTGATCGGTGAGATGGATCAGTGTGTCGCCGATCAGTGCAACCGATCGGTGTGTCTCCGATCGGTGCGACCGATCGGTGTGTCGCCGATCGGTGCGACCGATCGGTGTGTCACCTATCGGTGCAACTGATTAGTGTGTCCCCGATCAGTGCGACCGATTAGTGTCACACAGCCTTGTTGAGTTTTTATTCTGTAGCTTTTCCTATAACACCACCTATAAACCCTTTTTGACTTTTGGGAAGTGGTTCAAGGCCTTTTTTAGCCCCATAATCAATATTTGAATTCCTAAGAGTGGGGAGACCCTCAACGAACCCAGCTGTGTGTCCACGTAATGTTTCCCCTCTGTTTATATAAAATCCTTTAAAGTCACAGCTGTAAACACCCATTTCCTGATGGGAGTTATTAAATAAAAATTAATTCAGTCGTGTGTAACCACCCAACCACGTGGTGAAACCACGATCCGACCTTATAGCCATTCAAAATTCCATATCCCGTGATAACCAGATCTCATCCTTATATCGCATGAGAATTTATTCTTCTTCTTCCTATTTTCCTCTCTTTTCTTCCTGGTGTGTTTAGAGTTCCTCTTCCCGAAGAAAGTGGCAAGCCGGTGCTGAAGCCTTTCTGCTCACCCTTGGAGCCCCCGACGTTCCTCCCCTGCATGTCGAACATCCCCCGTTCCGGGAGTGTGGAGAAGAACTTCGATCAGTGATCATCCAAGTATGTATTTTACTTCATCTCTCATTACTGTGTATCATGCAGGGTGGGTACACTACTGTTTCTATGAGGATGGAAAAAACTAGACCTTAACAAAGATAATAAACAGACTGTTAAGGAATGATGGGGTGCGTTTGGAAAATCTACTATACTATTTTAAAATTTCTATATGTTGTAAACTGTATGGGCCATACTCACTGAAAATCATGGTCGTTGGTGGTCTTTCCTTGCACACTAATGAAACCTTGTCCTCTGTGGAAATTGAGTGGCTCCAACACAGGAATTGGTTAATTACATAAACTCAACCAATTAAATGAATGTTCTGTAAACAAAAAACCTTGTGTAATCACAGTGGTTTACTAATCAAGAATATCAAAACCTAGTGAATGATGTGTGTGAACCTGGAAGTTTACCCTACTGTATTTTTGTAGTAGGTGTGTTGTACTATTTGATGCATATGGGGTGATGTGGGTGAGGATGAGAGCCTCTGTTGTGTAACTGTTGTTGATTGTGAATCTGAAGCCGTGTGGGGCTGTATCTCGAGGATTGGTTTAGTTCCAGTACTTTGAGGGATATCATTGATCCATTTGTTGTTGTGACACTAAAAGAGAACCGGGTGTGAATTCTTAAATTGATGTTTGTCTATTTCTCTTTCTCTGGCTCGTGGTTATGCCTGTTAATTTCCTAGTAGTGTAGAGTTTCCTTAAATGGGATCACTTGAACATGAAACCAAGAATGTGTTAAATGGGGAATTGGTTCTGAAAATGAGTTGTGACATGGCCGTGAGTGTTTTACCTTTCTTTTAGGATTGAATAGTAATATGGTGTTTGTACTTAGGTTGGATTCAGAAACCCTAGGTTGGGATGAGAGTTTTTAACTATATGTATATCTGTAGTGTTTATGTTTCTTATTCACGCCTCACCCAAGATGAGCACTTAGTGATGAACACCCCCATTTCATTGGGGAGGGTGTTTTTTCCAACACTCATATGAGTGGCTGGTTATTAGATCCTCTTCTGCTCCCATTCTCGAATAGCCCAAGAGTCTTCAAGTAGGCTATGATGGATTGAGGTCCATTATAGCCAAAATTCTTTGGTTATGGTAGTTGTGGTGGTTGGATCAGGTGTGCGTGGGTGGGTTGTTTCCCAAGAATCTTATGGATGAGCCCCAGGTGTCTTCGGGCATGGCAGTAGTTGTAGCCCAGGTGTTTGTGGGTGGTATGGTGTTTGTGGCCAAGGTGTTTGCGGGTAGGATGTGTGTTTGTGGCCCAGGTGTGTGCGGGTGAGGTGTGGAAGTGGGACTGCGGTGAGAATGGCGGGATTGGTTCGATGCGTAGGATGTCTTCAATAACCAGTGGGAAAGTGGCACGGGGTACCCAAACCTCGATGTGTTATTATTATACATTACGTGACTTTTGTTATTTGGAGAGTGTTCCTTGGTGAGGATGGGGTGGATAGGTTTCCTTGTAATGTGATTTGGTTGTCTATTTTCTCTGAGGGAATTAGAATGCCTCCCCACTTGTGCACGAGAGTCTTTGGTTTTCCTTACTGAGTATACTTGTATGCTCACCCTACGTATATAAAACTGCGTTCAGGTTTCCCGGTGGACTTCAGGGATCATGCAGGGCCGTACTAGCTCGGTCGTTGGGATAGTTTCAGTTTCTTTTTTTCTTTTCTTTGGTACCTTACCATTGTAGTCTCCTTGTAATTTGTGGCATTGAATTTGTAACATGCATATGGGTATAGTTTTCTTTGGATTTACTTTTACCTCCAGTTTTGGTGTTGTTGGGATTTACTATCTTATCTCATGATCCTAATAAATAAAAAGGGTAATGCCTTCCATCTTGTGTGTGATTCTATACCCTTGGTTCTAGTCTCCACTCTAGGACCTATTGAAGGCGGGTCTCGGGGGTCATTATCTCTCCTTCAACTTGAAAAAGGAAGGGTATGGAAATCTGTTGTCCCTTCTCTCATCTTGGTGAAGGCAGGTCATTACAAAATGGTATCAGAGGCAGAGGTCAAGAGATAGGATGGGGTCTGGAGTTAGGCACTTTGAGGATTTCATGTCATGGTTGTCCAACAGTTTTGGGTGATCTTGGTGAATGAAATAGGCCAGGGAAGACCAGCCAGGACATGGGATTTTAGGTCCCCCAGTGATCCAATGCAAGGACTCTGGACCCTACCGAACTACCTAGTAAGGCTATACTGACTGTAGGGTAGAGACCCTAGGGAAGGTACATGGATCATAATGACTTGTGTTCCTGTGTTTCAGGGGTATTGGGGATTTACAATGAATGAGAAGTCTAGGAAACTTTAAGAACAATATTCTACACTACTCGGGCTTAGACATTCCTAGTTTACCTTTCAGCTATGGCACATGGGAGGCGACCACGAGTAGTGCGGGAGATCAAGGCCCAAGAAGTTGACTTGGATGATGGACAGAGGGCTGACCGAGAGGAGGAGGATGATCAGTGGTAGAAGTCACTTAGATCCTTTCAGTGTTAGACCCATGGGAAGTACAAGGGCAACATCTCAGATATGGTGACAGAGAGTTGGCTAGAGGAGATGGTGATAGCTTTCAGCTTGATCCGGGATCCGATGGAGTACTGGGTTCCTCTGGCGGTCAGCCAGATGTCTGGAGCAGTGCATCAGTGGTGGACACTTTATCTTGGGGAGAAGAGGGAGGCTGAGGTCCCATGGGCTGACTTCGAGAAGGATTTCTGGGAAGAAATCCACTCTTCCATGATGAAGGCCAAAAATAGGCAGGAACTACTCCCCCTCTAGTAGGGGAGTATGTTAGTGAGAGAATTGTGGATATAGTTCAAGGATCTCTTTCGCTTTGCTCTCGACCTCTTCCAGGATGAGGAGTCTTGAGTGAGACATTTGGAGGAGGCACTTCAGCCTTCTCTCCAGTATGTTGTTACTCCCTTCACCCTA
Source organism: Viscum album (assembly GCA_963277665.1). Taxonomy (NCBI): domain Eukaryota; kingdom Viridiplantae; phylum Streptophyta; class Magnoliopsida; order Santalales; family Viscaceae; genus Viscum; species Viscum album. Next base: position 226,789,304 of record OY728129.1, on the reverse strand, counting down.
CCGACGTACATGGAGGTCCAGAGGAAGGCTGAAGTGGTGCGAAGGATGCAAACAATGGGAGGTGTATCACGAGAAGAAATACAGTTAGGCTCATCAAAGGGGAAGGCCATCAGCAGCAGACCTCCAGCATGAGGACCCTCTAGGTTTCGACCATCAGGAAGCATGCCTCAGCAGTTACAATTCCGATCTCCTAGCCCTCACCGTTTCCTTTCGGGCCCAGGACCGAGATGCTTCATCTATGGAAGCCCTGGGCACCTTCGGAATCAGTTCCCAAACAGAGTGCAGTACAGAGAGGGTGGGGAGGATCAGTGCCCACCTCAGCAGCAGTAGCATGGGAAACAAGATCCCACTCCTCCCAGGGTAGGCATTTCAGGAGGAGGCCGACCTAGGGCGCCCCTCAGGGACCTCAACCAGGGCATGGTCGGTGAGGCAGCTGATAGCCGAGAGGCAGGGGAGCTGGGCATGGATAGTTGCACGCCACAGAGGCAGCAGTTCCAACAGGGCCATAAGTTGTTTAAGGTACGATCATCTTTTTTAGTACTCTTGCCTATTCCTTGTTCGGTACAGGGGTTTCACACTCCTTTGTTGCGCCAGTTCTAAACTGTGCTCTAGGTTTAGACACCGAGAGACTTCCAGTGCCCCTGGTGCTAATCTCACCAGTCTAAGGTCAGACCGACTTGTTTTATGTTTGTCAAGGGTGTAGGCAGATGATAGGGCCACATAAGCCTATTAGGGATCTTCTAATATTACATATACAACCTTACAATGTCATCCTCAGAATTGAATGGATATTCTATGTATGTTCCATCATTGAATACATTTGAGGAAGGGTGGTGTTTTCAGATTTGGGCGGCTGACGTGTAACTTTCATCTGTGAGCGGGGTTTCCAGAAAAGCAGTAGGCGGGAGGAGACCCTTCTTTCTTTATTAGGTGAACTATCAGTGGAGTCGGTGGATGCAGAAATGGTGGATGTCCCAGGGATCTTCAGTGAGTTTATAGACTTCTTCTCTGAGGAGGTGACGACTCTACCCCCTCGACATGATGTTGAGTTTGGGATATAATTGCAACCTGGTTCCCGTCCGATCTCAACGGCTCCCTACCGGATGCCACCTTCTGAGTTACGTGAGTGGCAGATTCAGATTGTTGTTCTGATGAAGAAGGGTTTTGTTCGCCCAAGTGCATCTCCATGGGGTTCTATGATCTTATTCACGAAGAAGGCAGATGGTGGTCTCAAGCTGTGAATAGACTACCAGATATTGAATCAGGTAACAGTAAATAATAGTTACCCTCTCCCGAGGATAGATGAACTTTTCGACCAGTTAAAAGGGGAAGGGTGGTTCTCCAAGATTTACCTACGGCCGAGATGTCACCAGCTGAGGGTGAAGGAGGGTGACATATTGAAGATTGCCTTCAGATGCCGATATGGGAACTTTGAGTTTGTGGTCATGCCTTTTGGTGTTACGAATGATCCATCTATGTTTATGGGGCTCATGAACTCCGTCTTTCAAGAATACCTAGATCGGTTCGTAGTCTTGTTTATTGAAGACATCCTGATCAACTCAAGATCAGAAGAGGATCATGCTGAGCACCTGATAACGGTTTTAGAGGTCCTCTACCAGCACCAACTCTATGAGAAGTTGTCCAAGTGCAAGTTCTGGATGTGAGAAGTGCACTTCCATGGGCACGTGGTGTCCGAGAAGGGAATAAAGGTGGACCCATAGAAGGTCTAGGAGGTTGTTTCTAGGGAAACACCCAAGAATGTGGCAGAGGTTCGTATTTTCCTTGGACTGGCAGGTTACTATCAGAGGTTCATGCGCAACTTCTCTTGATTTGCAGCACCTTTGACCGCTTTGACGAAGAAGGGCCAAACATTCATGTGGAATGGGTAGTGTGAACAAGCCTTCAGCTATATGAAGGAGAATTTGGTAAGTTCCCTGGTGATGAGATTTCCAGAAGAAGGGGCAGCGTATGAGGTGTTCTGTGATGCTTCAGGACAAGGCCTCAGGTGTGTGCTGATGCAACGACAAGGGGTGACCTCTTATGGGTCTAGACAGTTACACCCCCCTGAGCGAAATTATGCAACCCATGATCTGGAACTTGCGGTGCTCATTTTCGCACTAAAGTTTTGGCGCCATTACCTAATCGAGGAGTGCTTCATGGTCTTCACGGACAAAAAAATCATGAAGTATGTCTTCTCTCAGTGGGACCTCAACTTACGAAATCGAAGGAGGATGGAGTTATTTCAGGACTACGAATTCAAGATTTCCGACACCTTATGAAAATGGAATGTTGTGGATGATGACCTGAGCAAGAAGTCACTGAATGACGTGGTTCGAGAGTCGGTAGATGTTTGGAAGGCGATTAAGGAGTTGGATTCCCTGCACATGGAAGCGTGGATGGATGGTGGTAGAGGTTGCCTGTATCAGTTGAAAGTGCGGTCTTCTCTACTACAGTAGGTGGACGAGTCTTAGTGGGGAGACATGGAGAGTGAAGTGATGTGTGACCGGGTTAACCAAGGCGATGCTCCGGAAGGGTGGACGGAGAATGATCAGAATCAGATGATTTTCCGAGGGAAGTGGTTTATTCCAGAGAAGATGTGTGAGAGGGTTCTTGGGGAGTTCCACAACTCACCCCTAGTAGTACACCCGGGGGTTTCCAAGATGTACCAAGGTCTATGGAGTCAGTTTTTGTGGCCAGGTGTAAAGCGGGCGGGGGTAGAGTTTGTGGAAAAGTGCATTGTGTTTCAGTAGGTGAAGGCGGAACACCGTGTTCTAGGTGGTGTGTTACAACCATTAGATATCCCCATGTGGAAGTGGGATGAAATCTCAATGGATTTCATCACAGGGTTTCCCATGGTCCGAGGAGGCTACGATGCTATCTAGGTAGTGGTGGACCAGTTGGTGAAATTGGCTAACTTTCTGGGGATCAAGGAATCGGGTGTATTGGATGCCTTAGCACGGAGGTACATGGATGAGGTGGTGTGATTTCATGGAGTTCCGAGGTCCATAGACTCGGATAGGGATGCACGGTTTAACTCACGGGTCTGGAAGAGATTTCAGCATGCTTTTGGCACCCAACTAAGTCTTAGAACTGCTTTCCATCCCCAGACAGATGGACATATAGAGTGCACCATCCAGATGATGGAAGATATGCTACGAGCATGTATTCTTAATTTTAGGGGATCATGGGTGCGACACTTGCCTTTGGTTGAGTTTTCTTACAATAATAGTGATCACTCTACCATTTGCATGGCTCCGTTCGAAGCCTTGTATGGAAGGCCATGTCTCTCACCCGTGTGTTGGACCGAGGTTAGGGAAACATGTGTTCTTTTCCCAAAATTGGTGCAGAGAACGACGAAGAAGGTTTAGCTTATACATGAGAGGATGAAGGCAGATCAGGACCGACAGAAGTCATATGCCAATAATAGGAGGAGACCCTTGTAGTTTGAGGTCGGGGACCACGTATTCTTGAAGCTCTCCCCTCGGCATGGACAAAGGAGGTTTGGCAGGGGGAGTAAGATTTATCCAAGGTTCATCGGACCCTTCGAGGTGTTGCGGTGGGTCGTAGAAGTGTCTTATCAGCTAGTTCAACCACCACCGCTACTGAGAATACATAACTTCTTCCATGTGTCACAACTCCGACGGTATCCACACGAAGCTTCACTCGTCCTCAACTGGGGAAAGATGGATATCGAGGACGAAGAGACTTTTGAGGAAGGACCAGTGAGGACCAAGGATCCTGAGGAGAAGGTGCTCCGTGGATGGACCTTTCCTTTGGTTCGTGTGTTGTGGAGGCATGGCGGGATCAAGGAAAGTACCTAAGAACATGAGACATTGATGCAGGCCTAGTACCTAGAGATGTATTGAGTTTTGTTTGTATTTTTTGTGATGGAACACTTTACCTTGTTAACTATGAAACGTGCAGTTTCCCTAATTCTGTGGATGTGTGTGAAGATTCCTGACTATGGGGAGGATAAGGCCTTATCCATAATCAAGACACATTAAGGTGGATGCAATTAAACACATGTGGGTGAGTCAGTGCCACCCAAAGAGGATAATATCATGACATGGGGGAAGAAACCCCCTAACCCATATGACTGGACAAATTGAACCTATAATGTTTCACGGTTTCTTAAGGGGGAGGTGTTCCTATATGTCGGATAGGTTCACTCCAGAGAGTTATCTTTCGGGGTGTTTGTTCAGACCCCCTCTTTCCTTTGGGTCTGGTTTTGATTCTCAAGGGAAAGAATAGTTTGAGAGGTATCTGATGTAATGGCCCAGACCCTCAGAGCCCATCCCTTTTCTAAATTCTGGATCCTAAGGGTGGTGACTTGGTTGTAGGGCATCATTTCGGTGTGCCACTGATAGGTGTGACCGATCGGTGTGTCTCTGATCAGTGCGATTGATCGTTGTGTCATGGATTGGTGAGACCGATTGGTGTGTCGACAATAGGTGTGACAGATCGGTGTGTCGTGGATCATTGTGACCGATCAGTGTGTCACCGATCGGTGCGACCGATCAGTTTCACACATCATTGTTGGGTTTTTCTTATGAAGCTTTTCCCATAATTCCACTCTTAAATCCTTTTTACCTTTTGGGAAGTGGTTCAAGGCCATTTTTATCCCCATAATCAATATTTTAATTCCTATGAGTTGGGAAACCCTCAACAGACCCAGCTGTGTGTCTGCATACCGTTTCCCCTCTGTTTATATAAAATACTTTAAAGTCACACCTATTAACCCCCTTTTCCCAATGGGAGTTATTAAATAAAAATTAATCCATTCGTGTGTAACCACCCAACTGCGTGGTGAAACCATGATCCAACCTTATAGCCACTCAAAATTCTATATCCCGTGACAACGGGATATCATCCTTATATCACATGGGAATTTCTTCTTCTTCCCCTTTTCCTCTCCTTTCTTCCTGCTGTGTTTGGAGTTCCCCTTCCCGAAGCAAGTGGTGCACCGGTTCCGAAGCCTTTCTACTCACCCATGGAGTCCCCAAAGTTCCTCCCCTGCAAGTCGCGCATCCCCTGTTCTTGGTTTGTAGAGAAGAACATTGATCCTTGATCTCCATGTAGAGATTTTACTTCGTCTCTCCTTAATTTATATCATGGGGGGTGGGTACGCTACTGTTTCTATCGGGATGGATGAAACCAGACCTTAACAAAGATAATAAATATATTGTTAAAGAATGATGGGGTGTGTTTGGCAGTTCTTATGTACTCTTTAAAAATTTCTATATGTTGTGAACTGTATGATATATGCTCACTGAAAATCATGGCCATTGGTGGTCTTTCCTTGCGTACTAATGGACCCTTGTCCTCTATCACAATTGAGTGGCTCCATCATGGGAATTGGTTAATTATGTAAACTCAGCCGACTAATTGAATGTTCAATGAACAACAAACCTTGTGTGATATCCCCAGTTAACTAAACATAAAGAAGAAAACTTAGTGAATGATGTGTGTGAACCTAGATGTTTTCCCTATTGTGTTTTGGTAATAGGTGTGTTGTACTGTTTGATGCCTATGGGGTGATGTCGGTGAGGATGAGATCCTCTATTGTGGCACGGCCGTTGGTTGTGAATCTAAAGCCATGTGGGGCTGTACCTCAAGGCTTTGTTTGGTTCTAGTACTTTGAGGGATCTCACTGATCCCTTTCTTGTTGTGAATTTATAAGAGAACCATGTGTGAATGCTTAAATTGTTGTTTGGGTGTTTCTCTTTCTTTGGATTGTGGTTATGCCTGTTAGTTGACAAGTAGTTCAGAATTTACATAAATGGGATCACTTGAACATGAAACCAAGAATGGGTTAAATGGGGAATTGGTTCTAGAAATGAGTTGTCACTTGGCAGTGAGTGATGCACCTTTCTTTTATGAATGAATAGTAATAGGGTGTTTGTGCTTATGTTGGCTTCGAAAACCCTAGGTTAGGATGAGTGTTTCTTACCTAGACGCATATCTATAGTTTTTATATTTCTTATTCACGCCCCACCAAAGTTGAGCACTTGGTGTCGAACACCCCCATTTCATGGGGGAGGGTGTTTTTCCAAACACTACTATGAGTGGATGGTTATTAGATCCTATTATGCTCCCTTTAATGAATAGCCCAAGACTCTTCGGGCAGGCTCTGATGGCCCGAGGTCCATTATAGCATAAGATTCATTGGGCAGAGTAGTTGTGGTGGTTGGCCCAGGTGTGTGCGGGCTGGTTGTTTCCCAAGAATCTTCAGGATGAGGCCCAAGTGTCTTCGGGCATGGCAGTAGTTTTAACCCAGATGTTTTCAGGTGGGATGGTGATTGTGGCCAAGGTGGTTGTACGTGGTATGTGTGGTTGTGGCCCAGTTGTGTGCGGGTGGGGTGTGGTAGTGGGACTGCGATGAGAATGGCGGGATTGGTTGATGCGTAGGATGTCATCAATAACTAGTGGGAAAGTAGCGCGGGGTTACCAAACCTCGATGTGTTATTACTGCACATTACTTGAATTTCTTTATTTGGGGAGTGTTCCATGGTGAGGCTTGGGTGGATAGTTTTCCTTTTTAGGTGCTTTGGTTGTATCTTTTCTCAGAGGTCATTAGAATGCCTCCCCACTTGTGCATGATAGTCTTTGGTTTTCCTTACTGAGTATACTTGTATGCTCAACCTATGTATATAAAACTGATTTTAGGATTCCATGAGGACTCCAGGGATCTTGTAGGGCCTTGCTAGCTCAGACATTTGGATAGTTGTAGTTTCTATTTTTATTTTCTTTGGTACCTTACCTTTGTAGTATCCTTGTACTTTGTGGAATTTACTTTGTTACATGAATATGGGTATGGTTTTCTTTGGCTTTAATTTTACCTCTAGTTTTGGTGTTTTGGGATTTACTACATTATCTCCTGATCCAAAAAAAGAAAAAGTGTAATTCCTTCCATCTTGTGTGTGATTTTATACCCTTGGAGCTAGTCACCACTTTGGGACCTATTGAAGGCAGGTCTTGGGGGTTATTATCTCTCCTTTAACATAAATAAGGAAGGGTATGGAAATCTGTTGCCACTTCTCTCATCTTGGTGAAGGCAGGCCGTGACACCAAACATGATATCAACACGTTTAAATGGTACCAACAAGTGAAACTTCATCCTGATGCTTGGTTTTAAAACCTACCCATCCAATAAATGAAAATGTTCAGAAACATTCATATTTTAACATGAATAAAAAATAGGACTTTTCAATCAATCCACCTTAAAAACTTATCATCCCAGAGAATAGATCAGGATCTACTTCAACATTAACCATCCAAATAAGGTCATAAGTCTCTTTTTAATGATGAAGTTGCATTCTAAAACACCAAAATCACCTTTAACCATTGCCCAAGTCTAGGGGATTAAGCCATTAAAAACCTGATCCAACGCTAAAAGCCTATCCCAAAACATCGAAATGGAACAAAACCATGCCCATGAAACTAGAGACATGATCTTGTGATCGTTTTCTCAACTACCGGACCATTGGTGCCTTCCACCAATAGACTTATCATTTAACGCAAAAAACCCAAACCATGACACTTTCCTTACAAGACATCACTGACCCATTAAACCCACACACACCCTTAAACTGACGACCTGCCTTTAAAATGATACCATCACAAACCAAACAAATACTAAACATTTTACCCATATTTCTAGGACCTTCCCAAGCCAATCCATCACTTGAAATTTTCAAAACTATCAATCCCCATCATGAAAAAAGGTGTAACCCAAAGAACCACACATCTCATGCACAACCTAGATAATAACCACATACGAAGCCCAAAAACTTATTAAAACATTAGTATGACTTAATAATGACATTATCTTAGTGTCTGTAGGATGTGGTAACGATATGGGCCATGCTCATCTCATTCGGAAGAGAACACTAAGAGTAAACCTAGGTCACCAAGAAGACCAGTCAAACGTTCACTGCTCGACTCGTTATAAAAATCTCAGCTTCACCTGCCGATGTGTCACCAACGAAATCCGGATGCCTATACCACCGAAGGCATCCCACATTCATTCAAAGCTCACCAATAAAACTCTTCCAATGAATATAGAGTTTCTAAATTATTTCATACACCACCAACCTTATAGAATTCGTGTTTCCATAAAAGCATCGACACATATACCAGAATCGATGTGAAACAACCAACCTGGGGGGTGTCCATGTTATCGAAAGAGAAGAATATCCATTCTAAAGCACACCAGTTCCGAAACAACTTAAACTCATGTGTGACGTTCCATGAACTATGATCACCATGTGAAAAATATCTCATAAAAGAAATAATCTAAACTGATTGGAATTCCAAATACCTAAATCAACAAAAAAATATCCTAAGTAGGGTGGTGAACATACCTTAACGCCCCAAACACTCCACTCTTAAGTTAACCCAATAGCATCATTATTGGATAACCATGCCTGAGGCATGTCGAACATATTAAACAAAAAATTACTAAATTCTTATTCCCACATCAAGAGTCAAGATACAATGACCACCCATCCGAACAAGGGTGTCTTTCTTTAAAAACCGAAAGTCCCACTAGGGACAACGACACCCAAACTATACCAATGTAAAAAAATATAACAATGGAAACAAGAAATCTCATCTCTAAGGGGGATACCTACTATGGGCTAGTCCCTTACAAGGCATACAAAACGAACCTATCTCTTGTTCATTAAAAAAAACTAGGTTCAAAAGCCCTATTTAATTTCATCCATTTCATTAATTCATTTAAACCTATTTTTTAATCATTTGGATGAATTTCTAACAAACCCACAAGCACTATTTAAAAACAAGGTTCTTGATTTTCAATCAACACCCCTGGGAAAATACATGCAAGATATATCAAAGATCCTCCTTAAACTTTTACCATTTATTTTTGTTTCATCGTAAAATTGAAATTTATCATCAAAATTCCTTTTAATCAGAAGATGACCTCTATGGGTCCCATTTATTTAATCCAATTTCTTCATAAAGAAACCTCACATGTGATTTTAGTGGACATATACTAATCCATAAAGTGCATATGCACTTTACAGGTGGCATTTGGCTCCTATTTAATCAATTAAAATTCCATTTAACGTTTTAACTTTGTCAGCCTTTTTTTTTCAATGGTTCAAATACCCTGGTACCCTTTTTCTAGTTTTAAGGTGTTCATACACCTTATAATTGAAACAAGATCCCATTATAAATTAAACCAATAAATTTTCACCCATGTAGCCATTTACACATCAAAACAACTCTAGTATAACATTTCAAACAAAAACACATAAAAATGATATAATATAGAAGTATGGAACAACAAAAAACATACTAAAAACATAGGCCATATGGAATATAAACACCCAGAAATGTTAAATATATCACTGAAATTTGATGTGTAAAGAGGCATGGTAAAGTAGATCAAAACATGATATTCCTACCAAGGCACACAATCAAAATTAGTAGGCATCCTACTAATGAAACTACATGACATGTTATATGAATGACATGTGAATCTCTAAGTGCCTATGGTGATTCTTGTAATGAAACTTCCTTACCATATTATGATGATGAAAATTTAAAAAATTCTCAAAATCAATAAGTAGTGGAAAGTAAACTAGTCACCGAAGGTGAAATCATATCAACTGTAAACTCAAACAGTATAACATCAATTCTCATCCCTAGGCACTCATTCATTTCCTATACATGGGGTGATCAGTCCCAGGAATAAATATTAATCAAGAGCCAAAACATTCTTATTCCCTTGTACAACAAATCAAAATATAATGAAAAATGAAAAGGAAATAGCACTGGACCACTGAAAATAGTTTATAACATCCTAACCCAGGTTACCATAGAACAGGAAGCCAGATCGGTGGGTCACATGATCTTTGGCATGTCTCCCCATATGCCAGAGGCTACCGACTAATAGCAAGGGTGTCAGAAGGAGATAATGATAAGACTATAACCCCATATCATATTTTCACAATGGAATTATCATATAAATAATAATAGAAATTTCGGAAAAAATATATAAACAGTTTATAAAGAAGAAGAAGATAGATAAAACCATTTTACTAAAAGTGGCCAATGGTTGTTTATACAACCCATGCATGTAATAGTTATTAATATCTGATATAAGTAAAAAAATAGCATGATTTATATCTGAGTACAGAATTAATGAAAAGACTCAAATCCTCAAGGGAAATCTCCATGAGTATCCTGAGCTCCAGCTCGATAATTTTCTCTTAACTCTCAGGTACACAGAAACAACAAAATCAAGATCTCATACTCCTACAAACATGTAGAGTCTTATAGGGTGCCAATGTTACCCAATAAGGGTGTGAGATTAAAATCTCAGTAGGCCAGAACCCACCGGTGACTTTCCCAAACTAGGCAGTGAATAACATTTCAACAACGTGTAGATAAATATAATTAGTAACAAAATTGAATAAATAATCGACAACCTATCTATGTTATTAAGGGACACCTGACAGTAATACCTTCTTCAACCCATGGATATAATGTGTGACAATGTCAATTATGTATATATATATATTTTAATAATATATATATATAAACAAATATATATTCTTAGCATCAACTTATATAAACCAACTGTGCACCAACGCCAAATAGACATATACCGTAGATACTATTTCTAGCTAGACCAAGAAATAATTCATAGACATTCATTACCAGGGGAAGCACTCATAGTCTTACCCCTGGTAAAAACTCCAAGAGCTATCACAGTCTCATGGAAATCAACAAGGATTCTCACACAGTCTTCCCACCCCAGGCTCTCACGGTCCTTTGGAAAATGATGTTGGAGGATCAGGAAGTAACACGCATACATCCATCACCATGAGTTTCACACATGGTCCATCCCCTGTATCAACTCCCTATGCTCTCATAGTCTCTGAAGGATCAAAAAGAAAATCTAACATATTCTTTCTCCCCAAGGTCTCTCATGGTCCTTTGGACCCACTGCCTATACAAGGCATAACCATTGACAACATATAATGCATGGAGTATTTAAATATCTAGATCATAATAAATTCCACAATTAAAATATCTAGATTATAATATCAAGGGAATATAATTAACTCGTAATTAATTATCTCAACTTATCCAATTCAATATCTCATAATTAATCCCCTAATTAATTATCAATATTAAAATATCAAAGCATATAATTAATTAATAATTAATTATCTCAAATTAACTAATTTAGTATCTTCTAATTAATCCCCCATTTAATTATCACAATTACAATTCTCAAAGAATATAATTAATTCATAATTAATTACATCAAATTAGCCAATTTTATATTTGATAATTAATCCCCCAATAAATTATCTCAATTACAAATATAAAAACACAAAATTAATTCCCAATTAATTATCTCAATGTAGCCAATTTAATATCTCATAATTAATCCCATGATTAATTTTCTCAATTACACTTCTTAGAGAACATAATTAATTCACAATTAATTATCTCAACTTAGACAATTTTATATTTCATAATTAATCCCTCGATTAATTATCTTAATTACAAATCTCAAAAAAATTCATAATTAATTATCTCTACATAGAAAATTTATTATCACCTAATTAATCCCCCAATTTATTATCTTAATTACAATTCTCAAAGAAAATAATTAATTCACCATTAATTATCTCAACTTATCCAATTTTATATCTCCTAATTAATCAACTGATTAATTATCTCAATTAATAATCTAAAAATAAAAATTTGCTTCACAATTAATTATCTCAACATAGCCAATTTAATATCTCATAATTAATTCCACAATTAATTATCTCAATTATAATTATGAAATCATATAATTAATTCATTATTAATTATCTCAACATAGCCAATTTTATATCTCATAATTAATACTCTGATTAATTATCTCAATCAAAAATTTCAAATTTCAAAATTAATTCACATTTAATTACCTCAACTTAGCCAATTAAATATCTCATAATTAATCCCATTTTTAATTATCTCGATTAAAATTCTCAAAGTACATAACTATTTGACAATTAACTATATCAATTTATCTCACTCATTATTTCATAATTATTTATCTCAACCTATCCTGCCCAGTACTCATATTTTCCACTTAACCCAAGTGCGTCAACATGTATGAGTAACAATAGAAAGACAAATATCAACAAGATAAACGAACAAATCTGTATAATTATTATGTTTTTGGATTGAAGTAATCGAACCTCTATTGGAGGGTTTTTGTTACAGAAATGTGATTTTTTAATCTAATAATTTATTTTAAACCAAAAAAAATTCCTTTAGTATTTGTAGTCAAATTTCCCAACAATAATAATTTAACTACTACTAAATTTTATTAATTAAGAAAAGTTAAGGACCCTACCTTAAAGAATGGAAAATCCATGATTTCTTACTCAAAGTCATTTCTCTATCGTACACATGTACTTCAACATAAATTCTTTCTCACTTGAAAATAGATCGTAACACCCTAATAATAATACTAGTACTCAAAATTAGTGCGATGATGCCCAACGAACACCCAAATAACTAATCGCAATTCAAATAAACTACAAGAACCTAATTCAAGCGGTGTGGAACCAATTATCAGGTATATAGACTTACCTTACAAATGATGGAAGTGAACCAAATTGAGCTGAACTGCTTTGCCTTTGATGGAAGTCATCAGAATACCAAATAATGGGTCCTGATAGATCTTTTGAACCACCTAGAATCAGAAGAAAAGAAAAAACTGAATTAAACCCGAATATAGGGTTTCAGCCTAATGGAGACCCGAAAATAGAGAGTCGAAACTACCAATGTGAACAACAAACCACCTTGAGAAAGACTCACCTCACAGAGACAGACAACTTTTGTGAAAGAACCAGAAGGAGATAACCACATGGAGAGGAGTCGGGAGGAGGGGTGGTGCACCAAAAATGGGTGTTTCACTATGGGTATGTCGTGGTTGAAGTAGATTTGAAACCAAAGATATGAACAATGAAACACATGGAGAAGGAATCACCTCACTGATATGGACAACTTTCATGAAGGAACTAGATGAATCTAGTGCCTGGAGAGGAGCCGGGAGATGGGGGTGGTGCCCCTCAAGCATGGGAGGAAAGGGGTATCGCGCTTTACATAGGGGAAGATTAGGGTACACCTACTTCATCTCATCTACCAAAAATAACAAAATAAATACCTAAAATATTATAAGGATTAATATAATAATAATAATATTAATAATAACAATAAATACAACTCTATTATTATTACAATAAATTAATTAAGACACCTTTTAGATAAACCCAAATTCCTTATTTCATCAAAACATTTATTAAACCTATTTCATAATCCCAAACTCAATATTTAGAAACATCATTAATTACCCATCTTTAATAAACCCCATCTACCCATTCAAACAGAACATTTATTATAACTCTTTAATAAACCCCAACTCCCCATTTAAACACATAATTTAATTAAAATAATTTCAACCGAAATTAAATTAAATAAATTACCATATTCAACTCCATTTAATTAAATTCTCTCTATCACAATTTAATTGAATGAATTATCTATTCTTCATCTTCACCTCATTTAATTAAATTCTCTCAAATTTAATTTAATTAAATAAAACCCTTGTTTCACTTTGTATAATTAATTTTATTTCAAATGAATTTAATTAAATAATTTCTCTAATTAATCATCATTTAATTAAATTCTCTCAGATTTAATTTAATTAAATATAACCTCTATTTAACTTTATTTTATTAAATTCATTTCAACCGAAGTTTATTAAATAAATTCTCTAATTCATCATCATTTAATTAAATTATCTCAATGTAAATTCATTTAAATAAATATATCACTTCACTTAAATTAATTAAAATTATTCTTAACCTTGAATTTAATTTAATAAAAACCCTATTTAAAAACATTTATTTAGTTACCTCTCAAACATGACTTTAACTAAATAATTTAACCCAAAACCCAAAATAAGATAAGCCTCATGGTTTGACAAGTATGTTCAAACAGACCGTGTGCAGACTGTGCGTCTGCTACTAGACACTCATTTTAACATGTATGACTGACCCACACAATTTGAGTAATTGTGTGCAGCCTATATGAACACCTCTATCTGGTCAGATACTCTTAAACCCCATCCATCCATGTAAGATAATCCTCAAGCATGTAACCAAACTCGATATAAATATGTTTAAATGGTCCCATCTTTCAAAATATTATCCCGAACCGTGGTTTTAAAACCGATTTATCCAATAAACAAAAATGTTAAAAAACATTCATATTTTTACATAGTTCAAAAAAACAGGAATTTAAAGGTAAAAAGGGGATCATAAATTTCCATGTAAAAAATTCAGATCATTTATCATCCTAATATTAATTTTTAAATATTTTAAATATTATTAAATAATTTAATAAAATATATTTAACAGAAAATACTATTAATGTTATTTTAAGAACTAATCATATAATTTGACTTTGAAAATAACATGAAAGATATCGAATTAAAATATAAACATTTCAAACATATCTAATCTATTATATTTATATAAAGAAATTTAGAACAAAATAATCCACCAAAATTGTATTAATTTTAGAATTTTATTAAATAATTTATTTATCTAATCTATTATTTATCTTATCATCTTTTTATTCTTATTTAAAAATTTTAGAGATATCAAAGTCAATAGGGTGACATTTTATATTTATTATTTTTATAAAATAATATAAAAGTCATAATAAAAGGAAAATGACACCAAGTGGCCATACGTTAGATAATTGTATGTACATGGAATAACTACACCTATATAACATGATAGATTAAAATTTTATAACAATTTTAAATCCTTAATCCAAGGTTTTGACCCTATTTTACATGTTTGACCCTTACCAAGGTGACAAATATTTACCAATCCTACTATTCATAATAACCAAAAATATAAAAAGTCCCATTTGAAAAAAAATTAACCTCATGATTACAAATATGGAATCCATTTTTCAATATTAAATTCACATAAGTGGAATAATTTTGTTTTAATATAAATTTGTAAAACATAATGGAAAATAGTTTTTAGAAAAATGTTTTCGTACACATAAAAATTAACTCGAATCAAAATCATGAATATCACTAATTAAAATGAAATTAATGATATTATTATAAACCAAATGAATCATATGAAACTTTAATACCAAATATAAAATATAACAGTACATTAAAATTACACGATCTAGTGAATGGAATTGTCGGTATTTGAAAAATATGTATTTTTCACTATTCATGAAAAGATTTATCATTTTAGAAAAATTAAAAAGAATTACACTAAGTTATTTTGATATGATGATTTAGAAAATAATATATTTTTTATAAAATAAAATTTATTAAATTTTTAGAAATTAATTATGATATACACTCACAAAAAACAATAATTTTTTTTGAAGAAAATATATTTTTGAAGCATAAAATGACTTTACTGAAAAATTGAGTGCTTATTTACTAATCATTAATACAGAAATTTATATTGAGTTAGAAATTTATATATATTTCATAATGTGATTAATCTTATCCATTATGATGAATTTAATAACTACTTTATTACTCGAATAATTTAATAATAATATTTCATGGTATTTTATGCTCTATATTCTGTGTTGTGTACACTTTTAAACAAAAGTGTCATTTTTTAAAACCATAAGGTGTTACATTCTATCCCCCTTAAATAAATTGTTCCCTATATATTTTATCTCAGTTATCCAGGGTTTAACATTTGAAAAATACCATTCTTGCATTCTCACATTATATAGAGGGATAACAAAACTTTTTATGAAGAGGGTAAGAGGGAAATAAAAAGGTCACCTAAAATATTATATATAAATGTGTTCCTAGATAAGGGTAAATGTGGTCGGAATTTAAAATTTCGATATATATGAGAAAACTAGCATCCACGATCTAATGTAGAGTGATAGATAACACTGTCATGAGAAAGTTAAGGGCCACAAAACCATAAATATGGGATCAGTAAAATTAATTGATTCAATAGAAATAAAGGTAAAATTGTGAAATTTTTATTTTTATATCCTTTACTAAAGTTGAGGAATTATTTTACTACCAATATAGATAACACGAGAAAATATAGTTAATTTATTTTCATTACATAAGTATAATTTAATCCTTTGTTTTTTCATTAATTAATTTTCAATTCATCTCTAACTATAAGAAATGAAGATTAATTTCTCATGTATGGAGAACTAAAATTAACTTTTAACGAATCATAAGATCCATAAAAGAATGTCACATCATTCCTTCTTTCACTAAATATTAAACAAAACAAAAATGGCTAGAATAAGTTATCCAATATGGATAAATATAATTCATGAATATCTAAATCCTCAATAATAACCCCCAAAGTTCAACTTAATCCATTCCAAAAATAGTTTACCTTAAAACCCTTCCAAAATATGTCTGGATAAACTCAAAATACAAAAAAATAGAAATAAAGTCACTAAATTTAAAAAGATAAATTTAACATTAATCCCCCAAATAAAACAAAGTATCTCTTAATGTCACATAAAAATATGTCAATACATTGATCATATGTCCTATTAAAATAAATTAATAACCTGAATCACCTTAAAACTTCAATGAAATCATAAATACCTTCAAAAATTAATGCTCTATTTTTCCATAAATAATGTCATGGATTATCAAATATATTCCATAAATCCAGAAATATATTAAAACTTATCAAAGATGATTGAAATTACTTTTTCATCAAATGACTAATATTTTTCAAGGTCACTAATACTATAAAATTCACTTTATTAATATCAATTATCTCTTTATCTGAATTAAATATTATTATATCAGTATTAAAGACATATTAAGTGTTATCTTTTCCTTAATAATATGTTCCCCAAAAATATCACATTACCACTAAATAAATTTTATTTGTTATCAATACCATTCAACATATCATTTAAAATAATTAGACCAATACTACTTCAGAACATTAATTGGTAGTTTCATGATTATTATAACCAAAATATCATTTACATTACACTTATAAAATATAATTTTCAAATCCCAAGACATAAAAACATCAATCATTCCACTTCAATGATTGAAAGGACATAGTTCATTCGTTGGTTTAGTAGTTAACCTTTGTATTATGATATTGAATCAGATAATTTCTAGGTTCTCCAAAAATATGAAATCTATTTCCTTAGAAATTAATTACTCTAAAAAACATTTTACACATAGAAAACATGTTCCCCTTCCATTGATACATTCTCATGGGTGCCTCTTCCGATATTCCTTACATGAATAAAATTAAACATTATTTCTTCTATGGTCATTACCAAATAAACTTTCATAATATTACATCTTCCTCTTGTTAGATGTGTTAGGAAACTCAAAAAAGTTTATGTTGTTAATCATATATCCAGATTTATGATTACGCACATTCACATGGTTTCACATTCTAGGTCTCATTTAATTTGGTTTCTAATGAGTATAATCATTTCATTGTCTATCACATTCAGATTTAACACAATTCATCATTGTCTAGTCCATTTAATAAAACCAAAAGGCTTATTGGGATAAATAATACTCATAGTGAGAAATCATATAATAATAAAGAATAATTTATAGGATGTCTAAATCATGACACATTCTTTTCAATATCTCAAACCCTAGGATTAAACTAATTAATCCATGATAATAATATATTCAAATCATTCATAATGGTTTATAAATAATATGTGAATTAACTTAATCATATTAACCATGAGTGGAAAACCGGGCATACAGTAAGGGCACATTCATCTTGTACCTCAAAGACTGTTAAGATATACTTAAAAAACTCTTTTGGGGTTATTAGAATTAGATTGATCTATTCGAAAACCATTTCCACTTTTAATATCCAGATATGGAAGAATTTTTTGAATAATACATAATATCTACATTAATAAGAACAATATTATATTATCCTATAACTAGACATATCCTGAAAGTATTTTATAGGGTTATATTCCTTAATTTATGTTTTCCAAAATCTAGTTCCCAAGGTTTGCAATAAAATTTCTCTGATACCAATTGTAGAGGCCGCAACACAAGAATCCTAGATTCAGTGGCTACTTCCTTACATTGGTACCATGTTCTATCGATCAAATCCTAGATGATCAAATAGTTTTATAGTCTTAGTAAACTAGATACATACATGAATCTCAGATATAATTTGAAAACATAAAATTAAATATAGTATTTTCTTTGAGAAAATCATTATCCTCTCTAGAATATTCATGAATATCAGTCATAGTACACTTTATGATATTCTGGGTAAAGTAAGCATAATAAAGGGGTGATCTCAGATGCTCAATAAGGGGATGAGTACAACAGAAGCTATCATAGAATAAATAAGACATAAAATTATAGATTATATAATTGATATGTGAGGATTTGCTGCATATCCTTGGTCAATTAAATTATTATTTTCCTAATAGTGTACCACAGTGGAACAACCTAGGTTTCATCTCATGGAGGCCACTTACACACATTGGATTTTCTATTATCACTATTATAAATTATAACTAATATAAAACTAAAAAACTAATATAAATGGTGTGGGGGTTTTAAATAATAAATATATACATATGAAATGAAATAAAAAATGAATTTAAATATATATTAGGAATGTAATTGTTCTTGGGATGTTGTGGTGATTTAAATAATTATTCAAAATGGTTCTGGATATTCAATTCAATGAGGTGATCAAGACCTATTAGAACTCACCTAATCATTTGAAAAGTTAATTACGAAAACTAAGACCTCTGAATTTAGATAAATACTCTTATGAATATCATATAGAAGACCTATTCACTAAAAATCACTTTTCATGTCATGCTTTACCCTATTCATCACACAAATAATAAAGTTATGGAAAATGATAAATGAGAATAAGACTTCAAATGATGCTGTAAATGGGGAAATCTATCATTATAATAGATTTTACCATCACAAAAATTCCAAAAATTAAATAATTATAAAATATTAAAGTATAATAAACCAAAAAAAATCAACCATTCCCTCCCTCCAACAAACTCCCATATTAGTTATCCATTTTTAGTGGAGTTGAGAAGGGAACACAGTGGGAGAAGTCACAAACTAAAATAAATGGAATAAATAGATATGAATAAGATAAATAATATATTAAAATTATAACAATATTAAATAATTTAAAATAATACAAATCTAATAAACATTACCAACAATGTTTTCTCCAATGTTTCTAACACCTTGAAAAGGAGGTCAAGTACAGATTTATTAGGAGAGGGTGGATCATTTTCAATCAATAATTTTCATATGATTTTTTGTTTGTGTTAGACCCATTAAATGAAATAATTGGAAAATGTGGTACTCATAAATGTTCAAATATGTATTGTTTATTCAGAAATGAAATTTCATCTTGATAGTTTAGTAATTGAAGTCTTTTTGGCTTTCTTACTACAATGATATATTTTTTTAGGTGGATGTTTAAATTTTAAGGCTCCAACTTCATATTCATTTTTAACCATTATGGATGCATATTTAAGAGTTTACAAAGTATTGAATTTTGTTCCCCCAGATATTATATATCCAATTTTTATTTTAGATTCATTAGGTTTTCACTATTTTAGATATAGGAACATCATTAAAAGAGATCCATTATGTGCACAAATTTTCAGTTCTAGATTGTGAGGTAGTTTTTTTCCTCCAAATGATGGATTGATATTTTGGCCCCATGGAATTAAATAAATCCCAAGATGTATTAAATTCTAAAAAATGAATTTTATAATTAAATTTAGTATAGAAGAAGGTGTGGATGAAATTTATAATAAAATTATAGTAGTTAAAATCCAAAATTAGAAATACTCTAAAATCTAAAAATGTAAAAATTCACCATAAAATAACATTATGGTGGGATTAATAACATTAAATTATTTTGTAAAATGTATGGAAACATTAGACTCTTCAATAATGAAAACACCTTCCACTAAATCATTACATTGAGTTCAATGATCATCCATGGATTATATCAACACCGTAAACACGTAGATAATGAAAACTGAATTAGTAATAAAGGAAATGCATAACTATAAACATTCATGATCAAGGCCTCTCAATTATCAAATAGTGAAACTTACTATCAAGGACTCTCAACCTAAAAACTATCATTATATTAAGGCCTACTGACCAACACATTATCATTCCATCAATAAATACAAACCAGGAAATTTTCATTCTTTCGAGGCCACTCAATGAAGAGATTATCATTTCATAGGAAGATATAAATTATAGAAAACCAAGATTCATTTATATATGTTGTTCTTCATTTTTCAGAATAATGAATACATTACCCAATAGATGCCCAAAGTCCATATTATTTTATTGCCTTTGGAAATAGTGAAACTTAAACATTGGTACATTAATGAGATATATTATCTCCCACTAGGTTGTCCAAGACTATAACCCTGTTAGACATATCATACATAAAAAATATCTTCATAACCTGGGGAAGGAAACAATAAAAGGGGTGATATCGTATTCTTAGTAAGGGTTAACAAGGAAGATATGTAAGTATAAACCTAATCCTAAGGGTTTGAGAATGTGATCATTACATTAGAAGATCACACCCTGCATATTAAATATCATAAACATGAATCATGGAATAAATATTAGAAGATAATAAGACATGAATCATAAAGGAAAAAATATCATAAACCATGAAATCATAGCATAGTAATAAGACATGTACCTGTGGAAGACAAATAAATATATATTATCATTCCTTATTAGTCAAGGTGCATTATAAAAACATAACAAGGAAATTCATGGGGACTACACCTACAATGAAAGACAGACCACCAAACCCTGTTAAAACCCTTTCCTTATAAGGGACCAGGTTTCCCAATATTCTCTTAGTGGATTTGGTTTCAACATCATCCCATAGTGGATTGGGTTTCCTCATATTATCATAATGGATCTGGTTTCCCCATATTCAATAGTGGATCAAGACCATCGACTTGAATACCATAATTATCTTGTGATATATAAATCTTTACCCAATGCATAAGAGGGAGATATAATTCCAAACCGTCTCATAATAAAATCATACATATTTGTGACACTAGATCATAAAAATTCATCATATAATAACCCATGAAATTAAATGGGTATCATAAACATGTAATCATATCATAACCTATAGAAAAGAGGCATGTCTAAAAATCACTTCAACAAAGTATAACCCATGAAAATAAACATGTTTCATAGGAATATAATCCATAAAATTGAAATATGTTTTAAAAACATATAACACATGAAAGAGAAATTGGTTTTATAAATATATAACCCCTGAAAGATAAATGGGTTTTATAAACTTCATTCCATCAAAACATAAAACATTCATAGAAAGAATATGAATGGAACTTTGGTACAGTTTCCATAGAAATTCATGTGTAACACCAACATATGTCATATTAGATATAAATTTTTTTATCATATATTTTTAATACATTTCTTGAGTAAAATATCCTTTCTTCATTGAGGAATAATTTTTAAAACATAAAACCATTTTAAAACCATTTTCTTTTAAAATAAACATTCAAAATTATAAATATTTCTTGAAAACATTAAGAAAAAATTTTTCTTTGAAAACATAGGAAATAATATTGAATACATTTTGAAGTAATTTTTATTTTAAAATACATTGAAAACATATAAATAAATCATGAAAACATTTTGAAAACTTTTTCCATTGGAGATACTTTGGAAACATCTCTGTAATTATTAAAAACCTTTTGAAAACCTTTTTCTTTAAAAGTAATATGAAAACATCAAAATAAATCTTGATAAAAATTTGAAAATAATTTTTCTTGAATAATTATAAAAAAACTTGAAATTTTTATGAAAAAATTTTCCCTTCAAAACTTATAAAATAAGCTCAAAAACATTTTGAAAACCTTTTTCTTTGAAAATACCTTGAAAACTTATAAATAATTTTAAAAAACATTGAAAAACATTTTCTCAAAAAATACATTAAAAAATTATACTTAATTATTTCAAACCTTTTTAAAAAAATTTCACTGAAAAATACCTTTAATAATTATGAATAATTCTTGATTTTTTTAGAAAATAGGTTTTTGAAATAACACAAATTTCTGACTAAAGGAAGTGGTAAATTTAAACTTTCTTGAAAATAATTTCC
The DNA here is from genome assembly GCA_963277665.1 of Viscum album. Taxonomy (NCBI): domain Eukaryota; kingdom Viridiplantae; phylum Streptophyta; class Magnoliopsida; order Santalales; family Viscaceae; genus Viscum; species Viscum album. Next base: position 226,767,033 of record OY728129.1, on the reverse strand, counting down.
TAATCATATTATTCACCGAATAGTGGAAAAAAGGTACAAATACATGAATATAACCTGAATAATTAGAGGATAGTAAAATTAACTATATTTATTTATACATTGATCATAATATTTGATCAGTGGAACCATAATCATAAATAATCTCAATAAATGATGAGATTGTTTCAATAAACTTTTACCCCTTGATAACATTAGATTATAATCCACATGTAAGAAAATAAAATTATATGGATATGGAAATATCATTAAAATAAATATGTTCCTGATATTATATTTCAAATGATATTATATACACCTTGTAAAAGAATATAATTGTATAACATGGTATGTGATTCAAAGAAGGAAAATTGAGACAAAATTACTTTACCGATTTGGTAAATTTTGAAACATAAACCCCATAAAATAAATTTAATTAAATTAAAATGTGAATAAACATTAATTTAATTATAAGAATAATATATTATATATATTGGATGCAAATACACAACATAATATAAATAGGTGGAGGAAATTACTTGTGTCTCACGAAAAATAAAAGTGAGATGAGAAAAACCTTACCTTAAGTCTTGATTCAATTAATAATCATTAAAAAATATTTTATAATAAATTTAATTTTGTTGTAAATTAGTAAAATAACCATATTATTATATCTAATACCATATATTATTTTATTATAACTTTATATTTCCATTTTATTAACAACTCAATGTTAACGTTTTGTTTCGGGTAATTATCGCTTTGTTTTTCTCTTGTGTTTTTTTTGTTAAATTTTTTGTCCTCATAGTTATATAATGATCTAAAGAATGTGAAACATTATTTAGATATCATATATATTTACTATATAATTATTTATAGTAATCTATAAAATATTCAATATTAAACAAAATACACCATTCATAGAGATGGTAGACCATACGTATGCATGAATGTTGTTTCCATTTTACTGTAATATTGAAATAATGAAATAAAGTAAATAGAACACAAAAAATTCATAAAATATCTTTATAATATCATTATTAAGTCATATATATCATATACATTTACTAATCTCATCCTTAAAACATTCCATGTAAAGTGCGAATGAATCACATTGCTTTGAGGGGATGGTAGTCAACATTTTCACAAATTAAGTTATCATTTTTACACAAAATTAAAAGTATAAAGGATATATAGTAATATGTAAAATGCATAATATATATCATATATATCATATAAAAACATATTTTACTTCATAATTCCCAACCATGAGAGGTGCTAAAAGAAAAAAATGAGTAATATCGTTTTTCGAGGTGGCAGTTCACTATACACAAGAACGGTAAGTTTGTTAACCATTATATGGAATTGTGTGTAAGTTTATGTCTAAATAATATAAAAAAATCTAATTATATTTATTATACTGATTTTATCATATAATCATTGAATACGAATATTTTAGGTGGTGTAGAATGGAAATAAAACAAAGGATATTGAGGAAGGATGTTACCTATTCTTTGGGTATCTCCTCTTGGATTGCACCAAAGGGATTCCTTGGTTGAATTGATTTCAAAAGGTAGGATTACATGATGAAGTTAGGGATGTTTGGATCTTATTTTAGTAATTTTTATAGGATAAAAAGTGTCTTGAGAGGTGTGAGTAAGGGGAAGAGTGAATGACTTTTTATAGTAGAGGAGAAGTGACATTCTTGTAAATACCAAAAGGTAAGAACTATTGGGAGGTCTCCCATACCTCATGTGCTTATAAAATGGAAAAATGTATTATATAGTAATTATTTTTTATAAACTGTTACAGCACACAAAAAAATAATTTTTCCATTTGTTTCCATAGTCTTGAAGATTCAATATTTTTATCATTATAGTTTTTATTAAAGTAACTAGTTTTCTATCCTAAGTAATTTAACCGTTAAGAATAAAATAAAGTGAGATTTATTATAAAATATATACCCATTTCATTATAAATATGATATATAATATAAAGAAAATAAATCCCATTCATGTTGTAAATTAATTTTAAAACAAGTGCATTTAACGTGTAAAAACACACTTTAACCTAGACCGTGCTTACAATGGTTTTACTATCTATGGGTCAATATGTTAATTATAAAAAGAAAATTTGTCCATTAATAGAAAATATTTTATATTTATTAAAAATTACAAATAACTTGGAATAAGGTCATATTTTTATTAATTTTAAAACATTTAAAATATATATTATTATATAATAACATAAATATAAAATTTTACATTATCTAGTTAATTTAAATTTAAAAAATATCAATACAGTGATGTAATTACAATATATTAAGTTAATATATTAGTAACATGATATATTCATATATAAACATAATGGAAAACAATGATTCATTTAGTTTACTTTTAATATTTTTAGCATCATTTATTTTATTTTATTATTAATTAAATAATCCATGCATTTGTGTTTGATAAGCGTTTTATGTAAGTAATTAATATATAAAAATAAATGATAAATAATTATGATAAAATAAATCAATTATATCTCAAAATTATATGTATATAAAAAAAATATTTATTTTAGATATCTCAAAGTTTTATAAATGTTAAAGGTAAGGAAGGTTCCTTTTTTGTATTGTTCCTTACTTAACTTATTATATAGGTAACTCTAATGAAAATGTTTAAAAATAACTCATAATAATATAACCAAGAGGGTATATAGTCGAAATATTATCTTCCAATGGATTTTATAGAAGTTTCTAGGTCATTTTGGCCCTTAAGATTAAGGTTTAGTCTCTTGTTAAGCTTAATTTAACCTTAATCGCTGTAATTAATTTTAATTACATTCATTTGTAGTTTTTTTTAAAACTAAATTGATCTCATTAAACATTAGGAATTATTATTATTCCAAATATGGAAAAATTTATTTAAAAATTTTAATCACATAGGCGGCATAAATTAATTTAAATTTAATCTCATAGATGGGTTGAAAATGTGGGTCTTAAGGTAAAGATTTTCAAAAGTGTACTAAATTTTTTATTATCAAATTTCAAATTGAAATTAGTTACAATGGAAAAAATGGATTAATTGTTTTATAATTGATCTGATTAAATATTAAAACCAATCAAAAATATAATTTATCCTTATAAATAAATTATATGGAAAAAAAAATTGAATTAAAATTCACTGTTCTTCATTATTCATCAAAAAATGAATCTTCTCAAAAAAGTAAAAAAAATCAACCAAAGTAAATTTTTATATTAAAATGTTCAAAATAATGAATTTTAACAAATAAAAATTATAAAAATGTCAAAAATAATATTTAAAATTAGTTTTTCCTTAAAAGGCAATAAAAACACCTTTTTGAATAATATATATTTTTATTAATAAAATTTGATTTATTATTATCTTATTCTTATAAAATATATTGTATGAGTGTAAAAATATTTTATTTAATATCATATATTTCAAAAAAATTATAAATAGTGGTTTGTTTAATTTATTAAGATAAATTTGTGTTTTTACAATGAAAGTTATTTTTCATAGAAAAAGATTTTCATTATTTTCAAATAGTTCTTACATTCATTTCTACCTAAAAGGGTTTATTTTAATCACATTTTTTAATAATATTTTATTAATAAATTCCATCCTAGTGTCTAGGTGAAAAATATAATAATATTTCAACAATAATATTAACAGTATTTTATAGTTTGGTAAAATTATGTATTGTGTGTAATAGAGGCTATTGAAGGAAAACTCTTTTATATAAAATGAGAGAAAAAAATTGTGGGTTTATATAAAACAATATATATTTATTATTGTGTGAAATTTAAAAAAATCAAAAATATTAAATTAATTCTATAAAAAATATTTCAAAAAAACATGGGGTGTTATATTATACCTCCCTTAAAATGAATTTCACCCTCAAATGTTTTCAATATTATTAAAGGTTTAATATATGAGATTTCCTTTCATAGAACCACATATTAAAAATGATTTCTAAAACATAATATTAAAAAGATAATTTGGAAATACAATGGCTACCCAGAGTGTCACATAACTAGTCTTCCACATATGAGAACATTGGTCTCAAGTGAAAATATGTATCTAAAGGGAAATTTTTAATATTTAAAGGGGTTGATTGAGGTCATAAATCACAAACAAGTTAATGATAAATTGAATTTTAAGGGACTAAAAGTAATAAATCTTTTACGATTTAAAAGGCCATTGGTTCAATAAATAAATAAGTGAATAAGACAACATTTTATTTCTAGATCATTTTGAAAAATTTGATGAATTTTCATGAAAATATATACTTGCATGGTTTTAGAAAAACCTCACTCTTTTTTTCCCTTGATCAACTTCCAATTCATCTATTATTCTAATAAATTAAGATTAATTTTTCATTCTTGAAGAATTATTAGATCATGAGATCCATTAATGCAATGACAATTCATTCCATCCATCACAAAAAATGATATCACAAGTTATACAATATGCTTAAATAAAAATATGGATAGAGAATAATTTAATATCTAAAACCTCATATAATTTTTATGATAAACCATTCCATAAATTGTTAACCATATAAACATTCCAGAAGATGAAAATCTTAAACTCTTGAAATAATGTCACTCATTCAGTTTAATATTGATCCCTCATATCACAATGTAGTTCTTAGTTGTCACATTCCATATATATGAATACATTTATCATGTATTATATTATAACAAGGCAATAAACAGAATTACCATACATCCTTATTGAAAAAATGCACGTCTCCTTATTACAATGTTTATTAGATATAGTAATTGAATTCAAAATTTCTATAAACTCTATCCATGATAACACAAACTTATTTTTCAATAAATAATTAATGAGTTCCAAGGTATTCTGTACCATCCAATCCATATATTGATATCCAATATGTATTTTATCAAAACATCACTATATTTACATTAGGAACATATAAAGAGATATATTTCCCTTAATCGTGTGTTTCCCATTAATATCAACTTTCCATTAAATAAATTTTATAGTGCATCGGAACCATTCAATATATTCTTGTAAATATTTAACGAAAAACCTAAAGTGAACAATACTTATATATTTCGCAGCTCAGAATTATTGAATCCGAATACAAAAACACTTAGGTTTATCTACTTCATCTATAAACTATTAACAAGGATACCTCATCCTTTTATATAATACCCATTTCCTTTAACATCTCTCATGTAGTCTCATCATCATCAGTAATATAACCATTATTCATTTTCATCCTCTATTTAAATCCTTAATGATGGGTTTTAAATAGTTTTTCAATTCCAAAATAATATCCTTGAGGATTTTCAAATGAGGTGTGTAGTAAGAACTATTGTTGTTTACTAATTTACACTCGAGTCAAGCCCGATGCACCTTGTTGGAGTTGGTACTCCTAGGTACATTTTTTCCAGAACCATGTCCACTTATAGTATACAGACAAGGATGTATTTCTAGGAAACCACATGCTATATCCTTCAAAAAATCCCTAGAAGTTTTCCTATGCTTTTTATTATCCTTAGACTTATACTTAGACATGTAATTAGAGTTATCAATAAGGTTTTCCCATCCTAGTTTCCAAAGGATGACTAATATTTCACTACAATACCAACTATAGTGAACTGAGATTAACTTATATAGAAATTCCATAATTTTTGCAGAATACATAATACATTGCACAAATTATTTCCATAGACCATTTTAGTTTAGTGCCTTTAGAAACATGGTAATATAGAAACTAGTACATGAGTGAGCTACATTATATCCCACTAGGTTCTCTATGACTATCAAAGATCGTAGACAAATCATACATGAAATATTTCTACAAAACCTGGGGAAGGAACAATAAATAGGTGTATCATATGCTGAATAAGGGTGAAAAATGGAGATATATAAGCATAAAAATTTACAAAAGGGCATGAGGACGTGATCATAGCATTACATGATCATACCTTTCATATAAAATATAATCAACATGAATAATGGAATAAATATTAGAATTCCATAAGAAATGAATCATAAGGGAAACAAGAGAATAATCCATAAAATCATAACATAGGAATAAGACATGAAATTGTGGAAGACACATTAATGAAAAATCATTCCCAATAAGTTAAGGAGAATTTCTAAAACATAACAGGGCACTTCATGGGGACTACCCCTACTAGGAAGGACACACCACCATCCCCAGTCACAGTCCTTTCTTTGTAAGGGATTGGGTTTCCCTATTATCTCGTAGTTGATTAATTTTCCCTATCTTTACTTAGTGGATCAAATATATCTTTATTCCCATAGTGGATCAGGTTTCCCCATATTCTATAATGGATCAAGCCCATTAACATGAATCTTATCTTTATATCATGAGATATAAATCTTTACCTAATGAATTTTAGAGAGAAATATATCCCACCCATATCATAATGAAAACATAAATACATGTGCCACTAGATAATAAACATTTATCATATCATAACCCTATAAATAAAATGTGTATCATAAACATATAATCATATCATAACCTATGGAAAAGAGAATGGTTTGATAATCATTTCAGAAAAATATAACCTATGAAATAAAGTGGGTTTTATAAGAATATAACCCATTATAGTGAAATCATTTTTAATAAACATATAACCCATAAATGATAATTGGGTTTCATAAATATATAACCTAAGAAAGAGAAATGGGTTTTATAACCATCATTCAATAAACAAAAACCCTTTAGAAGAAGAATATGAATGGAACATTGAGATCGTTTCCCTAGAATGTAATGAGTAACACCAATAGATATCATCACAGATGAAAATAATTTTGGAATATCTTTTAAAAACTTTTCTTGAGAAAAATATCTTTTCTTCATTGAGAAATACTTTTTCATACATAAAAAAGTTTGAAAAACATTTTCTTTTAAAAAAATAGAAAAATTATAAAGCATGATTGAAAAAATTTTGAAAACTCTTTTCCTTTAAAACATTTTAAATAACCACTAATACATTTTGAAAATATTTTTATTTGAAAATACATTGAAAACATAAAAAGTGATCAAGAAAATATTTTGAAAATATTTTTCATTGAAATTAATTTTAAAAAATATATATAATTATTGAATAAATTTTGAAAAATGTTTTATTTAAAAATAATTTTAAAATATATAATGAAATATTGAAAAAAATTTGAAAAACTATTTCTATTAAAACTTATAAATAATGCTTGAAAATGTTCTGAAAAAACATTTTCCTTGAAAACTTATAAAAGAATCTTTAAAACATTTTGAAAATTTTTTTCTTTTAAAATTAATTGAAAACATATAAATAATTTTTTAATTCATTTTAAAAACGTTTTTACTTGAAATATACCATGAAAAATTATGAATAATATTTGAAAATAATTTTATAAAACATGGTTTTCAAAGAACCCAGATTTTTTGCTAAAGAGATAGGTAACGTCGGACTTTCTAAAAACACTTTATTAATTATATAATTTACCAAAGAGTTGAAAAATGGCACAAATACATGAATATATCCTGAATAAATATATTAGAATAAAATTCATGAGATTTATTGAGATATGAATCAGAATATTTAATCAATGGAATCATAATCATAAGCAATCTCAATAAACAATGAGATTGTTTCAATAAACTCTTACCACTTAGTAACTTTGAATTATATTACATATGTAATAAAATGAAATTAAATGAACCTTAAAATGTAATTAAAAGAAGTATTTTCATGATATAACATGTCAAATGACATTATACACACCTTTTAAAAGAATATAGGTTCATAACATGTCTTATTTCTTAATGAAAAAAAAATTGAGGAAAAAATTACATTACTGATTTGGAAATTTTTGAAACATAAACCCCATGAAATAAATTTCATCAAAAGGATATGTAAATATGTATAAATTTAATTTTAATAATAATATAATACATCAATGGGTGGTAAAAACATCACATGTAAGAAATAGGTGGTGAATATGGCTAGTGTCTCACAAAAAATAAAAATGAGACCATAAAATATTACCTTAAGTATTGACTCTCTTCATAATCATTAAAAACAATTTTATAAAAAATATAATTTTATTATAAATCAACCAAATAACAATATTCTTATATAAAATACCATATATTATTTTATTATGACTTTATATTACATGTTTATTAACAACTCGATGTTAATGATATTTTTCAGGTAATAATCACTTTATTTTTATCTTGTGTTTTGAATATTTATATTTCTATACCACATAGTTATATAATTATATAAATAATGTATAAAATGATATAAATATCATATATATTTATTATATAATTATTTATAGTAATAATTAAAAGATACAATATTAAATGAAATACACTGTTCAAGGAGACAATAGGTCGTACGTATGCATGAACATTGTTTTTGTTTTAATATCGTATTGAAAGAAAGAAAGTAAATTAAATATATATATATAATATCAATAAATTATAATTATTATGTCATATATGTTTACGAAACCCATCATTAACACATTTTATGTAAAGTGTGAATGAATCACATATCTGTAATGGGAAATAGTCCACACTTCCACCAATGAAGTTATTGTATTTATATGAAATTAAAATAATAAAGGTATATATAAGAATTAATGAATCATAAATACATCATAAATATCATAAATATCATATAAAAGTAGAGTTCATATCTTAAATCCCAACCATTATAGGAGTTAAAGGAAAAAAACAACATCATTTTGTGTGATGGTAGCTCACTGTACACAAGAATTATAAGTTCTCTACCCATTAGATAGAAGTGTGTGTAGTTTTAGGTATAACCATTATAAAAACAAAATATTAGTATATTAAGGATAATTATTTTATCATATAAGCATATAATAATAATAATTTAGGGAGTGGAGAATGAAAATAAAACAAAGGAGTTTAAGGAATGATGTTACCTCCTCTTTGGGTAACTCCTTTTGTTTGCAACAAAGGGATTATTGGTTAGATTTTTTACCAAATGTATTATTATAGGATTAAGGGATGTACATTGGGATTTTATTTTATGAGATTTTTTATGATCCAAATTTTTTTGAGATGTTTGAGAAAGGGAAATATTTAATACCTTTTTATAGTGGAGGAGTGACATTCTTTTAAATACCATAATGTAATCACTATTGGGTGGTATCCTTTGTCTCACAAGATTAAAAAATAGAAAAATATTGGATTAAATTTGAATTATAGTTGATAAATACTTACTTTACACAAAAAGAAAACAATTTTTATCATTTTCTTCTTTAGTCTTTAAGTTTGATTATCTTTACTATTTTAGTTTTTATTAATGTAACTAGTTCTCTAGCATATGTAATTTATCTATTAAGGGTAAATTAAATTGAGATTTATTACAAAATATAGACCTAAGTAATTATAAATATTATATATAACCCAAAAAAATAAATCCCACATGTCTTTTAAAATAATTTTATAAAAAGCACATGTAATATGCAAATACACTACTCTAACACGAATCGTGCTAATAATATTTTTAATATATAAGGATAAATATGTTAATTATAAAAGATAAATTGCTCCATTAATATAACAAATTTTATATTTATTAACAATTATAAATCAGTTGGAATAAACTAAAATTTTTATTAATTTGAAACCATTTAAAATATAATTTATTGTAAAACAACATTAATGTCAATTTTGACATTATTTATTTAATTTAAAAATTTAAAATATCACAGAAATGTTGGAATTAAAATATATTAAGTAAATATATTTTTAAAATTATATATTCACCTACAAAAATAATAGAACACAATGATTCATTTAGTTTACTTTTAATGTTCTTAACATCATTTATTTTATTTCATTATTTACCACATAATCCATGCATTAGTGTTTGTTAAGAGATTAATGAAACTAATTCATATCCAAAAATTAATGATAAATAATTATGATAAAAAGAACTTATTTATATTTTAAAATTATATGTATAACCAGAAATATTTTGTTTTTTACAAATATTAATGTTTTATAAATGATAAATGTAAGGAAGGTTCTTTTTTTGTATTTTCCCTTATTTAACTTATTATATTTGGTACTCCCATGAACACATGTAACACTAACTAATAAAATTATAAAAAAGGTGATATTGTTGAACTATTTTCATCCAATGTATTTTAGACATGTGTGTATGTCATTTTGGCACTTAAGTTTAAAGTCTAGTCCCTTGTTAAATTAATTTTACCTTAATCTTTGTAATTAATTTCAATTTAATTCACCAATAATTTTGAAAAAAACCAAGTTTACCTAATTTGAAATTATATATTATGTTTATTACAATTTTTGAATCCATTTTTCTTAATTTCAATCATAGGAGTGGCATAATTTAATTTAAATTTAATCTTGTAGACGGGGCGAAAATACATGATCTTAAAGTGAAAAAGGTCAAAAGGTTTCTATTTTTTTATATCAGTTTTCAAAGTAAAATTTATTATAATAAAATAAATTTGATTAATTAATATATAACATACCTAATTAAACATTAAAAAAATCACATATATAATTTAACCTTATAAATAAATTAGATGAAAAAGTCGTTTTGAATTAAATGTTAGTGTTCTTCACTATTCATCAAAAAAAGAAACGTCTAAAAAAATACCAAGAATTAATCAATAGTAAATTTTGATATTATAATTTTCAAAATTAAGATTATTTTTTCAAATAAAAATTATTAAAGTGTCAAAACTATATTTAAAATTGGTTCTCTATTAAAAGGCGGTAAAATTCCCATTTTAAAATGTTTATCTTTTTATTCCTAAAATTGGAATTATTATTATCTAATGCCTATCAAAATATATTGGATGAGTGTAATAATTTTGATTTAATATATAATATATTTAAAACATTCATCAATTGTGGGGTTTTTTAATTTATTTCAATAAAATGGTGTTTGTATATAGCAAAGTAGTTTTCTTAGAAAATGAATTTATTTATTTTAAAACAGTTCTTACATTAATTTCTGGATAAAAGGGTTAATTTTATTCGCATGTTTTAATCATTTTTTATTTAGAACTTTCATATGAATGGATAGGTGACAACTATAATAATATTTTAACAGTAATATTAATATTATGATGTAGTTTGGTAAAACTATGTCTTGTCTGTAATGCAGACTATCAAAGGAAATCGATGTTGCATGAAACGCAAGCCAAATGATGTTCTTTCATAAAACAAAAGATATATTTTTCTATTAATGAAATTAGGAATATCAAAAATATTAAAAAATATTTACAAAATATATTTCAAAAAATATTAGGGTGTAACATACATCAAATACCAAACTATTTTGAGATGATCTTACAACATCAACCTATACAGCATGCGAACATATTTTGTCTCATTATAAATATTGATGCATCGAGGGGATGTTTATAATCGGGTCCCACTCATCACATTCACATTAAATTCATTAATTATATTTTAACTGATAATTAAAATTCATTTTAAAAATTACTTATAAATAACCAATTATCCAAATTAGATTAATAATATTAAACATCAATACATCATAATCATAGACTGTATAGATAAATTATAACTAAGTTATTATTGAATCATATTACAAATAAAATTAATGGGTGTTTTCATTATTCAAAATATCATTAAAAGTTCATTGATACATTTCTTTAAAAAAATCATTTTTCACTTTGAAATCACTTATTAAATTAAAAAAATTTATCAAATATTAAATAAAAAATTTATTTAAAAATAAATTTAGAAACCTATAAAGGAATATTAAAATAATTTAAAGGTCATGATAGTAAGAAATTCCATTAATGTCTTGTATGTTAAAACAAATTTTCTTTCACATTTTTGTTAAAAAGTCAAATATACTTCATTTTAAAAAGAACAAGAAGATTACTTTTAAATTATTTTTAATTTAATCATGTCTAAAAATGAATTTAAACAATCATAACGTAATCTTAAAAGAATTCTTTATTTTTTATAAAATATGGAAATATAAGAAAAATATTCCCATCTAAAGAGAAAATAATGTGTGTTTTTGTAAAAAATAATTCTTGATATTTTTAAGTAAACAAGAAAGGAAAATTGTTCTTTTGCTAGAAAATTACATAAATAATCATCAGATGATAAAATAAAATAGTTTTATTAGTTATGTATCATATAATTTTCATCAATATAAATTATATCATAAACAATCTTAAATTAAAATGAGATTTTAAAAGAAATCCATTACCACTTTTGTAAATTTCATCACAAAACTTCATTAAGAAGATAAAAATATATAGATATGTAAATCCACATAATTTTCATGATTAAAATCACAAAATACATTCATTGGTAGTATATACAACACATAAAAAACAATTGGTTAATATTTTATTTGTATCACAAATAAAAAAGTGAGATGAATATCCTTTACTTCAAGTTTGACTTAATTGTAAGTTCTTTTAACCTTAGGTATAATAAATTTAATTTTATTATAATTATATAAAATAACCATAAAAAATTTTATAATGACATATATTATAAAATAATAACATTTCAACACTTTTTTATTAATAAGTTTTAATTAAAATCATCGTTTTTGAGTGTTAACTTTTTTTTAGAATTTTTGATCGGTACTTTCGGTCCTTTTACATTGATCAAGGTTACATAATCTTCATATTTTTATTCAAGATTTAAATATTTTATATATTATATATATATAGTAATCCAAATAGATAGATATAGGAAAATTAATTGCATAGTTCATGGAGACGATAGGTCGTACATACACATGAAAATTATTTTCACTTTTCTAAGAATGGAAATAAATAAAGGTAAATAATAATTAAAATTTAAATAATAATAATTATATAATATATATCTTATATATTCAGTAAATATATCATTATTACCATATATTAAAATAATAATTAAAAATGAATCACATCGCTTTGTGCAGGTGGTAGTCTATATGTATGCATGAGAAATGTTATCATTTTACAACACAATGGAAAGTAATAAGGTGGATATGATATTATAATTAAAAAACTGTAAATGTGTTATAAATATTATATATATATATATTATTTACATATTTATAACTATCTTAGTAATGTAGTGATGAAAAAACAATTACACTGCTACGTGGAGATGGTAAGTCGTACCTATGCACGAGAGATGTTTTTTCTTTCTTTAGGATGTAAAAGAGATGTAAAATGGTTTTAAAATAATTTTAAAATAATATAATTATATTTATGGTGCTAGATTTATTATTTTAGAATGGTTACAAATTATTAATCCAAAGTATAAGAAGAAGTAAACTTGAAAGCGTTGGTAAAGACAATGACCTTTTCTTTAGTAGACATCATTTAGATACCTTATTAAAGACCCTTGGAAAGGTATTTTAAGAAGAATATAACCAATAATTATTGTATTATTAATTTTAGAAAAGAATTTGGTAGGGTCTATTCGAGGTAGGTTTCAAAAGAAGCTGTAAATAAAACAAAAATGGGGTGTCCTTTTATAAGCAAGGAGAGAGGCGCTCATAGAATTACTTAAAGTATTAAGTAAATATAAATTATTATTTATAATAAAGTGACTAAAAATGGAATTATTTATAATATAAGATTAGTATAATTCTAAATGGTACCAAATAATAAAATTTAAACATGTTTAAGTGATATTTTAACCTGTATCTCTTAGTTGTAACCCTCCTTTAACCTTTTTGAAAATTACTGAAATATTAATGTATTTTTCTATATAAAGGTCAAGAAAGTAACCATAAAAATAAAAGTGACACATAAATGAAATATTTTTGATATTTTATACTATATTTAATTAATATATATATATATATATTAATTTTTAATCTTTTAATACACTATGTTTAATTATAAAATATCATTACTGTCATTTTGAAAGATAAATGAAATATTATAATATAATATGTGAGAAACTCATATAAAATGGTTTTAGAATGATATATATTTAATATAAGTTAGATATGGTTATATTATTATCACAAAATAAAATTTATACATGTTTGGATATCATTTTAAATATGTTATTTTAGTTTAACCCCTTGGTCAACCAATTTAAATCTGAACTATAGTGATGGATATTTTAATATTTAAGGGTTATAATATTACTTATAAGTTAAAAATTGGATCATAAATAAATAAATGATATTTTGGACCATTTTTCATCCTAATTTTCGTTTTTAAATATTTTCAGTATTTTTAAATAATCATATAAAATATATTTATCATAAATTTCAATTAATGTAATTTTAAAAACTATTCACATAATCTGAATTTGAAAAAATCATGATAGAAATATAATTTTAATATAAACCTATATAACATCTCTAAATTTCATATTTATCTAATTTTTTTAACACAATAATTCAACCTAATTGTATTAATTTTAATATATTTAAAATCATTTATTTTATTTTTCCATTAATTAAATTAACACCAGGTCAATGTTGCATAATAATTTATGTAGTTACATAATCAATAAAAATTAATTATAAATTAATATTGTAATAAAATAAATATATCTTTAAAATAAAAATTTACAACAAACGTATTATAATTTTATCCTCAATAAATTTTTTGAGATATTTTAAAGACAAGAGAGTCACATTTTGTATTTATTATTCTTTATAAAATAATATAAATTTCACAATCAAAGAAAAACAAAACTAAGTGGACATATATTTGGGAATTTATTGTAAATGGATAAAATCCAACCATAAAATCGGATTAAGGAAAGTGTTAGAGAAGTTTTAAATAATTTGACCTATTTTACCAGTTTTTCTATTATCAAGGTGAAAAATATTTACCAAGGTTACTATTAACAATGACCCAAAAATAAAATGTTTATATTTAAAAAATTTGAACCTACTGATTCCAAAATATAATAAAATTTTTCAAGATCCACTCACATAAGTGGAAAAATACAATGATAATATAAATGTTTAAAACACAAGGAATTGTTTTTAGAAAATTTATTTTTAAGCATAAAAAATAACTTGTATCAAAATCATGAATATCACTTATAAAAATGGAATTAGTTAGAATATACTAAAAAATAAAGCATACTTCACTTAAAGATGAAATCTAATATATAATGAGTGGTTTAAATTACTTGAATTAATGGAAATAATTTCTAATAATTGAAAAATTCGTATTTTTCACTATTCCTTAAAAAATTCAATCATTTTAAAAAATATAAAAACATTTACCCTAATTTTATTTTGATATAATTATTTCAAAAATTATATAATTTTTATGCAATAAAATTTCTAATTTTATTAAAAATTAATTATTAAAATCAGTCTTCAAATAACCATTTTTGAACAAATCTTTTTTGAAGCATAAAATGACTTTGCTAAAAAAATTATTGGTTGTTCCCTAATAGTTAATAGATAAACTTTTATTGAGTAATAAATTTTAATATATATCAAAATTTGGTTAAATCTATTCATACCCCCTGAATTGTATATCTAGGTTATAACTATAATATTTATATATTATTATTTAGTGGTTCGTTTAAGATCTTTGTTGTGCTTAGTCTATGCTATAGAACAAATTGTTCTTTTTAAAATCTTAGGGTGTTAAATTATACCCCACCTTAAATAAATTTTTCTCTCATAATTTTATCTCAGTAATCAGTGGTTTAAAGTATTAAAATACCATTATTGAAAATATATATCATATTGTGGGATAATAAAACTTAATTTTAAAAGGGGATGTGGGAAACATTAAAGTTATATAAAGTATCATATATTTGGGTTCCCATAAAAGGATAGAATTGGTTGTAATTTAAAATTTATACATAGAGGAGAAAACTAGAATATAAGGTCTATTATATAGTAATAGAGAACATGTTCATTTTAAAGCTAATAACCACAAACTAATAAATATTTTATGGATAAAAATACCATAGATTCATCTGAAATGAAGGTAAAATAATGATGTGTTTATTTCAAGATCATTTTCTTAAATTTTAGGTCTTATTTTAATATTAATATAGAAAACATGGGAAATATACTTACCTAATTTATTTCTTTTTCACAAGAAAAATTTCATCCTTCAGTTTTTCTTCTATTAATTATCACTTCATCTATTACTATATGAAATGAAGCAGAATTTTTCATGTTTGAAGCTCTGAAATTAACTTTAAATGGATCATAAAATCTATAAAATAATGGAATTTACTTACTTATTTCACTCAATACTTTTAAAAAAATGGTTAGAATAATTTATCCAATAAGGATAAATGTAATATATTAATCTCTAAAACATTAATAATAATTCCTAAAGTTTAACATTATTCTTTCAATAATTATTAACCACAAGACCATTCTAAAATGTGTCTTATCAAATTCAGAGTCTAAAAATTTAGAAAGAAGGTATCTAAATTTCAAAAAATTAATGGAACAATAATCCCCCTAACTATATAAACTATCTCTTGACATAACATACCAAATATGTGAATACCTTGATAATATATTCTCTTAAAACATTTAAATAACCTCGAATCACTATAAAACCCCATTGAAATAATACACGATTCTAAAAAATTAATTCTCTGATTATCACTCAAATAAATTCATAAATTATCAAATACATTTAATAAATTCAAAGATACAGTAAACCTCCTCAAATATTACCTAAATCACTTTTTCATCAAATTACTTATCAATTACAGGGTCACCAATACAATACAATTCACTTTATTAATATCAATCATCTATTTATCCCAAATAAACATTATTATCTCAATAAGAGAAACATATTAAGGGTTATCTTTTCATTAATCACGTGTTCTGAAGAAACATCACCGTACCAATAAATCACTTTTCTTTTTTATAAGTACCTATTAATATATGCTTTAAAATCCATAAAACAACACAACTTCCAAACATTCTTTACATGATTCATGATTTATATAAACAAAATATCATTGATATAATAATTGTACAACATTATTCTCAAATCTCATAGAATAAAAACGTAAATCCTTACACATAAATGATTGACATGGCATATGTACTTCCTTGGTATATTATTTAGACAATTTATAAGGGAATTTAATCAGATACAAACTACGTTACCCAAAAACAAGATATTGATTTTCTTAAAAATTCATTGCTATATGGACTTTATTTCCAAACAGAAACCATACCCCCCTTCATTTGAGACATTCCCCTAGGTGATTCTTCCCACATTCTTGGCATGGATTATAATGAACCTTTATTTTGATAAATTAATGTTATATAAATTATTAAGAATACTTAAAACATTATACACATAGATTCCCAATTATCTTATTAGTATAGTGCCTTTAAAAAGATGGAAACATAAATACTAGTATATAAGTGAACTAAATTATCTCCCATTACGTTGTTCGTGACTAGAATCCTTTTTAGACACATTTACATAATAAATATCATCATAACCTGGTAATGGATACAAAAAAGGGGTTACCTTAGATGATTAGTAAGGGTAAACAAGGGAGTCATGTAAGCATAAACCTCAATATATGGGTATAATGATGTGATAATAACATTAAAATATCACACGTTGTATATCATAATATTATAAACATGAATCATGGAATAATAATTTTCAGTTCATAAAACATGAATATTAAACAAATAACTTAATTCATGAATAAATAAAATTAGAATAAGATATGGAATTTTGGTAGACACATAAGAATGTAAAAATGATTTCTATAGTAGTCAAGACATTTTTTTTCTATGGTAATCTTAGTGGTATGAGTTCACTCCCCATACCATCTTGGTAGTCATGGTTCAATACTATGTCCATATTAGTAGTATGATTTCAATCCCTAAACCATATTGGTAGTAATTGTTCACTACTATGGCCATATTATTAGTCATGGTTCACTCCCAATACCATATTAGTCAATGTCATGAGATAACAATATTTACCCAATGCATTAAAGGGAGGTATTGGACCCTCCCATATCACAATGAAATCATACATACATTTTCAAAAAAATAATAAATAATCATATAATAACCCATGAAATGAAATGGGTATGATAAACATGTAATCATATCATAACATGCGAAATAATATATAGGTTTCACAATCATTTAAAAATCATAGCTTGTGAAAAGAAGCGGGGTTCAAAAGAATATAACCCGTGAATGAGATACAGGTTTCATAAATATCATTCTATAAATACAAAATCCATTAAAATTAATAATATGAATGGTAATATTGAATAATTTTCCCATAAATTCATGATTAATACCAATATATGTCATCGTATATGGGAAATAATTTCGAATGAATTTTTATAAACATTTCTTGAGGAAAATGTTCTTTCTACGTTGAAAAAAACCTTTTAAAACATAAAAAATATTGAAATCCTTTTTATTTAAAAATATATTAAAAAAAATATAAAGGAAGAATTGGTAGTAATAAAATATCTTTAAAATAATTTTACTTTTTTTTTGATAACATGGTTTATGAAATAAATAAAATTTCTGACTGAATAGAAAAATACGGTTAGATTTTTTTAAGAAATTATTAATCATCTTAAGTGCCAAAGAGTGGAAAAAATAGTACTAATACATCGATATATCTTGAATTAATATATAATAATAAAACTCATGAGTGTTTTTGAGAGATGGATCATAATATTTCATCAATGATAACATAATCCTAAAGAATCTTGATAAAGGATGAGATTTTTTCAATAAAATCTTACCAAATTGTAACTTGGAATAATACACTATGTGTCTGCATATGAGATTATATGAAGCTTAAAATATCATTATAAGAAGTATATTCATGATATAATATGTCAAATTTAATTATATTCACCTCAACAAATAATGAAGGTCCATAAAATCATTTTTCTCAAAGAAGGAAAATTGTGACAAAACTATCTTACCGATTTGGTAACTCTTGAAACATAAATATCATGAAAGACAGATCAAATAATTTATTTTTAAACACCTATAAATTTAATAATAATAATCATTGAATACATTCATGGGAAATATATACACCATGCCAAAAAAGTGTGGTGAACATGGCATGTATCTTCCAAATATAAAAGGTGAGATGAAATTCCCTAGCCTTGTGTCTTGAATCTTCTCATACTCATAAGAAATACTCTATAATAAATATATGTTTATTATAAACCAATCATATAACCATATTCTAATATCTAATACCACAGTGGTTTTATTATGATTTATATTACCCACTTGTTAAAAATTATCTGTCAAGGTTTCACTTTGGGTAATATCCACTTTGTTCTTCTCATGTGTATTAATTTAATATATATTTAGTCCTTATACATATATCATGATTTATATAATTCAAACCATGATATAAATATCAATTATATTCATCATATATTTAGTATAATTATTCATTGTATATAGAATTATAAAATGGAATACACTATTCATGGGGATAGAGGATTGTACGTACGCATGAACGTAGTTTCCGTTTTATTATCGTATTGAAAGAATGAAATGAAATATATGTATATATGTATATGATATCATCATAGTTTAATTATTATTTCAAATATATCATATAATATTACTAAACAAGTCCATAATACATTCCATGTATTTTGTGAACGAATCACAACGCTTTGAGGGGGCGATAGTCCACACTTCCTCAAACGAAATTACCATATTTTAAAAAATGGAAATTGAATGGTATGTGTTATAAAAGTATTAAATAATCACAAATACATAATATATGTAATATATATCATATATAAACAGTTTTCCTTCATAATTTCCAACCATGTAATGTGTAATGGAAAGATTAACAATCATTTTTTTGTGAGGCGGTAGTTCACCGTACATGTAAACAACATGTTCATTACCCATTAGATCGAAGTGTATATATGTGAAGGTATAACCCTTAATCTAATTACATATCAGTATATTGAGTAAACTATTATTTTTATATAATCATTTAATAAGGATATTTTAGGTGGGGAGAGGGAAAATAAAATAAAGGATCTTGAGGAAGGATGCCACCTCTTCATTGGGTAACTCATTTTGGTTTGAACAAAAGGGTTTCTTTGGATTTATTTATTCCAAAGGTGGGGATTATAGGTTTAGGGGATGGATTTTGGTAGATATTGGTCTCAAAAAAGTGTCTTGAGAGGTTTTAGGAAGTGTGATGATATGATTTATTTTTTATAGTGGAGGAGGAGTGACACTCTAGTAAATTTTGGGAAAACGAATTCCACCCATGTTTTCCCATGTCATGTGGATCCAATAATGGAAAAAATTAGATAAAATGTTGGATATAGTTAAAATATTCCATGATAATAGATCAGGAAATGTGATGTGGTCATTTTGTGTCTTATATTTAATGTCAATACTTAGTTAACCTAATTTTCTCTTAATCATTGAAATTAATTTTTATCACTTTCCGTAATATTTTTGTTAAAAATTTATGTTTTATTTGATAAAAATTATAAATTATTCTAATTCCAAATATAGGATCCATTTTTTTAAGTTAAAATCACATAAGTGGCAAAAATTCATTTTAATTTAATCTCATAAATAGGACGACAATGCTGGTTTTGACGTAAAAACATCCAAATGTTTGCTATGTTTATATACAAAATTTCCAAGTGTAATTGATTAACCTAACATAAATTGGATTAATTGATAAATGTATTATCTAATTAAACTTTTAAACCAATTTAAAATATAATTTAACCTTATAAAAAATTAGATGAAAAGGCAGTTTTGAATTAAAATTATGTATTTTTCACTATTCTTCTAGAAATAATGTTTCTCATAAAAATAATTACACCTTTACCATAAGATAATTTAAACATTATAAATTAAAAAATTAATTTTATTTTATCAAATAAAATTTTTAAATTTGACTAAAAATAGTTTTATTATTTTCCCAGAAGGACATGGAAAACAATTCATTTTTTAAAATAGTATTTTATAATATAAAAGGACTTTACCAAAAATTATATCTTTAAATATAAATACATTTTATTTATATAAAACCATTATAATTTTTTTAAAAGTTGTTAATAATGTTAATATTAAAAATTTTAATTTCTAGGTTATAGTTAGCTGATATAAATAATTATAAATATATATATATATATTTCATAGAAACTCAGTGTTGTGTGAAATATATGCTAAGCCGGTGTTGTGTGTAACTTGTAAGATTTCGGTGTTGTGTGTAGTGTACTTCAAGTTGGTGTAATATGTGACATATGCCATGTTGGTGCCATGTGAAAGTAATGTTTTACTTGGTTCATTGCACGATATTAATGAAAATTTAATTTATTCAAGAAAAAAAGGTCCATAAAAATTCGAGATGTTACATTCTACCCATCTTTTAAATAATTTTCCCACAAAATTCATCATTCAGGTATAAAAAATGAGGATAATTTTGCATCATCATATCCTTATGTTCCCACATATCAGTATCTAACAAGTTATTTATTCACCAAACATTGACCAAGTGAGTGGTCTTGTTTCATAGAACTTTCTCTATATCATCTATAGTTTCAACTGGTTTTTTCTCATAAGAAAGATCATGCCCCTATAGTATGATCTTTGAGTTCATTAAAATTGAAGGTTTAGGTATTTAATTCTTCACTATTAATACATATAACACATCATATACTTGAGATAGATTTGGAGGAAGTTCCAAGCGATAGGCTACTATCCCGATACGATCAACAATCTCAAAGGGACCGATACACCAACAGTTTAGTTTTCTTTTATTTCCAAACATCCTAAAGTTATTATATGGAGAGATTTGTAGAAATAAATTTTATCTAACAAAAAATTCTAGATATGATCATTGGTTATCGACACAACGTTTCTACCGACTTTGATCTGGCTTCATATGTTATTGAATGGATCTAACCTTGTCTGTAATTTCTTCAACACTCTCAGGTCCTAATAGATTTCTTTCTCCAACCTCATCCCAAAACAATTTAACTCTATATTTCTTCAATTAGAGGGATTTATAAGGTGTCATATAAATTCCTGTGTGAAAGAAATTTTTGTACGAAAACTCAACCAGATGAAGGTATTGATCACAAACACCTTTGAAATCTTGAAAACAAGATCTCAACATATCCTCTTCAGTTTGATTTATTATTTTAAACTGACCATCTATTTGGGGATAATAAGAAGTTCTAGAACTCAATTTTGTATGAAGTTCTTGTTTAATACATCACTAAAAATTGGAGGTAAATATATGATCCCAATCCAATAAAATAGAATTTGGTTCTCCATGAAACCTTACCAATAATTTAATTTATATCATGGAAAGAGGATCTAGAGAGAAGTCTTCTCTGAAAGCAATAGAGTGTGATAAATTTTAAGGAGATAAACTAACACTCATATATAATTATATCTTTTAGATGTTTTGGGTGGTCAAATAAAAAAAATTCATAATAATGTTCTCCCATTTCCATTATGGTATAGGTAATGGATAAAACACCCCTTTGACTTTTTTCTTTTAGCTTGAACTTATTGGAATACAGAGAACAAAAATATGAACTGTGAAATATCTCTCTTCATTCCATCCCACTATAAGTATTCATTAAAATACCTATACATAGATGTACATCTATGGTTAATAGAGAATGAAGAACTATGAGATTCCACTAACATCTCCTTATTCAAATCTGGTATAGAAGGAACACATACATGGTTCCTAAACTTTATCATTCCATCCAGATCACGGTTAAACTCATGAACATTTATAAATTTATTTTTCATCTCTATATCTTCCTTCTACACCACCTTATCTTTAAATTGTATAGAGGGTTGAACATTCATTTGAGAAAAATAATATTTTCCCCCTTCCTTTATGATTTTCAGCTCTATCATTTGAAAATACAGAAATATTAGATATTTTTTGTCCACATCATGGATAAACTTTCATAATTATTTTGACTCAAACTATCATCCACCTAGTTCTCTTTCCTAGGGTGGTAATGTATTGATCATTCATAATCCTTTATCAATACTAACCACATTCTTTAGAACATCTTTACCTCCTTTTGTGTGAATATATATTTCAGAATTTTACGATCGGTATATATATCACACTTTACTCTACAAAGATAATGCCTCCATATCTATAGTGAAAAAAATACAACTGTTAACTCTAAATCATGAGTTTGGTAATATTTCTCATGGATCTTCAACAAACATGAGGCATAAGAGAAAACCATCTTATTCTATATAATGACACATCCCAATCCCTTCTTGGATGCATCACTATAAATTACAAACCCTTCTCTACTATAGGTTAATGTAAAAATAGGTTTGTTGAATAACCTTCATTTTAGTTCCTTGAAATTTTCCTCATATTCATCTATTTGGAGAAACATGGCACCCTTCTATGTTAACATGGTTAGAGGATTAGATATTAGTGATAAATTATTCAAAAACCATCAATAATATCTAGAAAAACCAAGAAATATAGGGATCTCAGTCACCGTGGTTGTTCTAGACCAACATTCAATTGCCTACGTCTTTGAGGAATATACTAAAATACTATATCTTGAGATTATGTGACCCAAAAATGAAACCTTTTATATCCAAAATTCATACTGTGTAAATTGTTTATATATTTTCTCCTTCCATGGGGTCTTTTGTACAATTCTCAAGTGATATTCATGCTCTTCATTTATCTTTAAATAGATAATAATATCATCTATAATGACTATCAAATACTGGTTAAGCTGATATCTAAAGACTCTATTCATCAAATTAATGATTATAGTAGGGGAATAAGTTAGACCAAAAGGCATCACTATATATTCACAGTGTCCATTCCTTGTATAAAATGTCATCATGGGTATATACTCATTCTTGAAATTCAATTAATGATATCTAGATTGAATGTAAATCTTTGAAAAGTATATAGCTTCACACATTTGATTAAACAAATACTCAATATTGGGGGGAGGATACTTGTTATTGATTGTGATCTTGTTCAACACCCAATAATCAATAGATATTCCAATTAATCCATATATATATTTCAAAAAAAGCAGGTTCACCCTAATGTGACACACTTCATTGAATGAATCCCTTATCAAGGTTTTCTTAGAGTTTCCTATTGAAATTTTACAACTTAATCGGGTCTATTCAATAAGGAGTCTTTGAAATTGGAATTGTACAAATTATGAGTTATATTGAGAACTCACATTCTCATTTTAGTGGAAGTCTAGACATCCCTTCAAGAAATACATCAAAAAATTCTAAAACAAGAGGCATATCATCGATTTTACTTTTATCCAAAACCATTTGTGATAAAAAACTCTTTTGAATGGGAATTGAAACGCATACACTAGATGTAATATATATAATAAGTTCATTTTAATCATAACATTAATGGATGTTCATATTAGGGTTTGAAATATCAAAAATAACTTCAATTCCTCGATAATTGATGTAGGACTTATGAAGAGAAATCATATCCATGCCTATAATGACTTCAAATTCACCCAAAGAAATAATGACAAAATTTGTATGAAGCACATTCCAACAAACATCCACTGGATAAGAATCATATACTTGGGATGCAATCATCATACCATTAGGGATTTTCATAGATAATTCCACATATAATCATTTTGGTGGAATCTAACACTCTTTTAAAATTCATTAGATATGAATGAGTGGGAAAATTTAGAATCAAATAAGTTATTAGAAGTTCTAGAGTGGCTGGAAAGTGTACCTTTCACTATGTCTATAATACACCCCTACTCATAAATAGAGATTCCCTGAGATTTTCCCTTGTACCTCCACTTAAGAGGTTGCTGACATCATTCATCATCACCAAACATTAGGTTTGGGTAGTGGTTAGGATAATTTCCATTCTCCTTACACATGTAGCACTAAATCATGGGAGGTGATTTCTATGCTATTTTTCTCCATTCACACCATTAGATAAATTCTTCCCATTAATTATACAAAAGAAATCATGATGACCTCTCTTATACACTTAAAACATTTATTAGACCCCTTAAGTCAATTTCCTCTATGCTACTTCCCACTCATAGAGAATAATGGAAAGGTAGTATTCTTATCTCCATAGTTTTCAAATTTTCTCTTAAGCTCAATATTCCCTTTCTTGTCAAGACTATGAGATTGATACATGAGTCCAACCTCCATTTCATCCTTGATTGCACAACACAAAATATATTCATAGCTACTAAAGTCTCTTATGGAAAATTCCATTATGAGATTGTATTAAATATACTGAAGAACCTATCAACTTTACTTTCAGGATGGAAGATAATTCCCGAAGTGTACCTCACCAGTCATGTGGAATTATCCTCATAGGCACCAACAGATTCATCATCTCTAGGCTTCAACTCAAGGAAATATTTCTCCACCTTGGTATGAAGAATCTGAGGAAATTACTTATTGAAAAATAATTTCATAAACTCATTCCTATCAAAGGATTCAATATCACCTTGCTTCCTTGTATTCTTGATAAGTGTCCACCACCGGACTATGTCTCCTTATAACCAATAAACTGCTAGAAATACTTTCTATTACTCCAAACAATAGGGATTGTATAATATCATTTGAGTAGTACAGATCAATTATTTAGAAAAAAGTGGATAAGAAGACCCACTGCAAGAAGGAGGATATTTCATTATGAAGGAATCAAAAGAATTTTGTCACATACTTTTCTCACTTGGAATTCCACCATGATTCATATCTTGAGAGATTTGGGTGAGAATATCAATGATATTTTTCATTTTTTTCGATAGAATTTGGTTTATCGGGAGTAAAATCATTGTATTTTTCATCAAAATCATCATTAACACAGTTATTTTGGGTTCCATCCATTGACTAAAACCAATATCATAGAGTAAGAAATAGTAATCATAATGAGGAACCACATAATAATGAAAATTTAGTTATGGGATGTCTAAATTTTGACACTATCTTTAATTTATGACACCTTAAGTTTATCCTAGGTTATTCATAGCCAAATTATATTTAAATAATTCATGATGGTTTGTGAAGAGTTTGTGAGTTCCAAAAAGCATTTCCCCTGGGAGTGTCAAACCAGGTGTGTAGTAATGTGGGTTTTCATGTATTGGGTTACACCGAGTTATGCCTGACACACCTTTTTAGACTTGTTAATCCGAGGTACATCTATTATAGATCCACATACACTTGTAGTATCTAGACATGGATATACTTATAGGAAACAACTTACTCTATCCATTACCAAAATTCCATGGCATTTTCCTATACTTTTCCTTATACTTAGACTTATTCTTATATATGTACTCTGGGTTCTCACTAAGGTTTTCTCATCCTAGATTACAAATATTAACTAATACTTTTATCTGATACCAACTATAGTGACCCTCAATTTTAATACATTAGCAATACATAAATTCTACATATAATTAAACATTATAAAAAGAGATGCCCAAATACCCTATAATTATATTGCCTTTATAAAAATGGAAATACAAACATTGGTACATAAGTGAACTACATTATCTCCCACTAGGTTCTTCATGACTAACACCCTTCTCAGACATATAATACATAATACATATCTTAATAACATGGTAAAAGAAACATAAAAGGGGTGAGACTAGATTCATAGTAAGGGTAAACAAGGAAGACATGTGAGATTAAACATGATTGTAGGAGTATGATTACATGATCATAACATTATAAGATCATACCCAACGTATCCTAAGATTGTGAACATGAATTTTATCCAAAATATTGGCAGTTTATAGGACATGACTCATTAGGAAATAATGAACATAAGACATGAAATAATAACATAATAACAAAACATGGAATTGTGGAAGACACATAATTATGTAAAAATGATTTCCATAGTAGTCAAGGAATCACTGCCAAGGCAATCATAGTAGTCTGGGTTCACTACCCATACCATCTTGGTAGTCATGGTTCACTTGGAGGGATATCATAGTAGTATGAGTTTACTCCCCTTATAAAATTGGTAGTCGTGGCTCACTCCCATGATCATCTTAGTATTCGCAGTTCCCTCCCATGACCATCTTAGTCTATCACATAAGATATAAGTCTTTCCCTAATGCATTGGAGGTAGATATAGGTCCCCCCCATCACATATTGAAATAATACATACATGTGATAGAAAATCATAAATAATCGTATCATAACCCATGAAATAAAATGGGTCTCATCAACATGTTACAATATCATAACTTGTGTAATAATATATTGGTTTCATAATCATTTAAAAAACATAGACCATTAAAAGAAGCATTTTTCCAAATCATATAACCCATGAATATTAAACAGGTTTCATGAATATCATGAAATCAAAATATTATCCATTAAATTAAAGAATATTAATGGTAACATTGAATAATTTACCCAGAAAATAATGATAAACACCAATAGATGTCATCTTATATGGGAAAAAACTGAATGATCTATTAAAAATATATTTTGAGGAAAATATTCATTATCCATTGAAAAAACTTTTTAAAACATAAAATATTTTTTAAAACACTTTTATTTGAAAATAGATTTGAAAATTTATAGAATAAGATTTTTTTTTTAAAAAAAATATTTCTTTTTTCCATAATAAAATTATGAAAACATTTTTTTTAATACATGGTTTTCTATATAAAAGATATTTCTAATCAAAGAGATAAAGACATTCATATTTTTGTTAAAAACATTTTTATTATCAGATAAAGTACCAAATAGTGGAAAAATGGTATTATACATTTAAATATCTTGATTAAATAGATGATAATAAAAATAATGAGTGTTTTTGAGATTTGGATAATAATATTTCATCAATTGTATCCAAATCAAAAACAATCTTGATAAACAGTGATATTCTTTCAATAAACTCTTACCGCATGGTAACCTGGAATAATAAACTCCATGTAAGAAAATAAAATTACATGAAGAATAAAATATCATGAGAAGAATTTTATTCATGATATATCATTTCAAATGGTATTATATACTCCTCGAAAAAGAATATAGGTGTAACAAAACATGTGTCTCAAAGTAGGAAAATTGAGACAAAATTGTCTTAACGATTTGGTAACTATTGAAACATAAAACACATGAAATAATGATTGTAGAATGAATATATAAAAACTTATAAATTTAATAATAATAACCATAAAATACATCCGTTTTCAGTATATAAACCACACAAAAGAATAGAGCGGTTAACAGGGAATGTATCTCACATATATGAAAAGTTAGATGAAATTTCCTTACCATGTGTCTTGACTATGAACGTACTCATAAATAATTCCTGTATAATAAATACAAGTTCACTATAAATCCATTACAAAAAAATATTATTTTATCCAATACCACATATAGATTTATTATGACTATATATTGTCCTCTTGTTAACAATTCTATGTAAAGGTTTCACTTTGGGTAATATTCAATTTGTTTTTTTGCATGTGTCTTAGTTTGTAATACCGTTGGCCCTTATAATTATACCACAATTTAAATAATGTAAAAAATAATATAAATATAAATTATATTCAGTATATTTAGATTATAATAATTCATATAATATAGAATTATAAAATTATATACACCATTCACGGAGATGGAAAGTCGTACATGCGCATGAACACCATTTCGGTTTTATTATTATATTGAAAGAAGAAAAGAAAAGAAAATATATGTATAAATGTATATAATATAATTATATAATAATTATTATGTCATATATACCATATATGTTCACTAAAAACATCCTTAATACATTCATTGTAGTGTGTGAACGAATCACTTCGCTTTGAGGGTGCGGTAGTCTACACTTCCTAAAAAGAAATTATCTTATTTACACAGAAATGGAAATTGTAAAGTTATGTGTCATAATAGAATAAAATAATAATAAATGAAAAATAAATATAATATATATCATAAATTAACTATGTTTACATCATAATTCCCTACCATGAAAGGAGGTAAAGAAAAAAGTAACAATCATCACTTCATGAGATGGTAGTTCACCGTACACGTAAACAAAATGTATATTAAACATTAGATGTATGTTTTTGTATGTGAAGATAGAAACAATAGTATAATAAAAACACAACATATTGATTATAATGGTGTTATTATATAATTAATTAATAAGGATATTTTAGTGGGTGAAGAAATAAAATAAAATAAAGCAGCTTGAGGAAGGATGTTGCCACTTCTTTGGGTAACTCCTTTTGTTTTTCACCAATGGGATTCATTAGATTGATTTATACCAAATGTGATAATTTTAGGTTGAGGTTAGGTATTTTTAGAAGACACTTTGGAAGATATTTTTCAAGAAAAATTGTCTTTAGAGGTGTTAGGAAGTTAGAGGAGAGGAGACCTTTTCATAGTGGAGGAGGAGTGGCACTCTTGTAAATTTTGTGAAAACAAATTCCACCCACTTTTTTACCATGTAATGTGGATCAAATAATTGAAAATATTAGATTAAATGTTGTATAGGGTAGAAATATTTCCTGAAAATGTATCTTGGACAAGTGTATTGAATATTTTTAGTATTAAATATAAGGTTTATTAATTTCTAAACATAATTTTTCTCTTAATCATTGTAATTAATTTTAATCAATTTTACTAATATTTTGGGTAAAAAATAAGTTGAAATTAATATAAAATATACATATTGATGATTAAAAATATTAAATCTGTATTTGAAAATTTTAATCACATAATCGGCAGAAATTAATTTAAATTTAATCCCATAGACGAGATGACAATGTGAGTTTTTAAAGTAAAAACATCTAAAGGTTTGATAAGTATTTTTAACCCATTTCATAGTGAAATTAATTCAAATGACCTAAATTTTATTAATTGATTAAAATATGATATAATTAAAATTTTAATCCAATTTAAAATATAATTTATCTTTATAAATAAATTAAACAAAAAATAGTTTTGAATTATAATTCTTTATCCAAAAATGAGGTTTCTCAGAAAAATACCCAAAAAATATACATAATATAATTTCAAAATTATAAATTTAAAGATGATATTTATTATATAAAATTAAATTTTTAAATGTGTCTCAAATGAATTTTATTATTTTTCACAGAAGTACATAAAAATGAGTTCATTTAGGAAATTGTATTTTTAAACAAATAAGGACTTTACCAAAAAGTGTATATTTAGTTATAAATATGTTTTTTATATAAAAAAATTATAAATAATATTTGGAAATTATTAATTACTATTAACATTACAAATTTATCATCTACGTTATAATTATTTGATTTCAATAATTATTATACAAAAAATATTTCGTAGAAACTCAATGTTGTGTGTAATGTACACCAAGTTGGTGTTGCATATAATGTATACTGAGTCTGTTTTGAGTGTAAAAAACATAAATTTGGGGTTGCATGCAACATATTCCAAGATGGTTCTGTGTGAATGGAATGTTTGAATTAGTACATTGCAAGATATCAATGAAAATGTAATTTATTTGAGAAAAAAAAGTTCATAAAAACACAGGCTGTTACATGAATAAAATTAACATTTCTTTCCTATATGGACATTAACAAATATAATTTCATAAAATTAATTCTTCCACTTTTTTTATTTTTTTAGGAAACTCACCAATTTTTTATGTTGTTAATCATATATATTGATAGAATATTTCATATAGTCACAAGGTTTAATATTCCAGCTTCAATTTCACTTAGTTTCTCATGAGGGAAATCATTCCATTTTCCATTACATTAAATTTCAACATAATCCCCCTTATTTAAATCCATTTAATAATATAAAAAATGACTGTGTGAGAAATAATAATCATAGTGATAAATCATATAATCCTGAAAAATAATTTATAGTATGTAAAAATCATGACACCTTCTTTTTAATCTAGAACACCTATAGTTTATACTAGGAAATTCATGATCATAATATACTAAAATCCATTATAATAGATCATAAGGAAAATGTGCATTTACCTAATAATATATCTAGGGAGTATCAAAATGGTTGTGTAGTAAGGGAACATTCATCGTGCAGTAGAATGATGGTTAAGATATACCTGAACAACTATTTTCTAGGTTGTTAACCATTAATTCATCTATTCGAAAACCATGACCACTTTTATCATCTATAAAATGATGTATTTCTAGGAAAACTATATAATATATACCTTACCAAGAACATTATAATATTATCATATAATTATATTTACCCTCAAAGTATTTCATAGGTTTATGTTCCCTAATCTAAGTTTTCCAAAATCTATTTTCCAAGGTTCCTACTAAACATCCTCGGATACCAACTATAAAGACCCCGTACCTAGAATATCATATCTAGTGGTTAAAGTAGTACATTGGTACTAGGTATAAGCGATCACATCCTAGTTGACTGAATAGTTTAGTAGCCTTGGTAAACTAAATTAATACTTGAATCACACCTTACATTTGAAAACATAAAATACAACATATTATTTTATCTAAAAAAATAATTATCCACTCTATAATATCCCTATATATCAATCATATTACACTTTATAATATCTTGGTGGAAAATTAACATAATAAATTGGTAAGTTTATATGATCTGTAAGTAGATGCATACAAAGGAAACTATCATTGAATAAACAAGGCATAACATGACAGAGTGGATAATGAAAACACATTCCGTTAAATCAATATCTTATGTTCAATGATAACACATGTATAATATCAATATATTATACACATGGATAATAAAAATTGTATTCTTAATAAATGAAATATGTTATTATGTACATTCATGATCAAGGACACTCAACCAAAAAAACCATGAATCTTAGTGTTATGACCTCTCAACCAAGACATTATCATTCCAGAAAGGCCTATCAACTAAAAAATTATATTTTTTCAAGTCCTGTCAACCATTACATTATCATTTCATCATGGCCTATAAACTAGGAAATTATCATTGTATGTGTGGTAATAAAACAAATACCAAACAATTTTGACTTTATCTTACAACAAAATCCTATATATCATTCTAACTTGTTTTGTCACATGAGACATATCGAATAATCAAGGGGATATATTTAATTTATCCCCACCCATAACATGAACTTCTTATTCATTCCATATATCTTTAATGATCAATAAAAGATATTCTCAAAAT
This sequence comes from Viscum album, assembly GCA_963277665.1. Taxonomy (NCBI): domain Eukaryota; kingdom Viridiplantae; phylum Streptophyta; class Magnoliopsida; order Santalales; family Viscaceae; genus Viscum; species Viscum album. Next base: position 226,734,830 of record OY728129.1, on the reverse strand, counting down.
ACTTTTAAAATAAAAATACATTCCTATTGAATCAAGAATACATAACATAAAAAATTGATCATCATAATCTATCCATATAAATAATGAATATGGTATCATTGGATCATATACCTAACATCCTCAAAGAGTATCTTCATAGTTGAAAAATACCTTTATGAGATAATTGGATAATTTCCTGAGGAAAAATATCATTTTCACTTAAAATCACTCAAGAAAATATAAAAATTTCCAAAATATTAAATAAAATTAACTTATATGAAAATATTTTTAGAAACGTGTAAATTAATATTTAAATCATTTAATAGTCATGATTATAGAAAATTACATTCATGTCATGTAGGTTAAAACAAAGTTTCCTTGAATATTTTTAATAAAATATCAAAAGTCCCTTTTTGTGATAATAAAAAAGTAGATTGATTTTTAAAAAAATTGAAAATTCAACCATGGTTAAAATTAAATTATAAAATAATATGATAATATCAAATAAATTATTTATTTTTTAGAAAACATGGACATGGAAGAAAAATATTCCTAACTTAAGGGGAAATAAATTTTGTTTTTTCTAAAAAACATTTCCTATATCTTTTTAGGTTCCCAAGAAAGTAAAATGGATAAATTTCTTGAAAATTAAATGAATAAATTTATTATTAAAAAAATATATTTATTTTTATCACATATTATCTAAAAAATTTTATCAATGGGAATTAAAAAATAAACAATCTTGAATTAAAATGAGATTTTAAAAGAAATCCCTTACTACATTGGTAAATTTTGAATTAAAATCTCATGAAGGATATAATATTTTATGGATATGTAAATATACATAATTTTAATTAGAATCATCATAAAATAAATTCATGGGTTTTATATACTCCACAAAAAATAAAAAAGTGGTGAATATGGAATGTGACTCATGGAAATAATAGTGAGCCCAAAATCACTTACCTTAAATCTGAATTTCTTGTAAGTGAATTTATCCTCTTGTATAAAAAGTTTAAATTTATTATAATTATAAAAAATAACCATATAAATATTTAAAATACCATATATTATCCAATTATAACATCACAACACACGTTTATTCATTATTCTTTATGAAAATTTACGTTTTGAGAGTTAACTTTTTCATTTTTCTAGGAGATTTTTTGTTCAGTAGTTATGGTACTTATGCTTCGACCATGGTTCCATCATATAATGAATTTTAATCATGATATAAATATAATATATAAACATTATATATACATATATATAATTTTAAATTCATCTATAATGGGTAGAAATAAAAATTAATTACCTCATTCGTGGAGATGGTAGGCCGTATATATGCTTGAACGTTGTTTTCACTTTTAGATGGATGAAAAAAAGAATGGTAAATAATAATTCATCATTATAGATTCATTATAATATAATATATATATATATAATACATATTCATTAAATATATCCTTATTACCATCCATGAAATTCAAAGATCAAATAATGATCACATTACTTCATAGAGGTGGTCGTCCACACGCACACTTGAGCGACATTATCATTTGACAATGGATTGGAAGGTAAGAGGAATATATTATATTATAATTATATAGGAATAAATGTTTCAAAAATATCATATATATTTATTAGTTATATCTATATAACCATCCAAGTATAGTAGGTATGAAAAACAAAATTCATTACTATGTAGAGATGGTAAGTCGTACGTACACATGAGCGATTGTTTCCCTTTCCATAGGATGGAAAAGTAATAGAACATGGTTTAACAATAATAATAATAACATTTTGGTATATTTATGACTCTAGATTTATTATTTTATAATGATTACAATGGATTTATTGAAATTATATGATGTAAACTAGAAAGAGTCGATAAGGATAATTACATCTTATGAGATAAACATTCCTTAGATTCCATCATAAGGACCGTTGTAATGGTATTTCAAGAATACTAGAAATAATAATCTATGGATTTATAAGTTTAAAAGATAATTATGGTGGGTCTGGCTGAGATAGGTTGGACGGGAAGGTGTAAGGAAATGAAAGAAGGTGTTTCATTTTATAATTGAGGGGAGGGATACTCGTAGAATTATTTAAAGTATTAAATTAATATAAATTTATTTTTATAATAAAGTGACTTCAAATTGAAATATTTTTAATATAGAATGATCATAAATCTAAATAATCTATTAAAATAAAATTTATACATGTTGAAGTGATGTTTTAACCACTATCTCTTAGTTATAAATAATGTTAACCTTTTTGAAAATTAACATGATATTTACTCTTTAGGCATTATGAAATTCACCATAAAAATACAAAAAACCCATAAAAGTAATATGGTTTATATTTTCAACAATATAAAATTCACATGGATTGATATAAGATATTTAAAAAATTTAAATCATTTAATAAATTATTTTTTATTATAAACTATATTTAATTAATTTTTTGAAAATAAATGAAATATTAAAATATATTATGTGTATAACTCATGAAAAAATGGTTTTACAATGATATAGATTCAAATATAATGAGTGTATGGTCATATTATATTCACAAAATTAATTTAAGAAATATTTTGATATCATTTTAAACCTTTTCTTTTAGTTTAAGTACATGGTTAACCAATTTGAATCATAACCATGGTAATTATTTGTTTAATATAAAGGGTTATTATTTTACTTATAAGGTAAAAATTTTGATCATAAATGTACAAGGAATGAAAATTTTGAACTTTTATATTCTAATTTTCCTTTTAAAATTTTATTATTATTTTTAAATAATTTAATAAAATATGCTTAAAATGGCTCTATCCTGGGATTGAATGTCAAACCCATGGCCCCGAATTTATTAACAAAATAAAGATTAAAAGAGAGGAGATGGGTTATGTAAGACACAATTTCCCACACAATACTAATTAAACACTTTTGAGACCCTTTGGATCCCATATTTCTAAGATATTTTCCTAACCCTTTTGGGTGACAACCTCTATGACACGTATTAACTTGTGGAACAACATCTTCAGCATCTAATGATGATTTAGGAGTCCCCAAGAATAGAGAAAATCCTGAATTTCTAAGATAGAACTCCAATGTACATTTTTGGGTCATATCATATTCCATCTTCAATGTTAGCTAATAAAAATATTTGTATCATTAAATAATATTTAAATCCAAATACATCAAGATCCATCAGAGAATAAATAAATTCAAGCTGTGAAAAAAATCAAGCAGATGTTTCCTTGAAAATACCTTTAGTGGTTCATTCACCATCCTTATCCTCATGAGGAATGATGGTAGAGTTTATTTCTCAGGCTTCAACACATTCCTTCTCTGATGACTTACCAAAAGAGTAATATGAATTCTTCCTTAGATCTTTAAATTGGGATGGATAAGACCACTTCATTTAATCTATAGCACTTGGATGTACAAACTGTAGGGGAATGGAATAATTAATAAAATTAGGGACAAGTTATTTGGATTTATGAGGTATTGCCAATTTAAATCCCTCTTCATCCATAGGTATATTGTTACCTTTAAAAGTCCTTGATACAATCACATTTTCTTATATTAACTATTGGTCAATAAATCCCTTAACATCATCCTCATAGATGGATTGATCATCCATCAGTTCCTCATTATGTTCACCATCCACACATTGATTTTCACCGAAGTTCCAGCCTCTCAAAGTAGTTGTCATTACCACTATTGTCATACTTTTAGTTGCGGAATTGAATATTACTAATGACTTAGAATTCATATCAGCAGCAGATCCACTCTGTGGAATGGGGACAAGATTACTCACAATCTTGCAACAAGGCTGGACAATTCAACAGATTCCAAGATAGACATTCAACCACCCTTAGTGTATTTATGGTAATATCATGGTGATCCATCAATGTATCTATCTGAATTTATTCCCTTATTACTATGGTATGGTTTCAATTGATAAGGGTATCGATCATTAGTGTCATTGTCTATAGAGGCAGATCCATATTTAACAAGATCGACTCATGTCCTACTCTTTTGTACAACCACCAAAAAGGCACAACATCAGTAGTATACTTATTCTCAAAGACCTGGTTTTTTCAACCATTAAACTACTATATTTCAACCATATAATCACTGATTTTATGTGAATCATGAGCCTCTACACCCAAAAACTTGTTGGATCTTGAGATTCTCCATCAACAACTAGCTACTTCATGACCTATTAAATTATAGACATCACATCATAATCATTTTCATCAATTCTAATTGACATGACCAATTGCCTAGAAACTAGTATAGAACATGGGTAGTTTTTCATACCATACAGTTTGATCAAAACTAAAGTTCACCATATACATATTCAAAAATTATATTGGCATTGAACTAAGATTCAACTCTACCAGGAATAACCCAAAAAAATCCAAAGTGGGTCTCCTTGGTTGCCCAATTATGTTTGACTACAGTACCAATTGATGAAGAAATTTTGAATAAGATCTTTGGATTATATAAAATCCAACATGAGCAACAAATTTGAACCCAGACCTGAGTTATTGTGTTGTGGACATCAAAAAAAGGAAGCAAGGGTCCCAATCCTAGATACACATAGTCCTTATCTTGGGAAAGAACGGCCCAAACCCCCACTCCTTATGCTTCAGTTCCCCATAGGGGAAAATTATGTGGAAATTTCCCCTCCCAATGGGGACACATTTATAGCCACACAATCCCCCAACAATGGCTAATATTTATTCCAAGTACTTAGTCTTCGAAGTTTTTAGACTAAATGTGAACATTACTAATACAATGATCGAAAATTCACAAATCTGAAACCTTTCATGAAATAGTAGATCTTGATGGACATGAATATGGTCCAAATCACCATAGCTAAAGATTATTTTTTCAACAATATCCTTTCTAAGAGAAAATCATCAATTTTCATCCACATATCTAACTTCATGAGAGTGAAATATGAAAAAATTTGGATCATGTGATGTTAGCTTCACCAAGGGATTAACATCACATGTCATCAGTCTATTAGGGAGGGAAATAGATGCTTTAAAATCAGCCAACCTCGCATCTAGATTATTAGACCGAAGACTTGGGAGAGATGAAACATCTGCAATGACCTAGTGGGAGTCGAAATTTTCTTGGGTAAGAAAGGATTCCAAAAATGATTCTCAATTCAAAGATACTATGGTAAAATAACCCTAGATTCCATCAAGAGAAATTGGGAGTATATCCCATAGAATACCAATCCTCAATTATTTTATAAAATATATTTAACCTAAAATGATATTAATTTAATTTTATAAACTATTTACATTATTTGAATTAAAAAAACACAATAGAAATGGAATTATAATGTAAACCTTTAACACATCTCTAATATGTTATGTTTATCTAATTTTTTTGGAACTTAATAATTATCTTAAATTTCATTAATTTTAATTTTTTTTTTTATTTTTCTATTACATGAATATATATTATGTCGGTGTTGTGTACGAATTTGAGGAAATTATTCAATCACGAAAAATTAAAATTAAATTAATAAGAAAAAAAATTAATTCATATATTAAATAAATATTTATAATTGAACTTATCCTCCAGTAACAATACATTAATGTTTAAAAATATTAAACTCAAGAGAGCAAAATTTTATATTTATTCTTTTCTTAAAATAATATAAAGGTCATAATAAAAGAAAAATGGCACTAAGTGGCGATATATTTTATACTTGGATGGAAGTGGCCTAAATAGAACCATAAAATATGATAAAGGAAAGTGTTATAGAATTTTTAAAGCATTAACCAAAAGTTTTAACCCTATTTTACCCATTTGACCCATAACGAGGTGACATATATTTACCAAGGCTACTATTCATAATGAAAAAACTAAAAGGGTATTATTTAAAAAATTTAAACCATCTAATTCCAAATATGGAATTCATTTTTCAATATTTAATTCAGACAATTTGAATAATTTAATTTTAACAAAAAAATTGTAAAATGTAATAATCTTTTTAGGAAAATGGGTTTTTAAGATTAAAAATTAACTTATATCAATATCATGAATATTGGTGAATCAAATGGATTTAATTTGAATATTGTAAAGACTCAAAAATTAAAAATTATTTTTTTATTATATTGAATTATTACGAGACTACAAAATTCTACGGCATGTGATTCTGAGGCCCAAAGTGCCTAGAACTGAGTTTTGAATTTTTTTATGGTACGTTCAGTAAATGTGCGAGCGGGTTTTTATATCTTTTTAACTGGTGTTGGGATTGAAAATATTAGGGTACTGTTGATTTAGCAGTGCCAATATTTTCTTAATGGAATATTAACTGTAGCTGGAAAGGGTATGTCGAAAAAAGTAAAATTTTGGGCTTTTTGAAAAAATAATAAAATAACACTTTGAGTTATTTTATTTTTTTCTTCAACCTTTCATCAACGGTGGGAAAAACTGCATGATAATGATGATTATTAAATGATGATAATTTAATGAATTGTTTCTTTTTTTGGGAAACCACAACACTTTTTATAATAATGGTTCATTAATTAAGGATCATTAATAATCAATATTAATGAACAAAACTTCATGATTGATTCTTTTTATTATTCAACCTATTGGCGATCAAATAAATGACCGTACGAGAAAACACTAATGTAATTCCAGAGATATAACCCTTCAATAAAAAATAGAGATAAAATGATGACCATTGGAGTAAATCATCTGGAGATTGATGAGCGGCAACAAACGTCGAACGACTCTGAATGCAGAATTCCTTCCTTCGTCCACAACGGATTCCACTGAATCAAGGTAGGGGTTTTAACTATTCTAAGTGTTTAATCTTTTAACTTATCCCATTCATGAAAATTAAAACAAACACGGATCAAATGACAAATGGGATGATCCGAAACTCATTCATTATTGCGGGTGGTTGTTGCAGTGTCTTGATTTGGGGTTTTTCTTATTCTATATAATGATTGTTATCACCCCTTAATAAAACGCTAACACAGATGGTGAGACCTAATCCAAAAAAGACCTGGACCCTTCGCTTCTCTTGAATATTATGTTTTCTACATTGGAGACTGACCAACGAGCCAGAAATATGAATCCAAGGGGGATCGTAGTGAATGTAGTGACCCGAGAGGCATGTTGGCATAGACGGGGAGAAAACCTGACCACCAGAGCATCTCTGTGCCTCAGAAAGAAGCTGTTGGTGTGGTACCACTGGTGGAGTGGCGTTATTAAACGACGGTGGATGTATCATTCTAGATGCGGGGATATGGTGGTTCCCACTAGTGTCGTGTTTGGTGGAGGATGCAGCACTGACGTGCCACATGGAGAATAGCGGCCTGCTTGGGCCGCTCGGCTGGTGCACAATGGTCGGCTCATGCTGACCGTTTTGGGAGATGGGGTGGCACTGCTAGCTGGGAGAACTAGACGCTCCATGTATGGTCCAGAGAAAACGTCCCGCATTGCGTGGGTTAGGTTCTTCGGGAAATTCAAACCTGCGCATGTCGGGACGGACCCCTACCAGACCTGACCAACCCCATTTAACTAAAACTGACGTAACACAGAAACTGGGAAGTCAATAGATATGCCATCCATGGCGTGAGGTCCCTTGAAACGAGATGTTCATTTTGAGATACTTCACTTGAGTTTTGGAATAATTTGGAGTATGGTTGGGTTGGATCGGACTCAAATCCAAATGGCCCTATTTAACTTTTTGCCAATATCTTACAGACTGAACATCCGATTGACATGCCATCTATCGCGTTGGAACCCTTATGAAAAGATAGTACTTCGGTTTATTTACTAGTGGGAAGTAATTTTGGTTGATGTAGGACTGATGGATTGAGGATCGGATCCTTCGTAAATCAAGCATGCTATGTGAGGGAATCTAGTGGCAGGCTGTGACAAGATGAAAGAATAACAATCCTCTGGGGGTCAACACATAGCGATCCACTATGGGTCAGCACATAGAAATCCTCTGTGGGTTTGCATGTAGCGATCTTCTTTGGGTTATCACCTAGCAATTTTCTGTGGGTCAGCACATAGCGATCCTCTGTGGGTCAGCACAGAGCGATCCTCTATGGGTCTGCACATTGTGATCTTTTGTGAGTCCGAACCAACAGATCCTCTATGGTTTAGAACCTAGAAACCTTGTGTGCTCCTGTAGTAAAAGAAACTTTATAGAATAATATGATCTATCTTTATGAATAATAACATTTATTCATGTTCTATAAGTTTTATACCTGGCGTGAGCTGTATTTTACTTTGTGCTCTATGATTGAGATCATGCTTTGTGGTTTTTCCTTGTGGAATTCTGAGAGAACATTGGTTATATTGGGGTCCCTACTGAGTATTGTAATACTCACCCCTACATGGGATTCACCCGAATCTTGTTGTGTCTTGTGCAGATGACAGACAGTTTGACTGAGACTTTGGAGAGCCAGTGCTAGGAGGTATACCGAGGTGACCGATTGACCTGGTAAGCCATAGTGACGAGTTGTACCTACCCTTCATGTAGGATCCTTTGCAGACGATCCCTGGAGATTGTTTTCCATTTTTTACTACTCTTTCAATTGGCCTTTTATACATTCCCCTTTACTTTTAGTACTTACTTTTACTCCCAGTGGTGGTTTTTAGTGGAGGTAGTTCTTTGTCATTTCTGTCGTGTTTAACTTATATGCAGTGTTCCCAATCTGTGTCTGTACATGTCTAAAGGCAATTTCATCCTTTTTTTGGTTTTTCCCATTCCATTGCAACTCACTATCCCATAGACTATAGAAGGTGGGCTCAGGGTAGTCATGACACAGTCTCTAGGGAATGGGTCATGACAAAGTGGTATGAAAGGGCGGTTGGTTCTACCAGAAGAACTAAGAGTTTTTAATTTTCATTGGAGAAATAGTGTTAAGTGTATTGAGTTAAGATTTCAGTCTTGGGAGTCCAGTGTTTAGGAGGAGATCTATTTATCCATACACCAGGACCCTGAACTCTGTTTTCCAACCCAGTACATAAAAACACTAGGTGCATGTGTCTTGATTTTTTTTCTTTTGATCTGTTTTGAGTCATCTCACCAGGTATTACTTATTGACTGTGGAACATTAGTTTCTTTACAAGATTCTTCCACATAGACAGAAAACCAGTATTGTAGTGAGAGATCATGATGACGGCCCACCAAACGATGAGGTGTTAGTGCAAGGGCCTCTTACGCTGATAGCACCTTCGAGTGGTATACCTGCAGCACCACCACCCATAGGAAAGCGGTTTTCACCAGCCCCACTAGTGGACAATTCATGATAAATGAGAACATTGCATGCGTTCCAAAGCCATAGGCCTCTGAGGTTTCAAGGAGACACACATCTGCATGCAGCTGAGGATTGGATGGTGGTTGTGGCACAAGTTTTACTCTTGGTCCAGACACCAGTAGACCATATGGTGATCCTAGTTGTTAGTATCTTTTATGGAACAATAGGGAGATGGTGGAGACTAATGCTCTAGACACATGAGGAGAGAACTCTTTCCCAGTTTGAATTTGAGATCCTCATCAAGGAATTGTTCATACCTGTTACACTAAACTCTATGTGTATTCAAAAGCTACTACACTTATAGAAGAGCAGCCTGACAGTGGCCCAGTACTCAGAGAGATTTACTAACATCTCCCGCTACTCCAATAACATGGTACGAGACCCTTTCAACGAGTCTCATACCATTGAGCAGGGTCTCCGATGGGAGATCAGAGTTTTGATGATATCTCTCAACATCCTGAAGTAGGCTGGAATGCTATAGCGACCACTATTGGTAGAGACGTTCATAGTTGAGAGTGTACTGATGGTGAAATCCACCACAAGACGGCAAGTAGTCGAGTCATCTACAGTAGGTATTTGGCAGCTGACCCAGAGGCCCAAGTGGGGCAGACCTTCCATAGAAAGACCCCAGGATGTAGGGTCAGAGGTTCAGTGCTCACGAGGCACAGGAGGTCAGTAGAGGAGCAGACTGTACTACTCATGCGGTGGGCAAGGTCACATGGATCACGACTACTTAACCCATTGTACTGATGATCAATTAATGGTCAAGGGAACACTGATACAATGATAGTGGTTTGAATTAGGATGTCTATAGGGTGGTAGACATGGCAGAGGAGCAGACAATACAGAAGGAGGTTGGAGACAGTTTGAAGTACTACTACCACCCCCCAGGTGGTCCACCCTGACCTCAGGGAGTAGGTGGACAGGGAAAAGATCCTCTTCATTAATTATAGGTCTATGACCACAGTGCTCCAAAGATGATTCCAGGTACGATCTATATCTACTCCACCCAAGATGAAGTTCTTATAGAGACATGTTCTAGTCACTCTTTCATTTACACTACTCTTGTTCGGAGCACAAAGATTCTGGTAGATCCATTAGCTCAATCCTTATAGGTAGAGACTCCTAAAAGAAAGGATTTGATGATTACACACTGGTTCGAGAAGTGTGAGCTTACTCTAGGAGGTGAGATCTTCGACTGGGATCTCTTAATAGCAGTTTCACGGCTTTACGACATTATCTTGGGTATGAACTAGTTATCCATGGTCTATGCTCTGATAAACTGTTTTAAGCACATATTTTGGTGTGTCTGCAAGGATGGAATCAGGTTTTTATAAACCGACAAGAAGGGAACCTTTGTAGCATCATAATGAATTTCTCGGAGGAGGGTACAGTTGATCACTCATTAGTTAGCTAGCCTCACCCCTAGTGTAGTGAATGATAGGAGTCCAATCTGTTTTATTGTGGTGGACCAATATATAGGGGTCTTTCCTCAGGATTCTCTAGGACTACCTCCACACAGAGAGTTAGACATCTACATTAACTTATACCCTTGTATGGAATAGATATCCACACTAGCATATTATATGACATCTGTGGAGATTTTTGTGTTGAGGGTACAATTGGAGGACTTATAGAGAATGGGGTTTGTAAGGACTAGTGTTTCTACATGGGTAGCCCCAATTTTTTTCACCAAGATGAAGGATTGGAGTTTGAGGGTTTTTATGGACTATCAGCACCTTCACTAGGTGACTGTGAAGAATATGTATCCTCTGCCAAGGATTGATGATCTCTTTGACCAGTTGATCGGAGCATGATGATTTTCAAAGATAGATGATGTTCCTGATTTGTGTATACATTTTCATTAATTTTATGGAGTTTTTATATCATATTTTCATCAGATACAAGTTATTTTAGAATAAATACTGTAATTTGGGGATCATAATTATTTTTATGTATTTCCATGAAAAATACACAATCCGGGGGAAGTTTATCAAAAATTACAAACTACATAACATGTACATTAGTACACACACTGTGTATCAGAACCCTGACATGGATTGGCCCAAAAACGTACATGCCCAAGTTACCAGAATCCAAGTACATGCCATGTATGTAATATACACGCCGTGTGTCCCCTTCTAGAAGTGGATGGTGGCAAAGAGCAAGACTACATTTCCATGTTGTTGGCTGACCATAACACATAGTGTACTCCAATATAGACGTTCTGTGGACCTTATAGAATTGTTTGGTGCCCAATTGATGAGATTAAACTCCATGTATGGAGGATTTATATGACGTGAACTTCCACCTACCAAGTGGCTCCATGTTCCAAGTCAAATATGGCATGTTAGGTCACCCACCTGTAGAGAAAAAGACAAAAAAAACGTTGACAGGGGTTCATGCCGTGTACTTTCTAGTACATGCTGTGTACTCCTAAAACTTATAAATAGGTGGCGGGCCCTCCAATTTTGGGAGTCATTCATTCATTCATATTTTGATCCATTCGAATGGAGATCACTCCAGAAACATCTTAGAGAGAAGATGAGGATAGAAGAGAGGAGAGAAAGTGCTCACATACCACCTTCCCAACAAACATCTCTCCAAGGCATTCAATAGGATGTATTCTGGTGCTATAAGATATTTAATCATTATCTCCTCTATGAGTAGCTAAAATTCCCCAATGTGTTGGGGTTATGGACCTTATGTGTTTTAATTTGTCAATTGTAATGTTGTAACAATGTTGTTCATTTTTCTTTCTCATAATTCCTTATTAAATCTTTATTAATATCACTATAAATCTTGTATCAGACCATTAACGGGATTTTTATTGATTCTTAAAGGAATTAAGGTTAAACACATCCATGACCATTGGGTGTTTTTATCATCCTAAAAAGGGCTTAAAATAATAAAATTAAGAGAAATCAATTTCCAGAAAAAAGAAAATGGTTTCTATTTATTTAAACAAAACACACCTGACCAAGGGGGTTCTGTTACATAATTAACCAAGAGATATGATTTATCATGAATAACATAACCTCATAAGAAATTTGATTTAATAACATCCTTTAAAATTCCTTAGCCATGACACATTCCAATCCAAATTTTAATCAAAAATAAATTCCTATGTTTTTATTTATCTTTTGTGTAATTTGTTAAGGAATTAAAATCAAATAACCTTTTCATAGGAACATTAAAAAACAACAATAAATTTAGTACACTTCACTAAATCCCTTAAAAAGTAGATAAAAAAGGCAGAAATAACTTTTTATACTTCTATATTGACCCCTTACTGATACTATACCTGTTAGGGTAATATAATTTGGATAATCAAAAATAACACTTTGACAAAAAACGATTACCAATAGACCTCAGATCAGGATATCATCATCTCAAGGAATGGGATAATGATGTAGTAAAGACTGCCTTCAGATTCCATATAGCCACTATGAGTTCTTGGTGATGACTTTCGGCATGACCAACACCCCAACAATGTTCATGGGACTCTTGAATAAGATCTTCTAGCCTTGCCTCAATCACTTCTGGGTTGTTTTCATTACTGATATCTTAGTGTAATCGACATCGGAGGAAGAGAACACCATACATCTGCAGATAGTTCTAGATACACTCTGATAGAACGGGCTATATGGTTACCTCTCGAAGTTCTAGTTCTAGATACCAGAGGACCACTTTATGGGACATGTCAACTCAAAGGCTGGAGTTGTAGTGGATCCGAGGAAGACAGAGGCAATTCTTGCTTGGGATCCCCCTAGGATGATGACTGAGGTGCGTAGTTTACTCAGGTAGGTTGGGTACTACCATTGATTTTTACCCGACTTTTCTAGCATAGGAGCACCCTTATTAGCTTTGAAAAAGATGGGTCAGCCCTTCATATAGATGGATAGATTCCAGCAGAGTGTCGAAGAGCTGAGGTTGAGACTGATGAGTTACCCCATCATGAATAAACCAGAAGAGGACATTGGGTATGTAGTCTACTACAAAAACATCTAGGGCCAGACTGGGAAGTGTCCTGATGCATGAGCGAGTGTTGATCGCCTACGGCTCATGAACATTGAGGCAGCATGAGCATAACTAGGAAACCCATGACCAAGATTTATCAGCAGTGGTCTTTGTGTTGAAGTTGTGGTAGCACTACATGATGGGTGAAATATTTACCATCTTCTCAAATCACAGGAGTCTCAGGTATATTTTTTCACATAAGGACATGAACCTTATACAATGGCGAGGGATGGAGTTACTCCAGGAATATGAGTTTGACATAGTCTACATTCATGGGAAGGGAAACATAGTATTAAACACATTCAGTATAAGGTTGAGTCTACAACTACTGAGTGAGGTGATAGAGCAGCTAGCCATGTTGCAGAAAGCTTTTATGTATAGTGATAGGGCATTATAACTCTAGTCTATGACTGTCACTCCCCAACTCCTTTAGAATGTTTGGGACACACATCTTGAGGATGTTCAATACGAGGCCTAACATGCTCAGATATCCTCCGGATAGGAACCTGATGGGTTCTCGATAGGTGGGGAGCACAACATCCTTTTTAGAGGATGCACCATGGTACCAATGATGTTTATGGAAGATGTGTCGAGGGAGTTCCATACATCCCCTTTGGCGGTACATCCTGGAGTGGCGAAGATGTACCCAGACCTTCGATGTTATAACTGGTGTCCAAGGATGAATAAAGTAGTGTGCGAGTTTGTTTCATGATGCCTCACATGTTTGTAAGTGAGGGCTGAGCATCAGGTTCCACAAAGATTAGCACAACCACTAGAGGTACCCGAATGGAAGTGGGATGGTATCTAAATGGACTTTGTGACCGGGTTACCACACACGTCTAAGGGACACAACTCTATTTGTGTGATCTTTGATCAACTCACCAAGTTGGCTCATTTCTACCCATCCGAGATCAGGGATCTGTAGAGGTCTTGGGAAACATCTACATCCAGCAGATAGTATGACTTGATAGAGTACCATCGGCGATCATTTCATATCCGGACACTCGTTTTACATCTCAGTTTTGGAAAGTATTACATGAGAAGTTTAGGACTCAGCTATGCTTGAGCACCACCTTTCACACTCAGACAGATGGTCAGATGGAGCAAACCATACATACACTTGAGGACATGATTAGTGCTTGGGTCTTTGATTTTGGTGGCAGTTTGGAGGACCACCTGCCACTGGTGGATTTCGCATACAATAATAGATATCACTCCACCATCAGCATGGCACCGTTTGAGACCTTGTATGACCGACCATGGAGATCAACTCTATGCTGTAAAAACCCAGTGGAGTCAGCACTTATGGGTCTAGAGTTGGTATGAGCTACCACAAAGAGGGTGTAGATCATCCAGTAGTAGATGCAGATTTCACATAGAAGGAGAAAGTCTTATGATGATAGGAGATAGAGACCCATCAAGTTTAAGGAGGGAGACTATTTCTTCTAACAAGGCACACCCTAACGAGGATTGAAATGATTTGGTCGGGGTGGCAAGCTATCTCTAATTTTCGTCAGAATTTTCAAGATTCTTAGCAAAGTTGGCGATGTGGCATACTGCCTAGCTTTTCCCCCATAGATTCAATGATTGCATGATGTTTTACAAATTTTGTATCTGAGGATATATGTGCATGACCCATCACACGTCGACGGCCATGGAGAGCGGGTCATTGATGATGGGGTGACTTTTGCGGAGTTCCCAGTGGAGATAGAGGATCAACATGAGAAGGTTCTTTTTGGATGGTCTATTCCTATGTGGAGAGTTCGGTGGCATCATGGGAACCTCCCAGAGGGCACATTGGAGTGGGAGGCTCAATTGTTTCTTAGTACCCCAATTTGTTTTCTAAGATTTCTTTGTGGATTTTGGGGATTTAAAGACCTAAGGTGGTGAGAATGTAAAGACCTGAAAATTTTGTATAATTTTATTAATTATATTGAATTATTTCAAGACTGTATAATTTGACAGCATGTGATTCCGATGCCCAAAGAGCCTGGAAATTAGTTTTGAATTTTTTTAAGGAGTGTTTAGTAAACGTGCAAGAATGTTTTTCTATCTTCTGAATCAGTACTTGTATTAAAAAATACAATGGAATTGTTGTATTCACAATTCCAGGATTCTCTGAGGAAAATATTAACATCATCCAACTAAGTTCAGATAGAAAAGTTAAATTTTTGACTTTTTTGAAAAATAAAAAAATAACCCTTTGAGATATTTTATAATTTTCTTCAACTGTTGAGCTATGGTTGGAGAAACCACAGCGTAATGATGAGTATTAAATGTGGGTCACTTAATGACTCATTTATTTTGTTCTGAAACCAAAACAATGGATCAATTAATGGTTTATTAATTAAGGTTCATTAATAAACCATATTATTGAACCCAATGTCAAGATTGATTATTTTTATTATGCATCCCTTTGGAAATAAAATAAATGATTATAGGAGAAACTTATGTTGTAACGCTGATGACATCACCCTTCAACGAAGAACTGATAAGGAACAACGATCATTTGAGGAACCGATATGAAGATCGACAAGTAGCGACAAATATCGAATGAATACGAACACATAATTCATTCCATCGTCCACAATATATTTCACAAAATCTAGGTAGGGGTGTTAATTTCTCTATGTGTTTAATGATTCATCTTATCTCGTTCATGAAAAATACAACAAATGTGGATCAACCGACAAGCGATTTGATCTGCGAATCATTAGTTATTGTGGATGGTCGTTGTTAGATCTTGATTTGGGGTTTTTCTTATTCTATATGATGATTCTTATCACTCCCTTGATATAACACTAACTTTGAGGGCACGAGCCAATCCAAATAAGGCATGGACCCTCAAACGGTCATGGATATTGTGCGTTCTTCATGGGAGACCGAATAAAAAGTTGTAAAAGTGAATCCATGGGGCTCATAGCAAAGGCGTCAACCTGAGAGGCTTGTTGGTGCACACGAGAATGAAAACAGACCACCAGAAAATCAATGGTGGCCCATTGAAAGAGACGCTGAAGCAGCACCACCAACATGATAGCGGTGGTAACCAGTGGTGGGGCTGGCCTGTGTTGGCCGCATGAAGAAGGCAACACCTGCAGGTGCCAAATTGGAAAGGTGTCACATACCATGGCTGCGGCTGGTGGAGGATGCGACGACGACGTGCCACATGGATAAGAGCAGCCCACTCGGGCCGCTAGGCTAGCGCACAACGGCTAGATCATGCCAGCCGTTTTGGGAGATGGGGTGGTGCCCTATTGGTGCCTCTAGCTAGGATAACAGGATGCCCCATGTCTGGTCCAGCGCAACTGGTGCACACCTTGTGGGCCAAGTTCTTCAAGTGGGCTAGACCCCACCATCCGAGATGGAACTGCAACAGCCAGGTAGGACCCACAGGCCAATCGAGCCCGCCAGGCTGGACCCCTACAGGACCTAGACCCAACTGATCCTGTTTCACTAAAATGGACGTAACTCGCAAACCGGGCATCCAATTGATGTGCCGTTTATGGCGTGAGGACCCTTGAGACAAGGCTTTCCTTTTTTATACTCTACATGAGTTTTGGAATAATTTGGATTATGGATGGGTTGTATCAGACTCAAATCCAACCAGGCCCTATTTACCTTTTCTTCTATATCTTACAGACTGGACATTCGATTGATGTTCCATCTATCACGTTGCAAACATTACAAAAGGATGGTACTTTGAGTTATTTCTAAGTTGGACTTCGTGGAGGTTGAGGAATGAACATTGTCTAAAGGATCGAGCCCTTTAAAAATCAATATTTATAAGTGATGGAATATAATGGCAGGATGGGACGTGATGAAAAAATAACAATCCTATGTGGTTTATCACTTGGTGATCCACTGTAGGTCAACATGTAGTGATCCTATCTGGGTCAGCATGTAACGATCCTCATTAGGTCAACACCTAGAGATCCTCTATGGTTCAACATGTATCGATCCTCCATGGGTGATCACCAAGTGATACTTTGTGGGTCAGCACGTAGCAATCCTCTGTGGGTCAGCACCAAGCCATCCTCTATGGGTCAGCACCTAGTGACCTTGTGTAGTCTAGCTGGAAAATCATCTCGATAGAATAAGATGATATTTCATTATGATTAATCATATCTATTTCTCTTCTTTATGTTGTATACCTTGTGTGAGATGTATTTTAATTTGAGATATGTGATTGAGATCATGATTTTTGGTTTTTATTTGTGGAATTTTGAGAGGCCTTCGGGGGTCTTAGGGTCCATACTGTGTATTGTTATACTCACCCCTTAACAGGCTTCGATCACACCTTGTTTTTTCTAGTGCAGATGACAGACGACTTGACTGAGACCTTGGAGAGCCCGGGCTAGATGGTACAAAGAGGTGAACAATTGATGTGGTGATCCAGAGTGACGAGATGTACATACCCTTTAGGTAGGATCCTTGGTAGAAGATCCTTGGTGTTTTTTTCCCTTTTTCTACACTACTGTTTTAATTGGTCTTGTATACTGCCCCATTAATTTCACTAATTACATTTACACTTAGTGGTGGTTTTATGTGGTGATTTTTCTAATTATTTTCCGTCATATTTTACATGTATGTAGTCTGCCCTGTTTCTATGTGTATATCTCTAAAGGCAATGCCTTCCATTTTTTCAGGTTTCGCCTTTCTGATGCTTGTTACCAGCCCCTAGACTATAAAATGTGGTCTTGGGGTAGTCATGGAATGGGCCCCATGTGACGGGTCGTGACAAATATTTCAAAAAAAATGGATCAAATGAATCTTTAATAAAAAATAAAAAATATAATATGACTATTAAATAACATTTTTATGAAAATAAATGACTATATTTGAAAAATCCATATTTTCACTATTCACTAAAAAAATCAATCATTTTAGAAAAATATAAAAATTTAAACCTATGTTAATTTTCGATATGACAATTTCAAAAAATTAATACTTTTCTTTAAAAAAATGCATAAAATTTCATAAAACTAATTATAATAATCACTCACAAAAATCAATAAAAACCATTTTTGATGCATAAAATGACTTTACCGAAAAATTTAATACATTTCTCCAAATATTTAATTTATTAATGTTTTTTGATTAAAACATTTATGTATAATTATATATCAAAATTTTGTTAATACTAATAAAACTCACTAATTTAATGTCATGGTTATAAATATAACATTTATATAATAATATTTCATGGTTTGTTTAAGCTCTGTGTTGAGTGTTTTATAAACTACAAACAATGTGTTATTTCTGAAATCCCATGCTGTTACAGTGATGGAACTATATGATATATTACTTTTTGTGGTGATTTCACATATCAAGAGAGTGTGATTATGTTTCTTTATTGATGGACACAGACTTGACTTTACAATGGGCTGTATTATCATGTTTTTTAATTTCATTAACTAAGGCACTGGTATGATTTATCTACATTAACACATGAGAGTTTTAGAGGTGTATCCTAATAAGTATATTGGATATTCACCCATGAATTTTTCTATTGTTTTTATATTATAAATTACATGTCATAGGAGTAGTTTATAAATAATAGTTTTAACTATGTACTAGATTATCATAAGTTGGATGAGTTTCTATTATTTTATATTTTTATTTTAGAGAATATTTGTGATTTTTATGATGTGTTTCTTTGGATTTATTTGATTATATCTTTTATTTTATTATGAGTAATATCATTATTTATTTTATCATGATGAATCTATATTTATGGGATTCAACAATGTTTTTTTGGTTGTATGTATTGTTATATTAGAGTTATGGTATTCATTATGAAAAGGGTAATTTAGCATGTTTTGTGTGAAATAATCTTAGTACTTGAATTTGACCCATGGATTATTAGATACAGGATTTATTAGAAACCACTCGATCTAGTTTTCATCCCAAGTACAGTTCTAGAGGGTTTAAGTCAAGATATCAGGGTCTCAAATAGATGTTTAAGAAAACTTTTAGAGTAGGAAATGATGAGTATTTTATTTTTTGAGAAAGATGATAATTTTATTTGAACATAAGGGGTAATGTATATAAGGGAAACCATACAAGGAAATAGATTCCCCCAATAATTCAGTGAAAGAAAAATGGTTACCTTTAGAAAAATAAATGAGGAACAGGTAATTATTATATGGTATCTTTATAGGTATGAGATTCATGAATCATATAATACCTGGTTATTATGATTGGATATATTGAATTAATGTTTAATATTGATAATAATGGATTTCGTAGTAGATTGAAAATATTTCCATGCCCTTCAACTTAGAATTTATTTTATTTGAGTAATTATATTTCATTTTTATAATTCCTTCATATAGTTCCATTGTAATTATTATAAAATTAACATGAGCTAGTTTATCGAATGATAGATCAAAAAACCACTGAGAATTTTTGGACAGATTTTTAAGAGTTTTAATGACAAGATCTACCACATTATGAAGGTTCAATTTCCAATTAAGAGATATGGAATTATATAGAACATGTATATATTTCCTTTTATTTAGTCTACGAATATTATGTTTATTTGATACAATTGATTATTTTTTTGGGAGCAACCAAGAAGTGGTGGTGAACCACCGTGAGTTTTTATGAATTGTTTTATAATAAATTAAATTTCTTTGATATATTGCACCAAAAACTAAACCAAGTAAATCCTATGCTATACATGGCACTAGGTATATTTGTGTTGTATACGACACTGAGTTTTAAAAAAACATGATATATTATTACTATAATTATTTAAACACGACCAATATAACCTATTCATTAAACATAAAGACATGAAAAGGAAAAAATAATTTTTAAATATTATTTATAATTGTTTTATATAAAGAAAAAATATTGAATAAAATTACTTAATTTTTTGTAATGTCATTATATGTTTTAAAAATACTATTTTCTCAAAAAATGTGTTTTATTTCATTTTGGGAATAATAAAAAAATTATTTATTGAAAATTTTAGAAAATTAATTTGATAAAAAAATTAATTTTTGAAATCATATTGTCAAAATTATCTTAGGGTTATTTTTTTATTTTTTATAAAATCTTAATTTTTTGATGAATAATGAAAAATAATGAATTTTAATTGAAAACTGTATTTTATATTAATTAGTTTATAAAGGTGAATTATATTTTAAATTAATTGTAATATTAAATTAGATCAATTATAAATATATGAATCCAATATTGGTTATTGTAATTAATTTCCTATTTAATTTTGATTTAAAAACTTTGTAAACTTTTGATCATTTCCTCTTTAAAAACCTGCTTTCTCGTTACGATTATTGGATTAATTTTTAATTTAAAATTTTAAATTAAATGAATTTAATTTAGAAAAATTTATTCCATATTTGGAATAAAATAATATATATATGATCTAATATAATCAACTTTATTTTTATCCAAAATTATTTTTAAAAATAGTAAAAATTATTTACAGCGCTTAAGTTAAAAATGGATTTACTGAGGGTTAAAATAAAAAGATAAGGGTAAAAATGGCCTATAAAATTCACTTAAATATATTATATGGAAATATTTATACCATTATGTATCTATGTATTGACAATGGACCATTTTTTTCCCTTTTCATATATGAAAAGTGTAGGATCACTCAATTCATTACAAAAATACCAAGTGTATCATATCGCCCTATTATAAAAGGCCACCCCCTTCAATACATATTCACACTATATAAAAAATTTGGTTCAAAAAATACATACCTAAATAGATTAAAAACATCCCTCCTCTCATCCTAGAAGCCTTATTTGTTTTTATAAAGTAAACAAAGGAAGTATTTTAGAGCAAACCTAAGGATGATACCCGGAGAAGAGGTAACATGCATCAAGGAGCATTTTTTATTTATTTATTACCCCACATTATTTAATTATTTATATTCCATGCTTATATAATTACATTAGTTTCTTAAATAGACTTATTTTTTTCATTTAATTTCATGACTTAAAACCTTATCCACTTCCATCAAAAGGGTTATAAAATCATCTTTTCTGTTTATAGCGGACTACCGTCTCACGAACTAATGCCATTAATTTTTCCATTACCACATATATGGTTGGACATAAAGATGGATTTATTATTTATATATTATAGATATGATATTATGATTTTTCTGGAATTTTTATATGACACATATCTTCATGATTTCCATTTTTTATGAATATTATAACATCACCTGTGCGTACAACGGACTACCACCTCACGAAACGACGTGATTCATTCACTCATTACAGGGATTGTATTAAAGATTGATTAAATAAAAATATTTGATATATATGAAATAAACATGAATCTATAGTGATAATATATTTCATTTACTTTTCTTTATTTTAATCTGACAAGAAAATGAAAGCAATGTTCATGCGTATATGTGACCTACCATCTCCATGAATGGTGTATTTAATTTTATATCAACAAATTTTATGAATTAACATAAATTAATATTTAATGAATATATATGATATTTTTATCATGGTTAATTTTATGTAGATGATGAATCCATGATCAAATTAACAGGACAAGAAAATAACCAGTCAAAACTTATACGAAAAACAAAGCAGTTATTACCTGAAATGTAGCTTTAACATGGAATCGTTAATAAATGTGTAATAAATGATAATAATAAAATAATATATGGTATTATATATATAAATATGGTTCTATAGTATCCATATAATAAAATTATATTTATTATATAGGAGGTCTGAATGTGTAATATATAATTCAATACTTAAGGTAAGGGATTTCTGTCTCCGTTTTTACTTTTGTGATACACATGCCATGTTCACCACCTATTTATTTTATATTTTATATATAATAACCCTGAATTAATTATGTTATTATTATATTGATAATTATTTTACATTAAATATCCATTTTATGATCTCTATTACATGGGGTTTACAGTTAAAATGTTACCATGCGGTTAGAGAATTTTCTCTCAGTTTTCATTTTTTTAACCATATGTTATGTTGTGAACATATATTATTTTATGAGTTGTCTATAAATCCCCTTTGACATGTAATATAATTAATGTATTTATCCTCATGATATTTTAAATTCCAATTTATTTTGTTAATTCATGTGTATTAAAATTCAATGTTACCAAAGTGTTTATGATTTTATGTTACAATCCCAACATTTATCAGTGTTGTTTATGATTTTGTTTCTTATGATATAATATTATGAACTGTATTTTAAGATACATGTTAATTTTTTAATCCATTGGTTATTAATTATATTTTCATATGGCATTACCATTTTCAGGTCTTTGGTAATTAAAATAATTGAGAAATTATTTTTTATAATAAAATCTAACATTATTTCTATCTTTGATTGGAAATCCTTTTTTTCCAAAACTATGTATTCTAAAAAAAATTTCAAAATTTTTTATTATACTATTATGCAATTTAATACATTTTTAACTATGTTTTTCTTTTAAAAAAATTCAAATGAAAATTTCTTTAGTTTTCCAAATAATGACCATTTTGGTTTCACTAAAAATATGAAATAAATATTTATTTCAATTTTTACATCATGAAAAAACATTACCATTTCCATGACCATTATTTTATTTTAATATTCCTTTAGATTTTTTCAATTTTATTTTTAAAAAATTTATTTTTAAAAAAATTTATGTTTTAAAAAAAATTAAAAGGAGAATGGATATTTTCATCACGAAATGATTTAAATGATTTTTATATCATCATTTATAAACATTTAATTTTTTATAAAATAAAATGATTTACAAAATATTTTTAGTTTTCAATATTTTTTATAAATAAAATTTATCGTCCTTAAGAAACATTCCAAATTATTTATCTTCTAAAATAATTTTCCATCCAAGATGAAATATTTTGATGTAACTTATGATTTAATAAGGATAAAAACCAATGATTCCATTCGTATTATTTATTTGAATGGTTTATGATGAAAAGATATTTATGAATCTCGTTTCTCTTCCATGGGTTATAATATGAAAAAAATGAAACCCAATTCACTTCCATGGGTTATACCATGATAAAACTCTCATGAAACCTTCTTCTTATCATAGATTTTTCTATAATGAAATGATGAAATTATTATGAAACCTATCTGTTTTCTGTAGGTTAGGATTTGATAGAATGTTTATGAAATACATTTCATTTCATGGGTTATTATATGATAAATGTTTCATGATCTTGTGGAATACATAAATCTGGTTTTAATTTTGAGATGGGTGGGACCTATATCTCCCAACAATGCATTGGATAAACATTTCTATTTCATGAGATATATAAGACTAGAATAGGGAGTGA
The DNA here is from genome assembly GCA_963277665.1 of Viscum album. Taxonomy (NCBI): domain Eukaryota; kingdom Viridiplantae; phylum Streptophyta; class Magnoliopsida; order Santalales; family Viscaceae; genus Viscum; species Viscum album. The sequence continues at coordinate 226,711,178 of OY728129.1, read as the reverse complement.
ACGTGGTTCCGTAAGATTCTTTTTATAATATGATGGTCTTGGGAGTTAACCTTAAATACTATAATGGTTTGGGGAGTTAACCCATTACACAGTGATATACTTGTAAATGAGACTTGGATAGTATTAAAATTATTTTCTATTCTTTTATGTATGCCACAAATTCCCTGTCTCCAATTTTATTCCCTTATGGATAATGTTTTTTGATTTTATTATGATTCATATCTTATAAACTACTAATCTTTATTCTATGACTCATCTTTAAGATCTTTGATATATTGGGTATGGTTTTCAAATGTCACTCTAATACACCTATACCCTATTGTTCATGTTATGATTATGTATCTCCATTGTGTACCCATACAAAGCATATGAGGTCACCCTTTCTTATGTTTCCTTACCCCATATTATATAGAAATATATTATGTATATATGTATAAGATGGGTGCTAGTTATAAATATCATAGTGAGATATGATGTAGTTTACTTATGGACCAGTTGGTCATGTTTCCATGTTTCTAAAAGTAATAAACTATTATGGTCCTTAGGTGTGTGTTTGTATACTGTTATGAATATTCATAAAAAATATGTAATACCTATGTATGATAATCACACATCAAGATAGTTGATATTAGAGGATAATGCAAGTTATCATTTTGAAACTATTATAGTAAAACCTTAGTGAGATCCATAAGAACATGTCTAAGGATAATTATGACGATGAGTCAATGTATAAGAGAGATTTACTGGAATTTTGGAAAAGAATAGAGCGAGTGGTTTCCATGAAATTATATCCCTTTATGATATTACAAGTAGATGGTCTCTCGAATAGAGGCACCTTGGGATAATAACTTTCAAAAGGGAATATTGAGCTGGACGTGATTGTGATTTGGTTTATGATAATGGGCCTTAATACACACCTGGTTTGACACTACTAGGGGATATTATTTAAAAATTCACAATATCTTTACAAAAAATCAAGGATGGATTTAAATTGATGATGACTATTTATAAAATAGGATAAACATATGGTTTCATAAGAATGTTTCATTATTTAGAAATCATATAAGTGATTTTTCATGACTATGTGGTTCCCCACTATGATTATTATTTCTTGCACTATGTTTTTTGTTTTTAATCAATGAATTGAACTAGAAGGAACTATGTTAATGACGAGTGTGATGGAAAATGAAATTATTATCATCTGTAGTGTCCAAAATTTATGGTGGTTAGAATGGAATATCTCATTTCTATGATCACACAACATTCTAAAGATATGAATCATGTTAAACATCCAAATTAATAATGGAGGGATCAAAACTATGTTGCGTACTTCATGAGTAAATTTCCACCTTCCTTTTATGGAACTTTTGATTTACTAGTTTTAATGAAAGGGATCACTACCACTGAAACGATATTTTCCATTATCGAGTGTTTGGAACATGAAGAATCCATACTCGATGTCTAACCATTTTGAAGGCGAACTTGATAAATGGTGGACTTTTATCATGAATATGAGGAAATAGTATGAAATTGACTCCATGGATTGAAATGGGATCAAGAAAATATTACTCAAAAATTAATTTAATTTTATTCTTCACATGAAATAGAGGAGTTACTTGATTTAAATAAAATGGATGGTGAATCCATTTTTACCTATGTGGAAACTTTTACATGACTTTTGAGGTATACTTATGGTCTTATCATCTAACATGAAATTAATGTTGACCAATTATTTAGTGGCTTAAAACAAAGTTTCCAAATGGTGTTTTACATAAGATACTTTAGTATCTATGAATATATTGTTCAATGTTCCATCAAGGTGGAAATAGAGGTTGGAGTTATTTATAAATCTCATGTTTTTTAGAAGAAAAGGAATAAAGAGTTTAGAGGAAAATCTAAAAAAACCCAAGAGAGAATAATATGGGATTTACATGGTGATCAAAGTGTGGGAACAAAAATATAGGAAATTAACTTAATTATAATATATAATGATTTATGTTTGGAGTGGATGGTCATCCGACAATTGATTTCCAAGGAGATGGGAAGAAGTTTACAAATGATGTGAATAGAGAGAAATATACTCAAAATGCACCACCCACACTCTAGTGTTCGAATAAAAGGTGTGTGTTCGTTATGCTAACCAATACCCAAATCCAAAGTTTAATAAAGATGATCAAATTCAGTAAACTCTTAAGCCAAGGGATATGTGGAAATTGTATGTGGTCACTACTTTTGATGAGAGGTGCAACAAAAATGTGGTGAAATGTACACTTTCCATCAACTCTATAACTGCAAATGACTTATTTAAATATGGATCTACCCATTCATTAATATCTGAATAATTTTATTAGGGTATAACGATGCTTCCCAAACAATTAGATGTAGATTTAGCAGTGATAACACCCAATGGTATGATGATTTCATATCAATTCTATAGTTTATCACCAATTTTTATTGGTGGGAAAGTGCTTCCTGAAACTCATTTCATTCTTCCTTTTTTTGAATTTTATTTCATCTTAGGCACGGATTGTATTTCTATGCATAAATCTTACATCAATTTTCATGTAAGGTAAGTCACTCTTGATATTCCGAATCTACCTATGATCTTATATCATTGGGACGATAAGTAAGAACTTATAATAGAGATCACATTCATTGTAAGGGTCTTAATTCCCATTCATAAGGGGTGTCTACCTTAGATGGTTGGGGAGAAACACAACATCTATTATTTTTCTATTATGTAGGAATTTTTTGAATACTTTCAGAAATAATTTCATAGTCTTACACTAAAACATGAAGTTGAGTTCTCAACCGCACTCATACCTGGTGCCATTCTAATTCAAAATTCCTTATAGAGTGTCCCCATTTGAGTTGTAGGAATTGAAGAAGAAACTATAGGAAAGTCCTAAAATGGGATCCATTTATCTAAGTGTGACACCTTAGGGTGCACATGTTCTATTTTTTAAAATGAAATATGGATTGGTGTAAATAGTCATTTTTTTATCAAGAGTTGAACACGATCAAAATTATGATCATGTATATTCTACCCAGTAATGATGAATTTTTTGATCAACTACATGAAGATCAGTACTTTTCCAAGATTGAACTTCATTCTAGACATCATCAATTGAGGATAAAGAATGATTATATACCCAAAAAAAATTCCACAGAAGGTATGAAAATTATAAATATAAAATGATGCCTTTTGGTCCAACTAATTACCATATTATCTTTATGGATTTAATGAATAGAGTCTTTACAAATTAAGTTGATCAGTTTGTGGATGTCTTTATAAATGACATTATCATAAATTCAAAGAGAATGTAAAATCATAAAGACCACTTGAGAATTATACTAAAGATCCTAAGGAAGGAGTATCTTTATGAAAAATTTATAATGTTTTAATTTTGGATGAAAAAGGTTTGATTTTTGTGTCATATAATCTCAAGAGAGGGTATATCAGTAGATCCATCAATGACAAAGGCAAATGATTTTTGGACTATAGCAACCAAGGTGAATGAGATACATATTTTTCTTGGTTTATCATGACATTATCGATAATTTTTAGATAATTTATCACAATTATTAAATCCTATAACAAAGTTAACTTGTATGGGAGAAAATGTTTTCTTGATATTAGAATGTGAGGAAAATTTCAAGGAGCTGATGTGAATATTGTTCATCATAGCAGTGATTACATTACCATGTAGTGGAGAAGTGTTTTCAATCTATAGAGATGAATCTAAGAATGGATTTGGATGTGTTATTATGAATAATGATATTGTTATATATTATGCCTCATAATAATTGAAGGTTCATTGAAAAAATTACCTAACTAATGACTTGGATTTAGATCCAGAAATGTTATCTATAAAAATATGAGGGAATTATCTTTATAGAGAAAAGTGTGATATATATACTAATCATAGAATTTTAAATTATATATTTACAAATAAGGAGATGAACATGCTCTAGAGAATATGGTTAGAGATGATTAAAGATTATGAATGCTCAATACATTACCACCATAAGAAATAAAACAAGGTGACCGATGCTTTGAGTAGAAAGGATCATGCTAGCTTAATGATGATAAGGATAAAAAAGAGCCAATATTTTTTGATTTGAAATGGATGGATACAAAATGTATGATAGAAGGGGAAAATCATATCTTTCTCAATTTATTGTTCAACCACAAATCAAAGTGAAAATTAAAAAGGTGTAAAAGGAAGATATAAAGCTTCAAAATAATGTTATAAATGTTCCTCTGTTTAACTTCAATCATGATAGAGTTATAAGGTTCTGGAACAATGTATGTATTCCATACATACCAAACTTGAAGAAGGAGTTTTTTTAGGAGGAATTTGGTTCTTCTTTCTCTATTCATCCTATAGATAAGATTATGTAAAGGAATTTCAAATAATAATTTTGGAATGATGGAATGAAGATATATATCATATATTTTGTATCTAAATGCTTGGTATTTAAACAAGTTAAGGATTAAATAAAAAATCATAATCGGATCTTTCTTCCATTACCCATACAATAATGGAAATTGGAAAAATCACCATGGATTTTTTCATTAGACTCCTCAAAACCTCTAAAGGGAATAATGTTATATGGGTTGTAGTCAATAATTGTACTAAGTCGACACACTTCATCTCTATCAGAGAATAATTCACTCTAGTTCAGATTTCTAGAATATGTGTTAAAAAAGTAGTTAGGTTTGATGGAGTACCAAATTCCATTATATCTAATCAAGATCTTAGGTTAACCTCAATGCTTTGGAAAAGTCTCCAGAAACCTCTTGATATGGATTTGAGTCTTACAAATGTGTATCATCCTTAGAAAAATGGTCTATCTCAAAGAAAAAATCAAACCCTAGAGGATATTTTTGTATTTTTTTCTTTATATTTAAATGTTAGTTGGGATCAACACCTTCCAATAGTTGAGTTTTCTTACAAAAATAGCTTTCACTAAATCAATCAGGTGACGCTTAATTAATACCTATATGAAATGAAATTTATATCTCCATTATGATGGAATGATGTTAGAGAAAGAACGCGATTAGGACCTGAGGAATTTTAAGAAATGGTAGATAAGGTTATCGATACTCAATAACACATCAATGAAGCTCAGATTCAACAAAAAATATTTTCCAATAATCACTAATGTGATCTTTAATTTAAAGTTATGGATAAGGTGTTTCAAATAATTTCTCCATGGAATATGGTTAAGAGATTTTGGAAAAAAGGGAAATTGATCCCAAAGTATATCTGTCCATTTAAATTCTTATTCATATTGGGAATGTATCTTATCGCTTCATGCTTCCACAAAACCAATGTTGATTCAATGATGTGTTCCATATATTTCTCCTAAGGAATTACATACCTAAAATTTCACATGTACTAAACTCAGAAGTCATACCATTGGAGCATGATTTTTATTATAAGGAGAAACCAAAGGATATTCTAGATCATACTAAGAATTTTCTATAAAACAAAACCACTCACTTGGTCATTTTTTAGTGAGACAAAAAATTTAAAGATGCTATATGGATACCTGAGGAAATGATGAGGTAGAAATATTCTCATTTTTTTGTATTAGAATAAAAAATTTTGAGGGTGAAATTCATTTTAAGTGGTTTAGAATGTAAGACGTCATGTTTTTATGAATTATTATTTTAACAATAAATGAAATTTATTTGATATATTGTGATACACACAACACCAATTTAATATTAGGATACACATGACATTAGGTAAGCTAATTTTACACATAACACTTAGTTTTAACAAAAACAAAATATATTATTATTATTATTATTTAAACATGAAAAGTATAACCTAGTCATTAAACATATAAATATTATCAATAATAAATAATTTATAAATATTATATATAATGGTTTTATATAAATAAAACTTATTGAAAAAATACTAAATTTTTGGTAATGTATTAATATGTTACAAAAAAAATTACTCAAAAAAATGTTATTTATTTATTTTTTTGAACAATAATATAAATATTTTTTGAAATTTTTTGAAAATTAATTTGAGAAAATAAAATTAATTTTTCATATCATAATGTTCAAATTATATTAGGTTGAATATATATTATTTTCTAAAAAGTTTTATTTTCGATAATTATTGAAAAATACAGATTTTAAATTAAAACAACATATTTATTTAATTTATTTATAATGATAAATTATATTTTAATTTTTTTAATGTTAAATTATTTAAATTATATATAAATTAATCTAATTTAGGTCATTGGAATTGATTTAGTTTTTAATTTTTATATAAAAATATTTATTATTTTTTAACATCATTTCTTTAAAAATCCACTTTCTTGCCATGTCTAGGGAATTAATTTTAAATTAAATCTTTCCACTTGTGTGAATAGAATTTAGAACAAAAAGGGATTCAAAAATTTGAATTAGAATAATTTATATTATCTAATATTGTTAAATTATTTTTTTACCAAAATAAATAGTAAAAATAGTATATATTATTTACTGCGGTTAAGGTTAAAATGAGTTTACCGGGGTCAAACTAAAAAGATAAGGATAAATATGACCTATAAACGTGTTAAAAAATATTTTATCGAAATATTTATAACATTAATCTTATAAGGATAGATAATTTCTCATTTTTTACCCCCTTTACATATTAAAAAATTGAAATCACTCAATTCTCTTCAAAAATACTAAGTGTGTCATCTACCACACTAATAAAAGGACACCCCCTATCCTCAATTCATCATACCTTATCACCCATTTTGTTTAAAAAATACCTACCCAATAACTTTTAAAATCCCCTCATATAATCGTATAAGCCTTATTATGGATAAAAATCCAACCAAGGATTGATTTAGTGCAATCCTAAAAAGAATACCCAGAGAATAGGCAATGTTCATCAATGAGCATTTTTTTATATTTTCTTACTTTTCCACCTTCAGTTATTACTATAACATGAATATATAGTAACCTAATTACATTTCATATATTTATGTTTTTTATGTTATAAAAATTACCTGCAATCATCTCTACTTCCAACAAATGGGTTATGAAATCATCATTCATGTATATGATGGACCACCACAAAGTAAAAAATGCCATTCATTTTTCCATTACCACATCTAAAGTTTATAAATAATGATGAATTTATTATTTATATATGATATTTTTTATTATATTATTATTTTTTATTTTTTATATCACGCATACCTTCATGCTTTCTATTTTTTGAAAATATTATAACGTTGCCCATGCATATGGCGGACTATCGCCTCCCGAAGTGATGTGATTTGTTCACGCCAAACATGAAATTTATTAAGGATGTTTTTAATAAAAATATATGATATATATGACATAAAAATTATTCTGTATTGATAATATATATCATTAACTTTTATTTCTTTCAATTCAATAAGAAAATGGAAACAATGTTCATGCGTACGTAGGACCTACCATCTCTATGAATAGTGTATTTCATTTTTTATCACTAAATTTTATGAATTAATATGAATTCACATGTACTAAATATATAATATATTTATATCATGGTTAAAATTTTAGATATTATTAAACCATGATCAAATTAAGAGGACCAACAATATAATAAATGATAACATATATGATAAACAAAATAGTTATTACCCTAAACGAAACTTTAACATAGGATCATTAATAAATGGGTAATAAAAGGTCATAAGAAAATAATATATGGTATGGTAAAAATAAATATTTTTTTTATAATGGATATATAATAAACTTATATTTATTATACATGAGTTTTGAATGAGTACTACAAAATTCAATACATAAGGTAAGGGATTTTCATCTCACATTTTTTTTCTTTCACGAGACACATGCCATGTTTACCACCTATTTAATTTATGTTGTTTTTATAATTAACATGAATGTATTTTATATTTATTATAATGAAAATTATTTGTATTTATATATCTATTTTAGTGTATCCATTTCATGGGGTTTATTGTTAAAACGTTACCAAAATGTTAAGGTATTTTTGTTTTAATTTTTCTTTATCAAGACACATGCTATGTTATGCACCTATATTATTTTACAAGCTTTTTATATGGGAAATTTTATAAGAATTATCATGAATTTATTTATCCTTATGTTATTTTGAGTTCTATTATATGTTATTACTTCATCTGTCTTACAATTTAAAGTTACCAAAGTGGTAATGATTTTATGTTACAATCTCATTGTTTATTGGGGTTGTATATGATTATGATTCTGATGATAATATATTATGATTCAACTTTCAATAAACTCATCAATTTTGTTATAATATGGTTATTCATGATATTTTCATGTGATAATACCATTTATTCACTTTTTTTACTTAAAATAATTGATAAAATGTCTTTAATAAAATATGACTTGGTTTCTCTTTTCGGTCTGAAATCCAATTTCTTCCAAAACCAAATTTTTCAAAAAAAATCAATTTTCTTATTATAATTCTATGATTTTAAAAGACATTTTTACCCTTGTTTTAATTTTAAAAAAAAATTAAAATGATTCATCATTTTGTTTTCCAAACAATGAAAATTTGGCTTTTACAAAAAATGTGAAATGATTTTTTGTTTTAATGTGTAAAACATGAATGAAACTTCCCATCGTCATAACCATTATGTTCATTGAAGATTACTTTATAATTTTTGAATGTTATTTTCAAAGAAGGGTATTTTCAAAAAAATTATGTTTAAAGTGTTTTTAAAGAATAATGAATATTTTTTTCAAGAAAATTTTTAAATGATTTTAAGGATTCATTTATAAGTTTTAAAACTTTTTTCACAGAAAATATGTTTAAATTGTTTTACTTTTCCAAAGTGATTTTCAAAGAAAATATATCTTTATCAAGAAACATTCTATGTGAAATATATTACAAAATCATTTTCCATTTATAATGACATCCTTTGATGTCACTTATGGTTTACTAGGGATATGAACCAAGGATACCATTCCTATTGTTTTTGGAATGGTTTATTATAAGAAAATATTTATGAAATCTGTTTCTCTTCCATGGGTTATACCTTGATTTTTTATAAAACATATTTCTATTACATGGGTTATACCATGATAAAACTCTCATAAAACACACTTATTTTCATGGTTTATGATTTAATGAAACGATGAAATGATTATGATACCTGACTCATTTCAATAGGTTGTGAAATGATGAAATGTTTATGAAACCAAATTCATTTCATGAGTTATGAGGTGATGATTTTTTTGATCTTATGGTGCATGTAAATACAGTTTACATTGTGATATGGATGGGACCTATATATCCATCCAATTAATTGGGTAAATATTTATATCTCATGTTATATATAGAACAGGAAGGGGAAGTGAACACAGTTTGGTAAGGAACCTTGTCTGATATGATGGTCTTGGGAGTGAACCTTGAATAGTATGATGGTTTGGGGAGGGAACCCATTCGAATATAATAGCCTTGTAAATGATCCTTGGATAATATGGATATGATTTTTGATGTTTATGTGAATTCCAAAAACTCCAAACCTTATGCCAATGTTATGCTCCAATGGCCCATGTTCTTTGATTTCCTTGTGATTCATATCTTATGAACTACCAATATTTATTCCATGACTCAAGTTTATGACCTTTGATATGTAAGGTATATTTTTAAAATGTTATGATCATGATCCCATACCCTTATGTTAATTTTATACTTATTAATCTCCATTTTTAACCTTACTAAGCATCTAATCTCATCATTTATTAGGTTTCATATCCCTTGTTATTAAGAAATGTATTACGTATGATGTAACACACAAAGCTTCCATGGTACGCTTCTCTTTGAATAATACAATAGCGTGTGTTGTACGCAACACTGAGTTCAAGCGCACCACGACTTACCAAACGAGCTGTTCAAAAGTGGTTATGAATATTATTAACTGAATTGTAAATTTTATATTATCCTTATAATTTTAGAATCCATATTATGAGTTTATAAGACAAAATTTAAGAACAAGTTCATTTTATTCAGATAAAAGAAGTATTTGTCAAAAAATGCAATTTTACCGCCTTTTAAATTGAGAAGCCTTTTTAAATACAATATTTGAAAATTTTATATATTCAATTTGAAAAAATTAAATTCTTCTTTAGAATCGGGAAATAATAATTTAGTTTCAATAATGTATTGGTGACTTTCATATTTGAGTGAATAGTGAAAATTCTATATTTTAACTAAAAACAACATTTTTAATCAAAATAATTTATATTGTTAAATTATACATTAAACGGTTTGGAAGTATAAATATATTATATTTTTACGATTTAATTCAATTATTATCGTTGTAAGTAATTTCACTTTTAAATTGGACATAAACAAGTGTCAATCTTAAGGTAGTTATTATTTCCTAAAAATACATGTTTTGGTTTTGACAGTGGGAATTAATATTAAATTAATAAATGAAACTTTTATATTTTAAATTTGATAAAATAGATGTCATTTTTGGATTCTGAATATCAAAATTATCTTAGGGTGAAATTTTGGTACTTTTCCGATAACTTTCATATTTTGATGAATAGTGAAAATTACAAAATTTTAATTAAAAACAACCTTTTTAATCGAAATAATTAATAGTGATAAGTTATTAATTTGAGAGATTTGAAAGCATAATTAGATTATAATTTTACCATTTAATCCAATGTTGGTCATTGGACATAAATTCATATTTTAACTAAAAATAAAAAGTGTCAATCTTATGATAGTTATTATTTGTTAAAAACACTCTTTTTATTTCGGCAACAAGTATTAATTTTAAATTACATTATTCCACTTCTGTGTTATGAATTCAGAAAAATGGATTCCATATTTAGAATCAGGAGTTCAAAATTGTGTAAATAGGTAAATTTTATTTTTAGACATTTTGAATAATTACATCGGTAAATATTTTATTTACCATGGTTAAAGTGTAAATCTGGTAAATAAGGGTAACAAATAATATAATTATAATAATAAATTACCCTAAAACATATCCTAACGTTATTGGTTGATACATGTCCGACAATGGGCATGTTTGGGACGATTTGGGGACCCCATGGAGCCACTTGTAGGTGATAAAGACACTTTATATTAATTAAGTTAAAGTAAATATAGAAATGACATAAGCATATATCTTCTAGAAAATTTTTTTTACATAGGGTTATATATGTTATATTTTCGACTATAAATATTCATTAAAAATATAAAAGTATTTACTACATAATGGTATTTTATTTATAATTTTTATACATTTAATAATTAAATTTATTTATGACACAATAATGATGCAGTATTTTACTTATTAATAAAAGAATCATATAATTGGTATTATAAAAGTTAAAATAAATAAAATTTGAAATTTTTGATGCTATCCACGAATTTTGTTGGTTAATATGACATGGTAGGATTTCTTAAATGAATTTGGTTCTAATTAATAATGTTTTTAGGACTTTAACACAAAACAATTATTAAATTTTGTCAAATTTGACATAAATTAGTTTTTAAAACAAGTAATATATTATTAAATGATATTATATTCCTAAAATCTATGGCTCAGCTAAAAGACTTATATCATGATAGGTGTATAATTAATGGACCACTTGGGGGTCGCTTGGATACATATAGTATGTTTATTAACTATATAATATAAAAATACAATGTGACATGGTAAATGTCATTCTAATTAACTAAGAGTTAAAACTAAAAGAAAAGGTCAATATAATGACCCAAACCTATCTAAAATCTATTGGTTGAATTGATTTCGACCCATACCCACCTTATAATTTTAATAATCTTATTTTTATCCATTATAAACCGAATATTATTTTATTATAAATTAATACTTTGAGTTTTTCCTAAAGATCCCCTCCTCCCCCTTATAAAAGGACACAACTTATAACAAATTATTCACACTTTTAAAGCCTCTAGGTTCGCCCAACCCAAGCTCAAATACTCTCTAAACATCCCTCAATTCAACATAGAGGTCTTAGTTTGACCAGAAATCCAACCTATGGAGCCTTTTTGATCAAATCAAAAGGATGAACCCGAAGAAGAGGTAATGTTTTCACTACCTTTTTTTAAGTTTCTTTCTCCTTCAACTTCTTCTTTCATTATTATTTACTTTATAAAATAATAACTCTAGTATCTTCTATATACTATGATATTATTATAAATATGGTACAACCATATTCAGTATTATTTCCATCTTTTTAATCACATGTCATCATACGTGCGTACGTATGACCTACCGTCTCCACGTCATGGTGTAATTGTAATTCAAAAACATTATAATTTGGATGGGTATGATAATGATATGTAATTGCTGTAAATAAAAAATATAACATGATAATTATTCTTTACCTATTATATAACATCCAATTATATATTATTTAAATATCAAAAGAATGATATTGTCGCACGTGCGTACGTACGGACTACCGTCTCCACGAACGCGATGAGATTAATTCCCCATCGTATCCTTGCAATTATAATTATCATTTTATGATTAAAAATAATGTTTAAGGATTTTATATCATTATGGATATGAATAATATACAACCAATCCATAAGAAACATGGCTTATTTAACAAAATATATAAAATAAAATGAGTAAGTTAACACCCGAAACGATGATAATATTAAGATATTATTAACAAATCAATGTTAAAAGATCATATATGATATCATATTAATTTATATGATTCTTGTAAAATTTAATAACAATTATTTTGCCATTATACATGAGGTCAAACTACCCTCAACCAAGGAAAAGTGCAAGGTAAGGGTTTATTTCACAATATCATCATTATCCAAGGTTGTTTATACGTAATTATCTATTGGGACCTCTTTATCATCCACATCCATGTTTCTTAAAAATATATTTCAAAACATTTTTTACTATTTACTAGAAAGTGGGTTAATGTAATTTATACCCTTATCTGTTTTGAAAGAAATAATTCTATCATTGTCCAAACAAGGTACTTTTTGACCTTTTCGACAAATATAAGGTAAGAATGTTTTTTTATCTTATATGGTAGGTGCGACTTTTTCTACAGTTATAAACTCGTCAAAGCTTCCCTTACAAGCTTATAAGAATATTTTAAATTTAAATGTTTTATTTTATAATTATGTGACTTTTAAATGATTAAAAAATGATTATTTTAAGAATTTTTTGAAATGTACTCTCATCAAGATCAGAATTTTAAATGTTTTAATGATTTATCTTTCGAAATCTAATTAATTAATGTCCACGTTTTCAAAATGATTTTAAGGATTTATTTATATGGACATGAATGTTTTTAAATGATATTTATTTTCAAAATTTTCAAAGTGGTATGGGACACATTTGTTCCAAATACTCTTTTAAATTACTTCCTTAATAAATGTGTGACTTTTAAATGATTTCAAGAAAGAGATATTTCTATCAAGGAGTTTTTATTTCATCTGTGTCAACATAACATAATGGATTTTAAGCTTATTTGAAGTTGGATTATTATGATACAAAACTTACATATTGTATTGAGGGTTTTGTGATATGTTTGACTGTGGATGGGTTATTTTTATACCATTCATGGTTTATGGAGAATGTATTTACATTTTGTATGATAGTTTTAATACGAATGTTTATGTTATGTTTAAACCTATTCATATGAGGAATGCATTGGACGTAGTAAGTGATTGGTGGATCCCGTTATAGCTCCTCGATGCATCGGTAGGTCTCATGCGATTAACTAGTGTCTTGGCATGAGGCCCTGACAAAATCTTATTTATAGTCTTGGCACGAGGCCTTGGCTATGTGGTTATGATAGTCTTCCATTATGCATTCCATCATTATGAAAGTGGTTATTGATATTTCATGTGATTAATTAATAATTATAATATACATGTGAATAAGTTAATGGCATTATTTCATTTTATTTCTACCATATTATGCTGAAGAGAATGTTTAAAAAGCTTTTGTTTTAGTTATTAATTTCCTTAAATGTTTATGCTTATTTATGAATGTTTCCACTGTATTGTTATCCTCACTGGGCATCTGAGCTAACCCCTTTCTATATTTTATTTTTCCTAGGATGTGAAGAAGTATTTTATGAGTAACCTACAGGGTTAGTATGAGGGGATATGAGTGTGGACTATGGAGACTATGTTGTCGTAGTTTTCATTTTATGATGTAATGTAAACTTTATGAATGTATCTAGTTATTACAAGGATACTAAACTAATCGGTCTTTCAAGACATGATCTTTTGTGATCATGCCAATGTTATGTAATAATACATCGACTCTGGGTAACTGGGGTCGGGGCGTTACATTTGGTTTCAGAGGAAGTTTAGAAATAACCTTGGAAACTAGATTTAGATAAACTCTAATTAGAGCACATATACCTTAGATAGAATTTGAGGATTAGTATTGAATAACTTCCTAGAATTTTGGTATTGTAAAGATTTTGTGAGTTTTCCAAGAAATAATTCCCAATCTAGATACGAGTTGGTAGAGGCGGATCTGGCATAGATGTACCTAGGGGTAAAACCTGAACACACCTCTTTGAGCTAGACTCGAACGAGAACTGTTGCACAACAACGGGCCTTGCTGCACTTTTGCTTACGACACTCCCGGGGGATATGCTTAGGATAATTCTCATTTTCTATAAAAACCATTATAAAGGGTTTATAAATATATTCTTACTCAATGAAAACATTTTTATGATTATGGAATATATTTATAAAATGTTCAATGTACGTTAGGTATTATACAAGTTTGGAATTATTCATTTCAATTCATAAACTGACCTAGTTTATGCTATTGTATAGAAATGGTGCCCAGTAGAAGGAATGTGAACTCTAGCAATACGTATGATCCAAAGAGTAAGAAGGATCATATATTTCATGGTATTAATCCAACATTTATAAGGGAAATAGCCTCTCATGTATTCTCAACATATGAAGAAATATTATCATGTGTTAATAATAATATTAAAGAATTATCTAAGTCCTATGGATTTGAAGGGAAGCAAGAGAAGAAAAGGACAGAATAGAGAAGGATGGTTGGAAGAGGGAAAAGAAGAATTTTCCCATATGTGATAACTGTGGGAAGAAACACCCTGGAACATTCCTAAAAGGAATGGGATTTTGTTATAAGTGTGGAGAAAAAGGACACCATGTATGTGAATGCAAGGGTAAGAAAAAGGTTTTAAATGTACAATGCTTCATCTGCAAAGAGATGGGACACTACGCGAACCAATGTCCAAATCATCATAGTATTCCCCAAATGATTCTATTGGATAATAATCAAGTTATGATACTACCACAGATGAGAAGGAATGATTAGAGTTCTGATTAGAGAATTATGTCATTTGAGTGTTATATAAACAATGTTCTAGTTCTAATAATTATGGAGTATATAAAGATTGTACTGTAGTATTATTTCATTAAGGACATGAGATTGTGTGGAACAAATAAAAGTGACTCAATAGTAAGTTAAATTTTTTGGAAAATATATGGTTGAGAGAAATATAAACCATAATATGGTTCTGATACTGAGGTAGTGATTTTGAAATAATACATGATTAATTTGGGTAAATTATATTGTATTTTCTTGAATACCTTGAAACTGATTAACGATTTGTATATTCTATCATTACTGGAATTTACAAAATTTTTGGATGGATGAATTATATCCAATATTCTATAAGGAATAAGGGATCATGAATGTAATCAATAAGGTTTTATGGTAATTAAGGATGTTTCAGTGTTTTAAAAGAATACATGATAAAGGTATTCTTATGTTATTACGTGGTAAAAATGATCTACATTATGTTTACCTTCCATATAAATTTTGGATAGGAAGTTTGGACAGAAGTATTTCAGATAAGTATAAAGGTTGGAATGTATTATATTTTACATTGGATACTATTGTTAAGGTTATTTTTGGATATTTATAAAAAGGACAACACATAGACCGTGTGACAACCTGTCGCGTTGGACAAAGTTGTGGGAATCGAACCCAGAACCATAGTGCGATTGGGATTTATCACCTACCACTGGACTACATGAATTCCCAGGAGTTTATAATGTAGTTTTTTTAATGTCCAGATAGATGAATTATACATTTATTTTTGAACCCTATATTTTTAGGATAAAGAGAATATTTTTGAGTTTTATTAACTTTTGCAGTGAAAAATGGGTTTGTAGTAAAACTTTAGTAAGGAATGAATGTCTACAAGACAAGTATGTATATTTCCTTATGATCTTAGTAAATTTAATAAATAAATTCTTCAACTTTATGAAAGGTAACTTAAAAAAAATGTTGTCGGTTAACTTTTCCTACTGGGGAATCAAAGAATGTTCAACCATTCAAATGTTTGTTAATTTCTTGTAGTTAAAATTCTATTAATCCTATTTTTTACAACTCTCCATTAGACCTTGATGGGTTGTTTCTCCTCCGTATCCATGTTTTCATAGAATCCTAGTATGGGCTATCTCGGGTGACCTTTGTACTTCTCTTTCTTTTTTTAATGTTATATTTTTATTAACCCTATTTTCGATGTGAGTTTTCCAAAATAGTATTTTCTATTTTCAACCTTTTATTTTCAAAAAAAAATTTCAAATTGCGAGGACGCAATTTATTTAAGGAGGGGATATTGTAACACTCCAAGCTTCCACAGTACGCTTCTCTTTGAATAATACAATAGCATGTGTTGTACAGAACACTGAGTTCAAGCGCACCACGACTTACCAAACTAGCCGTTCAAAATCATTTATGAATAGTATTAACTAAATTTTAAATTTTATATTATCCTTATAACGGTAGAATCCATATTATGAGTTTTTAAGACATAATTTAATAACAAATTCAATTTTTTCACCTAAAAGACGTATTTTTAAAAAAAAATTCAATTTGACCGCCTCTTAAATGGAGAAGCCTTTTAAATCCAATATTTGAAACTTTTATATATTCAATTTGACAAGATGAAATAATTCTTTATAATCGGCACATAATAATTTAGTTTCAATAATGTTTTGGTGACATTCATATTAGCGTGAATAGTGAAAATTACTATATTTTAAATAAAAACAACTTTTTAAATAAAAATAATTTATATTGTTAAATTATACATTTTAATGGTTTGAAAGTATAAATATATTATATTTTTACCATATATTCCAATTATGATCATTTTATGTGATTTCACTTTGAAATTGGACATAAACAAGTGTCAATCTTTTGGTAGTTATTATTTCTTAAAAATACACATTTTGGTTTTGACAATGGGAATTAATTTTAAATTAATAAATTAAATATTTATGTTTTGAATTTGGTAAAATAGACTTCATTTTTGGATTCATAATATTGAAAATATCTTATGGTAAAATTTGGGTACTTTTCTGATAACTTTAATATTTGGATGAATAGTGAAAATTAAGTTTTTTTAATTAAAAAAACTTTTTTCATAGAAATAATTAACAGTGATAAATTATGGATCTGAGTAATTTTAAAGTATAACTAGATTATAATTTTACCATTTAATCCAATTTTGGTCATTTGACAAAATTTCATATTTAAACTAGACATAAGAAAGTGTCAATCTTATGATTGTTATTATTTGTTAAAAACACGCTATTTTTTAGGCAATGGGTATTAATTTTAAAATAATTTCTGCCACTTACGTGTTATGAATATAGAAAAATGGATTCTATATCTAGAATCAGGAGGTCCAAATTGTGTAAATGGGTAACTTTTATTTTTAGACATTTTGAATAATTACTTCGGTAAATATTTTATTTACCATGGTTAAAGGGTAAATCCGGTAAATAAGGGTAAAAAATAATATTATAATAATAATAAATTATATTAAAACGCATCCTAGCATTATTTTTTGATACATGTCTGACAATGGGCATCTTTTTGTCGATTTTGGGACCCCATGGAGCCACTTGTAGGTGATAAGGACACATTATATTAATTAAGTTAAAGTAAATAAAAAAATTACATAAGCATATATCTTTTAGAAAAACAATTTTTAGATAGGTTTATATATGTTATATATTCAACTATAATTAATCATTAGAAAAATAAAAATATTTGCTACATAATGGTATTTTATTTATAATTTTCAGACATTTAATAATTAAATTTATTGATTACACAATAATCGTGCAGTATTTTCCTTATTAATGAAAGAATCAAATAACTGGTATAAGAAATGATGCAATAAATATATTTGAATGTTTTGATTCCATACAAGAATGTTATTGGTTAATATGACATGTTATTATTTATTAAATAAATTTCTTTAGAATTAATAAAGTTTTTAAGACTTTAACAAAAATCAATTATTAAATATTGTCAAAATTGACATAAATGAGTTTTTAAAACAAGTATTATATTATTAATTAATATTCTATTCTTAAAAATCTAAAGTTCATCCAAAGGACTTATATCATGATATTTTTATCATTAATGGACCACTTTGGGGTCTCTGGGATGTATATAGTAATTTTATTAACTATATAAGATAAAAATACAAAGTGACATGGTAAATGCCAATCTAATTAACTAAGAGTTAAAACTAAAAGATATTGTTAATATAATGACCCCAACCGGTATAAAATATATTTGTTTGATGTATTTCAACCCATCCCCACCTTATACTTTTAATAATCCACTTTGGAGCCATTATAAACCGAATATGAATTTATTATAAATTAATACTTTAAGTTTTTTCTAAAGAGCCCCTCTCCCCTTATAAAAGGACACAACTTCTAACCAATTATTCACACCTTCAAAGCCTTTTTTTCGGCCAAAACCTACTCAAATACTCTCTAAACTTCCCTCAAATAATCCTAGAGGCCTTAGTTTTATCATAAAGCCATCCTATGGATCCCTTTTGATCAAATCAAAAGGATGAACCCGAAGAAGAGGTAATGTTTTCACCACCCTTTTTCAAGTTCCTTTCTTCTTCAACTTCTTATTTTTTTTTACATTCTAAAATAATAAATCCAGTATCTCCTATATACTGTGATTTTATTATAAATATGTTACAACCAAATTCAGTATTCTATCCATCCTTTGAATGACATTTCACTATATGCACGTATGTACGGCTTACCGTTTTCACGTCGTGGTGTAATTGTTATTCAAAAACATTTTTATTTGGATGGGTATGATAATGATATTTATTTAATGTAAATAATAAATATAACATGATTATGATTATGTATATATGATATACCATCCAATTGTATATAATTTTAATATCAAAATAATGATATTGTCGCTCATGCGTACATACGGACTACCATCTCCAAGAACGCGATGAGATTCATTCCCCATCACATCCATGCAATTATAACTATCATTTTATGATTAAAAATAATGTTTAACGACATGATATCATTCTGGATATGAATAATATAAAACTTATTCATAAAAAACACAGCTTATGTAACAAAATATTTAAAATAAATTGAGTAAGTTAACACCCAAAACAAAGATAATACTGAGATATTATTAACAAATTAATATTAAGAGATCATATATGATATCATATTAATGCATATTATTATTGTATAATTTAATAACAATTATTTCACCATTATAAAGGAGGATAACCTACCCTCAAACAAGGAAAAGTACAAGGTAAGGGTTTATTTCACAATCACTTCATTATCCGAGGTTGCTTATACATAATTATCTACTGGGACCTCTTTATCATCCACATCCATGTTTCTTAAAAATATATTTCAATTTTTTTTACTATTTACTAGAAAATGGGTTAAAGTCATTTATACCTTTATGTGTTTTGAAAGAAATATTTCAGTCATTTTCCAAATAAGGAACTT
Organism: Viscum album; assembly: GCA_963277665.1. Taxonomy (NCBI): domain Eukaryota; kingdom Viridiplantae; phylum Streptophyta; class Magnoliopsida; order Santalales; family Viscaceae; genus Viscum; species Viscum album. Next base: position 226,691,295 of record OY728129.1, on the reverse strand, counting down.
TTTGACCTTTTCGACAAATTGAAGGTACGATTTTTTTTAACTTATACGGCGGGTGAAACTATTTTCTACTATTATAAACTTGTCAAAGCTTCCCTTACAAGCTTATAAGAATATTTTGAATTTAATTGATTTATTTTATTATTATGTGACTTTCAACTGATTTCAAAATGAATATTTTAAGAATTTGTGAATGGTACTCTTTATCAAATTCAGAATTTTAAATGTTTTAATGATTTATCATTATAAATCTTTTTAATTAATGTCAATGTTTTCTAAATGATTTTATGGATTTATTTATATGGACATGAATTTTTTGAAATGATATTTCTTTTCAAAAGTTTCAATGTGTTATGGGACACTTTGATTAAAAAATCTCTTTTAAATTACTTCCTTAATAAATGTGTGACTTTTTATTGATTTCAAAAAATACATATTTCTCTCAAATAGTTTTGATTTCACTTATGTCAACATCATTTGATGGATTTTAATCTTATTTGAAGTTGATTTATTATGATACAAAACTTCCATATTGTATTGAAGGTTTTGTGAAATGTTTGGTTGTGGATGTGTTATTTTTATACCATTCATGGTTTATAGAGAAGGTATTTACATTTCGTATGCTAGTTTTAATACGAATATTTATGCTATGTTTAAACCTGTTCATATGAGGAATTAATTAGACTTAGTAAGTGATGGGTGGAACCCTCTATAGCTCCTCGATGGATCTGTAGGTCTCATGAGACAAACAAGTGTCTTGGCACGAGGCCTTGACAAAATCTAATTTGTAGTTTTGGCACGAGGCCTTGGGTACGTGGTTGTGATAGTCTGCCATTATTCATTCCATCATTATAAAAGTGGTTATTGATATTTCAGGTGATTATTCTATTAGTATAAAATCCATGTGAATAATTAAATGGCATTATTTCATTTTATTTCTTCCATATTATACTAAAGTTTAAGTTTAAAAGGCTTTTGTTTTAGTTATACATTGCCTTAAATGTTTATGCTTGTTTATAAAATTTTCCACTATATTTTTATCCTTACTGGGAATCTGATCTCACCCCTTTCTATGTTTAATTTTTCCCAGGATGTGAAGAAGTATTTGATGAATGACTTGTAGGGATAGTATGAGGGGATATGAGTGTGGAATATGGAGACTATGTTTTTTGTAGTTTTCATTTTATGATGATATGTAAAATTTATGAATGTATCTAGTTATTACAAGGCTAATAAAATGATCAGTCTTTCGATAAATGATCTTTTGTGATAATGCCAATGTTATGTAATAATGCACCGACTCTGGGTAACTGGGGTCAGGGCGTTACAAATGATATGTCTTAGAAGGGTGATAGTTATGAATATTACCGTGAAATGTGACATATTTTACCTATGGACTAGTTGTTCTTGTTTCCAAGTTTCCAAAGGCACTAAACTATTATAGTTCTTAAGTGTGTGTTTATGTAATGTTATGAATATTCATAAAAATTATGTAATATATATATATGATAACCCCGAGTCACTAGAGGTGGACCCATTAATGAGGTAATCCGGATACTTATATTGTTTTTATAGTTAAATCCAAGGATTATTCAAAATAGAATTTCTATCAACGACATGGTAGTATGAGTTATTGGACATCAGGAAAGGGAGTTCCATTTTATTTGAATTTATAGTTCAGTTTATGATTTTTTTTCATTACTCACTATACATCTGATATGATAAGGAATTGAGTGTGAATAAATTTTATAGAGATTTATGTATGGGTATACAATGTATTTTTATCCCATTTAGTACATATAATTATTTATATGGGATAATGAAGGATAAATTAATTAACAAAACCATAGAATATAAATATTTATTTCATGACTTAACTTATCTAATTTTTCTATATATTGGCAGTGAAAAGAGGAACTCTCACTTTTCTGGTTAGCTGATTCTATGAAATGTGTATAAGAAATAGTAGAAACTCCATACGCATTTATATAGTATTGTAAAAACCTTTATCTGTATTAGGAATTTGAAAATACGTTTTTCTATCTCGTGGTGGTTAAAAAATAAAATATTAAAATAAAAATAACATCAAAAAAATTTGAGAGGGTTAGATAATTTTATGGTGGATAAGCTTCATTAATTCATAGTTCAACCTTAGTGATAGTTACCTCCACAAACATACCTATACCAATAATATTATAGACAATTTATACTATAAATTCATAGTGGTACTAAAGAAGGTTATGTGAGGTATTTTTCTTTTCATAAGGGATCATGAGAAAATCATCTCTAGTTAGGTAGCAGATATTAAGGAAATTATTATAGTGGAATTGGACATGGAATGATTAATTCGTTTAATATGCCCATACCATAAATATTATAGGTTATATGTGGTATGTTTTTTGACATTGGATTGTATTTTACTTAGAATAAGTTCTTCTTATTCCCTAATCATTAATTATTTACTTTCAGGATTAGAGTATAAGGTTCAAAAGATTCAAAAACTTATGGTTTGGTATCCTCACATATAACTTTGATATAAGTTGTTATAATTATGTCATGGATTTCAATTAATGGTAGGATAGTTTTGATCCTCATATCAATTATTTTTCTATAGATACATCTATATGATGTAATGATTGTAATGGATTAACTATAAATGTGTGAGTCTATATAGATTACTATAAAAACAATTTTTTATTTATCGATATGGAAAGTAATAGTGTGTTTTTAGTGATAAATATTTTGGGATGGATAATTACTTTTGTATCCTATTGCATCATAATTGACCATTTTGGTGTTATTTACAATTGAGGCATGGTTTGAGAAGTACTAAATTGTTTTTGAGGACATTACTAATGGTTTCTTTAGGATGTTACTTACCTACCTCTATGTTGTGATATTAAGAATCATATAAAGTAACATGGATTATTTTTACAAATATCTATGACACCCTATCAAATATTCCTAGTATAAATTAGGGAATAATATATTTATATCGATGATATGATAAAAAATAATTTATTCTTATCAATGTGTCGCTATGGGGATACTCTATTCTATTTTCCAAGAAGTTAGATGATAACATGAGGTTATTATTTATAGTCCAATCAGGTGATTGTGAATACCCCATATCATCTATAAAGGATGGAATTTTTTTGATTAGATAAAGGGATATAGCTTCTTCTCTAAGATAGATTTATTATCAAAATATCATTAGTTGAGGTTGAAAGAGGTTTAAATTTTAAGGATGTTATTATGATATCAATATAGAAAATATTAAATGATATTAATTATATTGGGAGTTATAGATACACCAAATATATTTATGGGGTTAATGCTTGGGGTGTTTTATATATATCATGAATTTTTTAGTCATATTTATTGGTTAAATCTTAGATTATAAAAATTTGGAAAAATATCATCCAATAAATTTGAGGATAGTGTTGAGATATGTCTTCCTACACTGATTTAATAGTATGATGTCGAAGTATAATATTTGTACATGGGAGTATTATTTTTATTGACAATATTGTATCTCAATTACATATATATGTAGATATATTAAATGTTAAGATATCTGTTTTGTGGGGACTACAAAGAATAATTTTTAGTTTCATTGTTTTAATAGTTTTATAATGATTATTGAATAACATTATATAAATTTTATTTTATTTTGTATCTATTAACAATTATAACTAAGAATAATCATGACTTTGCATGCCGTCCTTATTTCTAGTGTCTAATGAAGAAACTAACTAGTGATTGTATTCTCTAGTTACCTAAGGATGAAATTGGGTAAGAGATATATATTGATGTTTCATATCATAGGTTTGGTTATGTGCTAATAGAATAGAGGGTAGTCATTTCTTGAAAATCTTGATAGTTGATCTCTCATGAATGTAATTCTGCTACTCATGATCTGGAGATTTATTCTGTAGTATTTACTCTAAAATTATAGAACATTATCTACATGGTAAACATTTTTTGGTTTTCATAGACTATAGGAATTTTCACTATATATTTTTGTGTTCATATTTTAACTTTTACCAACTAATATGGGTAAAATTTATTTAGGATTATATTTTTTAAAACACATTACCTATTGGGTGAACAAACTAGTTGGACTTCCAAAAACCTCTGTTGTATCATTATATTGGATCATGCCAATTCATTTTTTGTATATCTAAGGCATTAAAGTGTTTTTAACTATTTGAGACTGATTCAAGATCCATTTTCTACTAGGTGCTTCAATATCTTCATATCTTTGTGTTTCTCATAGTTTAAGATGGGATAAATATATAGTTGTATAGTAATTTCTCTAGCCTTTCATAAAAGGAATATGACCATATGACATTACAAAAGTCTATTATCATTAATATAATATGTATCAGTGATGATCAATTTAGTTGGAAACTCTTTAGTATTGGTTAGAACATTGATGGGAGCCTTCATAAGTTTCTTATTCGATAAGAGAGTATCTAATACACAAATTCACACCAAAATGGTAGTGAGATGATTTTCAAAACATAATTCTATATGATGGATATATATATTTCAGAATGGGTCTCCCTCTATAATTATATATAGAAGGATAATTTTACTAAAAAGATGATTATTTTGAGGATTTAGTTGTCTATGGATAAGGATGACCAAGCCTTGTAAAAATTTAGGTGTATCTAAATGTTTTCAAAATAACCAATTGATTAAATAGTCGTAAAGGGGTTTGGGAAACATTAGATGTATTTATATCATAATATCATTCCCTTTTTTCTATCAAGATTGTATGCCTTTTGTTTCTCTACAATGAATGATGTGCATATTAATATCATCATGTCTATAAGTTATTCTCAATCATAAAATCCTCTAGCCCAAGGGAACCTATGAGAAGTTCCCAAGTATATTGCTTTATATTCCTGGTCTTTCGGCATCACATACATATCAATATGTTTAATTGTACTAATAGTATTAAATATTTGTTATTTATCTGGTGAAAAATAATTTTCTAATTAGGATTCACATGATTCACTAAAATCAGGTGCATGAATTCTATGAGGGTAGTATCTGAGATAGGTATACAATGGGTATTCTTACATGAATTTTTTCTGGAAATATTGATTTCATTTCCACTTAGAGAATTATAGTATAGTGGGTTCAGTCATGGGAGTTTATGGGGGTACATAGTATATGTATATATAGTTTATTCTTTCAAAAAAACATCCCGCGTGAATAAATAACTAACTTCTAACTTAGCTAGCTATCAAATTTTTGTGTATCCTAGTATAGAAGTTGTTACCATTCCCCTTACTCTTCATACTCCTTTGGAATAATGGGCGTGTTTTATATCAACTTACATACTGGGCTTATCTAACTCCACCCAAAATTCATCCACCATTTTATAGAACTAATCCTTTATGATTGGGTATTTTTAGATCACTTGTCCTAGGAATCAAGGGTATGAGAAGTATTTTTGATAACTATTCAACTTCCACTATTCTTTTTTCGTAACCTCTACGGGATAATGAAAGTAAATATCCATGGAATATATGAAATTACATAGAACTTTCTCTATATAGAACTAATATAATTTTCTCTTACCATCCTTACAGAAATGAAATATTTGGTCTTCGTTCTCATATTTTGATTGTGTTTAAAGATATACATAGGGAACTACAGGATTTAGTGGATATGGTTAATGAATCTTGTCTAAGGAGATGGTGCATGTGATACTATAATTTTCATTGTTTTAACATTATCCTTTTTATAGAAGTTTTGTTTCATGGTATTTTTTTGATAGATACAAGTCATATCCTAAGTGATGTGTTTTTTAAGAGAACTTTTAAAATCCACTAGTGTATTTATGCGGGATTAGTGTCTATATTGAATCTTCATAAAAGTATTCCATGAATATTGAAAATAATTTATCATTTTAGTGGTTTATATCAAGTGATTATGTTAAGGACAATAATATGGTGATGAATTTTGTAAACCATTCATCCTTCTTTTTTTTAATAAATTATATAGATCTCAAATATTTTCATTCCTTGATGTAAAAATAAACTAGTTTACAAAATGTTACGGAAGATCATACCAAATTGTGATATATTTATTTTATAGGTACTTTTAATAAAAAAACATGGTACCCACTTAATTTTAGGCAAATAATTTCAGATTTATTTCATCTTGTTGTTAGAGAGTATTTAGTTTTGGGCTATAGTGGGTATTAAAGTTCATGAGAACTTGATATGGGTCTCTCTTAATATTAAATAATATAATTATTGGATTGTCAAAGTTCAGTGGATGAGGGATGAAATCCAACAATTTTGGGTATGGATCCCTCTTAGGTTTTACTTTCAAGTGCCAAAACTATAGGTATTGAAATTTATATATTATAGAATTTATTATTTCTCTATGTGATATGGGTCCTTGTGTTTTTAATTTCATTTGATGACTCACATGAGATAATTATTTATTGTGGATTAATAGAGGAAATATATAGAGATCCATAGGGGTGTTTATTTATTAAAAAACTTGATCACATTTAAATATATTTGAACAATTTATATTGAGCCTTGTGAATATTTTCACTAGCTCTTGTCAAGGTAATTCAGTCAAAGAAGGTTTTGTTTATAACATAACGTTATCATCACTAGTGATGTGGATGAAATGTTACTTAGTAATGAATTTTTTTAAGACCTTAACCACCATTATTAAAATTGTCATTTTTTCTTACCTTATGGTATAATTTACATTTTTTAGTAAATGATAGGATATTAAATTATTGATAACATTTCCCTTATTTACAATGTTTTTTCCTAAAAGTAATGACACAAATTATGAGTCACTTAGCCTTAGGTATTTTCATAATCCACTTTATATACACCCTGTCTATGGGTTTAATATGTAGATGTGTCCATTGATTATGGTTGATCTACCCCTGTCTCATTAATGGAATTATACCATTTGGAATCAATTTTATTGGCTCTCATGATGCTTATTAATAACGTTTTTGGTGTCCCAATCCATCACGATGTTCAATGTTTGGGAGTCCATTGATTGAGTAGTTATATCCAAGTTCTCTACCCCAAACTATTAGTATAGTATACCCATAAATAGAATAAATATCCTTTTAGTCTATATGATTTCTTATGCCACTTACTTGTAATTTTTTTGAGATGTGGTGGAGACTAGATTAAAATAAATCTTCATGTATTTAGTGTCTTTGAGATAATCTACCCAGGTACTTACTGAAAATGTTTCATAATAATATAACTGATTAATTTTTATAAATTCTTCTTACACAATCTTGGAAAAAAACTATAAATATTGATGTCAGTTTGTGGTTATTGGGGTTTCCAATATCTCAAAGGGTACCATATGATGATGAATGTGATAAAAAATAACTCCTAATAAAATAGGATGGGGATTCCTTGGGGTTGATGTCATAATCAGAACTTAAACTACTTGTATACTAGAATTCAATGGGTATAGAAGTTATGATGTAAAAATTTCCCCATCCCTATATGCTTGGAAACCCCTATAGAGGGTGAAAAATTGATCATCAGATAAATTTTTTATAGGAACATCTCAATTATTAATTTATCTAGGGAACTTATTCTTTGAGATTTGGAAATATTATCTTCTATTATGTTAAGAAAATTATCAATCTTGTGTCTCACTCATAGAGAATTACCATGGGGATGATATTTCATGTGAACTTAAATGATTGTTCCAAAGGGATTATAAAGACTTATTTATAAGTAGTGATAATCTATAATTGCAATGTTTTTGGTGATCTACTTATTTCATATATTTTTTATTTTCACACCCATCGTAAGGTTTTTGGCGATCTACTTATTTTTGATCCTCTATTACGGGGAAAATAAGAAGTTTAACCTAATGACACCACTCTAGGAGAACCGTGATATTTTTGGTAGAATTCAAATATGTAATGTATCGACAGGTGAGTGGTTATTTTTCATAGGTTATTCTAAACATAATGTATAACCACTTCATCGAGTAACCTGAGAATGGGGTAATAATGGTTATTAAAAGGACACTAATTTATTATTATTTTATACCCCTCTAACACTTCCCACATCTCATTATGGTTATACTCATTTTCATGAAATAATGGACCTAGTTGTGTTGATATGATGATCACATTTTAACTGATTCATTAATGGGGACTATATGAAGAATTAATTTGGACATTTATGATAGAATAGTTTGTGGTTTATAAGTTTATTTTTTATGTGTATCAAAATTAGACAATAAATCAACTGATAGGATTGAATCTAGATATAAAAACATATCACAGTAAGATGGTGCCTCCACATCATGTTGGGCGTCTACTATGTAATAGAGTATTTTATCGAGTAACAGATGATAGAAATTTTTTTATATGACTCTAGAGAGTTGGGTTCCTAGTAGAACCATTTTGAGACTTAAGTCCTCATATTTAAGGGTGATTGAATGTAGGGTTTTACTGTAGGTGATATATCTTATTTAATTAAATAAAATTATTTATAGCCCATGTGGATGTACTTTTGTAGAACATGTAAAACAAAAACCTCTTACTAATATATTATAAATGGTCCTAAAAATATTTGGTTATACACCAAGGTGTAGGATAATATAACATTAAAAATTTATCCTTCGTAATTTATTGTTTGGTACTCTTAGATATTGAATGAGACTCACTTTTTATGCCTTTGGTAGGCATTCTTCTAAATTTAGAGTAGTAACTCTAATATGGTTTCTCTAGCAGTGTGAGGAGGTCCCCCATGACTGTGGGAGACTGTGTTAAACTAGGTAGGTCCTCTATGATGGTTGATTGTTTTATCTAATTAGTGAATACCTTCATGTAATTTGGCCACTCACAAGGAAGAGGAGTTAGTTATAAAAGACAAAAAAATTCCTGATTATTGGATATGACCCCCATCCCAACGTTATAGTGAATTATACTTGATTATTTATAAATATTATATAAAAATTCATGAGTGGTTTAATTTTTTGAGAGGGAAAAAAATTCATTGAGATTATGTGGGGCTTCATTCTCTATGTGAGACCTTATTATGGACCAAACAAAAATGATTGGGGTAAGATATTTATGAGGTATCTCCTCTGTAAGTAGGGAATCCCCATGAAAGTGATAGGTAAGGATATCAGGAGTCCTCATAAGCATCCTTTGGGTGGAAATAGGTCCCACTAAATTATATTCCCCATATTCCACTTGTAGATAGTGAAGGAAAGTGTTTCCACACTTTTGAGAGAGACACCCAAAGTATATTTATGTGATCATTGGGGAATATTTCCCCTGGTTTACCTTATAAAATAGAACCATCCTTCATAGGTTAATCACATTCAATATTTATATAGTGATCATCTATTACAATATAAAACATTCCCAATCATACTCATAGATCATGGTGATAACCATCTACTATTAATGAAATTGTACCTAGGAGAGTTTATGTGGGTTCCAAAAATCTATATATGTGGATTCAGTAGTATAATATACATATAAGGATTACACATGATAACTTTGGATTTAAATTATAGAATTACTAAGTTTTAATTTTTCCCCATACTTATTTGGAGTTACCATAATGTGTCACCTTGCATAATTAGCGTTGTACATTTGGATTATATTGTAAAAACACAAATAAGAAAAAAATAAAAAATAAAATATGAAATAGTGTGTTATGTATTATCACACAACCACTTAAATGAATGAAAAATGGATTCATTCTAGGTACAACATTTTTTTCTAACATTCCACATGCCTTCTTTATTTATAAGGCATGGGTAAATGTTTATCGATTTATATGATGGTATTTTGACACAACATATAAAGGATATTACTATTTACTATGGAAAATTATTATATATTTATGAATATTCCCAAAATCCTTTATTAATATATCATTTTGGACATTTGTTAATTATATTGTTTTCTATATGAGTGGGAAGAATACCTTTAATTGAGGGGATGAGTGGTATTCCGAAACTTATTATTCTACATAAATTGAAATTTCCATATACTTTGTATATAAGAAATATTTTTTCTCATCACATAATAAGGATTGGGTACTCTATATATTATAACAAAATAAGAAGGTACTTTGTTATTTTAATCCCTATGAGGAAGCACTCTATTATTTTAAATCAAGGGTAAGAAAAATTTTAATTTAAAGAAATATTTAAAAGGAAATTTACAATTCCCTAGATTTTAAAAGAACCTTTATAGTTTAAAATCTTATTAGAAGGAACTTATATATTTTAAATCCTTATTAAGGGTCCTCTTTTTACTGAAAATCCTGTATTTGTTTTGGTTAAAATCACATTGTAGTTTAAATACATCCAATAAGGCCATATGGTTACACTAGAATATAAAGTCATATAGGAAGACTTTGAATGTTACTTTGGAGTTTAAAACTAACATATAATGTGATAATATTTCAATGTAGATTAATTTCATATAGGAATACTATAATTTTTACCTCAATAAATAAATTTATCAAAAAATGTGATAATGATATACTTTTGGGGAATAATAGGGAATGTTGACATTTTAAAGGGAGAATTTTTTAAATTATAATATATCCTATAAAGAACATAAAATGATTATCAAAAAAGATAAAGATTGGGGTAATTGATGTTTGGATTTACCCACTAGAAGGATTCTAAAATATATGAATTAACTGAAATCAAAAACCACATAATTCATATGGGAATATAATTAAGATCTTTGTAGTAATAGAATGAACCATGTTCCAATAAAAAGTTTTTATAGTCTAAATCTATACAATAATGCATTAAAACCACTTATAAAATGAATAATTGTTGTTTAAATCTAGGAAAAAACTCACACCATGTAGTTTAGCATCTTATGGGAAGGATAAGGCCGTGTAGTTTAGGTTCATGCAGAGAATACATTTTTTATATATTTTTAGGATATGTGGTGAAGACCATAGGCATATAATGATACCTAAGATTTATATTGGAAAAATAAATATTCATTATAGGACAAAAATACACCTAAAACATTATGGGATAATCAAATTTGGTCTATTTTGGGTAAATGAATTAGAGAATCATGACATTGAGTAAAAGGAAACATCATTATGTGGTGGAACCTATAGGACCACAAAAGTTGTAGTTCACACAGGGTAATACCTCTATGGAGATGGATTAGGGGTACGATATATTGTATAAAGTGGAATCATCATGTTTATATTATTATTTATAAAATATATTTCTTTTTCAATTAGTATGGGTGTCAAGAATGTGAGATAAATATTCTGAAATGATTTCAAATTCAGGGGGTAATGTGAGTGTTTATGTCGCATAAGACACTTCAAGAATCAATCCATTAAAGATTCCAATGCATATGTATAACCTTTTAGACCTATAATAAGTGTCCTCTATCAAAATTCTATATGAATGGATGCATGTTAAGTTTAATGTTCACATGTATAACTTTTTTTGTCCAAAAAGTAATCAATAGGGGTTTGTTCTTCTATTGGCATGAATGAAGTTATTTATTATGTAAGATTATATATTACTATATTCCTCTTAACATACTAATTTTTGTTCCAACATTTCTATTTTTTGATAAATTCTGTATGTGTTAAAATTTTTATATTTATGGAATCACTTACAAAACTGTCAAAGTTGGGATATGTTGTCAAGATAGTTGGTGGATTGTGTGATCACACAAGATGAACTTCCAAGATATTTTATCAATGAATCAAAACATATCTAAACTTATCCTTGATTTTTTTATTGATGTGTTAACCAATTTTTTTAGCATCTATATTAACATTGTAGTTTCTAACTCAATCACTATTATATTGGTGTAGAGAAATAATGGTAAAAATGGATATAACAAGAAGAATAAATCTATTAGAGAATCAAATGGATTGCACACTTGTAATAATCTACCCTCATTAAGATCCCCTCCTAGGCCTACAATGAAGATATTAGTGATCCCAGAAACCCACCTCTAGTATGATATAGAGTTAAGACTAGTACTGAGGGTGTAATCTAATTAATGGGAATCATTTCCCTAAAAAATACCATGAATATAAAAAGAAACCACCAATGAATTATGTAATTTAAAATAAATACAATATACTTAAAATTAATGTATTTTCATACAAATACAAATTATTTAAATAAAAATACAAAATAAAATTAACTCATAGAAGCTCCATAGCTAACCCCGAACTCCAATCCAGTACTATCCTAATCAGTCACTTAACTCTCCCTAGAAACTCAAAAATAGTTTTATATCTATGTGTGAGATTAAAATTAATAATATATATATTATTAAACTCAAAACCTCTCATGAAAATAAAGAATAAGCATAACTATGATCTAGTAAAAAATATAAAAACCCACAAGCACCTATATGGTCAACTACCACCCATCCACACTAAGGCCCACCCCTCAAATATCATAGCCAATCATAGTAAACAAAAAATAAAATAAAATAATAAAAAGGTTCCATGAACCACTTCCCCATTGGTTTATTATTCTTATTCCCCAATGTAAAATATTCTGTTTACCCATCCCTTTTTTCCTCTGTATTGAAGGATACCAAAAATCATATCACAACCACTACATATATCATAACCACATCATCATCATCGTAAATGTGGTATAGTAGGGTATCATGAAAATGAAGGAAATCAACCTTATGCCCTCTTCTTATCATGAACAACCCCAAAATGTAATATTATCTCATTTTCCCTATAGGTTTTACATTGTATTAAATAATAATTATTATTATAATTACCTCAGCATCTTATCTACTTCCTGGGGACTTCTAGTAGACTACAAGCTACACCACATGATCATATAAACCTTAATACATTGCAGATCATACTACATATGGAAGAGAGAGTGAGGAATAAGGAGAAGTTAGTTATTTATTTCCTAACCAATATTGATATTAAGGGAAGCACTGTGAACCAAAAACATTTTGGAATCATTAATAATATCTAGCCTAGGGTGGGTGTAAAGAAATAATAAAAGATATAAAATTTAATATTAACACACATTAGACCAATATAGAAGGTTCACACCAAAATAGTACTAACACAACTCATGAATATTGCTACATTTCCTTTTCCACACTACAATTGTCTCCTATCATATCATTATAAATAATCATAATTTCTTATAAAAAATTGCTACTATAATAATACACAACTTTACATGAGTCTATATCATTTAAACCATTTAAAAATTCATCATTACCCAAGATATAACATTAAATATACTATTTAATTTCAGATTTAATGAAATAACATTTAATACATAACCCAGATTAATTTCATCCATTTCCCATATATTTAAAGGATCATTATTTTATTTAAAATGATGATTTAATTAAATTCCAGACATAATTATTCACATGTTTATATTTATAAATAATATTCTAAAACTATTGGGAAAATAAAAAATAATCCCTCATTATCCAGATATTCCATAATTCCAAAACAAACTCTATGTTCCCTCTTTACAATCTTGAAAATGCACCTGCATACCTGCTACTCAATCCACACTAAGAGGCTAACTACCACACACTAGAAACCTTCACTACCCATGTAACACCCCAACATGTCAAAGGTTTAAAAGTACAATTTTTAGTACCCAGGTAAAAAATTTGAACCTTTCTTTTACAGATCCTACATGATTCTAACCCCTTGGAAAAAGAAGTTCTTCCAAGAGTAGTGATTAGGATGGATGACCCATTGGGATGTTTCCTAGGGTGTCTGTGAGTGTGTAAAAATAATACTTAAAATTATGTGATTAATTGTGGGGATAATAATTATTTTTACGACCTATTAAAATATGTAGGTGGGACTCAAGTAAGGGACAACACATGTCTTTCGGGAAACCAGGGTGCTTATGGATCCTAGTTGAAACATTAGTATAAGGGGAGGAACCTGGCCAGAAGTGTGGTGACACTACCTGGGTTGAGAAGTAGGGTCCTTAATTAATGCAGATTTCTCTAAAGGGGGTGGGGATGGTGGGGGTTATTGAAATACCCCAAAAAGTTATAGGTTTAGAAGGATAAATGTTACTACCCATGTCAATAAGGTGGGTTGTTCTTGTTAGGTGCCAACCTGATTATAAACCTACAGTTAAAGAGATTTGTCTTGGAGTATTGATTGAGATGGGTGACCTCTTGGGATGTTTCCCAAGGTATGAATAATTAAGGAAAAAGAACATTTAAATAAAATGTATTTTCCTATAGGGACAGTCAATAGTCTAATGACCCATTTGGGCATGTGGGTGGCCCCATGGATGGGAAAACACATGTCTATGGGATGATTGGTGTACGTATGAATACCATTTGTTATAACCCATTCCAACCAAACACATAACAACCACAAAACACATCCCATATAAAAATCCCTAAAAAATTACCAACCAAGGAAACACAATAATTAATATCCTACAATGACCAACTTCACCAACAACAACTACCACAACCCCACTTTATTTTTTAAACAACATCAATTAGATACCAAATTTCAGGCAACAAGTTCAATTACAATATTTTTGTATTTAACATTTTATTAAAGGTGATTGAAATGGATAAATCATAATATCATCACACAATAATAAAAAACAAAAATGACATTCACAAAGAACATTACATTTGAATATGAAACATGTCAAATATAATGGAAATGAGTAAACACATATGAAACACCTTCATCTCATTAATTTATTTATGTTTAATTATTTATAATTATTAAGTAAATTATTACCATCCACCCAAGGAAAAAAATGCATGATAATTATTCAATATATATATATATAATGGATATGAGTTCCAGAATCCCCTAACTAATTCAAATATTTATAAATCACTACAAAATGGGAAAAAATGGTAGATGAACACCATGTAAAAATTGCATAAGGAAACCTAGAATACAATGATGAATAAATAAGCCACTTGTCACAATATCATTAGAACTTACCACTAATACAACCTAAAACTTCTTGAGATGTGGAAAATTGATGGAATATAGACAAAATGGGAGTGAAATAACTTTATATCCATAAAAATTTATCTCTCATTGCTGCAAATCAAAGACAATAAAAAGGTATCTAAAAGATTTTAAAAAATTATAATGGATAACCCACAAGTCATGTGAATAAAATGTAAAAGAATAAAATATAGAGAGGATTCAAAATTTATATAGGTTATTGAAAAACATAATAACATGTATTAAAAATTTTATTCATGATATAAATCATTAATTTAAATGATTTTGAGAACCCATGCTGCAATAAACACACAGATCTAATAAAATTGGCGAGGAACCATGATGCAAGGCTTGTATCTATGACATAATATCCAATCTACTAATAATTTCCACAAAAATACAATAGAACCACAATTCATGATATCTAAAAATGGTATAACCCCAAATATTTATCTTCTAATATCTATTCCATAACATTTAGGACCACTCTATAAAGACTCTACCGAAAAATCAACAAACTGCCAATGCTTTAACCATGTCATAGTAAAATTAACAAGGTAAAAGGATCTTTAAAATGGAATAACCACCTGATGATGATATCTAAATACATATAAAATATCTTAAAGGATCCAAATTGTAACCCAAATCCTCTATGGTGAATCTTAATCCAATATTATAGAAAATTGAAAACATAATGAAATTCTAGTTGAAACGTTTACTTTCATTCCTCAAATCTACACCCAACATCTCCAAGTACCTATACAAAAAAATTAACATTCCAAAAACGCATGGAACATTACATTATATACCTATCAAATGATTCCCATCATAGAAATCAAAACAAACCCCAAAAGAAATACCAAATACTTTACCAAACAAACACTCCCTTAGATATCTTCTCAAATTTGATGATTCCATCAACCAAACATCACAATAAAAGAAAAAAAAACTGAAATAACACATCATGAAGAAAAAAAGGAATCAAAACTTCTCTAGATACTACATACACATATATAAAGATGATTTCATTGAATGAAGTCAAGGATTATAAATGTTTTCCATTTTTGTGATTTCTTATTTTATTTCCAAATATATAATGTTAATTATGTACCTATTTGATTATACAATACTACTAAATAGATCATTCATTGGATATGTGATCCCTTGTATCTTATTCATGTGTAATAATGTAAACACAGACTCTGGGTTACTGGATTTAGGGTCTTTACAATATTTAGAAGTACATAAAGTTCATCATATTATGGGAAACATAAAGATGAAATTTTAAATTCAAATCAATAATAGTAGAAATTTTACAAGGTGATTAAAAATGTACCAAGTAATAGTTTATTTGAGAAAAATTCCCAAAATGATTCAAAAATAAGTTCAAAATTTTAAAATTCACTAGTACCAATGTTTACAAACATTTTATTAAAAGAATAATATAATGTAATCAATTAATATTAGCCTATTTAATTGGATAATAACACCCCAACATGATTATTTCTATTCTCGAGTAAAAAGTATCTAAAAAATATGAATATTTTATTTTATTTTATGAACTTTTTACCCAAAGACTCTTACCATTTTGACTCACATAGAAAAATCATGAAACATATAACAATAATTTAAAAATAGACAGGTCCAAAAGAATATTCCAATCCCAATAAATTAATTTTTTCTAATTCATTATCACATTTAATCAAGTTTCAATTAACAATAATTATGTTTTTCAAATCTTAATAGATAGGGGTGTTCATTTTTACTCAAGCGAGAAAATATGAAAGTTCTAGGTGGAAACAAATTTTAATATTAAAATGTGTATTCAATTTTTATTTATTTATTTATTTATTTATTTATTTATTATGTTATTATTTTTAAATTTTTTCATGTTAATTAAAATTTCACTCAATCGGGTCAACCCCTATAGTGAAACTTTGTCGACGACTCCCATGATCAAAGACATTAGGGTACCAGGTGAAGCACACATACTCAGGCATAATCTCTAGTTAACTCAATCGATAAAAAATAAAACGACCACAAATTGAGTTATAATTCCCAAATCTTGGCTAAAAACTCAAGAGTTGCGATCCCCAAGTAAATAATATCACACATTAGGTCAATCCATCTCTCTACACATAAATATTTTACATATTTTTTATTTACATGTTTTTTGCTTTTCTCAGTACTCATGTTTAAATTAAAATGATCACCAAACATAGTTTATTTTTTGAGGGACTCAAAAATATGAAACTAATATCCCACCATCCAAAGGATATTAATTGTTATATTATGATTAACTGTGATGAAAATGATAATGTGGAAAAATTACATCAGAAAACCACAAATTCTAAAATCTATGTTCATGAACATTAAAATCATTAAAATTATAATCAAGCCATGTAAAATTATTTAATATTAAATTTTAATGCTCGAAAAATATATTACCAGATAAATAGTAAAAGAAATTTTATTTTCCAGTGACGTACATTTTTTAAATTTTTAAATTTTTTTCTTAGTTCACCCCCAACATAGAATAACAATTTCCCCAATGTTTAAAGAAGATAAAACTCATAAGGGTGTATAGGAATAAGATATGAGTTTAAAAGAAAATTAAAAAAAATAAGCATGGAACAAAGTCACATAGTGGTTGTTGTTGATGTTCATGTTTCATCAGATTACTCCATTGGTCTCCTTGCAGCTCAAAAATTCCTCTTCAATGATGAAATATTATATGTGTACACTTGGAAGAAATATTATTTTCTTAAAAATATATCTACCTTATAATCCCTTGAATATTATGCACCAAAACAATTAGAACCACAATATAAACCCTCTTAGGTTACTTAAAAAAACAAACAAAAAAAACGGGAAAACATAACTATTTATTTTAGAACACCAAACACTGAGTAATGGTACATGTAAAAGCTGTGTTTCCTCCTATAAAGAACGTTGTTTAATGACATTTCCCACATTATAACCTAAATATATCAAATTTTGTATGTTTTATAGGTTATATAATTTAACTCATCCCCTCATTCATGTTTATTGAATGATTCAATGAATTATTTTAACTTATGGCCATTTATATTGATGATATGACCACTAGTGGAATCCTAAATCTCTATTACCCCTTATGGGTACACATGATGTAGTACATAATTCTCTAACCATCCTAACATTTACTTTTCTGAGTGTTAGTAAATTTTGCAACTATACAGGATCACTAATTTTCACATCTCAAAGTTTTTAACATTAATATTGCCAGATTGGCAATCCTAGACTCTAGATTTATTGATCCTTTTATTTTCATAAGCCTTCATCCTATGTCACTCATGTTTTTTAAGGTCAAATTTTTTATTTTTTACCAAATAAATTTTAATTTTAATTTTGTTTAATTTCCCAAAAGGAATTATGTTCAATTTAAATAGTTAAATGACTAGATTTTCTACAAACCATCATATTTGGTGACATCCCTAAGATGGTTTTGAATAAAGTAAGATATTCCCAAAGGGAATCATAGAGTTTCTAGGTCCAATATTTCCTTAAATATTCAATCTTTTCTAGTATTTAAAACCCATATTGAGGTATGATATTAAGTTTATCTTTTATATTTTACCAAATTTCATAAAATTACTCAACTTATTTTTCAGAAATTTTTTTGAATTCTCTTTTTAAGTTAAATTATTTATTTATTGGGTATGTTTTCTGTTACAATTATCTATATAATTGGTCAAATTAATGGATTGATAATGGTTTCATATTTTTTTAACCAATTATTAACCTGATTCTTTAATAAAAAAGGAAACAACCTCATTTTTTCTTATTAAAGTGGATTTGGTGGGTACATTGTTTCAATAATGTCATCGAATTCCTTAACATGAAGGTATGGAATCTCTAACTCTATCCCATGAAAGGTTGGGATGTGGTATTAAACATGAGGTTTAAAAAAATATTGGGATTATCCTAGATTAATGTGTATAATTCATGAGGGTGTATTGGTCTATATAGGTGTGAGGTAGTCATTCATGGTTTGACCAAATCAATTCCCTAAGTTAAGATATGCCTCATTTGGATTTCAATTTTGGTTCCCATCTGTGTTTATAGTTTGTTTCATTGAATACTATTTATTTGAATGGGCTGTATTTTTTAATCTAGAGTATTAAGATCAAATGGTAAGAGACATCATGGTGTGCTTAACTCCCAAACCCTAGTACTATCCACCCTAACTAAACTATTTGATTGTTCATGAGTATAGGGAGACATGCACTAAGGAAAATGAAAATATAAATAGGAAAAGATTTGGGAAATTGAGGTAAGAAATGATAAACATGGGAAAATAAAACTAGTGTTGATAATACTTACTTGGTTGCAAAAAATATTATCAAGATTTGGTCTCTCATAAATTTTCCCTAAGGTTGAAATGATCACATTGTATCGCCAAAGGGTTGTTAAATCCTCATAGACCTAAATAGAACTAATGTACACACATTCAATTCATTTTCTTGGCTATAAAGTCGAAAAAAATTAGAGTTGAATTGTTGTGGGTTACAATAACACTAAGATTACTCTATGAATTCAATTTATGATAACGGGTTGATCCTAAGTTATTGCTAAGAGTAGAGTGAATGAATTTCCTTTTAGATTATTTTATTTAATAAACTCAAGAGGAATGCATTCAATGAAATCAAACTACCCTCATAACTTACTATTTTAACACCTTAACATCCATATGTTAATCACCAATATATAGGGAGGGTAATTTTTTGGGGAATCTAAGGTAAAAGAGCATATTATCATCTAAATAGTGTGGAAATAAAATTCACCAAGTAAGATGAAGAATGAAAATAATGTAAGGTAAATATCAAATAAAATAAATGATTAAACATTTAGATATGAATAAATAACATCCAATTCACCCCTATTATGAACTATATATTAGAATATAAGAGGTTTATACCTCCATTAATTAAAATCTCTCAATGGAAGACAAA
This sequence comes from Viscum album, assembly GCA_963277665.1. NCBI lineage: Eukaryota > Viridiplantae > Streptophyta > Magnoliopsida > Santalales > Viscaceae > Viscum > Viscum album. The sequence continues at coordinate 226,671,293 of OY728129.1, read as the reverse complement.
TGTCAACTTTTAAAATTAGAATGAAGAAGTGAAAAAATAATAAAATAATGATCACTCCATAATTGTGTGATAAATTTCACAATTTTTGGTGTCAATAAATTCACACCTTGATTCAATGGTATAAACATGATATTGAAAATAAAAGACAATATAATAATAAATTTTAATGGGAAAACGAGGATAAATATAACAACATACAATTGAATAAATGTGGTAACAACCTCAAATTGGATGCATAACATTATAATGAAAACATACCCAACATCCTCCCAAATACTTCAAAACCCCTTACCTAAATATTAATTTTTAAATACTTCTATATATTCCACAAAATTCCATGTATTTAAATTTAATGATTGTAGGAATAGATGGGTATAAAGTTAAGGGAGAGTGGAGTTTTCCACCATTGATAAAAATCGGAGCCTGGTAGCATTCACCAAATAGGCACTCCAACAAGAGCTTCCAGATGGACAAATTTGTGTAAGAAATAGTATAATAAATTCAATGTACTGATTTAAACTAAATTATTTGAAAATTATATCCAAATTTTAATCATATCTGAGCAGTTAGGATCAAAATGTTGGGCTATTATTTTAGGCCACCAGATTTGGCCTAGAATTTTAAACTCCACATGGGATGCCTGGATCACCCCTGAAACAACCGAATTTAATATAGTAACAATTTAGTGAAATTATCTCCATGATTTCATATATCAATATTTAAATTTATATCTTCATTTTCCTTTCATAATGGCCTATGAATATAGTTTTTTTGGATACTGATCATTTCACTTCGCTCAGAATCATTTGGATTAAATGCCCACTTTGGTCATCAACCAAAATAAATATCCAATGAATATATAAGTAAATAATTTTCCATATAGAATAGGAGACATGATAGTGAAATTTTAAATTCAAATTAAGACCAGTGGGTGTTTTATAAGGTGGTGAAAAAATATATCGAGTATTGATGAATTTGAGAAGGAATTACAAACATGATAGGAAAATAAGTTTAAATATTTAAATGTACTAATACCAGTGTTTATGATCTTTGAACCATATAAATTTATAATATTAAAAATGAATATTATCATAATTTATGGTATAATAATTGTTCCTCAACCTATATGACTTAAATATGGGTCCAATGAACACACATTTTCTCAATCCATATGTATCAAGGTCCTTGACCTTATACCTGAGCATTAAGGAATTTTCATCCACTGACCCAAGCCATGCATGGAAAGGTCCTTGATAAGATAGCTAAATGAATAAGGCACTTTCATCCACTTACCCAAGCCATGCATAGAAAATTCCTCAACCCTATACTCAAAGGAACATGGCTTGGTCAAAACATTTACCCATCCTCATAGACATTGGGGAGGTAACCACAAGGACACTGACCCAAGCCTCCTTAAGGAAAGTCACATCATCAGTCGCAACACTGCTTAGAGCCATAGCCCATCACTCCACCTCACCAAATGACCATGTAACACTATTCACATAGGACCTAGCCCCTTATCTTGATCAAGACACACCACACCCTTTAGGGAATCCATTGGGTCCTCTAAACTTGTCTCAATATCACTATACTAATACCATCTTTTACTAGTTTCCCAAAAGTGAAACCACATGACATTGGCTCCTCTAACCTAGACTCCATGTTCAAGACCATCCTGATAAAAATCCCTTATCTCTCTTATTACATCTTCGCAGGAACCTTCTCAAGCCAACCTACTCTATCCCTTCTAAGTAACCTCATGCCAAGTCCTTAAGAAATTCCCCACAACTCATTCATGATCCCCATTTGAAATCTCTAAAAGAATATAACCCAGCTAACATCAAGATAAAACCTCTCATCAATTACCATCTGATCCATAAGGACTCATCCTCGTAAAATATCTTACCAAGATCCCAATAGACCCTTAATGGTCGTTTCCCATCTCACATGAGACATGTGACTATCTCTATAACAACCTCAAACCCATAAACCCATATCAAGTGCTAAAAATATAATCTTTATATTTTTGGTTTCTATACCAATAAATGTGACCAAATTTTACCATTATAAACCATCCAACATCATATAAAGATATGGGATAAATTATATACCCAATGACCTTTCAGTTTAGGAGTTTCAAGGAATTTGGGGAAACTATTACATACAAATACCCAGATCCATTAGGGGGTATTTTTTCAACTATACCAATTTTTATTTTTCCATATTAAGTATTCATCATTGTTACTACTCATCCATAAAACTTAATAAGAATATTGGAAGACCTGGGATGATAAAAAAGGAGTAGTAAAAGAAATAAAATAATAAGAAGAAAATCCATTAGTCATTTTCAATAAAATGGTATGATAAAAGGGAGTTTTTCTTTAAGGTAATAAAATTTGAGCTCAAATAGTTATTTTCATACACATGAAATCATAATTATTTCCCAAATTTCATTATATAACACCTTATAAGGAAACAAAAATTTAAAATCATAATCATTAAGGTTTGTTTGAAATCATGCAAACCATTGAATTTTTTTATTAAAAATGTACATTTTTACCCTAAGGGTGTCATCATTCCTGAAAATAATATTATTAGTTTTCCTTTTGAAATAAAATTATTTCCATGAATTCTAATGAGAAATTAGAGAAAATTCATATAGTTTCCATAAGGTATCATATTCCTTAAACCCCTACATGAACCCTCACATATGTAATAACCAATATGGTCAACTTCTAACAGAATTATTCGGAGAATAGAATTATCACCCAATGATATAGAGAGAAATATTAGGCTCACAAATCATCACAAAAAAATTACAAGGACTCAATTATACCTGAAATAGATAAAATATTTCATTTCCATTATCAAGATGATAAAAACATAATTTTAATCCCATAAGTAAAACCATTTTTGGATATTGATATATCTCCTTTATTTAAAACCAAATTTTTTATAATTAAAATACCCCAAAAAATAAAGGAGGGGTTTTCATTGAACAAAAAATAGAATATTAAAAATTAATTCAATATTTATATAATTAATGTGATGGAGATAAATATTTTTGATGTATTATATGTTAAAATAGAACATTTATTTTACCTTTTTTAAAATATAGTCAAAACATTCCATACAAAATATGTAAAAAGATTCTTTTTGAAAACCATTGAATGAAAATAAAAAATATACATAAAATTTTATTTATAATTTTATTTATTTTAATATAAATAAATCTATATATTATTTTAATTACATGGACATGGATAGAAATAATTATAAATTAAATCATTAATACATTTAAAATGAGGTTTTAAGGTAAAGTGTCCCTTATGGCGTGATAAATTTTTATCCATTGAAATCTTGATGTAAATAACTTGGAATGTATTTTCAAACACTTTATTTTTAGATATCAATGATAGGATTCCTTCATAATTTAGTATATATACCCTACAAATACTACATGTGGTGAAAATAACTTAACTATCAAAGAAAGGGAATTGGGATTTTAAATCCCTTACCTCATTTCCCTAATTACAACATATACTATTTAACAAATTTATATTTACTTATATTATTTACCTAATTTATTAAAAAACTTTTAAATTTTGTATACATTATAATTAAATCATTTATTTCATTTATTGTAAAGACATATTTAATTACTTAATTGTTTATATCCTGATCATACATCTCATAAACATTCAACTTATAAGTCAAAAAATGGATTGGGTGGGTTGAATATTGTCAATGGGGAAATTATATAATATTGTTTAGAATAAAAATAAATAAATAATTATCATTTTTATAAATCAAATACAATTTTATAATCACCTAGGAAAGGTGGATGTGAAAAATGAATTGTATCACTTCATGGAAGTGGTATTCCACATAAACGCACAGGTGATGTTATAATTTAATGGGAAAAGTATTAGAAGGTAATTAATATATTATATTTAAAAATTCATAATTATGAAAATAGTATCATTTATATTAATTAAATATATAAAAATAACTAGACTTGTTACGTGGTGATGAAAAACTAAACACATCGCTTCATGGATGCGGTAGTCCACATGTATGTACGAATGATAATTTATTTCACCATAGAATGGAAATAGAGATGGATAATGTTGTTAAATTATCATAATAAAATCTCATAAAATGATATATATTAATATTATGATATTTTAATCGTTAGTATATAATTAAATGTGGTAGAATAAGAAGTAAATTGAAAATGATCGGTTGAGAAAATTACCTCCTCTTTGAAGAACCTCATTTGGATCTATCCTTAAGGACCCTAGGGATAGAATTTGGAAGATTAAAAATCCTTTATAACTTTGATAAGCTAGTTTAGAATATGTTTTTATGATTTTTTATTAGTGGATGATAATGGTGTGAATAGTAGATGAGAGGAGGTGTCCTTTTATAATAAAGAAAATTACACACGTGGAATTACTTAAAAGATTTAAATATAATAAATTATTTTTCAAGTGAAAGTGGAAACTAGTGGAAAAATAAATTAAAATAAATTATAGGGTATGTTTTAAATCCTCTAAACCAATAAAATTTGGTTAGGTATATTTGGAATTTTAATCCATATCATTTTGTTTAACCCCATCGTTAACCAATTTTAACCTTAATTGTGGATACAAAATTTTCAATACTAAAGGGTTAAACATTGAATTATAAGATACCTATTAGATCATAAATGGTCATGGGATCAAATTTTGGTCTATATATATTGAGTCAATAAGGTTTTCCTTATGAATTTTCCATTCCTTCATGTAAGGGGCAGATTGTTGAGTCATTATGGTTTCCTTATGACTTAACCATTCTTCTAGTTTTGAAAATCACAAACACGTTATCTTAAGGAAAATTTCATTTTACACTATTTTACCCCTATAAAAAAATTTCCTTCCCCATGTAAATTTATCCTTATAATGTTTTCATTTCACATATCATAATTATTTTAAGTGTAAAATTCGGATTGAAAACAAAACCTCAGAATCATATAATACTTAGATATGAAGCTTTCTGTTTTAGACTCCAAATTCTGGTTACGAACTCTCAAGAATTTCAACTCCGAATTATGGTTACGAACTCTCATGAAGTCAAAATCTGAATTCTTGTTAAGAACTCTCATGAAGTTCAACTCCGAATTCTGGATACAAGAATTATGAAGGTCAAGTATGAATTCTGGATACGAACATTCATGAAGTTCGACTACGAATTCTGATTACGAACTTATGTAAAGTTTGACTATGAATTCTGATTACGAATTATGGATATGAACTCTTTTAAGTTATTAATTCGAATTCTGAATACAAATTCTAGTTATGAACTTATCCTAGTTCTGACTCTGAGTTATCTGAATATAGACTCTGAACTCTCTGAATTCTTATGAACTCCAAATCCTAACTTTGTAAGTTCCGGTTCTGAATTCTTGTTAATACAGACTCCGAATTTCCTTGAAATTCAGACTCTAGAATTCCACATAATTTAGGTTCCGAATTCATACTAAACAGAATCCAAATATCCTTGTATTGTAGAGTCAAAATTTAATTCTGGTTAGACTCCAAACATTCAATTTTACTCACATTCGGAATATCATATTTTGGTTATACTTACACTCATTTTGTTATAAAATGATGTCATGATTTTAGTTATCAACTAACTATTTTTTGAGTGACACGTGTATAGGTCACTCTGACATTTAGGGAAAAATATTTCTGTTGGAGGAGGGAGTCGATCGTTGAATCCATGCCTATAAATAGGATATCATTTGAAAAAGAGCTCACAAATTTTAACACAAAACATTGAAAACTATGCTTACATGATGTTAAAGTAATTTCTAGAGAGAGAGAGACTCTTATAAACTCTCAGGATTCATGCAGAATGTTTTGAACTACTTGTTCAAACATTGATTCGTGCAGATTTTCTTAGTACAGAGGTTCAATTTCTGTGAAATTGGAGACTATGGTATGTGTATTCAGAGGTGCCAATTTTCTTACAAATCGAGGTCTTTCGGGGATAGAAAGATAGCTAACGATGTTTGTATTTAGGGCTTACTTGGGTTTGGGTGAGACAAACTTTCTTGAAAGTATAAATCAAGGGACCTCTTATCAAGGGTTGTTGGATACCCTTCTCTTTGGGTTACAAGAGTTATTACTTGTTACTTGTAGTATTATGTTTTCCACTGGGTATTTTAGTTGTTGAGGAAAGTATAACATTCATATACTTCCTTAAACATGTACTCTAGTTTTATAGGATTCTATACGCTTTAAGGTAGAATCTTAGTTGGTGTAAACTTTTGTTAAGTATCATTTCTAGAATCACTTTTATTGAATCAAGCACGATAATAGAATTTAGAGGTGTTGTGAATATTGGTTATGAAAAATTTACTTAGGGATTTATAAAGTATACAATTCCCCTCCCCCCTCTTGTATTTGAGAATCTCATTCTTATATATTTGATCCTACATTTGGTATAATAGAGTATATCATACTCAGACATACCATCTAATAATTGGTATTAGAGAAAGGTCTCTGAAATACTTATATTTAGAGATAAGTTTTTCAGTGCTCAATGTTTTCGAAATAGAATTTTCGGATTCATACTTTGTTTCATATTTTTGGATTCATATATTCAGACTCATATAGTTCAGATTCATTCTTTCTTAGAGATATAATATCTGGTTCCTTGCTTAGGATATTTTCTCTTGTTTATAAATTCTTACTACTAACAAGTTTGTGCGCCAAAGATTATCTTAAGGATGACAGGTTTAAATATTGGCTCTATTGATAATCTGAATCCTACCAAACCTCCTATTTTCAATAGAAATGATTATGATTCCTGGAGATATAAGATGAAGACTTTTGTTATCAATACTGGAGTTGATAACTATCTAATTCTCACTAGAGATTATAAGATTTTGGATAAGGAATTGAGAACCTTTATGAATCAGGAGAAATCAGAATACCAAGAAAACATTAGTGTCAGAAATACTTTGTTAGGTTCCATAACTAGGAACATATATAGTAAAATATCAGCATGTAAAGCTGAAAATAGTATCTGTAAGAAACATGAAGATACAGATTTTGGTACATCTAAAGTCATAGAGACAAGAAGAGTTTTGTTGAGAGCGGAATACCATAGTTCTAATTTTCCTTATGGAGAACCTGTAAGCAATGTACAAAAAAGGTTAATAACTATCGTGAATATCTTACAATCCATGGTAGAAAAAGTTTTGGATGATGAGGCTCTTGTCGATAAGATGATAGATATCATTCCAAATTAATGGGAGTCCAAGAGTACATCTATTGATGAGAACATGAAAGTCACTTAGATTTCCTTAGATGAGTTTTTTGGAACTCTTCTTCAGCATGAAACCAGAATGAAGAGAGATTTTGAAAATGTTAAGAAGAAGAATGGAAATTATGGAGTTGTATTTAAAATGACTTCTAAACATATGAAGTCCAATACCCTATAATGGTTAACTAGATCAAAGACAAAGAAATTCATTATTCAGTCAGAATCTAGTGATACAGAAAAGTCAGAGAATGAATTAGCTAATCTTGCTTAGAGATTGAACAAGATTGTAGCTCAGAAGAATAATCAGAATAGGTACATGAAGAAAGACTATAGAGATAAGAACAATGGAGAAGTTACTTGTTATGAATATAGAATAACATGACATATCAGACCTGATTGTCCCTTGCTGAAAAAGAAGGATAAAACGGAAAGAAATTCAGAAAGGAATAAGAATAAATTCTATCAATCAATGCTCAAGAAAATTCTTAGAGATAATGATACTTGGAGTTCTAGTTGAGGAGACTCTTCAGAAAGTGAATATTTGGAATATAATTCATCAGCACAGAAGAATATGGGATTCATTTCTACTAATTATTTCCATAATACATGTCTTATGGCCATGGTATGCTCAGCCGAGGTGTTAAAAAATTTATCTCTTGATAAAAATTACTATTCCGAAAATAGTACTTGTAATGAAGATACTTCATATTCATAAAATGAATTAATACCTTCATATGATGAAGTATATATATTTTACAAGTAACTTGAAGTAAGAAATTGTAAAATTTCTATGAAATTTGACAACGCAAATACTAGGGAAGAAATTCCCACAAAAGAGATTTGAGATCTTTCTAAAGATCTTGGAGATAAATACGAGCTTTTAGGAAAACTTTCTAAAGACCTTGAGAAAGAAAATTCTGTTAAGGAATAACATTCTAAAGATCTTAAGAATTATAATTCAAAGATGAATATTTTTGAGGAAACATATAACTCTAAAGAAATGATTCCTAAGGATAGAAATTTTGTCATCAGACGGATATCTGAAATATTTTCTCTTAAGAATCTTCTTTAAAAAATTACCTCCAGGAAGGAAAATTTTTAGAAGATGTCTTCTAAAATTAAACCTCAAGGAAACACTACTGGAGTAGGTTATACTCACCAAAAGTCGGTTTTCAAAAAGAAATATTTTGTTCCTTCTAAGTCCCCTTTTTGTACTAAATGTCAAAGTGGTGGGCATTAGAAGAAAAATTACCCCTAGAGTAAAGTTCAATCTCTTGGGTTTCATATAGTTTATTTTTCTAAACAAACGTGGATAGGAAAAAAAATTTTGTCTACCAATTCTGGATCCATGAATTTTTGGATTCTGAAAGTCTAACTCTCTTATTTCCAGCAAAATAAAGAAGGTACCCACATCAATACTTAGTACATGGATAGTGGATGTTCCAGGTATATGACTGGTAATAAAAACAATTTTGAAAAGATTATCAAGATGAAAGGAGGAAAAGTAACTTTTAGATATAATGCTCAAGGATAAATTATTGGTATAGGTAACATTGTTCACCTTGGGAAAACATTTATTTCAAATATTTTATTTGATAAGGGTCTTACGAACAACCTCATTAGAATAAGCCAATTATGTGATGAAGGTTATATTGTGAATTTTAGGAATGACAAGTTCTTAGTACATAATTCCAAGGAAGAGTTTATTCTTTCTGCCCATAGGCATGATAATGTTTACACATTAAACTTATAAGACCTTAGGAGCCATGATCTACCTTTCCTTAGTGCAATGGAAGATAATTCTTGGTTATAGAATAGAAGGTTAGGACACTGTAACCTTAGGAACATATGAAAAAATTCTCAGAAGAGATTAATTAAGGATCTACCAGAGCATAGATTTGATTCTTCAAAAGTTTGTGACCCTTGTCAATGTGGAAAGCAACAGAAATCATGTTTTAAATCATCTATTGAAATCTCAGCAATTAATGCATTACAGTTGGTGCATATGGATATTTTTGGTCCTATACAAACTGGATGATTTGGGGGAAAATATTATGTATTTTTTCTTGGTTGATGATCACACTAGATTTACGTGGGTCTATTTTTTATCAAAAAAGTATGAAGCTTTTTCTTATTTCAAAATTTTTATATCCCATATTAAAAATGTGAAAAACCTTCTATTGAAAACTATTCATAGTGATCATGGTGGAGATTTTCAAAATTCTGATTTTGAAACTTTTTATAGTAGAAGAGGAATTACTAAAAACATCTCAGCAACCATAACACCTCAACAAAATGTTTTTGTTGAAAGAAGAAATATATTTCTTCAAGAACTAACTAGAACCATGTTTAGTGAGTATTTTGTAGCCAAACATTTTAGTGCTGAAGCTGTAAGAACTGTTTGTTATACGACAAATCGAGTTTTGATTAGACCTTTTCTAAAAAAACTCTTTATGAGTTATAGAATTGTAGAAAACCTTGACATTCCTACTTTAAGGTTTTTGGTTTCAACCTATTCATTCTGAATAATAAAGATAATATTCATAAATTCACACCAAAATCTGATAAAGGGATTTTCTTAGGCTACTTCACAACTTTTAAGGCATATAGATCTTAAAAAAACACATGTTATGTTGAAGAGATAGTACATGTAAAATTTGATGAAACTGATCCATTTGTTTTTAAACAACCCCAACCTACACCCCCGGATGTGTTTTAAAAAACTGATTATCAACCTTTGATAAAATATCCTTCTGATTAGAAAAATGTTCAAGATGGAACTTCTAAAACATTTACACCAGAAGATTTCCTACCCTACAGTGATGAACTGGCTTTACAAAACCCAAATCAGTCATTTCTCAAAAATCATCCTAGTGATAGTATCATTGGTTATGTGAATCACCCCGTAAGGACTAGAAGTTCCTTAAGAAATAAAGTAGAACATCTAGCATTCCATTCCAAATTATAACCAAAAAGAACTTATGAAGCTTTAGGTGATGATGATTGGATCAAAGACATGCAAGATGAACTAAATGAATTCGAAAGGAATAAAGTCTGGACCATGGTTAAAAGTCCTAAGGAAACCTCTGTTATTAGTGTAAAATGGGTCTTTTGGAATAAGTGTGATGAAAATGGAGTCATTGTAAGAAATAAATCTAGATTTCTATAATCAACATGAAGGGATAGACTATGAATAAACCTATGCTCCAGTAGCTAGAATTCAATCTATTCATATTTCACTTGCCTTTGCACCATTAATCAATGTTAAACTTTTTCAAATGGATGTGAAATGTGATTTCCTTAATGGTTATGTTCAAGAGAAAGTTTTTGTTGAATATCCTCCTATATTTGAAGATACAAAACATCCTAATCATGTTTTTAGACTAACCAAAGCTTTGTATGGTCTCAAACAAGCCCCTAAAGCTTGGTATAATAGACTTACGAGATTTTTTCTTCAAAATAGCTATGTTAAGGGATATACATATCCAAACCATTTTATAAAGTAAGATAAGAAAAATGTTTTGATTTTTCAAAAAAAAATTTGATGACATTATATTTGGTTCAACCCAACAATCTTTAACCGATTCCGTTGAGGATCTAATGAAATCTGAGTTTTAAATGAGTATGATGGGTGAGTTAACATTATTCCATGGTTTTCAAATCTCTCAAAAACAAGAAGGAATCTTTGTATCCCAACATAAGTATACTAAATATCTTCTTATAAAGTATGGATATGACAAAACTAAATGTATAAGTACTCCCATTGGTACCTCAAACACACTTGATCTTGATGAAGCTGGGAAACCCGTAGATCCAACATCTTTTAAAGGTATGATAGGAAGTCTAATTTATTTGAAATCTAGTAGTCCAGACTTAATTTTTTCAGTACACTTATGTTCAAGATATCAATCCAATCCTAATGAATATAACTTAAAGGAAGTGAAAAGAAATTTTCTCTAGTTAAAGGGATCCATGGATTTAGGACTATTTTATACTTTTGGAAATGATTTTTTAAAAAAATATTTTCAGTTTCTAACTTTGGTGGATGTAGAATAGATAGAAAAAGTACATCTGGATCATGTAATTTCATTGGAGATTCATTAGTTTCTAGGTCATTTTAGAAGCAACACTCAGAAGCACTTTCCACTGCTAGAGTAGAATATATAGCAGCTGGAAGTTGTTATGCTCAAGTTTTGTGGATGCAACACACACTCACAAATTATGGTATGAGTTTTGACAAAACTAAAATTATATATGACAATATAAGTTCCATTTCCCTTAGTAAAAACCATACAGATCACTCTCGTTCAAAGCACATAGATATTCGGCATCACTTTATTAGGGATCACACACAAAAATGAGATATCATTATTCAATATATCTGAATCAAAGATCAAATTGCTGATATTTTAACAAAATCTTTACCCTCCGATATATTTGAATACATTAAACAAAAGTTATGAATGATAACCTTAAGGTAATATTCCTTGATTTTCTTAATGATAAACCATTATCCTTATAGTAATAAACTCCTTTTCATAGGGGGAGTACATTTATTTATAATTTTTTCATATTTTTTATAATGATGTTTTTCATATTTTTTCGTAATGAAGTTTTTCATATTTTTCGTAATGAAATTTTTCATATTTTTTCTTATTAATGTTTTGTTAATTTTTTCTTAATGAATTTTTTCATATTCTTCATAATGAAGATTTTCATGTTTTTCGTATTATAGTTTTTCAAGTTTTCATAATGAGAATCTTTGGACTTGATGTTTTCGTAATGGAAATCTTCAGACCTGAAGTTTTCATAATTAAAATCTGCAGACCTAATATTTCGTAATGAAAATCTTCGAACCTGATGATTTTGTAATGAAAATACTCAGACCTAAAATTTTCTTAATGAAAATCTTCGGACCTGAAACTTTCTTAATAGAAACTCTCGGATTTGAAAATTTTCGTAGTGATGTATTTTTTCCTATTCAGGTTTTTTGAATCCAAATTTCTTCACGAAGAATATACCACAATATGAATAATCTTATTAGCAATCCAAAAGGTATGATTCTTTCTCATGTTTTTCTTAATTACCTTGTAATTGTTATCATTTTTTTCTTTTAAAATTTATCAGATTCAAGTTTCATTAAATCTGAATTTCTTGATTTTAAAACCTTAAAACATCGGATTCAACCAAATTTTTCGTTGCGGCTTTTATTTCAACACTCAGGTCATATCTGAACAATTCTTAGTCATTGGATTCAAAAGTGAAGTTCAACCATCGCTTCAACGCCTATATAAAGGGGACCCCCGATGGTTGTCCCACATCAGTTTTCAAGACCTAACATAATGAATCTCTACCCCTATACAAAATCCCGTTCCGAATTCTTTAGAAGTTCTAGAGTCCGAATGTCTGCAGAAGTCCCTTCTCAAGATATGTATACTGTTAAGCCGATTGCGGAAAGGAAAATATACAGGGAGAGGTTAGTTCATCTGAAATTATTCAATAAGTATGACTCTATTATTACCAATAACATCAAGCTCAATGAATGTTAAAGTATACCTATTTAAAAAATAGTAGCTCATGATGTGGTCTATCCAGATTTGCTAATAGAATTTTATGAGTTAGTTTGCTTCTTTAAGGAAGTTGGTAGGGAAAAATTCTCCTTTAATGGTTATGTAAAGACATTAAAACTCTCTTATAGTAAGGCCGCGATCTTGGTGGGGCTATCATGTGAAGAAGAAGAGGAATTTCTCTGTCACAAACTACCAGAGGTTCAAGTATTTTTCATTAAGGCAAATGATATGGATTTCCTTGGGCACAAAGATGTAAAGACAGAAAATATTTCTTATCTATCTACCAATAATCAGATTCTACAGTTATGGATTCAAGGCCTCATCGTACCGAGGAAGGGTGATAAAGACACCGTTAAGAAAAGTGAAATGTATATCTTGAATTTTTTGGTAAACCTATGGAAGCTCAACCTCATGAAGCATATTTTCAATAAAATTGAGAATATCAAAAATGGTAATATGAGAGCTCATAATGTTATGTATCTTTCCTTACTTTCCATGCTAAAATTTTGGTGCCAAGAATCATTCAAGATCCCCTATTTTTCCAAGATGAGGAATTGCAAGGTGATGCTAATCAGTGATGACACCATCAAAAGAATGAAGGTAGATTTCTCCAAGGAGACAAGAGAATTTTATGATCTTCTAGAGGATGAGGAAGAAGATATTCTGAAAAATACAAAAAAATCTGAACCCTCAAAGAAGGCCAGGAATAAAATAAAGATGAAGGAAGTGGAAGTAGAAGATAAAACCCCTAATTCTAAGGACGTCCAATTCGCACCTCCTAAACCAATGAATCAAAAATCCTACCCAGATGATGTTTTAGCAAAATGGAATGAGGATAAGAAGAATAGAAAAGCATGGGAGCCACAGTTCGGTTTGGATCCTGCTGAGGCTAAAGCCTTGAAAGAATCAAATAATGTGGAGTTAGAAAAGAAAGATTAAGAGAAGAAGCTGAAGAATAATATGTTAGAGGCAGATATTGTCCAATATCTTTTGAAGTCCACGAAAGTTGCATCATAAAATATCCTCGTACAGAAACCCTTCCTTGTAGAACAATTGCCTGAGACTCCAGGAAAGAAATTAATTAATCTAGAAAAATCCAAAGAGAATGAAGTTGAGAAGGAAGTTGTGGAGGAATTTCAAGAAGCTCAAAGCACTGATGAGGGAACCAATTTGTTAAAGCAAGTAAAATAATTTTGTGAAAAGGAATGTGCTTCCGAGAAGTTGTCAATCCAGACTTCTCAAGCCGGATCGTCAAAACATTCTACTCCTGGAGCTGGTGATAAGGGTGAAGAATTGTAAGTGAATAAATTGTCAGAGGAAGAGATTCATATTTATGACTTCATTATTATTGAATACGTTGAGGCTAGAGCTGAGAAAGAATAATTTGATGAAGATAAAATTGTACAGTTATCCGGAAGTGAGCATGAACTTACTGATAAAGAATCAGTTCCGAAAATCAGTATGGGTAACCAAGTTGTTTTTGACACCCCAACCAAATATATTTCAAGGATGAAAGAATCTTGAAAAAACTCTAAGAAGATGATGATAGAGTTAGGGGAAGAACCATCTCCATGTAAAATTTCTGATTCAGAGTCATCTTTCTTGAGACATGATTTTGATGTTCAGTCCCTAAAGAAGATGGTGGACACCATTCCGATCTTTCCCGTAATTGATTCTAGATGTCAGATGCTTCAGCATACCATGAATCAATAGTCATACTCGGTATCCATGGTGATGGATAGATGTGTTAAGATATAGGCTGATCACAAAAATTTCCTAATCAACTATGAAGCCCACATAAAATCCTTCAAGAACATCACCAGATGGTCTAAGAAAATCGTTGAATATTTTGAGGAACTTGATCAGTTCCAATACGATTTAAAGGAAGCCTTTGGTACCAAAGATACCAAAATCAAAAATCTCATGGAAAGCATTCAAGAAAGGCTAAATCTTGAACAAAATTTTCAGATTCAAGAGGTGAATGAACTGAATGGGAAGCTGGGTTATTTTTTCCAAAGCTGTAATACTGAAAAGGATCTTCCGATTGAGATGGAAGAAAATCTTGTGAAGCATGATGACGTGATGAAGGCTCAGGAAGAGGCCACAAAGGCTCAAGAGGATAGAATCATAGTCTTAGAAAAGAAAGTTGAGGAAGATCACAAAGAGCTAAAGAAGTTTAAGAAAATCATAAAGACGCTCATGACCAAGGAAAAAAGAAACAAAATAGACCCAAATGAAATCTTTTTTTATTTGTTTTCCTTGTACCAATTATTCTGATCATAATGAAATGGTGATTTCTTGTTTTTGTTTGGTTGTTTGTACTAACATTTCAGGTACCATATATTTTTCCATTCCCTCAAACTTTTTTTGAAAATCACAAAGGGGGAGAAGGAAAAAAGAATTTTAAAGGGGATAAAGAAAAATATTTCTAATTATAGAAGCAATATCCCTATGTAAGGGGGATTTTATTTAAGAGGGAGTTCTCATTATGAAGATTTCCACATTCAAATGAAAACTCTCATTCCAGAAATCTAGAATATGATCCTTAGAATTCCAAAGCCTATGAGGGAATTAGTCGTATTCACCGTTGTTTATAAACAAAGGGAGATAAGCTTTAATTTCAATGTCTATAAATTTATTCTAAGCCCTTATATTATTTTTTGTATAGATGTTTGTGCTTTTTAAAAAGGGGGATATTTTTGAGACAATATGGTTTTCCTTTTGACTATTTCATTCCATTATGTAAGGGGCATATTTTTGAGTCATTAAGGTTTCTTTATAAATTGACCATTCCTCTTGTTTTGAAAATCACAAACACCTTATATAAAGGCAAATTTCATTGTACCTTATATTTTACCCATATAAGGAAAAATTTTCTTCCCTGTGGAAATTTATCCTTACCCTGTTTTCATTGCTCATATCATAATTTTTCTATGTGTAAAATTCATATTGAAACCAAAACCTCGGAATCATATAATACTTAGATATGAAGCATTCTATTTTAGACTCTAAATTCTATTTATGAACTATCATGAAGTTCAACTCCGAATTCTGGTTATGATCTCTCATGAAGTTTATCTCCAAAGTCTGGTTATGAACTCTCAAGAAGTTCAACTCCGAATTCTAGATATGAACATTATGAAGTTCAAGTCCGAATTCTAGATAAGATCATTCATGAAATTTGACTGCTAATTCTGATTACGAACATATGTAAAGTTCGACTATGAATTTTGATTACGAATTCTGGATATGAACTCTTCTGACTTCTGACGTAGAATTATGAAAACTAATTCTGTTCATGAACTTATCCATGTTCTAACATCGAGTTCTCTGAATACAGAATCTGAACTCAAAATGAGTTCTGACTCTGAATTCTCATGAACTCCGACTCCGAACATTCTAAATTCAGGTTCCGAATTCTTTTGAATCAAGACTCTAAATTTCCTTGAAATTCAGACTAAGGAATTCCACAGAATTCAGGTTTCGAATTCCTAAATATTAGAATCAAAAAATCCTTGTATTTTAGACTATGAATTTAATTTTCGTTAGACACTGAACATTCAATTTTACTCACATTAAAAATATCATATTTTGGTTATAATTACATATATTTTTTTATAAAATGATGTAGTGGTTTTAGTTATCAACTAACCATTGTTTGAGTGACATGTGTACAGGTCCCTCCGAAATTCACGGAAATATATGACTGTTGGAGGAGGGAGCTGACTGTTGAAGCCACACATATAAATAGAAGCTTAGTTGAAAAGAGATCACAACTTTTGAACACAAAACATTGACAACTTTTCTTACTTGCTGTTGAAGTGATTTCTAGAGATATAAACTCTGAGGCTTCATTCAAAAAGTTTTGAACTACCTAATGAAACTTTGCTTTGTACAGATTTTCTTCGTGCAGAGGTTCGATTTCCTTGAAATCAGAGACATTGGGTTTTGAAGTCAGAGGTGCCTATTTTTTTACAAATCGAGTGCTTGCGGGGATAGAAAGACAGATATCGATCTTCATATTGATGGCTTACTTGGGTTTAGGTAAGACATACTTTATTGAATGTATAAATCAAGGGAACTCTTATCCAGGGTTGTTGGATACCCTCCTCTTCAGATTAAAAGAGTTATTTCTTATTACTTATTGTAATTTTTTCCACTGTGTATTTTAGTTGTTGAGGAAAGTATAACATTCATATACTTCCTTAAACTTGTACTCTGATTTTATAGGATTCTATATGATTTAAGGTAGAATCTTAGGTGGTGTAAAATTTTATTAAGATTCAATTATGGAATCACATTTTCGGAATAAAGTAAGATAATAGATCATATAGGTGTTGTGAATTTTGTTTATGAAAAATTTCCTTAGGTATTTTTAAAGTATACAATTCACCCCCCTCTTGTATTTTAGCATCTTATATTTATATATTCGATCCTACATTTGGTATAATAGAGTATATCATACTCAGACATACCATCTAACAATATATTATCCAAATTTTCCAATTTAAATATTTTTATGATTTTTAAATCATTTAATAATACATTTTTATCATAAAATACTATTAAATCCATTTTAAAAAACTAGTCCTGTATTTTGACATTAAATACATCATGTAGAGTATGGAATTATAATACAAACTTTTTAAAAATAAATTATATATATTTATTAACCATATGAATTATTTTTATAATATAATTCATTAATAAAATATTACTTTTGATATTCTTAAAACCATTTATATTAATTTTTCTACTGCTTGCACAATAACATTGTCAGAATTGTGTAAGCATTTAAGGTAAGTATACCATCAATTAATATTCAAAATAATTTTCCCTCTTAAAAATATTAATTAAGATAAAAATTAACTTTTACATTCATTCATAACATATTCTTATCATGATTTGAACTTATATGTGAAAATAAAATCTAGAGACTATTGTTTTTGGAATTTTCCTTAACTTAAATTAATATAAATGTCATTATAGATAAAAACATAAAAATGAAATATGTTTAAAATATATAAATTTTATATTAAAAATAAGCCCACCAAATATAAATAATTTTGGTTTTAGATATATTTTTAAATCCTCATCACATTATTTCGAACCTTAATTACACAATTTATCCTTACTGAAATGATAAACATTTACCATGTTTAAAAGTCTTTATAAAAAAACTAAATTTTATCTCTTAAATTTCTTTATAAATTTTCATTCAAAATATGAAATACATTTTCTTAAATTCAATAATAATATATCTTTAGAAATTACTTTTAAAATATACCTGCAAAATCTGAAGAAAAATAGTTATCAAGAAAAATGAATTTTTTAGTATAAAAATATTTTTACACCAAAATTAGGCATAAGTTCAATTATAGTGAAATTAATTGGATTATTTTTAATAAAAATAAACTAAATAAATTTAAAAACCAATTAAAATGGAAATTTGTAAATAATTTAAAAGAAAAGAATGTTTTCTATAAAACAAGAATTTTTTACTATCCAGTAAAAAATAATTCATTTTAGAAAAAACTACAAAATTTTATATAATGATTATTTTTATATTATTATTTAAAAAATGATATCATTTTATTTAAATTAATATTTATAAAATATTAAATCATTAATTTTTAGTATTCTCTCACCAAAATAAATAAAATTTATTTTCAAATAAAATTCATTTTTTAAGAAAAAAATCACTTTACTAAAATTGGAGTCCTTGTTTACTAATAATTAATCAATATATTAGTATTCAGTTGGACCATTTTATATATATTTCCTAATTAGGTCGCATCCATCCATACCCTCCAATTCAATGACTGGATTATAATGGTCATATTTAAAATAATATGACTTTGTGGTTTGTTTAAGCACTATATTACATGTAGTATATGCTACCAAACATAATGTTATTTTAAAATATAAGGGTGTTACATTCTAACCACATTTAATAAATCATTCCCTTAAAATTTTATATTGATTTAAGTAGTTAATGGTTTGAAATTTTTAAATATCTTTGTTGAAAACCAATATCATAAAACTGATTACAGAAACTTCCTTTTGAATAGAAGGAAAGGGAAATATAAAAGTCATCTCGAATGATACATAACTAGGTTTCCAAATGGTATAACATTAGTGTGAAGTGAAAATATGGACATGGAGTAGAAAATTAACCTCTAAATAATGATGGAGAGTGATAGATAATGTTGATCTGATGAATGTATTTTATAATGAGAAAGTCAATAAACACAAAACCATAAAACAATGAGGGGTGAAAAAGACCATCAATTCATCAAATATGAAGGTAAAATTATTTTTTAAGATCCTACTCCCATAGTGGATAGGCTATTTTACCATTAAGATAAAGAACAAAAGAAATTATACTTCTTAATTTCATTTTATTTCATAAGACTATTTTGTTCCATTGGTTGTGCATCATTAAATTTTTACTTATATCTTATCTCTTATATAAAAAATGAATTTTTCTTTCTTGAGGCACTAACATAAAAAATTATTTGATTAAAAAATAAACCAAATGATAACAAGTTATTCATCATATCATTAGTCATTAACGAAAAACAAAATATCTCTCATAAGGTATGATAATATCAAATATGAATAATCATTCCCATGAATAAGTAATATTTTTATCTCCAAAGCCTCAATAATAGCACCCAAAGTACAAATTAATTCATTAAATAAATAAAAAACCTTAAAATACTTCAAAATATTCCGGACCAAGTTTAAAACCCAAAAATCATTAATATTTGATCATGTATTCTTCCAAGATAAAAATAATATATATATATATATAAATAACATAAATCACACATAAATTCACATAAAAATATATATTCTATAATCATATAATATTCAAAATATTATAATATTTTTCATAAATAAAATGAATTACCATAAATCTAAAATAATATTGTATATACATAAAAATATAATTCAACCATTATTCCTCATGTAAAAAACCATATTATATAAAATTATTTCCATGAAAATGAAACATATAAGGTTCCCAAAATAATTAAATTCCTTAAAAATAACATTTATCACATAGTCACCAAATCATTTTAAAATACCATGGTTGTATTTGAGATTAATAATATGTTCACAAAATGTAATAACCCCTTTATCCCAATTATTTATAATTAACACAACATCAAAGATCATTTTAGCTTCACAGCATCAAAAATCGTTTTATCCATAAAGGTTATCAATACCTTTAAATTAATGTTCAAAATATATAAAATCATTATTACTAAAATACACTTTTCACTAAAATAAATACTAAGATCTAGGGTTATATTCCTATAAATATCTCTGAAAATTCTCTAAATCATCTGAAAATTCCCTCACTTAAAATCTCAAAAGGGGTGTATATGCATTTAAAATTATGTTCATCCTTAAAATTAAAAACACGTAATGGTATCTATAATAATTAAGTTAACTCAATATAAAAACATCATAACCAACAAATTTATCTAAAACATTCACTGATACCAGCTGCAATAGTCTTGAACCCGTACACCTGGATCCGGTGCTAAGAACATAATGTTTACATTTATAGTTTTGATAAAAATAAATGTGACCCAATGTTTACCTTATAAATCATAAGATATAAAATGTATATTTGGGATCACTTACATTATAAAGACAATTTAGGTTTAGAGTTTAAGATAATTAATAAAATAATATTACCTAAAAATACCCATGTCTTTAAGAGATGACGTTTTCAACTATACATAGATTTTATTTTTCCATATTAAGTATTCATAATTGTTTCTAATTATCCTTAAAACCTATGAAAAAATTGGAAAACTAGTAAGAGAAAAAAAAATTCAATAAGGAACATAAATTTAGGAGAAAAGAAACATATAATCTTATTTTAAAACCATGATATAATAAGAGATTTTTCCTTTAACATGACATAATTTGCCCTCAAATAGTCATTTTTGTAAAATTAAATTATAATTAATGTCTAAATTTATACATAAATGTATTGATAATAAAACATAAAGTAAAAATCACAATCATTTAGGTTTCTTAGAAAACACGATAACTCTTGAAAAATATTTTCTAAAAAATATACTATTTTACCCTAAAGAGCATAATCATTCCACTAAAACAAAATATCATTATATTTCCTTTTAAAATAAAATTATTTTCTTGAAAACATGTTATAAAGAATATAAAAATCATTTAGGGAACTTGTGACATCATCTTCATCGAACCATTACAATGATACTTATGGAATAACATACATGGTTAACTTCTAACTTAATATTCCAGAGAACATAATTATCGACCAATTTATTAGAGAACTATATATGGCTCACCCATCAACATAAAAAAATTAAAAGGACAAAAAAATACATGAGTCACATAAAATATTGAATTTATATTATAAAACTCATAAAAATAATCTTATGAACCCATTAGAAAAACTTTTTTGTATATTGATATATCATTTTTCTTTAAACCACCATTTCCAAAGCATGAATACCCAGAAAAGGGGAAGGGGGTTTTATAATTTACAAAAAATAAAATATTATAAGGGAATAAAAAAATAAAATAATGTTTTTAGTGTCAGCAAAATCTATCAACATCATATAGAGAACATTTATTTTTTTCCCTTTTGTAAATAAATCCAAACCATCCCGTATTAAATACATAAAACTATTCCTTTTGAAAACATTTGATAAAAAATAAAAAAGAAATAATATATACATTATAGTTTTATTTATGTCAATATATACAAATACCTGAATTATTTTAATAATATTTACATGGTAGAAATGTATTTAGAAATTAATTCTTTAAAACATTTAAAATGTGTTTTTTATATAAAGTGTCCCATATTGAATGATAACATTTTTTACCAATGAAATAATAAAGGAAATAACATTGAATGTTTTCTTAAACCCTTTAATTTCACAAAGTAATGATAAAATACACCCATAAGGTACTTTATACATGAAAAAGTGGAAAAACTGTGGTTAATATAGCTTAAGTCTCAATAAATGGATATTGAGACTGGAAATCACATACCTTATCTCCAAAATTTTCACGTATGTTTTTTTAATCATCTATAATGAAATGATTTTAATTATTAAATTTCCTAAGAAACATTTATAGTTTTAATAAATTATCATGAAATAATTTATTATATTTATTTCAAATACATATTGAATTACTTAATTGTTTTAGTCCATGTTATACGTTTTGAGAACAATTTACTTATAAGTGATAAATGGATTGGGTAGGTTGACTATGGTCTATAGAGTCATTATTCTATCATATAAATAATTATAATCCTAACATAATTATCATTTTTATATAACTAAAACAATTTTATAATAATCCATGAACTATGGATGTGAAAGATGAATCACATTACATCATGGAGGTAGTCTTCCACATGTATGAACAAGAGATATCTTCATATTTTAACGGATGGAAGGGTATGAATTTAATTGATATATATAATTTTAAAATAGATAATTACTTAATGAATATAATATATATTTTATAAATTCATCATAATTACTAGCCTTATGTTGTGGTGATGAAAAATGAAACACATCACTTCGTGGAGGTGGTAGTCCACATGTGTACACAAATAATGATTTTATTCCCCATAAGATGGAAAATAAGATGAGTAAAATTATCCCATTAACATAATAAAATATCATTATAAGTTAGATATTGACGTTATTATATTTAAATAGTTATTATATAATTTTTTGGAGGTATATGAAGAGTTAAAATGTAAATTATTGGTTGAGATGATTACATTATCTTCAAAGAACCTCATTTGGATATCTTCTAAAGGATCATAAGGATAGTATTTTAAAGAGAACAGAATATATATATATTATATAAGTATGTTTATAATATTATTTTTAGGGGTATTTATAACTAATTGGTTCACTTTGGTGGGAATAATATATGAGAGATGATGTCCATTTATAGTGAAGGAAATGACACACTTAGAATTAATTAAAAGATTTAAATATAATATATTTTCATGTAAAAGTGGAACCAAGTGGAAAATTTAATAAATATAAGATATTTTAAGGTTTAAATACTCTAAAATAATAAAATTTGTATAGTTCTATATGGTATTTTAAACCTTATCATTGGGTTCAACCCCTTTGTTAACTAATTTTAACCTTAACCATAATAACAAACTTTTCAATATTAAGGGTTATAAATTTTCTTGTAATATAAAAATTGGATATAAAATGGATAATGTATGAAATTTTAAACCATATCCCATACCCATTATTATATTTAAAATTTTTTATGTTTTTGAAACAATTTAATAAAATATTATTTAACATAAAATACCATTAACATCATTTTAAGAACTATTCACATATTTTGACATTAAAGAGATCTAGAAAGTTATAGAATTATAATGTAAATTCTTTAAAATTCAATTATAAATTATTTCTAACCATAAATTTCATGATACACCATAATTAAAAAAATTACTTTTTATGTTTTTAAAATAATTAACATTACTTTTTCTACTGCTTTCACAATCCCTATATTAGCTCTGTGTAAGAAATTAAGGTAAGTATACCATCAAAAAAAATTAAAAATAAATTACCATCATTGAAATAAATAAATTAAATTCAAAATAAACATTTATATTCTTTCATAACATCTTCTTATATTTATGTGAACTTATAATAGAAATTAAAATCAGGAGATTAATATTTTTGAATTTTCTTCTACTTAAAATAATATAAAGGTCATTATAGAAGAAAAATGACACTAAATTTCCATATATTTTTATTATATTAAGGGTATGGTCTAACTAAACTAAAATAATAAAAATAAGGTAAAATTTTTATAGAATTTTAAATCCTCATAAAATTTATTTTTAACATTAATTACTTGATTTACCCTTACCGAGATGACAAATATTTAACACAATTACAATTCATTTTGAATAAAAATAAAGTTAAGATATTTAAAGAATTTAGAAATTTTTATTAACAAAATGGATTTAATTTTATAAAATTAAGTCTCTATAAGTTATAGAAGTTTATTTTAAAATAAAACTCCAAAATATGATAAAAAATAGTTTTCTAGAAAAATGTATTTTTAAGTATAAAAATGTTTTTATAACCAAATTAGGCATAATGTAAATTAAAATTAATTTAATTGGACTAGCTTTAAAAAAATTAACTAATGAAATTTTGAAACCAATTCAAAATAAAATGGTACTTTTTAAATACTTGAAATGAATATATAATTTTTTTTATAAAATCAGTATTTTTACTATTCACTGAAAAATAAATATTAAAAAACAACAAAATATAATTATAAGATAATTTTGAAATGATTATTCCAAAAATGATATCATATTTTTAAAATAATATTTATAAAATTGGTATAAAATAATTATAATATTCTCTCACAAACAATAATAAAATCCATTTTTGAAGAACACATATTTTTGAATATTAAAAGAGTTTTACGAAAAAAGGAGTTCTTATTTCATAAGAATTAGTCAATAAATTAGTATAAAATAGGTCCATTTTATATATATTTCATAATTTGATGAGATCTTTTCATACCCACTAATTCAACAGTCAGGTTATAATGGTCAAATGTAAAGTAATATAATTTCATGGTTTGTTTATGCTCAGAGTTGCATGTTGTATATGCTATTGAAGACAATGTTATATTAAATTCTCAAGGTGTCAAAGTAACATTAATTAGTATAGGTACTAAGCTCCATCAACCAAGATAATTATCCATATGTAACCCATCCAAGGAAACCCATATAACACCATGATCCTTGAGCCATTATGAAGGCCTTATTCCATCTCAAAATCACTCTCACCCCTTCTCAACATAGTTTGTAGGTGATATTTTCCATCCAAAGTGATAAAGAACACTAAAAACAATAATATAAGGATAGAATCCATCCCATATCCCTTTCTTAAGGAACTCTATATTCATATCAATCTGTCTAAACCCATGAAACATGCATACAGTAGGCAACTCTTATATAACAAACATATGAGATTGTATCAAAAGTATCCACCTAAATCCATCAAGGAGTTAACACCCACACTATTATTTATAAAACCTATTAGAAGCACACACATGCCTCTTAAAAGCCCCTATATGCCGATCCAAGGGACTCATATGCCCAAGGGCAGTTGCCTCATTTAATACGATATCAATAATTAATTATTAACATTAATAATTAATTATTCAATTTAATTCAACAAGACATAATCACTAAAAAGATATCGGAGAACCAACACATCATTAAAACCTCAACTGATTGCACTTTAATGGGAATATCACAAACCTAACACATTCTCACATGAAATACCTATTTCTTAATACCTGAGAAGTCATGAATTTTTCTAAATGTCATCAAAATCCCTAAATAAAATTAGGGTAATGTCTTACACAACTAAAACAATAATAAATTATCGAAATATACCATCATAGAATGTGCTTTATGTGTGCCAATCCAAATACACATCAATTGGTGATTAATTCACCATGATCAGGTGAAATCATCCCTAAAACCTATTTTAAATGATAATAGATTAACATGGAAGTAAAGGAAGGATTCAGGATAGGAGAATGAAGGAAGAACAGACATTAAATACATTGAAGAACACACACAAAATCCCTCCCTCTCCAAGGGAATTTGAAGAGAGAATGATTGGATAGATCTATGGCTATATATGGCCTCTCTCGACACCCCAAACCCCATAAAACCTAAAGGCCCCTAATATAGAAAAACATCAAAATGCATCCATTAAAACGCCAATCCAACCGCCCCACTAGTTAGTTGGTGGGTTTCACTGGCTAAATGGTGCACCCAGGTAGAAACCCTGGGTTCTTTCTAGACCATTGGCTATTTGATGGGGGCTCAACAACTAGTTGGTGGGTGTTGCCTAAATGCATCATCTTTCGGGCCACATCCCGAACTCCTCCATTGCTTCTAAAGCAACTCCAATTCCTATCCAAACCTCAGTCCTTGCCTAAAAATATTAGGTACGGGTGTTAAAACTATTAGAACTAGATTCCAAATCACAATACTGAAAACAAACCATCCACCAAAATAATAAACAAATTACCTAAATAATTTCTAACCTATAATGAGATGGTTCATTACAAACATCCCACCATAATGATTATCATCCTCAATAAGCTATGGAAAACATAAAACCACATCTCCCAACCTATCCAGTTTTTCATCTCATTGAGTAATTACCATATTTGTTTCCAGAACTCCACCACAATTCCACTATGTAACCCCAACACTATCACAATATTCATTATATGCTGAGCCACTCACTCACTTCCATCATGAACACTAATATAACATTCACCGCACTAGTCTATTATAATACACCATAGTGTATCTATCAGGTTGTTTCCAAATATTATGGTTATTCCCATAATAAATCTCATCCTTTAATGGACAATTCCAAGCTATGGTTCTCCCCACCGTATGCATTACCTACCCTAAATGCACCTGTTATGATCTGTCAATCCAAAAACTGCATCCCAAACACCGCCCCTATGTGATTCTCATCCCAATATATTTGGTCTCATATAAACTCACTTGACATACCTCCTCTGTCTGACCTTCTCTAAAATTCTCAGTCTCAACTTCTAGTATATTCTCAAAGGCAACACCTGATCATGATGCCATAACACCCAAGTGCATCATGAAATCATCCAAACACAAACACCAAAGTTTGAGTCTATCAGCCAATGTATTTCTATGGTTGGATCACCAATTAATTTCATTATTAGCCATTCTATAAATTTGATAATCAATATACTATCAATCCATATCACCCTTAAATCTCCATTAACCACACCAAACCTGATGCTGACACACCAGTTCTGCCAAAAAATGAATTTGAATCATGTTTTTGGAATTTATTGAGGAACCAGGTCACATCGGATCTCACCTTGCATCAAAATCCCATTATCACCTTGAAATTACATCGCCTAGATATCGCATGTGATATTTTTCTAACTTACTCAAAACCAATGGTTGTACTCTCCCGTATAACACTATCACACCATAAAAAATCATGCTCCCTTGAGTTATGTATCATGTTACCTAGTGTCATACACATATCATGTTAGTGATGATGCACAGTCATGTCACTTATACCCCACGACCAAATTCATATAAAACATTCTAAATATTGTAGTATGATCACATGAACCATGAGCGTCATTCCAAAATCATGTTCTTCTACCCACTATCACATCGTACTAGCCAAAAGTGAATCCAAAACCAATAATGTGATGCATCCAATAGATCCTACCCATGAACCCCAACTAAATAATAGAAATAATCCATGTGTTTCACATCGGAAGCCAAGATATATCACTCATTCTATTCTCCAAAACCCTCCTTAGGGTCTCCACATCCTCAGTTAAAATTGTTCAAGTCCTCATATCATTCCTATAATATCACCTTCCCATACCAAACCTCTTAGGGTTCAATTTCTAAGACATCCAATACCTACATCAACCCTTAAAAGGTCATATTACATCACTTAATATAGGTCTACATAATTTCCATTAGTGTGAATCCTAGAATAGGATCCATATGACCATCCATCATAGAAAACACCTGAGGTCCGATTGATGAAAATGTTTTTCCATGTTATATGAGAAAATAACAATATATGTTATTATTAATTGTATAATAAACTAAACCTACATAAGAAAAAAATAAAATCACACATAAGAAGGCACACATCATGTGAGTCATACCTTCCTATCATGATGTATATAAATAGTCTTTTTCTTATGGGAAAATATACATAACCACAAATAACATCTCTAGAAATCCATCATATTTAGAAAGAGGTTGATCATAAGAACACAAATTAATAATAATAGTCAGGTACCCATGGTAACCAAGACTTCCCACCAAAATGGTTTTCATGAATCACCAGTATGTGGTCAATAAGAATCTATATCACATTCCTAGACCACCTATCTACCTTATCCCTAGATAGTAAAATTGCTAAAAAAATGCTCTGATACCACTTTGTAATGTACCATCCATGGGCAACTCAATGGTGCTCAGAGCTAGGGTCATCACGTGGCCTCAAGCACATCTCTTCGTATTTCAGAGGCTACTGACCAGTGGAGATGGATTAATATGTGTAATAGGGATACTATTCTCTTGAATCAATTTCACATAATAAAATAAATATCCAAAACATACACATGCAAAATCAGAGTACACATCAATAAATAATCACAATGACAGATCAAATATACTATGCCTATGCATACAATCATGCATAAAATGAATTTCTAATAGACCAATACTGAATATAAATAAATCAAAAATAAATAACACACACATAACCTAGCCATACTTTAATCCCCGGGCTCACACCTCATGTCTCCAAACCCATTAAGCTGCACCAACCCGGTCCACTCCATGTGTAGTGATGAACATGAAAGTTGAAAAAGGTCAGCACGCGCATTGAGGTAACCATGTATGGTGTGATAAATACACCTAAATATTTTCTTTCCAATTACCCCTAGTATAAACCATTATATATGCGTAACATTATGAACAATATTAACATGTCACAAATGTTCCTTGGAAATCACATGCGAACATGGCCACCATGACCCCTTATGCATTAGGTCATTTTGTGTTAACCAAGCCACCATGAAACTTGATCATACATACTTTGAAACCATTCCAGAATCTACCCATAACCTTATTCCATCATATTGGTTTCCATACCATACCAAAAGACTCAAGGTATGGTGATTTCCAAAACCTCTACTCGATACCCACAACCCTGCGCATAATCATACATCCAAAGGCCATGACCCATCCTTCTCACTCAAGGGAGGATCATTGGTATCATCTTATATCACCCATGATCCAACCCACAAGGTGATACATTATTTAGTAAACTCAATATGAGGTTTAACATGTGCACACCAACCCAACCCATATTTGTCAAGGTCCTCAACCCGACACCAGATTGTTAGGGCACATTCATCGACCAACCCAAGCCACACCTAGAATGGTCCTCAACATGATACCCAACGGAACATGGAACAGTCATCCATAAACCCAGGATATGAATGTCAATATCCTAAACACAATAAATAATGTAATAGGAAATTATCATCTCATCAACCCATCTCCATCGACTTCGGGGAGGTCACCTCAAGAACATCACCGAAGCCTCATCATGAAAAGGTCCATTAGCACTCACAATGACACCTAAGGCCACAAACCATTATATCATCTCACCATCTGATTTCAAGGATATAGTAACTCAATACCTTTCCCCTTATCATAAATAATACACACCTCCTCCATTAAGGAATCCATTGGGTACTAAAGACCCATCTTTGTATTAAATTATTGATATTGTCTCATGCTTGTCTCCCAAAGATGAATCCATAGCCCATAAGATTATCTAACCTAAATCAAAGGTCTAGTTCATCCCCATTGAAATACTTCATTTATATTGGTCCCACTACTCTGGATCCATTAAAGACAACCCACTCTATCCCCCCTTGGCAACCTCATTCCATGTCCTTTAGAAATTCTTCATGCCCCTTTCCTATTCCTCATCCCATATCTCCAAAGGAATATATCCTAGATAAAATCTAGAGGCATGCCTTATATGAAAACTCATATTTTCTATAAGAAATAATCCTTGTCACATATCTCTCTATGATCCCTCTCCACCCTCAATGGGTGTTTCCTATCTCACACAAGACATGATACAATCTCGTTCATCAGCATATGTCCTAAGTCTTCTCAACCCAGCAAACATTCCCTAGGGTTTCCATCATAGGATACCTGCATCATATAAAAAACATTGATACCTTTTTATGACCTCATTAAATATTGAAATAGATATCACGCCTTAGTGACATAGTCTTCGTATGATTTAATCCATCCCAAGTACTAAATATCACTCAACCCGATCAAAGGAGTCCAAACACCATCTTATCTATCTTTCCAAAGGAACCCATATCCCCTAATAATCTTCATGAACCCATGCAACATGCATGATAACAAAAAACTATACATAATAAAAACATTAGATTGTTTCAAAAGGGGCCACATACCTATGATAAAGAGTGACAACCTACATGTTACTCTGAAATTCCTCTATCAAGTCCCCACGTGCCATTTCCAAGCCCCTCAACATTGATCCAAGGGCTACCTATGCCCCAGGAAACTACCCCATTCGTTAATAAATTAATAATTAAATATAAAAATTTATCATTAATTATTTAATTTAATTAAATATGTAATAATCACAAAACATCTCATCATGCACTACCGCATCACAAAAATCTCAACCAACCACACCTGGAGGGTCCTCAACACACCCCTAACAGTACCCCACATGAAATCCCTCATTCAAAATATGAGAACTCGTCATATTGGAAAATTTCTTCAAAAAACCTTAATAAAATTATGTTGGTGGATTCTTTATCTAAAATTATAATAGGCTTCTAAAAGATTGTTTCATAGAATGTTCTATACAAAATCCACTCCCATTAATAGTCAATGATTTCCCCATGATCTGCTGAAATGATCACCAAAAACATACCCAACATTGAGTTGATTACGAGGACAATGAATGGAGGATTCAAAACTAAATAAATAATTAAGAACACACCTTTAATCTTCCTATTAATGCACTAAAATCCATCACCTCCATGGGGATTCAAAGGGAGGAAGATGAGAGGGATTTTTTTCCAGAAATGGCCTCGCCGAACACCCCAAATCCCATAAAACCCGGAAGTCTCCAAATGAAAAAAAATTACATTAATCCATATATTAAACTACCCTATAGTATCCAATTATATAGAAGGTGGATTACATCAGCTATTTGGTGCACCTAGGCAAAGCCAATGGATTTTGTCTAGCCCCCCACCTAGCTAGTGGGGGCTCACCAACTAGATAGTGTGTGTAGTATAATTTCATATGTGCTTCATTCACCTAATTTACTCCTATGTTTCTTGACTAAGTGTCTCTAACACAAATGAATACCTCATGAGTCATTTAAAAACATTATATAATAATGTTAAACCTGTCATATTTTAATTCTTAATCCTGATTCTCAAAATGACCCATCCACCAAATGAAAAAACAATTTCCCTCAAGAATTTAAAACTCATAATAAAAAAGGTCATTAAAAAATCATAGATGGTGGTCCACATAAACCCATAAAGCTGAAAAAAAATATCATCCACATATCAACTCAACAGAATATCCATAACACCTAAATCGATGATGTCTAGAATGTGATCTGATTTCATCAACAAATCCATGATCACCTAAATAACATAACATACTCCTTGGGATCGTGGAAGGATGATGATGAAATCCATTGAGATGTCATATAACTTCCACTCAAGGATATACAGTGGATATAATAAACCACTAGGAATTAAATTCTTTAACATTATTTAATTGTAGACTAAACATCAGGACATAAACTCTACTATTGATCTCTTCATCCTAGACTACCAATTTTGAACCCTTAAGGAGTGATATATATTGGATACACTAAGATTCAATGCTACAATTAATCTATTTTACTCTCAAATAACCACCTCTGGCGTCACCGATTGAACAAAATATATCTATTGAAACAACACTTGCGGATGATTATACTTTTATAACCCCTAAAAATATTCAGCTTTATGAACACATCCCAATATCATCTTTACCTCTTAGTATACCCACTAAGATTCATCGACCCACTACATCAAAGAATAATTTACAATCATTTAAATATATAACCTCTACCACCATCTTATTTCCATCATGATACATAAATGGGAGCTCCTATGCTCCAAGATTCTATAAATTCTAAAATTATATATCCTTGTGGCTTTATACTTAGTATATCAATAATTACCTTCCCCTTACCTAAGGTTTATTATATATTTATTTCAATTTCATATAAGATCTCCATTAATTTCTATTGTTACAAATTCAAATCCCCAAAGAGAAAACTTACCTCATTATCTTATGAACTCGGAAGACCACAAAACCTTCATCAATGAGGTAATTTATCCATGGCATCAATGGAAAATCTAACTCCACTAGCTCAAAATCATGAGTGGAATAGTTTCCCTTTTGAGGGAACAACTACCTAGAAATATATGATATCCATTTTCTCAATGATATCAACATTTTTATACACCTACAAGTATATAGGAAACATAAATATGGTGGATTAATATTGAACAGTAGGATGAAATACCACCTACATGAATTGATCTTAAGACCCCTCATCTAGAAATATATTAGGATCTAAGTGAAGATGGACTTTGAATCTAATACCAATCTACTACATGGTTAATCTCCCCTTCTAAAGGGAGAGAAGCTTCTATCACATTAAGGCCCTTATCATTGATTATGGAAACATAGAAGGGAACTACCTTTGGAAATTATCACATGAATTATCTACATCCATTCACTCCCTAAGATATAAGATCCACCAATGTTTTTCTATGAATAACATCAGATTAATGGCAGAGGTTCTCAATACTATTCCCTAGAAAAAATCATGTTACAAATTGATGTTTTATAATTGAAATTATCTTTTGAAATGAGTAATTCCTTATTAAGTAATGTTGTTATAGAAAATGCATGCACCATTCTTTTATCTTGGACCATCATAAGAAAAATATTATAAGATTTAAAAGACCATTGATAATGTATCCATTGTATAGTGACCATTATGATTAGTATATATTAAGGGTTATAATAAATCCAATTAACACAGACAACAGACGCGATGGACTTGACTAGTAAGATAAAACCATATAAAGACCACTAATTTGAGCTTATGAGGGAGATGACATGAATGGGATTTTCCATTGACCAAGATCAAGCTAATATTAAACAACTAAAGCTCGAGTGAAACCTTTTACTTGAGAAGTTTAAGCTTATCTAGATCATTGCCCAAACCATGTTCCCTGAACCACCCAAAGAAAGTGTCACCATCACAAACCGTACCCTTGGTGAATACTCTACTGTAATAAGGGGTTATGTATCTATAACTAATACTATAATTTTTTTATTTTAATAAAATAATGATTGTATTTATCAAATTTTCTTAAAGAATCAGATTTATAAAAATTATATTTTGATACAGGGAATCTCAAATTTCATTTTTGAGAAATATATCGTGTCAATAAATTTACAATTTTTGATGAGTTCAATAATTTTTAAAATAAATTATGTTTTAATAAAATATTATTAATATGTAATTTTTTTTAATATTAGTTATAATATAATTTTAGGAAGTCAAATGTAATTTTTATAAGGGTATGAAAAGTGCTATAGTCGAAAAACCCATTATTTTTCAATAAATGTTGATTTTGATTTATAATTATAAATTTTCATATTTATAGAGGTATTTTTATAAAATAAAAAAATATTTTTTTGAAGTCATCAAATTGAATTTAGCCAAATATTATTTTTTCATAATTTTCTATGACAATTGAATTTTTGGGTAAATACTAAATAGGTATAAATATATGGTATATATTAGAACATCATAGAAACCCAAAATCAATATAATAAATACTACAAATAGTATCTATGAATAAAATTAGATTTATAATTTAAAATAATGCTTTTTTGAAGTTTATTAATTAAATTTATAGACCCTTAATGAATCCTTCAAAATCTATATTATATTTTATGATTTTAAATCGAATTATTTATAAATAACTCACTTCCATATCATCCGGGATATGATTTTAATGAGTTCTGTTCTTAGACGTATGAAAAATGGAAACCAATTCTTTTTGGTATAAACCATGGGGGGAAAATTGGAAGGTTTGTGGTATTGATTATTTTATCATATCGAGTCCAAAATGTATGTTTAGTAATTGATAAAGAATTACCATCTCTTTTGATATAAAATCCCAACCAACCTCCCATTAATCTTCAAAAAAAACAACTGGACCATGAATTTACTCTTATTTCCACTCTCTAGAGTCATCCCAAGGTGTTCATAAGCTCTTAATGAGATATTTACAAGCTTTTAGAGTGCACTCTCATGGTAAGGGATCTCCTCTCTCGTTTTCCAGTCAAGAAACATATTTGAATTTACCCTTTTTAATATCAATTTATTATTTGGTAATGTTTATATATATATCAATTTAGTTTAAAATTTATTTTCATATAATTTTATATTATTTATCTCTTCTCATTAAACCCATTACCTAATCTATTCTATGTCGAAGTAAGGGATCCTCTCTTTCTTCTCTTTATTCATGTACCTTCTGTATATTACACTTTCTGATTTAAAATATTTCATGATGGGATATGTTTTTATGAGTATATATTATGATACTTATGATGTTAAACTGTTTATATAACCCTTTAACTCTCATTAAACCATTCCCTTAATAATTATGTACCCCCGTTATGCTGCTAAAATTATCCTGTGATTTTCCATGACAAACATTTGTGTAGTGAATACCCATCTCTATATCCAAACAAGGGTATTCACCTAGATGAACCTATCATTCATTGATTTTGTAATTACATTTATGTAACCCACACTACTTAATCATGTAATTAAATGTGAAAATATATATCCGTATATTTTATGATCAATATGGCACACTTATAAATGTACATTCTATGAATGTGACAATTAGGCTCAAAATTATATATACCTATAATGAATTGAGTAATGATTTTATATCAAGGTAAAATATGTATGGTAAATGAGATGTTATCTTAAGCACACCATGTAAGGATGTCATGTTGGTTATCCATGAATTATGTTTATGATGTCGTGTTTTATGTCATTTCCAAGTTCCGTATATTACATTAACTCTATCATCTTATATCATGAATTGATATTCATGTTTATGATTTTCATCCCCTATATATCACCTTTATATTACTCTTGAATCACATGTGTTACTTTCATCATGTTTTTATTTGATTATTCCCTTACTAGGATTTATAGTTTATCTTCTTCTTATGTATGTCCTGATGTTTTCTTATGTGGTTTTATAATATCAATATGATCCAAGGGTGTGTTATGAGATTTTTAAATAATGTTTTTATTTCATTATTTCATGTTATAGTTTTATGTATCTAATTTCAAAAATTCACTACAAATTCTCATCTTTTGATACTATGTTAGGTTTATCTTTATATAATAAATCATGAATTAAAGTGTATTAAAGACATGGATTGTCATAGTATGTATCATAGAAAAGTCTATTTATTTTTGGAATTATTATTAGAAAACCTTAATAATGACTTAACGATAAGAATGTGTAGAAGAAAAAATACCTTTTTTTTGATAATATATATATTAAATGGTTTACAAGAAACCAAATATTTATTTGTATACTACAAGTGGATGAGGATCTAATATAATTTTACCTAGCGATAATAACACTGAAAAGGATGTATTTGGATTTGACTGGATCCTCACCTAGTGCTCAAAAAATATACTTTCTACACACCCAGTCTGACACTCTGAAGATATATGATTTGGTAAATTCACATTCTCAATATAAAACATTATGAAGTGAGAAATTACCATAAGATTTCATGTTAATAGATAATAGATAACTTCTATTGAAATATATAAATTCATATGTTAATGAATATAAGTAATTTATGATTTATACCTTTAATGATCATGGTTTTTCTTTTATGCATTTATTTTTTAAAAAAATATCTACCCTAATTTTCCTTTTGTTTTAATTATTGGATGGAAAAAAGAGAAAAAAATCAAAAACCAATGTGAGGGAAAATATGATGACTGTAAAAATGAGATGCTCAATCCGATGAGAGAATGAATCAAGAAATTCATGATGATACTTTCTCAATTAACTCAAGTTCTGAATAGAAACTTGAATCAAGGGGAAAATCCACATCATCCTAAGAAAGAGTATGTTTCAATTGATACCTTTATGTTATAAAGGTCTTCAAATTTTAGTGGATCTTATGATACTTAATTCAAAAAACAATGGATGTCATCTATTGAAAATACATTATCCATCCTTCAATGGTTTGGGAAAGATAACGTTTTGATAAATATTTATTTTACAGTGGAATAAAATATTCCACAGTTGGAATTGATAAAAAAATATAATGATTGAGGAGGAGTTCGAAGCATTGAAGTAGATAAAATTTTATAAATTTTTTTGATAAATATTTTACTCATAATCTTTGACTAAAAAGGATAGGGATTTCCTTAGCCATAATAAAAAGGATAAAAAATACATCAGGGTGTATGATGTTAAATTACCAACACTTTCATGAATAACCCTTGGATTTGTTATCTCCCTTGAAAGTAAAGGTGACCACTAATTTTGTGGGTTAAAAATGAATCTATGAAAATATTTGGAGATTCGATAATTTAATAGCCATGATGGAATTGTCCAATGTACCTTAAAATTCTAAATCGATATTGTAAAATCTCAATGGTCTCTTAGGTCTAGATATAGTAAGATCATAATAGATTTTAATTTTGGTGGTATAATGGAGAAATCTCATAGGGAATGAAAGTCCAACATCCCACTTGTTAAAAGTATGGGAAGAAGTATCCAAAACAATTCATGTATGGGAAAAGGAAATTCATTAGGTTTGGTAAGGAATGAAACATATCTAGTGAATTTTTGTAGTATAAAACCTACCACTGTGATAGAAGAAAAGAATTCTCCATTCAACCCTCATCATATTATTTAATTTTTCAAAAAAATGAATAAGGAAACAATGTGAATCAATGAACTAAGCTAAGGGTTGTTGTTGATAATCAATTACAACAACCTCAAATGCCTAGAGAGTGAGGGGAATCTTTTGTCATCACAACAAGTGAGGTGAATCCTGTTAAAAATTGGTGATAGATATGCTGGTTATTTATTCAAGTATGGTGAGTTTACAATTTGATTCTGGTTATGTGGAATCTTTCATATCTCTCAAATTTAGTTGACCTATTCAAACACCACCTTAAAACATGGATGTAGATATATCAATGAAAATGGAAATGGGAAAATTATTAATTTTCAAGTATATAACTTCTAATATTATCATATATGATGGATAAACTTCCCAGTGAATCTCTAGATACCCCCTTTAGCATATTTGCATAAACGTTTTTTATGTATTGACTTTCCTTATATAAATCCAATAAAAATTACCAAGGTGAAGAAATAACCCTCTAAATCATAAATCTACATTAAATCCCATATAACTAAAAGGATAAGGATGAACATCATTTGGTATCATCATCTCAATCATGGATATTATTTCTTTGTCAGTAATCATATCAATCTCAAATGATTGAGAATAATGAAAACATCTTAATTAAAGACATTTCCATTGTAAGGAAATATAGTGATGTGTTTTCCTGATAATTTTATGGTCTTACTCTTATACAATAGGTTGGGTTCTATATAAAACATATACCTAGAGATTTTATAATATCAAAGAATCTGTATATAATGTCTACTTTTGAACGTGAGGACCTGAAGAAGCAACTGCAAGGGAATCTAGATAAAATGTTTATACACCCAAGTTATTCATTGTGGGATGAACTGATCCTTTTATTTTAGAATAAGGATGGGTTAATGCACCTCTATATTTATTATCATGGGCTCAACAAGATCATGATAATATATAATTGTACACTTCTATAGATTGATGACTTGTCTGATCAGCTATGTGGATCCCAATACTTCTCTAAGGTAAATATTTGGTAAGGATATTATCAAGTAAATGATAAGAAGGAAGATATCACCAAGAATAATATTTGTACATGTTACAGGTAATATTAGTGCATAGTAAATCCATTTGGCCTCACCAATGCTCCAGTTATCTTCATGTTCTTAAGAAATAAATTCTATATGGATTAACTTCAAATTTTATTGGAGTATTTATATATGATATAATTATCTACTCCAAAAGAGATGAGGAATATGAGGAAGATTTTAATGTTTTATTGAATACCATGAAAATTTAAAATTTGTTTTCAAAGTATAATAAATGGGATTTTTGGATAGAGCAACTAATATTCCCATGGCATGTTATCCCCAGAAAATAGATACCAATAGATCCCAAAAAACATATACAATTTAATGGTGGCCAAGACCAACATTTGTGACATAAATTCATAGTTTCCATTGATTATCTAGGTACTATCATCTATTTGTGAGAAATTTATTATAATTTTCAATTACACTATCCAATATAACATGGAATTGAGTCATGTTTATCTAGACCGTAGAATGTGAGGAGAGATTTAAAGAGTTAAATAAGATTCTAATCACTAGGCCTTTTATCACATTACCCACTAGTGGGTAGGGATTTGTGATATAAAGTGATGAATCCTTAAAGGGATTAGGTTGTGTACTCATTCATAATAAAAATTGAAACCATATATCTAAAATCAATTAAAAATTAATTTGAATAACTACCCAACACATTATTTGTATGTTTTTTGTGATCTTCATGTTGATGATTTTTTGGCATCATCTCTATGGAGATATGACTGACATATATATGGATTATAAATGTCTCAATTATATATTTATATAAAAGGAGATAAATATGCGTCAATTAAGGTGGTTATAACTAATAATGGATTATGATTCTTCAATACAATACTATCCTAGATGGGAAAACAATGTGGTAGGTGCTCTGAGTAAAAATGATCCCAATACCATATCCATGATGAGAATTAAAAGGGATCGAATCTTCTTGTACATATAATGGATTTACACGAGAATCAAAAAAGTATATTCAACCAAACTTTCTCAAATAAATTCTCAACAATCCATTCTTTAGAGGATTTAGGAGGCCCAAAAAGATTATGTGGAGCAAGAAAAAAAGGTAGTGAATATTATAAAGTTCAAATTTTTTAAAGTTGAATTTATAAGGTTTTAAACATGAATACGTGGAATGTAAAATCCATAGTTTTAGAGGGAAATTCTAGATGATGTGAATAAATCATTCTTATATATTTATCCATGAATTAGTAAATTGTATAGAAATCTAAAAAAAACTTCTAGTGGAATAACATGAAGAGGGAGATAGTAAAATTTGTATCTTGATTCTTGGTATTCCATCAAGTCAATGATGAACAATAAAAGTATAAGGTTATAATGCAACCATTAGATATACTAGTATGAAAATGTAAAACCATAACTATTCTTTTCATCATAGAAATAACTAGTACATATAAAGGTAATAACACCATCTAGGTTGTAGTTAATTACCTTAATAAAGTTTCACATTAAATTTTTATCATGGTATATTTAACTCTTGGCCAAATTTATCAGATATACATAAGGGAACTAGTAATACTTTTTGGAGCTCCACTCCAAATTGTATATAATAAAGATCTAATGTTTACCTCAAGGTTCTAGATAATCCTTCACAATTATTGGATACAAATCTAAGTTTCCATACTTCTTATCACCCTTAGATGGATGGTCAGACTGAAAGAACCATTCAAACTCTAGAGGATATGTTGAGATATTGGTCAATGTATTTCTAGGGAAGTTGGATCAACACATTACCTTAATGGAGTTCTCATATAACAATATATTTAATTATATAATTTAAATGAAACCTTATGAGGATTTATATGGAAAGTAGTTTCAGACTCTGACATGCTAGGATAAAGATGGAGAGTAGAAGCTTGTGGAATCTTATCATGTCAAAAAAAATGATATAGAAGGTTCAAATCATTCAAATTCATATAAAATTCACAAAAAAAATGATAGGAAATATTTCCAGACAATTGTCAACATGATCTATACTTTGAGGTCAAAGATAAAGTTTTCCTTCATATTTCACCACTGTATAATGTCATAATGTTTATGGATAAGGAAAATCTTAGTCTAAGATATATCATCCGCTTTGAGATCCTTGATATCATTAGAGTTGTGGCCTATCTACTTTTACTCTCACATAACTTATCATTAGTATGTGATATGTTCCATGTATACCTCATGATGAAGTACATACTAGAACCCTCACTTGTAAAGAATTCAGAGGTGGTTCCCTTGGAGAATGATCTTTCATATGAGGAGAAGCTAGTGAAGATCATCAATCATATCGAAAATGTTTTACGAAAAAAGAAAACTTTCTTGGTAAATGTACCATTACATAACCAAAAGTTTGAGGATGATATATGGGAACCAAAATAGGTGATGAAACAAGAGTAAAATCATCCATTTTAGTCTATGATATGAAATTTATGGGTGAAATTAGTGAAAGGGGTAATAATTTAACGGTCGAATTTTTTATAAATTAAATTTCTTTTTTATGTGAATAAATTCCTTACTAAGTAGTCATTTTTTATAAAACACATGAACTACATTGATTTTCTTAGAATATTATAAATAATATTGTGTCGTATTAAAAAGACCATTAAGTATCATAACCATCGATAATATATTTATTATATTCTTTCCATTATGATTATTATATATTAATGGGTATTATAAATACAATTAACAATGGAATAATTAGTGATGGCTTAGACAAGTAAGATCATGCCATATAAAGCCCATTTATCAGGTATTATAAGGGAGATAAAATCACTAATATTTTCCCTTGACCAATTCCATTCCAAGATTCAAAAACTAAAGTATGATTGAACCATTTTATGGTATAATTTCAAGCTTATTCATATCACTACGCAAACTATGTTCGTCAAACTCCCTATGAAAACATCATCATCACACACCATTCCCTCAGGGTGTACAATGGTATAGTAATGGGTTATGTATCTAGAACCCAACAATATGAATTACAATATATTTTATTTTTTAAAAAATAAATATTATATTTATCTTTTTTATTAAAAAAATAGTTTGATAAAAATTAGATTTTGATATGAAGAAAAAAAAATTTATTTTTTGGAAATATATAGATTCAACCAAGACACATTTGATTGATTGAATATTTTTTATAATATTTTTTTAATTTAATAAAATAATATTATTAAATATTATTAAATATTATTTATTTAAATATAAATGATAATATAATTTTATGATTTCATATATAGTTTTTCTAAGAGTCTGAAAACTATTATCATCGTAAAAAGCTGTATTTTCAATAAATTGGGATTTTAATTTAAAAGTGTAAATTCCAATATTTATATAATTATTTTGATAAAATAAATATTATTTTTAGAATCATTACATCTAGAAAATGGTAAATTTTTTCCAATTTTTTGAGATAGGTAAATTTTTATGTAAAAACTAAATACAGTACAAATATGCAAAATGTATTATGACATCCTAATATCTCAAATGTGATGTAATAAATACTTTAGAGTTTTCATGAAAAAAATATTGTTTCTAATTTAAAAAAATGCCTATTGATGTTATTTTACTAATTTTATAAACCCTTAATGAATCCTTTAAAAACTATATTGTATTTTATGGTTTTAAAATTATTTCTTTATAAACATGACTCACTTACACATCACTAGTAATGTATTGTAAGTTATTTCCATTATTATCCATATAAAATACTGAAAAATTATCTTATTTTATAGAAAATAGGGTGAAATCCATGGCATGGTTTGTGGTTTTGATTATTTTATCAAATAGATTCCAAAACCTATGTTTAGAAATTGATAAATAATCCCCCCCTCTTTGGCTAAAAAAACCCACCCAACCTCTCTTTCCTCTTCACTAAATAATCTTAGATCATGATGTTACTATTAATTTACCTTTCCAAATACCTCCCATGGTGTTCAAAATCCATTAAAAATATCCTCTTATGTTTTTAGAAGTCCCCTCTCAAGGTAAGAGATATATCTCTCTTCTTGTCTATTCAAGAACCTTCTTGGAATTTAGTCTTTTGAATATCAATTGATTATGTTGTAATGTGTCTACAAATGTACATTTACTATTCAATTGATTTTATAAAAATGGGATATTATTTATCCCCTCTCTTTATACCCTTTAACTAAGCTGTTACATTTTCAAAGTAAGAGACCCACTCTTTCTCTTCTTTTTTCAAGAACCTACATTATATTATGCCTTTTGATTCCCAATTCGTCATGCCAGGATATATTTTTACATATATATATTACTATACTTATAAATTATAGGTTAAAAGAGGACCCTTTAACTCTCATTAAACTCTTATGTAACAAATTTATATTTTATGAAATAATTCTCTAAAAATAAACATTATTTTTTGATAGCTTGTGTTACACACAACATCGAGTTTAAACAAACTGCAATATACCTTTAAAATGTTTTTATTTAGCATGGAAGTTATCATCTAGATATTGGATTGTATGTAATTAATAGAACTAACTAAGTTATTAAAAATACATAGTTTTCACATTGTTTATCAATTGATTTAATGAAAAATAAAAAAATCATTTGAGTATAAATAGGATTTTTTATAAGAAACTATTTTTATATGCACAATGTCTTTTTATATTAATAAATTACATTAATGAATATTGTTGAATTATTTTAATTAAATTTATATATTATATATTCAATCAAATATTCTAACCCTCATCTAATATTTTTAGGCATGATATATGGATGAATCCATCTTTATGCTTAATATGTATTTATAAAAAAACTCGATTTTCATCACGTTTTGCGTGCTTATTTTAAAATTAATTTCAACCATTTATGTAAATTGAATATTGAAAAATAAATTAAATATTTTGAAATATGGGGTGAAAATTAAGTAAATTGGTCTCTTTTATTTTTAGGTAATTAGGTATATATCACCTGGGC
This sequence comes from Viscum album, assembly GCA_963277665.1. Lineage (NCBI taxonomy): Eukaryota > Viridiplantae > Streptophyta > Magnoliopsida > Santalales > Viscaceae > Viscum > Viscum album. The sequence goes on along the minus strand of OY728129.1, from coordinate 226,628,592 downwards.
TCAAAATTTAATTGTTTAAGCGAAACATGTCCATAAAAATGACCAATATAATATTTAAAGAGAAGAAAAACAAAAAATTTCACTCGTACATTAAAATATATATTATGTGTTGACATAAGAAAAAATAAATTTATAAATTAATATAAATTTCTATTTTGTGAACGATGAAATTATTTTCAAAATGTATATTTATTTTGTAATTTTAGTAATTATATAATTACCTTAGATGCTTATGCAATACTGACACCATATTTTGTCAATTAATAGAAAAATATAATAAATCATTTAAAAAATATTAAAAGTGTTATGATTTTAATGAGTAATTTTATTACAAAAAAATTATAAATGAATATTACATATTAGTATTTTCTTAAATTATTATATTATAATTCAAAAAAATTCTTTATGTACAAGTAAAATTAAATGAATAGAGTTGAAATTTAGATTAATGATAACTTGTCATAATAATATTTTATTAAATTATTTAAAAATTATAAATATATAAAAATATGAAAACATGTATATGATATGGTCTAAAATATCATCTCTTCACCATTTATGACCCGACTATCAACTTATATGTAAAATTATAACCCTTTAAGACTGAAAAAATAAGTTTTCATGGTTATGGTTAAAATAAATTAACTAGGGGTTAAAATGAAAATATAAGGTTTAAAAAACCACCTAAACCTATCCATAATTTATTTTTTAATGATATTTCAACCCTGTAATACCTTTTAGTTGAATCTCTATCCATTTGGAAAAACATTTCCATACAATTACATTATTAAACATTAATCTTTTAAGAAATTCCATGAGTTCTCCTTCCCATAATTATAAAATGGAAACACTAATTTATCTTCTTTACACCACTTTGAGTCTTATATATCAAAAAAACCAACAAAATTATCTTCTAAACTCCCCAATAAAAATTATAGAGGTGATTTATTCCCAAAATACCACTTTTAGGGCCCTTAAGAGGATATCTGAAAGAGTTATTTCAAAGATGAGGTAATCACCTCAACTGATCCCTTCTTTTTAATTATTCTTTATAATCAAATGAATAAATTATATTATTAATTAAATAATAAATTAAGTTTCATATATATACTTAAAATTATTATGATTATAAAACCACCTTAATACACCCCATTTTCCGTCAAATGATAAGTGATAATATCACACATGCGTACATACAACTTACCGTCTCCACACAGTGATAAAATTTATTTTCCATCACCATATTTTATGAATGGTGATTATTATAGGGTTAAAGCTTATATATTATATATATGAGAAAATTATTCTTCTATTATGATAATATTATATCTATCTTATTACCTTTCAAACTATTGAAAAATGATAACGTCGGTCGTACGTATGTGTGGACTACCCCCTCTGCAAAGCAATGTGATTCATTTTTCATATACAATTTTCATGGATGGTAATAATGATTGGTTTGATTAATATATATAATATATATGGTATAATAATTATTCTATAAGAGTGGATTATTATTTATCTTTCTTTTGTTCTATCTGTCAAAAAGTGAAAATAGCGTTCATCTATAGGTATGATCTATCATCTCTATGAAAGGTGTAATCCATTTCTATATATATAAATTTTATGGATGAATAATATATATATATATAATGGATATATATATGAAATTTATATCCTGATTAAAATTATGTAAATAATGGACTATGATTATGTATATCTATATATTTTATTTTCATGATTTATGTAGTGTTGAATTGATGAAATATTTATGAAACCAAATTTTTTTCATGGGTAATGATGTGATGATATTATTAATGTTATTATGATCTTGTAGAACAAATATTTATTATTTTTTATATGTGATAAGTGAGCCGAAAATTATATATCCCTCTAATTAATTGGGTAAATTTTAATATCTTGTGATATAATTATGGGATGAAAGTCGATGTGATTGATCTAATATTGAAATCAAGTCGATGTTCATGATCCAATATGGGATGTAGGTGGTGATTCATGATCTATTATGATATGATAAATAGGCAGGGATGCTTGATCCACTATGATCATAAGGTCTCGTTAGTTAACCTTGACATATGAAATGGTTATATATTTATGATGGAGGAAAGCTTGTATGACATGAACTTATGTTTCATGGTTGATGAACATTTATCATTTTTATGATTCATGTCTTTTGAAATGAAGAAGTTTTATTCCATAACCCATGTTTATGATCCATGACAGATTATGTATGAACATATTTTATTCTCATGATCTTAAACAATTTTTCTTATCACATGATTTCCTATTATCATCAACTGATATCTCCCATGTTTATCCTTAATGAGCATATAAGATCACCCTTTATTTTGGTTCATTTCACCATGTTATGAAAAAAAGGTTTTAGTAGGTTATGTCTATGAAGTGTATTATATTGAATGATCTTGTGGATTTTTTGAATATATAATCTAAAATAATATTATTTTGTATCTAGTCTCTAAAGACACTAATAATTTATGATCTTTGGGTGTGTATTTGTGAAACTTTTTTAATATTAATATCTAATGATGTTATATTTATATATGAATATCCTGGGTCATTGTAGTAGGTATTAGAGGATAATTTTAGTGAACCTTTGGAGATCAGAATTTGAAAACATTGGTGAAAACCCTATGGAAAAGTCTATGTATAGCATGACATCATAACGTTTTTGGTAATGATCATGGATAACCTAGTTTAAAACTAAGTTCCTTTAGACTGAGAAGAAGGTGTCTTGATTTAGTCATCCCATGAATTATATTTCATACGTATATGATATTTCACTATGAATATTATATCTTGATGTTAACAAATTACTTTTTGGTTTTAGTAAATGGATTGATCCGGAATAAATTTTTCTAAAAATTAATGGGATGTACAACACAATGATTGTCCACCCAAGAAACCAAATTGAATAGGAACTAGAATACAGAATCTTATTTCTATGCTCATGAAACGTTATATGGATATTAATCATGAAAACATTACAAATAATAGAATAAGGTTACAATGTGTTATTGAGTCATTCATGAGGTAACAACCACCTTTTTTTAGTGAGTCTTCTGATCCACTAGTAACTAAGGGATGGATCATCACCATTGTGAAAATCTTTTCGATTCTTTAGAGCTCAAAACATGAAAAGGTTGTCTCTGTCATTTATCATTTGGAATGTGAACCATATTAATGGTGGAATATTATTAATAATATGAGATAATAGGAACAAATTAACTCCACTGTATAGGATGATTTTAATAGGATATTTTTCAGTAATTTCTTCTCCCATATTCTATGTACAAATATGGAGAAGCAATTTCTTAATCGTAAAAAAATGATGAAAATCCATTGGAACTTATGAGGTAAATTTTATAAGAATCTCATGGTATTATTCTAGTTTAATCAGTATTAATTAATGGAAAATTGATCAGTTATTCAGTTCCAAAAAACCAAGTCTTTGGAAGGCATTAGCTATAAGAGACTTTAGTAGCTTTGAATAAATCACTTCATGCGAAATCAAAGTGGAAATGGTAAATTGTAATTCCCACCATTCTCATACCTTTGATAATAAAAGAAAAAAAGAGTTTTATAAAAACTCAAATAAATCACATGGTGAAAATTCTAACCATATACACACTAAAAATGGGGGAAGAAACATCAATGGAAATTTTTAAAATGAATTTGGAGGTACTATAAATGTGGAAAGACGTGTCTTATATCCTGTGAATGTCCAAAGGGGATGAATAGTATGGTTAATTAAATTGAGGAAAATAAGGTGCCAAATAATACACCCCACACACTCTAATGATTCAAATTCTAGGAATACATGATTTACACTTACCAATGTATGAATCTAACGATTTTTTATGATGAAAATCAATATCATCTTATACAATGACCTGACCCTAGAAGCCAAAAGTTTTTACATTATTTTAATATATTGACATGATTATAAGGATTCAAATCCTAATGTGACGATTAGTTTAGAATTCTTGGAAGACTAAATTACATTTATTATACCCATAATACATTGAAAAAATAAAATAAAACCTGATACAATATGAAATAAAATACATCCTTGAAAGAATATTCAATGTTTTCTTCTTCATAATCTAGGGAATGGAAACATTAGAAAGGGGTGAGCTCAGATGCTCAGTAAGGGTAATTAATACAATGAATGTAATAAAAAATATAAAGAGTGGGCATGGTGAATAACTAAAAACACATTCCATTACAAATAAACTTCAACATAAAATTACATGAATGAATGTTGAATAAATAAATCCACATAACAGATCTCATGAAACTCTATCATGGATATTCTACTAGTAGAATAATCACATTATCTACCAATTAATAATATCATAATTAGTTAAATGCATATGTCCTACATTATAAAACATACCTTCAAGACCTCATCCAAGACATCTAAAAATGATTAAGTCCTCGTCCAAAACCACATCTGAAAATGGGAATGTCCTCAACCAAGTCCATATTTGTTTGTCTCATGAGACCTACCAATGCATCAAGGGGATATAGTGGAATCCAATCTTTACTTAATAAGTCTAATTAATTCCTCAAATGAATGGGGATAAAATTAAATGATAAATACATTCATATTGAAACTAACTTGTTAAATGTAAATAACATTCCCCAATCATTAAACATAAAAACCAACTAGTCTAAGTAATTTGGTGAATTGTATTAACATAGCACATCGACAATCAATATAATCAAAAACCCTTCCAAAACATATTTTATATGATATATTAAAATATAAACCTCAATGAATTATAATATTAAACAATGTATTTTGACATCAGTGATGATACTATTAAACGAGACCACTTAAAAATTCTTGAGGAAATAATCCTTAAACATTCCAAAGTGTCCCATACCACCTTGAAAAATTCAAATAACAATCCCTTTGAGTATCATGAGAATAAGGAAACTGTTGATATAACATTCCAAAAGAAATTTCATATACCACCTGCAAGGAATAAGCTGTTAACCAGGAATATATCTCATAAAAGTTAATGTGACATGAGAAAAAAATCCTTTTTTACTTTACAAAGAAGAGTTATTTTGGAAAATCAATTATATCATTCATAAAAATCAGATTATAAATATATATATTACAGAAAAAATGGATGGATATTGATATTATATTTTAGGAAATAATAATTTCCCATTAAAGTGAAAGCATGTAAAAATTGTTTTTAGAAGCTTTAGAAATAAAACATTTTTTTGTAGTTCAAGGAAAATACTAAAGATATTTTAAAGTGTAAAGGAATGATTGTTAACATAAAAAAATAAATTAAACAAGATAGTATTTTATGATAAATGTTTTTATTTTAGAAAAATAATTTTGGTTTCAAATCGAATATATAGTTCCATTGAAAATGGGTAAGAATTTGAGAAGTTCCCTTGAACCGGGCTTGTATTTCAGGAAGAAGTTTTAGAAGATCCTTTTAAAACATGTAACTCCCCGTAAAATAAAGAAGGATTATGGTTGGTAGACATATATGGAACATTAAAAAAGAATTTATGATGAATATTGAATAATAAATAAGAATTTATTTGAGGTAATTATGGAATAAGAGTATCCCAAATGAAAACGGATGTTCAGGTAAAAAATCCTAACCACTTTGTAATCCATCAAATAATATGACAAAAAATTAATTATCATAAAATTATATAATAAATATAATGAAATTAAAAGGATTCATGATATGATACATCGATGATTAGTATACATACACCATACTCAACTAATAGTTTTGAATAAGGAAAATCTAACAAAAATGGAGGTAAGATGAAGAAACCCATACCTTATGTCTGAATATTTTAAACAATTGATATTAATATACATAATAATAAAATAAGGTGAATCAATTAATTATACCGGACTATTATATACATTTAATTTTATGGTATCTTTATTAATTTCATTTATGACCTTTTATATGGGATAAGAGATTCAATTTCATCATTTGGGAGTGCACATTTTCATAGTTTTTAGGATCGATTTTCTTGTATATGAGTATAAAAGTTCATGTAAATTGGAAGTTGAAATCTAGAATAGAATTTAGGAGTTATTATTGATTATTCATAAGGTTAAATGATCATATAAATACATTTTTTATTTTTTAGAGGATTAATCATTAGATAAATATTTTGAGATAAATGCTTGGATTAATTTGGTGTTTTTTCGATCACTACAAACTCATTTTATTTTATAATTTAATACCATGAGTAAAACCCAATTAAAAACATTAAATATGATATATTACATATATTATGTTCTTTTTTAACAATAAAAATTATTTTATGACCATAATTGAAGATGATAATTGAAATTGAAAACATGTTTCCATTGAGTGTGTTAAATTAACACATCTTTGATGCAGTTTTCATTATTAGTATAAGAGGTGGGGGGATGATAGATAATGTTGAAATATTCCATTATAATAATATAATTGTAGTAAATGAAAGGAAATGGAATTATCATATAATCTTTATGAGGGTAGGTGAGGAGATAGAAACAATAGAATGGAACTAGTAAAATGAAATTGAATGAAAATGGAAAAGGGTTTTTTTCTTGGGTACTCCTCATTGAGAACCATCTTAAGGCCTTGGTTTTTCCCTTTTGTTTAGACTAGTAGGTATAGAAATTAAGGAAGGGTCCTGGTAAGAGTATTTTGAGGAATTTAGGAAATTATCAAATCTTGAGTGGTGTGAGAGGAAGAGGGGGTGATGGGTGGTTTTTATAGTGGAGGTGAGAAGGGGTTTTCCATTATTTTAATCATCATTTAATTATTTTAGATCAACACTATGAATAATATTCATTATTGTGACTAAAATCTAGTAATAAGTGCATGTGATTTCAAACAAATGGCCATTTACTTCATCCATGGCACAATCATGATGTAGAAATTCATTTATTTATCATATTTCGCAATTTAACGTATTTTCACTATTCACATAATTCATTTGTTTCAGAAAAATACATAAAATTCACCCTGACATTTTTTAGATGTGTAGTATCAAAAAATGAACTCAATTTTATGAAATTAATTTCATAAATAAGGGAAAATTATTTTTTAATTATATTCACCATTTATTTAAATAATAATGTTTTTAAAATTATATTTATTTTTATAATTCCAAGAAAAATTAACTATGGTCTCATTAAATTATCCCAAAATCATTAGAAAAATTTTTATTTATGGATACATTTTATGAATTATATTTCAAATTAATTTATTAATTATAAAATTGTTATTAACTATTTTTTACTCAGAAAACTACCAACATCTAATTATCAATGATTAAAATATTCACTTTCATCTATAAGGAGCATAAATATTATTTCTACTTACATGGGTTAGGATACTATTTATAAAGGTACATTAATATTTATATGGGTCATATTAGTGCTCATAAGGGTATATTACTCTTCATAAGGGTGATGTTACTATTCAACAAAACATTAGTTGAACCTATTAGACTGTGAAAAACATATCGATCGCAACGATGAATGTATGATTTTTTGAAATTCAAATCACATAAGAAGAAAAATTATGTTGATTGGCTAGGTTATAATAATGTGTTGTTTCATAGTGACTCTGTGTTTTGTGTATATATGTTATCAAATGAATTGAAATTATTTATTCAGAAAATTCTATAAAATCATGTGGTGTCATATTAATAGTGAAAATATTAATTACATAATTTAGTATTTTTCAAATTAATTATAAAATTCAATATATGTATTAATATTTAAAATTTTAAATAAATAATATATCAATCAAATACATATATTCATATTAAAATATTATTTTACGCAAAATAATATTAATTGTTTCTCTCTAGAACATTAATTAATTAATTTGAAAGCTAAAATTATAACTATTTATAAGAATTATTATTAATTAAAACACTTAATTCTAAATTATTTAAAATTATTAACCAAATTCATGGGTTGTTACATTATTCCCCCCTTAATTGAAGTGCATCCTCATAATTCTAAACTACACCCTGAAAGTTAAAGGTTGATGCTTGAAAATTCCGTTATGGGAAACCCACATTTGAAATAGGATTAATAAAATATCCTCTTAAAATGATGTTAAGGGAAATGAGGTTGTCACCACAAGAATTATGCTTTTCAATGGGGTGAAATCACTTGGAAGTAAAAACCTAGACACTAATTAAAAATAAAACTATGAAGTTCTGTTGAAAAGTGATAGGGAACCTGTTCATATGAAAGTTGATTACTATAAAACAATAAACTACTATAAAAAAATTCATTGATATTATCAATGATTATGATAATATGAAAACATTTTATTTAAGACTATTTTCCTCAAGTTAAAAAATTATTCAACTCTATAAGAGTATAAATATATGTTTCTATTTCATAAAACCAATCTTATCCTTTGATTTCTCCTGGAACTATCTATACACCATCTTTTAGCACATGTTGCGTTATGTAGTGAAGTCATATGTAAACCTCTAAACCGGCATATAATTATCAACATAAACTATTCATAAATGGTTAAAAATTCCAAAATATAATGATTCAACACATTAGATAGAAGGCCAATAAATTTTCAAGATGAACTTAGCCATGATGAAATTCTAAATTTTCACATTTCCAACATGTGAATAACATCATCATGTATCCTCTTGATACATAGTAATAACTCTAATTACCTTATAAACTTATTTAAAACATTATTTCTTATGTATTACTTAATTTGGGTATATTCCGTAAAATCCCAATGTGTTTTAAACTCCATCGATAATAGAATAGACCACTTTTCGAGAAGTTAATAAGCAGTTCTATGGATGTCATTACTTATCAAAATCAATCATTTCTTCATCATTATCTTGACATTAGAAATATATTAATGATTTTCTTTCCCTCAATCACAAGTTTTCCAAATAGTTTAAATATATACAAAATAGTTTTTTCTTGGTAACATTCAACATATGGTCTCAAATCCTTAATGTAAAGTACTATAGTACAAACCTCATATATTCTATAATTCTTATAACCAGTACATTGATAATAAAATATTCAAATGAAATAATTCTCAAATATACATTTTAATTCTTTTTATTCCATCCTTTTATTCTCTTACATCACTTCTAATCCATAGAACTCATATAATTATTTACTTATCTTGTTAAAACATGATATTATTTCCTCATATGATGATGATACCTTGGAGACTATTTCCCTTCAAAATTTTGGCTTAATACCATGAACGAAATGATCTTTCTTACACTTTTCATCATGTGAATTGGTTGAGTTATCATTCCTTATACTATGTGCCTTTCTAAACAATGACATATACAATATTTTCATATAAAATTAGGAAAATTCTTTAACTATAATAATGGTATAAAACATAACATAAATTTATCCATCGTAAATCCTATAACAATATACACTGTTTACATCAGAAGAAAAAATAATTTATATTGGAATGTAAGAAAAATTTTAATTTTCTGTAGCGTATCCCCTAGGAGTGCCAAACTAGGTGCTTGGTAAGGCCCATTATTTTGTACCAGGTTACCCTGTGTTAAGCTCGGAAAACCTTTTCAGAGTTGTTGCCCCTATGTACAGTTGTTCCAAAACCATGTCCACTTATAGTGTCTAGATAGGGATTTCTTTTCTAAGAACATACACATAATATAAACCTCCCCAAAAATCTAGGATGTTATTCTATTTTTATCATCGAATTATATCCTAGGTTAATGATCCCTAACCTATTTTTTTTGAAAATCTAGTTTTCATGTTTGCTGTTAAACATCCTTAGAAACCAACTGTAACGCCTTGTCGCTAGAATCATAGAGCTGATGCATTATTTTAGTACATATTCATGATTACAAGGAGTCAAATACTAAAGGACCGATCAATTTAGAAGGGTTATAGGACAAAATTTAATTTATTATACCCATAATAAATTAAATAAAGAAAATCAAACATGATACAATATGAAATTAACTTCATCCTTGAAAGCTTATTCAAATTTTTCTTCTATTTAACCTGGGGAAGGGAAACATAAGAATGGAGTGAGATCATATGCTCAGTAAGTGTATGTAATACAATGGTATTTATCATAAACATAGTAATAAGGCATGGTGAATAATAAAAACACATGAATTTAAAAATAAACCTGAGCATAATATGGAATGAATGAAAGCTGAGTAAATAAATCCATATAACTGATCACATGAAACTCTACCATGGATATTATACTATTCAAATAATCACATTATTTATCAATTAATAAAATCATGATAATTGAAATTAAAATTCTATAAATTCTTAAACATACAATCAAGTCCTCAACCAATAAATCTAAAAATGATGAAGGCTTCAGCCAAAATCACATATGAAAATGGGCAAGGCCTCACCCAAGTCAATATCTATTTTTCTCATGATACATACCGATGCATTGAAGGGATATAGTGGACTCCACCCATCACTTACTAATACCAATGAATTCCTCATATAAATGAGTATAAAACCAAAAAATATATGAATTTATATTTAAACAAACATATTAAATGTAGAAAACATTCTATAATCATTAATCATAAACACTAACCATTCAGAGTAATAAGGTGAATGGTATCAAGATAGAATATCCACCGTAAAACTAATTAGAATCCATTCAAAAAAATATTTTATATGATATATTAAGATATATACCTCAATAATGTACAATATTAAACAACGTATTTTCACATAGGTGATGATATTATAAAATGAGACCATTTAAATATTCTTGATGAAATAATCCGTAAACATTCCAAAGTGACAGATAACACCTTGAAAAATTAAAATCATAATCCCATAGAATTTCATGAAAATAAATATACTCTTGATATGATATAATAAAGGTAATTACATACACCAAAGTTAAGGAAAAAGTGGTAAACATGGCATATATCTCATAAAAGTTAAAGTGATATGAGAAAAAAATAGTTCTATTTTAGAAAGAAGAGTTCTTATGGAAAATCATTTATACTGGTCATAAAAATAATATTGTGAAGATTTAGATCCTAGAAAATAAAATTGAATGATATTGAGATTATATTTTAGTCATAAATGATGTCCCATTGAAATGAAATCATGTAAAAAATAGATTTAAAGAAGATTCAGAAATAAAACATTTTTATGTGGTTTAAGGAAAATATTTAGGATTTTTTTAAAGAAGAAAGGAATGATTGTTTTCTTAAAACTAGAAATTAACCAAGATAGTTTTTTATGATAAAATTTGTGATTAAAAAAAATGGAATAACAAATAATATATAGTGCACTTGAAATTGTGTTAGAATTCTATAAGCTCCCTTCAATCGGGCTTGTATTTCGGGAAGAGATTTTGAAAGATCCTTTTAAAACATGTAACAGCCCATAAAACAAAAAAGTATTCTAGTTGGTACACATATATAGAACATTCAAAGAGAATTTGTGATGAGTATACAAGAATAAATAATAATCTAATTGAGGTAAGTATAGAGTAAGAGTAACCCAGATGAAAATGGAGGTTTGCGTAGAAAATTGTTACCAATTTGTAATCAATAAAATCGTATTACAAAATATTTATAATCATAAAATGATACATTGACTAAAATAAAAAAATTAAATTCATGATATGATAGATCACTGGGAAGTATACATACTCCATACTCAAGTAATAGTAGTGAATAAAGAATATCTCACAAATAATGGTAGTAAGATTAGGAAACCCTTAACTTATATCTTATTTTATTCAACACTTGATCTTAATGTACTTAATAATAAATATAGATTCATTAATTAGTAATCCCATAAGATTATAAAAATGAAATTTATTTATTATATCTTTATTAAGTTCATTTATGGCCTTTTATATAGGTTAATAGATTCAATTTTTTTTGAGAGTGCATGTTTTCTAAGTTTTCATGATCAGTTCGGTTGAAAAATAGTATGGAAGTTCATGTAAAATGGAAAAAGAAATCCAAAATTTATGTTACGAGTTATTATTATTATTTTATAAAGGTTGAGGATGAAGCCTCATTTATTACTAAATATAAGAAAAGACCTCTATAACTGGGTAGAGGGAGACCCATTACAGAGCATGTAGGCCCAGTGGGAATTTATCCTATAGAATGTTTAATTATAGCATGAATTAATTGGTTATTTTGGATAGGATGAATCATTATATAAACTAATAATGAGAAATGCTTGGATTAATTTGGTGGTTTTTTGATCACCATAAAATCATTTTGTTTTATAATTTAATACCATGTTTAAAAATTGATTATAGAACATCAAATAGGATATATTACATATATATATGATATTCACAAGCCATGAAAATGGTTTCATGACCATAATTGAATATTTTAATAGAAATTGAAAACTCATTGTCCTTGAGTGTGATAAACTAACACATCTCGGACGATGTTTTTATATTTAGTATAAGAGGAGGGGGAAAGAGAGATGATTATGAAATATTCCATTAGAATAATATTATTCTAGTATATTTAAGTTACTGGAATTGTCATAGCATTTTTATGATGGGACGTGATGAGAGATAAGTAATACAATGAAACTTGTAAATGAAATTGAATGAAAATGGAAAAGAGGTTTTCCTCTTCAGTACTCATCCTGGAGAACCTCCTTAAGGCCTTTGGTTTGGATCTTTTGGTGAGACTAACAGGTCTAGGACGTGAGTAAGAGGCTTAAGAATATTATTTGGATGAATGTAGGAAATTATCAAAGGTTTAGAGATGTGAGAGGAAGAGGGGTGATGGGTGGTTTTTATACTGGAGGAGAGGAGGATTTTCCATTATTTTAATCATTATTTACTTATTTTGGAAAAAGAGTATAAATAGTCTTGATTATTGTGACTAAAAATAGTAATAAGTTTCTATGAGTTCTAAATAATGGCCATTTATAAAATCCATGACTCAAGCATGATGCATATATTCATTTATTTAGCATATTTCATAAATTAATGTATTTTCACTATTCACCACAAATTTAAGTATTTCAGAAAAATACCAAAAATTCACCCTAACCATTTTTTGATGTGTAGAATAAAAATTTTAACTTCATTTTATAGAAATAATTTCCTAAATAAGATAAATTTAATTTTTAATTAATATCATCATTTACTCAAAAAAAACAGCTTTAAAATTATAACTGTTATTGTAATACCCTGAAATATTGACTAAGGACTTATTAAAGTATACCTAAATTATAGGAAAAAAATATTTATTTACGAATAAATTTTAATGATTATATTTTAAATAAATTAATTAATTAATAAAATTTTAATTAAATATTTATTGCTCACAAAAATACAAACACTTTATTATTAATGTTTAAAATATTCACTTGTATTTACAAGGTGCCTATATTTTATTTATACTTACATGGGTGAAGTTACTATTCATAATGGTATATTACTATTTATATTGGTTGTGTTACTATTCATAGATTCATTTTACTATTCATAAGAGCCAGTTTAAATTCACCAAAAAAATATCTTCATCTAATTAGACTCTAAAAGAATTACTAATCACAACATTGTATGTCTTTTTTTTGAAATTCAAATCAATGAAGCAAAAAAATTATGTTCATTCGCAATGTTATAATGAAGTGATGATTCAAAGTGACATAGTGTTTTGTGCATATAAGCTATCTAATGAAATGAAATTATTTAAGAAGAAAATTCGATAAAATCTTGGGGTGTCATATTATTAGTGAATATATTGGTAACATTATTTAGTATTTATCAAAATAATTATAATAGTCAATATATTTATTATTCTTTTAAGTGTTTAATTAAATAATATATCGGTTAAATACATATATTCATATTAAAATATTCTTTTACGCAAAATAATATTATCTGTTTTTTAGAACATAAATTTTTTAATTTTAATGATATAAATTATAATTATTTATAAGTATTATAATTAATTAAAACAATTAATTTTAAATTATTATAAATAATTAAACAAATTACTGTGGTGTTACATCTTACGCCCAAAAAAGGGAAATATCATGTGTTCCAGAATGTTGAGTTGGAAACAAGAATAATGTGGTGAAATGTATACTTATCATACACTATATAACCTCTAATGTATTATTTGATTATGCCTCTACCCTCTCTTTTATATCTAATGAATTTGAAAAGTGTATTGAATTACCAGATCGATGATTAGATACTAATTTAATAGTGGTAACTCTTAATGGTATGATGTAACCATTTTATGTATATAGTTTCTCTCCGATTAATGTTTGTTGGAAAGTGATTCCTAAAAATTTTATGATTTTTCTGTTAGTTGCATTTTATGTGATTATAAGCATGGATTAGATTTATTTATATAGAGCCCATATCATTTTCCAAGGAAAGGAAGTAACATTTCATATTCCAAATGAACCCATTTTCATTTATCAGTGTGAGGATGAATACGAACATCTAATAGAAATTACATTAATCTTGTGGGTCTGAATTCATATCCATGAAGTTTATTTATCTCATATACTTTGGGAGAAAATCGAAACCACATATATAAATATTTTTCGGGATTTTGTTGATATTTTTATATAATAATTTTTTGGTCTTATTATATGTCTTGATGTTGAGTTTCAATAGAAATCATACCTAGTTCTAAACCTATAAAAATACTCCTCGTAAAATATACCCAATTGAGTTGTAGGAATTTAACTAGAAACTCTAGAATAATCGTAATAAATGATTAATTGGGACAAGTGAATTCCCTTAGTGTACCCCAGTTTTTTTATTATGAAGAAAGAATAATCAATGAGAGTTGACAAATATTATCAAGAACATAAGATGATGACTATAAAGAACATGTATCCTCTTCTCCACATCGATGATCTGTTTGATCTATTATGAGGATCTCAATATTAACCTAAGATTGATCATTGATCTACATACTATTAGTTGAGGGTCAAATGTGAGGACATACCAAATATGACCCTATTTATGAGGTATACACACTAGGAATTTATAATTATTCCTTTTGATCTTACAAATTCCCCTGTATCTTCATGAATTTAAATAATAAAGACTTTAGAGATTATCTTGATCAGTTTGTGGTAGTCTTTATAGATGATAGTATTATAAATTAAAATATAAAGGAAGATCATGAATATACCTTGATAATTGTACGAAATACCTTGTCAAGTGATAATTTTTATTAAAAATTTACAACTTCTGAATTTTTTCATTGAAAATTTTCACTATTGGGTCATATAATCTCATTTGATGGAATTTTGATGGATCATTCAATGAAATAAGTTTTGTGAAATGGCCTAGACCAACCACCATTAATGATATCCAAATTTTTCTGGGTTTTTATGGATATTATCATTTCATTTTGGATAATTGTTCATGTATTTATAATTTACTCACCATGTTAACTTGAAGGGATCCATGTTTTTTTGAGCTGGTGAATGTGATGTGAATTTCAAGGAGTTGAAGAGAGGGGTGGTTAGTGAACTTGTTGTCACAATAACCTATATGGAATAAGGGTATTAAATATATAGTTATGAATTAGATAAGATAATTTTATGAATTCTCATGTATAATGATATGGAGATAGCATACGCCTCACACCAATTGAAAACACATTATAAAAATTACCCGACCAATGATTTAGAGTAGTCAGTGGTAAATTTTTCAATGAATATATATGGGTATTATATTTATATAGAAAAGTGTAACATATATATAGATCATATAACATTAAAGTATATATTCACATATAATGATATTGATATGTTCTAGATAAGACGGTTAGAGTAGATTCATTATTATGTCTGCTCAATACATTACCACCTCGGGAAAGTGAACAAGGTGGAAAATGCTATGAGTCAAAAAGATCATGCTAGTTTATCTATGATGAGGATAAAAAATAACCAATATTTTTGGATCATAAAATTACGGATCTATAAATATTGATGGAAGGGGAGAAATATTATGTTTATAAAATGTGTGTTTAACCATCTATCCATGTGAGGATTAAAGAGGTGTATAAGAATGATGAAAACCTGTAGAAGAAAGTAAGAAATGTTCTAATATTCTACTTTTATTGTGAGGTAATAATAATTTTTCAGATCCATATATGTGGCCCATAAATACCATACATAATGAATAAACTATTGGATGGAACTCATATTTCATCATTCTATCCTCATCTTGTAAATACACTGATCTATAGGGAGATGAAAGAGTATTTCTACTGAAAAAACATGAAGTTGGGTATTGAATAGTACATATATTGGTTCATGGTTTATTAGAAATTTATGTTTTAGAGAAAAAATCCAAAGAGGATGGTACAACTAGTACCCATAGAAAAAGAAAATCGGAAACTATCACCAAGGAATTTGTCATCAGAATCCCCAAAACATCAAAAGGGCACAATACTATTTGGGTTGTAGTCAATTTAATTACAAATTCAGTACACTTAATTTACATTATAAAAAATTTCACTCTTGGTAATCTTGATATATTATAAACTATTTAAGTAGGTATATTTCATATATTAACACATTCTATTGTATCTGATCGGGATTTGAGGCTTACCTCTAGGTTTTAGAGAAGTCTTCAATATAACCTTAATATAGAGTTGAGTTTCAGAACTATATATCATCCTAAGAAATATTTTCAGTACAAGAGGACCATTAAAAACCTATAATAACTTTGATATCTTTCTCTATGGAATTCAATGGTTTTTGGGATCAACACCTCCCTTTGGTGGAATTTTCATACGACAATAACCTTTACTAGAGAATTAATATGACTCCTAATAAAGCCATCTATAGAAGGATGTGAAGAAATTGAATGTGTTGGGATGGAGTTAGAGAATGAAATATATTATGACATGACCTCACTGAATAAATGGTATATAAGGTCATATCCAATCAGAATCACATAAGGGAAACAAAAAGTCGGCCTAAAAGTTGTGTAGACAATCATCAGCGAGATCTGGAGTCTGAAGTTGGTGACAAGGTATTGCAATGAATATATTCGTTGTAGAATGTTATTAGGTTTGGGAATAAGGAAGTATTGATCCCTATATATATTTTTCCCTTAAAAATTCATGATCATTTTTGGATCGTATCTTATCATTTGGTTCTTCCACAAATTCTCTCTCAAGTTCACAATGTGTTTTATTTATCTCTCCTAACTAAGTACATACGTGATCCTTCAAATGTACTGAACTCAAAGATCATACCACAATAAGAAGATATATATTATAAATTAAAATAAATGTGGATTCTAGATCATAGAGAAAATGTGACAAGATAAATACCACACATCGATTTAATGTTTTGTGATGAAACGATAAATTTGAGCAAGCTATGTGGGAACTCAAGGATGTGATGAGGCAAAAGTGTCATCATCTATCTATATCAATTTGGTGAATTTCGAGGGTGAAATTAATCTTAAGAGGGGTATTATATAGAAACCGAATATCATATGCAATAGTTCTCTAACAACAAATTTTATTTATTTAATAGCTTTTGTTACATGAAATATCTAGTTTAAACAAATAACAATATACTATAAAAATGTTATAATTTAGTTTGATAGTTATCTCATAGACATTGTATTTTTGGATGTGAATAATACTAAATAAAATACGAAAAACTTTTGGTTTACATATTTATATACTGAATTCATTAGTTACCAATTAATAAAATGAAAATAATAAAATCATTTGAGAATTAAGGAGATGTTTTTGTGAAAAACTATTTTTACATCGATAATGTGTTTTTATCATAATAAATGAAATTAATCACTATTGTTGAATAAAATTAATGAAATTTTAATATTTTATATTCAATAAGATAATCAACCGTTATCTAATATTTTTTCGAGGAATGAAATAATACTAAATCCTGTTTTATGCTTAAAAATAGATTGTTTTCTAAAAAGATGGTTCCATCACATGTTTTACACTTATTTTAAAATTAATTTCTACCACTTATTGAAATTGAGTATTGAAAAATGTATTCAATATTTATAGTCATTAAATATAAATTTTTTAAATAGCTCACTTTTATTTATAGATGTTATGAATAATAGCCAAGGTAAAATTTATCACCTCAGTAAAGGGTAAATTTGGTTAAACTAGGTTAAAAATAAATGTTATGGTAACCATTTTATATATTAATTATTCTTTGGTAAATTTAATTCATCCCTTATCACCTTAGTCTCTAAATTTTATTGTTTAAGTGAATCTTTTCCAAGAAAACAACCTATATGGTATTTAAATCAAAGAAAAATACAAAATGTCATTCTTTTACTTTCAAATATCTATTATGTGTCAACATGGGCACAAAAGAATGTTATGAATAAAAATGAATATATAGTTTTAGAATAACTAATTTTTTTATTATGGAATGTTATTTATAATTTTTAGTAATTATATAATTATCTTAGATTCATATATAATGCCGACACAATATTTCATCAATTAATAGAAAAATAAAATAAATAATATTAAAAATATTAAAAGTAATAAAATTTGAATGATTTATAGTTTTACACAAATTTATAAATTATTATAACATATAATTGTATTTTTTAAATTATTATATCTAAATTCCAACTTTTTATTTTTGGGTTTTATGTCAAATTAAATTAATAGTGTCAAAATTGACATTAATGGTATTTTATCGAAATGATATTTTATTAAATTATTTCTGAATCATAAAAACATTGTAAGAGGACATAGTTGATAATATATGGTCCAAAATGTTATCACTTTTCCATTTATGATCCAATTATCAACTTATAAGTAAAATTACAACCCTTTAAGAGTAAAAAAGACATTACCTTGGTTATAGCTAAAATAGGTTAACTAAGGGGTCAAACCAAAAGATATGGTTTTAAACAATACTTAATCCTATAAAATTTTTATATATTGATTGTATTTAAACCCCATAACAACTTAGACTATGAAAACTTAGCATTTTAATTAATTTGGATAGATACTGACTTTACTATATATTATTCTTTTAAGAAATCCAAGAGTCCCCCTCCCCTCAGTTATAAAAGGGCACCTCAACTTTATATTATTAACAAGAATATGAGCCATATATATTAACCAAAACATGAAATATTATCTTCTACCCTCCACTGTACTAATTATATATATTTTGTTTCCCAAAATACTAACTTTTGGGTCATTGATATAATATTTAAAGGAGTTGTTTCAAAGAAGAGGTAATCGCCTTAACCGATCACTTCATTTTTAATTATTTCTGGCCTCCTATAAATATTTTAAATTCTTAATTAAATAATAAATTATGTATTCCAAATATAATTTAATTTTATCAAGAATATGAAACCACATTTATTCACTATATTTTCCATCATATTGCAAGTGAAAGTATCGCTCGAGCGTACGTACAACTTATTATATCCACGTAAAGATACAATTCATTTTCCATCAGCATATTTCATGTATGATTATTATAATGAGTATAAAGTTTATATATTATATTTATAACACAATTTTTATTCTTTAATGTTAATATTAGATCTAAATTCTTACCTTCCAAATTGTTGGAAAATGATAACGTCGCTCATGCGTATGTGTGGACGACCACCTCCATGAAGTAGTGTGATTCATTTTTCATATAGACTTTACATGGATGGTAATAAGTTTGAATTTTATTAATATATACAGTATATATGATACAATAATTAATATTAAATGTAGAATTATTATTTACCATTTTTTCATTCCATATATTCAAAAATGAAAATAGTGTTCATGCGTACATACGGCCTACCATCTCTATAAACAATGTAATTAATTTTTATATCTATAACTTATATGGATGACTATAAATATATTTTAAATGAATATATAGGATATTTATATCAGGAGTATATTTCTATAAATTATCGAACCATTATCAATGTACATGGATCAAGACTAGCAAACCAAAACATGCCTAAAAAATAATGCAATTATCACATAGAACAGTAATTTTAATAACAATTTGTTAATAAAAGAGTGATACTAATTCATAAATAAATCATACATAGATGGATATATGTGAATATTTTTCATGTATTGATTTATAATAAATCTCTATTTATTATATAGGCGGTTCGAACATGAACGATGGATGTAGAGACTTGTGGTAAGGGGTTTATGTTTCAATCCTATTTTAATTGCAATTGTTTGTGCTTTATTTTCCATCTAGGGAATTATTTTATACTTATATAATAAATACCTTTAATTTTTATTATAATCTAGTTAATTATATAGAATAAATAATTTCCGTTAATTTTTCTCAGTTAAAGTACTCAAGACATCGAAAGGATGTTTTAAGGGAAAACTTACTTTATTTTTCTCTTCTATCAAAAAACCTTTTTATTCCAAATCCATATTTTGAAAAAATTTGGGCATGAATGTTTTTAATATTTTTCTATTATTACTTAGAGTCCTTTTTCTCATTATTAAATTTTTAAAAAATATTTGTAAAAGTAATCTTCTTATCATTTTTCAAATGAGGTACTTCTATACTTTTTTAAAAAAGATAGAAAGGAATGATTTATTTTAACGTATACAACATAAATAGAATTTCACAAAATGTTAACCACTTAATACATTGAATTATACATTAAAATTTACCATGTTTCTTTTAAAATAAAATTTATTCCATAAAATTTTGAAAATATATTTTATTTTTTAAAAATCGATTTTGAAACTAGAAAGGGTATTTTCCTAAAGAAACATTTGAGGGATATTTTAAAGGATTTCACATCTAAAATAACATCCTTAGATGTTAATTATTATTTACAGAGGCTATAATACATTGATACCATTCCTATTATTTCTTTTAATGGTTTATTATAATGATGATGACATGTTTATTAAAACCATTTATTTTCATGGGTTATGTTATGTTGAATTGATGAGATGTTTATGAAACCCATTTTATTTGCATAGGTTATGATATGAGGATATGATGAATGTTACTATAATATTTTGGAATAAATTTATATAGTTTTTATTATGTAATGTTTGGATTTATAAATATATCCCTCTAATTCATAGGGTAATGTTTTATATCTCATGATATAATTATGGGATGCAAGTCAGTGTGCATTAACTACTATAGGAAGAAAGTAGAGGTGCTTGATCCACTATGGGACACATGTGGTGATTTCTGATCCATTATGATATGGGAAATAAGTAGGGTTACTTGATTCCCTATTATTTTTTGGTCTTAGTAGTAAACCATTCCATATTAAATGATTATATAGTAATGATGGTACCACACTTTTACGACATTAATTTATAGTTCATAATTAATTAGGATATTTCTCTCTTATGATTCATGTGTTTTGAAATGATGAATTGTTTTCCTTGAATCATGTTTATAGTCCATGAAATAACAGTTATATACTTTTTATGTTATGTTCATGATCTCATACAATTATTTTTATCTTATCATTTCATGTGATCATCAATTCATATCTCCCTTGTTTACCCTTTTTATGGACTTGAGTTAACCCCTTCCTAACATTCTTTTCCCATGGTTATGAAGAAATTTTTGTGTATTTAATTGATACATGTGTTATTGAATATGTTAAAATTTAATTACTCATAATTTCTACTTACCACTGTATTGCAGAGCCTTGGGTTTCAAACCCTCTGGGAAGCGAAATTTTGATTTCATAGACCAAAACTTGAAAAACAAAATCATAAAAAAAGAATGGAGATTTTTTATATATTTTTGTTAATGAGGAAAAATTGTTGATGAAATAGTTATTTTAAAACAAGTTGGGAAATTAATAATGAGAGATAAATGAGAGTGAGAGGTGATAACTACAATTGAGATAGTGCATAAAAAATTATAACTACTAGTTTTAAAATGATTTATTTTTTCAAAGAAATTTTACAAAAATAACATCCTTTTAATTGAATATATTAATATACTTATCTTGTAGATTAATTTCACAAAAGGATAATTCTTTAATCTTTCCATTTCCAAGAATAATATGATGAAAAATATGTTTGATATATTGTTTTCAGAATCAATATTACTAATTAGTTATGTGGTTTTGAATTTAAAATGTGAGAGGCGAAGAATATTTTTTATAAAAATAAATCATTAATAATTGACAAATATAAAACAAGAAATTAAATTCCAAATGTATAAAATTTAGGAAGTAATCATTTTAAATTCAATAACATATATTGTTATTTAGTTTTAATTATAAATAAATGGAATAAAATAGTGATACAATAGATATCTCCCATATGTCATTAATTACAATAAGTTTTTCCCACGTTGTTTTGCACATAACTCGTCCAACATCTCTATTAGAAAATTATTGATTAAGGTGTCTCCATGATTATCCAACATAGTAAAAAGTTTCCCTTAATAAGTTTCATAATCATTGAATTTATTTACAGTTATTTTCCATGTTAGTCATAGTCACTTTATACTGACTAAACTTGGTCTTCACTCCTAGCTAACCATGTTTATTCAGTCATAGTTTAAAATCACAAGCATGTGGGGTGAGCTAAACTCTCCCAACAACCAAAAAATACCCACATGAAATCTATTTTTAATTCACTAAGACATGTTTCCTTTATGTTGAATTCATCCTAAATTTACTACATCCACCAAAAATGTGAATTTAATGTATTCATGTGATATACTCAAGAAAATTCGATCATAATTCACTTATCATCAATGGTGGAGAAAATTGTATATCTTTGTTACTCATATAACATTCCTCCATGGTTTTTCATGTTTTAGACTAGTTTGATCAATTGATATAAAAAAATTCTATCCCCTTGATGCACATCAAAATCAATATGAAAATATTCAATAGTGTTAGACAAAATTTTATCCTCACATACCATCAATTAGAAAATGGGGCAATTTAAATCAGCCAAACTAGATTTCATTCACAAATTAATTTGTTGAGATCCTATCATGTGTTCATTTTTTATCCTATAACCATGGCATATGATATGCTCATGGCCTCGTCATCCAGTAATAGAAAATCAATACAGCAATCAGAGTCATTGGTTCATGCAACAAGCAAGATAAGCATCTACAAACTATACGACATTGGTTAGAAGATCTGTATCAAATCTAATTCATCCCCTCCTACAAATTTGGCCAGAATCTATGGTATTCAGGTGTGGTTGAATAAAAAAATCCATGTTGTCATAGTAATTCTTCTTTTGGTTGATCTTCTCAAGATCAACTCTCACTTGACTTTACCAGTTTTCATATTTCTATATTAAAACACCATTTATTTGTGCATTTATTCATATAAGTCATGGTAAATGTTATTTTCCTTATCCAATATTTGAATTTCTAGGTAGGTCCAAATATCACACTCACAGTCAATTGGATTTATCAAGTGTGGTCACTTCCTTAACTATTTTTTCTAAGATCCCACCACATGTATAGACACTTCAAAAATAATTTCAATCACTCTTAGACAAAACTATAAATTATAAGATGCTTACACCATATGAAAAAATAATTTAAACAAATTAATTTTAAAATAAAAATTATAAATATTACTATAAAATCCATTTACTATTTTTCATGTAATTCCCTTTTCTCTACTTGTTTTCAAAAAAATTTGTTGTGCCTTGAGACTCTCGAGGTTGAAGAGCATGTGCTAGGGGAATGACCTAAAGTTAATATATGTGTGTTTTGTTTTGAATTAATGGATTTTAGGTATAAATGTGTAATGGATTAATGAGGTTTTCCCTGAGTTCGGAGAACGCCCAAGGTGTTTTGGAGTTTTCTATTGAAATTTGCTATTTTTGTTGTCTGTTGGGCAATTACATGCTATGTAAAGGGTTACATGCCGTTTTTTGTTTGTTGGTATGAATTTTTTTTCTTGGTACACAATGTGAAAGAATTACTTGTCATGTAAATGTTACACACCATATAAAAGTTAATGATCATTTTTTAAGAAAAAGGAAACGATTGTTTTTGGTGTATATGGACATCAGGGTTTTCATAACATGTAAGGGGATTACATTCCATGTAATACGTGTGAGTTGTGATTTAAAGGCACTACATGATTGATATCTCATTCATTCTTCCATAAACCTTTTCCCTATCGAGATATAGGCACTCTACGGTGATTTTGGGAACTTACCCTCCTCTCGGATCGATTCATTTGACATTTGATCATCAGGGATATGCGTGGTATCTCTTTGAGTGAGTAATCCATTCCATGTATTCATTGACTTTGATCATAATAGTGTCATTGAATTTCTTTATTGGATCTGTTGGTCTGATATTTTGTTTCTATTAATTCCTTTTGAGATCCATGGCATGATCTAGTTTCAGGGGTCGATCCATTGTTGGTTGTGGTGTAGTGGGATTGAATTCTTCGAGTATCTGAGATCTATCCTCACCACCATATTTTTTTTCTAAATGGTCTCAATTCGATGTTGTGTATAATGATTCTAGTCCATATGTTTTCATTGTTGTGTTCTTCTTGTTAGTGGATCCTAGTTTCGGGCATGTGTGACCCGATTTTTGAGGTAGGTGGTTTGGTCTCTAGCAACGGTTAGTAAACTACTTTGATCTAGATTCAATAAATTTTTTTATTAAATTAAAAGGAATGATTTATTTATTTGATTTTTTTGTTTGAAAATTTCTTTTCGATATAATATAGTCTTCCCCTAGTTTTGGAAAATGAAGATTTCTTTTTAAAGCATTGTGAACTATATTTGTGAAATGGTTTTCAAATAATGGTTTTAATGATATGGTTATATTAATGAGTTTAGAAAAAAGAAAACATGGGAAACCTTGGGTACTTATGTAGAAGGTTTAGTAATAGGCCTTGTCAACTTTCGACGGGGTCACTCATGGGGTGTTCCTATGCACCTTGGGCTATTGTTCTTGGTATATGTTAGACCTATTCGGGGTTCACTTTCTATAGTTTTCCTCTGATAATTAAAATTGATGCATAAATCTAGAGGCTTGATGCACACACGATTGTCTATGTTAATTAAAAGTGTCCTATATATCCTGACCTAGTTTGATCTTTGGCGTGATATTACCCGTGCCTTGGGATTATACTATTTTTATTATACTATAGTGGAGTTGATATAATTTTTGATACATGATTTAGTTTGTCTTGATATGACTAATTTGAAATATGATGTTCTTTAAAACTAATTTACTTGATTTATTTACAAATATAAAAAATGGGAAATTAAATTGTATTCCATTCTTTTGATATACAACTATTAAATTTATTATCATTCAAATTTTTTCTATAAAATTTGTGCATGCATGGAATATTTTATAGATACTTGATATAGAACACCTAAGTGGTATCATACTGAGCCTATTAGCTCTCATACTATGCACCCCTTCAGTGATGTGTAAACCTTTTTGTGTCTTTCGATATTGGGAATGTCAAGTCACCATAGTGACATGGTGATGCTTTCTTTCTGTTGGGTTTGGGTAGCTGGTGGTGAGATAGTGGGAGTGTTCCCATGCTATCACATGGAGATTATTGAAGTAGCTAATTTAGTTTTTTTATCCTTTACTATCGTACTTATCTCTTGGATTTTGTGTTGCTACCATTTTAGTTGTATAACTTTTGTTTGTATCCATCTATTATGGCATATATATTCATGTTTTATTCCGTTATTTATTTATATCTATGTATATATGTCATGTGGTCAGTTTTAGGTTTGAAAAAATCATTCCCGATTTTTGTTGTTGACGCCTGAGTGTTAGACACTAGACTGTGGGGATCGTAAATTCTCATTAGGCATGTGAAAATTTAGATAAGGTACCAGTTTGAGAAGATTTTTAGGTCTATTTTTTCATATTTTTGTTTCAGAGGAGGACTATCCTCAAGAGTCATTGTCTTAGGATGTTTGGTAGAATCAAGATAGGATTGATGAAACTTGAGAGGTATACTATGATGAGTGTCATTCCAACTCATTTAGTGAAGAGACTCAAGTTTCAATGGGATGTTGGGAAGTGTGTCTCATGTTTGGATTTATTGATCTAAGTCACAGTTTTTTATTATGGATTTTTACTATGAACTCAAATTATTATACTTTTTGATCATTTGTTCTATTTCGGTGAGTAGTAGTATGCCTCTGAGATGTCTTTCACAGGTTCCACGGGATGGTGAAACTGATGCTACTCAAGGGAATCCACCTATATATCATAATTTTATCAAGGCTATCATGTTGATTGTCCATGCTTTCAAAAAAAATATACCGCATTCCAAAACATAGTCCTTGAGGTATAGCCAAGAGATATATTAAATATAGATTGATAATGAGAGTTCATTCATGAAAATCCACCATTATTTAAGGGAATATATGAACCTCAAGAGGTAGAGGGTTGTCTTGACAAAACCGATTAGATTTTTGACTACCTTGATACACTAGAGGGTATCAAGATGAAGTGTGTGGCATTGAGACTTGAGGGTTCTAGAATGTGATAGCAAGATTCCATGATATAGGTGGATAGAAACATTGGATTGGACTAGAATATTTTTAAGACTCTCTTATTACATAGGATTTTCCTAGGGTAATTGACGATGATGAATTATTTAGAGTTCCTCTATTTTTAGAAGGGTGATAATTTGGTGTTAGTGTACACCAATCAATATCCAGAGCATGTTTGTTTTCCACCAACGGTAGTAACAAATGAAAAAAAGAAAGGTGAGAAGTACCTATAGGGTTTGTGATTAGATAATAGATCACATGTATTCATGCTGAATCTTTCTACTTATGAGAAGTCAGTGGACATGGCAATGATGGAAGAGATGAATATGGCATTAAAGGTTGGATATTCTCCCCTTCTCTTCAACCTAGTGGTATCTTTAATGGTGCGTAAGGGAATAAGTGGAAGTGGAAAGATCATCTTAGGAGTAGTGGTGGTGGTTCTCATCAAAAGGCCTCCTCTAAACCTTCAATTTTAGTTGGTAGTGTGACTCTAACTTGTTCTTGGTGTGTAAAGGATAAATACCCCATAAAGTTTTCTCCTTCACTTATACGGATGTAAAATAGTTATGGACGTTATGGTCATCTGCATTTTTTCTATAAGGTTACGTCTACTTATCAATATAGCTAGGTATCATAATCTATAAAGTCTTCTATGGATAAGTTAGATGATTCAAAAACTAATGTGACCGAACAACAATACTAAGGATTTATTCACCTTTACATAGTATATGAGTTTCCAGTGGAGGTAGATGTATATCCAACTATAGTGAGAGGCACCATATTTATTTCAAAATCTATAGAGATTTATTTATTTGATACTCACACTTCCAAATAGTTTATATCTTTTCATTTTTGGATATTCATAAAATTCAAACGGATCTCATGTCCTTTGTTACGGAGTTACCGACACCTCTTGGGTTGATGAAAGAGAAAGGGTTTCAGTGTCCTTGGGTTTTATCGATAGTCGGTGTAGAGTTAGTTAGATATTTTCTTTTACTCGATATGGATCCATTTAATTACATCATAAAGATGGATTGGCTTGTTTCTCAACATTATGTATCTGACTTTAATCATTATAACATCTCATTTCTTAAGGGTAATGGGAGCTCAAAAGCATTTCAGGGAGAGTTTGATCCATGGTATGGTGGTGCAGGAACGTTCTGTCGGGAGCTTAGGAGTTTATTATCTTCTGTAGTAGTTGATCCCAATGCCATTTCTTCTATTGTTGATCACTCTTTATTTTTGTGATTTCTTAGATGTTTTCTAAAAAAAATTATCTAGACTTCCCCTATATAGGGGGATAGAGTTTAATATTTAATTGGTGCCAGGTATGAATCTGATTTTTATACCTTCTTATCATATGACACCCATAGAGCTAAAGGAGCTCAAGATTCAGTTGGATGATCTCATGGTGGAAAGTTTAGTTTTCCCAAGTTTTTTACCTAGTGAAACCCTAGTTCTATTTAACAATAATGAATATGGTTCACTTCTATTGTGTGTGTGCTGTAGAAATTTGAACTCAGTAATGGTTATGAACAAGTATCCTTTTCCTCATGTGGATGATTTTTTTGATCAATTAAATGGGGAAAGTGGTTTTCAATTATCTATCTTCAGTCAGGTTGTCATCAGCTCAGAGTTCGAGAGTCGGATATACCAAAGATGAATTTATGGATATGGTATAACCATTATGAATATATTGTAATTTCATTTGGTATGAATAACGCTCGTTTTGTTTTTATGGATTTGATGAATATGATATTCCATAAGTATCTCAAAACTATTGTGTTAATGTTTGTGGAAAATATTTTGGATTATTAGATATTTGTGCACCAGCATGAGAACCATTTGGGGGTTGTTATGGAGATTGTAAGAAGTCACAATTTGTGTGGAAATCTTTCTAAATGAAATATAATGATTCAAGAAGTGAAATTATTTGGGTACATGATTTATGAGCATGGATTATCAGTTGATCACAAGAAGGTAATTGTTTTCTTATCAGGGTAAGATCCAAAAAATGTCTTTTATATTTGATGCTACATTGGATTTTCTATATACTATCAATGGTTCCTTATGGAATTCTCAGTGTTGGGGTCACATTTGACTTCTCTTACTAGGAAATGGGTGAAATTACTATGGTATATAAAGTGTAAATTTTCTTTTGACTAGTTGAAATGAATTCTAACATCAGATCCTTTTTTTATCTTACCTTAGCCCTGTACGGGGTATGTAGTTTTTTGCGATGCTTTAGGCACAATTTTGGGTTGTGTGATCGTGAAGGATGATCATGTGGTAGCTTAAGACTCTCGTTAGATTCAACCACATGAGAACAATTACCCAACTCATGATTTCAAGCTTTCCATAGTTATGAATTCACTTAAGTGTCGATGACACAATAGTTTTGTGTAATGGTTCACATGATTTTATGACCATAAGAGTATGATCTATATCTTTTATAAGGAAAAAATAAATCTCATATAGAGGTAGTATGTCGAATACCATTAGATGTCTTACATTGATATCACCTACACCCTATGGAAGGGAAATGTTGTTGTAAATGATCTCAATAGGAAAGCTTCATCGTCAGATGTTGTGGAATCGAATGAAAATTAGAACCTTATGGGAATTTTTACTCAGTTCTATCTGAATGATTAGTCGGATTTTTCATGAATGCTTATGGTCAGTGTAAAATTATCATCATATTTCCTATAGTATATTTTTTAGAGTTAGTATCATGATGATTAGATTAGTGGAATTTTAGAACTATATATGGTGGGGAGACAGTTTTTGGTTGGTCTCTCTCTTCAGATGGTATTCTTAGTTTTTTGGTTTTGATTTCCATCCATGAATTGGTGAGGAGATCAGTTTTTTTTATTCATATTTCTTTAGGGGTAATTTATTCGGACACTATAAATATGTATTATGATGTGAGAAGGTAGTTCTGATGGTTGGGTATGAAGCAAGTCATTGCTGATTATATGTCCCACTGTTACTCCTGACAATAGATAAAGGCATATAATCTAAAAACTTCTAGTTGGCTTCAGCCTCTGATGGTGATAGTTTATAAATAGTCGGAGGTATCCATGAATTGTTTTTTGGATTACCATGGAATCCTCAAGGGAGAAATGTTATCAGGATGGTGATTTATTGGTTGAAAAAGTAATATCACTTTATTCTGATTAGGGACACCACAATGGTTGAAGATTTGGTCAGTTTTTTTAGGTAGGATACAATGAGGTTACATGGGGTTCCTTTTTTCATTATTTCACAAAGGGATCCTAGGTATACATTGAGGTTCTAGAGGTGTCTCTAAGTGTTTTTGGGGATATAAGTTAGGATTAATACAACTTACAATCCATTGATAGATGGTCAGATAAAGTATGATATTTAGATCCTAGATGATATGATATGTGCTCATGTCTTAGATTTTGGGGGATCTTTTGATGTTCATATAGGAATGGTTGAGTTTAATTATAATAATAATTTTTAGTCCTTGATCAGAATGGATCCATTGAAAGTTTTTTATGGTCTCTCATGAACATAACCTAGTTGTTGAGAAAAGTTGGCAAGTCCTCTTTGTTAAGACCATGTTTTTTCACAAGATTCCTATGAGGATTCAGGATATACATCGGTGTCTCGTTTCTGCTCAGAGATCACATAAATATTATGCAAATCAGCAGCAACATCCATTGGAGTTTACTATAGGTGACTGGGTTTTTCTAAAATTTTCTCCTTAGTTGGGTCACCGTCATCTTGGAAAATTCGTAAATTTTTCTTTAAGATATGTTGAAATATTTTAGGTCAATGAGCGTCTTGGTCATGTTTCTTATCGATTGGTATTTTCATTTCAATTAACTTGCATTCATTTTGTGATCGATATATCAAAACTCATGAAATATGATCCTGATACATCTATCATTCTAATTTGGGATGATATCTAGTTAGAGATAGATTTTTCTATAATTGAGAATCAAGTAGAGATCATTTTATCTCAATGGAAATTCTTATAGGGGTAGTTAATTCTGCTAGTCAAAGTATTATAGTGGCATGGATCAGATTCTCATGAGACGTGGGAGCAAGATTCGTTGATGACGAAGCAATGACCTCACTGATTTAAAATATTTTATTTACCCATATTAATTCTTAGGGTAAGAATTTATAATGGTGGGGAGTTTTAACATAAATTTACCACATTTTAGGGAATTTTTTCCCTTTACTTGTTCTCCACTTAATTGGGAGAATCTTGAGACTTCTGAGGTTGGAGAGAATGTTCTAGGGATAATGACTTAATGTTTTGGAATATATTTACTTTGTAATTAATAGATTCCATGTACAAATTTATATGGGTTAACTAGATTCCCCCTAGTTCAGAGAACACCCAAGGAAGTTTGGATTTTTCTGTTGAAAACTACAATTATTTCTATCTGATTACTGATTTATCATTGTGTATTGTTCACCAGAAAGATGTCATGATATTGTTACACAGTGTGAAATGAGTAAATTCATTGTAAATTTTACACTCCATGTAATAGTTAATGATCTATATTTTATGAAAATCTAATATGTTTTTGGTGTATATAGACCTCATGGAAACATAATGTGTATTGGGACTATACATCGTGTAATCATCACATTGTGGGGTTTTAGAGTTTTGAATGACTTATATATCATTAATTATTCCAAATTACTCTTCTATATTGATATATATGAACTCATAAATTTTTTTGGGAACATCTTCTCTTTACAGATCGATTCATTCTGTATTTTATCATCAGGGATGTGTGCGGTTTCTCTTTGGGTGATTAATCCTTTTGTTTTCTTCAATTTCATTGATTTTAGTAGTTTCGTTTCATTTCAACATTTGATAAATTGATATGATATGTTGTTTATCTTGATTTATTTCTTGATCCTTCATGTGATCTTATTCTAGGGGCTGATCCTTTATTTGTTGTGGTGTGGTGGGTGTGTGTTCTTCAAGGTATGTAAGATCTATCCTCATCATTGAACTTTTTTTGTAAATTAACTCAATTTTGAGATGTGTATATTGATTATAGGGCATCTATTTTTGTTTTTGTGTTATTCCTTTTGGTGGATCCCTTTTGCGGGCATGTGGGACATATGTTTTGAGGTAGCTGGTTCCCTCTCTAGTATATGTCGGTGAACTATAGTGATCTGGTTTTGATAAGCCAATTATTAATTAAAAAGGAATGATTGTTTTATTTGATTTGTGTGTGTGAAAACGTGTTTTTGATTAAAGATATTTTCCCCTAGTTTTGATAAATGATATTTTTCTAGTAATTGTGAAATGGATTTGTGAAATGGTTTTCAAAGCATGGCTTTGAATAAATATTATGACGATTTGTTTTGGAAAATAGGGAACATGGGAAGCCTTGGGTACTTAGGTGGAAGGTGTAGTAATAGGCCTCATCCACTATCTGGGGGTTCACTCCTGGGATGTTCCTCATCTCCCTAGGCCTATTTTTAGTGTATATTTTAGACCTATTGGGAGATTTTCTTTCTAGGGTATTCCTCTAATATATTGATTTAATGTATATTCCTTGAGACTTGATGGAAAAATGATTTTCTATGTTAGGTATGAGTGTCCAAGCTGTCCTAACCTAGTGTGATCCTTAACATGATATTACCAGTGTTTTGGGATTTCATGAGTCTGAAGTTACTTCCATGGATTTTATAGATTATGTGATATATGCATTGGTTTTTCTTGAAATGACTACATTTATATATGAAATTCTTTGAAACTGATTTAAATTACAAATTTGGAAATTTGGGAAAAGGGGAAATTAATATATTTTTCATGATTTTGATATAAAAATATTAAAATGATTGGCATGCCCTATTATTATTAAAAGATGAACATGCTTAGATTATTGTATAGCGGATTGATATGGAACACCTAGGTGGGATCCTACTAAGCCTTCTAGCTCACACTATGTCCACCCCTTTGGTGGTGTGTAGACCTTGTTATATCTATCGATGTAGGGAAAGGAAGGGTTCCATAGTGAGGTGGTGATGTTTTCATTTAGCTGGGGTTGGGTAGCTAGTGGTGAGATGGTGGGAGTTTTCCCATGCTATTACATAGACTATTAGAGTACATGTTTTAGTTTTTTTAACCATTTCAGTCGGACCTGTCTTTTTGAGATTGTTTTTCTACCATTTCATTTGTATCACTTCTGGTGTTCTCTATCTGTTATGATATATATATATATATATATATATTCACATTTTATTCAGATGATTCTTTCGATTCATGTATATAGGTCATGTTTTCAACTTTAGATTGGATGAAATCATTTACTATATTGGTTTTGATACCCAAGTGATAGACACCAACTCATGGGGGTCAAGAACACCATTTGGGTAAGTGAAAATTCAGGTCATATACTAGTTTGGGAGGGTATCCAAGTCGGGTTTATCACAATGAAATCATTTAAAATTAAAATACTAAAAGATAAATATTAACCTTAAAAATAAAAAATACATATTAATATATAATATATAAATTTAAAAAATGAAACAACTTAATATTAAATATTTAAATTCAAATTCTTAAAAAATGAATAATTAATCATTCCAACCAAAGAATAACATAAAATAAAAAACCATTAAAAATTAATACTTAAAAATATTTAAATCATTTAAAACAAGATATTAAAAATTAAACATTTATTAATTAATTAATTAATTAATATAAATAAATAAATATTTAATATAAAGAATATAGAAATTAATAAATAATTAAAACAAATTTTTAAAATAATCATAAAACATATAAATCAATTAAATGAATAATTCAAAGATTAATAATCGTATAATTTAAACCTAAAAACATACAAAACTATTATAATTATCCTTAATTAAAATTACACTATAAATTAAACACTATTATAATTAACCTATCAAATTCAAAATTAATCTTAGAAACACATAAAATACATCCATAACGATGTGTCAAAACCCCCAAATTTATGGTCGCATAAAATTCAACCACACATAAGCACTTATTGTCCTCAAGTAATCATTTTATCAATTTCAATTAAAGAAAACAATTTTTAGGTAAAAAATGAATTTACACTAAGAATTAGTTTTCAAAAATATTCTTCCCCATGGACTCTATCAAGAAAAAAAATGTTTTCTCTTCTCAGAATAAGTGGTTTGATCAAAAGTTGGTTTTGTTTTTACAATAATTATTGAGATTTATTTTTTTTTTAAAAATCAACAATCATCTCTATTTATTTAACTAAATATTATAAAATTTTTATTACTTTAAGGTGAACAATGAATCATAAATAGTAATAATAATAATTATACACTTTAATTGGATGAGAAAGTCTAACAATTTCAAACAAGATAAATAACTAATCCAACAACTTAAGGAATAAAAGAATGAATGAATGAAAGAAAAGAGGTGAAAAGCCCAAAATGGATTCAGATTTTCATTTTATAGATCATTTAATGTTGTAGCTTAAAAGATGTTAACATAGTCAAATGATTCAAAACCAAGGATGATTATAAATTCTAATCCCAAAATTTGTCCAAAAATAAATTTTCAGGAGTAAGAAATTGTTGGACCCAATTAAATTCATAGGAAAGAAGAAATTATTAACCTATTTAATGTTTCAAGACAAAACTCAACATACTGATAAAATTTATACCACAAAATAAGAAATATCTGGCTTGAAAAAAGAAACAATTTGATTCATTTTAATGGGTATCAGTGGGTTCACATTAAAGAACATGTTAAATCATATTAAGACCACTCTACCCTACACATAAAAGAAATATTTTTACTCAATGTCAAATTCAAAGGTGAAAGAAAACAATTAAACATTTATGTTTAAAAATATCTTAAATTTAATATTTCATTATCATATTCAAGGTTCACAAGATAGTTCAAAAAATATGATTTACCTAATAAGTATTATATATATATATATATATTATAAAGGTATATGCATAATATTTAAGGTACAATATAAAATACTTTCAATAAATTTCAACACAGTACTATGCTAATCATTGAGTACATAATAAAGGGGGGTGTCAGAATATTTGAAATTTTTTATTCATTTCAAATTTCAATAGTAGAGAAAATATTATGCTAACAACCCAACAAAGGAATTTATAATCACATAAATATGAACATCCATGGGAATTAATCCCATAAACTTAATTTCACACTATAAAGAAATTTAAAATAAATAATCTCAATTTCTAGAAATATTACAACAACAAAATTGAAATATAGAAAAGATATATAAAAATTAAAACAAACACTCCCCGTATTTAAGAAGCTCCTTTATTAAATGAAGATCATTAGAAAGAAATCTATTCCCCCTTATCTTTGTGTAAAATCCTTTGTTGTTATAACTTTTGGGAACCTATAAATGAAGCATATAAAAAATATCATTTAATAATAAAGAGTTATATATAATAAAAATCTAAAGGTTGAGTTTTTTTTGTTTTATCCAATGAGCATTTTGTATTAATATTTTCCTTGACTTGATATAAATTGGGACTCTCCTCCCCTATTGAAACCTCAGCAAACAACCTTATTTAAAAAAATATATGAGAGAAAGAATTAAATCATGTATAAATAGAGAGTAAAATGTAAATAATGATAATAAATTATTCATAAAAAAAGTAAACATAAATAAAGATCATGGGATAACTCCCTTTATTCATAGAATTTAAATTCTATAATTAGACAACTGTGAAAACTCAATTTTCAATTAAAATGATAAAATCCAATACCTTTGGATACCCTTAAAAATAATGTTGATTCTATAAACATTTACCACTATTGTCTATTTATATCTCCAACAACTTCAACAACTAAATTTTTCAGCACTCTTAAAGTAATGAAATGTCTTGACGAATTAGATTTCAATTTTACTAAAAACATGTTATGTCCGGATCTATAGAAGATAACCTTATGTTCAACCTTGAATTCTATATTTTTAATAATATAATCATGAAAAACCTTGGCCCTATCTTTATAAAAACTAACTTTATCTTAAGACTCTCTCATAATCTCATCTAGCTTCTTAATCTCAAGTAGCCTTATTTATCTAATGGTCTTAAAATTAATTTTCCAATCCTTTATAGCCCAATATGACTTTTGTTACAACTACACATGTAAATGAAAATATATTCTAAAAAAACCTATATGGGGACATACCTGTTGGGTTTTTAAAAGTAGTTTTTTCGGCCCATAAATAATTTTCTAATTTCAAGGAAAAATCCTTGATATAATTAGATAAAACATTCTTTAAATTATGTTTGTGCCACCTATTTTGAATTTCTACATGTCTACTAGATTATGAATGGTAATATGTTACTATCCTATGGGAACAACCATATATCTCCATTAATGATTTTAATTTTAAATTAATAAAATGAGTTCCATTATTAGTGATACAATCTTTTGGTACCCGACTAGTTGTTAAGATGTAATTTTTAAGGAATTTTATCACACTTTTGGCTTGATTATTGGGAAAATCTACTGACTCAACCCACATAGAAACATATTTTAAAACAACCAGAATATACTAATTTTCATTTGAATATGGGAATGGTCCCATACATCTAAGCCCAATAAATAAAAAATTTAAACCACTAAAATACATTTCTGATGAAACACCTGATTCCATTAAACATTTTGTAATCTATGACACCTATCATAGCCCAAAAAATCACTTAGAATACTTAATCAATGTAGACCAATAAAATTAAACATAAAGGACTTTTTGATATATTATATCTCCTCAATAATTTCCTCCCCAAGGAAAGTAGTGACAACTCTTCTAATGGGAAACATTTCTTCTTATTGAACACACCTCGTTAAGATTTCATAATTACACCTCCTAAAAAATAAATGGTTCATCCCAAAGATTGTAATTAATCATCAAAATGAACATCTTTCTTTGATTATTTGAAAAAAAAATTGAATGACACTTGATTCTAAGAAATTAAAAAAAATTGTATACCAAGTATAATTTTTAACTGAATTAGAGAGTAAATACTCATTAGGAACAAAAAAATCTCTATAGGTTCTTCACAGTGAGTACAAGATAGCCTAGAAAAATTATTTGAAGGAACATTATTATCACCCTATTTATCTGTAATATTCGATTCAGACTCTTGTAATAATAGTATCATCATAACGAGTCTAGGTTTGGCCTATTAATTTGAAAAAAAACATCAAGGAAGAATGGTCTATAAACACCATGACTTTTGAACCTAAAAGGAATTATCTAAACTTCTTTAGTGTAAACAAACCTACTAAAATCTCTTTCTCAGTAGTGGTGTTGTTACTTTGAGTACTATATAGTAGTCTAACAGCATAAAAAACCACATGAAATCTTATATTTATGTCTTAATATAACTTCAAAAACTATATCACTAGCATCACTCATAATTTTAAATGAAAAATTCCTATTAGTGGTGGTTATGATGGGTGATGAAGTGAGTTTTCATCAAGAAAATTAAAAGGTTCCAGATATTTTTTATCAAATAGGAAGAGTGTATCTTTAACTAGAAGTGAATAATTAACTTTAAAATATTTTAAAATTCCTTAATAGACCTAAAAAATAGATTTTCCTAAGAACCTCCAAACACCCATAATATTCTCAAGAGCAGTTAATTTCAGAATTACTTCAATCTGGTTATTTTCTACTCTTTTTTCATATAATTTTTATTTAATTTTGTTTTGTTTGAATAAATTAATTTTCATTTTATTACCTATATTATTTGATCACTTTAAATACTATTTTCATTATATTCTATCAAAAGAACCCTCTCAATATTTTATGTCATAAATTGTTTTACCATCTAAAATTATTTTCATTATATATTGTGTTATAGTGATTGGATTATTATAAATAATATTTCATATTAAAGATAAGATGTATATATTAATTTTTTTAAACTACAATTATGTATAATTCATTGTCTATAATTCTCTATGTTTTTTAATATACTAAAAAAATTTGTTTCAAAAACAGATTTCAGTTTATATTAATTTAATGTATTTATTTATTGATTACGTTATAACTTGCGATATATAGCTATAATTATAACGAAACCTATTCCGTTGGATATAAAAAAGATTTATTTACATTTACTCAAACCAAGAGTAAGTCTGAATTTGTTTTTTATGTTTTCTAAATAAATTCTATAGTCTATTAAAAAGTTATAGAATTCAATAATTTCTTTAATTAAAAACATTTTTTATTTCAACAATAAAGATTTTGAAGTAAATTAGAATCACATTTGATTTGATGAATTGAAAATATAATAATCTAATACAAATTTAATTAAACATCATTAAAGTATAAAAAATAATATCTAGATTACTTAAAAAGTGGTTGATGTACTGTATCTTTATAGTTATTTATTATGTAGTTGTAGTTTATCTATTTCAATTTTTGGATGATGTCTCTTGATATATAAGTCATATTGTAGAAAATTTTGATATTTTGGAAATATATCAACATTATATAATTTTAAGTTAACTTGGATAACATATGAATATAATGTTTATAAGGTTTAAAAACTGTACAATGTTAATATTGTCAAGATCTACATAAAATAATGTACTTTTTATCATCTCCATCTTTCAACAAGATTTAGAAAGATTCGATATCAAATCCTTCATCACAATAAAATAAAATATATTCCTTAGCACTGTACAAACAAGGAATCAACTATTACATGTATCCCACTTTAGACTCCACTATGAAATGCAGCCCTTGAACCAACTATGCATTGAGGCTCATCACCATCTCAGCTCCTCTACTAATGTACATCATTCTCCCTCAACTCCAGCAGAACTTAGGCTTCTTCTACAACACACTAGTTTCTTGATTTATCCTTATTAACTACATTAATGTGTTTATATAACCTTTTTCTATAAACAACATTAACAGATCATGAATCATCTAGCCATGGTAGCATCATATTCAAGACAGCACCATCATCCTTCTCTATGATGGTATATTTTTTCCACGATGGTAGGTTATCTCATTGGTGGTATCATTTGTACTATAGTAGTGGATTTGGATAGAAGAGAGAAATTTCAACAATGTATGTACCTCCATCCTCTTCCATCAAGTAGTAGTACATACCTAGGCATGTGACCGACAAAATCAGTAATGGTACCATATTCTATCACTCGATAGTTGTACTACCTGATGGTAACACTACACATATATGGTAGTTGTTGCATAAAAGTGTAATAATTATATCAAGAATGTCCATAACATCATATGTGATTCTTTATGGTAGTGGTAGCTCTACCTTCACACTCAATGGTAACATCACATTGGTAACAAAATCTATGGTTCAATGGTACAAGATTCTTTATCATGTGGTAGTTCATCTATTTTTCATGAGAAGGTATAAAACTCTTACAACTCCAGGTAAATATTTTATGATACCAGTATGTATTACTTTATCCTACCACCAGGTAAAAATTTATCCTATAGTCAGTTATAAAACTTGTGCAACCACTAGTTAATTTTATTTTTTGGGAAAATTCTATGATGCTTTATTTTTTATTCAATATTTTATTTACGTCATTCTTATAATAATTTTTTTATTTTATATATTAAAAAATTAATATTTAAATATTTTTTGACAATGAGAATTGTTTTGTAATTTTTTATATTATTTTAAGGTATTCCTCAATTGTCATAGAAAAATATTGCACATATTAAAAATAATTAACCTTACTTAAATTTTAGATTTTAATTGTTTCTAAATTATTTATTAATATTTTCATATATTTTAAATGTGATTTTAATATATTAATTTATTGTTAAATATTTTTTTTATGTCAATTCATTTATATATAAGATATACCAATATTTTATTTACAGTCAATTTAATTGAGATTTTCAAGGAACTTATTGACTAATGATTCTGGAAGTAGTTTGAATGTTTTATTTTTTTTTTGTTGACTTGATTAAATTTATTAAAACAATATACTTAAAATATTTTTAATACCTTAACATTTATACACTATATTTTTATCATTTCATGATTTATGGATGTATCAGTTTATTATTTTGAAATGTTATAAAGGTTTACTCAAGTGTGGAATGCAAATTTATTGGTATTTAATGGACTTTGGGATGATTAAAAGACATGAAGAATACATGTGATAATACTCTAAGAAACACATGTTATCCTATATACACACTTTACATCTTTTGTGGTGAACTATCAAGGAAGGATCAATTGTTCTTTAACTTCTATATCACCTTGAATAGTTCATCTGTAACACTACTGGAAAACCTAGAGTACACTGTTTACATCATTTGAAAGGGAATGCATCAAATATTTCATCATCATCAATATTTTTATTACATACAGTTGTATTATCTGTTATATATTTTGTTTAATGGGTAGATTTATTCATCAATCTTTTCCCTCATTGGTTATACTACATCTAAAATTTATTCTTTTGGTTTTACTTACCTGACTAGAAGGAAGTATACTTAGTATGGGGCCTCTCCTAGTGGAAATATTAGGTTCTTTATAATCTCACAAAACGTTGTGTGTATGATTGGTGTTCATCCTAAAAGATTCCTCGGTTGGTATTCATCCTACTAAAAAATATGGGTTTAGATTTCTCCCATGTAAAATTCTCTCTCCCTCTCTCATAGTGGGACCTATACTCTATTGGTTGGGGTGTGAACAATAGAGTAGGATCAGTTAGATCCAAAAGAAAATAAAAATTCATTTTTTTTCTTCTATTTAATTTATTGTATACACTATTTACACATCCAAAATTGTTATTCTTTTAGGAAATAATTGTTTAATATTTTTTAACCACAAAATTCTACAATTATTTTTAATAACTCTAACAATTTTAAGAAATGTTTATTCACCTAACCTTTAGAAAATTTTCTATCATTGTGTTAGGGATAACAATATGTATTAGAGACTTACCTTTCGTAAGAATATTTTAGCTCAATCTTTATTTTTCTAGAAACGTAACACTGATATCAAAGGGCTACCCTTTTAGGAATCTTTAGTTCTTCTATTTTGTTTCTTTTATATACCATAAATTAGAATTATAAGCTTTTCATATTGTGATTTTTTAAACATTGTTTATATTTAATTTATTATTTTATCTAACTGGTATCCTAGTCTTTATCAAGAATAAAGATATATCTATTTTCAATGATGGTAACATAGAATATTGAATGCTTGAATCTTTTGATACATCCTTATTTCAATGAAAGTGATTACACATATTGAAAATATATAATTGGGGTATTTTTGAAGAATATAGGTTTTAAATATTATAGTATCATGGATAGAACATATAAAATACCTGAATTTGTACTTGAATCTTTCACTGGAAATGATTCTAAAAAATATATCATAAATTTAAAAATGATGAATTATATTCCCTTCTCTATTCGTAGATGTTTTTACCATCATATATCTTA
The DNA here is from genome assembly GCA_963277665.1 of Viscum album. Taxonomy (NCBI): domain Eukaryota; kingdom Viridiplantae; phylum Streptophyta; class Magnoliopsida; order Santalales; family Viscaceae; genus Viscum; species Viscum album. Next base: position 226,587,544 of record OY728129.1, on the reverse strand, counting down.
TTGTAAAAATACATCTAACATTTCGAGTACATTAAAATTCAATCATTAAAGAATTGAGAAATTTTGGAGAACTATGGTTTGAATTCACAAAGATGATTTAAATAATTTAAAACGTATGATCATGAAAGTGTAAATGATATGATCAAAAAATTCATAATGATTGTTTACCGTATGGTTACACTATGTGAAACCATGAATAACAAAGTACAGATAGAAATGATACTTCGAGCGTTACCAAATAAGTGGAATTTAAAGAAGGTATCCATTAAATGAAGAATATATTTTTAAAAATACACTCTTCATTATCGGATTAAATCTCTTTTACAATATGATCTGGAATTGAAGAACAATGAGCATGATTCAACTGAAAAAAATAAATCAAGTTATTTTTAAATATAAAAATGATTATGCTAACTTTTCTAGTGACTAATCAAATTCTTCTAGATTATAGATATATGATGATATAAGTTAAATTAAAAAAATACATTCAATGACTCATAATGAAAAATAACACAACCAAAAAGGATGAAGAAAAAAACAAGACATATAAGAAGTATATCCAAGGAAAACACAAGAATAGTAAATCCATTTTTATTAGTTTTGAATGAATGAATAATTACTATACCAAATATTAGTGTACAAAGTTAAAATAAGAAGTAAAATAATGAAATAAAACATACATATCACATTAGTCAGAGTTAAACATAAAAATTAGACTCTAGTGATGAATCAATAAGTGAAAATGAGACTATAACCTCCTTATATTGGAAAAATAACATTAGGTAAAATATTTTTTTGATGATATAATAAAACCTGATGGTTTGTGTCTAATGGAAACATAAAATAAGGTTATTAATTCCACTAATTATAATTTTGGTTTTGAATATTCGTCTAGTTTCGATTTTAATAACTCTAAATTTATAGAATTAGGTTATTTATGTGATTAATTTCAAGTGGGAATTGAAAATATTTCTATAAATTATTATATATTGATTAAGAATCATATTTAAAAAAAAAAATTTGAAAATGAAAAATTAAAAAATTATATACATGAATTTTATAAAAAAAGAGAAAAATTATATTATGGGAAAAATATTTCTAAACGTGAAAAGGAAAATCATTGTTTGAGAATTTATGATCCATCTACAAATGATAAAGTCTATTTACTACTTTGTTTGTTCAAAAAAAGAATGTTAATCTGAAAAATGAAAGTTTTAATTTAAAATAAATTTTATATAACTTTTTTCAATGAAAGGGTAAATATGATAATATGGTTTATATGATGATAAAAAATAGAGATAAATCTAGTTTTGGTTATAATAATAAAATTATTATTATATAAAAGACCACATTTGTTATGATTTCAACGAGGAAGGCTTCAATAGTCACATGTTTCAAGTGTCATCTACAAGTACATTATGCCAAATAATGTTCTCTTAGGTTCCCTCAATAACGTGATATTACTATTATTTATATCTATAAGAATTTAACTTTTCATGTACCTTTAAATAAAGGCTTTAAACCTATTTGACTGTCAAAAAAATTTGTTACTAACATAATTAGACCCAAAATAGCATGGGTACCAAAAAGGGTTTATGGATTTTAACAGGACTCTGGCACATGTTCTTTATTGTTTAATCAAATGGTAGCTAATCTATATATAATGTTTCATTTAATTGATATATAAGGATGATTTAAAAAGTTATTTAATATGATCTAATAATTTTAGCCAGGGAGCTCTTTTTCTTTCTAATTTTATATTCTTTTTTGGGGGAGATTTACATATTTACTTTATTATTCTTACATGTTATTTATAGTTTTATCATATAGAATGTGTTTAGTGGGAGTTTATTTTTTTAATCTCCATATTCTTATATATAATATGGTATTTAATATTTTTCATATTCTTAATGTAATAAAGAGGATAATTAGTTTTTATGATAATATACATTTAAATATAGTTAGTAGTTATCTTTTTGTTTACTTAAAAAAAGGGAAGAAATTTTGGATTTACTTGTTCGTTTTTGTAATCAATCAAAAATTAAGAGATTGTTTCTGTATGTTATTTTAATGTAATTTTTTGTTCTATTACATTAAAAAAATTTTGATTACAATAACTATTTTATCATATTAAATATTAGTTAGATTATATTTCCTTATATGAAACCTCTCAACATTTTTTGTGGAACACTAGTTTACTATCTCCCTTTTTTTAATTATATATTTCATTATGTTGATTGGATTTTTATAAATATGATTTCATATGAAATATAAAAAGTATATCTTAATTTTATTAAACATCAATGAAGTCTGATTCATTCTCCATAATGTTTTCATTTGTTTCCAAACATACCTTTTGATTTGGGTTTCAATATTATTTATCAGTCTATAGTTTTTTAATGTTTTCTTTAGTCCTTATATTATAACAGGAGTTCTATAGCTCATATTCTCACACAACTAATTACTTTGGAAATCCAATATATTTATTTACATTTATTTAAACTAATATAAAGTTTTATCTTGTTTTTTAAGTGTCGTAAACATTTTCTGAATTCTAGGAAAAAAGTATGAATTTTTCAGAATTCAAAAATATTTTATTATTTTAATGATAACACTTTCGATATTATTCGGAATCACATGATATTTAATGAATTTAAAATAAAATAAATATTTATACATTTCATTTAACTACATTAAAGACTAAAAATGAAATTTATATTCCTTAATTAATGTCTGTAGTAATACTATTTTCTAGTTATTTTTTCCATGGTTATAGTTTATATATTTCATCGTATTTTATTATATCTTTGTATATACAAGTTATATTGATGAGAGATTTATTACATTATAAATATAACAAAAACTACTTACATTTAGGTTAATTGATATAACATCTTAATATTATGTTTAGAAGGTCTAAATGTTTTCTAATGTTTATATTTTCAGGTTTGGTATAAATTAATGTATTATTAATCATATCCATCTTTCACCAAGATTTAGTAAGATTAAATATTAACTCCTTCATCACCATGCATTGAAACTCGATTCTTTTGGGTTGGAAAACCATAACATCATATCCTGCTAGCATCGCACTTTATCATATTCCATACAATGCCACCCTTGTTCTATCTAAGCATGGAAGCTCATCGCCTTCTCCGTTCCTATAAAGACATGTAGAGGTCTCCCTCAACTCCATCATCACTTTAGTTTTTCCTTCATCACACCGATTTCTCATGTTCTCCATATAAACTTCTTTCATGTTACACTAGAACCTTCTTCTTCATCCATTGGTATAGGTGTGTGCCTTATCTAACCAGAGTAGCACCACAGTCAAGGTATCACTGTCATCCTTCTCCATGATGCTAGCTTGTCTCCATGATGGTATCTTATCTCATTGGTGGTAGATCCTTTATTAAGGTAATAGATTTAGACATAAGAAGTACTTTGTAGCGACAGAAGTATTGATTTCCTCTTCTTTTGAGTGGTATCGTGCACCATGGCTTTGGATTGGTTGCACCAATAGTAGTAGCTCATTCCATCACATGATGATTGCACCACCTTATGGTAGCAATACACATCAGTAGTGGTAGATTCACTATAGCGATGGTAGTACCACTCTCCAGAATGATAGTAGCACCATATGTGATTATCAACAGTAGTAGTATATCTACCTTTGCAATCATCGGTAGCAGCACCTCAGGATCAACGGTAGAAATCTTCTAAGCTTTCAACAGTTCCTCTATTTTTAAAGAGATGGTAAAAAACTCTTACTACTGATAGGTAACTACTTTTTGATACTACCATGTATTAATTCATCCTACATCCTGGTAAAAATTTATCCTACCATCAATTATAAAATCTTTGAAACCTCTAGTTAATTTTATTTTAAAGAAAATTTTATGATACTCTATTTTTATTATTTTTCAATATTTTAAAAACTGTATGTTTTTATCATTTTATATATTATAAAATTATTCTTTAAATATTCTTTTTCAAAAAATATAATTTTGAAATGTGTTAAAATAATAATATTATTTTAATGTATTCTGAATTTTTTTTAGAAAAATACTTTAGAAGATAAAAATAATTATTCATGATTAAACTCATGATTTAAATTATTTCTAAATTATTAATTAAAATTTTAAAATATATTCATCTTGTTTTTAATATATTAAATTTATGTAAAATAATATTTATATTATCTGAATTTATACCGAATATATTCTGCTATTTTTATTTAGGTTAAATATCATTGAGATTTTAATAGAAATTATCAACTGAGTAATCTATAAGTAGTTTGAAAATTTTATTTAACATGTTTGATTTAATTTAACTTATTCAAATGTTTTATTTAAATCTGTTTGAATACCTCAAAATTTATCAAAATGATTTTTTTCTATGCTAGATTTATGGACGACGTTATTTTTATTTTTTTGAATTGTTCTAATGGTTTACTCGAGTATGTATCCCAAATTAATTTTAATTTAATGGACTTTAGGGTGCTTGGAACACACAAAAATCACATGCGATAATACTAAAATAAATACCAGTTATATTTTACACATTGTTTACATCTTTTTTTTTGAACTCTCAAGGAAGAAGAAATCATTCTTCGACTTCTATATAACCCCGAAGAGTTGATCAATACCATTACCAGAATTCCCAATGTACACTATCTACATCATTTGAATGGTATTGAATCAACTATTTCATCAATAACAATATTTTTTCTTATATCCAGTTATATTACCTATTAAATTTTTTCTATTCTTGGTTGAGGTGTTAACTTAATATTTTCTCTAATAGGTTATACTCCCTCTAAAAGTTATTCCAATGGTTATTATTACCTATCCAAATTGTATTACAATTAGCTTAGGGATTATACAAGTTGAAATACTCAGTTTAATTATAATATTGAAAATGTTTGTGTATTGGTTTGACACCGATCCTCAAATATTCTTGCATAGGGATTCATCTCTATATAAAAATATATGTTTAGATTACCCCAGTTTTTTTGTTTCCCGTTCTTTAATAGTGGGGTCCATAATCCATCGCTTGGGTGTGAAGAGTAGAGTAGGATCATTTATTCCCAATCTACAATTAAAATTATTATTTTTATTTTCTTTAATTTTCTATATACACACTTCACACATCCAGTATTCTTATTACATTAAGAAATAATTTTTTTAATAATTTAAAACCACTAAATTATGCTATAATTTTTAATAAATGTAATAATTTTATCAAAGGTATTTTAACCCCTCCCCTATAGACTATCTGCCATCAGTGTATCATATATAAAATCTACCAAAATATACCTCTTAGACACATTATTCCCTAAAACTGTCCCTTTCGAGAATATAAACTGACATTTTTTCCAGTTTGGTACTACGTTGGGATCTAAGAATCTATATAAAACCAATTCTAGATTTTGTAAATAGATCTGAAAAGTGTTACTAATAATAGAGAAATCATCTATAAAAACATCAATAATACTCTCTATCTTGTTTGAAAATATAGCAATCACGAACATTTGAAAGGTAGTGTATGAGCCACATAATCCAAAAAGCATTCACCGATAAGAATAATTCTCTAAGGGGGATGTCATGGTAGTTTTATCTTAATCCTTCGGGGCTATAAGAATTTATTTTTAATCAAAATAGCCATAAAGAAAGTGAATTAAATCATTTCTGACATCAATCTCAATCATTTGATCTAAAAGTGTCATATGAAAATGATCCTTCTTAGTGGATGAATTGAGTTCCATGTAATCTATATGGACTCTCCATTTGGTAGCCTTTATAACTTGAATTTGTTCATTCATTATATTGGTTATTTCATTAAATCCTCCATTTTTTGGGACTACCTAGACTGGAATGACCCATGCACTATAAAAAATGGGGTATACAAACTAGAATCCATCAGCTTAACAACCACTTCTATCACAACATATTTCATATTTTGGTTCAATCTCATTTGACACTATACTCTTAGTTTTTTGGATGATTCTAGAGGAATCATGTGCATATAGAATGATGAGATAATCCCTTTTATGATAGATATGAAACACCATATTATTGTATTTAATTTATTCATAACACCCAATGATTTTTCATCATGATTTTCTTTAAAATCAACAGAAATAATGGCATACAGGGTTGAGTTATCAAGTTAAATTGAGTATTTCTGGTGTTTGGGATTGGTTTTAGCTCAAAAGTGGGTTCTTATTAATGTGATGGTAGGCAATTAAGACTAAGAATTCCATTTTCTTCGACATAATTACCATAATGTGTTTGAAAGATAGAAATATTTTTAATTTCAGAGTCATTTTAAAATTTTCCTTCACAACTGTCTAAAGTGAACAGCTTATTCTTATGAGTGTCCATATTAGAGTTCATAATGTTTATCAATGAAAAAATAATTAATTTATTATAAAAACTCTCCATCAACCATATAAAAATATTAAATATTTTTTATTAAGGGAAATCATTCTCATGTTCCCCAAAAATTATATATGTTTTGACATGGAGAATTTTTCTTCAAAAACACACTAAACAATAGGAACTAGTTTTCTATCCAAATATGGAAAATTTTCCAAACTCTCAATCTAATAAGACTCAACAATGCAGGAATTGTTTTTTCAAATTCTAAATAAATTACATCATCTAAGGGTATTTTTAATGTTCTTTTAAATGAAAAAGAGTGTTTTCAGCTTTGGAGGATGCCACTCTAGAATATTTTTCATAAAATTATGGTTCCTTGAAAATTTTAGACACATCAAACTAAAAATGTTTCTCACCAAATTTAAAGATTAATTATCAATTAGAAACATCAATAAAATTTCCTCCAATGACCACGAAAGGCCTATCAAGGATGATATGGACTTCCTAACCATGCTCTATATCTAGAAAAAAAAAAGCACACTTCTAGAAACAACTTTCCAGATCCAACCAGAAGATCATCTACTCTTCCTATGGGATGTGTGAATGAACGTTTGGAAAAATATAGAATAATAGTGGTGGAATTTAGGTCACACAATATCAATTATTGAAACATTGAAATGGTATTTGTTCTATAAAAACACCATGATCACAAAGATAACTTAGTTGGCCCTTATTACCTATAGTACAAGGAATAAAAAACTCCATGGATATTTACGTTTTGGAGGGATTTTGTTATAAAGGACATCACTACAATTTTCAGTGGGCCTGTAGGTAGAAAATTATTTAATTTTTTTGAATGATTTTTTTGGAGTGACTGTAGGTATAAAGGAATCTAAATGAAGGAATGTATAGAAGAAATATTTACATGGAGCTTGGTTAAAATTTGACAGAACTGGAATAGTTATTCATTTTTAATATTTTTCAGTATTTATTTTTTTGGGAAAGGGATGTGTGGGTGATAATTCATTAAAATATAAAGAATCTCCCCAACTTCCTAAACAATATTCTCCTTTCCTTTATTCATTTTATTTTTATAAAAATTTTCATCTCAATTTTCTTGTGGAATAGTGATATTTTTTTATTTTAAGATTATTTTCCTCATTTCTAGATTCATTTTTATCATGTTTTGACTTCCAGATTCACCACATTTTCTAGTTTGAGGCGTCTAAGAGTATTTTCTACCTTAAGTTTGATTTTTAAATAACTTATTGTATCAAAATCCAAGAAATGTTTACTAGGGTTCAATTCTGTTATTCTAGGAAGTTTCCATTAATATCTATATGTTCTGTATTTTTCTAATTAACCCATTTTTTGTTCCAGATTATGCTTTCTAGCTTCAGATTCAGCCTTATTAAAATCATTTTTTTAGAGTCAAATTTATCAAATTTTGAGTCAAATAATTTTAACATATAATCCATTCTATTAATAATTTGTCCCTCAAAACTCCCTTGGGAATTGGATGTCGTGAACTTTTTTTGATATTGAAATTATTTTCTAGAATGATTTTGGGAACCTATGGAAATAGGAATTTTAAGCATTCCTTGTTCTTTCCAAGAAATATTGGGATTGTTCATATATCCTTAATTGCAATTATTTGAAAAATGGATCATCTTTATTAGGAATTCTAGGAATATATCCCAAAAAAGTAAATTTTCATATTGATGGGAAGAAAAATTTAAGATTGGAAGAAAAATTAGCATTCTCGAACATACCAAATTTATGATACAAGAGATTGGTTATGGTTTTGAAAAAATATATTTTTTTCAATTGGTTTTACATTTAGGTTCATTATGGATTCAATTTTATATTTTATTTTATCCAATTTAGCATTATTATCTATCACTAAACATGTGTTATTGAATATTATATTCAATATTTTTCTCCTATAATTTTTTTTCCTGATAATTGAAGCAAGATTATTAAAAATATTTCCCAACTCCTCATCAGTTTTTTCATTATAATTCCTCCCATCTCACTGATCTCACAAATTTTGTTCTGAAGTGGAGAATCCTTTATAGAATGTATCCATGAAGAAATGATATAGAATATAATGATGATGAAACTTTACAATAAAGTCCCTAAAATTATCTTAAGACTCATATAAGGCTTCTTCACCATCTTGATAAAAAAATTATTTTAGTTCCCTCACCCCCTTAAGTCTTTGGGAGAAAAACATAACTACCAAATAATTGTAACCATGATATAAAAATTTTATAATTTTTTTATATAGACTCAAAAAAAAATTTATAGTATTATCTTTACGGTAAAAAGGGAAAATTCTCATACTTAATTCATTTTCAGTGATCCCTTGTGGAGGTAACTACAACACAATTTTATAAAAGTATCTAATGAAGTACAATTAGTCATCATTAGATAAAGCATTAAAAGTAGACAACAATGATTAATGTGATTTTATTAGATCATAATTTTGTCATCTAAGTGAATGAATGGTGGAAAATGGATTTCTAGAAACTTTATTTTCTGCTATAACGAGTTATGTTTGAAAATGTTTCACATTATTAATAGGAACTCTCTCTACATGCTTTTTAATTTCAGTTTTGTTTTTATTTTTTAAAAGTAATAAGATGTTTTTTCTTTCAAGATTTTATTGATATATATTATTATAGGATGTTATTGTGCACCTAATATAAGCAGTAACAATAATATTTAAATTAATCACATGTTATGGAATCTTAGAAGAACAAGAATATTTCCAGAAAAGAGTATTCTATAATAGTATCCATGTTTTTTTTATGATTTTTTTAATTTATTTATTTATTAATATGTTATCAAAATTGGTTTAATGAATCCCCTCATCAACAATGGTTTAATAAAAATACATGTATATACTTGAGTATGTGAAAATTTAATAATTTATAAATCTAACTTGCTATTGTATAGTTGTGAAAAGGGTTTCGAACCCATAGGGAAAGGAATTGCAATTGCACAAACCAAAAGGTTGAAAAATAAAATCATAGAAATTTAATAAAGTTTTTTTATATATATTTTTACTAATAAAGAGTAATTGATGATAGAATAGTTATTTTAAGACAAGTTGAGGAAGGAAAAAATTAATGAGAAGTGAGATCGAGAAGTGAAAACCACAATTGAGATAATGCATGGGGAATTATAACACATAGTTTAAAAAAGATATATTCCTTTAAAGAAGATTTGTTAAAATACCATCCTCAAATTTTTTTAGAATAGTCTAAAATGTCAAGAGATTAATCTCACAGAAGGGTAATTCTTAATGATCAAAACATTCCACAATCATTCGATGATAAATATGTTTGAAATATTTTTGTAAAAATCAATATTATCGATTAATTATGATGTTTTTTATTTTGAAATATGAGATGTGTGAAATAATTTTTGAGAAAGAAAACCATGAAGAAGTGGGAAATATATAACCATCATTTCGATTCCAAAAGAAGAAAACTTATCCAAAAATCATATTCTATTCAAGAATTTACATAAACTTTTAATTATAATGTCAAAAAAATAAAAGAAAATAATAAGAGAGAATAAATACCCCGTATGAAATTAATCATGATTATAATTTTACTCATTGTTCTTCTCCTCTATCCCTTCCATGATCTACAATATAAAATCTATGATCAATGTTCTATTGGATTCTCAAGCACAGTTGAAAAATTTCCCTTAATAAGATTTGTTGTTCTGAAATTTATTTATAGTTATTATATAGGTTATTTACACTCATATTTAACTGACAAAACTTGGTGTGAATTAATCACCAACCATGTTTCTTAAGTTATAATAAAAATCAGTGATACGTAGTGTGAACTGAATTATCCTAACAACCATGACAAAACTGCATGAAGTATATTTTAAATGCATATGGACATTTTTCCCTCTTGGTTCATTTATAATGAATTAACTACTTCTAATTACCACATGACTTTAAATTAGTCACATGCTTCTACCAACTACATCACTAAAACAATTATAGTAAGAATTCACTTGTCTTTAAAGGTGAAACTAAGAAAATCTATTCATTACTCTTCTGACATTATTCCATGATTTTCTGCATTTTGAAATTACTTGATCAATCAATTCAGAAAATTTTAAACCCTCAAAACTCATTTAAATCAATATGGAAATGTAAAACAAAGTATGGAAAACTTTTATCCTTAAGAATAATCAGTTAAACAATGGAGAACATTAAAATGGATTAGCATGAATCACTATGGGCACATCAATTCCTCATGGGGATTATGTCGAGCACCTATTAGGTGTCCAAGTTTTATCTTGAAAATCAAGAATAAGATATGTTAATGGCCTCATCATCCTATAATAAAAAATCTATGAAGAAATCGAAGTCTTCTAAAAAAACCTCACCCAAGTTATATTTTTATTGTGAGTTAATATATTTCCAACCTAAAGCTCATCTTATGCCATATTCAACATAATGAACTCAAAATCACTGTTTTGTACACCCTACATTATAAGTCTCTGCAAAATAACATACTTTTATCATTAGATCTATTGTGAATATGATTTAAAATCTCCATATTTATTTGACTATAATTGATTACGTTCTTTAATAGAGGGTATCGATAACAAAATAATGTCAATGTATCATTCAAGATTCAACATATAACAATCATTTAATGGTTGGGACAAGATTTTGGTGTTGTGATTCATCTCTAGAAAATTTTGATGCCGAATTTAATTGGCAGTGGCTCACACAAACACAGCAGAAGCCTCATGTGGTTTATTGATCGGTGGGGTCTATTATTCCACAATATATTTGATGTCAGCATTGGATGTTATTCATACAGCAGATTCATAGGAAAATTAAAGTGGTGAATCTTAGGTTTGGTGTGGATTCATGTGCATATAAGAGATGTAGGCTTCAGATTATTATCTTAAAGAATCTTGGGAGTTTTTTGAAAGAAGGAAAATGAAAAATGAAAAAAAATAGCAAATAGAACGTATAGCAGAAATAATTTTTATTTCCCTTAAAATAATTCTACAAATATAAAGTAGATACACAATGTGAAAATAACATGATAATGAAAAATAAATGTTAACACCAAAAATTTAAACATGCAAAACCGAATGAGTGAAAAACAATGAGAAATAGTATAGAAAGAATATCCACTATAATCAATGAGTATATGGTAGAGACTCCCAAAAATGAAAGGTATCTCAAAATTATAACTCTATAATATAGAATAATAAAATACCATTAGATAAGATAGGTAGAAAAATAGATATAATAAAATAATTTCATCCTTAAAAGAAGGGAAAAAAATAATCCTGACCATATCGATCGGAAGTACATTGATTAAATAACCAGGTGATGAAAATTCACAAAGATCAGAAGAAAAATAATTGTTGATCAAAATCAGTCACAAAAATGAATGTTTCTCTTCATATTGATGTCATCACCCAATGCCTACACATTGAATCTATTTAAAAAAATAATCCACATAAATATTCATATCCCCCCACAAAATAGAGGTCTTAAAAATTTTATTTGTATAATTATGAAAAATATGGGGTGCACTAATTAATTAGGTGCCCCAACAACCCCCCCTCTGACTTATGCGGGGATCACCAAAAACCCTGAAATCAATAAAAAATTATCAAATTTACCTTTGTGTAAACTCTTGGTCAAATATATGACTCGTTGTCATCTATTTGGATCTTATAGATCTCTAGATGTCTCGAATCAAGTATGTCAGAGATCCAATGATAACAAACATCAATATGTTTCAACCATCCACATAAAGCAGTGTTCTTTACCAAAAAATTTCACTCTAACTATTTCAAAATAAAACATACCTATATTTATTAAAATTGAACTCTAGAATAAAATTTCTCATCCAAAAAAATCTTTTAATGCTTCTTTAGATGCAATAAAATCTGACTCTGTGGTAGACAAAGAAACACATATCTTCATTCTAGATTGCCAAGATACAAGTACCCCTACAAAAGTGATCAAATTCTTTGAATTAGACATACTAAAATTCATATCTCCTGCCATATCTAAATCTTTAAAACCTCAAATAATAGGTTCCCCATTGAAAAAACACAATATTATATCAGATGTACCAAAAATATAAAACAAATATAATTTAATTCTATCTAATTCTCTCTACCTGGATTAGATAGAAAATGAATGATCACACCAACTACATGATATTTATCAATTCTAGTACACACCATCACATATATAAAATATCTAAAAAAATATGAATAAGCTATGTGTGGAATCTCCCCTTTCACATCATTAGTAGAAGCCGACTGACTGGTATCGATCATAAAAGGTAAAGCAAGAGGATTAATAACCACTTTTTCATTGTCTATAAAAAATACATGATGAAGATTCTCAATATATCTATCCTGATATAACCATAATTTCTTGGACTTTATATCATGGTATATCGACATACCAAGAGGTCTGAATGCTGGCCCAACTATTTCATTGAAAAAGACTAAAAAAGACCCTTCTTCAATATATTAATTCTAGAATCATAATGGAAAAAATGAACATATCATCAACATAAAGGAACAATATAATAAAAACATCGTCAGTAAATCATTGAAAAAAATACAATGATCAATATATGTCTTACTAAAACTCTGATGAAAAATGATAGATCCAGACTTCTTATACCATTACCTCAGAGCATGAATAAATCCTTGAAAACTCTTCTTTAACCTACAAACAAGATTCACTTTTACTATTTCTAAAAAAACATATGGATGATCTATATAAATATCTTTCTATAAATCTCTATGTAGGAATGTTGTTTTCAGATTCATTTACTCAATCTGTAGATCCAATCTAGAAGCCAAACTAGGAACAAATTTAGTGGAAAGCATTTTGACAACATGTCAGAAAAATTTATCAAAATAAATATCATTCATTTGATGGAAGCCTTTAACAACTAACCTTTCCTTGTTTCATCAAATACAACTGGATTCTTCATATTTATTCTGATATATACATCAATATTCAATGATATGTTACCTACAGGTAACATCAGAATCTCAAAATTATATTTTTCATGCAATGATATCATCTCATTGTCCATTAATGAAACCCATCTATCCCTATGATAAATTTTCATTTCCACATCAAAAGATTCTGGTTCTCCCCCTTCAGTGAGGAACATATACTCATCAGGTGAATTCTGAGTAGAAATGTTACGATGTTGAGATGATATTTTCTATTAAATTTTGTGTTCATTAAAAACCCATGGAACCAAATCATCATAAAAAACGGTGCATCTGAAACATTAACACCATCTTGTTCACCCTAAACATCATTCTTCACATTAACATGATCATCATAATGAACAATATGAGTTAAGTGTGAACCAGAAATTTGATTAAGGCGGTAAAATCCAATAGAAGATATAAAATTTGATTTTTTCTATTATCAATATTTTCATCAGTCTGATCCTCATTAACCACTGCATCATGGCTTCTGAAACGTTTATTCCAAGAAGGATCGTAGGACCTATACCCAAATTCATCATGTCCATATCCAATAAAAATGAATTTATATGTCATACCAGAAATATTGTATCCCTCATCTCTATGCACTGGAACAAAATCCTTACAACCAAAAACATGTAAGTGATTGTACCTGATAACTTTTCATGAGTGTGTTTCTACAAAGAAAATGTAGGTAATAAATTGATAATATAAGAAGGTGTAAATAAATCCTCTTCCCAAAAATTTCTAGTTAACTTTTCTTCTAAAAGAAAACAACAAAATCTTTCCAACAAAGTCATGTTCATTGGATTTTCTAGAGAATTTAGATGAGGTGTATTGGTAGATGTATTTTGGTGTTGAATACCTTTCTTTTTAAAATAGTTATCAAATTGACCAGAATACTCACCCCCATTGTCATTGAGAATACATTTCAATTTCTTACCTGATTCCCTCTCTGCAGAAACCTGAAATTTCTTAAAAACAATGTGCACTTGACTTTTTTTAATTTAAAACATAAACTCAAATATTATGTGAGTATTCATTAATAAATTTCACAAAATAAAGATCACCACTAAAGGTATTATATTTATAGAGACCAAAAATATTATAATATACTCATTCAAGTATGTGTGACTTCCTTTGAAAAGGAAAACTATTGAAACTCACTCTGATCAATTTTCCAGCCATAGAGTGATTGTATATGTCCAATTTGATAGTCTTCAAATCTGGAAGAATATTTCTCTTGACCAAACAACCAAGACCATTCTCACTAATATGTAAAATCCTTTTATTCCATAATATGGATGAAACACTGCACTCAACAACACAATTAGTATCATAATAAATCAAAACTATAGTCCAGTACAAACCTAACAGCTTCTTCCCTCGATATATAATCAAATAAACCTTGAGAATATTTATTTTTCAAAAAAAAAGTACTGATAAAACCACCATCATCAAGAACACTCGTAGAAATAAGATTTTGATGAACCTTAGGTATATGTTTAACTTTCTCCCAAATCACCTTACTTCCCGTGTCAGTCTTCAAAAAACTGTTCTGATACCTACAACATCATTATAACTATCATTAACCATCTTCAAAATCCAAAAATTACTTTGTTTGTAATAGTTAAAGAGGTCCTTTTTTGATGTCACCTAAAAATAGGAATCATTGTCTATAAACCAACAAGAATCACCAGAATAAATATTAATGGATTCATAAACAATAACAAGATCACCCCCTATAGAGGTAGGGAATTGATAATATCCATCCCCATTTTCCTCTACTAACTTTCATTCATTATTTTTTTCTATTCAACTAAAATTTAAACTTTTTAACATATACTTTATTACCACAATGATAACATTCATACTATCCTTTCTCTGACCTGCGTTTTCTTTTTTCCTTTTCTCTCACCTCGATTATTTTTCTAATGATTATTTTCATGGATTATCCCCCGGTTATCTATGAATAAAATATCTTATTAATATTTATCCTGAATACGTATCATGACCCCTTTATTCAAAACAACATACCTAAAAAAACTAAATCTGACAACACCATTTGGAAACAAACCTTTTAAAGTAACATGTAAATTCTCCCAACAATCGGGCAAAGATTTAAGAACCAAAAGCATTAAAATCTCATAATTGAAATTAATACCCATACCATAAAATGGATAAAAAAATATCCGATATTCACTCAAATAATCAAAAAAAGATCTACCTTTTTTGTACCTCAAATTCATTATTTGTTTGAGAAGAAAAAATTTATTGTTTCTTATATTGGAATAATATGTAGTCTCAAGCTTCTCCCAAAAAAGATCAGGCATGAGATATATTGAAATTATAGTTCATAGCATTGTATTCAACCCACTAAATAATGAATCCACAAAACATATAATTCTCAAACACCCATTATTCATCTAACATTATTTAAATATTCTATTTATTAATCACCAGAAGATTCATTCGCTTGAAAAAATCCTTCATTTTTAATATTTCTATTTGTTAGTTGGCAGCATTCAAAAAAATAATACAACTATAATTGGATTATATGACATATATTAAATAAAAACAAAACACATTGATGCTGGATGTTGGGAAAGACAACAAGTGATGAATGTGAAAACAGAAAAAGTGAGTGTGTAGTGGAAATAAAATTTCGTTCACCTCAAACAAACCTACAAAAATAAAGTGGATGTACAAAAAAATAATAATATGATCATAAAAAATAGAATTTGACACCTTAAATTTTAACATGGAAAATCCAATGAGGGAAAAACCATGCGATATAGTCCAGAAAAAAGATCTACTATAATCAACAAGAACGCTGTGGGACTCTCTACAATGGAAGGGATTTCAAAAGTATAACTCTCTGATAAAGGAGAAGAAAATAATAAAATACAATAATGGAAAAAGAAGAAGATCTAACAAAATAAATTTTTCTATGAAAGAAGAGAAAACATTAAATCTGATCATAGAGATCTAATGATCGTCGATAGAATTATAGTGTACCGGAAAATCACTAAGATCAGAAGAAATCTAATTTTAGATCAAATATGATCTATAAAATAAAACAGTCTCTGCATATTGATGTATTCACCCAAATCCCAGCCACTAAATCCCATTTTATAACAAAATCATCTACATAAAGATTCATAAACCCCCTCAAAACACACATCTTTGACCTTTTTTTATTTATTTAAGAAAAACATACAGTTCCCCAAATTAGGAGGCTCCCCAAAAGGGAGCTCAGTTTAGTTTTAGTTTTCATGATTTGTGGTAGTTTTTATTCCTTGGTTGCAGAAGAGGATCATATGGTAGTGACACCATTTTTTACGCAAGTATAGATCTGGGGCTCTCGAAATTCTCAAACTCACATGCTTGATTACGTCATGCAACAACATATATTAGTTCAAGAATCAAATGTTTCATCCATGGCTAGGGGATTTGCTTCAATAGGTTAGTCATAAGGGGGATGAACCAAAATTTTTTACCTAAAATGATCTTCTAGGAGAAATTTAGGTCATGAGCCCAATGGTATTCATGTGCAATCGAAGAAAAAATGTTGCGCGGTAGAAGAAATTCTTCTTTTTGTGGATCACTCAAGCCCTATGGTTACTTGAATTCAACAGTTATTATATTTCTATTATATGGTACCATTTATTAATTAGATCATTACTAGTAGTCATTGTTGTTGTGATTTTCCTTTTCTAAACTTATTTTTTTCTATATAGGGCTGAATACCACACTCACGATCAATTGAAATTATAAGTTTTGTCACTGCCTTTAACAATTTAACTATGTCCCCACTGTAGCATCAATTTAAGCATATGATTTCTTAAAAATCCTCATAGTCTCTCCAATACATAACAAAAAATTATAACCTACTTCAACCGAATGAAAAATTAAATTAAACATGTTAATTTCAAAAGAAACATTCTAAACATTACATTATTTAACATTAAATGATTGAAAAATTAAATAAAAAATATAATCCAAACAAAAATTATTAATCTAAAAGTTTAAAATTCTTAAAATGAAAAAAACTAAGTATTAAAATTTTAAATTAGAATGCTTAAAAAATGAATAATTAATTAATTAAACTAAATAATAAATTAACAAAAAAAATTATTATATAGAAAATTAAAATTTATATTTATTTAAACCATTCAAAACATAAAATTAAAAATTAAACATTCATTAGATAATTTTTAGATAAAAAAGAAATAATAATTCAATACAAAGAACACATAAATTAATAAATAATTAATAATAATTTAAAATTAAATAAATAATTCAAAGTATAATAATTAGATAATTTAAACCTAAAAACATACAAAACTATCATAATTATCATTAATTACTTGTAAAATTATAAGTTAACCACTATAGTATAATTGACTATATAAATTCTAAATTAATAATATAAACACAATAAATTCACTCAAAAAGCTATTAAAAATACCCAAATTAAAGGAAACATTATTTATGTCATTGAAGGGTATTATATAGAATGATCTTGTGGATATATTGAATATTCGTTATAAAATAAGAGGATTGGGTATCTAGTCTCCAAATACACTAATCCCTTTCAATCATCAGGTGTATATTTTTGAATTTTTTTGAATATTTATATCTAATGATGTAATATTTCTATATGAAAATCCTAGGTCATTATACACTCTTTGAATCATTATGTACCCATGTTATGATTCAAAAATTATCTTGTGAATTTCCATAAAAATAATTTGTATAGTGAATACCCATCCCCATTTCTAATTAATTATATTTACCAATATGTACCTATACTCCATTTATTGGGGGATTCTATGTATGTAAAACACACTTCTTAATCTTGGGTTGAAAGTGAAAAAATACAAACTTATGTTGTATGATCTATACGGGACACTGATATATGTACATGATATGAATGTGAGGGTGGGCCTGAAATTATATAGCCCTCTAATGTATTGTGTAGTGTTTTTATCTCACGAGATACCACGTATGGTGCATGGGAGGTTATCCTAAGCATACTATAATATGATTTCATGGTAGTTATCCTTGACATGTTTTATATGATGTCATGTTGATGCCACATTCATTATATTGACATGATGTTATCATCATATATCATGCTTTGATATCCATGTTTATGATTCTCATCCCCTTTATTTCACATTTACATACCTATTAACTCACATGCATTACTTTCATCATGTTATGATTTGATCATTCCGTTATTAGGTTTTATCGCTCACCCCTTTCGGATGTATTTCCCAAGGTTATCGTTTGTAGTTTGAGAATATCAATAGAATATAAGGTAATGTTAGTATTTCTTTTAATTAATGTTACTGTATCCCTATTTATTGTTATGTTTTTATGTATCTAATTTCTCAAAGATACCTAACATTTGATATTTTGGGATTTTATTATGTGTATTTTTATGTAATAAATCTTGAAATAAGGTGTATTAAAGAAATGGGTTGTCATAAATCAAGTTGAAGGAAATAAAAAGATCCTCTAAAAATCAATCTATCACTATATATGAGACACTAACCTAATAAATCATCCTTCACTCACGCTAGAACTCACAAAATGTATTCCATAATACCACATCCTCCTCTAATAGGTCAACCCTCTTATGGACAAATGGGTCATCCTGCTAAAACTCACCAACCTGAACCACACATGGGTGATGACAATTTAGAATATATATAAAGAATAAAAGAAAATAATAATCCAGGAAACAGGTAATTATTTTAATTAGTTTCATTAAATTTCCCATAAGCCACCCTGAATTCAATCATATATGTAAATAATCCATATACATGTACCTCTCCTAGGTCAAAACCACAAAAGAAGTATCACATAACATGGCACAAAAAACGTTATTATGGTCATTATATTAGATCACAATGGAAATAAAATATTATGTCTTAGCCATTATCCCTTTTTGCATTATGGAAAATCCTCGGTTGACGTTGTTACCATACCAAACCATGAAATCATCACCAGTTCAAAACTCAAACTCAATCACAACTCTCATTTAACAATTTGAAACCACTTTATCATAAATTTTCCCCATCAAGAACCCCTATTAGTCTTATAGTGAGAATGAGGGTGACCCCCAAATTCCACCTCCAATAATCAATGTGGTGGTGACTGACATCAATAGTATAATAAAAAAATTGGGAGGAATTCCCATAAAAAATCTTTAGAATATAATAAATAACAACAACTATACACTATAATATAACATAAACCAAACATCCCACAAATTTATGTAATTACATACAGATATAGAATCCATAAATAGAAAACCAAATAAAAGTCCTTGGAAGTGACTCCAAAATCAATTCCAAGAACTAACAAAGAACTATCCATATTAAACATCCAACTCACCTAGATACCTAGAAAATATTTTACATGTAGTGGAATGAATAAAAATTTACTAAGTGGGATCATACTTGAAACCTCTCTTATAAATGTGGAATAAGAATATTAATTATTTAGTGAACTAATAGTAGAACCAATAAGAACATATCAAGGTTACTACCAACAAGCCTTACCAGGGACCACTCACCAAATATCACAACCAAAAATTGTAAAATATCATAAAATAATATAACAATAAGGTATATCTTAACATCTTCCCTACTAGTTTTTTTATCTCTCTCACCCCAACATCAAAAGCTCTGTGTTCTTATCCTTTCTTTTTCCATGCCACAAAAAACCACATAACATATCAAAACATTACCACATCTCATCACTGCATCATCATCATCATCTCATATATGGTACAATTGGGTATCATGAACATGAAGGAAATCAACCACATTACCTCCTCCTACCATACACTCCCCCACCATGTAATTTCATCTCACATACCCTACATGGTTTGTTAGTATATCACTTACTCAATATGTTTATACTTACCTCATCAAATCATCTACCCAGGAGGGTTTGAAAGTACACCACATTATATACTACATGATCATACTTACCTCGAGACATTACATCCCATATTACACCTGGAAGGGAGATAGGGGAAGAGAGAGCAGTCATGAATATATTTCCTCGTCAACGTAGATGTTTGGGAAAATACCCAGATCCCAAAACAATTGGGAAATATTAAGAATGTCCTACTTGGGTGGGGATAAGAATGAAATAATTGAAGATTAAAAATATAGTAATAATACACACAATGCCAACCTAGAAGTTTCACACTAAAATAGTACTAACATAGCTCATGAACGTCACAACAATACATCCACAACACCCATCCACTGATTGCAACCATATCACCACAAACTAGCCTCGGTTCTTATACATAAACAACCACTAAAACCATACATAATTTCTCATAAAGACACATTATTTAACTAATTTTTATACTTACCATTATCAGTTATATTAAATTTTATATTCAATTAAATTTTATATTTATGTACAAACCCTTCAATTGTTCACTCACTTTTATTTCATCAATTACCCATTAATTTCACACATGATTATTTCATTTACATCAATTATTTAATTTGATTCTATACATACCCATTTCCACGTTCATCATTAAGAGTTATATTTTTTCACTATTTGCAAACTACAATACAATCCCACATCATACAATCTTTAAATCATTCTAAATAACCTCCTCAATGTTCCCTCTTTCTAACCATGATAAGGTAGACATATCCTTATATCTCAATCCATGATAATAACCCAAACATTGCACAACAACAACTATAACTACCCTTTCCAAACAAATAAAGTCCCACATCCTAACACACCCCATAACAAAACCATTCCTAATAAATTTTAAAATAATTCCACACAATAAAAATAGGTATACAACATCAAATATCAACAATAACCACTATGAAGACCTTGCATTATTTTTTAATGCAACATCAGTCCATTGTGAAATTTCACACCACCAATTCAATTACCATATTTAAGTATTTATTATTTTACAATAGGTGATTCTGAATGAATGATATCAAGATCATCAAAAAATAGTCAGCGATAATAATTTTTTTTCAGCAATAATAATGAACATGTATCAAGTACATGAGAAATATAATGGTAATGAATAAACACAAGTGAGATACCCCTATCTAATAAATTTATTTATGTCTTGTTTGTTATATATATTAGGTTAATTCAAATCATCCACACAATGGAAAAATGGAATTAAAATTCCAATATATACAAAAAGTAAAGTAGTGTTTTAGAATTACCTACCATAACAAATGCATCATAGTTCTCTATGTCAGGAAAAGGACAAGAGGAGTTGATCGCAAAACCGAAATTTTAAAAGGAACCCAAGAACAAAAAGATCACTTTTAAAAACACTTTCATCAAAATAACTGAAATAAACCACTATTTATTCCTCAAAATTCTCCTTATAAATAACTGAATAAAAATAAATTGGAAGGAACTCGTCTATGATAAAAAATAATTGACCTCACATAGTTTACGAATAAATATAATCAAAAGGGATCTGAAATATCTTCTAAAAAAGAAAAAGCATCACCCAAGGGTCAACGTAATCAATGTTAATAGAGTGAAATACAATGGTGCTTCAAAATTTATATAGGTTCTAGAAAAATATAAGATGAAAACATAATTATTATGGAGACACCACAAAAGTCTTAAGTTAAATGAATCTGGAAAATCATTTTGTGATCAACACATATATCTAATAAAACTGGGGAGGAACCATTAAAAAATCACCACTATGGCCTAACATATAAACTCATAGACCAAACATCAAACAACATACGAACCATGGTTTAGGGTCTCTAAAAACTAAAAAACCCCAGATATCGGTCTCCCAAGATCTATATCAAAACATTGAGTACTACACCATAAGGAATCCTATGGAAAATCAACAAACTCCCTAGGATAAGACCACAATACATCCAAATAACAATGATGTTAGTTTCCCTGAAATGGAAAACCCACATGATTCTAAACTAAGGATAACCAAAAAGTATCTCTAAGTCACATCATCACATCCCCCATCATCCGTAACACAATACAACTCAACCCACAACACCGAAAAACTAACTACCAACTGAACTTGTAGCTCAAACTCCACATTTCCTTCCTCAAATATATTATTGTTATCTTTATAACCTTATAAAACTAATTTCACATGACAAAAAGGTCTGAAATGTAATGAAAATTATATAAATTATCAAGATGGTGTCTCAATAGATGTAACATTCTTCTATTTTTAGAAAAATATTACAACTAAAGAGTCTAAATCATGTATTAATTATATAGATATCAATTTTTCTAATTATAATTCAATTCATTGTTATAAAATACCAACTATTAATAAATTATTTGTGCATGGTCAAATGGAACTATAAGTGAATGTATTTTTTATAATCAAATTTAATGTTGTTTATTTATAAATTTCATCAATAAAAAACAATTACTACATTATAGTGAGAAATTTGTGATATAATTTATCTTAAATATTTTTTATTTACATTATAAGTATGAAAACTGATTTGTGACTGGGTAAAACGTAGAAGACTATTATATGAGAAAAAGATGTTTTTGTTTTTACAGATAAAGAGTTGGAGTTGTTCTAATTTTTAATAAGTTGATTCTTATTTTATAGTATATATTACACAAGGAAAATGGTTTACATGATGTATATGGTGGATTATTTACGTTTTCAAACATCAAAAATCCGATCTATAACATGATAAAATAATAAGATTATCATTAAAATTAATAAAATGATAATTTTGAAGTAATAATTTTCACCAATTAAAATTTATAGATTATTTTAAAGTATATGGAATTTTTCCACATTTAGTTACTTAAAAATACTTATAGGATAATTCTCTACAATTAAGGATTAAAATGATATATTAACACTAGTACAAAAAAATTATGTTGGTTTTTATTTTTTTAAATCTATTTTTGAAATGACATCATTAGAAGAGACATTGTAAATATAAATTTTTACATCGGTTATTAAAACTAAAGTTAAAAATATTTTCAATGTCCATTATTATTAATTTTTTTATTTTTCACATTTTTTCCATATAAATTATTTTATATATCATTTTTCATGCCATTTATTTAAATAACCACCATAAAAAACTTCTTTCAGGTCAGTTATTTAAAAATAGATGTGACAAATATTTGTCTTTAAAAAAAAGTTCGTTAGAACATAAAACAATTTCATAGAATAGAAAACAAATATCATAGTTTCATATTATAAAATAATTTGGTCTAAATTAAAAAAAAATAATACAATTAATTATTTTTTAATGATATAATAATAATAACAAACAAATATTTGTAATAATGTTATAAATAATCTGAATAAAACAAACTAAATATTTCCATGAAAATTACTTTTATGCAAGAACCGTTGATAAATCATAATTTTTAATCCAATTCCTTCCTCATTGTTGAAATAATTTCAATGTTTTCCCACATAGAACCTATATCTCCATATTCTATATAGATAATAACTCATGATAAAGGATCTATCACTGATGAATAAAGGGAGTATTTTTTTAAAAGAAATTATTTTGGGCATGATAAATTTAAGGATAGTGGGAGAAAAAAAGATTATAATGGAAATGGAAAAAATATTGATCAATGTGATATAATTTATTGTTCTAATAAATAATAAATAAGCATGATATCAAAAAAATAAACTTTTCATGATTGGTGAGACAAAAATATAGGTGGAAAAGTAAAATTATGTGGGTGTGAGGTGAAAAATTAGAAGTTGTACTTTACTGTTATTTAATTTTGGTTACTTAAATAATTGATGTTAAAAAAATGGAAAATATGTTTATAATCGGATATTTAAATATCCAATGTTGAAAATATTATAGAATATAGTATATAACAGTTTTATTAATAGAATATATTATATTAATTTTCTATAATTATTATTACAATGATTATTTAAATAACTGATGTTTAAAATAATCATGAAGTGTATTTGATGTGGGTTATTTAATAACTAATGTTAATAATAACTTTAATGTTTTTTATTAAATAACTGATGTTAAACCACTGAACTTATAATTACATTTTCTACTAGTATTCATTTAAAATAACCGATAATTCATATAAAATATAGGTTGAAAATATATCTACTTTTTTTTTATTTTTTGGTTATTGAATTTATACATGACAAATAACTTCAAAATGTTATAAAAAAAATAAAAAAAAATTAATCTGTTTTGATACTTAAATGGAAATAATCTTTTTTATTATATTTAATCTTGATAAGTTATTAATTAATAAAGAATATCGGAAGGGTTGGTGGGATAAAGCATGAACTTTGTCAATTTAAATTTCAATAAATAGAGATTAATTTTATGAAAATAAGTTTTTTCCAAAAAATTTGTATACTATATTGTTACCAAGATCAGTTAAATGTAACTTAGTTATATTATAAAGCACTTGAAAAGTATTAAGGATATATTTATAGTGTTTGTAATGTAAAATACTAATTTTAATTAAAAATTTGTTTTTAATTCATATTAATTAAGATAAATATATACTTTTGTTTATATTTATTGCTATTTTAAAATAATAAGATGTAAAAAATTCAGGTTATTATTTTTTTACATCATTAAATACAAAATATTATTTTAGATAATATATTTAATTTTTTATTATATCCTTTATACCATAAAAAATATAAGAAATTTTCATGAGTTTAATCCTATTAATGATTTTAGTGGGAGAAATTATATATGGATTTATCAAGTGGTTATAAAATATAATGTTTAAAATTATTTAACAATAACATGATAGGCATGTAAAGGCCTTTGGTATTTGATATATTATTAACAAGGTCGAATGTATTTTTTTCTTCCGATTCCCATAACTACTTCATATAATTTAAAGTTTGGGATATTTTTACTATTATTTTAAAATTAAAATTTTTCATTCTTTTACATAAGATAATTTAGTTACGTGTGATTTAAATGAAAATTAATATCTTATATAAAAAATTCCATGTTTTCCAAAGTTAATGATTATCATGGAAAATCAAAGGTTTTAATGATATTTTAATAATTCTATGAGCATGGGATAACCTAGTGACTTAAAATTCACTTATAAGACCCAAGTATGACTTGAAATTCAAAAAAATAATAACCAATTATACTACATATAATTCCATACATATATTAAATTTTTATATTTGGAATTTTTACTTCATTGTAGTCCCCAATTCATGAGGTTAACAATGTACTCCACATGTGAAACTGCATACATTTGTACCTTCTTAAATCTAGTATAATATATTGAGACAATCATGGGAAGTCGGGTATGATTATCATTCTATAGTGAGGATTCCTTAATGAATATGGTATTAGTCTAACTATGCGATATTTGACCTCAATTTAATTATATTAGGAAATATATCATCATTCGCAAATGAGGGATATGATTTATTATTTTATTTAGACTATATGGGGTGGAAATGCTCATTTCATTATGGATATAAATAATTTCTTAGATAAAGGTATTTTATGATTATACATGTGATGAATAAAGATACATCTAGTAGAAATGTTCATACGAAGATACATGTATTTGATGAAGTGCATGCCAATTAAATTTGTAGTTTGAGTAGTGATGCTATTTTATTATAGGTCAATATGTTATTATGGTTATGAAATATGAAATACAAATCATTTTCAATGGTAGAAAGTAACTTGGGGTTATTTATATGGTTATGTGAATAAGGATTTTATTTTAAAAAAAATTGTTTCCAAAAAATATATAATATTTTACAAAAGAGTTTTTTTTCCACAGAACTTGGATATGATTTCACAAGTTAACATAAAATATTCATAATTTTATTTGAGGTTCTAATATAGGTGGGAGATTTAATGATATATGCACTAAATTCCATATAATAATGGATATATATAATATATTATTATATATCATATACATGGAAGTATTGTGAAATTTGATATTCATTCATCTTTTGATCATTATATAATTTATTTTCTATGTCACTACTAAGTGATTTGGTTTCCTTAACCCATTTAATAATAAATAAATTAGTATTATATTTGTATGAAAATTTAATTTAATATGTCACAAAACCTTTTTCATGCATTGTGGAATGCATCATATTCAAATGCTTCATTAATTGAATTAGGGATCCCTATAAAAGGTGATTTGTAACTCATTATAACACATATATTAGTGAAAATAAAAAGTCAAATCCCCCTATTCCATTATATTAGATGTGTTGGAATGCTTGGTTGAGATAAAAATCCTATAAAATAATTTTTTTTAATTCCATGGATAGTGGATCAACATAGGAGGAAAGTAATTGTTTTTTATTTTTATGTAATACTAATAAATATTAATAGTTATTTTTGTTTATTTTATGAAATGAGGTGTGTTCTTATTTTTTAAATTTAAACATATTATTCTCCTTTTTAGATTATGGATTATTTTGTAATTTAGTTTATTTTTTTCATGTATAGTGTCTTATAAACCCATGAAATCCTCTCCCTATATGAGTTTATATACATGACACAATGTTTAACAAGTTCCACTAGTAATGTGTGGTGTACTGGATTTAAAATACTATTATATATATGGCAGTACTAATCATACGGGAGGGTTATTCTCCATGGTGGATCACGTCATTATGTCTATAAACGTCGAAGATATTTATTATACTGATGTAGTTGGATTGTTCATTATCTAGACATCAGAACTAATGCCCATGGGATGTTATTGATATAATGTTTGGTGAAGTTGGTTGTTCTTGGGTAGTTATAGTATGAAATTGCAGCATAATTTATCAATAGTTTGATCTGGTTTCTTTCATTTAGAACATGTTTACCATTTTATTTTATAATTGTTCCTTCTTGGATATATATATTTTGTTTTCCTTATTATTTTTGTTATATAAAATTTAATTTAGGGTTATAACATGACTAGTTTTTCATGCGATTGAAATGAGTTAGTTATGTTTAGAAAGATAAATTTATTTTTAGGGAGGGTCATATATTGGATATAGAGTTTCATATTTATATTTAGTTACATATTTTATTTATTTATTTGTTAATATATATTATTAAAATAGGTTGAGCATCACAAAAAAACATTTCATACTTATTCAAAATTTTTATATTCACTTTGGGAGAGTTGCAGATAGAATGAAAATTCTACTAAGTGAGTTATACTTAACCTTTAATTATACGATTTCCAATATGCATGGGTAAAAAATTATTTTATATAGATGTATGTTATTAATCATCGATGAAGGTTGTGTCTTTTAAAAAGTTATTTCTTCCTTATCAATGTCTAATAAGATGTTTTGTTGTGTTGTTTTCCATGTTCTTTTTTTTGATACTATATTGGTTATATATACTCTTGTATTTTATTTTATTTTATTAATATTATGTATAATGTTTTTTGTTCATTTCATATATATCGTACTATTTTATTTTATTTAATTTTTTGTTGGGGTTATTGTATGTTTTAAAATCACATGTATTTATTACTTTACAGGTTCCCATGTCTATCATATAGATAATTGAAGTCAAAATTTTTGGTAGTATTTAATATGGATCCTTATTTATTGAGGGTATAGTCTACAAAATGTTACTTTTAATCCCCTTCCACTGGACAAGAGTCTCTATAATGCATGGAGGTTCACTTGATAAGAACAAATTCAATAAATTTAGATTGATTAAATTGGTTGAAGGTGTCAGATTCTACATGTCTCAAAACCATATAAAAATTATTATTTTAACCAAACATGTATATTAAAATATTTTTTTTAATATTACTAATTTTATTAAACATCAATATGGGATATTATATATAAAATCAAGGTTTTCCAACTTATAAAAAATTCAATGATTTTTTCATATTCCCCTTAGTATGAAATATTAATTTACATTACACATTCTTATACGGATTTCCTAAAACCTCTCAATATCGCTCAAACATAATTAAGTGATTATTTTCTTTAAAAAAGTTAAAATTCAATTAAAATTCCTTAATAAGACTCAGTTAAAATATATTACCTTTAATTTTGTTTTTCCAAACCTATTATTTAAGCACTATCATGGAAACTAATATTCCCGACTTTATCAATTTTGTATCTATAGATCCCCACATCATATTGACCACTATGAGGGGGGTAAATCAGTGGTTTACATTTTATAATTATTTTCTTTTTTGAATTTAACATCTTGAACATGCTATGGTTCCCGATCGGCTCAATGACATCCCAAAGTCTAACATTTCTTTCATAAATGTTATTATAGAGTACAACACAAAATATTTACAATGTTATGTACAAAGATCTACTTATTTCCCTTTTAGTTAAACCCCCCAACATTGATTCTCCATTATAGTATAATTATAAATTATAGTTCTTTATGCAATAACTGGATATACGCCCTTTTAGTCGATCCTCCAAATAATCCAAGTTATACACCACATTAATCCAACTCTTTTTCCTTGATTGGTTATACCCTCCAACAATCTCCTCCTACTTCAGAGCCCCATTGGCGTTTTCTTCTTCTATCAGATCCAATAGAGAGACTTATTTTTACTCCAACACCAATTGAAAGCCTTTTTTAATCTATCACCATCTGAAGTACATCCTCTGCTACAAGCTTCAACTGAGATAATTCTTCCCATTTTTAGCGTTGATCCATAGTTAGAAATATATTCAAAATTATAAATTAATGTATTCCTCCATGAGATTCTAGGTCCATGTTTTCTAATGTACACTTCAAGATACCTTTCACCTGAGGAATCAGAATTGATGTTATAGCTTAGATATTTTTATCACAGATATATGATACATTTCCCCAATGTAACACTAATCGGTAAATTCTTCCTTCCATCTGATAAAGTCCCCACTTCCCTGAAATATATACAATTAATTCACATTATACATGAAATGCATACCAGATGTTCGTTTCTCAATCTTCATGAATGTATAATAAAATTAATAGAATTATCATTTATTCTTCTATATTATTTATTAAATAAACACAATTCCAAAAACGTTATAATTGTTATACATGCATTATTTAATTTCATAAAAATATCCTCATGTATTTATACACTGATTCACATTAATAAATAAAATCACAATATTTATTTTATGTATGAAAAAATAACATCTTTATTTCATATATATCATGTAATGCCACACCTTCTTCTCATAATGTACCCAATATTATTCATGTATGTTAACACATGCATCATAAAATCCTTATTTGTGAAACCCATGACCACTCACGACACTCCTCGCAATTTCATATTCGTAGAACAATATACACAGGTTCTATTCATCATTATCCTTCATGTAACATAACAATGTTATATACCTTGATTTAAATAATTAATCAAATATCATGTGATCTAGAAGACTTTGGTAAGAATAACCTGAGTACGTAGAATCTTATTTATGAAATAAGAAAGCCTCATAGGATATATTATTTGTGAAAAAAGATTTTTATGGTGCTCAACATTTCATTGATAAATGAGAGCCTCAGTATTATGAATGAAAACATAAATAATAATCATTAATGATTCTCCTTTTTTATGTGATATTAACCTTGTTAAATATAATTCACAGACTCAAATCCCATATATAAATCAAAGATACTACCCAATAATACTATTACCTAAGATATAAGTATTCAAATATTTAACAATAGGTTTCCATCTCGAATGAATATGAAAAACATGGAATCTATTATTATGCACATTTAGATTCATATTTCATGAAAAAGTGCACATACATGAAATAATAATCACATGCCTCATGATTTCAGAACTTTCTACTCATCCATACACTCTAATGAACTTATAAAAACAAGTTTTCATTTAGATAAATAATTTTATTATAGTTATCACATGAATTCAAGTTAAATATTTCATGCATGGAGGTTCTCAGCCTTACTGTCTCACAATATCATCATCATAACAACAATAGTGACCTCGAGTTTGATAATCAGAGGTTCGACAATGAAATATGGCACATGAGATCTCCTAAAGTTGTAGATGAGGTTGAATATGATCATATAATGATGTTTGGATGGTAAAAATAAGCTTTATTTGATGTCTTTTCTTATTTATGCATATTTTTTAAGTGGATAAAAAATATGGTGATTCTATCATACCATATTGAAGTTTTATTCAGTTGAGGACTCATTGATATGATATTTTGTTCCACTGATCACTTAAGCTGTCTTATGGGATCAACACATGGAACATATTACACACCACCCAAGAAACTATTTAAACCTACTCAGTGGATTTGGAACCTCCATGCACATGATTGTGTGCACTATGCCGGTGTTATGTGCACCCATTATGCCTGTCCATTCAGGAACTCTCACCCATACTACCGTGGGTCTTCTCAGTCGACCTACCTCCCATGTGGTCGAACTCAGGTCCCATATTTAGTAGGGGTGGGTGGTTTTTGGGCTTATGGTTAGATATGTTTTCTTATTAACACTTAAATATTTTCAAATTCAAATTTACTTTAAAAAATATAAATTCTAAACCACAATCTCAATACTTATAATTTCTATTTTTAATATTCCTCAAGGAAATAATATGAAAATTATTTTGATGGCCTTCATAATAAAAACCCGATGTAATAAAATAATATTGTATTGAATTATTTTATTTATCTTATTCAAAATTATTCATGAATGTAATTTATTTTTTCATGGTCTTAAACACTCCTTATTTGTTGTAAAAAATGTGTCATCCTTCACACAAGTGTTTTATATTTAATATTGTTTCAATAATTGTCATTGTAATAATAATTTCTCCAGAATGATATCCCATTTCATAAAATGAATCCTTAACAATTATCTAAGAATCACCACTTCATCTCAACTCGCCAATTACATAATGAAATATCATTTATGATAAATAAAACGTTTTTTCACAATAATATCCCCCTTTGTATTTTTTTTATCAACATGTTATCACATTTTAAAAGACAATATGTGCACTCAAAATTATCTCCTCCTTATTGACAATCAAATTTAATGGATAAGATTGAATTTTCATATCTATACATCATCATTTAAATAAATTTTTGGATTATCTTCCCATTTTTAAAATTAATGGATGAAACCACATGGTTCTTTTATTAAAGAGAATTTTGTTGCTCTATTCTAAGTCTATGTGGGATAAACCAATGTATAAAATAATATTGATGAATCCAAGATTTTCTAAGTAGTCCATAAAATAAAATTAATGTTAAATAATGATTAAAAATTCTTATTTATCCTTTTAGGGGTTGTAAGAAATCATATTTACCAATAATATGATAAATCCAACACACAATTCAACAAATACATTAGAGAGATCATGTGCGTAAGATATAGCTATCCCTTCTTAGCTTAATAACATCCACTTTGGGGATACATACATAACCTTAAATTCCCTATTTGTTATTACAAAATCACACACACACACAAACACACACACACACACACACATATATATATATATTTGTTAGAATAAGGTGGAAAATTCTTGTTCATTAGGAGTTACATTCAGGCTAAGAACTGCCTCTCAACCTGGGCCATTATTTTCTACCAATATCAGTCAAATTCTCATCAAATTTTTGTAGAATACATTTTTCCATAGAAATGTTTATCCACTTTATTTCCCTTAGCATTAGAAATATTTTTATCTTCCTCCAATTTCTTATCCAGTTTTAGTTGTTTTGGCTAAATAACTAGTCACCCTTTCCTAACATTCTTTGTCTTCCCTAAATTATTTAAAAGTCATACTACCATTTTTCTATTGAAGCTTCTTCCATTTCACGTTATAGGGATTATATCATGGTAGTATTGACATGAATTTTTTAGTTATGTGTCCCATCTACTTACATCAGCCACAAACTTCTTCTATGAATTCATATATGTTCTGAATTGGAATCGTGGAAGGGTTTCTTATCACAATATTATTTTATTATGAATTTATTCTCATTTATTTATCATAAAATCCCTATAGATTCATTCATATTTCATGTAAAATGAATTTTTATACCAGAAATAATTGGCTTTGTTCCCATACCTTTCACAACACCATAAAAAATCACTGAACATGGATATTCAACCATGATATACATTTTATACAAAAACTTGTAATTATTGTGCTTATTCAAACCAATTATTATTTTTCCTATGGGTAGTGATTTTATAAACATATTTCTTTATCCCTTTGATATAAGAGATGATATCTCACTTTTCTTCTTGTTCCAACCAGGTTTAGATTTATGTTTGTCACCTAAATTATTATAAACAATAGCTTTCCTCTAAGACAGATTAGTTACAGATTTATCTTTCCTATTTACAACCTTTATTTCCCTTTCATTTGTAGATTCACCTTTAACCATAGTTAATTAGTGAAATATTCTTTACATATCTTATATTTAAATTTACTACACCTAAATGTAGGCCTTATATTATTTTCATGAATTGTATTATTATGAAAACATTTTGTTTCATTGTGACCAAAAATCTATTAAAACCAAAAATAGCCTACAAATATCCTCCTCATATTTTCTATTCTAGTCTATCCAAATATCTAAGATTGTGAAACATTATATTTTTGAGTGGAACCAAAACTCTTTTGGATACATCTTAGGGAAAAAATATTTATATGTCTTTTTTTATTCACCCTTTATGTGATTTGTTTATGAGTATTTTCACCATCCATAGTTTCAAAGAGATTAGTTTAAAACCTATAACATAGATATTTCTTTGGGTTATAGGATACATTTTTCAAGAAGGATATTTCACTATGGTTTTAGGATAGTGTCATTCTATTTTAAGAGTTATAATCCTCAATTAAAACTTTCGTTGTGTCATCTATTTTTCCATAAATTCAAGAATTTACATGTTATAATGATTTTTTATTCCACAATCTTACCTACAGCTCTGAAAAATTTATGTTGTGACAATTCTTATCATTATAAAAATTCTCATTTTGTCTTACTAATCCTCATTCAATATCTTTATTTTATATTCATTCATATTTCTTGATTCTTGTAAATAAATTTCATACTCATTGAACTGTTTTTCATTAACCTCTAGTTGAGTAGTTTATCTATAAATCCAAAGAAACTGTATTCAATTTTCCAAGAGAATGGAAATATTTAAAGAAATATCTCAAAGATAACTTTCTCGTAATCATTAATCTATAATTATTTAGTAAATTAATCATATCTTTCATTATAAAGATAAATTTTACTTTCTGTTTATAAGTTTTGTGATACTATTGGATATTCAATCCTTTTTAAACAATATCACTTTCATTACATTAGACTTTTCTACTAGAAGTAATTTTTCATCCTAAAGACCACTGATACCTCGAATGATATAATTTAATATTTCTTTGTAAAAAGTATTTATATGTTATTTTAATTCAAAAATAAGATCACTATGTGATATGTCATTATCAAAACTTGAGTAGGCTTTTTCAGAAGAATCAGAATCAAAATAATTATTGCAACATATAACACTTTGATTATAGAGTGTCTCTACTATTACTATAAGATTATTGTTCATCATCCTTGACTATATTTTCTTTCTGTTATTTAGAGTGTTGGAATAAATATCCATATTATTATCCTCATGAGTAACTTCCATTTAATATATCTATGGTATATCAATAATTTATATAAATCTATAATCTATAAGAATTTGTTTGGATATTTAAAGGAAAGGTTCCTCTAATATCACTTGTATACCCCCATGCCATATTGACCACTTATGGGGGGGTGAATCACCAGTTTACATTTTAGAATTATTTTATTTTTAATTAATCATATAAAACTTGTTAAGTTTATCGATCCACACAATGATATCTCATTGTCTCATCTTATATATAAAATTGATAAAATAGAGGAAAACAGAAGTTATTCATAAGGTTTAGTAAAAATTACTTCTAATTTCTATGTTGCTTAGACCCCCAGCATGGATTCTCAACTATAATCTTATTATCAATTAATGTGGTTTAGGTAGAAACATGTTATGCACCCCAATAGATGATCCTCCAGCTGATCCTGGTTTTACCCGTGTAACCAAACTCTTCTTCCTTGGTTGGTTGTACACCCCCCCCCCCCCAACATTCTCCTCCAAATCTATTATCCCCCTGAGTTTTCTTCTTTTCTTGGATACCACTAAGAGAATTATTATACTTCCATCACAATCTAAAAGACTTATTACATCAAAAAAACAAAAAGGATTCCACTTATATTAGTTTCAACTGAGAGACTTATTTCCCTATTTAGGGTTGATCGAAAGTTATAAATATATTCAACCATTTAGATGAAATTTTTCGTCTATTTTCCTATAGGGTCAGGTTTTATTATGTAAAAATAAAGAGTTTTTTCACATAATAAATCAAAAGTGTTGTTCTTTCTTAGATATTCTAATCACATGCATACAATTAGTTTCCTCGGATCAAAATTTCATAGGAAATTATTCCTTATGTCCAATTAAGTCCTAAAATCACTGAATGGTGTGCAAGTGATGCATGCTATATATAAATATCATACCACATATGAATTTATCAATTTTCATACATGTATAATATAATTCATGGACTTATCACTTATTCTTAAATGTTCTATATACAGTCAACACTTGTAAACAATATTCACTATTTTTATACATGAAATATTTCATGCGCATGAAGACTACCTCATGTTTTTCATCACTATTTCAATTCATGAAATACAATCACAATATTTCTTTTATGTATGAAAACATTGTTTCTTTTACACTTTTATATCGAACAATACCACCCATTCATGCAATTCACCAAACCCTTTTCATGTATATCAACACATAAATCATGCAATCCTTAATCACAAAACCCAGGACAGATCAAGATACTCCTCATTATTTATTCTTCATGTAACAATATATATAGATTTTATTTTATTTTCTCCTTCACATAACATTGTGAGGTTATATACCCTGGTTCAAAGAATCACCCCATAATCATGCGATCTTGAATGATTTTGTAAGAACTAAATGAGCTCACGTAATTATATTCATGAAATCAGGAAGCCTCATAAGATCTATTCTTCACAAAACACGAGTTTCACAGTGATATTTTCATTACAAATGACAACTTAAATATTATTAGTGGAAGTAGTAAAAATCAGACATAGTGATTCTTCTTTTATTACTGATATTCACATCCTTCCTTTATAATCTTCCACCTACTCAAATCCTATAAATAAGTCCATGTAAATACTATATAATAATAATACTGAAAACATTAGTATTAAAATATTCAACCATGTATTTTAATATAATAATATTATAAAAATGGACTGTCTTATTATGTTCATTTTTATTTTTATTTCATCATTAAGTGTTTGTATATGCAAGAACAATCACATTCCTCCTTATTTTAAAACTCCAGACTCACCTATGAACTCACATGGCATTCTGAAACTTTTTATTCATTCAACTAAAGAAATTTATTTGAGTTATCACATGCATGTAAGATAGATATGGAATGCATGTAACTATATCAAAATATAAAACCTATAATAACCATGAAAACCTCAAGTTAAATCATCAGATGTTTGGCTATGAACATCAATTCAAAAGAAATCCTCAAGTGAGATATGAGGTTGAAGATGATTATGCAGTGCTGATCAGATAGTCCACATTAGTTAGATCAGATTCCTATTCTTATATCAATATCATTTCAAATGGATGAAAAATATATCACTTCTATTATCCCATATCAAAGGTTTATTTATTTGATCAATACTTAGTAATAGATTCAGTTTCATTATTTTTTATGTTAAAATGGGGTTTGTAACCTATAACACATCACACATGCCGCATGCTACCATGCTACCCCACATGGTGGTTCTAGAACATCCATGTGCATTCTACTGTTCACTTTTCAGGAACTAAACACACCCACCAGGATTGTTTGTGTAGGTGATCTCACCCATGATTCTATGGGATTTCTCAGTCAACCTACATTATATTTGGTTGACCACTGATCCCACATGTGGTTTAGGTGTGTTATTTATGGGATTATGGTTGGGAATATTTATTTTTAACACTTAATAAACATCTAAGAAAAATATTTCATATAAAATAAAAATTCCAAATAATAATCCTAATACTTCCAATTCCCCCTTTTAATATCCCACATGAAAATAATATAAATAATATTTGTATACACGTCATAATAAAACACCACATGCAATAAAATAATATTTAATTATCTTATTTGATTTATCTTTTTCTAAATTATTCATACATGTAATTTCATTTTTCATGGTATCCAATAATCCTTCATTTTTTGTAAGAAATGTGTCATCTTGGATAGAAGTATTTGATCTTTAGAACTGGTTATAAAATCACCATATTTACAAGGATAATTTCTCTAGCATGACATCCAATTATAGTAAATAAATCCATAATAAAATCTCTAAACATCACCACTTCATCTCAACTCACCAAACATATATTGACACATCATTGAAAATAAATGAATCACTTTATCTCAACAATATCTATTATCGTTAATAGAATAATTCAGTTTCCCATAACAAGTTTTTTTTTAAATTAAAATATGGTTAATAGCATACTAGATATTTTCTAATATCAGTGTTTTCTGGGTTGGATTTGGAGTAGTCTTGGGTATCATTCAATTTTTTATATAGATTTTTTTCAGTTGATAGAGGGTTTGAAAGATAAAAGGCTAAAAATGAGTAATCAATCATCTTTATAATTGTTGAATGAGAGAATTTGAAAAATCCAATCATTCAAAATAAATTAGTTCAATTTATAATCAATTTGAGGGTAACAAGAAATAATAAAAATATTAAATTACTCAATATAAACACATGGTGTATATTTATTAAATATTATTGGTCAATTATGAGATTTTATACGGTACCATTCTGTAATATTAAGGGTTCATGTTACAAAAAATCAATTATAAAGTAAATTAAACTCGAATAAAACATAATTACATGAAATGTGTAAATAAGGTATATATGAATCAAAAATAAGATTGATAATTTAAAATTAAAATAAATAAAATATTTAAATCCTATAAAATACACTTAACCAGTAAACAATTAGAATTAATTGATTTTCCTAGATCTCTCTCAACTAATATACTTATTAATGGAAAAATTACATAGGGTGAAAATTATGGTATCCAATAATAATGAAGTCCATGTGCATCTAAAACCTGTAATCCTTTTCATTATGGGGGATAAGAATCTATATTGGAGTATATTTTGATGTTTTCAATGGGGCCTCCCCTCTCATCCAAAAGGATTGTTGCTATGTTTTATTAACTATAGATGTTTTAGACCTATATAATCCAACCCATTACAATTTTAAATTCTCCATGTCTATAAAAAAGATCATAGTGGAATAGAGATTGAGCTTCTAGATAGGATACCATCAATATTGAATCTATTTTGATAGAAACTAGAGGAGTTTCATGACCTCTATCTAGGGAGATATCAATAAAAAGGTCCTTAGTTTCTTCCATATGTGAATTACCAGTGCCATAATTGTTATTGAAGATAATATGAAATGATACCTTACTTTCATGAATAATTTCACCACCTTTTATTTATCTGTGCATGGATGGACAATCCTTTTTTAATATATAACCATTGTCAAGAAGTTTCTATATAACCCAATTATCATAGTTGTGAAATCCCATGCTTCCTTATAAAGGATGGATGTGGAGGAGAATCTCTTAGAAAAAAGGATCTCTCTCTAATCCATTTTTCAGAAGAACCATGGCAATGATCATTATGAGAAATAATATTTGTATGTGTCCTTTCTTGAATAGGTTGATGTTGGGCTTGGAATTTTTCCTAGTAACCAATAGATTATAGAAACTATTCATAATGATAGTGGTGTAAATTTATCCTTCAATCGATATAAGGTTGGTGATATTAAAAAAAATCCGGAAACGTTTCAAAATATTTTTTTAAAAACAAAATATTATATATAAACACACACATTTTCCTCTGAAATTAACATGAATTATTTGATATCTTGTTTTATACACAACCCCAAGTCTAAATGAACCAAAAATATATTACATTGTTATAACCTTGAAAATAAATTCAAATTATCACAAGATTAAATAAATTTTAAAAAATGTGTATAAAGTATTTATATAATTAATTTTTTTATTAATTTATAATAAATAAGTACTCATTTATCAATAAACTCTTTTTATGCTTCAAACATGTGTTATCGTCAAAAATAATTCTTAGTTCATTTTATATGTGGATATTATAATAATTCTATGTCACATTTAGAAATTTTATTTTATATAAATGGTTTCATCTTTTAAATAAACATATCAAAATTATATTAAGGTAAATATTTGGGATTGTTTTTGAAAATATTAATTTATTTTTGAAGAGTGAAAAAT
The DNA here is from genome assembly GCA_963277665.1 of Viscum album. NCBI lineage: Eukaryota > Viridiplantae > Streptophyta > Magnoliopsida > Santalales > Viscaceae > Viscum > Viscum album. Next base: position 226,548,638 of record OY728129.1, on the reverse strand, counting down.
TATTATTTTTTATAAAATAATCATTTCTTTTCAAGTATAAGATCCATTATGTTTATAATTTGATCTTAAATTAAAAAAAATTATAATTTAGCTATAAAGTTTCTAATTAATTACATAGTAAAATAATCATACTTGATTTTGGTATAGGTATATTTTTGTGCATAAAAACACATTTTTCTGAAAATTATTTTAATGCGAACAAGGTTTTTTTATCTTAATAAATATAAATAGTCTCTTTTTTGAATGAATATAATGAAATTTTAATATAATTTATTGAATAAAATATTTTATCGTTCATGTAATAGCTTTTTACATATAAATATATGAAGTAAAACTAGGTTTTATGTTTAAATTTATTTTTTATTAAAATAGTTTTATTGATTTTTATTTTTTATAAATTTGTGTATAAATCATTATGAAATATAATATTATAAAATGGATTTCTTTTTTGGAATAATAATAATTAATATTATTTAATAATATTAACTTAATTTTTAGTCATAATGAATTATAAAAGCAGTAACAATTTTCCAGCATGATAAAAGTGTAAATCAGGTTAACCTTGGTTAAATATAAGTGATAAGGAAAAAATATTTCCTCTTAATTCATATTTAATGAATATATTTTTACCCTTATCAAATTAAAGAATAAATTTATTTTTTTGGGACAGTATTCCATGAAAATTACTTAACAATATATTAATCCATTAAAATATTCAAGGTGTGTCCCTCCCATTACTTATAAAAGAAAACCAATGATCTCTTTTATTTACACCATCTTGAGAAAAATAAATCAATAGAAACCTACCCAATTATATTAGAAAATTACCTATCCATGAATTATTTGTTATTATCTTCTTAAAATTCCATTCCAAAGGTCCATATGATCGGATCAAAAGGAGGTTTAACATAGATTAAGTAGTTATCTTACCAAACCTCTTTCAATTTAATCCTAATTATAACCCATTTAAATATAATGTATTCATTATAAAATAATATATTCATACTTATAAATGTAATTAAATGTTAATATGATTATGGATCCACAATTATACACCCTATTTTTTAAAAAATTGGAATTGAAAGTATCGCTCGTGTATATGTATGGACTAATGCCTCTATGTAGTGATTTAATTCATCTTCCACCACCATAATTCATGTTCGATTGTTATGATGAATTTAATATTTATATATGATATTTATTATATACTTATTCTTTTATAATTATAATATTTTATCTACCTTTTTCTATTTTCATCTATTTGGAAATGATATCATTACTCATGTGTACGTATGGACCACCACCTCCATGAATTGATGTGATTAATTATTAATTTTTTCTTTTCATGGGTGATACTAAATATAAATTTAATTAATATATATGATATATGTTATATTATAATGATTATATAAACTTGAATTATTATTTACATTTTTTGTTAAATCCATTGAAATGTGAAAAAATTACCCATGATGTAATTAATTGTTCATCAATGATTTATATGAATGTTTAAAAGAGTGCATTTAATGAATAAATAGTATAAATCTTTTTTTATTAATTTTTTTTATATTTTTAAACCATTATAATGGTTTAAGTAGCAGAACCATCGAACCAAAACATGCAAGGAAAACAGAGTAGTTTTCCTGAGATTGTCCATTTTATAGAAAAATTGTTAATAAAAGGATAAGTAGAAATTAAAAATAAATGATACATAATATGTTATAATTGTATATGGTTCAATAATATATGTATAATAAATATATATTTACTATATATGATTCTTTAATTCATATAAATCATGATGAGACTTTAGATATGGGATTTGTGTTTCAATCCCATTTTAATCGGGATTGTTTTTTCATGAATTTACATCGAGGGAAATTATATGAAACTTAAATTATAAAACCCATTATTTTAATAATAAAATGTTAATTAATATATTTTTCAATTTATAGGCTCATTTTCCTCTCACAGGTACTTAAAATGAACAAGAAAATGTTTTAAACAAAAACATACTTTATTTCTTCTTTGGTCATGAATATTTTTCATCCATTTAAATATTCTCTAAAATGTTTTCATGAATGATTTTACCATGATTAAATGGTTTATTAATTTCATAACAAACCATGATTTCATTTATAAAAAATTATTTATACGAATATATTTTTAATTTTTTTAATGATATAAATTTTACCAAAGTTGTGGAAAGAATATTTGTTTTGAACTATTTTTACATGAAGAGATTTTATACCATCATGATCACTAAATGTTTGAATGTTTTATTTAAAATTATCTATGGTTATTTTAAAATAAATAATTTCCTAAATATTTGAAATATATTTAAATGTCAAAAATGTGATTTCAAAATGAAATGGGTACTTTCCTCCAGAAATATTCAAGTGATGTTTTAAAAGAATTATTTATCTGTGATAAAATCCTTTGATGTTAATTATTATTTACTAGTAATATGATCATATTATAAACTACTTTTTATTTATTTTTAGGGATTATTATTATGATTATGAGATATTTATGAAACCCATTTACCTTCCATTGGTTAGGATATGATGATTTGAAGAATGATTTATGATCTTGGGACATTCATATGAATGAATTCTGATTAAGTGATAGTTGGGTTAGTTACAGACCTCAAGTATATTAGGTAATGTGATGGTGATATCTTATGAGATGAAGATGATAATCATAGAAATAATTTTGAATGGATTTATTCATATATTGATTTGTGAGTATGATTTCTCTATCTATGCTCACATTAAGATTCCTGGACATGATTGTGAATAGGTTTGTTCGTATTTTGATCCATGATTATGATATTTTTCTTTCTATGATCACAATATGATTCAAGTAAATGATTATGAATAGATATATTTACAAGATTATTGTTTAATATATTTATTATGCCACATTCGTATGTTATGAATCTTGAATAATTATTATTGATTCAAAAACCTTACGGTTCATTATTATGGATATGAATTTATTTTTGAGTTTATAATCTAATATTTTATAGGTATGAATATTTTACATTCATAACATGAAATAAAATATGTTATAATACCCTTATGATCATCTTATGCTATAATTATTGATATCTCCCATGTTTACCCATACTAATAACCCGAGGTCAACCTTTCTTATGTTTTCCTTCCCTAGGTTCTGATAAAAGGTTCTACATGTGATGAGTCTAGTAGGGTACCTTATATAATGAATGATGTTTGAGATAATGATGAATTTACTTAAACAATATATTTAAATATATAGTCTATAATTAAACTAAAACGTTATGGTCCTCATGCATAATTATTTGGGCGATATATTGATTATTCATTGAATGAATTTAATATTTATTTATATTATGATTGGGTCATAATAGTTTTTATCAAAGGAAGGTTTATTTATTTTTGTCAAGTACGTTATAGTAAATATGATAATGGAACCTAATAAAAACCTATATTAAACCAAAACTGATATATGTTAAACCTAAAGTGTCAAAGTATGATTATATGGTATTATAATATAGGATTTATCATGAATGTTTTTCATGAATATATGTTTATTCATTATAATTAACATTTCTTGATGATTACACGTTGTTTTTAGTTTTTTTAGATAGATGGAACCTGAAGGAATTGTGTGAACAATGAATGTGATGTCATGTGTAATGATAATACACTAAAGAAACCAAATGGATTTGGATTTATATTTTTTCAATCATAGATGAAGATATAGTCATGATAGAACCACTAATATCACTTTTCACCATTATTTATCTAAGTTACCACCTCTCTCTGATAGTGTTGTTTCTATCTGTAAAACCAATCCACTACCAACTTTGCATATGAACATTGTAATGATGACTCTTTTTAATCCATCCATATAATCATGTTAACTCTTTTTCATGATGTCCTCACACCTAGTCCACCTCCCAATCATACCTTCAATACCACTATCAACTATGATGGTCAATAACCATTTCCCATCAAAGAAAGTGAGGGGTGGGAGTGGGATAGGGAATAGGGTTGGTGGATAGGGATCCAATGAATTATAATTCAAAAAATACATGGTCATTAGCTCATTACATTTTATGGGAAACGACACACTACAAAAGGTTACAGGGTTTGGTGGTTGGGCCTCTATCGACCACCATCTATTGATCTAATATAAAAATCTACTATAGATTACCATGAAAGTATCAAGAAGAATATTATAATAAAAATAATAATAAATTTAATATCATGTTCACATGATGAACAACAATCAATAAAAATTAATTTTCATAAAACTAATGAAGAATAAAGCATTATTAAAACAAATATACATACCTCAGTATTAGATTATTAATCATTGAAATCTATGTCCAAACCATCCTCCATCATATATTACTCAAAGAATATTCCCACCAATCTAAAATTTTAAAATATATATCTTAAATTAGAGTTTATGTTATAGCTTTAATCTAATTATAAGAGTTAAGAATATTTAAATAGCGAGTTCTCTAGGAATCATGGTATTTAATTAAAACACTTGACACTAGCCTGGATAGAGTAAAAAAACCTAAACATAAATTATTCCACTCCTAGGTGAAACCCCCAATTCAAAACACAACCATGGTGACAAAATATTCATTCTAGGGTCTGTTTAGGGGATATAATCTATCACATTGACTAGATAAAATTAACAAATATAAAAAAATTAAAAAAATTCATTGAATAAAAAACCTTATTAGAAACTCACAGAAGTTTAATCTGAGTGTAAATTATATGTTCCAAGATAAACATAACAATTAGAAAAAAAATTTGAGATCATTTACTTGTGTGAAATTATTATTTTATAATTTTTTAAATCTTTGGGAATCTGATGAGAGGGAATAATCTATGTATTGATCTAAGGAAAACACCAAATCAATATATTCTCACCACCTTTAGACATTTTCATCCTCAAAAATAAAAATACTATAGTTTATAAATCAGGATACTCAAAGGATAACCTCAAGAGAATTAATGATCAATTAATCGCATGTACTTCATCCACATTTGAATGAATGAATTCTATAATAACTATAATAAAAACCCAAATAATATAATTACCATCACATTATTACCACTTTCCAAACTTCTTTTACAAGGGGTTCAACATATTTAAAGGAATGATTACTGTAGACGCCCGAATCCACCAAAGGCCTCAGAATAAAATTTCGGGAAGACTGAAGGCAAATTTTGACTGAAGGCACTGGTTTGAGACTACTCGAAAGGCCATGAAAAATAGCCATAGAGCGCTTGTAAAATGTCGCACCAATGAAAAATTTTGCATGCCATGTGGAATGTTGCACGCCGCACTGAAATTTGCACACATCCAACTAAAGAAAATGGTTTACCATGCCGGCCGAGTTCCACATTCCCTCCACAGCTCCCGATCGCCTTCAAATAGAAGGGAACCCATTTTCTTCTAGGGCTGAAGAATACAAACATTCTCCCCTGTGCGTAATTCACCTCTTTTACATTAAAAATATTCTTTCAGGTATGGTATTTTCCGTGACAGGTCTCTCAGTGGTCCGCCTTCATGCGAGACCACTAAGGATTGAGCCTCCCCTTAGTCTTTATGTGTTGGTCCACTTGCGCGCAATCCCTTCCACTTGCGTGCAATCCCTTCCACATTCGTGTAACTCATTCCACTTGCACGCATGCCATTCCACTAGCGCAAAGCCATTCCACATGGGTGCAATCCGTTCCACTTGAATGCAATCCCTTCTACTTTCTAGAAAAACCCTCTTTCCCTCTTTGCACAAAATTCACTTCTATTTTCCCACACACCTTGTTTTCCGCTCAAGCAAGCCTTTCACATGCAATGGTCCCCTCTTTGCGTGCCTATTGGGTGAAAACCTCTCCTTTTCCTGCAACCCCTTCCACTTGTGTGCGACTTTTATCAAGTGTATGATGTCTCCCTCCTGGACACCATATTTGGGCACTTCTTACACAAAAAACACCTATGTTACACACCCTTATCCTGTACGACCCTCCAGGATTGTACAAAGTGATTTCAAGGTCCCATGGGTGGTGCTTTATGTTGTGTTACTTAGCCTTATGTTTCTTTTCATAGGCATGCTAATGGATATTTCTTCTTTGAATAGACAAGCTAATATTGCCCCCTCAATGGATAAATCTACCACACCCCCTCAATACATCATTTCTGATTCCTTCCCGTCCCCAAGGGTGGGTGGGTATCAGTTATATAAGTCCTAGGGGTGTAGAGTGAACCCCCCTTGTCTGAACTATAGGATGTTAAACCAACAAGTGTCATCATCCTCAACACATGACATCAAACTGTGACCTCACCCCACGAAACCTACATGGGGAACCCCATCCCAGACATTCTCTACACCCTATCATCTCCCCGGGAATGATATCTTACTCACATGGAACCTGAACCTCATTATTGGAGTGGCGCCTATCCACAAATAATGTAAACCACATTGGTTTAAGCCCTTAGCTTTTCTTGGAGGATAAATTGCCCCTACACCTCCTTTTTTCATCGGTACCTAAGAATAGAGGGGGATGGGCACCAGAACCCTCCTCTCTTTCATGCCAAATCCCTCTCCTATTGGGCATTGTCGCCACCCAGGCCTCTATCATAGAGTAAGTACAAAACTCCATCATTCTAGGATGTGAACCACATGTAAGACCTTGTTTCCTATTTGGGTTTCAAACCACACATAAGCCCATGTTTCGTGTTTGGGTAGATAACGATGGGTAATACTCACTCCACTTCCCACAGACACACCTTTAGCGACATGATCGTCAGGTCTGTTGTTTCCTCTTGATTCTCACCCCGATCATGACTCATGTGAGCTTAGACTAAGCATCAACCATATCATCTTCTGTGGGCCACCATTGAGTGTAATCAACTAACACTTCTAAACTATGTTGACTTTATCCTTTTCAAGGAAAGGTACATAGGAATCCTCCCTAAGGTTCATTCCAAACCCCTATTGGTCTTGACCCCCTTCACGTCGGTTTTCTAAACACCGTTCTGAACTACAATGACTTTGATCCTTTCCAAGGCATGGTACATAGGAAGTATCCCTGAGGTTGAATCCCAACACCCATTGGTCCCAACCCCCTTCATTTCTGTTCAAAAAACACCATCCCAAACAATGTGGACTTTAACCCATGCCAAGGCAAGGTACGTGGGAAGCCTCCCCGAGGTTCAAGCCCAACACCTATTGGTCCTGACCCCTTTCACGCCGGTTCGCCAAACACCATCATGAAATACGTGGACATTGATTCTTTTCCAAAGAAAGGTATGTAGGAAGCCTCCCTAAGGTTCAAGTCCAACAACCCTTGGTCCTGAACCCCTTCACATTGGTTCACCAAAGACCATCCCGAATTATGTGGACTTTGATCCTTGCAAAGGAAAGGTATGTAGGACGCCTCCCTGAGGTTCAAACCCAACACCCATCGGTATGGACAACATCACGTCGGTCTACACCAATATTGCATGAAGATAAGCTTTACACCCCTTTTTGTCCCGTATGACACTAAATTGTCCCCCAATCAGCAGTAAGCCATTGTCAACCACAATCAGCAGTAAGCTATTGACAACCCCTATCGACGGTAATCCATAATGTTCCCCAATCAACATCAATTCATTTTAGTCCACTTTATGAGAACCCATAACTCTAGTCATCCCTACAGTATTAGACCAACCTCGGGATACTAACCACATGTAATCCCTATTATATCATCGGGTCGTTGTCCCCTGTGCACACCCATATTCCATGACCTGACCTAAATTTCATAGACATTGATCCTAGCTAAGGAAATGTTTGTAGGAATACTTACTAAGGTTCAAAACCATCACCCATTTATTATACTGGTCTTTCCCTCTATTCTAGATGTTTAGGTAAGTCCATGCCCCACCCTAGATGTTCAACATCCTCTGGGTCCCCTCAATATGGGTCGCCTCCTTAGGTGTCACATCGCCCCAAAAAACTACGTGGACTTTGATTCCGTGCCATGGGGATTTTTAGGAAGTCTATTCGGGGCTCAATCCCAAATTCACCATCGTCCTTGCATTGGATTAATCTTGCTCTCCATCCACTCTTAACAATACACTCACATAGTGATTCTTACTCGGGCCACCACATCCCGGGGAAATCATGTCACCCAATTTTTCATTGCTCCCAACATCAGTGTTCCCTCTAGGGGTTTCTCCCATCTTATCCAATCCAATAAGGGTTCTGATTAGTCTGATATGTCTCTGATAGACGTTAATCTCTTGGTATACCCTATATTAAACATGGGAAGAAGGAGAAAACCTCATAGACATGTATATGGAATATAATTCCCCACATTCAATGTGGGATGACTCAGGCTTCCACACCCCCAAGAAGCCCGATCACAAAGGGAAAAAACCTAGACGTGCTAGTGTTCATAAATCCAGATACTTCATTAATGTCCAACGTGATTACTTCCCTGACCGAAGGTTGGTGCATTGACCATATCACTTGGAATGTCCCAAAAAAGTATTTTAATTAATAAACATTCATGAAGACATGGCACCAGAATGACTTTAACGAACAACATCTTCATCTATGTGGGAGACCCAGACTAAGTGATGAGTTCTAAGGTGGAATCCAAGGAAAGAGGAGTCGACATCCCATAATCCAGTTTCAATCAAGGAGCAAACGTCCTTAAATAGGTGACAGATGTCGGCCGCCCTTGGAAAGAGGGAATGCAGGGCAATAATTAGTGTGTCCTCCAAAGCAGATGGATGGGTGTTCCCTGATGAAAGTGTTTGAAACAAAAATGGTGAACCCAACATGAATTTATTCTCCTAAATGTGGAGACTAATAGTGTTCGAGTCATTAGTGGACTTGTGTGTCATCGGATCCATGTATTCAACATTGGGTCCTACTATGAAAATAATGGGTCTGGCATGAGACTCACCAAAAGTTTCGGTAGTTAAAATGTTATACATCTTGATCTGCAAAGTTGTCATCATGGATCCTTCTTACCATCCATGGGTGACTGAATAGCATTGGGGAACTGGGCATCGCTTTCCCAGTTTTGGCAATAATTGTTTAATCTCCCTGCCTTTCAAGACCCAAGATGCCATGTCAGGAAACTAGTCACCACCCACCTTCCGATTCATGGATAGGGGAATCTTCACCGCAGCAATCTTGCATGGCTTCATTTCCCCCATGGCACCCTCCACATCCACAACTATTGGGAACCGGCTCCCCATCTCCCCATCTAAATTCATTCTGAAAAGGGTGATAAATGATCTCATCCACCGATATGAGGAGGAGGGGATTATCCCAACCAGGGACATCACCCGCTAGGATTTAGAGGCATATGTGCCTCATTGCGATAGCCATCCCCAAGGGATTCACTGGGAGCCACTACTCCCCACACCAATGCACAATCGTTTCGAGAGCCTCTCCTCGAATGGATTTGATGACTCCTTCTCCTACTCCAATGAGGTATGGGATGTCCGAGACAGCTTGGTCAGGATCCCATTCCAGGGGATCCAAAGGAGGGCTCCCACTAGGTCATGCCAGTGCCCCCACCTGGCCTTATGAGCTAAGAAATAGGTATGTTATGCGCCTACACCACCATCCCCAATCTGGTTGACCCGATGCCACTATTGGGTACTGGTTGAAGATGATTACCACTGAATGGCATGAACGTCAGAAACTACTGTGGCTCATGCAACCACCGAAGTATACTATCAGTTCCCTGTCTATTCTGATTAGGGGAATGAAAACAGCCAACACGAATTCAGGCCCCAACCTCCCCACAGGCAGGCTGGGACGACTCTCTTGGTTGCCGATGTAGGTAGTACCTGCTGCAGACCGACCCACAGTAATGACACACAGTATGGAGGTCCTCCCAGTACCACCACCATTGAGAACGCGGGTCCTCACCACGTCCAAGCTTGGTGTGAAGGTCCACCCCTATATTCCTTTAATATAAGTGTCGATCCTCATTATGGTAGTGATTCTCAGTACAAAAAACTCTACCATTCTCAGGACATTGGGTATGGAGTCGTTCCTCCTACCACAGGCTGTCTAAGTAAATATGTTACACATCCCATCAATATCTAGAATGGGGGCCTTCCCCATGTCCTTATAGTGCCTAGAGAAGGTCCTCCTCACCCTAGAAATCAGAGGAGTGAAGTTCATCTCCGCTTCATCAGCACCCAGCACGGAGGCCCTACCCATGTTCTTCTTTACCATTATGAGGACTCTCCCCACAATGACACTGTAGGGGGAAATAAGCATGCAGGCCCTACCCATCCTCCTACCCACTCCAGCGCTTACCGAGAAGATCCTCTTCATGGATCAGCCAATGGGAATGGAGTTCATCCCCATGTTTCTTTTGAAATCTGTCCAGGTTCTCCTCACACACCAGCTTATTCGGGTGGAAGACATCTCTATCCTAGCACCAGTGCGGCTGAAGGTCCTACTCATGCCAGAAATCTACCCAGTCCTGAACTGCCATCCCAGGGCCAGAGGTCGGGTCATCGCCACCACAAAAATAATTCTAGCAAAATTAAAAACAAGATTAAACCTTTATGCTTAATAGATTCTCAGGAAAAATATGACTCAACAATGGAACCCACACCTCATTCCTCCATGTCAAGGGCTAGGGAAGGAACAAGGCGAATCAGCTTCATACATCCGGAATGCAAGGTCTATAAGATCCCTACCTCCCTCTGCTGATACATATATGACAACAAAGATTTGGATTCCCACTATGTTCCAGTCGTGAAATATCTACTCTAATTAGCATAATCACTCTCTACCTAGACCATAGATCATATAGAGTAATTCTGGGGACCTGTGGAAAATTAGCAACAACATGGTCTACTGCTAGTAGCTGTAGTCCCTACACTAGAAAATGAGGTCACCAGCCCAACTTATCGCGATGTGGTGGGAAAGTCACTCCACTCTTTAGAGGATAGCCTGAGATGTAGAAGATTATCATCCCACTCTCCATATTCTCCACCGTCCAGCCTACCATCTCACTAGTTTGCATTAGTACCGCTACTGATTCCCTAGACGCCTATAGTTTATGAGTGCGGAAATGAAGGGCCAGACCCCAAATCTAGGTCTAGGAGCTTGTGGGACATTCTTGTGGTAGAACATTTCCTAGAGATATTTTTTCCATCTATAGCACCAAACATTAGTGCACCAAAATTGATCACATAGAAGGAAGTTGGAGGCTTTCTCCATACCCTTCGGTCGATGAATTTTCCTCTTCATCATTGATGTGTGGCCTACCCCGAGAGTCATGCACACATCAAAGACATTGTCCAACAATGCCGTTTGGTTGATCTGGCTACACTCCCCATGGCCCAGTGCCATGAGTCACCAGGCCCCCATAGGACCCTCCATCAAATATTTTTCTAGAGCATTAATGTGTTCTGTGGGATTATAAAGGAGGCATCCCCCCATGTGAGGATCTTTGGATGGGGGCAGTATGCTTCCCTCCATATTAGTTCCATCTGGCAATGGCCTGACTTTCAAGGTGATATCAAGGATATTCCTCCTGGTAGAGTTGTGGTTAACATGGTTGATCTATCAGAGGAAGAGAGAGAAATATAAATACTTGGGAAAAATTAACCCATGGGGGAGTGCCATAACTTTTTTACCCATCAAGAATGGTTACTCGCAAGTAGAGAAATCTATTGGGTCTCTCTGTACCCTATGAGGAATTAGTCCTCAACTGAAATCTCAATAAGGGTAAGGAGAACCTCAGAGCCATTAAACCCTCTGACCCGTCCAGATCAAAACAAAAGATGGAGGATGATCCTGAGAAAACTATGTTACGTCCACAGCTCACAGAGCATAAGAAGATGGTCGATGAACTCCTTGCTCAGTGTGTCATGAAGAGATGGCCAGACTATGGTGATCCTTAGTAGAGGATGTAGTGTCAAACAAAACTTTTGCCCAATGAATATCCTCCATGTGACCTTGACCATCCTGCCTATGCAGACAAGGTTGAGGATGGAACTTATGGAAAGAGGGAGCGGTTTGTGTCGCCAAATCCACCGGAGTGGTGAGACAATCCCCAGGATCCTTCTCAAGTTCCCCTAGCCGCTCCGCAGGTCCTCCACGCGTTTCTAGGATTTCTTATCACATTGTTGAACCCTCCAAGGACTGGTGGTCAGGGGTCCCCATTAAGACAAGAAACCCCGACCAGTTGATCCCATGGTGGCACTCATTACTCGCCTCGAGGCATTTGAATCACAACAGGTGGAAATCCCGCCAGATGTAAAGCCATATCCAGCATGGGTGGATGATATGCCAGCACCCGTGGGTTTTAGAAATACATCCTTCTCCCCATTTAATGGGACGGGTGACCCACTATTGCATCTGGACCACTTCATTTCAAGGTGCAGACCCTTGTTGCGAATTCTAGCACACTAAGAGGCCTCCAAACTATGATGCTTCATATGAACATTGGAAGGGAATACATTTCTCTGGTATAGCTAGCTACCCATCGGATTAGTAGCTGGCTGGAAGATCATTGTAGGAAATTTCTTTACCAGTTCAGTTCCACTACTCAGAAGACAAGTATTGCATACCTCTTCAAGTGAAATCAAAGGATTGATGAGTGTGTCGCGGAATTTTTCACTCGGTGGAAAGGGCTCAAATACTCCCTTGACATGCCACTAACTCAGGAACAATTACTAACGATGTGTGTGGGGAATGTCAAGATTGAACGGGTCCCCTCTCTGATCAACTAGAACTACCCCGGGGGATTCTGAGACTTCTTTGATAATGCCTAGCACCTTGAGAAATTCTTACAGCAGGCCAAGTAGGCACACCCATTGCCTCCTGCGATTCCTACATAAAGGGCCGCTAAGGCTGAGCCCACCGCGGTGGACCAAATAGAGGCCACCAAGAAACTAGAATTGTTACCAGTAGAGCCACCTCCATATCCTCATAGATTCACTCCACCTAAGGCATAGCTTCTAGCCTAGTAGCGCCCACCTCAGAACTGGTATGTGCCCCCAAACAATGCGCCGCAACCACCCAGGTGAGATAACCAGGCTCTACCTCCTCGAAAGGATCCTTTATCCCCTCATCAGGTTCAGGATACCAGGGAACCCCTCCCAAATAGGAGAAACCAAACATTCTCATTTAATGAGGCTCAGCTCTATGACTATTTCTAAAGTGCATTAGAACAAGAGATTGTAGGTTTTCATGAATACAGGAGGCCAGAGGACGTGGGTCTCATTGATCTCCCCAATTACTTCCCCTATCACCAGATCCTGGGGAACACCCTTAAATAGTTCAACGTGTTTAAATACTGGATTCAAGAATAGGTTGATAACAGCATAGTCAGGTTGTGCCCAGCTCCATCACATGTGGCATGTGTATTCTTAAAGCCTGATAGTAGCAATGACAGTGAAATCGAATGGAATCAGGTTTCTAACCATGGGTCCCAAAATTTCGGTGAATGGATGGCTCATAAAGTAGTTTCCCATTCCCATGGAATTATTCATGCATGTCTGAGTCAAACTAAACCTTCATAGGACATCCTGTCACCCATATCTAGCACCACTGCGTCCAAGGCTCAGCCATCCTCTTCCTAGAAGGGAAAGCATCACCAGCATAAGGGAAAATATTTCCCCTCCAATTCCATAATCATCCCATACTCTCAGGGAATTAATTCAACCATATATGGAGATTACTCTTAGAATATATATAGTAGTGGATGAATAATAAAGTTACAATCAAGGGTACACCTCAGTTAACATCGTAGTGATGGTAAACCCCAACCTGATTTCTGACGGCGATGAGGACCAAGAAGATCCTGCCCATTTCCCCAATCGTCATCAGTGTCAATGGAGCTACGTAAATATGGGTCATCGGAGTGCCTCGATTACTATTTATCTCCAAAATCTGTATGGTACCAAAACTAGGCAGAAGGCCTAGTGCAGAGCTCAGCACAAGAAACAATCTCATCTGGTGTAATCAGATCCTCCTTCGTCCCTATGTGTGTTTCTTGATAGGCAGAGACACCTCAACCGCATCTTGACTAGCCACTCTCTGCTATGGACAGCTCTCAGTCATCTATCCCTCATCACGTAGTCACTCCACATACTTTGATTAGTGAGTAGTGGGATATTCCCTGCACCATTCTGCTGCCCGTCCAATCGAAAGGGCCTACCACTCCTTTAACAATGTGACCTCCTATAAGTAGAAGCTCATGTCTGGCATGGATGCATGAATTCATAAAATATAATTCCTTCATTCTATCAAGGTTCTCCATCCTTGAGAACCTTTGTTTGTCAGTATATATGCATGAATCCCTTGTCGAGGCTTTAAGAAGCCCCCTTCAATTTTAGATCGATGTAGCAGCCGTAGAAACCTTCCATGCTGAGGCAGTCGAGCACACTGAATTCCAGGACATTATATAATTCTCAGGAGAAGATGAAGGCTCTCCCATACAGGGGAACATCCCCCCATTTTACATCACCGGCCATTTTAATGGCATGGAGGTTGGCCGCTGCATTGTCGACACATGATCTGGAATCAACCTAATCCTAACTTGGATACTATGAAAACTGGGGTTTTCAAAGGATGAACTGAGTCCCTCTAACCTGAAAATCCAAGGCTATGATAGGATGGAGCAGACACCGGTCGACAAAATTCTCCTAAAGACCTAGTTCGGTGGTATGGTAGATAATATTTATTTCATTCTTGTTTCTTAAGACAATTCTTATAATTAATTAATGGGTAGGCCATAGATTCATCTACATGTGTTGGTTTCTCCATCATTTCACCAGTGCCTCATGTACTCCCTTAATGGACGAGTGGGTGTACTTCAAGGTGATGTGATTCCCTTTTCCACTTTTGAAGACTGTTATCTGGATACTAACTATTACAAGAGCAAGGACATGTAGATTTAGGCTAATGAGGTTGAGCATGCTCCGGCTGCAACTGACACATGGAAAGATCCGGATGATGCCTACATATTTCACATCCACTGATTGGAGGCTACAACCCTGAACATGGTACAATGCTTCATTGTTTCTGGAATGAGAGTGGAGAAAATTCCCAAGTCTTAGTGATGTCATAAGATCACCCCATACTCATATACGAATCAATATTGGGTGATCCTAGATCCCCCTACACCCATAAGGTATCAAGATGTCCACCCCATTGAAACATTAATACGGTATATTTGATTATTTCTCCATGATGGGATAAATCAGCTCAAGGCGATGCATCAATATTCCTTTGATATCATAAAGTATGTCCCCTTGGGCCAAATATCATATGCGATTGGATCGACAGCCTTCATTGCTATGGTTTCAATAGCCCAAGAGTCCCTTGATGCAGTGTCCACCACCACTTAGGCTAGTACCTGTACCCATCAGGATCTGTTGACTCAGAGGAAACACCTCCCTCTGAGGATCCCTCATTCATAAGTGAAGAATAGGATTTAGAGGATGCCCCTGGATTTGAAGAGGGCATGTCCACCACAGATGATAAATTTGTACTGGTGAACCTCAGTAGCGAGGCGGACCCGAAACCCACATTGATCAGTGTCTCTATGCCTCTTGAGGAGAAACAACAGTATGTGGACTTCCTCAATAATCACTGTGATGTATTTGCCTATAATTCTGAAAATATGTCAGGACTAGAGTCTCAGGTATCTGTCCACTACCTCTATCCCCCTCAAATCACTGTGTGTTTAAACATACTCCCAAATAAACACGTCCTTCTCATGGTTCCATGGTCGAGGACAAAGTTTATAAGATCATCAGAGCCAATTTCATTAAGGAGGTCCATTACCCCAAATGGTTTTCCAACATTGTGCTAGTCATGATGAAAAATGGACATATCAGTGTCTGCATCGACTTTCGAGATCTCAACCATCATACCCCGAAAGATGATTTCCCCATCCCCATTATAGAGTTGTTGATTGATTCTACCACTGGGTTTAAGGCTCTCTCTTTCATGTATGTTTATTCCGGGTATAATTATATCTGAATGGCCCCCGAGGAAGATGAGTCAATGGTCTTCAGGGAACCACAAGGTACTTTCTGTTACCATGATATGCCCTTTGGTTTAAAGAATGCATGCTTCACCTATCAACGGGCCATGCATCGCATATTTAAAACAATAATTTAAACCACAGTGGAATGCTATGTAGATGATCTTTTTGTCAAATCTCACAACCATCAGGACTGTCTCAATGAACTTCAGAAAGTGTTCAGCTTTCTTCGTTCCTATCACCTAAAGATGAACCCATTGAGGTGTGCCTTTGGGGTCACCTCCACAATGTTTCTTGGCTTTGTTTTTAGATACTGAGGAATTGAGATTGAACCAGATAAGAACACAGACAACATCTAGATGTCTCCCTCGAGAAACATTCGGGAGCTTTGAGGCTTCTAAGGCCACTTAGCCTACATATGCCGATTCATCTCAAATCTTCCCGACAAGTGTATTCCCTTTTCCCAGATCATGAAGAGAGACACTGTCTATCAGTGGGATAATAAATGTTAGACTACTTTCGAGGAAATCAATTAGTATCTACTATAGCCTTCGGTCTTAATGCCACCTATATCAGGAAAGCCACTGGCCCTTTATGTGACTTCCCTGTAATGATCTCTCGGAACCCTTCATACCTAGAATAACTATGAGAGAACAAAGAATAGTATCTACTATCTTAGTCACATGCTCCTCGATACATAGACCAGATACTCCCCTACTGAGAAGAGCTTCATCATGCACATATTTGATGTACAGAAATTATGACATTACTTGATGCACCATGAGGTACATTTGGTGACCCAAGTGGATCTACTGGAGTCCATCCTGAACCACCCAATGTGGAAATTCCATCTTGCTCAGTGGGTAGTGATTCTCTAGCAATCTGACATTAGGTTTGTTCCGTAGAAGGCTATCAACGAGCAAGAATTGGAAAATTTCCTTTCTGCTAATCCGACTCCTGCGGACCAGTCTCTAGACCATGGTTTTTTAGATGAGGCAATCCTCTTAGTAGATCAAGACACCCCATGCTAGAAAATTCCCTTTGATGGCGCTTCCCGGACCCCTACCAGCAAAAGGCTCAATTAACCGAGGCTCAACAGATTAGGCCTAGGTATCTTCTTCATTACATAGGAACAATCCATTCTTCCATATTCATTCATGTTGTCAGAAGGCTACCCCAACAATGAGGTAGAGTATTATCCTCTCATCGCTAGCCTCAATGTATCCCTTGAGATTGATGTTCCCCACTTTCATATGAAAGGGGAATTTAAACTAGTCATCATGAAAATCAGCGGTGACTATGTCCTCAAAAATTTAGAAATCTTACCATTTTTGGAATGCACCCTCCAGTTGATGACCCATTTCCCATATCAGCTGGAAGTTACCCTTATCCCTTGATCCAAGAACGGTTGAGTTGATGCCCTGGACAGCCTAGCTGCATCAATTGTAGAGCTTGTAAAAGATTATTTGATTATCCATGTGGCACACCATAGAGTCATCACTCTCATCACTCAATATGATGATGGTGTCCCATAGGAAAGCCACCATACTATTGGTGAATCCACACCAGGACCTCCAGGTTCCTCGGATTTCATGATTAAATTGATACCCAATTGGAGAACCTCCTTTCTCGAGTACCTCCATCATGGTAATATCTTGGAAGATCGAGATGAGTGTGAGAAAATCCAACACCGAACATTGAATTTTACTCTCCAAAGTGGCCTGATTCCTGATCGGATCCTTTATAAGGGTTTGATGGGGTTCTCCTCCCTTGAATTCAAGGAGTTGAGATTTCTCAAGTCATGTAGGAGGTTCATGCTGGTTTCTATGGGGATCATCAGACCAGTCCAAAACTATCTCACCCAATACAAGGGTTGGTGTATTTTTGTCCCTCCATGATCCATGACTACATCGAGTTTTCCAAGAGGTTCCATGAATTCCAATTTCATGCCATCTTTTTACACCAGCCACCATAGCTACTCCACACTACCATGTACACTGGGACCATTGTGGTCTGTGGACTCAAGGTCGTGGGACCATATTTACTAGCGATATCTAACCGATTTAGGTTTATCCTGACCGCTACAGATTTCTTTTTTCAAGTGGGTAGATTAGATTCTACTCATGGCGGTCAAAGCACATTCTATCGTTGACTTTGTGTGCTCCAATATCATTTACCTATTTGAAGTCCCTCACACCAACCTAAACAATAATGATACAAACATCCATGTAAAAAATTTGAAGACATTGTAAACCAAGTACAACATCTATAATAAACACACCTCCCACTACTATGTTTAAGAAAATGGACAGATTGAGCCGTTAAACAAAACCATCTCTAACATTCTGCAGAAAATTGTTGGTCAGAACAAGAAGAGTCGGCCGAAAAAGCTCCCAAACGACCTCTGGGCTTACGGGATCATGACTCGTAATTATACATAGGTGAGCCCATACTCTTTGGTCTAAGGAAAAATTTTTGTCCATTCCATTGATATTCAGTTTCCTTCATTATGGATAGCTATCTATGATCATCATGAACTAGATAAGGTAACTGAAGTCCGTCTGGCTGAATTAGAATCCCTCGACGAGAAAAGGATTCATTCCCTACACAATTTGGAGAGGCATCAAAACAATATAGCTATAGATTCCAACAAGAAATATCAACTTTACTCTTTCATTCATGGTGACATGGTGTTGTCCTTGAGAACACCAATGATACATGGGTAGAAACGGTCTCACCCAGTTTTTTTCATCTTCTTCAGGTCATGGTTTGAATTCAATTCATTGTAAATACTGATCATTTTCATGGGTTTCGAGTGAGATTAATTTTTTTTTGAAATGAAATATATTTCTAATCATCCTAATTTGGGTTCCCCATTTCTTTTTCGGGAGTTTTTGGAGAAAGGGTTGTTACTTAATGATTTTGTCCAACCCTGAGCCCATATCCAGATTTGAAAACAAAATTGGTGTCTTTTATTAATACTTTGTTAATCAACATTCTGCACCCATTAAACATTATACATTGATTACCATGACATATTAAAACCACCATATCCTTTTGAACCCCTTAATAATTCAAAATCATATTGAATCATGGTTACTTATTTAGATATTGGGCTAGCCCATGAGCCCATTTCCAGTTTTAAAAAAAATGTTTCTTTTATATCATTTTAATTGTTTATTATTTTTCAGTGATTCTACCTCTCACTCGATGCTCCAATACCTAGACTCACCCCCAGAATCTATGTTTCCTCTTTGGAGCTCATTTTCATCACAAATTTGGGAGAAATTGCTTAGGGTCCCTCAAATCGTTCATATTTGAGAAGGTAAATTATTTTATCAATAAATCATTCATTTCGTACTCTTTTCCCCCAAAATTTATTTCCCCTAGTTCATCCAGACTTAAGGAGAACCTAAAATGAGTTTCCATCCCTTACCCTTCTCCTAAAGGTTCATATATATGGGAATACAAATAGTTTTTGAGTGTCTAAGGTGATATTCCTTCTCATTTCTCCTCCCTCTTCCTCCTCCTTTACTTATTTATTGGTTTTCTATTCTATTATAGTACTGAGAGACCTTTGTTTATATTATCCCATGATTTTTTATGGGTTTTGTTTTGTTTGGGGATGGCCTTCATTGTTTTAGGGTTTATAATCCTTTAGATGGTGATATCGGGTGTGTGTTTCCACTACACCAAGGATTTGAGGTAGGATATCCCTTGCACACACCATTATCATTTAAGTTTCATAATTTAACTAATTTTATCTCCAGATATATATGTTTATTTTTTTTTTCAGACTATTGATAATTTTCATGGTGTAAAAAATAGTGGTTTAATCCTTGTTTTATTTAAGGAAGTGTTGTTTTTTCATAAAAGTGAACACCAAGAGTTTGTTTAAATGTTCTATTATCTTTCAAATCTAGTTTGTGAGGTTTAGAACCTGGTTTAAGATTTTTTTAATATTTTATAGTACCTTTATTAAAATATGGCATTAAATTGGTGTTTTATTCTATTTCATGTTCTTAAATTAAATTGTTTTGTTTAAAAGTGCATGTCATGTGTTCGGTAAATTGCCCGGTTGGATTTTATGTGTTAAGTGTGATTTAAAAATTCTTTGTTTGGATTTATAAATGCATTGGAAGAATGAAAAATATTATAATTTTTTCTTTATATGGCTTTCCAATTTGTATTTTGTTTTACAAACAAATGGGTTTTGGTTTACAATATGTTTTGTCCTGATTTGTTGGAAAATGGCTCATTTCACATCCTTGTGGAAAAGGTTGTGTTTTGAATATGTACCCTGAATTTTTGAAGGGATTCGTGAATGTGGTTTTCTAATTTAAATGGTGTGTATAAACCTATTTAATATAAGATAAAAGCATACCTTTATCAAATTTTAGTTTTGAGAAAAAAATTTAAATGCATGTTTGGCCTTTCCTAAAAATGAAGAATGAGTGTTTTACATGTATATATCAAGTTTTTTCAATTAGGATCATTTTATGATCCATAAAATAAAATTATTAAATTTTTTAGGGCTTACAAATATGTTTGGATATGGTTTTTTTGTGTTTTTATACCTAAATGAGTGTTTTTGAATGAGTTTTATGTGTAAAGCCTCAATACACTCTTTGAAATTATTTTATGAAATTTTTAGTGGTTTATTGATCCGAGGAAGAAATATGAAGAATTTTTATGGGATGTTTGTGTTTTTATGGTTTTGAAATATAATTTGGATGTAAAAATTGTATTTTTATAACATTTGTAACTTTATTTATCACTAAAGGGAATCCTGTGTATCTAGGTGGGTGGACGTGTACTAGTATGCTAGTTATCCTGTGGGGTTTGGCCCATGTTTCATATAGAAAGTTTTATGATGAGAACACTAACTAAACTATGATGATGATGTTTTTGGGGGACCACTAGGTTATGGTTATTCTCCCTACTAGTTCCTCATGTGCATGAGAATGAATATTTATTATGGTTACTTTCACTGAGATACGAGGTACCTAGGGCTCACAACTAACTAGTGCCAAGGGGTGTTCCCGTGACTTGGGCTCGTTGGAAATTTTGAACTCACTATTGGAATATAGTGTGTTTAATTGGTAAATTAAGAAATGTGTCTGATTTATTTAAAAGTGTACATTCTTTAAATCATCCCTCTTGAAAACTAGTTTCATTTTGAAGTTGCACCTCATTGAAAATTGCTAATAGCATTCTTATTTATAAAACATTCATGTTTTTGTCTTGTGATTTTTTATAGAATGGGACCTCATTTGGAAAACATACCTTTAAATCTTGTATTTAAAACATTAAATTTATGTTTCTTTTATTTTAAATTATGTGCATTGGGAATAGAATATCCAGCTAACCTACTGAGTTTTATTACTCATGCCTATAATCTTTATCTGTTTTCCGCCCTTGTGCAGGTTTCAACATGAGTTTGATCTCCTTTGTAAAAGTGTAATCATTGTGTTAGAGATTTACCATAGGGGTCACATGGAGTTAGTTGGTTATCATGTTTGATCCATTGAGTTGTTGGTTTAGTTGAAATTTTAGTTTCTTGTAAAAATTATGTTCAGTTCAATTTTTATGTAAATGTATTTTGGGCGGTCTATTTCATTCTGTTGTTTGTTTGACTATTTATATTAGGGTAAAATAGTTCTCATTTGTACTCTACTGATACCCTTGGGGCTTGTTTCTATCCCAGGATAATCAGGAACGCCTCTCGGTACTTGTCATGGGATAGCCTAGGTGACCAGTTCAGGATCGACTCGGGCTGGTTCATGACAAATAGTATAAGAGGAGGTCAGATCTTAGCAGACCATTCTGTTTAGAGTCCCCTTGTTATTTGGGGTATGTCATGGTATATAGGGTAGTATATTTTGGACTTGAGGGGTAAGTGTTGGAAGAGTGTTGTGATTTCTTGCTCATTCTTATCCCCGGGTTTCCACAGGAAGTACAGTTTTATTAGAGTCCTTTGTTCTTGTTGATTTTTTTGGTGTTGGGATATGCCAAGGGGAGTCTCAATAATGACCTCCGTGAGCTTGTAGGTCCTGGAAATCTATGTGGAGATGGGTCATATTACTAATAAATCTCTCTGTGATGGTGTTGTGTTTAGCATATGGCTGCTAACCATTTGGTCAAGTCACCTACCAACACTAGTTCCCTTTTGTGGTTTTCTTGGACATTTCTAGAATTCTGAATTTTTGTTTTGAAAATTATTCTCTGAGAATTATAGAAATGGGGTTTAAAGAATGGATTAGATTTTGAAAAGTGGAAAAGTGGTTTTAAAAAATTAATATAAGAATTGTTTTGGAAGGTAGTGTTTTTAAAGCATATTTTGGGGATGAAGTGAAAATGATTCAATAGGATTGGATTTTCGCTAATACCAACTTGTGTTTTGTTAAAATAAACTTTTTTGAGTGTGTGAATAATTTCATGATGATTCTGAATCATTGTTTTAAATGGGGTGTTTTGAGATGTTTAAAAGTGTTTGAATCTAGTGAATTGGTTTTGGAAATTGGTTTTGAGCAATTGCTATTTTCCTAGAAAGGTTATTGGTCTCAATGTCCATCATATTAGGAAAAAATACCTTTTGAATTTTAGAAAATGGTAAGGGGTTGTTTTTAGTAGCATGGTAGTTTTAGAATATGTTAAAAATGAAAAGAGGAAGGTTTTTAGGAAAAAGATTCTTGATGAAGTGTTGTTTGTTTTCTAAAATATGAAAAGTGTTTTTGAATTAAGGGTTTCTATTCCTATGGATGTTAAACGATTTTTTTGGAATGATGTTGTTTTGTTGTATCCTTTTGTGCTTTCATGGGTACTCACATGCATGGTTTTGTTGATATCTGGATGTGTTGACTATATGGAATGGTGATTGGGTGCATGGAGTGGCATGGAAATGTTCATGTGAGTGAGTCTTGATGAAACACTATTAGTGAATGTGGATATCCCACAAGTTAGTTTGTTTTTCAAATGTGTTTTGAGATGAAAATCTGTGGCATTTGTTTATAAACTGATGGTTATGTGTCTAGTTTTTTTTCTATATCTTAGAAGAATTTTTTATTCAGTATGCTTCCATGGGATATGGAAGTCATTCTCTAGTAGTGTCTTGATATGGGATCTTGTTGGTGGCTCATTTTTTCAATAATGTTTAGTGGGTCTCAAAAGATTTATTGGATGTTCGATGGGGCCCCAAATAGTTCGCTATTTTCAAGATTTCTAGTTGATCAACTAAATGATTCATTCACTTGTTTCACAATCTAGATCCACCTCTTAAAATAATTACTCATCCTCTTTATTGAAATATAGTTCTCTTTGGGATCGATTTATAGCGCCTTCCTATTATAATTATTCTCTCGGTTATAGCAGTTGTGTTCGGTGATGCTTGATGTGGTTCACTATGTTCCTTGTTCATTTCACTCCTGATTCTGTCTAAGTTAGAATGGTGGTGTATTTCCCTCGATCTCTGTTGGGTATTGTTTTTTTTTGAGCTAGTACATTTCATGAGATAATTTAATTCATAGCTCCTAAATGTGGTTCAAAAGATGCTTCAAACATCAGGGCTCCATCCCTAGGCCATGGAGTGAATCTTTTCACGTTGTTAGGAATTCACTAGAGGTGTAGAGAGATCGATTAGGATCGTACCTCCACTATTTTTGTAAGGTAGTTTCTATGTTTATATTTTGGTTCCTCATCACTATGAATTTCTTATTTTCACAACGAGCATGATGGATCTACCCCTCACACTGTGTATATTGTTATGACTTCATGGATGTTGGTTTCTAATCAATGTCCCTGTGTGGACCGCCTATGTAAATCAGGTGCAGTCTTGGTGTTACTTGTTCATAGGTGGATAATGTTGGGTAGCTCCTTTTCATTCATTTATGGTTTCAATGGACTAATGATTTGGTCCACTCACTTACCCTCCCTGAGTGGTGGGTTTTTAGATCTATGCAAAAAGTGTTGGCCCAGTTGTTGTCCCCTCTGTTCGGGAGTGGGTGTTTTAAATTTTCATCTTGTAACCCTCTTAAATTGGGTATGTAGGTTATTGTGGAAATGTTTTTGTGGGCTTGTGTGGGTGAGGCCCAATTATAGTTCATGTTTAATTCCTTTTTTCATTTCTATTGGTTCTCTAATGGTGGGGAGACCCACTACGGGTCTTGAAGATCATTCCTTTAAGGATTTCATGGATTGTAGTTTTGATATAATAGTGGGGATCCCATTACGGAACTTCACCCAAGTCATTTTCTTTCGTGAGGCAACATTGGGTTTGGTTATCCATTGGTTCATTGAGAGAAGGCCCAACCATATAGATATTGGTTTGGTTGCCGAGGTGGTGGTTTGATCTTTCTGTTTATTCTAAGGATGTGGTTGTGAGTTGGTGTTTTGTTTGAGGGAGAGGATTAAGTTTTGATGATGTTGAATGAAATCTTATTGGATTTATAGGATGAATAATGTTTATATATAATATTTATGTATTGTTCAAGCTACTTTAAAGTGTTATGGAATTCCGGGTATGGAAATCATTAATATTGGAGAGAATTGTCACACCCGTTTTTTTCCTTCTTCATGTCTTGGTTTGGGTCCGGTTCATTGGATATCCTGATAATTTTCTTGGGTTTTAGGTGAGTTTAATTTTTATTTTTGAAAAAACATATATGTCTAATCATCCTACTTTGGGTTCCCCATTTCTTGTTTGGGTGTTTTTTGAGAAAGGGTGGTTACTTCAGGATTTGGGCCAACTGTGATCCTATTTGCAGATATAAAAACCAAAAAAATTTCTGTTATAACTACTTTTCATTTCAACATTATTAACCCATTACAATTATCAATTTTCCTCCCCATAAATATTCAAACCACCATATCATTTTGGACCCCTTAAGAATTCATAATCATGGTGAATTTGGGTAACTTATTTAGATATTGGGCCTACACGTGGGCCCATTTCTAGTTTTTTAAAAAATACATTGTTTCATTTATATATTTTAATTGTTTAATATTTCTCAGTTATTTTACCACCCACTCGAATCCAAAATCCCTGGCCTCCCCCCATTATAGATTTTTACTATTTGGAGGTCCTTTTCATCACATATGTGTGAGAATGTTCTTATGGTTCCTCAAATCGTTCAGTTTTGTGAGGGTAAATGATTTCATCCAAAAATCATTCATTTCATACTATTTTCCCCCCAAATTTGTTTACCTTGTTTCTTCCATACCTAAGGATATCCTTCAAATATTTTCAAGCCTTTCCCTTTCTTTTATTGGTGCATATATAAGGGAATACAAAGAGTTTTCGAGTTTCCAAGGTGAGATTCCTTCTCATTTCTCCTCCCTCTTCCTCCTTCTATCATTATTTATTAGATTTATATTATTCTCTTGTCATTATATACCTTTTGATCTATTATCCCATGATTTCTATTGGTGTTTTTTCATTTGGGTCTGGTCGTCATAGTTTTAGGGTTTATAATCCCTCAGATGGTGATGGTGGGTGTGCGTTTCCATTACCCCAAGGATTTGAGGTAGGATATCCCTTTCACATGACTTTATCATTTATGTTTCTTCATTTTATTATTTTTATCACCTCATATATATGTTTAATATTGTTTCCATCCTTTGGATGATTTTCTTGTTGTAAAAATAGTTGTTTAAGCCTTGTTTTATGAAAAGTAGTGTATTTTTTCATAAAAGTGCACACCAAGTGTTTGTTTAAATGTTATGATATCTTTCTCCATTATATTATGGGGTTTATAAGCTGGTTTATCATGTTTTTAATATTTTCCAGTTTCTTTAATAAAATATGGCATGAAATTGGTGTTTTATTCGATGATAAGTTCTTAAAATAAATTATTTTGTTTAAAAGTGCATGTCATGTGTTCGGTAAATTGTTTGGTTGGCTTTTATGTGTTAAGTGTGATTTAATATTTTTTTTTGGATTTATAAATTCATTATAAGAATGGAAAATGGTATTTTTGGTTCCTTATATGGCCTTCCAGTTTGGATTTGGATTTACAAACAAATGGGTTTTGGTTTACAACATGTTTTGGCCCGATTTGTTGGAAAATGGCGCATTTCACATCCTTATGAAAATGGTTGTGTGTTAAATATGTAACCTTAGTTTTGAAGTTATTTATGAATGTTTTTTTCTTATGTAAATAGTGTGTATAAAACTACTTCATAAAAGTGAAATGCACACCTTTGTCAAATTTTAGTTTTGAGAAAATGTTTAAAGGCCTGTTTGGTTGTTCCTAAAAATGAAGAATGAGTGTTTACATGTATATACCATGTTGCGTCCATTGTGATTGTTTTAAGGTCCATGAAATGATTTTATTAAAAGTTTTTTGGGATTCCAAATATGTTTGTGTTTGAGTCTTTGTGTTTTTATACTTAAATGAGTGTTTTGGAATGACTTTTATGTGCAAAGTATCAAAACACTCATTGAAATTGTTTTAAAAAAATTTTTAGTGGTTTATTGATCCATGAAAGGAATGTGAGGCATGTTTTTGTGATTTTTGTATTTTTATGGTTTTGGAATTTAATTTTGATGTGAAAAGTGTATTTGATAATATGTTTAACTTTATTGATCACTAGTATTCTAGTGATCCCGTGGGGTTTGGCCCATGTTTCACGTAGCAAGTTTGATGATGACAACACTAACTAAACTATGATGATTATGTTGTTGGGGTACCACTAGGTTATGGTTATGATCCCTACTAGTTTCTTGTGTGCACGATAATGGATATTTATTATGGTTACTTTCATCGAGATACGAGGTACACAGGGCTCACAACTAACTAGTTCATAGGGGTGTTCCCATGACTTATGATCATTGGATATTTTGTGCTCACCATCGGCATATGGTGTGTTTGGTTTGTAAATTCAGACGTGTGTGTCATTTATTTAAAAGTGTACATTCTTTAAATCAGCCATCTTGAAAACTAGTTTCATTTTGAAGTTGCACATCTTTGAAAATTGATAATAGCATTCTTGTTTATAAAACATTAAATTTTTTGTCTGGTAATGTTTTTATAGAATGGGACCTCATTTGGAAAACATATATTTATATATTGTATTTAAAACTTTAAATTGATGTTTCTTTTATTTTAAAGGATGTGCATTTTTAAAAGAATATCGTGCTAACCTACTGAGTTTTAATACTCACTAATATAGTCTTCTTCTATTTTTAGCCCTTGTGCATGTTTCATCATGAGTCTAGTTGCCTTAGGAGATGTGTGATCATTGTGTTGGAGAGTGACTAGAGGGATCACACAGAGTTTGTTGGTTATCAGGTTTGGTTAGTTGAGTTGTTGGTTTAGTTGTAATTTTAGTTTCTTGTATGAATAATGTTTAGTTCAATTTTCATGTAAATGTATTTTTTGTTGACCATTTCTTTCTGCTGTTTTTTTGATTGTTTATTTTTAAGAAAAAAATTTCCCTTGTGTACTCTAATGATGACCTCGGTGATTGTTGCCATCCCAGGAGGATCGGGAATGCCTCTTAGGACTTTTTTTAGGCTGACCTAGGTGACAAGTTCAGGGTCGACTCGGGATGGTTCGTGATAGAAACCACCCAAATTGGAGCACAAATGGGAAGGACCTTAAATCACTCACAAGGTTTATCCCAATGGCGCATAATCCCTGGTTACCCTGGATGGTGAGTGTATAACTCTTCCCACAAATTCAAAGTTCTTCAAGAGGTACTTTTCTTGATAAAATGGGGTCCAACGTGACCTTAAACTATCTTGTCCCACATGAAATTAAAGTTTATGACGTCCCACATGACATTAAGTTGTATACAGTCTTATATGACCTTAAACTATTATGTCCTACATGACATTAAACTGCACTCTCAAAACTATGTATGGCTTGATTCCCATCCTCATGGGATATGAAAGAACTCTCGGACGTGATCCCAACCCCAAATTTGAAATGAAATATATTTCTAATCATCCTAATTTGGGTTCCCCATTTCTTTTTCGGGAGTTTTTGGAGAAAGGGTTGTTACTTAATGATTTTGTCCAACCCTGAGCCCATATCCAGATTTGAAAACAAAATTGGTGTCTTTTATTAATACTTTGTTAATCAACATTCTGCACCCATTAAACATTATACATTGATTACCATGACATATTAAAACCACCATATCCTTTTGAACCCCTTAATAATTCAAAATCATATTGAATCATGGTTACTTATTTAGATATTGGGCTAGCCCATGAGCCCATTTCCAGTTTTAAAAAAAATGTTTCTTTTATATCATTTTAATTGTTTATTATTTTTCAGTGATTCTACCTCTCACTCGATGCTCCAATACCTAGACTCACCCCCAGAATCTATGTTTCCTCTTTGGAGCTCATTTTCATCACAAATTTGGGAGAAATTGCTTAGGGTCCCTCAAATCGTTCATATTTGAGAAGGTAAATTATTTTATCAATAAATCATTCATTTCGTACTCTTTTCCCCCAAAATTTATTTCCCCTAGTTCATCCAGACTTTAGGAGAACCTAAAATGAGTTTCCATCCCTTACCCTTCTCTTAAAGGTTCATATATATGGGAATACAAATAGTTTTTGAGTGTCTAAGGTGATATTCCTTCTCATTTCTCCTCCCTCTTCCTCCTCCTTTACTTATTTATTGGTTTTCTATTCTATTATAGTACTGAGAGACCTTTGTTTATATTATCCCATGATTTTTTATGGGTTTTGTTTTGTTTGGGGATAGCCTTCATTGTTTTAGGGTTTATAATCCTTTAGATGGTGATATCGGGTGTGTGTTTCCACTACACCAAGGATTTGAGGTAGGATATCCCTTGCACACACCATTATCATTTAAGTTTCATAATTTTACTAATTTTATCTCCAGATATATATGTTTATTGTTTTTTTCAGACTATTGATAATTTTCATGGTGTAAAAAATAGTGTTTTAATCCTTGTTTTATTTAAGGAAGTGTTGTTTTTTCATAAAAGTGAACACCAAGAGTTTGTTTAAATGTTCTATTATCTTTCAAATCTAGTTTGTGAGGTTTAGAACCTGGTTTAAGATTTTTTTAATATTTTATAGTACCTTTATTAAAATATGGCATTAAATTGGTGTTTTATTCTATTTCATGTTCTTAAATTAAATTGTTTTGTTTAAAAGTGCATGTCATGTGTTCGGTAAATTGCCCGGTTGGATTTTATGTGTTAAGTGTGATTTAAAAATTCTTTGTTTGGATTTATAAATGCATTGGAAGAATGAAAAATATTATAATTTTTTCTTTATATGGGTTTCCAATTTGTATTTTGTTTTACAAACAAATGGGTTTTGGTTTACAATATGTTTTGTCCCGATTTGTTGGAAAATGGCTCATTTCACATCCTTATGGAAAAGGTTGTGTTTTGAATATGTACCCTGAATTTTTGAAGGGATTCGTGAATGTGGTTTTCTAATTTAAATGGTGTGTATAAACCTATTTAATATAAGATAAAAGCATACCTTTATCAAATTTTAGTTTTGAGAAAAAAATTTAAATGCATGTTTGGCCTTTCCTAAAAATGAAGAATGAGTGTTTTACATGTATATATCAAGTTTTTTCAATTAGGATCATTTTATGATCCATAAAATAAAATTATTAAATTTTTTAGGGCTTAAAAATATGTTTGGATATGGTTTTTTTGTGTTTTTATACCTAAATGAGTGTTTTTGAATGAGTTTTATGTGTAAAGCCTCAATACACTCCTTGAAATTATTTTATGAAATTTTTAGTGGTTTATTGATCCGAGGAAGAAATATGAAGAATTTTTATGGGATGTTTGTGTTTTTATGGTTTTGAAATATAATTTGGATGTAAAAATTGTATTTTTATAACATTTGTAACTTTATTTATCACTAAAGGGAATCCTGTGTATCTAGGTGGGTGGACGTGTACTAGTATGCTAGTTATCCCGTGGGGTTTGGCCCATGTTTCATATAGAAAGTTTTATGATGAGAACACTAACTAAACTATGATGATGATGTTTTTGGGGGACCACTAGGTTATGGTTATTCTCCCTACTAGTTCCTCATGTGCATGAGAATGAATATTTATTATGGTTACTTTCACTGAGATACGAGGTACCTAGGGCTCACAACTAACTAGTGCCAAGGGGTGTTCCCGTGACTTGGGCTCGTTGGAAATTTTGAACTCACTATTGGAATATAGTGTGTTTAATTGGTAAATTAAGCAGTGTGTCTGATTTATTTAAAAGTGTACATTCTTTAAATCATCCCTCTTGAAAACTAGTTTCATTTTGAAGTTGCACCTCATTGAAAATTGCTAATAGCATTCTTATTTATAAAACATTCATGTTTTTGTCTTGTGATTTTTTATAGAATGGGACCTCATTTGGAAAACATACCTTTAAATCTTGTATTTAAAACATTAAATTTATGTTTCTTTTATTTTAAATTATGTGCATTGGGAATAGAATATCCAGCTAACCTACTGAGTTTTATTACTCATGCCTATAATCTTTATCTGTTTTCCGCCCTTGTGCAGGTTTCAACATGAGTTTGATCTCCTTTGGAAAAGTGTAATCATTGTGTTAGAGAGTTACCATAGGGGTCACATGGAGTTAGTTGGTTATCATGTTTGATCCATTGAGTTGTTGGTTTAGTTGAAATTGTAGTTTCTTGTAAAAATTATGTTCAGTTCAATTTTTATGTAAATGTATTTTGGGCGGTCTATTTCATTCTGTTGTTTGTTTGACTATTTATATTAGGGTAAAATAGTTCTCATTTGTACTCTACTGATACCCTTGGGGCTTGTTTCTATCCCAGGATAATCAGGAACGCCTCTCGGTACTTGTCATGGGATAGCCTAGGTGACCAGTTCAGGATCGACTCGGGCTGGTTCATGACAAATAGTATAAGAGGAGGTCAGATCTTAGCAGACCATTCTGTTTAGAGTCCCCTTGTTATTTGGGGTATGTCATGGTATATAGGGTAGTATATTTTGGACTTGAGGGGTAAGTGTTGGAAGAGTGTTGTGATTTCTTGCTCTTTCTTATCCCCGGGTTTCCACAGGAAGTACAGTTTTATTAGAGTCCTTTGTTCTTGTTGATTTTTTTGGTGTTGGGATATGCCAAGGGGAGTCTCAATAATGACCTCCGTGAGCTTGTAGGTCCTGGAAATCTATGTGGAGATGGGTCATATTACTAATAAATCTCTCTGTGATGGTGTTGTGTTTAGCATATGGCTGCTAACCATATGGTCAAGTCACCTACCAACACTAGTTCCCTTTTGTGGTTTTCTTGGACATTTCAAGAATTCTGAATTTTGGTTTTGAAAATTATTCTCTGAGAATTATAGAAATGGGGTTTAAAGAAAGGATTAGATTTTGAAAAGTGGAAAAGTGGTTTTAAAAAATTAATATAAGAATTGTTTTGGAAGGTAGTGTTTTTAAAGCATATTTTGGGGATGAAGTGAAAATGATTCAATAGGATTGGATTTTCGCTAATACCAACTTGTGTTTTGTTAAAATAAACTTTTTTGAGTGTGTGAATAATTTCATGATGATTCTGAATCATTGTTTTAAATGGGGTGTTTTGAGATGTTTAAAAGTGTTTGAATCTAGTGAATTGGTTTTGGAAATTGGTTTTGAGCAATTGCTATTTTCCTAGAAAGGTTATTGGTCTCAATGTCCATCATATTAGGAAAAAATACCTTTTGAATTTTAGAAAATGGTAAGGGGTTGTTTGTAGTAGCATGGTAGTTTTAGAATATGTTAAAAATGAAAAGAGGAAGGTTTTTAGGAAAAAGATTCTTGATGAAGTGTTGTTTGTTTTCTAAAATATGAAAAGTGTTTTTGAATTAAGGGTTTCTATTCCTATGGATGTTAAACGATTTTTTTGGAATGATGTTGTTTTGTTGTATCCTTTTGTGCTTTCATGGGTACTCACATGCATGGTTTTGTTGATATCTGGATGTGTTGACTATATGGAATGGTGGTTGGGTGCATGGAGTGGCATGGAAATGTTCATGTGAGTGAGTCTTGATGAAACACCATTAGTTAATGTGGATATCCCACAAGTTAGTTTGTTTTTCAAATGTGTTTTGAGATGAAAATCTGTGGCATTTGTTTATAAACTGATGGTTATGTGTCTAGTTTTTTTTCTATATCTTAGAAGAATTTTTTATTCAGTATGCTTCCATGGGATATGGAAGTCATTCTCTAGTAGTGTCTTGATATGGGATCTTGTTGGTGGCTCAGTTTTTCAATAATGTTTAGTGGGTCTCAAAAGATTTATTGGATGTTCGATGGGGCCCCAAATAGTTCGCTATTTTCAAGATTTCTAGTTGATCAACTAAATGATTCATTCACTTGTTTCACAATCTAGATCCACCTCTTAAAATAATTACTCATCCTCTTTATTGAAATATAGTTCTCTTTGGGATCGATTTATAGCGCCTTCCTATTATAATTATTCTCTCGGTTATAGCAGTTGTGTTCGGTGATGCTTGATGTGGTTCACTATGTTCCTTGTTCATTTCACTCCCGATTCTGTCTAAGTTAGAATGGTGGTGTATTTCCCTCGATCTCTGTTGGGTATTGTTTTTTTTGAGCTAGTACATTTCATGAGATAATTTAATTCATAGCTCCTAAATGTGGTTCAACATATGCTTCAAACATCAGGGCTCCATCCCTAGGCCATGGAGTGAATCTTTTCACGTTGTTAGGAATTCACTAGAGGTGTAGAGAGATCGATTAGGATCGTACCTCCACTATTTTTGTAAGGTAGTTTCTATGTTTATATTTTGGTTCCTCATCACTATGAATTTCTTATTTTCACAACGAGCATGATGGATCTACCCCTCACACTGTGTATATTGTTATGACTTCATGGATGTTGGTTTCTAATCAATGTCCCTGTGTGGACCGCCTATGTAAATCAGGTGCAGTCTTGGTGTTACTTGTTCATAGGTGGATAATGTTGGGTAGCTCCTTTTCATTCATTTATGGTTTCAATGGACTAATGATTTGGTCCACTCACTTACCCTCCCTGAGTGGTGGGTTTTTGGATCTATGCAAAAAGTGTTGGCCCAGTTGTTGTCCCCTCTGTTCGGGAGTGGGTGTTTTAAATTTTCATCTTGTAACCCTCTTAAATTGGGTATGTAGGTTATTGTGGAAATGTTTTTGTGGGCTTGTGTGGGTGAGGCCCAATTATAGTTCATGTTTAATTCCTTTTTTCATTTCTATTGGTTCTCTAATGGCGGGGAGACCCACTACGGGTCTTGAAGATCATTCCTTTAAGGATTTCATGGATTGTAGTTTTGATTTAATAGTGGGGATCCCATTATGGAACTTCACCCAAGTCATTTTCTTTCGTGAGGCAACATTGGGTTTGGTTATCCATTGGTTCATTGAGAGAAGGCCCAACCATATAGATATTGGTTTGGTTGCCGAGGTGGTGGTTTGATCTTTCTGTTTATTCTAAGGATGTGGTTGTGAGTTGGTGTTTTGTTTGAGGGAGAGGATTAAGTTTTGATGATGTTGAATGAAATCTTATTGGATTTATAGGATGAATAATGTTTATATATAATATTTATGTATTGTTCAAGCTACTTTAAAGTGTTATGGAATTCCGAGTATGGAAATCTTTAATATTGGAGAGAATTGTCACACCCGTTTTTTTCCTTCTTCATGTCTTGGTTTGGGTCCGGTTCATTGGATATCCTGATAATTTTCTTGGGTTTTAGGTGAGTTTAATTTTTATTTTTGAAAAAACATATATGTCTAATCATCCTACTTTGAGTTCCCCATTTCTTGTTTGGGTGTTTTTTGAGAAAGGGTGGTTACTTCAGGATTTGGGCCAACTGTGATCCTATTTGCAGATATAAAAACCAAAAAAATTTCTGTTATAACTACTTTTCATTTCAACATTATTAACCCATTACAATTATCAATTTTCCTCCCCTTAAATATTCAAACCACCATATCATTTTGGACCCCTTAAGAATTCATAATCATGGTGAATTTGGGTAACTTATTTAGATATTGGGCCTACACGTGGGCCCATTTCTAGTTTTTTAAAAAATACATTGTTTCATTTATATATTTTAATTGTTTATTATTTCTCAGTTATTTTACCACCCACTCGAATCCAAAATCCCTGGCCTCCCCCCATTATAGATTTTTACTATTTGGAGGTCCTTTTCATCACATATGTGTGAGAATGTTCTTAGGGTTCCTCAAATCGTTCAGTTTTGTGAGGGTAAATGATTTCATCCACAAATCATTCATTTCATACTATTTTCCCCCCAAATTTGTTTACCTTGTTTCTTCCATACCTAAGGATATCCTTCAAATATTTTCAAGCCTTTCCCTTTCTTTTATTGGTGCATATATAAGGGAATACAAAGAGTTTTCGAGTTTCCAAGGTGAGATTCCTTCTCATTTCTCCTCCCTCTTCCTCCTTCTATCATTATTTATTAGATTTATATTATTCTCTTGTCATTATATACCTTTTGATCTATTATCCCATGATTTCTATTGGTGTTTTTTCATTTGGGTCTGGTCGTCATAGTTTTAGGGTTTATAATCCCTCAGATGGTGATGGTGGGTGTGCGTTTCCATTACCCCAAGGATTTGAGGTAGGATATCCCTTTCACATGACTTTATCATTTATGTTTCTTCATTTTATTATTTTTATCACCTCATATATATGTTTAATATTGTTTCCATCCTTTGGATAATTTTCTTGGTGTAAAAATAGTTGTTTAAGCCTTGTTTTATGAAAGGTAGTGTATTTTTTCATAAAAGTGCACACCAAGTGTTTGTTTAAATGTTATGATATCTTTATCCATTATATTATGGGGTTTATAAGCTGGTTTATCATGTTTTTAATATTTTCCAGTTTCTTTAATAAAATATGGCATGAAATTGGTGTTTTATTCCATGATAAGTTCTTAAAATAAATTATTTTGTTTAAAAGTGCATGTCATGTGTTCGGTAAATTGTTTGGTTGGCTTTTATGTGTTAAGTGTGATTTAATTTTTTTTTTGGATTTATAAATTCATTATAAGAATGGAAAATGGTATTTTTGGTTCCTTATATGGCCTTCCAGTTTGGATTTGGATTTACAAACAAATGGGTTTTGGTTTACAACATGTTTTGGCCCGATTTGTTGGAAAATGGCGCATTTCACATCCTTATGAAAATGGTTGTGTGTTAAATATGTAACCTTAGTTTTGAAGTTATTTATGAATGTTTTTTTCTTATGTAAATAGTGTGTATAAAACTACTTCATAAAAGTGAAATGCACACCTTTGTCAAATTTTAGTTTTGAGAAAATGTTTAAAGGCCTGTTTGGTTGTTCCTAAAAATGAAGAATGAGTGTTTACATGTATATACCATGTTGCGTCCATTGTGATTGTTTTAAGGTCCATGAAATGATTTTATTAAAAGTTTTTTGGGATTCCAAATATGTTTGTGTTTGAGTCTTTGTGTTTTTATACTTAAATGAGTGTTTTGGAATGACTTTTATGTGCAAAGTATCAAAACACTCATTGAAATTGTTTTAAAAAAAAATTTAGTGGTTTATTGATCCATGAAAGGAATGTGAGGCATGTTTTTGTGTTTTTTGTATTTTTATGGTTTTGGAATTTAATTTTGATGTGAAAAGTGTATTTGATAATATGTTTAACTTTATTGATCACTAGTATTCTAGTGATCCCGTGGGGTTTGGCCCATGTTTCACGTAGCAAGTTTGATGATGACAACACTAACTAAACTATGATGATTATGTTGTTGGGGTACCACTAGGTTATGGTTATGATCCCTACTAGTTTCTTGTGTGCACGATAATGGATATTTATTATGGTTACTTTCATCGAGATATGAGGTACACAGGGCTCACAACTAACTAGTTCATAGGGGTGTTCCCATGACTTATGATCATTGGATATTTTGTGCTCACCATCGGCATATGGTGTGTTTGGTTTGTAAATTCAGACGTGTATGTCATTTATTTAAAAGTGTACATTCTTTAAATCAGCCCTCTTGAAAACTAGTTTCATTTTGAAGTTGCACATCTTTGAAAATTGATAATAGCATTCTTGTTTATAAAACATTAAATTTTTTGTCTGGTAATGTTTTTATAGAATGGGACCTCATTTGGAAAACATATATTTATATATTGTATTTAAAACTTTAAATTGATGTTTCTTTTATTTTAAAGGATGTGCATTTTTAAAAGAATATCGTGCTAACCTACTGAGTTTTAATACTCACTAATATAGTCTTCTTCTATTTTTAGCCCTTGTGCATGTTTCATCATGAGTCTAGTTGCCTTAGGAGATGTGTGATCATTGTGTTGGAGAGTGACTAGAGGGATCACACAGAGTTTGTTGGTTATCAGGTTTGGTTAGTTGAGTTGTTGGTTTAGTTGTAATTTTAGTTTCTTTTATGAATAATGTTTAGTTCAATTTTCATGTAAATGTATTTTTTGTTGACCATTTCTTTCTGCTGTTTTTTTGATTGTTTATTTTTAAGAAAAAAATTTCCCTTGTGTACTCTAATGATGACCTCGGTGATTGTTGCCATCCCAGGAGGATCGGGAATGCCTCTTAGGACTTTTTTTAGGCTGACATAGGTGACAAGTTCAGGGTCGACTCGGGATGGTTCGTGATAGAAACCACCCAAATTGGAGCACAAATGGGAAGGACCTTAAATCACTCACAAGGTTTATCCCAATGGCGCATAATCCCTGGTTACCCTGGATGGTGAGTGTATAACTCTTCCCACAAATTCAAAGTTCTTCAAGAGGTACTTTTCTTGATAAAATGGGGTCCAACGTGACCTTAAACTATCTTGTCCCACATGAAATTAAAGTTTATGACGTCCCACATGACATTAAGTTGTATACAGTCTTATATGACCTTAAACTATTATGTCCTACATGACATTAAACTGCACTCTCAAAACTATGTATCGCTTGATTCCCATCCTCATGGGATATGTAAGAACTCTCGGACGTGATCCCAACCCCAATTTTTCTCTTTGACTACCCCCTAGATGTGTTTCTCCTGGAGGATCCCATATGGTGTGGTGTAAACTTTTTTGTCCCCATCAGATCCAGGTATATGATGACTTCCCCATGTTTCCCTCTTCTTCTCCAATTCTCCCTCATCCTCACAACATGATGTTAAATTGTATGTTCTTTTTAGAAATACGTACAACTTGATTCCCATCCTTATGGGATATGTATAACTTCCCAAACATTTGGTCTTTGGGTCCAGAACCATATTTTAGAAACCTCTATATCATCTCCCTACCCCCTAGCCTGAGTTATTCTAAAGAGGGGTATGCATTGTGGTATGAAATTTAGGTCCTCATTCACATAGTGTTTATAACAACCACTCCATGTACCTATTTATCTTGAGATACCTTCCCTCCCTTGACCTACATTCATATTTTTGAGTCAGCTTCTCTTAATTGGGGCCCCTCGACCCTCTCATGGGATTCACCAATGTGACTAGGAGTACTCTAGTTCAGAACCAAGAGTTTCATATTCTACCTAGACATGAACTCAACCATTTTTCAGGCTTTGTGTCCACTAAATTTTTGTTTTCATCATCTTTCACATCCGAACGGACCCCAAAATGGAATGGATGCTTGGCCCATGGGATATCTTACCATTTCGGGCCAACATCCTTGAGGGTTTTGAATGAAAAATTGGTACAAATCCCACATTGTGAATATGGTCAGCGGTGGACACTTTTTTATTATTCCCCTTCCAGTTCACATGATATGGATTCTGTGTTTCAAACATGGTAAGCAGTTATCCTCCTTTATCATGCCAAACCCATCAAGCCCAAAATGTTGGTTGCATGATTCACATCTTTTTCCACCACATCATTTCTAAGTGGAATTTCGACAATCTTGGAACTGTCCCTCATTGTGATTTTGCACGTTAAAAAGATAAAGCCATACTGAGTATAACTCACATGGGCATAGGGATCAGTTTGAGGTTTGTGCTCACTAGGATGATTTTTGCTCCATCTATGGTCCGCGCTCTAAGTCCTTAAACTAAAATATCATTATAAGTACTCTCTTTAGAAATACATATTTCTTGATTCCCATCCAAATGGGATACGTAAGAATACCCAGACATCGCATATTTGGGTCCAGCACAAGTTCTACTAATTATCTCTTCTTTTTAGCCTTTTAGGCTTTAACTATTATAGGATTGTGTGGTGTGGTGTGTGTGGGATTATGTTCTCATTAATGTTAGGTTTGCAATGGCCACACCATGTACTCTCCGTCTAGAATATCGTCCCTCCTACCTCCTATCCCACATGATAATAAACTGTATGTCATCCCGCATGACATTAAACTATATATGGTCCTACATGACCTTAAACTATGACGTCCTGCATGACATTAAACTACAGTCTCAGAACTATGTATGGCTTGATTCCCAATCTCATGGGATACATAAGAACACCAAGACGTTTCATCCACAGGTCCAACCCCATATTTTCTGACCTTTGTTGGCCCCTCATCCTTAGGTTTCTTCCTCAGAATCATGCGTGGTGGGATGTGGACCTCGTCCTCATTCATGTCAAGTTTGATTTATCACATCATGTGAATTCTCCCTATGGTTCCAAATGACTTTAAACTGTTTTTTCTTTTTTGAATGATTTCAAAATGAACTTGTTGGTCTTATCAGACGACCCTAAACTGTGACATTATCGCCCTGGCCACATGACAGAAAACAGCACTGCATTGTGATGTCCTCACTCGAGGGGACATCATGTTGTGTATTGTTCACCCACAATACCATTTGTTAATGCCTACATGCGTATTTATTCTAATAGAGATACCATAATTCTCTGTCTTAGGTTTATCACTTCACCAAAAAAACACAGATCTACCCTAAAGGATAAACAAGATCTATCAAATGTCGCTTCATTTGGTGTGAGGTCTAGACCTACCCAACCTTATTATCCCTGGCACTAGTACCATATAATGATATCTTTAGAACATCTTGATTCCCATTCTCATGGGGTACATAGGAATTCCCATGCACTTTGTCTTAGGCCTAGACGAACTTTCACTTTTGGTCCCTTGACCTAAATGCTGCCCGAGGAGCACATTACGGTATGGGGTTATGTCCTGATTCACGCAAGGTTTTATACATACCACACCATATGTCTCCCTCACTCCATTCCATCTATGGTCCGAGCTCTATGAAAATAAACAAAGACCACTATGTTTCCTTTCCACGCGATGTTAAACTGCAAGACATCTTTTAGAACTATGCGTGGCTTGATTCCCATCCTAATGGGATGCGTTAGAATGCTCGAACATTTATTCTGTGGGTCTAGCCCCAATAATCATAAATCCTCCCCCCTTCTGTTGGCCTCTTGGCCCAAATTATTTTTTGGAACATGTGGTGTGGATTGTACCTCATGGGTTATCATTCAAATCAGGTTTTTCAACAACCACACCATGTTCCTCCATCATTTTTCCCAACCTTGTCTTAGTTCTATGACCCTAAACTAAGATCTCCCAATGGGAACTAAACATAGGGTTTGGTTATATCGCCTCCCTGCGCACAGTCCATCAAACCCCATAGCCCCTTGATGGTATACTCTATGAACTTAAGCTAGGAGTGTGTGACCCCATGACCCTTGCCCTTGAAAAGGGATTTGACTTCCTTTATCTGACACGTCTCATTGGTGTACTCAAATGTGGCGTGGGGAAGTGTCCTGGGATTGGATTTTTCACATAAACATCCACTAATTTTGTGTCTACGCTTAATGATCCCTTTTTATGGATCCCGATCCTCTTTCACATCTAAAAGGGACCACCTTTATGGCCTGGTCTCATGACACATTTTCTTACATACCATCTTGGGATAATACCCCTTAAGACATCAAACGATATTTGTAATAGGTCATGTGTTTCGAACATGGTCAGAAGTCAACCCTCATTTGTATGTCCCCATTCTAGGATAATGAAAAATAGACACCATTTTCTGTATATGGTCAGCAGTTATCCTCTATCACCATGGCACCATCATTGTGGTCCAGATCTCACACATCATGATTCCCATCTTTACAATACCTTATATTCATGTGGAATTCAAAGATAGTCGGCTTTAACCCTCCACAAATTTATGCTCATTAAGAAGGAAGGTCTATATTTTTTGGAAGTCATTCAATTACTATCCCATTACCCATTATGTTTGCCTCCCTGTGCCAAGAGTCTA
Source organism: Viscum album (assembly GCA_963277665.1). NCBI lineage: Eukaryota > Viridiplantae > Streptophyta > Magnoliopsida > Santalales > Viscaceae > Viscum > Viscum album. The sequence continues at coordinate 226,508,367 of OY728129.1, read as the reverse complement.
CCACCACTAATCCTTGTTTCCCATACCGAGCATGACTCATGTGGGCTTAGTAGTTTTGGTTGGATGTGTACAGGCGCAACCATGCCACAGATGACTTTCATCCCACATTACGTTAAACAGCTTTCTCAGAACCACATGTGGCTTGATTCTCATTCACATGGGATTTGTAAGAATGCTCAGACAACCTATCTTGGGCCTAGCATGGTTTTCACCTTTTGGTCCCTTGTCCTAAGGACTCTCCTAAGAGAGTGTGGTGTGGCAAGTACTTCATGTGTTCTCAATCACATCATGGAACATACATCACCACATATTTCCTTTCTGGGTATCCATGTCCTCAATTCATTAATTTAAACTACAACCCCTTCCCTGAACATGTTTATGATTCCCCATGATTATTATGGGACACGTCAGCTTCCTCGCTAGAGAGGATTCTTCCTACCAGTGTTGGTCTCTGACCACGCTATGCCCAGAACTACATTTTTCTTGATTCCCATATTCATGTGATATATAGAGACACCCAGTAAATTCTTCTTTGGCCCAGCCTCAGGGTAATCAAACCATCTAGCCTCTCATCCCTAATCATGGTCCAGGTAGTATAACCTTATAATTATGTGCACCATCCACATTGTACGACGCTAAACTACTTGTCTATCATCTACATGGCATGAAATATCCTCACTAGGGAGGTATTTTTTAGAATAAAGTTTGATCTATGATCATACCGAGACACCAGCCTAATGTGTTTCCACCACGGTGGCATAATTTCTAGAGTGTTGGAATCTATTTGAACAACCAATCACTCCACCCTACTTGCTTTGCTTGCCCTTTATTTGGATTATCATTTCCCTTCATGTCTAAAGGACCCCCCTAACAGTAAGGATTCTCAACCTATGGATCACCTACTATTCTAGGTCAGTGTTCGGGAAAACCAATGGATAAAATTTTGAGTCATCCCCTATGTTTTGAACATGGTCAGTGGTCGGCCCTCATTTGTTATCCTGATATTAGTCGAATGAAATAGGGATCCTGTGTTTAGAACATGGTAAATAGTTACCCTTTATTGTCACGACACCTCCACATCATTCCATACCTTCGGTATCATGATTCACACTTTCCACCCCTAGGTTTGGATTAACTATAATTCCCCTGGCGTTACCCTGCTCGTGCACTAGAGTACATTGGTAATGTGATAATTCAACTATTCTGATAGCTTCATTCTCCGGTCAGGCATCCCCCTTTCTTCTCGGAAGCTCAAATTGGTAATTTATACCCCAAATGACCAAAATTTGGTTGGAATTACAACAATCAAACATTGTGATGACATGAATATCCCTTGTTTCTCACATCTGGCACGACCCACATGAGCTTAGGGATGGATTGTTAATTATTTAAAAATTGTGGTTAGAATACATAAAACTGAACAAAAAAGTGAATAATCTATTCATGAATGAAATTAAAAATAAGAAGCAGTGAAGAAGAATAAGCTCATGAGTTTGACCAAAATAGGGCCCTTAAGGATTGACATTTTGGATGGATTTATCTAGTGTTTCCACCTTCCGACTTGTGGCCTCCAGCATCACTTCCCGCCCTGTGAGATCATTCTCTTTGTCAGTAGCTTTAGAGAATAAAACATTTTCCCTAGCCTATGCCCATTATTTTTAATTTTGGAGTTCAATCATTTGGAAATTCTCCTATACTATCTTCACTTGAGCATCATCCATTTGGGACCTCAATTTCTCGATGAGCTCAGAGTGGTTTGTAATGAATGCCTCCCTTTCATTCAAATGCTCAGCAGGGCATTGGACCTCCTGCTCCACCTTCAGGAATGCCTAAGTATTAGCTAACTCTTTTTGGAATCATACAATTTCAGAACATTGGCTATTCTCTTGTATCTTCTCCAACATGTAATCATAGATCATTACATTAATATGGCGATCATCTACCCCTCCAACATAGTCAATGTGTAGCCATGTGTAGAGTGATCCCATCTGTTTTGGCCATTATACCTATGGATGACTATGGAAGCACATGATACACTTCCATACCTTTCACTTCATCATACCAATCTCATTGGATGCTTCCAAATTGGATTCATCTATCTCATCATGGTCTACAAGCCAATAGTCAGGGAAATCAATAAAGAGATCAGTGGTAGGGTCTCCCTAAGGTAATCTTTACAAGGGATTGGGCTCTTCAACATGTGGGAGGCCTTCCTCTCTTGCCTGAGTCCCAGCCACTTCTCCCCCCCCCCACTGACTTCAAACCCCACCCCAGCTTTAATATCGACGACTTCCACAACCATATTCTCTTCTGATGTCAGGGTCGACTTAGAGTGAGAAATATTTCTGTAGTGGGTCGGTGTGCTCGCCATTGGATAATCAGAGGATGGTTAGGATTCAGTGGCCCTTCGAGCCTCCAATCTTGTGATTAATGGAAAAAAAATGAACTCCCTGATTAGCTAAGATCATTAATGATAGATACAAGTGTTTCAATGACAAAACATATGAGAACTCAACGCATCAGCCTCCAGTGTTTCTGTTGTCGTAGGAGCTTTCACAGTAAGAGATCCGTCAATTCTTGTTAGTTCAATAATAGGTTTTCGCTCCCCTCCTTGTTCATTCGGCACATCCACTCCACACTGGGTGGAGGCCCTGGATTGGCACCAATATGAATTTGAACAAGATAAAAAACCTTATTGAAGATTACGAGTGATGAAGAGTGGAAAATCTCGGATAAGGATTGAGGCATGCCTGGAGTGGCTCAGTTATTTCTATATCAGAGCCAACAATCTCACCTCTATCCTGAATACTCCCTTGGTTGGATGTACCCTGGGACCCTCCACCTCCAAGCCCCCTTTCATCTTCCCATATTTTCTCTCCCTGACCTTCTCCCTCCTCTTCTTCTGACTAATTTACCTCAGACCCCACATCGTCGTCGTCATCTTCGGATGAAATTTTTTCGGGATCATGCTTCTGGTTGAGTATTACCTTCACCAAGAGAGGTGGTTCCTCATGCCGACCCCGCTGGCATTCATATGCATCCATGTCCATCAAATATGCATTCTTCCAGTGAATATTTACCCTATCATCAATTTAGATGAGTCCAACTTCTTACAGCTGGATTCCATCTTGTACTATCTTTTTCCAATGGGATTCGGTGCCCATTGATAGCCTCAGGGTCAACCAGACTGACCATAGTGCATGGAAGATTTCTTCCATAGAAGGTTGAAGTAGATACCTTATCTGTTTCCCAGGACTCTCCCAAGCCACTCTGCATGGTTTATCATGATCCCCTCTCTCACTGGACAATGAGGGCATGGTCTCACCATGTGATGTTCTCACGGCTAAATTCCTGGCCTATACCAACCTATCTTCCCATTTTGTCCCTGGCCTCCCCCCCCCCCCAATTTGATTTTGTCTAGGCTCTCGCAGAACATGCTCCACACTAGCCACCTTGAGCTACCAGACTCACTTTTGTAGGAGACCGTCGAGATATGCCACCACCAAATGTTAAGAATATTTTGTTGAGAGGCCGGTGCCGAATCCAATAGGGGGAAATATAATTACCTCACCAGAGCCATAGGTTGTGAACATTAGCGACATTTCACAGAGGACATAAGGATGTTTCTCCTCTAAGAAATCTGTATACACCTTCTTCGGCATTCGTTGGGGGCATCCAAATTTCTTGGAAAATCTTGAACGCACATAAGGCTCCCAAAAAATATTCCCCTAGAACCGGGCAACAGGAACCCCACCTTTTAGGCTCTACAAGTATTATATTTGCTCCAATGAGCCTTTCCCATCATCTATCAACTGGCCAGCCAGGTTGGGGAACTGACTAAAGGTATAATTAGTGCGATTTCTGATCCTTAACCTTATCCCCTTTTTTTTTGAGCGTCAACGGCATGACCCTGTCAATGTTCAATAAAGAAGGCCATATGCCGTTTCTTGGGGGACGAATGGTGTTTGGGAAGGTGTACCCTCCACAGTGAGCCGTGATCGAACCATGAAAGATTTGGAAAGTTCCATAGATCCTCCTCGGTGATCCCCCTCTCAAAATATGACCCAGTATGGAGTATATTTGGGCCAGAACAGGGAACCCTAAATTGAACCTCTAGTTGGCTACCATAATGTTGTTCATCACCAATGAGATGGGAAAAACTCCAATCATTATGTCCCTTACTAGAAATAGCCTCCCACTTAAGACGGTTGCAAGAAATCTGGTATATCATACATTCGAGTCCTGACTCTCATCCACACTAAAGCCCCCGGATTGATATTCCCCCACCTCGAGGATCCTACATTGTGATCCACTTTTTCTCCTCTGTACTGCGGATGGACACCATCTTCCTCACATTGATATCTTGATATTCGTGTATTTCTTCAGAAATAGGCTGAACCACTTTGAGTAGGAAATGTACTTCAGAAATTCCTTGACCCCTAGCCTCTCCTTGTCCATATCCAATAGGTTCCATGTTAGGATGGGAGTCTGCGACTTATCTCCCTAGATGTTCTCTATCAGAATAAATTCATCATACTGGCGACCATCCAAATGGATTCCCTTGATGCGATAAACAACCCAAATACTGATACCAACCTCCCCATAGTGGAGTTGGAAGGTTTTGGTATCAGGGGACCACCAGGTAAACAGCTCAGGTCCAAGTTCTTGTTGTCTGTGGAAATGGACCTACGATGTCCAAACCACCTCAAACAACCTGATGTGTTTCATTTATACCCTGAAAATAATCACATTATTGGTGTACCCAATACCCCTAGGCCCACTCAGTTGTAAAATGTCTTCCAAACCTCAGATCCTCATCCTGCATCCAGCCCTTAGTCTCATCAGTGATTCTCATTTGAAAGGTACTTGCATAATGTTCTGGAGAGTCCTCGGTGACCGGTTCACCTCCCAAGATAGCTATGGCCCTTGGATTCAAAACATAGATGGCCATGTTCTTAGATTCTCTAGCAGTATGGCCATTTTTTGTGATGTTGTATCAGAGATGATAATACTCATGAGTCACCTGTGACTATGGGGTGTCGACTTTGAATCCCGACACTAGGACCTCTTCCAAAATACCAAAATCCCAAATTGGTAAGTTGTATGATAACACATAATCCTTCTAGGACTGGGTCAGCATGTTGAGGAGATTTTGATTGCGAGAGACAACTTTCTGGGCACCATAGACTTCAGGGGTCATGACCATCTCATCCCTCCGAGCTACGTACACAACTTCTCTTTCAGCATAACTTTGATCAGCATCCATCTTCTTTTGGTAAAGTTTGATGAATCAGTACATGAAAAATCCAGAACAACGCATGAAATATCAGAAGGTGGTGTGAAAACCCAATGAAATGTCATGGAAAACTGATGATTCATGAGAAATCACAACAAAATTCAGGGAATTCCACACACCAGAGGTCATATTGCACACAAAGGCGGGCGATATTTTTTTTCATGAGGGAAAAAGAGCATATCATTCGGAAAAATATCTAGGGACCATCGGACCCCCGACTGGTTTTATAGGCATGGGGTGGGTTTTCCTCATGCGAATAAATGATTTAGGCACACCTGAATGGTTTTTACGCGCACCCCCACTAGAAAATGTATTTGCCTTGGCAGTCCCCTCAGAATCCGATCATCGCGCCCCCTTGCAAATATAATTAAAAGGGGGTGTTTGTAGACATCGGAATCTACCGAAGGCCTCGAACTGAAATTTTGGGAAAAGTGAAGGAGAATTTTGACCAAAGGAACTAGTCTGGAACTACAGAAAGGCCGTGTGAAATAGCCAAGGAGCGTGTATAAAATGTCGCACCAAATAAATATTTTGTGCACCATGCAGAATGTTGTGCGCTGTGCAGAATGTTATGGGCCACACGGAATGTTACGCGCCACGCGAAATGTTGTGGGTTTCCCATAAAGTTACACACAGAAGACTAAAGAAAATGGCTTTCCATGCTGGTTGAGTTCTGCCTACCCTCTAAGGCTCCCAATCGCCTATAAATAGAAGGGAACCCCCCTTGATTATAGGGAGGAAGAAAACGAATTGTATCCCCTATATGGAATTCACCTCTTCCATGTGAAAAAATGCCTTTCAGGTACGGTATTTTCTGCAATAAGTCTCCCAAAGGTTCTCTATCATATGGGACCACTAGGGATTGACCCTCGCCTAATTCCTTAAGTGTTGGTCCACTTTTTTGAAAGCCCTTCCACTTGCACGCAAGCCCTTCCAATTGCATGCAATCCCTTCCAATTGTGCACAAGCCCTTCTATTTTCGTGCAAATCCTTTTTCCATCTTTGCATGCAAACCTCTTTTATTTTCATGCAAGCCCTGTTTTCCACTCAACCTGGCCGTTTTCATGCAACAATACCCTATTTGAGACCCTATTGTGCGCAAACCTCTCCTTTTATGTGAAACCCCTTCATCTTGAGTGCTCCTTTTAGCATGTGTTCGATGTCTCTCTCCCAGACACCATCTTCAGGTGATTCGTACACAAAAAACACCTATGTTACATACCCTTATCCTAGATGGCCCTCCAGTCTTATACGATGTGATTTCCAGGTCCCTCGGGTGGTGCTTCTTGTTGTGTTACTTAGCCTTATGCTTCTTCTCATAGACATGCTAACAGTTGTTGCTTCTTCACATAGCCATACTAACATATTCCCCTCAATGGATCACTCTATGACTCCCCGTCACCCTGGAATTGTTGATGCCTTCCCTTCCCCAAGGGCGAGTGGGTATCAGTTATGTAATTCCAAGGGGTGCAGAGTGAACCCACTTCATCTGAACAGTAGGATGTTAAACATCCAAGTTCCATCATCCTCAACAAATGACATTAAACTGTGACCTCACCCCATTCAATCTATGCGGCCACCCCATATCAGACATTCTCTACAACTAATCATCTGGCTGGGAGTGTGATATTCCTCACATGAAATGAGATCATATTTTCTGGAGCAGTGCCTGTCTGCAGGGAAGGGTAACCACATTGGTGTAAGCACCAAGCCAGTCTTGAAGGAGGCACCACCCTTGCTCCTCCATTTTTCTTTGGTGCCAAAGATGAGAGGGGGGATGGGCACCAGAACCATCTTCTCTTCCTTGAAAAATCCCTCTCCTGTTGGTCTTTGTCACCGCCTGGGCCTCCATCTTGGAGTAAGTCCCAACCTCCATCCTTCTGGGCTGCAAACCACACTTAAGACCATGTTTCCTCTTTGGGTTGTAAACCACACGTAAGCCCTTGTTTCCTTTTTGGGCAGCAAACAAAGTGTAATCCACACTCCACTTCACACAGATGCACCATTTTTGACATGATCATCAGGTCTGTCGTTGCCTTTTTTTTTCTCACACCGAGCATGACTCAAGTGAGCTTAGAGTAGGAATCGACCATGGAATCCTCTGTGGTCCGACTTAGAGTGTAAGCCAATAACACTTTTGAACTATGTTGACTTTGATCCTTTCCAAGGCAAGGTACGTAGGAAGACTCCATGAGGTACAACACCAACACCTATTGGTCCTGACCCCCTTCATGTTGGTTCACCAAACACCGTTCAAAACTATGTTGAATTTGATCCTTTCCAAGGCAAGGTACGTAGGAAGCCTTCCTGAGGTTCAAGCCTAGCACCCATTGGTCCCATCCCCCATCACATCAGATCACCAAACACCATCCCAAACTACATGGAATTTGATCCTTTCCAAGGCAAGGTATGTAGGAAGCCTCACTTAGGTTTAAGACAAACATCTATTGGTCCAGACCCCCTTCATGTCGGTTCGCCAAACACCTCCCCGAACTACGTGTACATTAATCCTTACCAAGGAAGGTACATAGGAATCCTCCCTGAGGTTCAATCCCAACAACCATTGGTTCCGCCCCCCTTCACGTCGGGTCACCAAACACCATCCCGAACTATGTGGACATTGATCCTTAATAAGGAAATGTATGTATTAAGCCTCCCTGAGGTTCAAGCGCATCACCCATCAATCTCAACTAATTCACGTCAGTCTACCCCGATCGTGAATGATTCAGAACTATACGACCCTTTTTGTCCTGCATGACACTAAATCATCCTTTAATCAGTGATAAGTCGTTGTCAACCCTAATCAGCGGTAAGCTGTTTTCAAACCATATCGATGGTAAACCGTTATGTTCCCCAATTGACAGTAAGATGTTGTAGTCCCCTTTATGGGGACCCACATCTCTGTTCAGCCCTCGAGCGTCAGACCAACCTCTGGCTGCTAACCAAATCTAATCCCCAGTATATCATCGGGTCGCTACCCCCTATGCACACCCTGATTCCATGCCCAGTCCTGAACTGCATAAATTTTGATCCTTTCTATGTCAAGGTACGTAGGAAGACTCACTGAGTTTCAATCTCATCACCCATGTCTCATCCTGGTATTTCCCTCGAGCCTATGTGTTTTGGGAAGGCCAATCCCCCACCCAGAGGGTCCACATCCTCCAGTTCCCATCCATACGGATCACCTCCTTAGGTGTCCAATCGCCTCACCGAACTATCTAGACTCTGATTCCCTACCACAGGGATATGTAGAAAGTCTCTTTGAGGCTCAAACCCAATTTCACCATCAACCTAACATCATCTTCATATCACACTCCATCCACTATCATCAATCCATGCCCATCCTGATTCTTAACTAGGACACCACATCCCTGTGAAATCATGTCACCCACTTTTTGCTACTCCTTTCATTAGTGTTCCCTCCAGGGGTTGCACCCATCTGATCCACTCCAGTCAGTGTTCTGATTAGTCCGATTCATATCCTCTAGAAGTTAATCATGCGGAATACCTTGTGTTAAACATGTTAAGCTGAGGAAAACCTTAGTGACATGTGTAGGCATACAATTCCCTGCATTTGACGTGGCATGCCTCGTGATTACTCACCCTCGAGAAAGCCCTATCACAAGGGGAAGAAGCCCAGATGAACTAGTGTTCCAACGCCCAGACATGCCAGTGATGTCCAATATGACTACTCCCCTGACCGAAGGTTGCTTCCCTGAACAGACCCCTTGGAATGTCCCAACAGTAGCAGTTTAATTATCTGGAATCTTTGAAGACATGGCACCAGGGAGGAGTTTCATGAACAACGTCATAATCTATGAGAGATACCCAAACTGGGTGATGGGTTCTGAGGAGGAATCCACATAAGGAGGACCCAACATCCTCTCATACCTCTTCTATCAAGAGGAAAATGTCACTGAACCGGTGATGGATTTCATCCTCTTTTGGAAAGTGGAAATTCAGGGAAACAATCAACACATCCTCAGAAATAGAAAAATACATGTGCCCCGAAGAAATCATTGGAAAAAATTACCCTATGCATATTCTAGAGAAATGAATTAATTAAATCATTAGTTTACAATTAGAGAAATATATTTTTTACCTTTAGTGAGATATTTAGAATGACCACAAGGTGATAAATTTGTCATGTTTTACTCCATATGTTTTGATAATGTGTACATACTAACATCATTAGCCTAAATCATATGTGAAACACATAGTACCTTATCTCATTATTCTATCAATATTAGTTGAAACCACTCATACATATATTAAGATCAAGATAATTTACAATCCATTGATATATGTAAACTAGTTAGGTTGTTGTCTCGACTAAAAAATCTACTAACAATCACATTACTATTAGTACCATCCTCATCAAACTTCTAATAAATTTATCTTTAGGTCATCAGTGACACATACTATCTCTATCAAAATTGGGTAGTCATAAGTCATTTTGATGACCATAATCTACTGGCTCTAGACCCTAGGATAACACTTACCTGAAATTGAGTGACTGAAACCACAAGCTAGTGGGAAACATCATATATAATATTATTTAGAGTCACTAGATAGTGGAAATAATTGAATTCATTATTAAATTGGAACAATTATGTGTCCAATATTAATTTTAAACCCCTTATATTGACATTATTTATCATGGAACACTAACACAACCATATAGTGGTACCACTAATCGAACTAGGAAAAAGATGATGTGCTCCCCACCTTTAAAGAATCCATCTAGTATATCACATAAGAATACCGAATAACATGAGACCTCATAATCAATGTATCCATACTAGGACTCCCTCTCTCTATAAATAGGGGGAGGTTCCACCAACATTAATAATTGGTAAGTAATATATACATATTCTATTGAAGTTAACTATATTGGGGATAGTTTTTTGGATGTATACTTCATAAAACAAGTACAATATTTCCTATTAATTAAATTATCCACCACGTCATTCTTTCCATGAGAATAGAATATTGTGAAGTCATAGTCTTGATGGAACTCTATCCATCACTTCTATCTTAGGATGAGATATCACTGAAATAAGGTATAAACAATAATCTTTTAATCCATGCACACTATGAATCACTCACCGAGAAAGTAATTCCTCAAGTTATTCAAGTAAAACAACATTGTTTAAATATCAAAATCATTGTTTATGTAGTTTTTCTTATGGGGTGTCAACTATCTAGACCCATAAAAATAATTTACTGAATTTACATCAATACACAGCCAATCCTAACTCTATAGGAATTGTAGAACAATATGTACTAGAATCCTTCCTCTAGGAAACATAGAATAAGTGCACCCATTAACCATAACATTAACTCATTATAATCTATATAACATTTCATAGACCATATGAAAGGTTTCCCTTTATAGTTAAGGATAATAATGTGAGATACAATACTAATGAAGTATTCCATGAACATCCAGTTTTATACCTACATCCTAAGGAAGATGTGCATCTAGAACATTTTCCTGGGTGGCTCCCAAGAAAGTATCAACTCAATATTTGAGGGTTTCCACAACTAATCCACCCTCTGAGATTACATCCCCCAAAATTTGACATTCTAAATTTGTAACATAAACTTCAAGAGATTAATATAAAGATAGTTATTCTAAATTATTTCCAAAATCATTCTTAGATGATCAAAAAAATCTTCTACTGATACAAAAATAGAAATGAATTCCATTGATTATGGAAACCACAAAATATACTTTGAAAATCTAGAAGATATGGTTCATAATAACATTGAACAATACTCAAGAATTCATCACACTAAAAGAAATAACAAAATAATAATTCTAACCACAATATTAGAATTTCTTATTTGGTATATCCACATACTAAACTCACATATAGTGATACTGAAAGTCGAGAAGTATCAATAAGAACCATTTCACACCCTATAGTGATTTAAAGAGGTATTAAATCTTTAGAAAATGGTATTTCTTCAAAAATATCACCCTATATAAGAAGTAATATTCTATAAAAGCCTCAAGATATCATTTACATTCTTGGAAAATAATAGAAAAATATGCTTAGAGGGACACATGTGGTATGATAAAACCTTTTTTCAAAAGTTCCCTAAGCTTCACCTTTAGATCGCTGAGTATAGAGAGCTACATACAATAAGTTTTTAATGATATTAGTGTGGTTCCTATGTAAATATAAATCTATAAAATAAATATACCAATGAGTGTGAAATTTTTAGATATACTTAGGAAATAAATTCATGCACTTTTTTATAATTACATGAATCTAGTCCTCTAAAGCATTTGTTATACAGAGACTGAAACTCTCAAACTAATGGGAAATTCACTACAAAATCCTATTACTCTGAATTTATCACAAAAACAAAAGGTCCCACTCACCCATGAATTTAAACTTTATTCCATCATCTAGATATCAATGCACTCTCTATAGATAGCAGTCTATCCAAGAATGGAATGAGGATAGATAATCTACACAAATAATGAAATCTTATGGATTTATCCAAGGAAATATTATGTCCCATGAAATCCACACTAAATTACGACTAAAATCACATAATATACTTACATGGGTGAGAATGTGATCACTTCAGGTAGGAGTCACTAGTTATATAGTAGGATTTAGGGGTACTACCAGTATTTATAGCTCTCAATCTAAGGATATAGTAAAAAAATAATGTAGCACACTAAGATTAATCAGTACGAGTGTGAAAGTGTAAAAAGGTTTAGTTTATACTTTGTATCATGTATAAAAATATCTAATCCCTACACTATCTTGTTCGGGGAGTTCCATCCATAGGACTACCATTGATTTAATATTATACCCAACAATGAAATAAATACAATTCAGGTGTCCTATACATCTATAGGAATATATTGAAGTGACTTTTATCTTGTTTCACCCCATATTAGATTACCTTATCATTGAACCCTAATAATGGAATCGTGAATACAACTATATAATATGGTTATTACATCCCAGAAGGCTCTCCAACACTAGTTCTTATAAATAAATTCTTAGGTAGGTGGCGATACACAATGATGATACCTCGGTATGAATCTTCTTCTAATGACCCTGTATGGACTTTCAAATATGAATAAATATATACAAACATAAAAGAAAGATTATATAATGAAGATGATGACCCTTGAGGCATTCATAGTCATTTTATTTCTAATATACTAAAGATCCAATATATTCTAAACTCACACCATCTTTTGCATCACATAATATTACCTTAACCCAAAGAGGTGATAAAAATTGGAAAATGATAAGGTAGTAGAATAAGAAAATAAAATCCCCAAATGAATCTATAACCCATAAAAAGTACCAATGTGATATTCATTATTAGGTTAGTTTGTGTATTAAAAAAAATAGAACATGTATATTACAAATACTTTCATGTCCATTTCTACATGAGGATTGGGCTCACCCCCAAACATAGGAGGCCTCTAGTATTGGAAATCACGAAGAATACTCAACTTGGGTGAAAATTATGTAGCCTAAATAGAATCCTATATAACTTACCAGGGATAGAATCATACCACTGCATTATAGGTTGGGGTCTTCTTACTTTCATTTAAGTGTAGGATCTACTCCCTACTCATAGCAATGAGATTTTCTCATGGTAAATTCTCAAAATAGAGGTCGTATCTCTATGTTGGTCAATAATAAGGGTATATAACACTAAAATGGTTGGGTAAATTCCATGCCATGGTATCCTAGCTAGCAGAAAAGATTTTGTAATATTTAATTTTAAATGATAAATGCATGTTTCGTAAATAATATAATGGTGAGAATACTTAACATGGACACAAAAAATGAAAACCTAGTAACTACATGATGCATGTACCATCCTTTCATAACCATAAAAATGATGCATCATACTTTTTAATTTACTAGTAGGTATTCTAGGAACTAATGAATGTATATATTAGCTATTACACTAAAACATGGGTCTCTAGAATGAAATATGAAATCAATGACAGTTGACATCACTACCCTAGATTTACAAATGAATACTCAGATTAAACATATCTATGAAATCAATCCCTAATATAGACCTGATTCAATACCACTCTAACAAAATATTACTTATTAATATCATGCATGGGTTGGTGTTTAGGCTTGGTGTACAATGTGAAGCCTACCATCAACAAGCCAAGGGATGGAGACTAGCACCACAAAGGTATATGTCATAAATGGGAGGCTTCAGTATAAAGTACTTTCACACAACCACATGGCTCCACAAATGATACAAAAATGATGAAATATTGAAAATTAAACATATATTCTCTAAAAAATAACATGAATCATTATAAAGATCAATATAGTATGGAAAATACAATATTAAAAAGTAAGGGAAAAATAATCCCAATATCAAGAATAAATACTGTCATAGTAAAATCTATAAAATATCGGTACTCCAATACATAAAAGATCCCAACATGAAAACTATTTGCAACTATCACCTCCAAGAACCAGCAAGTTTATGATACACTAACACCATAACCACTATGGTCACTGATACTAACCATCATTTTCATAATCCATGATATTTGTGCCAAATATTACTATATAGAGGTGAGTATAAACATATAAAGTTGGATTATCCAAAAACAAAAAATGTGTGATCGAATGTTATGTTATCTCATACAATATAATAATATAGGAATAAATAAGATATCCATTAAGCATATAGAATTATAGACATAGGAAAGTCCCATTATTCATTGACCAACTACACAAGATTCATAGAGACCAATCCCAAAGAATAAAAAAGGACATTATAAAACACACATCACATATTATAAACTGTATTGGGTGTACTTTACCACTCCATGGTATGAAGTTCAGTTGATGGAGTAAAGACTATGATGGTGGAACCATTATTTTTTAATCATAATATATTTAATAAGGGGGTACCTAATTCCATAGATAATGGACTTGTTCCCTATCATTGGGGAATTTCCCAACTCTATTAATTGAGGGGGGAACCCATACTTTGCTAGGAAAAAGAGAAGATAGAAATCATTCCAAAATATGAAGGAAACATACATCAAGTATGTGGGGGAGTATTTAAATCTATAAAGTATATAAGGTTTTCATTCCCTATGTCATCATGTATCTAGGGTAGTACCGAGCCCCATGTTAGCTCCAATCATCTTGTCTAAACCATGTTGTTGGACCTACATAGCTGAAGAACTTAATCTTACAAATTCAGCATATAAAACATCCTAAATGGATAAATATATGATATATTCATGTTATATTTTTTGAAATTAGTACAATAGAATTTTCAATTTCCAAAAACTAACACACGATGGAATTGTTTTAAAAAAAACATTATATAAAAATACACTGAGCCATGTGGTATCCTCTAAATAATTACATGTTGAATGAATATATAGGTGTCCTAGACTAGTGGAAAACATGTATTCTCCATGAACTATAACCCCAATAGTACATTGGAAAAAGTGTTTTATTCCCTCACAATTCATGTTATGGCAGAACCCACCAAGATTAGTTGCTTCACCAAACTAGTTGGTTCAGCTGCTCAGTGAGGGATCTTTCTCACTATGAAAACATGTTCCTCTAAATATAATTTGGAGGGAGGTTTTATAGTAAGATAGTATACACAAAATTAGATAAACACAACCCATTGGTCACGCTCGGCACATAGTAAGGATGGGATAAAACACTATGTTTTCTCCAATAGCTAGCTCATTCCACATATTCTAAGAAGGGTTAGACCACCGGTTCCATACATATGGTATGATACCAATGGGTACACCACACTGTCCAGCAGGTCTAGAGCTATTGGTCATTTGACCTCATCCAGTCAGACCATAGAGGGTGAAACCCTATCAACCCCCTTTACCTTCACTATTCTGATCGCCTCACTCCCTCAATTGGGTCACCACAACCTACACTCTTGGATAGCTTCTAATCTTGCACCATATTGGAAAACACTATATTTTCTTGGGGCTACATAAATGAATCCTTTCCATTATCCACCCATTTCAACATCCCAACTCCAACTACCAAAATCCCATACCCTTGTGTTGCCTCTATCATGCCTCCACTAATGATGGATTCAATGAGGGTTGGTGATCATAACCCTTTAAATTTAGTGACAAGAATAGGTAAAGAGGGACAAGGTGGAGGGATAGAGGATGTGTCCAAGGACCAAAGACCCGTCATCCATGATTCATGACCAGATGTTCTAGTTATGCCCTAATATTTTTGAAAATATTGTTTAATAGCATGCTTCATATGTAAAAATGAAAAAAATTCCAAAAAAATATTGTATAAATATTACTAATAAGATTTAATAATAATGCACCTCTAGTAAATAAAAATATTTTAATCAATTTTAAATTTATATAACATAGTTTTAAGAACAAATAAATTTTTAAAAGGGAATTTTTCAATAAAAGTAGTTTTCCTTTATATATAAATTTTTTCATTTAAATTAAAAATTTATAAACTATAGAATATTTTTTTCAAATAAATTTCATTTTTGAATTAAAAATATCAAAATTAACCTAAGATTAAATTTTGTGATTTTTCTAAAATAATATATTTTAAGGTGAATGTGAAAAATACCATTTTCACTCTTAATATAATGTTTATAACTTTACAATATAACATATATCTATTAAAGTCATAAAAAATAATTAGAATGAAAATATATGTATTGAGTAATTTCATTCATTTAAAAATAATATGTTTAATTCATAAAACCAATGATTAATGTTTTGGAAACAGGAGTAATATTATACACTAAAAACTATTTTTAATCGATTATATCTAAAATTAGTTTTCACCACTTATAAAAAATAAATATAACCAATTAATTTACTTTTTTTATCAAAATGTAAATATTATTTAATAATTCATAATTCATTTTTATTTATTATTTGTTTATTTTTAATATTAATGTTAATTACCATGGTAATGATGAAATGGTTATTTAAAAAAAATTGCACTTTTAATATAATGTAATTTTTATATAATAATTTAAATTTATCAAATTTTTATAATTAAATTCATATGATGTTTAAACATGTATAAAAATACATTATAACTCATTTAATTTTAAATTAATTTCATATATGGTTAATAAATCTTAATGTTAAACACTACATTTTTCTATAAAAAAATAATTCAATTTATTAATTATTTTAAATTGAAATAAATTTTATATTAATTAGAAAATGAATTAGAATATATGAAGAATAATTATTGGTTAATAACATAAATTTTTTATAAGGTTTTCTATATATTTCAAAATAATATAGATTACTTAGGTAAAGACTAGTAACCAAGGTAGAAACCAAATAGTTAAAATGTAAAAATCAAGTGGTAAAAGAGTTGAAACATGTTTAAAAAATTTGTTAAAATGAATGGTATATTATTTTTCAACATTATTCACCGTAAAATTTATTATTTCTCACTCTTTGATCAATTTACCCTGGAATAGTGTCATGACATCGTTGAAAAAGTAATGGATAATTATGAAAATTCTATTTTCTTCCCATATAAATAGATATCACTTCCACAACATTTATACACCCATTAAAAATCATTATCTTAACAAAAAAATCCGTCTTATTATCTCCTAAACTCTCTCCCAATGTTCAATAATCCCTTTTCATACTAAAATACTAATCTATGGATCCTTATGCATTTACCTAAGGAAGAACATTCAATGGGAGAAGATGTTAGGAACACACATAGAACAAATCCATACATGAGGTAATGATTATTTATTTTTAGTATTTCATCATTGAGATATTATGTGTATTCTCCACTAGTTCCCTTTTTATATATATTATCCATGTATTTTTTTATCATAATTTTTCATGAAATCGAATTGATTTACAAATCTATCCCATATTCTCCCTTCCATAAATTTTAAATTCAAAAGACTATTATTTTGTAAGGGTTTTGAAACTCAATACTTGTTTATTGAGTTATTAATTTTCCTCATGAACTTATTTCTTATAAGATTGTAACATTATAAGATTTTATTTTATTATGTGAAATTTCCCCTTTTTTGGGATTTACATTCCCACCACATATACCTACTTCTAAATGTCTCTTAATACAATAATTATGATATCCATAAATGATTTTGTTAACTAAAATTTATATTATTTCATTTAAAATATTATTCATTGAACAGAATTGCTATAATTATGATAAATTCTTCTATTTCAAATTTCACAAGATATTTCCTCTTTTCTCTCTGGGTAAAATGATGTTTTCTAATTAAAATATAATTTATCAATGAATTTATTTCGCATAAATATGATTTTTTATGAAAAAATTCATATCCTTTGAAGAAAATTTCCCTTCATTTCTAGATGAATTATTCCATAAAATTTTTTAATTTATTCTTTTGAAATCCAAATACGTGTTTAATCATTTCACTTTTATATTTATATTCCTTTATTTTCAAAAATGATGTATTGGTTTCTTTATTTATGATGGGGGTTTTCCAAAAAGGCATTTCAAAATATTAAAAAGGTTTTCCATCGTTCCAAAATCAAATATTTTAGCTTCAAATTCACATTGTCTTTATATATACTTTATGTATTCTAAAATATCTGTTATTTAGGATTCTTGTTTGAAGTAAAATTTTCCAAAATATTTCTACTTCACATTTTTTGAAATCATTATTCCATTTTAAGGACCCATTATTGAAGATTTTTTTAAATAGTAAAAGTTTTCATGATTTTTTCACCTTAACTTTTATAAATATTTATGTTTTTTCAGGGATATTCTATTAAAATATTATTTTAAAATTAAATATTTTTATTATTTTTTACATTAACTTTTCAAAAATGAATTATCAATGTGACCGTGAATTTATCATTTACGCTAAGGATAAAGTTATTTTTTCTAAAAACCATTTTAAATTTTCACTTAAAATTTTCTGTTTATCTCTATAAGTTTTATTTCCTTGGAAATCATTTTTAACGAATCACCCTCTAAATGTTTTTAGGATATAATATTTTTGGGTGATTGAATTTTGGGTGAAAATTTTTTACATTCTTGAGGTAAATTTTAGTGATTCCATTGGGAAATGTTACAAAACCCATTTTTCCTTCCATTGGGTCACTATGATGTAATGAATGATTTTTTCAAGTGTCAAACATATGTATGGATGATTGATTTGTGGGGTCCTATATCAACCTTCAATGCATTAGTCGATGTTTTATATCTCTTGAACTCAAAAAGGGTAGATGGGTTGTAGCATAATCCCAAAAGGGTATGTTGGTTGTATCCTAACCCCAAGAGGGTATGTGTTTAGTAGTTAAATACCAAGGGGGTTCAAAATAGTTACCTCAATCAGAAAAGGGAACACTATTAATAGACTAATCCAAAGAGGTTATATGGGTTGCAAACCAATACCATGATGGTACATAGGTTATATTCTATGGTGAAGAGGGTACACATTTAGTATCCCAAGTCCAAGAGGATGAATGGGTAGTAGCCCAAGATTAGGTGGGTACATGGGTTGTATCCTAAACCCTAGTGGGTAAAGGAGTTATCAGCACAAGTCTACTATGTTATAATAATCAAGTGTCAATGCATACTCCACTAGGTTATGAGTTCCTATTCTTTTTCTTATACAACTTTTCTATGTTATATACTTATGTTATGCTACCATGACTCTTCTTTATTATATCAAGTTTCTTCACTCATAAGGAATGGTATATGGTTGATAATATGATACAACATGTCATTTTATTATGTATTATGGGTGAATATTTTTCTCCCATCTAATTTTTAATAATTTATTTCTCTCATGCACATGATTTCTCATATTACTATGATTTAAATCATGATGAAATGTTGTTGATTTTTTACCTTACTGAGTGTTTCATTTCACCAATTATATTTTTTTCCATTTCCTAGGTTATAATATTAGTATAACTTATGATAATTCTAAATGTATTCTATCATGGGTTGATTATAGATAAATGTTCACAAGTTTCATAAAATATTATTCTTTTGTAACTGATCCTCAGAGACACTAAAATTTTCGTTATTGATATTATGTGATTATTTTTAAGATGAAATGTTTAATATATATAAATTATGTACAATAAATATATGTTCATATCACTTTATATAAAATCACATGATTAAAGAAAGTGCTTTTAGCACCAAATCTAGGTGTGTAGGATGGGGGTTCATTAATAGGTAATTTATCAGAGTTTTGTTATATCTTAGGATCAATTTATTTATTTTTTTGGGATTATGATTAGATAACTATAGTAAAACATTAGGTATAAGTCTAGTTATAAGATAAAATCCTAGAATTTCGGAAAATTTTTGAGTATATAGTTTTCCTAGAAATTTAATACCTATTTAGATACTATGAAATGGATGTAATTGTGGCACATATACTCCATGGAGTTACCACTATTAAAAAGTATTGTTAAATATGAACTCAATATCCACTTGGTGTATGATGAGTGAGAATAAGAATGAATAATTAGATAAAAAATCTTTGGGTATATTATTTTTTTAATTACATTCTCATTAAAAACCATTATGAAGGATTTTAGGATATTCTTTTATGAAAATGTTAAATAACATTGTAAAGACCGTAAAATTCAAGGGAAATTTTTTCTTAATTTTCTTTGGATTTTTACAAGAGCGCGGTTTCAGACGGCACCTGATTCCGAGGCCCGGAGTGCCCGGAATTAATTTCCGAAGTTTGGCTCGGGTACGTTCAGTGAACGAACGAGCGGGAATTCCTAACTTTTGATCCGGTGCTCGGAATTGAAATCCGAGGGCACCGATGAACTCGCAGCGCCGTTATTCGCTTAATGAGACCTTTTCGGGAGTTGCGTTTGTTGCGGGTTGAAAGTTACGTTTTGGGGTTTTTCAGTTAAGTTAAATAAAATTGTGTAAAACAAATTTTATTTAAACTTTAAAAAAAAAGAACCTACCTAAGGGGGTTGGAAGTGGGACCCACACCCACTTAACCTCCCTTGGGAGGATTAAGTGTGGTGGGGCCCACACGAACCCCTAAATCTTTTAATAACCTCTCAACTTCCCCCTTAAACTCCTCTTTTAATAACATGACAACTTTGTTAATTAATGGAGTTGAATTGTTTGAATTGTTTGAATTTCAAACCTTTGAAATTCAAATTGATAATTGTGTGAATAAAATAAGTCTTTAGCTTATTTTATTTGGGTTAGAATTCTCTAGCCACCTTGAGAGAATTTGGAGCCTTCATCTTCTTCTTCTTCAAGCTCTGACGAAGAACGAAGAACGTCTTCATCCTCGACGAAGAACGACAACACTTCGTCAAGGATCATCGACTCAGAGACCTAGTATCTTCGGACCTCTGCTTCCTCTTCGGACCTTCTTCGTCGGCAAACGAAGATCCGCCAACAACGTGTCGCATCGGACGTAAATCTTCGTCAACGGATTTGACGAACGACGACCGCGACGCCTGATTTCCGCGACGCCGTCTTCCGCGGAACGTAGAGGATTTCTTTGAATCTCAAACCCGAGGTAGGGGATGTTTTTATTAATTATTTTATTCCATTCCTGAATCGTGGATTTTAGCATGACTAAACGTGAGACTTTTTAGTTATGTTATTTGTTAACGCGAGGGGAGTCGGACCGCACGAACACGGCCGAAACCCCCTCCTTCGTTCATGTTGATTCATGCGGGTGGAAGCAAGAGGCGTGGTGCCGTCGCACCACGCAGATGAACATGCTTATGATTTCCGCAATACCGTCGCGCTTCGCCGAGGAGAGACTTCAAGACCGCGACGCCGACACGCCGCGTTGGGAGGATTCTTGGCACGGCGAAAGGGGCGCGGTGCCGTCGCACCGCGCCGGACGACGAACACCGCGGCCGGTTCCGGGCCGCGGTGAGACGAGGAGACCGCGGCCGGTTCCGGGCCGCGGCGGAAGGAAAGACCGGCGGCCGGGCCGCCGGCGTCGGAAGTCAAGGGCGGGACCGGAAATTCCGGTCCCGTTGGTAAAAACCGGCCGGCCAGCAGGCCGGCCGGATGTCATAAAAACCGGGGGTTTAAACCCCCGGCCGGTCCATCAAGACCCCCCTCTTAATGAGGGGGCGGTTCTTTTAAGGAGGGGGGGGGGGCAAAGCCCCCCCGGTTTTACTCAACCGGCCCCCATTTGCGGGGGCCGTTTTGTCTCAAACGGCGCGGCAAAGCCGCGCCGCCTTCGGAAGGGCGGGGGCTTAGCCCCCCGCGTGAGTCGCGGCCACCGCCGCCAGCGCGGTCCGCCGCCGCCAGCGCGGCCCGCCGCCGCCGCCACGCGGCCCGCCGCCGCCACGTGGCCCGCCGCCGCCGCGCCACGCGGCCGCCGCCGCCACGCGGCCCGCCGCCGCCACGTGGCCCGCCGCCGCCGTCCGCCGCCGCCGGCCGCCGCCGCCGGCCGCCGCGCCACCCAAGGGGGGGGGGGGGGGTCGGGCCGGGTCGTTCCGGACCCGGACCCCCCCCGTTTCGGACCAGATTCGGTTTTTGGCTCATAACTTGAGCCTCGGACCTCCGAATGACGAACCGTCTGCGGCAACGCGATCCTTGGATCGAGACGGTCGTTTCGGTATATCGCACTCAAGGTTTCGGATTACTTTGAGTTCGGCCGGGTTGGTTCGTTCACGAAACCAACCGGGCCTTCGGAGCGGAAACGCTCATATCTTGAGCTACGGACGTCCGATTGACGTGCCGTCAGTCGCGTAGTGTTCCTCTTATTGAGACGGATCTTTTGGCATACTCCGCCCGAGGTTCGGACGCAGGTGGAGTACGGTCGGGTTGGTTTTGCCTTAAAAACCAACCGGGCCCCGGAGACGAAAATGCCTATAACTCTCAGACCGGGCGTCCGATCGACACGCCGTCTGTTGCGTTGAGTTCCTGTTGACGATACGGAACTTTTGGATACATCAACTTCGGTCTTCGTGACAGTTGATGTATCAGCCTCTCGGCTCGTGGAGCGGACCCTCCGTACGAGCTTGCTGTGTGCGGGAACCCTAGTGCTGGCTGCGACTGTTCTACTGCTACGACTGCTACTGTGACTGCGACGACGACAGTACAGAGATCCTGTGTGGATTCGACGACGACAGTACAGAGATCCTGTGTGGATTCGACGACGACGACTACAGCACTCAGCGATCCTACGAGGATCAGTGCTACAGGTTCTGTGTGAGCCCGATTCTGTGTGGGTCCTTGCGCTCAGCGGTTCTGTGTGAGCCAGCGCCTACAGGTTCTGTGTGAGCCCGATCCTGTGTGGGTCTTCTGCGGGGGTTAGTTACCTATCGATCCTTCGTGGGTCCGACGACTTAGATGGATCAGTGATCATCTTTATCGTCCTTGAAGAAGTATACCTGTGTGAGCTGAATCCTGTTACTTTCCTTTGTGGAATACGTATACTTTCCTGCGTGGACTGAGTTATACTTGAGCTCGGAGGTTGGAGCGTATTTGAATTGATGACTTAGGTATATGTATGGGCATATACCTAAGCAGTGTTGGTTGTTACTTCGTGATTGTACTTTGCTTCGTGGTTTATCCTTTGTGGATTTTGAGAGACCTTCAGGGGTCTCGGGGTCCCTACTGAGTAGCTTATACTCACCCCTGCACGGGCTTCGCCCGCACTACGTTGTGTTGGTTGCAGACGACGGACAGCGTTGACCTTAGCTGAGGTTCGCGGAGCGGGACGGTACCCGGAGGTGGACCACTGGGCGGGACGAGCACGGAGCGGACGGTGGGACCCGTGGAGCAGAGGAGCTATCTGTACCCACCCTTCAGGTGGGATTTCCGGTGGACAGCTCGGAGTAGCGGCCTTTACTTTACAGTTGCTGTTTTTTTCCCTTTTCGAGTTGTACTTTACTTTCAGTTTGGGTTTGTATTCTGGCCCATTTACTTTTCCGCACTTTCAGTTGTTCTCTGCTTTCTTAGTGATTACCTTCCGCTTGTTTACTCTGTGGTGTGTGTTTTCTTTTCAAAGGCAATGCCTTCCCTTTTTACCGGGATTTACGCCTTGGTGCTAGTCGCCAGCCCCTGGCCTATGGAAGGCGGGCTTGGGGTAGTCACGGCTCGGACCCCGAGGGCGGGTCGTGACAAATTGGTATCAGAGGAGTTCGGTTCTACCGCGAACTCTGATCTTTTCTATGTGAAGCAATAATGTTTAGCGTATTGAGTGTGGTTATCAGTCCAGGGAGTCCAGTGTTGGTGCGGCGGCCGACGTATCCACACACCAGGACCCTGACGTCTGATTTCCGACTTAATGCACGAAAACATTGATTGCGTGTGTGTTTCAAAGTTTTCTTTGTGATTACTTATATCAGCTCACCAGGTATACTGTTCTAACCGTGGCGCACCTGTTTCCTTTTCAGGATGGCCCCACGACGGCAGCCAGCTAGGGTTCCGATGGTCGAGCGAGACGACAGCCCACCGAGCGACGAGGCTTCGGTGCAGGGCCCTTTTCCAGTAGTGGCACCGGCGGTAGCTTTACCCGCCGAGCCCCCGATGCTTCCAGCAGCAGCCGCTGACGATGCACGTCGCCTCAGCGCACTGCATGAGTTTCAGCGACAGCGACCGCCCAGGTTTCGCGGGGAGACGGATCCCCAGGCAGCAGAGGACTGGCTGGAGGCAGTGGTTCGAGTGTTTAGGCTAGTGAGGACACCAGCAGACCTCATGGTGATCCTCGCTGCGAGCCTACTACACGCAGCAGCAGGACGATGGTGGAGCTTGATGCTCCAGGTGCACGACGAGGCATCTCTACTCTGGACGGACTTCGAGAGCCTCTTCCGCTCTGAGTTCGTCCCGGCCACCCTTCGAGCGGTGCGCATCCAGGAGCTTCTACAGCTGCGGCAGGGCAGCATGACGGTCGCCCAGTACTCGGCGAGGTTTACCGATCTCTCGCGCTACTCGACCGACATGGTACGGGATCCATTCTTCCGGGCCCGGACCTTCGAGCAGGGTTTGAGACACGAGATCAGGGCATCGCTGATCTCCCTCAGCATACCGACTCAGACAGGAGTACTGGAGCGGGCTCTTCTGATCGAGAGCTTCCTTGCTGAGTCTACACCAGCACAGCGACCCACCGCAGGGCGGCACGTGGCAGAGTCATCTGCAGCAGGCAGTCGACGGATGACTCAGGGGTCCAGGCAGACCAGACCTTCAGGCCGACGATCTCAGGGCACTGGCTCAGCAGTGCGGGGCACACAGCGCGGAGCCAGTCTTCCGAGAGGCAGGCAGTGCTACTCGTGCGGCGGGCAGGGCCACATGGCTCGCGACTGCCCGACCCGCCGTGCCGAGGAGCAGCAGTCAGTTGATGGACCACCGAGGCAGAGGCAGAGGGTCGACCGTGGCGGTCCGCAGGGAGGAGGCGGACGAGGCAGAGGAGCTGGACGAGCAGCTGGTGGTGGCCGACGCTTTGAGGCTCTACCACCACCACCACCAGGAGGTCCACCCCGACCACAGGGAGATGGCGGGCAGCGACAGGCACAGCTCCAGGCAGCAGAGGCCTACGACCACGGCGCACCCGAGATGATTCGAGGTACTATCTGTGTCTATTCCACCCTTGCTGCAGTTCTTATAGACACAGGAGCGAGTCACTCTTTCATAGCCGCTGCCCTTGTTCGGAGCTCGGAGATTCCGACTGAGCCGTTGGCTCGATCCTTACGGCTAGAGACTCCTACGGGAGCAGACTCGACGATTACGCACTGGTGCCGGCAGTGTGAGCTTACTCTAGGAGGCGAGAGCTTCGGCTGGGATCTTCTTGTAGCAGCGTCGAGGCCTTACGACGTCATCTTGGGCATGGATTGGCTGTCTACGGTCCATGCACAGATTGACTGTTTTAGGCGCAAGGTGCGATGTGTACGCACCGACGGGAGCAGGTTCACCTTCACCGGCGAGAAGGGAGCCTTAGCAGCACAGGATGGACTTCCGCGGAGGAGAGGACAGCCCATCACTCATCAGTTGGCTAGCCTTATCCTTGGAGCAGTTGACGTGCGGAGTCCTGGTTTTCCTGCAGTGGTGGATCAGTATGCGGACGTTTTTCCCGACGATGTTCCAGGGCTACCTCCTCGCAGAGAGGTAGACTTTTATATTGACCTGTACCCCGGGACAGCCCCGATATCCACTCCAGCATATCGGATGGCCCCCTCCGAGCTTCGAGAGCTACGGGTACAGTTGGAGGACTTACAGGGCAAGGGATTCATCCGACCCAGTGTTTCACCCTGGGCTTCCCCGATATTGTTCGCCAAGAAGGCGGACGGAAGCTTGCGACTTTGTGTTGACTATCGTCGCCTGAACCAGGTGACAGTGAGGAACAAGTATCCGCTACCGAGGATTGATGACCTTTTTGATCAGCTCAAGGGAGCACGGTGGTTCTCGAAGATAGACCTCCGGTCAGGCTATCATCAGCTCAGAGTCAGAGACGAGGATGTGCAGAAGACGGCCTTCAGATGTCGGTATGGCCACTATGAGTTCTTGGTTATGCCTTTCGGTGTAACCAATGCTCCAGCAGTGTTCATGGCTCTCATGAACAGGATCTTTCAGCCATACCTCGATCGGTTTGTCGTGGTCTTCATCGACGACATTCTGATTTACTCTACGACAGAGGAGGAGCACGCCTATCACTTGCGAGTTGTCCTTGACACACTCCGAGAGCACCAGCTTTATGGTAAGCTCTCGAAGTGCCAGTTCTGGATACGTGAGGTCCACTTTTTGGGACACGTTATCTCTGAGGCGGGAGTTGCAGTAGATCCCGCGAAGATTGAGGCTGTGTTAGCATGGGAGCCACCCAGGAGCGTGACTGAGGTTCGGAGTTTCTTGGGACTAGCTGGATACTATCGGAGATTCGTTCCAGACTTCTCCAGAGTTGCGGCATCACTCACGGCTTTGACGAAGAAGGGGAAACCCTTCGTGTGGACTGACAGATGTCAGCAGAGCTTCCAGGAGCTGAGACAGAGATTGACTAGCGCACCTATCTTGAGGTTGCCTGAGGAGGGAGTAGGGTACGTAGTCTACTGCGATGCATCAGGGACCGGACTCGGATGTGTTCTGATGCAGGAGCGGGCCGTGATCGCCTATGGATCACGTCAGTTGAGGCCGCATGAGCAGAACTACGCTACCCATGACCTGGAGTTAGCAGCAGTGGTCTTCGCTCTGAAGACATGGCGACACTATCTGATGGGCGAGCGCTTTACGGTCTTTTCCGATCATCAGAGTCTCAGGTATATCTTCTCGCAGAAGGATCTGAATCTGAGACAACGGCGATGGCTCGAGTTCCTCCAGGACTATGACTTTGAGATAGTCTATACTCCAGGGAAGGGGAACGTAGTAGCCGATGCCCTCAGCAGGAGGACGGGCATTCAGCTACTCGAGGAGGCGACGGAGCAGCTAGCCTCTTTGCAGATATCCTTCGTGGATAGAGATGGAGCAGCCTTTCTTCAGTCTCTCACAGTCACTCCTCCACTACTGCAGCGAGTCAGGGAGGCACAGCATGGGGACGCTGACTGTGAGACACGGCGTGCACAGATATCCTCGGGACAGACACCTGATGGTTTCTCCCTTGGAGCAGAGCACGACATCCTTTTCAGAGGACGTACCATGGTACCAGTCGCCTTGCGAGAGGAAGTGCTGAGGGAGTTTCACACTTCTCCTTTAGCAGTACATCCTGGAGTGGCGAAGATGTACCAGGACCTCAGACGACAGCATTGGTGGCCGGGCATGAAGAAGGCTGTAGCAGAGTTCGTTTCTCGATGCCTTACCTGTCAGCAGGTGAAGGCAGAGCATCAGGTACCAGCAGGCTTGGTACAGCCCTTGGAGGTTCCGGAGTGGAAGTGGGACGGCATATCTATGGACTTCGTGACTGGACTTCCACGCACTTCCAGAGGTCACGACTCCATCTGGGTGATTGTTGACCGACTCACCAAGTCGGCACACTTCTTACCCATCAGAGAGCAGGGCTCGGTGGAGAGCTTGGGACGTCTCTACGTTCAGGAGATTGTGCGGCTCCACGGCGTGCCATCATCTATCGTTTCCGATCGTGATGCCCGCTTTACTTCCCGGCTTTGGAAGGGGTTACAGGAGGCGTTCGGGACGCATCTACGTCTTAGCACAGCTTTTCACCCTCAGACGGATGGTCAGACGGAGAGGACCATTCAGACTCTCGAGGACATGCTCCGCGCATGTGTCCTCGACTTTGGTCGTAGCTGGGAGGACCACCTACCCTTGGTGGAGTTCGCATACAACAACAGCTACCACTCCACCATCGGGATGGCACCGTACGAGGCGTTGTACGGCCGACCATGTAGATCTCCTTTGTGCTGGACAGACCCTGGGGAATCAGCACTGGTGGGACCGGAGATGGTCCAGGCCACGACAGAGAAGGTCCAGGTCATCCAGGAGCGGATGAGGACAGCTCAGAGCCGACAGAAGTCATACGCTGACAGAAGGCGGAGGCCACTGGAGTTCGAGGATGGCGACCACGTCTTCTTGCGGGTCTCACCTCGACGTGGTATTCGGAGATTTGGCCGAGGCGGCAAGTTATCTCCGCGCTTCATCGGACCTTTTCAGATTCTCAGCAGGATTGGCGAGGTGGCTTATCGCCTGGCTCTACCACCTCAGTTGCACCGGGTGCACGACGTCTTCCACGTATCCCAGCTGAGGAGATACGTGCACGACCCGACGCACATCATTGACCATGGGGAGCTTGACGTTGACGATGGGGCGACTTTTACGGAGGTCCCGGTGGAGATAGAGGATCGACAGGAGCGGGTCCTACGTGGGCGATCGATTCCTCTTGTGCGCATCAGATGGCAGCACGGGAATCTCCAGGAGAGCACTTGGGAGCGGGAGGCTCAGATGCGTGCTCAGTACCCTCTTTTGTTCCCCTAGTTTTTGTTGTATCTTTACGGGGACGTAAAGCCCTGAGGTGGGAGTAATGTAAAGACCGTAAAATTCAAGGGAAATTTTTTCTTAATTTTCTTTGGATTTTTACAAGAGCGCGGTTTCAGACGGCACCTGATTCCGAGGCCCGGAGTGCCCGGAATTAATTTCCGAAGTTTGGCTCGGGTACGTTCAGTGAACGAACGAGCGGGAATTCCTAACTTTTGATCCGGTGCTCGGAATTGAAATCCGAGGGCACCGATGAACTCGCAGCGCCGTTATTCGCTTAATGAGACCTTTTCGGGAGTTGCGTTTGTTGCGGGTTGAAAGTTACGTTTTGGGGTTTTTCAGTTAAGTTAAATAAAATTGTGTAAAACAAATTTTATTTAAACTTTAAAAAAAAAGAACCTACCTAAGGGGGTTGGAAGTGGGACCCACACCCACTTAACCTCCCTTGGGAGGATTAAGTGTGGTGGGGCCCACACGAACCCCTAAATCTTTTAATAACCTCTCAACTTCCCCCTTAAACTCCTCTTTTAATAACATGACAACTTTGTTAATTAATGGAGTTGAATTGTTTGAATTGTTTGAATTTCAAACCTTTGAAATTCAAATTGATAATTGTGTGAATAAAATAAGTCTTTAGCTTATTTTATTTGGGTTAGAATTCTCTAGCCACCTTGAGAGAATTTGGAGCCTTCATCTTCTTCTTCTTCAAGCTCTGACGAAGAACGAAGAACGTCTTCATCCTCGACGAAGAACGACAACACTTCGTCAAGGATCATCGACTCAGAGACCTAGTATCTTCGGACCTCTGCTTCCTCTTCGGACCTTCTTCGTCGGCAAACGAAGATCCGCCAACAACGTGTCGCATCGGACGTAAATCTTCGTCAACGGATTTGACGAACGACGACCGCGACGCCTGATTTCCGCGACGCCGTCTTCCGCGGAACGTAGAGGATTTCTTTGAATCTCAAACCCGAGGTAGGGGATGTTTTTATTAATTATTTTATTCCATTCCTGAATCGTGGATTTTAGCATGACTAAACGTGAGACTTTTTAGTTATGTTATTTGTTAACGCGAGGGGAGTCGGACCGCACGAACACGGCCGAAACCCCCTCCTTCGTTCATGTTGATTCATGCGGGTGGAAGCAAGAGGCGTGGTGCCGTCGCACCACGCAGATGAACATGCTTATGATTTCCGCAATACCGTCGCGCTTCGCCGAGGAGAGACTTCAAGACCGCGACGCCGACACGCCGCGTTGGGAGGATTCTTGGCACGGCGAAAGGGGCGCGGTGCCGTCGCACCGCGCCGGACGACGAACACCGCGGCCGGTTCCGGGCCGCGGTGAGACGAGGAGACCGCGGCCGGTTCCGGGCCGCGGCGGAAGGAAAGACCGGCGGCCGGGCCGCCGGCGTCGGAAGTCAAGGGCGGGACCGGAAATTCCGGTCCCGTTGGTAAAAACCGGCCGGCCAGCAGGCCGGCCGGATGTCATAAAAACCGGGGGTTTAAACCCCTGGCCGGTCCATCAAGACCCCCCTCTTAATGAGGGGGGCGGTTCTTTTAAGGAGGGGGGGGGCAAAGCCCCCCCGGTTTTACTCAACCGGCCCCCATTTGCGGGGGCCGTTTTGTCTCAAACGGCGCGGCAAAGCCGCGCCGCCTTCGGAAGGGCGGGGGCTTAGCCCCCCGCGTGAGTCGCGGCCACCGCCGCCAGCGCGGTCCGCCGCCGCCAGCGCGGCCCGCCGCCGCCGCCACGCGGCCCGCCGCCGCCACGTGGCCCGCCGCCGCCGCGCCACGCGGCCGCCGCCGCCACGCGGCCCGCCGCCGCCACGTGGCCCGCCGCCGCCGTCCGCCGCCGCCGGCCGCCGCCGCCGGCCGCCGCGCCACCCAAGGGGGGGGGGGGGGGTCGGGCCGGGTCGTTCCGGACCCGGACCCCCCCCGTTTCGGACCAGATTCGGTTTTTGGCTCATAACTTGAGCCTCGGACCTCCGAATGACGAACCGTCTGCGGCAACGCGATCCTTGGATCGAGACGGTCGTTTCGGTATATCGCACTCAAGGTTTCGGATTACTTTGAGTTCGGCCGGGTTGGTTCGTTCACGAAACCAACCGGGCCTTCGGAGCGGAAACGCTCATATCTTGAGCTACGGACGTCCGATTGACGTGCCGTCAGTCGCGTAGTGTTCCTCTTATTGAGACGGATCTTTTGGCATACTCCGCCCGAGGTTCGGACGCAGGTGGAGTACGGTCGGGTTGGTTTTGCCTTAAAAACCAACCGGGCCCCGGAGACGAAAATGCCTATAACTCTCAGACCGGGCGTCCGATCGACACGCCGTCTGTTGCGTTGAGTTCCTGTTGACGATACGGAACTTTTGGATACATCAACTTCGGTCTTCGTGACAGTTGATGTATCAGCCTCTCGGCTCGTGGAGCGGACCCTCCGTACGAGCTTGCTGTGTGCGGGAACCCTAGTGCTGGCTGCGACTGTTCTACTGCTACGACTGCTACTGTGACTGCGACGACGACAGTACAGAGATCCTGTGTGGATTCGACGACGACAGTACAGAGATCCTGTGTGGATTCGACGACGACGACTACAGCACTCAGCGATCCTACGAGGATCAGTGCTACAGGTTCTGTGTGAGCCCGATTCTGTGTGGGTCCTTGCGCTCAGCGGTTCTGTGTGAGCCAGCGCCTACAGGTTCTGTGTGAGCCCGATCCTGTGTGGGTCTTCTGCGGGGGTTAGTTACCTATCGATCCTTCGTGGGTCCGACGACTTAGATGGATCAGTGATCATCTTTATCGTCCTTGAAGAAGTATACCTGTGTGAGCTGAATCCTGTTACTTTCCTTTGTGGAATACGTATACTTTCCTGCGTGGACTGAGTTATACTTGAGCTCGGAGGTTGGAGCGTATTTGAATTGATGACTTAGGTATATGTATGGGCATATACCTAAGCAGTGTTGGTTGTTACTTCGTGATTGTACTTTGCTTCGTGGTTTATCCTTTGTGGATTTTGAGAGACCTTCAGGGGTCTCGGGGTCCCTACTGAGTAGCTTATACTCACCCCTGCACGGGCTTCGCCCGCACTACGTTGTGTTGGTTGCAGACGACGGACAGCGTTGACCTTAGCTGAGGTTCGCGGAGCGGGACGGTACCCGGAGGTGGACCACTGGGCGGGACGAGCACGGAGCGGACGGTGGGACCCGTGGAGCAGAGGAGCTATCTGTACCCACCCTTCAGGTGGGATTTCCGGTGGACAGCTCGGAGTAGCGGCCTTTACTTTACAGTTGCTGTTTTTTTCCCTTTTCGAGTTGTACTTTACTTTCAGTTTGGGTTTGTATTCTGGCCCATTTACTTTTCCGCACTTTCAGTTGTTCTCTGCTTTCTTAGTGATTACCTTCCGCTTGTTTACTCTGTGGTGTGTGTTTTCTTTTCAAAGGCAATGCCTTCCCTTTTTACCGGGATTTACGCCTTGGTGCTAGTCGCCAGCCCCTGGCCTATGGAAGGCGGGCTTGGGGTAGTCACGGCTCGGACCCCGAGGGCGGGTCGTGACAAACATAACCAGAGATTGAAAATTAATAACCAATATTGAAAACTATAAATTTATATATTAGGGTGTATATTCCATTTATGATTTATTATTTTCAAGTAAATAGTTTTCCTTTATACAATGTTATCGAATTGAGTATTATTATATTTATAATTCAGATTTATGTAATTGATGGAGAAAGGAGAGAACACGTTAACAATAGATATGACAGACAATTAATTGGTGGTCCAAAAGGGAAACCTTGTGGGATTGAAGATTGTGTTGAAAATTTTATAAAAATTGTTTCATGTAAAAGAGAGAGGTTTGGTTGAACATGATGGTTGATTGTGTGGGGTTTGGTTTCTTTAAAATCATTCTCCTTAGATTCACCATTTTTGACTTCCATGTGAAACTCACAATAGATCTTATATCCATAACTGGGTATGCATGTACTTTACAAAGGTATCTGGTCCTTTGGGGTTTCAGACCCAACAAAGCTTAGGAAATCACATTGGTCAAGAGGATGGGAGGTTTGGATCATCAAATATTATTAAGGGGAATTGTTCCCTTCTCCAAGACTCTCTTATAAATTTATGATATGTTCGTGAATCTCTTCCAAATCATGATATGATAACATATACTCTAACAAAATGATCAAGTCTGGAATCCTTCCATGTGAAAAACGAGATCTAATAATGATTCCATGTGTATGTATCCAAGGTTATTCACCCACATCCTATAATTGGGTAGCTGTTTATGCTTTCAATCAATATAAACAAGCACTTCAGAATTTGTATTTATCTAGGGAGGTGATTAATATTTCAAGGCTGGGATTGAGATGTCATAAGGCATCTTATGTATCATATTTTTAATTGTAATCAAAACCCACATAGTTAATTAAACATAAGAAATTTAACATCATGTATAATGGATATATATAAGGGAATGTAGGCACTAGCAATTGATCTTCATCCATGAGGAGTCTTCCCATGTATCATGGTTATAGTTGGAATCAGAGTCATTATAGTTCGATCACACCCTTGGGAGTCACCATGAAGTGGATGAACTTATATGGGGGAAGTCATATCACACCACTAATCTAGGATTACACATAGTCATTTCCCTATTTGGTGGAGATTTATGATGTGAATGATATGATAATTACAAATCCCTATGCCGATGTGAGCCATTCATAGTATGAGAAACATGGGATAACAATTAACTAGATTCATCACATATAGATGTGAGACTTATTCTCCGGTATAGCCATTTGGATGTTCAATTTGAATCTCAGAACTTATAAAGGAATCCAACATGTCATAGTTTTAGTAGTAATCATGTTCTTCATAGTTTAGTTTCCTCCTTAACTTTCTATAGGATGAGGAAGAATGATCATCCTTTGGGAGAAATTGGGTCCCTATGGTTTGAATGTTGGACACATGACATGACTTACATCAAAGTGGATTCCCATTTGAGATCAGACCTTAGGAAGGAATCCTATGTATTTTGCTTTTATAAGGAATCAAAATTCTCCTAGTTTAGTTTGATCATGTAATACACACTGAGGTTTCCCTCTTGAGGCTGATCCTTAGGAATGAATCCTAGAAATCTTGGTTATGGAAGGAATCAGATTTATTGTAGTTCAGTTTTATTAGGGATTACACAATGAGGATTTTTTTTGAACCCATTGTAAAATGTTATCATATCCCATGATGTCTACATGACATGACCTAATTGTCTTTTTTACATCTTCTAATTGTCTTCCTAACATGACTAAGAATATGTTGTCATTTGTCGGTTTCTTAGAGTACATTCCTAAAGACAATTGCACGATCCATTTGAATTGTCTAGAGGACATAAAATACCCTAAATGATATGTCTTAATACCATCACATGATCAAGTTTGACATATTTGGAGGGTGTCACATGACCTAGATGACTTGTATGGTGAACATCACATGATTAGGGATGACAAGTTTAGAGGATGTCGCATGATCAAGTTTGACATGTCTTGGTGTCATCGTAATACCTAGATGACTTGTCCTGGTGCCACAACATAACTTGGGGGACATGTCTAGAGAGCATCACCATATTTTTTTACAAGCCCTAGGGTCTTCTCAAGATGTGGGTGACATACCTGGAGATCTTCATGTGACTTTCTTGACATGTCCAAGGGATTTCTCATGATCCAAATGGAATGATGAGGGAGTGTATCATGGTTGGGGAAACAAATTCTGGTTCTATAGAATAATGCAAATGACTAATGTGAACCATATAGAGATAAAAAAATCTTCTAATAAGACTCCCATATTCTTAGTCTTTTAATTCTTCATTTATTTTATATATACTACAAGGTTTTCTAATTCTATCTTGATTTAGGATTTTTCTGACCCATTCAACACGGGGGACCACCATCACATGATCTGATTGATAAAAAAACTCATTCCCAGGATCTCAAGGGCTCACACGAAGTGAATATTCATGAATCATGGTCCCTTATGTATTTTCCTATATATTACATGGTAGAATACCTTTTCGATTATGAAACTAGCTACTCTGAAAAATCTACTCATGCACTCCCATGTGCGATCGATTGATGGATGCATTTTATTTGTGCTAGGGGGGATTAATTGGCCTCACCACTATCATATAGATTTGTGATAGAGTCATTTGATGGTCATTTATGTCATTTTATTTTAAATATCCTATCATGGGTCATTCATGGAACCACATGATATTAATCAACTATGAAAACATTCCACCTTCACCATTTTTATTGGACCTAGGATGATCAGAGTGATTTCTTCAAGCTATGTGGTCATGTGAAGATGATTATAAAAGGTTAGGATAACATTTATAGGGGTAATAATGAGATCAATATTCCTATAAAAAGGATTTATCATTATTGAATATGATTTATCTAGTGTTATTAGCGAGACAAAGGCAGTTTGAAGAGAGGGTTTTGGTGGGATCATGCTGACATGTCGAGGGGGGAATCCATGGGATCGATGGTGATCATCTATGGTCAAAAAATATTTCACATAAATAACAATGTACCTCCATTCACGAGAAGATTCCAAATTTTTATTTCTTTTCATTCCATATTTTATAAGGGATGGGGATCTCTTGATTTTTTGTGATTATTATCGAAGAAAATTACCCTCCTTGAACGTGATGCATAGTGTGACCCATATTATGTCATGTGATGATGTGAAATAATTTTAATGAAAAATACTTCATCTAGTCCACATATGTGAAGGGGAGGGACATAATTGCATGGATATGTTCTAGAACTTCCACATGATCAAGGTGACATGCCAAAAGGCTTTTGTGTGACATGGTGAACATGTCACCAAGGAATTCATGATGTCTTGTAGATTGTATGAATGTGTCATAAAAAATGACCACATAAGGTTTCCACATTCTATATATTATTAATATTTATTTTACAAGAAATTTGGATGATTTTCTTGAACCTTCCAGTTGACAAGTTGTGGGAATCATAGGAACTCATCTCGCAGTATCTGCATGACCAGCAAGTGTCTTGGAAGACTTTGCATGAATTAAGGGGGGGGGGGGTATTAGAGGGGCTCCACGTGATATTAATAAGATCATGATCTATTCATGACCCATTCCCATGATCTTCCAACGTTTATGAGGTCACATCGTATTTTGAAGGTTACATGATCTGTGTTTCTTGGTCAACATCTCTTACTTTTTTTAGAGAAAAGAATACCCATACTTTAGGTATTTATTACACGATAGATTTTATGATTCTCATTTTTAGATAATCAATAAATTCCGCCTTAAGAGTGACATTTATAGTGATAGGGGATTGGTTTAGAGGAAATTAACTTACTACATGAGTATTTAGGGTCGTATCCAATCGACGTATTAGGTGAAGTTTGGTTTTTCAGGTGACTATCTATATTACATAGAGTGAACAATAAATTGGGAAATGGAGGGAATATAATTTATCAGATACTATAAATATTTATATATTTTATAATATTTCTCATTGTGTGACTCTTTGGAAATATCTCATTTCATTATTTTATTCATAAGACTCTCCATGAGATCTAATCACAAGATCTGTTTCACAAGATCGATTCTCAAGAACTATTTTATGAGATATGTTTCTTGAAACATGATTTTTCTTTTAACCTTTTCAAATTAACCATGAATATATTCATAGTAATTAATTTAACCTTTGAATACATCCTTGGAAGCATGACTATCTTGTAGGTTTTTCATGATCCTCTAGTTCTGTTCCATGACAACTCAAATATCATGTAGATAGGATGAAGATTTCAAGGTCACCTGATTGTTATCCTTATGTCAGGTTGTGCAGTCATGATATATCGTGTGGGTTATGATTCCAACAAGATATCCATGGGTCATACAGCTCGTGAGACCTATATCAGGTCATGCAGTCATGATTCACTTTATGGTTCATGTGACTCACATGATATTTTCAAGATCATGCATCTCTTTTGACAGGGTTTCATATTCATCTAAATTACACTTATTTATTTTTTACAGATTGATTCTAACTCCCATAATCATTCTAATAAATTTACTAAAGCAGCAATGACTCTCTAGAATTACATTATAGAATGTGGGGAATCTAACTCTCACTGTGTGGTCGATTCATCTAAAATAAGTTTGATGAACTTTATTGGAGTGATTAATTGGGTATATCTACTTTAAAAGTTCCTTCCCCTACATGGTTTTGGTGTTACCAATGATGCTTCTATACCTTCAATGTAGTCCTCAATAGTCTATCCTTATTGGATTCTAAAAACCCATTAATACCTTTTGTGTGAACATCTCATAGAAATGTTATTTCATTGATGAGGTAGAAATTAATACTAAGAATATACTAACATTTATGCCCACACACATTGATGGGTACCATAATGAACATGATTTAGATATCCATATGTGTAGTACCCATTGTTTCGGGTACATAACCCCTTTCCTCACATTTTTTAACTTAGTGTTTATAAAATAGAGATTTTACCTATAATAGAAAGTTTCCATAATATAGAGAGTTTCCATAATTTTGGGTGTTTCCATAATGTTGGTTGTTTCCATAAATTGGGGTGTTTCAATAAAGTGGGGTGTATTCAAAAAGTGGGTTGTTTTCATAAAGTGGGGTGTTTCCATAAAGTGAGATATTTCCATAAAAAATAGAGTTTCCGTAAAAAGGGTAAAGTTGAATGATGGGAGTGTTTGGTGGTTTTATAAGGTGTGTTGGGACAAGAAGTAAGGTCACACGATCCATACACAGTTTTTCCAAATCGTGTGGTCAAACCTTTCACCGAAGGAAAATCTAGATCCTATTTTCTAGGATCTTACTCGTTTTTTCTTTATATATTTCGGTTTAGCTTCAAAATTCCCCTATTTTGAGATTACTCTCCCTAGAAGGTTGGAGAATCCTCCCCACACAATTTGAAGCCATCCTAGAGCCTTCCCTTGGTGATTTCGTGTCTAATTGTTGAGGTATGTTGCTATTAATTCCAGATTTGTCTTGTTTTCATATATTTTCTTAGATCAAATTCTCTGATCTCCATTATTTCTCATATTTGAACCTATAGTGTGTAGATCTACATTTTTGGATGCCAAATAATTAAATTTTGAGTTGTGATCTTTCTAGCATAAGATAACTAAGGTAATTCTTGGATAATCGACCCACTTTCTTTTGCCTTATTCATCTATTGTCAATGTTTCATCAAAATATTCAAGGTAGGTGGCTTCACTCACATCTCCTCCTGCTAGAATTAATTGGATTAGATTCAAACTAATTTATTGATTGTGAAATGTATGGAAAAATATTCATTAGTGATGATTTATGGTTTTTGTGAAATTGAGTGATCTTGGTGAATAGTTGTGCAAAGGGGGTTTAGATTCATGAATTTAAAATGATGATTTTAAATTATGGATATTCTGGAATTGATAAATTGTTGATGAAAAGGGGGTTTTCAATAGAAATGTTTTTCAATAAAAATGTAGTTTTATTGAAATTTTTTGGAATTGAAATGGTTTCACATTGAAATGGTTTTGACGAAAATGGTTGTTAATAAAAGGTGTTTTTATTGAAAGGGTTGTTTTGGAATGATATTTGGGAATATGTGGTGTGTGTTCATGCACTACGGGAAAAATGGGTATTTGCGACGGGGGTATTTGCCCGTCGCAAATAAGTAGTCTTTTGCGACGGGTTAGCTTTCCCGGTCGCAAAAGAACGGGCACGGTTTGCGTGCCAAATCGCGGGAAACGTATTTGCGACGGGTGGTTATTGCCCGTCGCAAATAACCGGCGGCGGTAAAAGGTATTTGCGACAGGAATATTCCCCCGTCGCAAATAGTATGTCGGCAGGTTGTTATTTGCGACGGGACCCGTCGCAAATGACTATTTAACCGTTGACCGTAATAAATGATGGCTAAGGTAGTTGCGACGGGTACCGTCGCAAATAATCTAACCTATAAATACCCCCATCCGTTTTTTTCAATTCATTCTCAAACTCCATCTTTTCCTTCTCTCAAAATTCTATTTCTAGAGTTCAGCGTTTCTCAAGTTTAATTTTTTTCTCCGTAGTTGATATTGAAGTTTTCAAGAACGATCAGAGATCAACCTCAGATCAATTTTCAAGGTATTTATGTTCATTTTAATTTAATATTTATTTTAAATTTTTTATTAGTTTCAATTATTCTTAATTAGTTGTAATTTAATTATGTTTACATTGTTTTGTTACTTAATAAATTTAAATTATTAGTATTGTTCATAGTTAATGGTAATAAGAATAATTAGTAATAATTTTCAATAATTAAGAATAAATATTAATAATTAGTAATAAATACCAATAATTAGGAATAATAACATTATTACATTATTAGTATATTTTATTATTAATATTAAAATAATATAATTTTTTATATTATATAAAATTCTCCTTTCATCTGTGTGTTTTCTGTCTCCACATGTATTATTTGTATGTGGACACAGAAAACACACAGATGAAAGGAGAATTGTATATAATATAAAAAATTATATTATTTTAATATTAATAATAAAATATACTAATAATGTTATTATTCCTAATTATTGGTAATTATTCCTAATTATTGGTAATTATTCATATAATTACTAATAATTAGGAATAATTACCAATAATTAGCAATAATTAGGAATAATTAGTAATAATTAGTAATAATTACCAATAATTAGTAATAATTACCAATAATTAGTAATAATTACCAACAATTAGTAATAATTACCAATAATTAGTAATAATTACCAATAATTAGTAATAATTAGTAATAATTATCAATAATTATCAATAATTAGTAATAATTAGTAATAATTACTGATAATTACCACTAATTAATAATAATTAGGAATAATTACCAATAATTAGTAATAATTAGTAATAATTAGTAATAATTAGTAATAATTAGTAATAATTATGAATAATTAGTAATATTTACCAATAATTAGTAATAATAACAAATAATTAGTAATAATTATCAATAATTACCGATAATTACCAATAATTAGGAATAATGATCAATAATTAGGAATAATTACCAATAATTCGGAATAATTACCAATAATTAGTAATAATTACCAATAATTAGGAATAATTACCAATAATTACCAATAATTAGTAATAATTACAAATAATTAGTAATAATTACCAATAATTAGTAATAATTAACAATAATTAGTAATAATTAACAATAATTAGTAATAATTACCAATAATTAGGAATAATTACCAATAATTACCAATAATTACCGAAAATTATTAATAATTAGTAACAATTAGGAATAATTACCGATAATTAGTAATAATTAGTAATAATTACCAATAATTAGTAATAATTAGTAATAATTAGTAATAATTACCAATAATTAGTAATAATTACCAATAATTAGTAATAATTACCAATAATTAGTAATAATTACCAATAATTTCCTATAATTAGTAATAATTACCGATAATTAGGAATAATTACCGATAATTAACAATAATTTGTAATAATTAACAATAATTAGTAATAATTACCAATAATTACCCATAATTACCAATAATTACCCATAATTACCGATAATTACCAATAATTAGGAATAATTACCAATAATTTGTAATAATTACCACTAATTAGTAATAATTACCAATAATTACTGATAATTAGTAATAATTACCGATAATTAGGAATAATTACCGATAATTAACAATAATTAGTAATAATTAACAATAATTAGTAATAATTACCAATAATTACCCATAATTACCAATAATTACCCATAATTACCGATAATTACCAATAATTAGGAATAATTACCAATAATTAGAAATAATTACCAATAATTAGTAATAATTACAAATAATTACAAATAATTAGTAATAATTACCAATAATTAGTAATAATTAGGAATAATTAGTAATAATTACCAATAATTAGTAATAATTACCAATAATTAGTAATAATTGGTAATAATTACCAATAATTAGTAATAATTAGTAATAATTACCAATAATTAGTAATACTTAACAATAATTAGTAATAATTACCAATAATTAGGAATAATTACCAATAATTACCAATAATTACCTGTAAATAGTAATAATTAGTAATAATTAGGAATAATTACCAATAATTAGTAATAATTAGTAATAATTACTAATAATTAGTAATAATTCGTAATAATTAGTAATAATTACCAATAATTAGTAATAATTACCAATAATTAGTAATAATTAGTAATAATTACCAATAATTAGTAATAATTACCAATAATTAGTAATAATTAGTAATAATTAATAATAATTACCAATAATTAGTATTAATTACCAATAATTAGTAATAATTACCAATAATTACCAATAATTAGTAATAATTTGTAATAATTAGTAATAATTGCCAATAATTAGTAATAATTAGTAATAATTTTTAATAATTAGTAATAATTACCAATAATTAGTAATAATTACCAATAATTAGTAATAATTAACAATAATTAGTCATAATTACCAATAATTAGTAATAATTACCAATAATTAGTCATAATTACCAATAATTAGTAATAATTACCAATAATTAATAATAATTACCAATAATTAATAATAATTACCAATAATTAGCAATAATTACCGATAATTACCAATAATTAGTAATAATTACCAATAATTAGTAATAATTAGTAATAATTACCAATAATTAGTAATAATTAGTAATAATTACCAATAATTAATAATAATTAGTAATAATTAGTAATAATTACCAATAATTAGTAATAATTACCAATAATTACTAATAAGTAGTAATAATTAGTAATAATTAACAATAATTAGTAATAATTACCAATAATTAGGAATAATTACCAATAATTATCAGTAAATAGTAATAATTAGTAATATATAGTAATAATTAGTAATAATTAGTAATAATTACCACTAATTAGTAATAATTACCAATAATTAGTAATAATTACCAATAATTAGTAATAATTACCAATAATTAGTAATAATTACCAATAATTATTAATAATTAACAATAATTAGTAATAATTACCAATAATTAGAAATAATTACCAATAATTAGTAATAATTACCAATAATTAGTAAAAATTACCAATAATTAATAATAATTACCAATAATTAGCAATAATTACCGATAATTACCAATAATTAGTAATAATTACCAATATTTAGTAATAAATAGTAATAATTACCAATAATTAGTAATAATTAGTAATAATTACCAATAATTAGTAATAATTAGTAATAATTCGTAATAATTACCAATAATTAGTAATAATTACCAATAATTAGTAATAATTAGTAATAATTAGTAATAATTAGTAATAATTAACAATAATTAGTAATAATTACCAATAATTAGGAATAATTACCTATAATTACCAATAATTACCGGTAAATAGTAATAATTAGTAATATTTAGTAATAATTAGTAATAATTAGTAATAATTACCAATAATTAGTAATAATTACCAATAATTAGTAATAATTACCAATAAGTAGTAATAATTACTAATAATTAGTAATAATTAGTAATAATTAGTAATAATTGCCAATAATTAGTAATAATTAGTAATAATTAGTAATAATTAGTAATAATTATCAATAATTAGTAATAATTAGTAATAATTAATAATAATTACCAATAATTAGTATTAATTACCAATAATTAGTAATAATTACCAATAATTACCAATAATTAGTAATAATTAGTAATAATTATCAATAATTAGTAATAATTAGGAATTATTACTAATAATTAGTAATAATTACCAATAATGAATAATAATTAACAATAATTAGTAATAATTAACAATAATTAGTAATAATTACCAATAATTAGTAATAATTACCAATAATTAGTAATAATTACCAACAATTACCCATAATTACCGATAATTACAAATAATTAGAAATAATTACCAATAATTAGGGATAATTACCAATAATCAGTAATAATTAGTAATAATTACCAATAATTAGTAATAATTAGTAATAATTACCAATAATTAGTAATAATTAGTAATAATTACCAATAATTAGTAATAAATAGTAATAATTAGTAATAATTAGTAATAATTACCAATAATTAGTAATAATTACCAATAATTAGTAATAATTAAAAATAATTAGTAATAATTACCAATAATTAGGAATAATTAAGAAATAATTACCAAAAATTACTGGTAAATAGTAATGATTAGTAATAATTAGTAATAATTAGTAATAATTAGAAATAATTACCAATAATTAGGAATAATTACCAATAATTTGTAATAATTAGTAATAATTACCAATAATTAGTAATAATTAGTAATAATTAGTAATAATTACCAATAATTAGTAATAATTACCAATAATTAGTAATAATTACCAATAATTAGTAATAATTACCAATAATATTAGTACTATGAAAATAATAAAAAATTTATATAATATTAAAATTATCAATATTTGTAATAGGTTTTGCTTTATTCTCAACATATTTAATTCTTAAAGGGTCAATTTTTAGGTCTATCTCAATAAAAAGTTTGCATAAGTCGTGTATGATGTAAACTCTATAATTATCCTAGCTTGACTGTTTTTTCTAACAAATTATTCAAAACCAGTAATGCTTTTATATTTTATAGAAAAATATGGAACAACGAGGTCGTCAACAATCATTACTAGGTGACAGCATATGGATAAATCAACGTAGAAATCCAAACAGTTCTGGTTTAAATCCAGTATATGTAGAGGGTGTGGAGACTTTTTTATCGTTTGCGGCATCAAATCTAGAATTTGTTTCAGAAGGAAAAATAAAATTCCCTTGTAGAAAATGTGCATTGAGAATGTTTGACATGTTTGACAAAGTGGGGGAACATCTCCTGCGTTTTGGTTTTCAACCAGATTATGTTTTTTGGTATCAACACGGTGAACGCAGTTCCAGAGCAGGTGATACCAACTTGATTCCGGATCCATCCCGGTTTCAATATTTAGTACATGATGTTGCAGGTTCATCTGTTCAACATACATAAACTCCGGCTGATATAGCTTCAAATCCTAAGTTGGCACCGTCTGAATTTTATGAGTTGTTGAGGTCTGCTGAGGATGCATTATATCTTGGCTGCAACATGAGCAAATTAGAAGCAGTTTCAAAATTTATGGCTATCAAATCGGATAACGGAATGTCAAACACCTGTTTTGACCAGATATTTTCTTTGCTTAAAACACTGTTACCCGAAGGAAATGTTTTGCCTGCAAATTACTATGAGAGTAAGAGGCTGGTTCGAAATTTGGGACTTACTTGTCAGAAGATTCATGCATGTTCAAATGAATTCATTTTATATTCTGGGGAAAATGAGTCATTGGATAGTTGTCCCACATGTGGGAAACTAAGATATAAAGAAGGAAAACACGGGAAGTCTGGTGTGATTCCTATAAAACAGTTGAGATATTTTCCGCTTACATCCAGACTTCAGCATTTATTCATGTCTAAGAATACAGCGACAATGATGTCATGGTATAAAGAGAATATTTCAACTGATAAAAGCTTGAATCATCCAGCCGATGGTGATTCATGGAAACATTTTGATAGAGTTCATCCATCCTTTGCTTTAGAAGCTATAAATGTTCGACTGGGCCTTTCCACTGATGGTTTCTGTCCGTTTGGATCTTATAGTAGTCAATATTCATATTGGCCTGTTTTTTTAACTCCGTAAAATTTACCTCCATGGATGTTGATGAAGGAGCCATATATCTTTTTGACTTTACTAATTCCAGGACATCCAAAGAAAAATATTGATGTTTATTTGAAACCATTGATTGATGAATTAAATTTATTATAGAGTACTGGTGCCAGTACATATGATGTTGCAACGAAACAGAATTTCATACTGAGAGCAGCATTGATGTGGACAATTAGTGACTTCCCGGCTTATGGGATGTTATCTGGATGGAGTACACATGGTTAGAAATCATGTCCTTACTGTATGGGAGAGAACAAAGCATTTATTCTCATTCATGGAAAGAAACCTTGTTATTTTGA
This sequence comes from Viscum album, assembly GCA_963277665.1. Taxonomy (NCBI): domain Eukaryota; kingdom Viridiplantae; phylum Streptophyta; class Magnoliopsida; order Santalales; family Viscaceae; genus Viscum; species Viscum album. The sequence continues at coordinate 226,464,057 of OY728129.1, read as the reverse complement.
CTGTCATCGAAAATTTCTTCCAGCTGATCATCCTTTTCACAGAAACAGATCTCATTTTAGAAAAGGAACGGTTGAAAAGGATGGACCTCCAAAAATGCTATCAGGTTCGGAGTTAAAATCAGTTGTATTTTCATTATCTCCCATCACTTTTGGTCCCACAATAAACCAACAGAAAATTTCTGGTTTTGGGAAAGAACACAATTGGATTAAACATAGCATATTTTGGGATTTTCCATATTGGTCTGATTTGTTGGTCCGACACATGTTAGATGTCATGCATATTGAGAAGAACTGTTTTGATAATTTGTTTCATACAGTTTTGGATACACTAGGAAAGAGCAAAGACAATGTAAATGCACGTTTAGATCTTGCCCAAATTTGCAGGCGTCCAGAATTGGAACTGTTTGAGAATGTCAGAACAGAAAGGTTACTGAAACCAAAAGTAGCTTATACACTGTCTAAAGAAAACCGTTTATTATTTTGTCAGTGGATTGCAGATTTGAGACTTCCAGATGGCTGTGCTTCCAATTTGGGTAGATGTGTAAAGAATGGTCATATTACTGGATTAAAAAGTCATGATTGTCATGTTATAATGGAAAGACTTCTACCCATTGGATTAAGAGGTCTGTTGAATTCTGTGATTTGGGATTCCATAATAGACATGTCTCATTTTTTTCGGAAAATTTGTGCGGTTACAGAAGATTATGATGCTCTAGGCAAACTTGAAAAAGATGTTGTTGTAATTATATGTAAACTGGAAAAAATATTTCCGCCATCTTTCTTCGACTCAATGGAACATTTGATGTTACAATTTCCATATGAAGCCAAATGTGGAGGTCCAGTATAGTTTCGATGGATGTACCCATTTGAAAGCAGCATGCAAAAATTGAAAAGAAAAGTACATAACAAAGCATCTGTTGAAGGATCTATTGCAGAAGCTTATTTGCAAGAGGAAATATCTTTTTTCTGCTCTCATTATTTTGAATGTGAGAATCCTTAAAAACACAACCGAATGGGACGGAACGAGAGGAATATTGATGAAATTGACAATCAATTATCTATTTTCAACCAGCCAGAGCTTGGTTTTGGTGGAGTTTATGAACACTGGCTTTCAGATGATGAACATCATAGAGCTCATACGTATGTTCTGCTCAACTGTGAAGAGATGACATTAGTTGTACTGTATGTGTTTATATCACTTATTCTATCATTTATGTTATAGTAAATAACTTTGGTTTTTATAGGTTGTATGATAATCATATCAAGAAACAAATTCCACATATTACAGCAGCTGCTCTCGAAGAACGTCGACTGAAAAATTTCTCTTAGTGGTTTCAAAAACTGGTAACATAAATTCTTTATCTTTTAGCAACTCATTTAATGTATAGTTTACTATATTGATAATTATTTCACAAATTTTCAGGTGTTTTGACATGCTGATAAAATTGACAAACGGCTGTGTGTATTGAGTAACCCACCATCCAAACTTGTTAAAACTTATAATGCATATGTGGTGAATGGATTTCGATTTCACACACATGCATATGGGGAATTGAAAAAAACAATGAACAGTGGAGTTAGCTTAAGAGGATCTCATCATCAAGAAAATGAAGTTGAATTTTATTGCATACTTGATGAAATCATTGAACTCTGTTATCTTGGAAAACATTACATAACCATGTTCAAATGTTGGTGGTTGGATACAGAGAGAGGCGTGCGTGTTCATCCGACATATGGAATCATCGATATTAAATGTAAAAGTGTTCTCGCAGTAAATGAACCATTCTTATTGGCTCAACAAGCATATCAAGTTTATTATGCAAAGTATTGTGCTACATCAAGAGGCTTGACTAATTGGTGGAGTGTAATAAAAATCCAAATTTGAGACAATCAGTTTAGTCAAAGTGAATGTGCTTTCACTGATGTGCAAAGAATTGAAGTGTTTCAAGAGAGTACTCAAAATCAATCTTTTTTACAAAGAGACATGAGTATCGATGACGACACCCCACATTTAAGAGTTGGTGATGACGATGATGTTAATGATGTCACATATGAATTTGAAATCGTAAGAGATGAAGCAATTGTAACTCGAATGGATTTCGATGATGTTGAGGAGGAATATGAAGATGACATTGACATATATGAAGATGATGATGAAGATGAACACTGATAGAATTCCATAGTATTTATATACAATCATGATATGTATATATGTATATATAATAGTAATTATCAATTATTTGCTAACAACATTAACATTCTCTGTTTCAGATGGACGACACCACATTTCGTGAGTTGGCGGATGCTGACCTGCCTTTCGATGCGATGAGTTACTGGTAGATGACCCTCAGCCTGCAGGCGCTCCAGGGAGTACGCGGAGGGGGCGCGGTCTTGCACGATTGATGATTCCTGACGCCATCCCCGAGCGACGTCCACGTCTTGGGTTTGATCCACGCACACGGAGGTGTGATAACCTGTGTGATAACTTGTGGATTTGACTAAGATTTCATTAATATATTCACATAATAAATGTTTATTATTTTTACAGTTTTCCGCATATAGTAGTCGGACAGGGCAGCGCTATTTTGCGCAACTATTTCTCTCAGCTGTGGACCACATGGGAGCAGATTCCCATTGATGTGCAGCAGGCCATGTTCGGTCATTGGTTGGTACGCACGTAAATAAATAATTTTTATTTTGAAAATTATTTCATTTCTAACTTTATATTTTTATTTATTTGTAGGGTTTATGGTATCCGATCGAGGATACCATGCGTGACGCCATCCACAAGGCATGGGAGGTGGCCATGCGTGATCGCCTTCGTCAGTTTTTGCACAATTTAAGAAAAGATTCAATGAAGAAAGCAGGAGTGTCAGATTTTGTCGAGTCATGTAGAGCACACCGACCAGAGTACATTTCATCCCATGTATGGGATGGATTATGTGCGCACTGGTTGAGTGGTGCCTTTCATAGGAGATCATCAGTGGGGAGGCAGAATCGGGGGAGAGAGGAGGTGACTCATCGAGCTGGGAGTCGTTCTTTCAATACTCATAGACAGCATCTGGTATGTACATTATTTATAAATATTTTATATAACTATAAATATTAACAGTTTATTTTTTACTCTTATAGGCTGTCGAGCACCCCGATATTACGGAGTACAAAGTATATCGGAGGATGTATAGTGATCCTGCTACTGGGGAGCTCAGAGGTGATCGTCAGCATCACATCGTGGTCAGTATTATTTGTTTTAAATTTTAAAAATTAACTACATATAATATATTCACAATTTTAATTTTAAATTGCAACTACAGGAGTCATATGAGGCCGCCGCATCACAGGCCCGGCCTGAGAGTCAGGCTGAGTCATCAGATCAGACCACTGGCCGTCATTTTGATGAGGCGGCATGGATGCAGGCCACCTAGTATGCCTTCGAGAAGGGCCGGGTAGTTGGTATCAGCTCTCGACTGACTCCCGGAGATTATTATGGGAGTGCTGCGATGTCGGCGTCCAGCTCGAGAGGAGCTCGTGCATCTTCTTCTGCTACACAGTATGAGGATCAGTTGCGATCTCAGACTGCACTGATAGAGAGTCTCCGACAGGAGCAGGAGAAGATGCGTCAGCAGCATGAGGAGGAGCGTTGATGCCAGCAGCAGCTGTACGAGGAGCAGACGAGTCGGTGGCAGCAGCAGCATCTGGAGCAGATGGAGTACATGCGCCGACTCACTAATGTTTTAGGGATGGAGTTTCCTCCACCACCATCTGCAGATCCCCCCCTCCCCCCCTCCATCAGATTAGAGTTTGTTTTTATGTTATAAAATTTGTGAAATCAAAATATGATTTTTTTTCTATTCGTAGTTTCTGTCTCATTATAAAATATTAATAATATTATATTTTGAAATAACAATATTAATATGAATAATAATATTATTTATATTTTATAATATTAAATTTTATATATATATTAAAATTTTATAATATTATAATTTAATTATATTTTATTGTAATACTTGAATTATTTTAATATTTGAATGTAAAATAATTCTATTATTTTTATATTAATTAAAATAAATTATTAATATTTTTTTTATTTATGAATTAGAATTCTAATATTATTATATTAATTAAATCATTTATTAATATTCTATTATTTTTTATTTATTAATAATTTATTATTTTTATTTGTGAATTATAATTCTATTTTTATATTAATTAAAATCATTTATTAATATTTTTTATTTTTTTATTTTTGAATTATAATTAGATTATTATTATATTAATTAAAATAATTTATTAATAATTTAATTTTTTTATTTTTTTTATAGTATTTGCGACGGGATACTATGCTCGTCGCAAATAGTATTATTATTATATGCATTAAAATAATTTATTAATAGTTTTTTATTTTTTTAAAAAAAATAGTTTTTGCGACGGGTCCCGTCCCAAAAACTATTTGCGGTGGGCCCGTCGCAACAGGTATTTGCGACGGGGCCCGTCGCCATTACTATTTGAAATGTTTTTTACAAATATACGGAGTACTATTTGCGACGGGGAGAATCCCCGTCACAAAAAAAGGCTTTAGCGACGGGCCCGTCGCAAATAATTGTTGTTGCGACACCGTTTTCAGCAACGAGCCATTTGCGACGGGCCACCGTCGCAAAAATCCATTTGCGACGGGATCCCATCCCAAATGACCCATCACAAATACCTGTTTTTCTAGTAGTGATGTTTCATATACAGGGCTTGGTTGAAATATGATCTTGTGCTTGGTTCCAAATCTTTAATAGAACATGGGAATTTCATACATGGGTCTTGGTTGAGATATGACCTTGTGCTCGGTGCCAAAGGGTTAATCGCACATAAGAAACAATTACCTTGTGATATCTTGGTAGATCTACAAGAAACCTCTCATGAGTATGTAACTATTATAACGTAGCATGCATGGTTGGATGCATGGGTTTGAGGAATGGTTGGGTATGCTGATAAAGGTATATTGTGAAATAGTTCTAAAGATTGTTTAGTTATTTTTCTAGAAAAATATATTGATGGGAAAATTGGTTACAATTATAGTTGTATGATTTTGGTAATAAATGGTTTTCGAAACTTGTTTATATTTAGTTATAAACTATTTTTGAGAATTTGTTTTATATAAAATATTTTATATAACTATTTCTAACTCTTCCATCCTAGTGGGGTGAGTAGGGAAGTCAATGGGGGAAACCTACTGAGTTTTATACTCACCACTGCTTTGGTACATTGGTTCTTTTTCATATGATATCTTTTGAGACCTGAGAAAAGTTTATGTTTCACACATGTTTAGCACTACCTCGTGATGTATGGGTTGTTCGGAGATTTCGGAGGCTAGAGCTTGTGAAGCATAGAGTCTTGAGGTCTTTGGAGTGTCCTGTATGGTTTATCTGATGTGTACTTTGATTCATGGTTTTTCTTTCACTGTTTCTTACTTTGATGTGGTTGTGAGATACATGAAGTTTTTGAGTTGTCTTCAGTTTGTTCATGTATCATATTGTGAATGTTTGGTTGTGGTTTCTCGGTTTATTATTTTATTTATTAAATAGTAAATCGTCCCCCACATGTATTTGAAACCCATCGTCATTTATTACCATCCTTGGGTGTCTTGGGGATGTCACATAAGTCCTAGTAATGACTCGTTGTACTCTCAAGCCAATGATAATTGACGTTTCATTACAAATGGTATCAGCTTGTTCAGTCCTTGCCTAACAAGTAGTCGTCGATGTTCCTAGTTTTGGAGATGAAATCCCTTATTGTCTATTTCGTGAGTGGGAATCATAGTAAGTGGTAGGATTTTCAGAACATTAAATGTATAGCATAAAAGGACGTAGCTAACACTTTTATGATAAACATCATGTTACCAGGGAGTTCGGAAAATAAGTGTTTGGAGACACTTCTAGAATTTTGAAATCTCATTGTCATGGGTTTAGCCAACGAGACAAGCATGAAATGCATTGTAGATGAATGACATACCACTAAGAGTGCATACATCATTTCATGGAATGATTCATGTTGTAAAAAAAGTGTAAAATTTTGAAAAAGACTGGAATTGGTTTCTAAATGAACGATTTTGAAAAGTATAATGCTTATCATATTTTGAAAATGGTTTAATTTTCAAATGTGTGTGAAGTGTTTTAAAAAATAGTTGAACATGGGAAGAAGGTTGTTTTGAAAAACAATGTTCTGATAGTTTATGTGATATAATTTGAAATGACAAGCCCACAGTTGCTAGAGAGTGATATTAACAGAGTTTATTGTTAGTATTATAAAATGGCACGTGGTCGGTGTTGTCGAATCTAACCCAATTAAGTTGTGGAGAATGTGGTTGCACCTGAACCATATGTGAACCAAGAACTAGTTTAGAGTATTGTCCATGATTTTCAAGTTGTGCACATAGGGATCCAGAGGAATGAGCCATGACATGTGGATTATACCATCCAATTCATGAAGCATAATACGCCTGATTTTCGGGGTGATTCTAAACTTCAGAAGGCAGAGGTGTGGCTATGTAGGATAAATCGTATCTTCGACTTCATCATCACACCAATAGAGTTAAATGTCCAATTTGTGACTTATATGCTCGAGGTTCTTGCTCGTCAGTGGTGGGATTTAGTGGTTCATGAAAAATTGGATGAAGAAATTACATGGGAGGATTGTGAGGAATTGTTCAACAAATAATTATATCCTCACACGTTCAAGATATATAAAATGACAGAATTATTTAGCCTAACACAAGAATGTTTCTCTGTCATATAGTATGCAGATAAGTTTATAATCTTAGTATTCTTTGCACCAGAAGTTGTAGCAAGTGCCTCTACGAAGGCACACATCTTCGAATCAGGGCTACGACAAGAGAATTGATCAAAGATTGCAATACTTTGAATTAAATATTATATATAGACTATGAACAGAGCAACTATGGATGAACGTGATATCTGGAGATCTATGGGAGGAGACATGATGATAACTATAAGAAATATTGGGAACTCAACCGCTGAGAACAAGCAAAAAAGGGACGCCTATTTCTAAGGTGCATGTGGAAATCATAACTAGACGGCTGGATTAGTAATACTTACTCCATGACCCCAGAGCAAATCATATTATTTTAAATGTGGTTTTCTTGACCACATAAAGCGATATTTTATGGCATTACCTAGAGCATGTCATAATTGCGACAAGATGGGACATCTTCAGCGCTATTGTCACCGGGCTCCAAGGTTAGGTGCTCGAGTCACTTCTCAGGTGTCGGAAGCATCGCATGCTTCGACTGGATAAGGATAGCAGAATCAGTCTCATCTGCAGATTAGAGCTATCCATGGTGATTCAAGAAATTCCATGACTCCTTAACCATGGAAAACTAAGCAAGTAAACAAGGAGAACAATGTAGTGAATAATCAATTGTATGGAGTTGAGAAGATGATTGTTTATGATCATGCTGAACCATCTACAGTGAGAGGTACGATTTTTTTATTTCCACCTTTGTTTAAGTTTTGTTTGATACTGGTTCATCACATTCCTTCATTTCTTCTCGTGTTGTTGACTTTCTATGTTTAAAACTAGAAATGATGCCTTTGTTTTAAAAATGAAAACTCTTCTCGGTGAAAGAGAATGTCAAGCCTTTGTGTGTAAATCTTGTGCTATAACTATTGATGGATATGAGATAAAATGAGACTTCTCGATGTTGGATATAGATTTATATGATGTAATCCTAGGTATGTATTGGCTGACAACGTTCAAGGCTCAAATCCATTATTATAAGAGAACAATTAGTTTCATAACTAAAAATGTTATAAAGAATATCTTTAGAGGAGAATGGATTGTAATGAGGGGTGCAAAGAGCTTTTCAACTCCAATGGTGAGAATTATCTCTTACCAATTGGTAGCATTGACTTTGGAATCAATGGAAGAGATTGATGAAAATATTTTTCCAGCTATTGTGGATCACTTTTCAGTTATCTTTCCCAAGAACTTCTTAGGGTTACTGCCTTTAAGGGAAGTGGAGTTTACGATTGATCTCCTTCCGAGGACCAGTCTTATTTACCATCCATTATATAAGATGGAACCAATATAATTACATGTATTTAAAGTGTATTTATATGAGATGGAAAGCAAGTGTTTCATTCGAACAAGTACGTCTCCATGGTCAGCACCAGTTTTGTTCATGAATAAGGCAGATGGAACTCTTCAGCTGTGTGTTGATTATCGTAATCTTAACCAAGTTATGATAAAGAATAGATATCCACTTCCACACATTATTGATTTTTTCGATCAATTATGTGGAGATCAATGGTTCTCCATAATTGACTTGTGATCAGGATATCACCAATAGAAAGTTCGGAAAGTGGATATTCCGAAGACAGCTTTCAGAAGTAGATATCGACACTATGAATATATAGTAATTCCTTTCGGTCTAACGAATGCACCAAAGGTCTTCATGGAATTGATGAATAGGATATTTCAACAATATCTAGATTCATTTGTTGTGGTGTTTGTGGATGAAATTTCGGTCTATTCAAAGACAAGGGCTAATCATGAGGTGCACTAGCGAACCGTGTTATAAATCCCGAGAGATCATTTTCGGTATGCCAAATTATCAAAGTGTGTTTTTTGGATACAAGAAGAATGTTTTCAGGGAAATTCCATTTATGAGAAAATCATTTATGTCGATCCTAAAAAGATAGAAGATTTTATCTATTGGGAACCACCAAAGACTATTTTTGAGATATGAAGTTCTCATGGTCTAGCTGGTTACTACCGACACTTTGTGCATGATTTCAGTCTTACCTGACATGCATGTGGAATATGAAGACCGAGGTGATGTTGTAGTTTCCTTTTAAGCTATGTTTGTTCCTAATTTAGTAAAAATGATCAAGGAGGCATAAAAATTTGATTCAGAATGACTGGTTATAAGTTGAAAACTCAATTGTGGGGAGACCATTGAGAGCCGGAAACTTGATGGGGGTTCAATTTTATGTTTGAGATATCGGATTGTAGTACCTATGGTTTTTCAAGAATAACTCCTTCATTCATACCACTATTCAAGATGGGTTGTACATCTAGGTACAAAAGAGATGTATAATACATTGAAGGTATTGTTTTGTTATATCGACATGGAAATGATGGTGGACATGTTCGTCTTGGGGTGCTTAACTTGTTAGTAGGTTAAATCAGAGAATCAGAGACCAGCTAGTTTGTTACAATCATTTCCCATACGAGTGTGGAAATGGGATCAGATAGCAATGGAGTTTGTTACAGGTCTTCTAAGAACGGTCCAGAAACACGATTCCATTTGGGTGATAGTGGATCATCTAACCAAGTCGGCCCATTTCATCCCTATCCCTGAAACTCATATGGTGGAGGATATTTCAAAAATCTATTCCCGAGAAGTGGTAAAGACGCCTGGTGTTCCGGTGTCAATAGTCTGAAATAGAGATATGAGGTTCACATATCATTTTTGGAAATCCTTACATCATGCCCTAGGGACTCAGTTGACTATGAGCACGGTGTATCATCCTCAGACAGATGGGAAAGCCGAGCGGATGATACGAACATTAGAAGACAGGTTGTGGTCTTGTGTAAATGATTTTGCTGGCTCATGGGAGGAAAATATACCCTTAGTGGAGTTATCATATAATAAAATTTATTAATCCTTGATACACATGGCTCTATTTGAAGCATTGTAAGGGCGTCCTTGTCATTCTCTAATATTCTAGGTGGAAATAGGTAAAACTTCACTAGTCGGGCCAATCCTTGTACAAGAAACAAGGGAGAAGATCTAGTTGATTTGAAAGAGAATGGAGATGGCTTAGAGTCCTCAGAAATATAATACAGATCACCACTGAAGAACGTTGTTGTTCGCAGTGGGTGATCATGTCTTCTTAAGGATCTCTCTAAGGCTTGGACATCGTCACTTAGGGAAGTAGGGAAAGTTATCTCCTAGATACATTGTCCCTTATGAGATACAAGAATGGGTTGAAGAGGTGGAATATTGGTTGGCATTACCACCACGCTTTACTTAGGAACATAATGTGTTTTATGTATCCCAGTTGAAAAAGTATCACCCTGATCCTGCCCATGTGATCCGATGGCGTCACATTGAGCTAGAACCAGATGCATCACTGATACATATCCCAGTGCAGATAATGGATAGACAAGAGAATGTCTTGCATGCGAACATAATTGGCCTAGTACGAGTTTTATGGAAACCTGGTCAGATTCAGGAAGAGAATTGGGAACATGAAAAGGAAATGAAATACTAGTTTACGAAACTCTTTTTGGCCAGAGAGGGTTTTCTACTTTCCAAGTACGGAAAACCAATGGTGGGTAGAATGTATTCCCCTTGGTTTTGGGTGCATAACCCCTTTCCTCACATTTTTTATTTAGTGTGTATAAAATAGAAATTTTCCATAAAATAGAATGTTTCCATAATATATAGTGTTTCTATTAATTTGGGTGTTTCCAAAATGTTGGTTGTTTCCATAAATTGGGGTGTTTCTATAAAGTGTGGTTTTTCTATAAAGTGGGTTGTTTCCATAATGTGAGGTGTTTTAATAAAGTGGGATATTTCCATAAAAAATTAGGTTTCCTTAAAAAGGGTAAATGTGAAGGATGGGAGTGTTTGGTGGTTTTATAAGGAGTGTTGGGACAAGAAGGAATGTCACCCGATCCATACACGATTGGCCCAAACCATGTTCTCAATCCTTGCGTAGAGGTCAAATCTAGATCCTATTTTCTAGGACCTTACTCGTTTTAGCTCTATATATTTAGGGTTGGCTTCAAAACGCCCCTAATTTGAGATTACTCTCCCACGAAGGCTGGACAGCCCTCCCCACACCATTTGGAGCCATCCGAAAGCCTTCCCATGGATATTTCAAGTCTGATTCTTGAGGAATGTCACCATTCTTTCCGGATTTATCATGTTTCTTAGATCTTCTTAGATCTACTTCCCTAATCTCCATTCTTTCCCAGATCTGAACATATAGTGGGTATATCTACATTTTTGGATTCCATATAATTCAATGTTGAGTCGTGATCTTACTAGGATAAGAGATCTAAGGCTGTTCATGGATAATCGACCTGCTTTCTTTTGTGTTTCTCATCTATGTTCAAAGTTTCGTCAAAACCTTCGTGGTAGGTGGATTCACTCTCATCTCCTATTTCTAGAATTAATTGTCTTAGATTAAAATTAGTTTATTTATTGTGAAATTCAGGGGAAAATCTTCATTAGTGATGATTTATGTTTTTTGTGAAATTGCGTGATCTTGGTGAAATGTTATGAAAAGTGGGTTTAGTTTCATGAATTTAAAATGATGATTTTAAATTTTGGATTTTGTGGTATTGATAAATTTTTTATGAAAAAGGGGTTTTCAATAGAAATGGTTTTGAATAAAAATGAATTTTTATTGAAATGGTTTGGAATTGAAATGGTTTGGAATTGAAATGGTTTGGCCATGTAATGGTTTTGAAGGAAATGGTTTTCAATAAAAAGATGTTTTTTATCGGAAGGGTATTTTTGGCATGATATTTGGGAATATGTGGTCCGTGTTCATATTGCATATATGGGTCTTGGTTGAAATATGACCTTGTGCTCAGTGCCAAAGGTTTAACGGAACATGGTAATTTTATACATGGGGCTTGGATGAAATATGACCTTGTGCTCGGTGCCAAAGGGTTAATGTAACATGGGAAACAATTACCTTGTGATGACTTAGTAGATCAATGAGAAACCACTCATGAGTATACAATTCTCATAAAGTAGTATTCATGGTTGGTTGCATGGGTTTTAGGAATGGTTGGGTATACTGATAAAGGGATATTGTGAAATGGTTCTAAGGATTGTTTAGTTATTTTTTTGAAAAAATATCTTGCATGGAAAATTGGTTTCAATGGCACTTGTATAATTTTGAAAATTAATGGTTTTGGAAACATGTGTATATTTAGTTATAATCTATTTTTGAGAATTTGTTTTATATAAACTGTTTTATATATTTGTTTGTATCTCTTCTATCATTGTGGCATGAGTAGGGATGTCATTGGGGGAAAACCTACTGAGTTTCATACTCACCCCTACACTGGCACTTTGGTGCTTTTGCATATGCTCTCTTCCAGGACAAGCGAAAAGGTAATGTTTCACACATGGTTAGCACTACCTCATGATGTATGGATTGTTCGTAGATTTTGGATCTTGGAGCTTATGTAGCATGGAGTCTCGAGGTCTTTGGAGAGTCTTGTATGGTTTATCTACTGTGTACTTTCATTCATGGTTATTCTTCCATAGTTTCTTACTTTGGTGTGGTTGTGCGATACATGAAGTTATTGAGTTGTATTTAATTTGTTCATTCATCATATAATGACTGTTTTTTTATGGTTGGTAGGATTATTGGTTTATTTCTTAAAGACTAAATCAACCCCAACATGAATTTGAAACACTTCGTCATTTATTTCCAACCTCAAGCGTCTTGGGAATGTCGCTTAAGGCCTAGTAATGACTCGTTGTACTCTCAAGCCAATGAGATTTGGCATGTCATTACAAAATGTATCATTCAATATTACAGAAATCTACCACAAGTTAGTGGTATGGGTGGTTTCTCAATTGGGACTTGGGATCAGGGAGTACTTTTAGAATATATTAGTTCTTTCCCTTCTGGGTGTTGTACATTATATTTGAGTTTTCCATAGAGATGTAGAAAATATAGACGTATGATTCTATATGGATATGACAAAACGTTATCTAATGTAATAAAGGCTTGATTTCAAACCTGTTTAGTAGATGGATTCTAAACAAAAACACTATCCAATTTATAAATGGTGAGGTGGGTATTAGTCTCTAGGATATTGATCAGATATTCTATGCACATATATTTGGAGAGAGGTATGATGTGTTTTTCCCCAACCCTTTACATGGGGAAATGTTGAGAGGACCCCTCCTCATACTCAATAGTTTATTATGTTGGCCTAAAAACCATAAAAAAGGGCCCACTTCCTTGGGATGATGTCCCGTTCAATAAAAGGAAAAAAATACATCATTAGGAAACTAAATTTTAAACTAGAATTCCAGAATCCAATTGACTACCCAAATAAGAAATCCCATAGTGCCGAGGGTGCCTATTGAAATACAGTTGAGGAAGGGAAATTTATCAAATGGGGGTGGGAGGTTATCCCAAATGTTGAGCAGACTATCTTGCTGGCTGGTTTCCTTGAAATGTACTTGGGTGGGTACTTACTTTTGATGAAGGAAAATGGTGAAGTTAGGGTATCCACTTTCATGATGGAAACCTCTATGGTATGAGGAAAGAGTATTCTATTATTTATATCTATGTTGGTCAAACTCTATCACTCTACCATATTTATAACAAACGTTTCCCACATAGAATAGCCATGCCCTCTTAGTTGTTATGGGGTTGGATAAGGGATAATTTATGAGGTTATGAGTACCTAATCATTATGAACATCCCCAGCATCTGCTCCCAATCATTTTTTTACTACATCAATGGGGTTAGTACCATTTCACTAAAGTATATGGATTTCATGGCCTTCATGGTATGTTATGAATTATTCTCCTTAAAACACTATGGGCATATTCCCATTGGTAATATGGTTGAAAATGGTGGGGAATACTTTAAGGCTCATGCCTACATGTTGTCACTCTATGTGGGCATCCTATATCCCTATATTGAAGGTATTATCTTATGTGAATGAAACACACCTTGTCGTTTTATCCTTAAATTTCAGTCTATTCAATTGAGATGTCCTCCCCCTATTCACACATGATATGAGAATCATCTAATGGTGGCTCACCAATTTTAGATAATTTTTATCGGGGAGAAGACTGAGGCCAAGATAGACGTCCCTCTCCATGATGTAGAGATTGGTTTATCCCAATATTATTCTGATATTTGGGTTCACTCATACCCCAATTGGTAGTTTTCCACATCGATATGAGATTCTATCCAATTTCCACTAACTGTTGAGTGCAATCCAAGGTTCATAATAGTATTTGTTTTGATAGGAAAAAATCTCCTTAATAACCTCATAAGGATGTGTGGCATTTACCATTAATCTAATTACAACTAGAAGCATCAACTATAAATACCATAGCGGGATCGATGTCTGTGAGTAAATTCATGTGAAGGCTATTATTTCCTATCACATTTCAGTAGTGGATGAATTGTAGAACACTAAACTCAAAGGATGAGATGTTAGAAATACTATTACATGAAAAATTACATTTAGAAGGTTTTTCTCATGCTACCACCTATGTGAATTACTTTCAAAGACAAACCTATGTATATGAATAATTTCCTTAGATAACTTAACATAATTTCGTAATGTGTGAAGATTCATTTTTTTATTCTCCTTTAGTTTAGAAAATGATGGTTCAAGGCACCCTAGAATTTGTGGTTGATGAATAGGGCAATCCCATTATCGAGGAAGTGGTAAGGTTAATCTTTATATTGTGTTAAAAGGGCCATGGTTCTATTGAAACTATAATAATATACTTTTTGTTTTGGTTAATATATTAAGTGACAAAAAAGGCCATCCAATCCTACCATCCCTTATATATTTTCTCGAGGGTATCGATAATGGAGTTGATTTGAATAGTGACTGCAGGACCAATAACTAGGGATCCTTAGGTCAATGAGAACTGATGAGTGAAGAGATTGGAATTCATGGAGTGACTCCCTTGATATCAGCACTTTCTGGAAGGCCTTCCTTAATTATCTCGGTGTCAGTACCTTTTGGAGATCTTACCCTTGAAGGGAAAGGGAAAAGGAAGCATTCTAAATTTTCAGAGACCTCTCCCTAGAATCCATAAGTGTGGAATTTCACCATTTCTATACTTTGAAATATTTTAGTTACACATCCAAATTTATTTAGAAAATGCAGGTCCCTACCCATACCACTTGGAGGAGCATGTATCTTCCCTTGAGGTTGAAGGTGAGCATTAAATTATATTAGAAGAAACATAGTTGCCGGTACCAACCCATAAAAAACATAAATGGATGATGTGATGGACGAGTTAGGCTATTTTCCTACTATATATATTCCAATGGTAGTTCATTTTGATTTAGTGTAGAAAAATTCTCTTTCGGGAGACACTGATAAATGTAGCTATTCTGCTAATGAGTTACCCTTGTTGGAAGCCCCTTTTAGAGGATGTGAATACTTATTCATAAAATGGAAACATTTTTCACTTTTTGATATTTCACCTAAAATATATTTTGTTCCTATATCCCTCATGGGTGAATATCAATGAACAAAATCAAAGAAATAACTCATGGTTCAACTAATCCGGTCATCACAAGAGGGTGTTCCCTCTTCACCTAGGGATGTGGTCGGGGAAAGAGATATTTCCAGCAATGAAACCAGGAATGGCTTGTTTTTTAAATTTTTTTATTTTTATTGGTCACCTATTGATATCATGTCATTTATTCATTGACTGATAAACCTTGTTTCCCCTTTTTATAGTTCCTTCACCCTAGATCATAGAGTTTGAAGTCCATGCTTCCTTAGGGATTCCTACAAATGAGTCTACTAATTTAGAGGATAGCTCCCTTCAACTTCATCGAAGACTATGAGCACAACTCCCCCACTTAACCACATAGTCCTAAAATATGTTCCTATTTAGAGGATGGGATTGGGACAAGGATTGGAGTCTGTTTCACTTTACCAGTCGATGCGACAACAAGTATAGAGGGAGATGTGGACATTTATTTCAGAGGCCCCTTTAGAATTGCTAAAGGGCCAGCTGGGTCTCTTTATATTCATGTTTAACACCCATTGTTACTATGGATTTGAATATAATAGACATCATGCTCAGGTTAATGATGTGATCTCTTGAAGGGAGAAAAAAATGTCCCTTAAATTATGGTCAATAGTAGCTGAGGCTTACTCATCAGTAAATAAAAGTTTGGATGTGGCCTTAAATTAAGCTTCCTAGTATGTGGTGGAGGAATCTACTCACAATAATGTGTTTAGTGATTTGAAGGTTAAAATATACCATCTCCATTAAAAAATTATCCATCCTAAAAAAATATCATGATTTCATCATACACTTCATATATCATAGAAAATAGTATTATAGAAACAAGGAATCTTTGATATAGAGGAGAGGTCAGGGTTGATGTTGTTACATGGGTGTAGGTGTTGTAGTAGATTTTGGATGTATAAAATGAATATGTTGATCAATTATGTCAATCTATTAACTCCATGGAGTAGTGGTTTGTAGAGATCAAAGACTATTCCAAGAACATGTTGTCATTGACCTGTAATTTTTTAAATTTTCATTTTCTTGTGTATTTATAAGAGAACCTAGGATATGTAGAGATTCCTCATTATACATAATATCAATTAATATATCTTATAGAATTTTTATGTCCTTGTTTGGTTATATTTCATTCCTGATGTTCATGATAATTCATTGATCTAATGTTTAATGAATCATCAAAGATACCTTTAATTCATATAATACCATGTAAACATGAATGCCTAGATTTTAATATTTAAACCATAAGATATTTTTTCTCAAAAAACGCTCATTAATTCCAAAAAAATGAGATTAATAATTGATGTATCTTCTCCAGTTATCTTGAGATTAGCTGATTAAAAACAAATAAATTGGGTAAAATACATGTTATAGAGGGATAATTCCTTATCTTTGGATGAGGAGAGTGGACTTAGTGATCGTAGATTGATATTTGTTGTGGTCATATTGTGGGTACCACAAAGTTTGTATCCTTTTGTTTCATATTTCCCAAAATTTTACCTAAGTTTCATATATAGGGAAGCCTTAGTGGGTATGGAATCGACATTTTCATGGGCCAAATTTTTATGGTTTTTCGACTGGATAGGTTTTGTTCCTTTTTTTATCATGAAAAAAAAATCGTAGTTATGATGTAGTTTCAGGTATTTTAACCTTGACCATCTATTTTTCTAGTTTTTGGGTCGTTTATATTGGGCCTTATATCACTATAGTTTGGGGCATTTTAGCTCAGAAATTCTATCACTAGTGATATACTTTTTTCGAATTAGCATTATCCATTTAGTTTATCTTCATGTGGTAAGGATGCAAATCAAGAATTTTAATGTCACCTGATAAGGATGTGGATATGTCATATAGTTTAAATTATTTCTTCTAGGAAATCAAATACTATGTATTTTATGGTGTTATCACCAGGACATGATTGGTGAATATAGAATATGGGGTAGACATACCAAGAATGACTCAAAATGCCTTAGTGTGCTAGGTTCATCCATGGTGTTTTTGATGCTCACATGAATTAGAGTTCCTTTACTAAAAGGGAGAGATGCCTCTGGTTGGTAGGTCAAATTCCTTATTCATCAATATCATGGTCAAATAGAGGTGTCCGCACTCTTTTCCAAGGTTAATGAAATATTTATGGGGCTATATTGTTTAAGGGTGAAATACTAGTGAAGTGGAGTCCACCTAGACGGTTGAAGTATGGGTTTGGTAAGTCATATCCCAAAAGTTCGAATAAAAGAATATGGATTGGGGAAGACATGTCGAGGATGACCCATTCCACCGTGCGGTGTAGAGTTCCACCTTGATGTTACTAGGGCTCACATGGATCAGAGTTCATTTCTGGCATGGATGATATGCCTTTGGTTGGTAGGTCAAAGCCCTTATGAGTCAATAGTATGGTCAAACATATGTGTCCCCACTATTTTTTAGGGCCATGATAGGATTTATAATACTCTAATGTTAGTATGATGAAGTAGGTTATTGAATAAAATCTATTCAGGATTGGTTCTGGAACCCAAGGGTAGCTTAACTCATTATTGGGAATCTCAGGCCCTATGCCCTATGTTTTAGAGTCACGAGGTTTGGATCATCAAAAAGTTAAAAAATTGAGAGTCTCATTTCTTATTTGAGAAAGGGTACAATACATGGTGATGCTACATCAAGGATATTGAATATTATTGAATAGTTTGGTTATGAGGATTATAAATCAGGGTCCAAATTCATTAGGTTTTGAAGATATTATTGGAAAATAGTACTAGGGATGGCCCAGAACACCCTGATGTGTTGAGTTCAACCACAATGACATTAAGGTCACAAGAATCCGAAATACCTTCATATAGGTCCAAGATATATTTGGTTGGTACGTTTAAGACCTTATGCATCAATACTAATGTCAAATAGAGAAATCTATTTTCCTTTACAAGGTCCAAGAAAGGTTTGTAGTGACCCAAGGCACTCAAAGAATGAAATTTGATTTTTGTAAAATGTATAATTCATTGAGGGTTCAAGAACCCTTAAAGTTGTGTTTCTACCTAGTGAACATGTTATCAAGATGTGGAGATTTGAAAAACCATTACTCTACCTTTTACATAGAACATAGGGTCCAACAAACATGGATCAACTTTTACTATGGCCTTATATTGGGCCCCATTATCTTTATGACTTATTCATTTATGTTATAATTTTTTCCTAAACTCTAGACATGAAGAGTTAAGAAAACGAAGACATGAATTTTTCTCAGGTTTCCCTTTTTCTGTTTTCAACCTATGAAGTTTTGTATCTCTTTACCTAATAGTTTAGGGTCTTATGATTTGTTCCATCGATGGGTAATGTTTAAGGTTGTACAATTTTGACTAATGTTCATGAAGCTGATGTTTAGGATGCACATTGACCTTATATGAGGGGAATGTAACACAATATCCAAATTAGGATACACAGGGTCTAGAGTACTCTATCATTCTTATGAGAAGGATATGAAAATGTTATAAATCAGGGATTGATATTATTATTTGATGGGTAATGGTATGGGAAAATAATACAAAGGATGTCTCAAAACACTCTAAGGTGCTGAGTTCCTCCATGGTGACATCATGATAACAGGGGTTAGAAAGTCATTTTTGTAAGTTATGACATATATTGTTGATGACTATAGGTGCATATGAAGGATCCATATAAATAACTACATATTTAAAAAAAATGGTCTATAGATGTTGGGTATAATTTTCTAAGGGCCATGGAAGGTTTCAGTTACATGAGGCACTTAAATATTGAAGCGTGATTTATGGGATGAGGGGCTTAAAAGATAATAGAAGAAGTCCACAATCTGGTTGACCAGTGTGTGGATATTATGGTCATATGATAAGGGATGATGATGGGTGATGGATTGAAAATTTTAATGTCATGTAGTTGGTATGTATTTGGAATTGAATTTTAATGTCTTGAGACTGGGAATTTTTTTATAGTTTAATATCACACAATAAGTACATTTTCCTTTACTTGTAGTTTATATTAATGTGGAAAAGACATGAGAACCAATGTAAAAAATTTGATGATATAACCTTGGGGAAACATTTTTACTAGTTAGTGTAAATTAGATGAAGGTGGAATCTTTTATCATTTTATATGTTGCAGCTAAACCCAAGATTGGAGAACTGGGTGTCACTACACATCACGTGATGTCAGGAATCAAGCCATATTTACTTCTTGTATAAAAGTTCCATATATAGGCGTGAACCATATGTAAGGATGAGGTACATTTTTTATCATGCTTGGACCCAAGAATCGGAGATCCGAGCATCACATTGTATCATGTGATGATAGCAATCTAGACATATATAATTCTTTCATGGGAAACTCTATGTGTAGGTCTATCCCATAAATAGAGAGAATAAATGTTCCCATAGATTGTTGTATAATTACTCATGATTAGATATTTTTGCATTACTCTGTATCCAGTGACGATATGAATCATGTCACACATAGTTATTTAGATACCATGCAGTTTAATGCCAAGTGATAAAGACATATTCTCCCTAACATGGAAAGGTAATATTAAGACTATGACTATGAATAGAGTTTGAGTGTTACAAAATGTCATGTGATGTCAAAATTCTTGCCACATGTAGTTATATAATGGAAAAATATCCACATAGGTTTGAACAGTACACAAAAGAGGGTGTTATTCTCATTGATTGATTTATAAAAGCCCATGATTAGAGATCCAGGCATCACTATGTATCATGTGATGAAAAAAATCAAGACACATGTATTACCTGAATTTAGGTGTGGGGGGAGAACAACACAAATGATAGTGGTACACTCAAGTTATGCACACAATTACACAAATTTTTATGTCATGTAATAAACATCAACCATGTAGTTTGACATCATATAGTGATGATTCATGGTGTTCCTTTTACGGTCATTCATTAAGGACCTTATTCGACCTCTTATGAACGAATATGCCTTGATCATATGGGGAACCCATAACCAAAATTCATAAGTCCACATGATCCATGATTTGTATCAGTAACAAGGAATGTTAAAGGTTTATTTCATGACATGGAGGAAATTAGAGAAAGGACAGGGGTAATTTTGTATCATGTGGTGGATTCTCCAACATATAGGATCTATGAATCCCTATATATCTCATTGGTATGATAATAAAGTTGTACGTAGATCTTTAAACATGTATTGTTTAGTGTTATGTAATGAGGACATCAGTCATGATGTTTAATGTCTTTTATTATGGAAGAAGATGACTCGACATGAAAGAAGTGGAATATTTGGGATATGTGAAATTTTATGTCATGGTGGGAAGTTAATGGTTTCCCACCATGAAAAATAAATATTGTGTTATGATCCAAGACTGGATTCTAGGATATCATTTCATATCATGTAGGGGTGGGATTCAAGATGCACATAGTTCTTTAATGTGTGTTCTATCTATGTATATCATACTCACCCACCGGGAAAAGAGAATTTTATTTCCTATTTTCAAGGATCTAGATCATGTGAGATTAATCATTGTTGAGATGATTTTTCCTATGCATTATAGTGTCATGTGGTGAGGAATTCTTCAATGCAGTTTTACATCATGCAATCATGATGTGTTCTGTGTAGTTTAACATCATAAGGGCAGTACAAATTTTTGCAGTTTAACATCATATAACTATAATGGAATATGATGTGTAGTTTATCATCTCTATTCAAGGAAATATTCCATATAATTTAATGTAAGGATGTTGGGATGTGTTTCGTGCATTTTAACGTTATATGGTCCGGATGTGAGACACTATACATCTTAACAAATTTCTTACAAGACCTAATCCATGGAGATTAACATCTCATGGTAATGAGGAGGTCTACATAGTTTAACATTATATGGTCATGACAAGGTATATACATATTAACATCATATGGTCAGGACATGGAAGGATTTTATGGTGTCTATTCAAAGTATTTATTAAAAAACCTTTAATTAGTAGGGGTAAAATGATCCTCTTCTATTGTGGATAGCGAGTAATCTCCATTGTGATAGAAAGTTTTTATGATATATGTTCCTTAATAATTGGTTTCTATCCTAGAAGGATTCATCCTGGTATCATTAGGGTTATAAGATCCAATATTAGTTATCCTTGATGAAAATAATGGAGGCATACATTTTTATTGAAGGCTCGTATAATCTGATTTATAATGGATTTCAAGGTTTTGTAATGTATGCAACCATATCACATCATTCCACTCTAATTCATCCAGATGATTTTTTAATTTATCATCATCTGAGAGTTGTTTATAGATAGCTATTCTATGTGAAGAGAACTGGACTTCTATAGGTAATACTACTTTAGTTCCACACAACAATGAATACAAAGTTTCTTGTGTAGTAGTGTGCGTAGTGGTATAGTAGGACCATAAAGCATAGAGGAGATTTTCCAAAAATGACTTATTTTCCTTATTCACAATTTTATGGAGTATATTTGAAAAAGTGTTATTTATGTCCTTTATATTTCTATTAGTTGTTGTGTGATAGCGAGATTAATGGTTGGACTCAATGTTGTACTCTTGATACAATTTCTTAAACATTATAGAACATAAGTTAGTGTCATTGTCTATCAATATCATGTGATGGACCCCGAACCATGTGATGATATGTTAATTCACAAAGTTGATGATATTCTTCATCCTATCACCCTTGAGGGGTATATCCTATGATTACATAGAAAAGAAGTCATTATCAATAAGGATTTACTTATACTTCTTAGTTGTGGCTGGTGGATATGTCCACCCAACGTCCATCCCCCATATAGATAATGGAGAGGAATATTTAGATATATGTAGAAATTAAATGGGATTAAGGGTAAATTTTTTATCAATCATGCATGAATGAAATTTCCTGGTGAATATCACATAGTCATATATCATGGTTTTCCTATAGTAATATAGACTTCTGATTTGGTGGGAGATCCTAGTCCCACATTTATGAGCACATAAGGATACTACAGGGACTTCTTCCATAATGATATGAATATTTCCTTCGTCAATAAATCCAAGGAGGATTTCCTTGAAGCCCCATATTTATAGAGATTTTTTTCTCATTTATCCCATCCAGTAGGGTAATGTTTACTACTCGACATCGAATAGATTCCCTTTTAGCTCGGTTTATTAGGAGAATCCAATTTTTGAGATAATTAGTTATGGTATCCATTGATCAAGGGGTAGATATTGGTTCACCACCCACAAGGGAGGTGTTGAAATTATTTATTTATTCTATGTCACATATGATGATTCATAAGACCATACTTTGGTGTGTGATGTGAGAGATTGCTTCCTCCTAATCTGGGTTGTCCATGACTATGGATACATTAGGCAACACATTTTCATGAGCATTCTATGATCATGTAACATGAAGAAACAAGGGATAAAAATGGAAATCCACAATTATTCTTCCAACATAGCTAGTAATAGGGGACAATTCATATTTTTTGATGGAATATTCACCATTTATCTACATTATCACTAGTTGTAAATCCACTTTGATGTTCAGGTAGTTATTTGTAGCTATTGGGATAGTTCCAAGCTAGTGATGAGGGATTGATATCCTACGACATTATTCATATAGCCTTTGGATAGTGAGAACGAGTAGGAACATAATAATCGTCATTTACAAATATAATAAGTTCATCCATATAAAAGTGAAATAAAAATACAATCCCTAATCCATCCCAACTGAGTTTTGGGATTCCCTTTCTCTTATTTATAGGAATTTGAGCAGTTCTATTAAAATAAATCTCCCATGTATAGGGAGTGTTAGGGGAGTTGAAAACCCCATCATCTAGAAACTTGGTGTACTTTCTGGGGTGTGATGTTCCATAAAAAATCATCTAGGGAATGTTCTTTTACTAACTTCTATGACACAAAATAGATGTCGTACTATTTCAAAATGATTACCCAATATGCCAAATGCCCTCTCAGTATATGGAGGAAAAGGATTTACTTTAGTGGGTTAATATGAGAGACCAAGTGGTATTTCTAGTTCTGCAAGTATTGCCTCAACTTTTATACATCAAATATGAGGGAAAGCAAATTCTTCTTGAAATCTGAATATGGAGTCTCAGTACCTAGAATTATTTTAATGATGTAGTAGAGACTATTTCCATTCCTTGCAACATTATTTTGTTTGTGGGGATCACCTAGTGATATTTCCATGGTGGAAACATATAATTTGAGAGGATTTCCTTCCACCAATGGAATCATGATTGGTGGGTGTAGTAGGTACAACATGAGGTTCTTGAAATACTATTAGTAGTCCACATCGCATCAATAGACGATCCCCTTATTCATTAACTTGGTAAAGGTGATAGATTTTCTGACCAAGTTGTCTATGAGACACAAAATTTATATGAGGGGCCCTTGGTTCCCCCTTATGTCATTCAGATTCCATGGGGTGAAATTTCGAAAAATTAACCAGCCTTTTTTTACTCAGCCTCAATGCCATAATGGAAAATAAAAAATAAAGGGATATTACTAGATGATACCCAAAAATTTTATTTTATTGGAGTCATTTTTATACTATACCATCACCACTTATTGAAGAATATGTGAAGATATGTGAAGTGATTACATAACTGTCGAGATTTGAATACCAGGTCATCGTCATAATATTCTACTATTCATACAAAGAATTGTTTAAAGATATGATTCACGGTGCATTGATATGTTGTGCTGATGTTTTTTTATTTAAAGGGCATGACATGATAGAAAAATATCCCTTGAGGTGTTATAAAGGTAGTGGATTCTTCATATTTTGGGGACATCTTTATTTGATTGTACCGTAAGTACACATTCATGATGGAAACAAATAGAAAGATATCAATTATATCAATCAAGAGTTCTATGATCAAATGTGGGAAGTCAACCTTTGGGAAGTGTCAATTACGGTCACTAAAATTGTTGTATACCCTTATATTCCCATTATTTTTCATAAAATGGATGATGTCAGAGATATATCTTGGGTATTTTAGTTCCAATGAAAAATTATCTGTGAAATGTTTTTAAACTTTCGTCTCTACATTAGTAGCATGAGAGGGGGGCATCCCCCTAGCGACTTTCCTGAAGCCTCAAAAGTCATCATGTAAACCAAGATGGTGCGTAGCCACATCCAAATTTAGTTTGCGATTTTTTATATAATTTCATGAAAACACATATATATGTTTATTTATGAATTTAATATATGTCGTTTTCAATTTGACAAGACAGGAGGAACTAATCAATGCAGGCCATGAGTCTTCATTAATTACATATTTTCCATTATAAGATCATCAATGGTGGTCTAGGTACCTTCCTCATGTATGGGAGGGGCCTTCCTAAGGTCATCATCTTCTCCTTCCACCTCTGAGTCCGTAGATGCATTTTCAGATGAAGTCATAAATCCATGGGCATATTTTTCATTAGTGAGATGATAGGATCCATAAGAAGAAACATTGTTTTCTCTGCTACTAGAGTCATTTCATAGAGATTCCAGATCTAATTCTATTTTATAGTGTCACTGGGGCCATAAGGGGCTTGGACATTTGGGATTGAGTTTATTTCCTCAACTAGATTTATGGGTAACACATAATCAATGACTCTAATACTCCTAGGATTTGCAGGGATTTTCCCCAAGCTATTGGGGGATAACACCAGAATATGTACACCCCCATTGGTTTCTTGAATTTTCTTTTATAGGAACCCACCTCAACATCTCTGGGTTTGCAAGAATCGAAGGGTGAATTGTCACCATGTAGTATGAAAACCTTTCCATTGATGGGGTATTTCAATCACTGATAGAATGATGAAGGTATCATCACTTGGATTTAGATCCAAGGCCTTCCATTAAATATGTTTTAAGCAGTTTTTTTCTTGATAACCAAGAACTGAAAATTTGATGTGAGATCACTAAACTGATCTTTGGCCATGATCATCCGAAGAGATATTTTCTCACCCTTATCATACCCTTGAATGGTTATCATTTTGGGAGATAAATATTCATTTTTATATCCCAAATTTCAAAGGGTCTAAATCAAGATATGGTTGTTCTCAGAACAAATTTCTATCAAAGAACTTTGGATTTCGACACTACAATGTCTGCCTGGAACAAATAGGTGTATGATGTGTCCATGAATGAACTCTTCTTGATAATGATTTGTGAATGAGACAGCAACATGGAATTCTGATGGAATAGTCTCAAATCGATAAACCTCACCAATAGAGACTTATATATCATAAAATTATGGGAATTAGGGGGATTCAATGAGTGCCACCCTGATTTCATTTGAAAGATAGAGTATATCCAGGATTGAACGCTTATTTAAGGAAATAAAATGTTTCTTCAAAATTTCACATATTTTTCCATAGATAGGTGCTTCCCAAGGCGGGGTTTCTCTTTATCATGTGGTTCAATAACTGATAAATTTTATGTATATTGGACTGGTGCTTGTGCATAGGTCGGGGGATAATCTTCTTCCTGTGACGTAGGTCAAATAATCTATCCCCATTGTCTAGGATGATCAGACAATTACAACACCTTCAGTTGGTTATGTAAGATGATTGGGCATGGATGAAAACTGGATGGTTTTGGGACACCACTATGTCTCTATTGGTAATTATAGAGTGCCTTCTCATAGGTATTAATTGCATATGTATCTTTTTTGTGGTAGTTATTGAAATATTGGGTGTTACCACTCCCGCATTGTCCACTGTATTTTCAGTTCCTGGATATTAGTCCCCATGTTCTATGAATAGGTACATTAAATACACACTAATAGGAATTTTCATCCTCAAAGAAGGGGTATTACAAGTGTATAAAATTAATAAAAAAGTGGGATCTTTATCTAATGATGGTTCTGTTTGGTGGGGCCTTACCCATGTTTCATATATTACAAGAAAGAAGTATGCAATAGTCAAATCCTATATCAAAAAAGAATACGAATTTTTATATTCTACTTATTCCTATATCTAATGGTACCTTACACCTTTGGTAGGAATATTTTATGTCACAAACTTAGGTTATGGAGCCATTTTGGGTCTATATAGATGGTCTCTCAAGGTGGAATGTGCTCTACCAACAATATTTTGAGTCATCAAGATGTTAAAGTTATGGCTATGTTTGGACAAAAAATTTTTCTAGTTACCTACTTTTTTTCACTGGAAAATGGTTATAAAGGACAATATTTCAGGGAGTTATCCAACTTACCCTTTCAATAATTGCCCATTCTTTGGATAATGTCTTTAAAGATGAATAAATTATGGATGTTGTGACCAAGCCTTCTACGTAAAGGGTAATTCTTGGGATGATCGGTGAGGATGACATCATTACGCTTCTTGGGAGATGGGAGCTTGAGAAGGCTATTTCCCATGAATACAAGGAAATAATTGAGGACCTTCTCATTTTACATGTAGAATGTTTTATTCATCCATTCCTTAAATACTAGGTGACTCTGAACTTCTTTTTTCCTATGGTTATGGGTGATTTTGATAGTTTCATCCAATCAATAGGAGATGATGGGTGGTTTGGGGCCTACCTGGGAACATGAATGGTAAATACCACTAGTTGTAGGTTACAATGATAATCTCTACCATGCTGAGCCTTTTCACATGTGTTGAGGTCCTGATCGGAAACTTAGGTCGTGTCCTCTAAAAGTAATCTTCTTCGTCTTGTGCTATTTCTCAAAACCCATGGAATCCACTTGGATATTTTATTAGGATCAAAGTTGTCTTCAACACATCCTAGAGATTTTCAGTATAAAGTTATATCAATTTTTCATATAAGAGGGTAATACTAAGTGAATAGAGTATACCATTCTATATAGATATGAAGTTAGACACCCTCTCCTTTTCATGTTGATTATAGTTGGTTAGGTTGAAAATTTTAATTTTTCTCCGTATATAGCTAGATTAATAATGGAATTAAAGAAGAAGGTATTCCAACCTTAACATGAATCCTGTAATAATAATTTTGTACCAAAAAAAATGTTGGAGCTATCAAAGTTTTCACAAAAGACCTCATCTTGTTCACCTCCTTCTAATATTAAGGGCCAATCATCGTACTACATCATGGCATAAAGTGTGTGAGATGTTGTTCTAGGTCTCCCACACCATCAAAAGGGGGAAATATATGATTGTTAAAATTGGGTGGGGGAAATGTGTCATCCACCCACACAAGATATGTATTCTTATCATGCATCACAAGTTTATATCTCTCTTCTTTGAATTCCATCTCAGTAACCAAGGACTCAATGCAATTGAGCACATATAGAGTTAATTCTATCTGAGACGCCTCCCGTCTGTAGGGATAGGGTGGGGTTGATGATTCGACCATGTTTCTATCTTCAATTGATTTTCATTTTATGATAATATTGAATGAACAACCTAGAGAGGAAGAGGATATAACCGTAATAGAGGGAAGTCATGATCATTTTTGACTTTATCACTTATATAGATCATCTTACTCACTTTTGAGGCAGTCTGATGCTCAAATTCAAAAAATTCAGGTGGATCACATCATTACAAATGTATGGAAGGAGGGATACTCAACCTGAGGATGATATCCATTGGGAATGTTTCCCCTGTGAAACTCCTTGTTAAGTTGTCTGAGAATTGACATCTCTTTCTCATATTATGTCAATTGTTCCCACATGGAAGGAATTTCATCAATTCTGGGTAAAGATTGGGATATGAACACTTCTTTACCATTATCCTTGGTAGTGTTCCACCATAGTTTTGGAAAATCAATATTAATATGTTCGAAGTTCTGTATTCTCCTTGGGTTTCAAATTCATGTAGTGACAAAAATAAATTAAGTGCATATTTTTTAATCACAATTATGTGTTTTTATATGAATTTTAATGCTAAAAAACAATGATTTAAATTTTTTGAATCCAATTAAGGGTAAATGAGAGTATATAATTTTATCATTCTAATAATAATAAATGAATTTTTTTGTGAATATAAATTATATTTATGATCTTGGTTGATAGCTGTTAATATTTTTAACTACTTTTATTTTTATTTTTCCAAATGTTTAGGCCATAGTGGCCAACCATCATCTAAGGAATGCACATCCAGATAGGCATGGGATCCAATTCATGGGGCATCAGGCCATGCATAGATCTACTGGGGATGAAATCCCACGGTCTCTCTCACATAGGCAATGATTGGTGATTCCTGTGATAGGTAGGGGAGGGCCAATGCCTGTATGGGTCATGTGTGTCTCTACCCACAAGTGTATGTGTGTTTCATCTGGGATCCCACTATAGTGCATGCTTCTAGACTGGGGATTCCACATCTAGGCTTAAAAATCCGTGTACTCCATCCTATAATTTTGATGTGGGATGGGATCTCTGTTTCCCTCCGCTAAGGCACCATAATACTTTATTATCCGCCACTACTCTACATATTCTATCCACTATGATTGAATACTCCCACACTTCTATACCAACAAAACCACCCTATTCCTCTATTCTAGCACCCCAACATCACATGATGACCCTTCTCACCACTCCGACTGTCGTGCGCTACCACCACCTTCCTCCATGCAGACCCCCGATCACTGGGAACCACTGAGTCCACCACTACCTCCCTCACTATTTCCTCCCCTTATTTCACTAGAGAGAGAACCACAAGAGCATGACCCTCACTCTACTTCCCTACTACCATGCTTCACCCTCGATCACCATTGCTGTCCTTGCAAGACACCAAATCGAGCTCCTCTAACCGCCCCCTGTGCGAGCTCACCACCTCCAGTTCCATTGAAACCACCATCAAGATCCTCCAGCCACTTTGAATGCTATAGGAAGAGGAGGCTACTTCAATTATGGAACCGACTACTTCTACTACACTACCTATGCATGCCTTTATTTCCATGTAATCCCACTACACACCGATGGAAGTTTCCCATATCTTTCATTGAATAAGCGTATATGTGGTTGGAATCAGTGCATGCACAAGATTTAAACACCCATGAACCACATGTGTTTCTTGATTCAACCAAGGGAGTTTTGGGGGATTTAAACACAACTCTGATATGGGTGATCCATGAAGGCCAAAATATCGACCTCTACGACCTATAAAAAGAGGCTCCATACCTCCTACCCATAGATGAACCCGATCACTGATAGGAGAAAACAACAAGGATGGCAGCTACGCTACTCTACTCTCATCTCCCCTTTTCATTTTTTTAATTTTATATTATACATTTTGGTTATTTTTTAAAAATGTAAATTTTATTTTTATTTTGTTAAATAAATAAACTCATACATTTTTATTAGTTTGTTTTTAATACACCCATTTATTTTTCTTATTAGTTTTATTTATTATATACATTAATAATAATAATAATAACAAATATATTATTATTATTTTGAAATTATATTTTATTTATTTATTTTCTTCTTTTCCTTATCTCCTTCAATTTCATTTGTCCCTCTATCTCTCCTCAAAATTATATTCTGTTTTATTATTTTATTTTATCACCCAAATTATTTTTAAATTTATTATTTATTTAATTTTAATATATTTATCATTCTCTTCATCTATCTATCCACCAAGTGATCTCATACTCTAATAAATGAGAGGCTGACCCTGAGGCTTGTCTTGAAGGAAGGTCAAGGTGTTAATGAATTTTTTTTAAAGTTTATTTAATGTTTGTAAAAGATTTGAGTATAATGCATGGGTAAGGTTAATGTCCCACTTGTGGTGACAACACCCCAATGACATGCAACTTAATCTGTTATATTCTTTTGTTTAATATTTTTCCCTCTATACATTTTTTTGTTCTTTATGAGATGGAGTTGAACTAATAAATGGATGAAATGAAATCAGTAGAGTTGGGTCCTAGAAGATGACACATCCTAGATCAGGTTTTGTCATCAAACATGATTAAATGAAGAGATATAATTGAAATTAATTAGGCATTCACTGATTCCCATATTTTCTAAATAATTAATAGTATTCTAAACATAATATTTCATGTTATTATTTTTATAAGAATATCAAACATATAAAGGAGAATTTTTTTTAAACCCAAATACCAAAACCAACATCAATTCAATTTTTCCCTAACTCATTATGTTTAGATTTTCCTAGGAGTATAAATTAGAATTTCAATTTTTTCATGTCATTTAAAAAAGTAATAAAAAACTAAAAAGATTTATTATTACATTCATAAATTAATTAAAAAACAAAAAACATAGTTTAGGTGATTTAGAATAGGTGAATGATCAATATGAAAAGCTCCTCATGTGAGGGGACCTTGGTTATCCACTGTGCTGCCCTAGGAAAATAATTTTCTCTTGACACACCTTACAATATACTTACATCAAAACCAGTGTTGTTACCCGAGATATAATTAGTTATTTAATTCCATTTTCTATTTTGACATTTTATATTGTTTTTTTCATTTATAAAAATGAAAATAGAAAAACCCATGATGAATTAGATTTATTATTTTTAGCTTCTACTCAATATTACTTATAAGTGAAAGAACCAGTGGCTAAATGACTAAGATCTGCAGAAAATATTGATACCATATGGGCTAGACAGATCAGGGGTGACTGAAGGAAAATTTTCATAGAGGAGGAATTCAAGGACCTCATCTAGGAGCTTAAAGAGACCCTCGAACAACTAGTGGTCAAAGAATTGGACAGATGGATTACTAAATTCTTGGTGTACTTCTGAAAATTTTATCAAGAAGTGGCTAAGACATCCTAAGAGTGCTCCTTGTTTCCTCCAAACAATATTGATGAAGTTCCCCTAAATGTTTTTCAGAAAACAGAGAAAATACACTAACTCAAATATGATAATAAATGGATTGTAGAGATGATGAAAGATCTCCAAGGACAAATAGATTGGATCACTACATATTTCCAAAAATTATCAGAGAAACATAAGATTGAATTATATTATGAAGCCCTTGTCTTCTATAATTTACCTAAGGAGGGCAATGAGGAAGACTATCCTACTGAGATATATGTGGGAGATCGGAAAGAACTGGATGAATTTTGGAATGAATGTGAGGAACTAATTGATCCCCCCAAACCCTGTAAAGAATATGATCTATCGCCATTGAAGGTATATACCACAAAATTGGTGGAATTTGATGAAAAGATGGGGGATCCCAGCTACCTGCCTCTATATACTGAGATTCTACTCCAATTGGAACTCATCACTGAGGTAGATATTGAATCTGAACCAACTCTTGGAGATAAACTTTTCATTGACTCTATATCTTATGAATTTATTGAAACTGAATTGTGTATCAATCCCTAGTATTGTGATTATGAAGATTCAAAAAATATTTTCTATGCCTTAGAGGAGGATGAATAAATTGGGAATACACCTGTAGAGGAACACATGGAGCAACCTAATTTGGAGGAAAAAACATTTGATGATCCCCATCATAATATCCATGCAATTGAGCCTGATTAAATCAAAAAAGAGACAGCTCATATTAATGGGGAGAAAATTCTAATTAGAAATTAAAAATTTATTGAAGTATAAACTAGTTTACTTCACCTTTGATTATTCAATTCATACGACCTATGATAATCCAACACTGAGAGAGAAGAAGGAGGTTGCCCAAGTAGAAACTAAGGAAGATGATGTTCCATACATCATCCTACCCTCTCCATGAAAGATATAACTAATTGTGAAAGGGCAGGATCTATTGTCCTATATCCATGGATCATTATTCAGCAAGAAGGAAGAATCACAAGCTAGGAAAATCCACATGTGGTGGTTCAAATGAGATAATCTTAATACAACATCAAACTTCAGATAACAGTTGGTCCTTATCTCTAGAGGTAGTGAAAATCTAGAGCCCACTTGGTAGATCATACAAATATATATCTATTTATTCGTTATTTCTATGAATTTATATTTCAATTTAATTTCATAGGAAGTAGTCCAACATGAATCCTAATACCTATATATTTTATGAGCTTAAATGACATGATCCTTATTATTAATTGAGTAATTTTATTTTATAGGTTTATAATAGTAGAAGGAAGCCTCAATAGTGAATGAGGAAATAGGACCAATGTTCATGGAAAAGATAATTCAATTTTTTATGATTAACTTTTAGTCTTTCTAAATCATTTTCAAAACATCATTTTCTGGTATTAAAAGATGAAATTCCAAGCCCACACTTGATTAGGCTTCACTTGACTTATCTAGGAAACATGATTTTTTAGCAATCCTATGATTACATGTTTTAGATATAAATATTAATGAGACTAAATGTGAAAAAAGTGGAATTAGATGATTAATGTAAATCAGGAATATTAAAATGAGGGTTCATGATTTGAAAGAATTAATAGATTTATATAAATTAAATTTACCAATCATTTTTAATAAATTTAATTTCTAAAATTAAAGTGAATTGAATTGTTATTATTAATCATGCATTGAGTGATTATCCCAAATCATTTGTTATATTCCTCAGAGTATTTCTAGATTAAGTAATCCATATTTTTTAGTGAATATTTCTTGAGTGATCTTGGAAAATGTCACCCAACAAAACTAGCATTTGAAAGCTTCAAATATATGACTATGAAAATACATATATAAAATTATTTATTGATGTTTTGATAAACCACTTATACTTAAAATACAACCTTAATATCAAAATTTCATTATCCATTAGAAACCATGAATGAACTTGTTAGGAATGGTCCACATTCCAATCGATTTTTATCCATTACAACCCTCCTCTTAGTAATATAATGATATTTTGATATTAATGTGTGAGGTTGATGGGAGACCTAAAAGATGGGTTGGATTAAATTATAAGGGAAATGTGTGGGGGTGATTTTTGTGGGTGTTATGAATGTTTTATGAGTTATTCATTATACATTATTATTTTCCCCTCTTGATATATATTTAAAAATAAAATAATATAACGAACCAAAAGAAGGGAAAAATTGGATGTGTTTTGGGAAAACCAAAAATCACTAGTACTAATCCTATGATTTTTATAATACATGGTTAATTTGTTTATTTGAGGTTTATTCTAAATCATAACTTTTGAAAAAAAAGGATCATTGAAGAAAATGAAAAAATATAAATGTTTAGAAAACAATTCAAAACAGTGCACAAATGATTAATTATAATTAAATTGATCATGATCATTTCTTTGAGCTTTGAGAAAGTTGAGAGTTGTTATAATTATAAGGGTGTAATGTCATTGAACCATTGCATTGAATATCATTAATTATTATTTATGAGATAAACATCCTCCATGATCATTAATTTTAAACAGCGATTCCTACCGTCCTTAAACCTCATAGACATTTTAACCTTAAATGCAAGCCCTCGTGATTTAAAATGCCACTTTGTATTTAAACAGTAGAGACAATAGTTTATTTACAAGATTATGGATTAAGATCATGTTCCCAAAACATGAGCATAAATATATTTTAATTATATCTTGAGAGACGATTGAATTAAAAGTTAGGAAAATCATAATTTGGTAGGTTTAATAATTTTAAATTATGGAACATAAATTAATGAGAAGGGAGGTTTCACCAATTTCAGATTGGGAGATGTAAAATTATTCATTTAATTGTTTCTTTAAAAATTGAGAAACTAAATTGAAAATTTATGTGAATACTGAAAATTTGATTTAAAATTGATAATTATTTTATTTTATTACATTGAAATTTGAACATTAATAACAATGGTTCTCTCTCCAACTCCTTATTTAAATTTTTTGTTTAAGAAAAAACATGGATTATGTGTGGGAATATTTTATTTACATAAATTATGTGGATACTTTTATCGTATTTAAATGGTTTTAAATTAATTTTAATGTTAAAAACCTATGATTTACAAATGTTTTAATAAAATAATTGGATACAATTGTAATGGTTAAAAAGAATAAAAGAAGTATATTTTTGGATGTGAATGATTATTTATTATCTTAGATGATAAGTGTTAACCTTTTCGAACTCTTTTAGTTTGTTTTTGAAAAAAAAATTAGACCACATGGGCCAGCATTAAACATAGGAACCCACAACCACATAGGGAGGGTCACCCGACCAAATCATGTGTTATATTCATGAGATGATTTCTAGACTAAGTAATTCCTAATTTTTTTGAGAATATTTCTTGAGTGATCTTGGGAAATGTCACCAAACTGAACTTTCATATGAAATTTTCAAATATATGTCTATGAAAAAACACATTTAAAATGTTCGACTCATGTTTTGATAAACAACTTATCCTTAAAATACCACCTTAATATCAATATTTCTTTAGCCATTAGAACCCATGAATGAACTTGTTGGGAATGAGCCACATTACAATTGATTTTTATCCCTTCCAACCCACCTCTTAGTAATTGAATGATATTTTGAAATTGAAGTGTGAGGTTGAAGGGAGACATGGAAGATGGTGTGATTTAAACTGTAAGGGAAAAGTGTGGGGGTGATTTTTGTGGGTGTTATGAATATTTTATGACTTATTCATTATACCTTATTATGTTTCTTTCTTGATATCTTTTAAAAAGAAAATAATAAAATGAACCAAAAAAGGGAAAAATGGGGTTTGTTTTGGGGAAACCAAAAATCACTACTTCTAATCCTATGATTTTTATCATATGTGGTTAATTGGTGTATCTGAGGATAATTATAAAAAATACCTTTTGAAAAGGAAATGAAAAGTTTCTTTGAATAAAATGACAAAATATAAATGTTGAGAAAACAATTCAAAAGAGTACACTCATGATTAATTATAATTTAATTGATCATGATCATTTCATTGAGATTTGGGAAAGTTGAGAGTTGTTTTAAATTTAAGGGGGTAATGTCATCAAACATTTACATTGAATATCATGAATTGTGATTTAATAGATAAACATCCTACTTGAACATTAATTTTAAACATCAATTCCTACTATCCTTGATCCTTATAGATATTTTAACCTTAAATGCAAGCCCGCAAGATTTAATATGCCATTATGCATTTAAATAGTAAAGATAATAGTTTATTTATAAGCTTATGGATTAGGAGAATGATCCCATAACATGAGCATAAATATATTTGAATTATATCATGAGAGATGAGTGAATTAAAAAGTTAGGTAAATTATAATTTGGCATGATTAATAATTTAAATTAAGGAACATAAATTAATGAGAAGGGGTGTTTCAACAATTTCAAATAGGGAAATGTAAAACGTTTGATTTAATTGTTTCTTTAAAAATGGAGAAATTGAATTTATATTTTATGTAAATATTGAAAATTTTATTTAAATTTGATATTAATTTTATTTTATTACTTTGAAATTTGGACATTAATAACATTGGTTCCCCCTCCAACTCCTTATTGAGATTTTATGTTTGAGAACAATCATGGTTTAAGTGTGGAGGTATTTAATTTACATAAATTATGTGGATAATTTTTTCATATTTCGATGGTTTTAAATTAATTTTAATGTTAAAAACCAATGATTTAAAAAAGTTTTAAAAAATAATTGGATATAATTTTACTGGTTAAAAAGAATAAAAGAATATTATTTTTAAAAGGGCAGCCTAATGAAAGACAGTGCATGAGGCATCAATTCATGCAGAGATATACAAAGTTCCTTGGGCTCTGCAGGTGTGTGTGTGTTCCATTCAGGGGCCCGGCCTAGTGAAGGCTTATATAATAGGGACTCAGCATTGA
This sequence comes from Viscum album, assembly GCA_963277665.1. Taxonomy (NCBI): domain Eukaryota; kingdom Viridiplantae; phylum Streptophyta; class Magnoliopsida; order Santalales; family Viscaceae; genus Viscum; species Viscum album. The sequence continues at coordinate 226,428,066 of OY728129.1, read as the reverse complement.
GGATTAAAAATCCTTGCATTGCGTCCTGCTGTTTTGACGTGGGATGGGAGCTCCACTGTGCTTCATCGTCTGCCACCATTCTACCTTCTATATCCATTGCGCTTAACCTCTCCTGCATCACTGTCCCCGATGTGGTGAGTAACCCCAATGACATGAAACTAAAAATATTCTATTCTTTTGTTTAATCCATTTTCCATGTCATTAATGGTTAGTACTTCACACGATGAAGTGGAAATAATCAATGGATGAAATGACATCTATAGAGCCATGTCCTGGAAGATGGAACATACTAGATTAGGGTATGTAATTAAACTTGATTAAAAGAGGATTTGGGATTGAGATTGATAATGAATTAAATGATTTATACAATTTCTAAAAAAATAATTCTATTCTATATGAGAGATTTCATGTTTGGATTATCAAAATGAAGTGAAACATATAATGTAGAATAATGATTAATCCCAAAAACTAAACCCAAAACATAGACCTTACTATCCTTAAATCATTTTGTTTAGATTTTAATGCTCCTATAAATTAGAATAATTATTTTTTCATTTCATTTCAGAAATTAATCAAAACCCAAAAAGATTTATTATAGTTTTATTAAATTAATAAAAAAACAGATAGTCTAGGTGATTTAGAATATGCGAGTGATCGAACAGATAATCTCTTCAACTGAGATGACCCTGGTCAAATATTTTACTACACTAGAAACAAAAATTTCAATTTACACTCCCCAATATAGGAGTACATCATGAAACCTCAGTTGGTGCACCCAAATCCTCATCTCATAGTGTATTTTTCATGTTTCAGCCCTCTTCATTTGCATCTTGATCCATACTATTTTTTGTGTTAACGATTATGACATTTATAGAGGTCTATCAGGTAATGTAAGTTATCCCATTACTCTCAACACAAAAGTATTATTCTAAACTACATGTATCAAGGTATTTTTTTTGAACCCTTGTCCATATTGGACTATTTTTTTCTTACGGCCCTTAAGGGGTTTGATTCCCTTCACCATACGTTCCTCCCATATTGTCTTGTGAGTAGTGACTTCGAGGGAGTTTTCAATAATGATTTCTAAAAATGCCCTTAATATAATACGATTTTAATATAGTGTCAAGAACATATGGGATGTCTACTATCTATATTTACCTCTGAACTGGGAGAAGGATGATTCTCTCTGTGGAGATGATGATGATGAAAATACCCTCATCGCTATGGAACGAGGACTATTTGAGGTCCACATTGTTGTTTTTTATTCTTTTTTGAGGATTAAATGATTCTAGTTCAGGATTTGAGGACTCTTAATATAGTAATTGAGATACAAGTGCCCCTAGACTGGTGGTCTAGGATAGATCTAGAACTAACATTGATCTTTTTAAGACCCTCTTGGGGGATGATGACTCTAGTGATGAATGTTGACATAAAAGTTCCCCCATACTAGTGGGATTGGGTTGATTTTGAGTTTGTTCCAATATAACATAAATCATATCACGGATTGAAAATCAGAGTGGTGGAAGAAATGTTAGAAATTCCCCCATCTTGGTGGGATGTGTTCGCTCATAGATGGATTCTATGGAAGCTGTTATTGCAACATATTTGATGTGGTGTAGCTATTATTATTTCAACCTTAATTTTATCACTCATTTAAACCTGATTTATTACATTAACTCTTCACATGATACGAAATGGAAGATTGAGAGTTTTAGTGTCTTTGGGGCATAGTTTCATTACATAACATCTTATAACAAGAAATACAACATCATTATTGAAAATATTCTTTACATTACCAAATCATTCCCTCGTACTTAGCATTGCATGTGATAACTGAGGACATGCATAAGAAAAGGGAGGGATATAAATACCAGTAAAAGAATAAATCTGGAATAACATGAGGAATAAAATACATGATAGATAATAGACATATCAATGGAGCACAAGAGAAACATGTACATAAAGGCATGATAAATCTTGATAATCATAACATGGAAATGTGGCAACAACACTTAACATAGAATTAGCATGAGCCAAGGCACATTAAACATGGATCATGAGTAAAAACTCATTGCACATTAATTAGAATGATTCAACACCCTTTGCAATGACCTATCATGATACTATACTTTAACCTATTCATTGGAGTGCTATCAGGGTGCACCATTCTTAAACATTTATTTTCTTGCATAAGTGTTCCACATGGATCATATAACATGGAATCAATCAACTTCATAAGTTATTGAATGATCATGTAATATGTAATAAAAAAATTAAAGTACAATTCAATATGTATATGTTCATAAAGATTAATATCCTTGATAGAGACATGGGTGTGGTATTCACTACACAATGATCTTGCCTTGAAAAAATGCGGTGCAATTTTGGCTGCATAACGGCTTGACATAGGATTAAAGAAAATTCTTGATGAGAGTGAAATCGGTGTATAGTCATATTTACATGAAATAGTCAGTAATGGGGATATATAGATACCTCTCCCAAAAAATGTAATGAAATTTAGATTCATAATACCAAACAATTACTTGGATGTCAAATAGGAGAGAAAAATCTCTCACCGAATTTCAGCACGGTAATGGGTGTACATGGGAGGCATTAATGAGAGAGAAAGGGGTATACCATAATCCAAAAATAAATATGGGAGTATGGGAGAGGTTATAAATCATACCCCAACATTTTTAATTGAAATCAAAAGGGCATACCAACTTAAAAAAATTGGACAAAAATGAGAAAGGAAGAAATCCCTTACTTGGAAGTGCGATCCCAAAGGCTTAGGAGAGGCCCGAGAGAGACTTTTTGGGAGCTTAGGGAACATTGAGAGGATTATAAAGAGAGGAGGGAAGTGTTTGGATGAACTTTCAAGGCTTTTAGTGAAGAGGAAGTGGGATCTTGGGTGAGTTTATATAAAAAAGGAGAGAGAACTATTTATTATTTAGGTTTGCGTCACCACACATTAAACTAATCAATAACACAAACCAGACCATGGATTTTTCCCATAGTTTTTCCAAAGGGGGGTATAAAAACAATATTTTATTATTCCAATGACCTATATTCTGAAAATAATCCAGTTTTTTATGTGGAGATGAGTCACACTCTCAAGGAAATTAATTTAAAAAGTGAAAATGTTTTATAGCTCTTGTAGGGTGCACTAATGTTTTTTAAAATAAATAAAACAAACCTAAAATAACATTATTTTAATGGTAAAATATATATTGTAGGAACATTTCATTTATAGTATCTTATTACATCACTATTGGGTCATTATGATGTCATAAATCACATTATAAATTTAAACGGTATTTATTTTTTACCCAAAAATTTGACTGTCTCAGAAAATTATAAAAAATTCACCATTGGATAATTTCAAAATCTTGATTCCAAAAATAATATTCGTTTTATCTATGTAATTTTCTAAATCTATGAATTTTTTATTTAAAAATAAAACCCGACATTTATAGAAAATTCAGGGGTTTTCACAAAAACAGTTTTCAAACTTTAACAAAAATTAAAATTGCATTCAAAAAATTATATGATCATTTATATTTCATAAAAATTAATTTAATAATAATAATATTTTATTAAAATATTATTTAATTCAAAAGTCCTTTAATTCATCAAAATATACTTCTTAGTTTAATAAAAACTAAAAATACTATTTGCCCTTTACAAACTATTTACAAATTAACAATAATAAAATGAATGTATATTATTTATTATATAAAAAAATAAGGACCATAATTATAGTGCTATGTTCTGGTAACATAACCCCTTATAACACCTGCATAAGACTAAAGGGTAAGGTTTAAGATGGTGACCAACTCTTGGGGTGGCTCAGATAACATTTCTCGGGGGGTAAACTCTATCAACTTCCACTTCTCTCGTAGGCAGTTCCATTCGAGCATAACATGATGAAGATTGGAATTTTCTTGGTCAAGAGTGAAACCCAAAGATGCAACCTCTATTCCGAGCTTTAGAAAATGGGCTTTATATGGGGAAAGTCTACTGGATGAAGCCATTGCATCCTTTATCTGAGTAAATTTAATATTTTAAAGCCCTATATTTATACTAATAATGTGATCACTATTCAATGAATATATTAGAAATGATCACAATTATTAAAGGTACTTTAAAATCTAGAAACATAAAACAGAAGATGTTAATATGTTATATAAAAATTTTAAATAACAAGAAATTTAATTTGATCAAGAGTAATTTTCATTAATGATTTTTTGGGTCGTTACAATCTTCTCCCCTTAAGAAATTTCACCCTCAAAATTTTCTTTTCCCACACTAAAAAAGATGAGGGTAACTATGCTTCATCACTTCCTCCAATTCCCACATCACTTATTCATACTTGTGGATTCACCACAACACTTTCACGAGGGGCATTATCTTATTTCATAGGACTTTTTCTCTATGATCTATGATCTTCACTGGTTACTCCTTGTAAGAAATATAACCCTCTAATTGTACTACCTCTAAAAAGATTACATGTTAAGGGTATGTTATATACTTATTTAAGAAGGATACATGAAAGATATCATGAACATTGGGCATGGTAGTTGGAAGTTCTTGTCGATAGGCCACATCCCCAAAACGATCAAGAAACATGAAGGGGCCAATGTACCTAGGACTTAACATCCCTTTATTTCTAAACCACATGAACTTATTCCATAGACATATTCATAGGAATTCCATGTCTCAAAATTTAAACTCAAGGTCTCGTCAACGGTTATCAGCATAAATCTTCTGTCAACTCTAGGCTGCCTTGATATGCAGCTGAATGGTTTTAACATTCTCAGCCATTTCTTCAGCCATTTATGGTCCTAGAAACTTACGCTCACCGACTTCATCCCAACATGCCAGTGTTCTGCACCTCTTCCCACACATTTCTCCATAAGGTGACATTCAAATGCTCGAGTGTAAACTGTTATTATAGGAGAATTTAACCAGAGAAATATGTTGATAATATCCTCCTTTAAAGTCCATTGAACATGATCTTAACATATCTCCCAGTTTTTGAATAGTTCACTCAGATTGGAGATCAGTTTGAGGATGATAGGATGTACTGATGTTCAGTTTAGTATTTAGAGGATATTGAAGACTCTTTCAAAACATAGAGGTGAATCTTGGATCTCTATTGGATACAATAGATAGTGTTACTCCATGTTGCCTTACCACTTCCCTAATACATATCTGTGCCAGTTAATCCAATGAGAAATCCTACCAAATCGAAATGTAGTGTGCAGACTTTTTAAGATGATCCACAATAACCCAAATTTTATTATTTCCTTTGTATGTATTCAGAAGTCCGGTGACAAAGTCCATGATGATGTTATCCCATTTTCATGTTGGTATGAGCAATTTCTACATCATCCCCTTAGAATTCTACCTCTTTTCCTTCACTTGATGACACACCAGACACTTTGATGTATAATCAGCATCACCTTCTCCATATTATTCCACCAATAATGCTCTCGAAGATCACAATACATCTTCGTGTTTCCAGGGTGAATAGAGAAATTTGAACTATGTGCATTATCCCAAAGTTCCTTCTTCAGCTCCAGACATGATGGAACACATAGTCTTTTCCCAAATCTCACAATTCCATCTTCATTAACATTGAACTCCAAGTATTTCTTTTTTCTGATAGCTTCCACTTTCTTCTGAATTCCTACATCATTGTTTTATGCATCCTTTAACCTTTGAAAAAAATACAGTTGATCAATTATTTGTGAAAGGATTGATGATGTTCCCTTCTTTCTGATTCCCATGTCCATCTTAATCAAATCTAAAAAGAATGGATCCCTCTCAATTGTCATCAATGATAGAATCACTAGTTCCTTTCTACTTAGAGAATCTACCACATTTTTTTCTTTCCTAGTGTGGTAATTGATTGAGAAATCATAGTATTTGATCAGCTCTGACCATCTTCATTGGAACATGTTCAACTCTTTCTATGGGAATATATAGTTGAGACTTTTGTGGTCTGTATATATTTCAAACTTCTCCCCAAGGAGATAATGCCCCCAAATATTTAATGAGAAGATCACTACAGTCAGCTCCAGATCTTGTGTTAGATAATTATTCTCATGAACTTTCAATTTCCTTGAAGCATAGGCAATGACTATGTCATTTTTCATCAACACACATCTGAATCCCATCTTTGAAGTATCACTGAATACCACAAAAAGGTCTCCACTTTAGGGTAAAGTTACACGAGCGGAGTGATTAACATCCTTTTCAACTCCAGGAAGCTTTCTTCGCATTAATCACTCTAAGAAAACTTTACTCCATTATGAGTTATCTTGGTATGCGGGTTAGACAATTGTGAGAAATTTCTCAAAAATCATCAATAATATCTAGCTATCCCCAAGATGTTACCGATATCCGTTATCGATGTTGGCCTAGACCACCCCTCAATTGTAAATGACTTGGATGGATCCAAATATATCGCATTTCAGGTGATGATATGGACTAAGAATGATACCTCCTTCAACTAGAACTCACACATGTTGTACTTTTCATAGAGCTTCTCCTTCTGCAAGGTCTCTAGTACAGTTCTTAGATACTCCTAATGATCCTCCCTGGTTTTGCAGCATATTAGAATATAATCTATACAGACTCCCACAAATTTGTCATGGTAATATCTAAAAGCTCTATTCATAAATTCCATGAATATTTCTGGAGCCTTAGTGAGTCCTAAAGGCATTATTATGAATTCATAGTTCTAGTATATTGTACAAAAATCAGTATTGGAGATATCTTTCTTTTTCACCCTTACATGATAATATCACGACCACAAATCCACCTTAGAGAAGTATTGTGCCCAACATAGCAGATCGAACAAGTATTAAATTCATGGGAGAGGATACTTTTTCTTTATCGTGATTTTTTTAGGCTCATGATAATTGATGCAAAGGTGCATTAACCCATCCTTCTTCATGACGAATAGAACCAGTTCACACCATGGTGAAGCACTTGGGCATATAAACCCTTTATCCATATTCTCATCTATTGGTTTCTTCATCTCCTCAAACTCCACAACAACCATTCTATATGGAGTATTGGATTTTGGCAATGCCTGAGGTATAAGATCAATTGAGATTTAGACATTTCTTCTAGGAGAAAGACAACGCAATTCCTTATGAAACACTTCTACAAATTCCCTCACAATAGGAATGTATTCATTGATCGTTTCCTCCTTAGACTCAATCATCTGATCCAAATATGCATGCTCATAGGGCAGTAATATCCACACTTGAGATGATGGATCTAAAGAAGATTCATCTTCCTCCTTGCACTTGTACATAATAGGGGGTCGATTCTCCACATGGAGGGTGATTTCCCTCTCACAACTGTTTATGTTGGATCTATACAAGGAATGACAATCCATGCCAATAATTGCATTAAATTCCACCACAGTGAGTATTATAAGGTTTGTCGAGAAGTTCAATCCACCGATTAAGACATGGGAGGAGTTGTATTCATGGGATGCAATGATTTCCCCATTTTTTGTACTCACTGACATCTTTACTTCCATGATTTTTTGTGGTGTTGGTATTGTTCTACTAATCATTCGGCATATAAAATAATGTGTATAACTAGAATCAAAAAGTATATTCGCTGTTATTTAATGAATAACTAGCATACCTATCACCACTCTATTTTCTTGGTTCACTTCAGAAGTAGTGATGAAAAAAGCTCTCCTTTGATGCCTTGGAGGATTTTGGTTGCCTCCTAAAACCCATGGCTTATGGCACTTATTTTCAAGGTTACCTGGTTCTTTGTAGTAGAAATAACGAACCATGTATTGAGAGTTGAACAGAGTGTTCCTCTCCACTATCGCAGCCGCATGTTTTTCTTCCCGATATATAATAGCTAGGTGCCCATGTATTCCACACCTAAATAATTTCCTCATCCCCTTCAGGAAATTTCCGGGGTGCTTCTTTCTGCACCTTTGGAAAGTGGGGTATTAGATTTTCATAGCACCATTAGATTTATCCATCTGACCTCTATAATGGAAGTCCACCTTATGCTTCTTATCCCCATGATACCCCTGAGGTTTGTCGATATCCATTCCAACCTTGAGGGCACGTCGGAAAATTTCCTCATAACTATCGATGTCGTGGATCTCCAGCGCTTTCCATAGGCTAGGTTTCATCCCACCAAAGAAGCTGTCAAACATGCATTTAGGGGTAATGACAAATCCAGAGGCATACCGTGAAATACTTGTGAAGTTTTCCTCATACGCTCTGATGGATTCGTCATCTTTTTGCATGAGAGAAAGGAAATTCCTTTCCATCTTAAGCCATAGGGTGCGTGGAAAATATTTATTGAAAAACAAATTCTAGAAATACTTCTATTCCAATACCTTGATCAACTCCTCAAGCATAGTATTTTTGATCAATGTCCACGATTGATCAGCTTCACCCTCTATACGATAAGTAGCCAGGAGAACCTTCTCTTGTTCGGAACATTGAAGGATGGAGATGATCGTTTCAATGGAGTTGATCTATTGATCGGTGATTGAGGGATTAGATGATCCATTAAAAGTACGAGGCCTTTGTCTCATGAAGCTTTTGATAGCGACTTGTTCTTTCTTGGGGGGGTGGGGGTTGAATGTCCTCTTAACCCATGTTTCTATTAAAAACTTGAGTTAACTGAGAGAGTTTCATGACAATGTTTGTGATTCATGCTCCCATCGGATTCAGTATCTCATTAGCACAATAGTCACATTGATCTTAAAATTGGTTGTTAAACCGAGTCATACTATTACTGGCCATTGTCTAGAATTAAAGGGAAAGTTAGGGGTAACACATAAAGGGTAATCCATGGACAAAATAGATGACTTATAAATAGCTTTTATTTCATTAACTTATGAACATATAGGCTTCAGTATATGTTATCCAAAAAATATTCTTAGGGGATTTTTTTTAATTTCCTTAATAATGGATCATACTAAGATTTTGAATTTACCAATTCATATCCCTTGGGAGTGTTATAACCAAAAGTGCAACAAGGCCCGTTTTCATGCACTAGGATACCCCGAGTCAAGCCCGAATCTCCTTGTCAGTGTTTTCACCCCTAGGTACATATATGCCCGAGCAGCCTTTACCTGGTCGTATCCAGAAAAAGATGTATTTTCTTGATAAACTACTTACTCAATTACCAGTGAAAATTTGGGATGTTTTTATTATAATTAGTCTTGTCTCTAAGGCTTCACTAGATTTTTCTAATCTTAATCCCAAAAATAACTAAACCTTTTATCTGATACCAACTATGACAACCCTGATTTTATTACACAGTTAAACATGATTTATTACATAAAATAATCCCTTGATACAACATGGAAGATCGAGAGGTCTAGTTTCTTTTGGGATTAATAACATTACATAACATCTTAAAACATGAAATACAATATATTTATTGAAAACATCCTTTACATGACCACTACATTCCCTCGTACTTAGCATTGCATGGGATAACCTGAGGACATTCATAAGAAAATGGTGATATATAATTCCTAGTAATTGAATAAACATGGAATAACATGAGGAATACATTACATGTTAGACAATAGACATATCAATGGAGCACAAAAGAAACATGAACATAAAGTCATGATAAAGAATGATAATCATAACATGGAAATGTAGAAACAACACTTAAAATAGAAGTAGAATGAGCCAAGGATCATTGGACATGGAGCATAAGTAAATCATAATTGCACATGAATTATAATGATTCAAAACCCATTGCAGATTACATATCGTGATACTATTCTTTACCCAATGCATTGGAGTGCTATCAGGGAACACCATTCATAAACCTTTCATTTCATGCATAAGTGTGCCACATGGATCCTATAATATGGAATCAATTAACACCATAAGTTATTCCACGATTATGTAATGTGGAATTAATACATGAATGTTCCATTCAATATTTATATGTTCTTAAAGGTGGAGACCCTTGATAGAGACATTAGTATGATATTCACTACACAATGATCTTGGCTTGCAAAAATGTGGTGCAATTTTGGAAACATAACAGCATGACATAAGGATTCAAGAAAATGTTTGATGAGAGTGAAATGGGTGTCTAATAATATATAAATGAAATGGGCAATAAGGGGGTAATAAAGATACATTTCCCAAAAAACATAATAGAATTTAGATGTATAATAATAAAGAATTACTTGGATGTAAAAGAGGAGAGATAAATCCCTCACGTAATTTCAGCATTGTAACGGGTGTACGTGGGAGGAATTAATGAGAGAGAATTGGGTCTCCCATCATACAAACATTAAAAGGGCAGTATATGAGAGGTGAAAAATCATTCCCCAAATTTTTTAATTGAAAAAAAATTGGCATAACAACTTAAAGAAAATTGGACAAAAATGAGAATGGAAGAAATCCCTTACTTGGAAGTGTGATCCCAAAGGCTTGGGATAGGATTGAGAGAGGCTTATTGTGAGATTGGGTAAACTTGGGAGGATTATATAGAGAGGAGGGAAGAGGTTGGACGAACTCAAAAGGCTTTGAGTGAAGAGGAAGTGGAGCATGGGTGGTTTTATATAGGAAATTAGAGGGAATTCATTATTATTTAGGTTCGGGTCACCTCACATTAAACTAATCAATACCACAAACCATCCCAAGGTTTTTCCCATGGGTTTTTCCAATGGGGAGTGGAAATTAATATTTTACAAGGAAATTTTCTAACATATTAAAATAACAGGGTTGCTTATGTGGAGGTCAGTCACACTCTCAAGGAAATTCATTTAAAAAGTGAAAATGTTTTAGAACTCTTGGAGGGTCCACTAATGTTTTGTAAAATAAATAAAACAAAACTAAAATCACCTTATTTTAATGGTAAAACATATATTGGAAAAACATTTCATTTATATCATTTTATTACATCACTATTGAGTCATTATGATGTCATAAAACACATTATATATTTAAACGGTATTTATTTTTTACCCAAAAATTCGATTGTCTAAGAAAATTATGAAAAATTCATCTCTGGATAATTTCGACATCCTGATTCTAAAAATAATATTCATTTTATCAAAATAAATTTCTAAATGTGTGAAATTTTATTTTTAAAATAGAAACCAACATTTATAAAAAATTCATGGGTTTTGAAAAAACAACTTTCAAACCGTAACAAAAATTACAATTGCATTCATAAAATTATAATATCATTTATATTTAATAAAAACTAATTTAATAATAATATCATTTTATTAAAATATTTTTTAAATTAAAATCCTTTAATTCATCAAAATAGTTTTCTTAGTCAAATATTAACTAAAAATACTATTTTTCACTTTAAAAACTATTTACAAAGTGACGATAATAAAATGAATGTATATTCAATATTATATACAAAAATAATTCACATAATAATAGTGACATGGTCTTGTTACATAACCACTTATAATACCCACATAATACTGAAGGGTAAGGTGTGCGACGATGACAGACTCTTGGGGTGGCTCAGATAACATTTCTCGGGTGGTAATCTCTATCAACTTCCACATCTCTCGTAGGCGGTTCCATTCGAGCTTGACATTTTGAATCTCAGCTTGGGTTTGGTCAAGAGAGAAGCCCAAATAAACCACCTCCTTTTCTAGCTTCGACAAATGGGCTTCATATGGGGAATGTCTGCTAGATGAGGCCATCACTTCCTATGTCTGAGTAAATTGGATTTTTTGAAGCCCTATATTTATACTAATCATGTGATCGCTGTTCAATGACTATATTATAGGCAGTCAAAATTTTTAATGGTATTTTATAATATTGATACTTAAAACACAATAAGTGTATATGTTATATAACCATTTTACATAATAATACATTTAATTAGATGAAGAGGAATTTTCATTAATGAATGTTTGGGTCATTATAATGATCATGTTTCAGATGGGTTCAATGGTAGCCAATGGATAGATTCAATTTCTCTGAGAATTTATTGGGTTGATTTCAACTTTTACTCCTGTGTTTGAAATGAATTCTCATTGACTATAGGAGCCTATTTTAAAGATCTGTTGGCCACCCTCTCCCTCTATTCTTGATGTCATGGCACTGTTGAAGTGAGTTTAGTCTGTTGTAGTGACCACATAGCTCATGCGTTCCACGGTCCATTGATTTAATTGGAGGGTATGATATTACAAGATGTTGTGTATTGGGAGTTATGTTGTTCCATGTGTTTGATGAAGTGAAATTTTCAATGAATTCCCCATCTGTGAATACAGATACATGAAAAGGCTTCAAAGATCAGTTTCCAAAGAGTTGTGATGAACGGTTAGAAAGAATGTTCATGCTTATGATAAGATATGGATTTAATCTATGGGTATTACATATTTCTTTTTTCCTACTCTACTCATTATTAATACACCCCATTGAGTAAAAGACACATGAGATGACATCTCTGAGAATATAAATTTTTTCCACTATATTAAATTTGAAATAATTTCTACAAAAATCATTGAAATTTTATCGCAATATACAATATGATAATACATTTATTTCATATAATCATTCTAAGAACAAAAAACTTTCAACTATATATTTAGAAGCTAAAACATTCTATGTATTGTTATATATGGATACCACTATATTTAATGAAATAATCATTCTTATTTACTTAGCTTAACTATAACACATGGTCAAATTAATCTATAAGAAGAATATTTTTTTATCTATCTAATAATTAGTGTTACTTATTCTTTATATACTAGGAATATATACCTTGTAAAAAATATTGAGGGAAGGGGATCCCTATAGACCAATGTCTATTGAGGAGAAAAATTATTTTACTACTATTTTTAGTGATTTATAGTCATTGTTCATAGTGTTATAGTGTGATACATTTTTGATTTTATTATATATTAATCATGTGTGTCGTATTAATTCTATTGTTGACGTAATTATCCGAGGGTGAAGTCTTAACTGAAGGGTATCTATATTATCAACGGTGATGTATCTTCTGGTGTCCACATATTCGATTATATTATTATATTCCATAAAATTTTAGAATTTTCTTCATGGTTAATTGGGAGATATTATATGCAATGGTGATGAGGATAGATATTTTCTAGTTGTATTGGTTCTCATGACTCCTTGTTAATGTTGATTCTTGGGCATGGATTACTATAGAGGTGATAACATGGATTATTTTAAAAACATTACCACAGATATTATTGGATTTATATATTTTAGAGATTTCATGGTAATAAGGGGCCTTGGGCTTGTAAATTTTTATATTTAGATGTCCGATTTTTTTTATTAGTCTAGTTCTCCAGATGGATATTTCTCTTGATACTATGTGGATGTAGAATCACGGTTGGGATATAGAATGGGAGTAAACACCCTTTATTATATTGCTTTTTATCTTCAATCATATTGGTTATAGAGTATTACCTCATATAGAGTTAAAAATTTGTCTTGTCCTGTGATGCCTTTCCTATATGTCTTGGTGATTTTTTATTTGTTCTTATTCAGTTTATTATTGATTTTTTTGGATTCATTTTTATATTTATTCTTTATTTGGTTTTTTTTGGAAAACTATGGTGGTGAGTCATCCTCATTTCCATTTCCAAATGTGTATGGAATTTTGAATATGGATCAGGTTATTTTGGGCCCCTAGTTCATGAATTAATCAATAATCAAAGGTCAAAATTATTTTAAGGGTTCTCATGTAGTGTAAGCTAATGAGGGTGATGACCATTGATTCATTCCTTATGTTTTTAACACATGATTTCTTGTTTGATTCATTTTTTGTTCTAATTGTTGGTGGGTGTTCACTATACTATTTTGTAGGGTAGTGATTCATTGGATTATAATGATTATTGTAGTATTATATTAGTGGATGGGTGTTCCATAATTATCAATTTCATGGTGTATTTCTAAAACGTGATGCTATGATGAATGATGATGTTCCTCATTCAAAGTTAAAAACATTGGTATTCTCAAGGAGGTTTCAAGGATGAGTTGATGACTGAATATTGTGGGTTTTAATGTGGATTCTATTTTGGTGACACAATTTTTTTAGGGATGAAGATGAAAACATGTTATTTGATGTTGTGTTGGATCTAATATTTAGACATGTTTGATTTTTGGTACCACATCCAATTTTCATTATTTTAGGTTGGTTGTTTTTGGTTTTATGTTTCCCCACTACTTAGACTGGTCATGATGGTCTTTGGGATATCTGTCATCATATTGTGTGGCTAGTATTTCGTTTGGTTGGGTTTCATTGATTGAGTGTGTTGATTTGTCGATTAAACTCATTAGTTGGTGGGTTTGGAAATCCAAGAGATTGTTTTGGGGTATTTTTTCATTATTCACTTGTCATTGTAATTTATTTTAATATTGAATAAATATATTATTTTAATTTATTTTAAAAACATATCCAAATTTACTTTGTCATGTATTTTAAGATTGTTATGATTCATTCCATATAAAGTTATCTGAGATTTATTTATATTTTATTCATCATTCATTATGCTTAAGAAACAAAAATATAATTACATATCTAGTAATATGTAATAGATACCATCACTGAAGCAAAGATATCTATAATCATAATCTCAATGTATTATTCTATATTACCACATCTTGTAGTAGAGATTTATTCCATATAATATAGTAAATTATTCACTCTTGAATTTTTCCATAATTTATTTTTAATACCTTTTAAATATATGTACTATGAATTGGTGTAATAAACCACATAGATCAATATTTAATGGATCCTATTCCATGGAAGCTGGGTCACTAATTTTTGTATCTCCTTGGAGAAATAATTTCTCAACTTAGTCTTAACCAACTATAAGACTATTATATATTTTATATACGTTATCAACGCATTTTATTGGCAAAACTATAGTGTTCCCAATATCAACTTATAGAAACATGGAAAAATAATCTTTCCAAAATTTAATTATTATTATCATTTATAAATATATCCTTATATACATTACATAATAAATAAGGTAGCTACTATTGAAAATTTATTTCAAATAGATTTAAAAATAATTATTAGTGGAAAGGTTTCCATACAACCATCACCTTAAATTATCATAAAACATTAACAAGCAATATTAATTTATTGTTAATATCTATAAAATCCATGACATCTTCTACTTGAACTCCCATTTGGACCCAATGGGTTTTACATCAGATGGGAATGCTACCAAAATAATGACATTAATTTAGTACACAAAATCAAATTTATAAATTAACATTAACTTAAAGAATTTTAATTTATTTCAATTTACAATAACCTTATAGGAATAATGTCCATTATTCTCAAATCTATATCTCCAAGATAAGTAATTATAAAATTTTCTCTCTTCTTTTTTCTTTCCTATATAGTATGTGTCTTTGGGATGTTCTTTTCTATGAGTTCTTATGTAAATTTATCCTATGTTAACTACTTGTGAATATTGATCTTTAAAATCAATAAATAATATGTTTTTTCTCTAACACAAATAGAGATGTTTAAAGATATAAAAAAATTATATAAATTTATTTTAGTAATGATTTTCTATTATTGGGATGTAATTATCCTTTATAACATTATGATAATTCACATAGATGC
This sequence comes from Viscum album, assembly GCA_963277665.1. Taxonomy (NCBI): domain Eukaryota; kingdom Viridiplantae; phylum Streptophyta; class Magnoliopsida; order Santalales; family Viscaceae; genus Viscum; species Viscum album. Next base: position 226,412,436 of record OY728129.1, on the reverse strand, counting down.
ATTACATGTTTCATGATTCACGTTTGTTTCTTAAATAAATTTTAATAAATTATTTTCATCCAAGTGCATGAATTAGGAAATAATGGATTTATTTAATATTATAACTTACATGATATTGATTTGTGCCGTAGTTAGCATACAATTTTCTATCAAAAAAACCACTTAATACGAATGTATTGAAAGGAATAATGAAGTTTTTATAAGACTTATAAGACTTTCCATCAATCCTCTATTAATTAACTCCATTTATATAATTTGTATAAGTAAATTTGATTTTAGGATTAACACTAATTTATGTATAATGGAGAATGAATGTTTTCGGAATAAATTATCTATCTATCACATCCAAAGAATATAATATCTTTTTACCAAGAACATTCACCGATTAATATTCATATTTCTAAATCTTATTAATGTAATTTTATAAAATATATGAATTAAACTCTTGATTATACATGAAATAAATTATATTCCACATTTTGAACTAGTTTTATATTTTTTGTGGATTTATCACATTCATGTGTCTTGGAAACTATACAATATAAGTAATCTTGTCAAATACCTAAAAATTTTAACTCATAATAATATTAACACTCTTTTTGGTATTTTATTAACGTTTTCTTATTGTTTACTTGAAGAATTATTATTACATCATAACCAATTATTATTTGAGTCATATTTTTATATTCATAATTAATTTATGGTATTTGATATCATTGGTAAAGGTATAATTAAACAACCAATTAAGTATGGTACACCATAACAGTAATTATTTCAAATATGAATAATGACTCGTTGTGATTAAAATTAATGCTAATATAATGATATAGTAACATCTAATAAAATATGTATTTTTTAAAATACAAGGTTAATTCCAATTTAAAATTTGGAGTTTGGGTCTTTTATACTAGATGTAGGAATGATGTTCCACTTGAAAATTAAATATATACTTCATTATTGTAATATTTTTTGAACTTCCCTGGTTTTTATTGTGATTATCTAGAGGTCATATTTATGTTATTTTTGAACATGGTTTTTCACTTTTAAGGATCTAGTGGATTTTAGTTGTTGGGGGTTTAAAAATTAGATTTTTTGGGAAAAACTCTTGGAGGAAATATTTTCTAACCTTGCAGTATTCTTGCATTAAGGTTCTATGGTTTCTTGTAGAATTTTCTATGGAATAAGCACAGTTTTTCTAACTATGTGAGTGTCTATGAAAACCATATATATGTATATGTTTTTTATAGAGACTATATTACAACATAAAAAAAATTCAAACCTTTTTATCTTTAATAGGAAACCATTTGACTTAGTTTTCAAATGATAGTGACTACCAAATGGTTAGTTCACGATTTTTAACCGTTTGGCTTAACTATGTGGATAGATTTTAACTTCAAATATTGGGAAATTAAATTGATTCCCTAAATTTATTTAAACTATTATACCATTATAATTCCATATTATCCTAATTTGGAATCTCCATAATGTTTTAAAATGTTCTCCACTTGGTCCCACTATGGATATCCATCGATTTAGATGGATATTTTCAAGGTATGTGTTAATTTATGATGGTTTTATTCTCCTATCTCTAGATCTACCTTTTATATCTTATCGTCTCAATTTCATGAAAACCAATAAGGAGTATTATGGATTAATATACTATCTGGATGGATAATTAATGGTGTTTCACATGGATTTAGTCTTGTGAGGACCTGTCCTTTTCATTTCTGATCACTATTTTTGAAGGCAACTTGTCTATCTCTATTAGAAAATTAGGTGCCTTTATAAAAAGGTTTTAACCCATGAATAAATTAATTTTCATATAGATTCCATTAGGTTGGACTGTAAAATTGATTTATTTTCTATCATGGAAGGTTTGTTTCACGATATTTCATCTTGGGTGGCATTAAAATGGGTTTTACTTTGAAAACAGTTTATTCTAATTATGTGTTCAATGAAATGCCTGAAAGATGAATTTGAATCCAAAATGGATTTAGAAAAATAGGTGTAGAGATGTTTTTTTATGAAAATGTTTTTATAAAATATGAGTATGGTTATTTAATATTTTTTGGAAAATATAGAATATTGGTATCCAATAGAGCATTAGGTTATAAACATTTGAAAATATTACTCTGTGTTTCACCACTAGGGGTTATTCTTGTGATATCAAAAAACTGTAGAAGGACTATATATTGGAATGATTAATTGGGTTATTGTCTTAGTTTTCTATTAAATATCCTAGTTCATATTCCCATACACTAAATTCCATTTTTATTGGTTTTATGCATGATGATATCCGTTCCTGTTGAACTTGTCACTTGATTATCATATAGATTTTTCATGGGCATGGAACTATCAAATTGGATTTTATTAACCTCATTTAATTTGGGTATAATTTTTTATATTATCATATGGTTAGATTTTGAGACATGGTTTCTTGGGATTTCATACATATATTTACCATCTTGTTTATTTTTATATTTTTATATCTTGGAATATAAACTATTTTCAAGAAGACCAAAGGGTTGTTGTGAAAACAGTTTTCATATGAAATTTATTTATTAAATTGTTTTATTCTAATGCTATAACTGAAAGTTTCATGGTGATATAAATTTTATATATTTTTTGGTGGAATCCTATAGATCTTTATTTCTCACACCCTATTATTAAATTAGGGAATTGGTAGTCAAGGTTTTGAAAGTTACAGGTAAAAGGAAGACCTCGGTGCAGTATGGTCTCATTATTTATATTTTACTTGTAGTGTATTATGATGGGGGTGATGGATAATCACATGAATACTTCGTTTTTTGGTCTTGGTTTTCTTCTACTTCTAGGATGATCCATTTTCCATTTTTATCATAGTTGCCTATCTTTATTCAACATTTTACTCTGATTATTTAACTTAATTTTAATATATATGGGACATGTGGTTTTATCTTTCAAGGTGATATCATTCTCAATATTTTTTTTCTTTGATACATAGGTTTTTGTCACCAACTCATGGTGACTGAGAAAGCACTTTGGGTCTCACACCATACAAGATCAAGTGAAACATCTGATTAACATGAGTTTGTTTGTAAAAACTATATTCTAATCCAAATATATTGGATATAAATTGTAAATAATATTTAATAATTATAAAAATATTATATTCAATTATTAATATACATGATGTTAAATCCATTACTTACTTCTTCCTTAAGACATTTTTATTCCTCTTTTAATGGAATAAAACTAAACTAATATTCATTTTTATCCCTCTCATTTTTTTTATTCTTTGATGATATTTTTAAAGGTACCACTAAATTTAAAATTTTCATTTGAATTTCAACTTACATATTTAACTTGTTTACCATATAAGTTGATGAACTAAATTATCACATATCCCAATAAATATATAGAAAATTAGGAAAAATAACCTTGAGTGGATTCTCTATATTACTCATTTTTTATTTTCTAATTAATGTGAAAAATCTAGTGAGTATGGATTGAATAATGAGATTCACAAAAAATTATCATTTATCAATTCCCTCTCTCTATCCTTATTATGTTCTTAGAGATAATCCATCATGTTGTATCCATTTATATCCAATTTTTGTGTCATTATCTCACTAGATATAAAAAATAAAATGTGTCATCAAACATCTATAATATCCTAAATGATCATTTTTTTGGAATCATTCCTAACCTTACACTATCCATGACGTGGATGAATAGGTATAGTGGACTCCATAACATAAAACTTACTTCCTTGTAGTTTCACTGTATACAAGTGCTTGTTGCACTCTTAGAAATTTTGGCCAATGAGGAAATAATATTTTACCAAGATGAATCTTTGGGAAAGTAATACAGTCATTTTAATTTACCTTATCTATAAAAAATATATTTAATAATATACCTTGATTTCAAATTTAAAGGAATTTTTGAACCTGTCTCCCACTAGTATATCAAATCAAAATACCACCCATAATTTAATTCAAAATATATTGTCCCTAGGATATTCTGGTGACAAAGATTCATACTTCTCTTCTCAAAATAATGACTATGTCTATGTTATAATTTGATGGCATTTATTATAGAATTTCCTTTATCTAACTACATTTACTTGAATCACCTGATCTATTAAGCTAACTCCCTAATCTATAAATCCTACACTCATATTTACTCAATGTTATCCTCAAAATTTCATTATGTAGACTATGTACTATATCCTTAATACCAATCTGGTTAAGTCAAACCATTATATTTATTAATAATCCAATATAATTTGAAGTTCCTTTAAGTATGGACATACAAACACCAAAATACACGGTAGTATGTTAACTTAGATAATGAAGGTGATAAATAACTTAATATTTTTTAAATTTGTTTTATATTTTTTATTTTCTCCATGAATAAAATCTAATTCAATTTATCATTCATTAATTATGTGATCATGCTCATAAATTTAACTTTGAATAAAGATAAAAATATTCATCATGTGATTATTTATTTTATCATTGAATTCTTATTAACTTGTTCTATGAAATCATATATAAACATACATAAAATAATAACGAACCATGCATTAAACATTAATAAACATATAATTGATCATGAGTTTTTATTTTATAGTTTATCGATCAAGTAAATGGTGGATCCACATAGACTCAATGGGAATTTTTTGATTCATGTAATTACTCATATTAGAGCACCCCATCATTATCATATGGATTGTTTCTGTTTGGTTCCACACCAAGATACATATCAAATCCAGTAATAATATAATTCATCATTCCATATGTATACTCACACGCATGCAATGGGAACTCAGAATTCAGGTAAAATATTTAATTATATAAAAAGTGGATTTTTGGGGACATTTATATATTTTTGATAAATGGAATATTTTTAAATTTTTTATTTTAATTACTATTAATTTATTATTACAAACCAAAAAACATTGATATAATTTAATTACATAAATAAATGATCAAATATTTAAGGGGGTCAAATCTCAGGATCAATCATCATGAAATAAAAATTTATAAACAAAATTTAATAAGTTAAAATTTTATATAAGGTAATTTATAAGGAATTAAATAGATTTTAATTGAAAATTAATTTATCCCAAAGTACATAATTTTTTTTGTTAAATATATAACTATTTAATATTTTTTTAGGAATTTATTTTAAATAAACTGTAAATTTTGGGGCACCAAATGGCCTATATATATTTTTATTAGAATTTGGTCATTCTAAGTCGAGTCATGGGGTGGGTGGGTTGGAAAGGACCTAACCCAACCCCATTGGTTGGCTAAGTTAGGTGGAAATTATGTGACCATATGCATTGGGAATAAGAGGAGGTAATTTCACCGCATGGATCACCACTTCTTTTATTAAACTTTTAATAAATGTACATCCACATAATGTGGGTGGAATAATTGGGATGAAGATTGAATTATATTTCAAATATATTTTCTAAATTAATTTTTCTTAAAAAAAACTAAATCCACATACTGATATACCCTCCAATATAATAATAGAAAATTTAATTTATTGTTAAAAAAATTCATGACCACTTGAATACCACATGAAGAATCCAAGTCAAGAAAGTAGTATGAAATTTAAAAAAAATATATAAAATCTTTTATGTAATGACATATACTACATAATGGGGACCAAATTTTTCCCTAGATATTGTGTAATTAATACAAGTATAATGAAATATAATATTTATGATCTCATTTTTGATTAAAAAATACAAGATATAACATTATAGGTTAGTGTTAGGGATACAATATTGACTCTTTAGTGTTAATGTAATAATGGTAGAGCCTAAAAAATAACCCCTATATTGGTATCCATATTTTCACCATGAATATCATGGAACATTTATTACTAACCACTGTGTTCTATTCTAAATAATTGTATTTTCTGTGATATATATATTTTTCTTATAAAGATTATATTTATTTGTCTTGATTAGAGGGAGGAAAAGATTATTTTATTATTTTCATTGATCATAAGGGGAAGAATAGAATATATGGATCCCATTGTCTGGTTAAAAAATTTTCAAAATGAACACACATAATGAATTAATAAAACCCATATGTTTATATCTAGGTTAAATAAAAAAAATTCTCATAAGGACCTTTCATTTTTTCCAACAAAAATATATACCCAACATTAAATATTTGAAATAATAAGAATTAGTATTATTGAAATTAAAAAATATATATATCTAATGTAATTAAATAAATAAATAATCTTTTATTTATTTAAAAGACATCATTTCATTAAAAAATCATAAAACACAATTTTTTTATCCTATAAAAATAAGAGAACATTGAATAATAGATTTTCATTCGAAAAAATAAATATTACAGTAATAAAACCAATAAATAATATTTATTTAATAATAAAATAACATAAATAATAACTAACATAACTTTATATGCATGAAATATATATTTATTGATGATATTATTGATACAATTAGTGTGATACCCTCCTGTTTTTTTAGTGGTAATAAGTCCATCCCAAAGAATAGAAGTGTTATCTAGAAACCCATCACTACCCTAAAGGATAAAATAATAAGCTTAGGTTACAAAAATGATAACCATTATATGAATAATCACCACGTAATATAATCCACCTTTTAACTGATATCTCATCAAGAAGGACGAAAACATGTTTCATTATCCTTATATCTTGGTCTATCTTTTGTAATTTTCCAAAACAAATTTTTTTATAAACTACATTGGCCACAGATTTATATCATACACTTAAATTTGAATTAATGAGATTGTGATATCTTTTTACTCTACCTAGATGGACCAAATATTGGGTTGAAAATTTAATTAATTTCATACCATTCAGGTCATAACTATTGAAAACTACTTATGCATAGGTAAATATTTCATCCTTAAATCATGAATTATGGTATGTGAGCCATGAAACATATTAGTTGTCATGAACAGGACCAAGAACCAAAGAACTAGTGTCTAAACCATCCCATGACAAGTAATATAGGTTATTATTGATCCCCATGGGATAGAAACTAGTTCATGGTCATCAAGGTCACACATTTGGCAATGGTTTTTCTGAACTGAACAATCCAACATCAAGGGAGTTTAAACAATGAACCATGAAATAACTCACCATTTTTTTTATAAATATACATAAAAATAAATAAATCCATTATAAAAGAATAAAAAAATATCATGAATGTAACCTCAAATAAATCATAACAAAAAATAATAATGTGATGCGCATCAAAAAACCTTAATAATAATGAACAATGAATCATGTATATAAAAAAATTCCAAGATCTAAAATAAAATCGGTTAAATAGGATGGGGAGATATGGAATTATATAGGATGAATCTATATTAAAGAAAATCCATGGTAAAATATACCAAAATGACCACTACCAACCTCTATGTGAAATTTGGGCAAACAATCACCATGTCACCCACACCGAAACTGAACATAGCTAGCATGAATATCCTCCACCTCTAAGAAATTCCTTTAAGTTATATATATTTGTTGAAATGAGGTTTATATACACCCAATGGGTGTATATAAAGTGTTAAAATTACATGAATTGATGGATCCCTCCATGTTTTACATGAGAAACATTTTGTAGAGAATCCAAGCATGCATGATTGAAAATAACTATATGAAAATATTATTTTTACATTAAAAAGATATGTATCACGTGTCTAGTTTAATAACATCGTAAGCATGAATAATGAGTTCTAAGTAAACATGTATTTCCAGTAAAATATCTTGGGATATACCCTAGAGTCCCTAAGGTCATGTCATATTAGGATCCTTTTTCTAATCTATTTGTAAACTTCTAAATTTATTGGTATCCCACTATCCAGAGTGTCATACTAAACTAGTGACACCTCAAATAGATAGAGGGGTATCATATTTAGGAAGAATAGGCATGGTATAGTTTCATAATTCTTTAATAGATAAATTTCCTAGAGTCATTAACAAAGAACCCAGGTTTCCCATTCACTATACTCATTTTAAAGGATTATAATTTCATCATAAAACCATTCATAGAAACAAAGTGAATAATTTTATCAAACATGTTATATGGATCATAAATTTAACAAATAAAACATATTTATAAGACCACATTGATTAATAAAATCAAAATAGATAGAATTAAACAAACATGTCTTATATAAATCATTCCACAATGGTTGCATGAAGTATTTTTTGTAGTTGAGAATTCAATTTGAGAAATTCAAGAACCCATGATTCCCCAAAAAAATGTAATACATGAAATTAATTACATAGATATAACTGAACTCCACTCAATGGAGAATCAACCTGATTGGATGGATTAAATTATATGGGAAAAAAATATAAGCCTCATTAGATAGAAAATATGGAAACAACAATTGGGACTAAGAGTAAACACCTAAGGTTAGTTATCATTATCCATAGTTACTACCTAAAAATAATTATAGGAAGAACATAATATAATGTCCCAAAAACTCCCAAGATGACGTAAGTAATGATAAATTGAATAATTATAGCTTACTTACTACGATTTTATCCAAAATTTATAAAAACAATATTTTTTAATTCATCTAATTAGTTTAATGGATGATTTTTTAATGAAAAATATACCTAGAAGGTGACAATATGACCTCCCCTTTTCAAGACATAACACACCTCCCTTGAAACTAGGAAAAGTCCTAACTTCACTACCCAGGGTCATGTTATGGCATGAATCCTTTCTCATAGTGCGGCTCCCAACTACATAATAAAAATCAAATTTTCACAAAGTATGAAACCATATGTATCACCCAATCCTTATATTAGGTCACATCAGGGTGTGACTCAATTTGTCACATCATAATTTTTTTATTCCAGACATCTAGACCCCTTTATTCACTAATTATAGAACCCTTACACATGTTTACTACCTTAATTAATAGTAACCTTTTCATTATGACCAACCATACATATTTGTAGACCCTTTCACGAGAGTATCATTTTAATAAGTAATATTCTTATTTATGGGGCCTTTATAATTTTTCTAACTTTACTGACACCCATAACATCCCAATTCCCCTTGTCCATGGTGTCATCCTTGATCAAGCCCCCACGATAATAATTCACCTTTATCCCTCTATATTGTGAATCCCCTTTACCACAATGTGAACTATATTCGACCTTACATTCATTTATCTCATATCCCCTTAATATGTCGTGTTCACCTAGATCATGGAATAATTCCCAATATGATGAAGAATGTCATCTTCAGGCCTAGTTCATCACTTAAAACATAATTCCCACCTTTTATTTACACCCTTGACACATAAAAAACACATAAACACACATGATCAATCCACGATCTACAATAGATAAATAAATAGATTTGAAAATAAATAAATAACAAATTTACCACTTGAAAAAGATATATAGTGTATTATTATTTTCTTCTTCATATCACTTTATGACCCAATAATGTTATCTTGAAGATGCATAATTAGAGAAGAGTCGAGGACACTGCACCTCCAAATAACATTCCCACTCCCTTGAACCTTGATAGTCACTTTTGTGTATAGAGTACCTAAATTAGTGGAACAGACCACCCATGCAACAATTTATTCTAGGAGTTGACAATATGGATCAATTTCTCAATCATTGAAACATCAAGTTCTAATATTATCTCTTCTATTTCCAACACATGAGAGGGAATATGACAATATTTATTTTATTAAGAGACATGAATGATCTTGTAAATTTAAATCATCTGTGGAGGAAATATCAATCAATGAGTAACCTTACTAGAATTTTATGTGATCTTAAAGGCTCTGACATACCTTAGTGTGATATTTTCTTTCTTACTGATCTGTTAGTGTCCTAAAGAAGGTGACACTTTTAAGAACACATAGTCAAAAATAGAAAACTCCAAAGTGTGGAGATAATGACCAACGTTTGATTTATAGTGGGAATGAGTTATTTTCAATCATTTCTAGATAATCTGAACCATTTTAGTTATATTTTGAATAGTGATTAGTCTCACTAATGAAGTCTCTCCCACGACAATCCACCAAAGGGGGTATTAAAATGGATGGAAAATATGATCAATAAATTTCCATCTATATAGAATATTGAGGGATATTATTATAGGAAAACTTATCCAATACCATTTGGGTATCCCAAAATCCTCTATAATCATTGATGTAAGCATGGAGATTTTCCTCTAGAATTAAGATCACCTAATCGGTCTACCATCCCATGTATTGATAAAAATCCATGTTTAACTTCATTTGGGATCCAATTTCTTATTTAAGGTATTTCAAAAATTTAGAGGTAAATCAAGGCTATCTATTTGAAATGATTGTAGAATTTACCCAATATAGTTTCATAATATCTTGTATATAAACATCCCGACACACTCAAGTTTTGTGTTATATATGATAAAGATGAAAATAATTCATTTTTTAAATCGTTCAATCACATCCTAGATATACATATTTGACTATGAAGTATGGGGAAATATGATTATGGACTCTATAGTTATCTCATCCTAATTATAAGTGTGATTTAAGAGATTTAAGAAAAATGGAGGATTTCATATGCTCTGATTTAACTACCTAACAAGTATATCATCACAATTTAATTTTTTTGATGCCACATATCATATATGGTTATAAATATACATTTTCATGTAAAATTAAATCATAGTGTCTCTAGTATAGACTATACACTAAGAATTTTGTAAATCATTCAACAATATTTTTTTATAGATAGAGGAGACACATAACAAATCCTAAAATAGAGAATCTTCTTAGGAGATAAGGAACAGTAACTGGTGGTATCCACACCATATATAATCCTGCTAATACATTGACACTCTTCATCCACTAGATTATCTTGATGAATTAGATCAAGATTATAGGATGTGATTTTAATATTAGAAGAGAACATGTTTTTCTTATATTGTTTCACCTTTATGTGAATCTTTGGAAGGAGGATCATAATGTTTCAATCATCACTAGAATTCTTCAAGGCTAGTGATGAAAATTTACTACTAAAAGAATCAATGAACACATTTAATTTTCATGGTTTATAGAAAATATCAAAATCAAATGGTTTATGTTTTTCAAACCATTGTATTTTCTAGTGATTAAATTCCTTATCAGAGAAGATATTGATCTACATTTAACGATCAATATAAACCATATATTTCTCACTGAAGTGAATGTGTATCCAGAATTTGATAGCATGAATAACTATTACTATATGAATTTCATGGTTTGTGAAATTATTTTTATCTGTCCCGTGCTTATGGGAACCATATAGCACTATATGATACACCTATATAAGTATAAAACCCAAACATGTTTCAGATATTTCATAATAAACAACATAGCCCTGCTTAATCATACGTAGAACTAAAATATGTGCCTTTGTTAACCTCCACTTCAAATCATTAAATAAGGGTTAGAATTTTTGTATCTATATGAAATTCAATCTTTTTGAGTGAGATTGTTCCAAAAGGATGAAATCTTATATAAACTCTTAATAATTTTCAAATAACAATTCACTTGAATTAAGAAGGAACATATGTCAAAGAAATTATTTGGTTCTTACCAGTACATAATAGCCTTCACCTTATTATGATAAAATGAAATGAATTTTCTAGAAACCACAGGTCCCAATAACATGACTTACATGATCTAGAAGATTTAAATTGATATATTTTCATAGATTTTATGTTAATATAGGGTTCACAAAACAATATTATAGTGATCCCCATGATCTTATTTGGTTTTTAAATAAACCAATTTATCATCATAAAATACCATGACGAATGAGTAGACATATCAATAAAATATATGGTTTATAAGATAGATTTCTATAATTAGCAAATTAATTAGTCCAAAATACATCATGTGACACCTGAAACAATCATATGTACTTCTGAAATTAGTCTTAAGAATATTAGATTCTTGGACCTAGAGTTGATGGTATAGCGACTGGAGGATTATCCTTCAGAACCAATTTTCCAATTTCATTTAATTAAGAATATCATTAAAATTAGTTAAGTGATATTTATTATTTTTCAAAACATAATTTACACTATTTTAATTAATACATAAGAGAATTATCTCATTTTCGTTTATAGCAAAGAGGACATGTGTGACATGGAAGATACACTTGAAAAAATAAATTTCATAGATCCCAAATCCAAAAATTGAATCTTTATAACTAGTAAACATGAAACATATGAGATGATTAATTATAAATTTGGTATGTCCCACAAATTGGATAAAACTAAAACATGACTTATCACTAAGTTTAAAACCATATTAATTTGTCTGAAAAGACATCTATAATCTTTATAGACATAAAAGGAAGATCACTAACAAATTTCCCTTCACCAGACTACTCTAGAAGTGATGTAATATTACAAACCAACCTACCAAACTTAGGAAGTGGGGGTCCCACTCAACTAGACAGTTGACCCCGTTCACTATATAATAAATGAGATATGCCATCAGAGATTGTAAAGGTCAGCCACCAATGATAATAATCAATACTAGATTTAAATATTGTTATCCAATCCATCCAAAAAATAATTTTTAAAAATATTATCTTTAGAATAAGGAATTACCATGATAAATCCACATTACATATATATATAATGAATTAAGGGCATTATAATTCATACTTTTCATTCATAATAGGTTTTCTTCTTCTTACCAATTGGTGTGGATATTTCCATAAAAAATGACATGAGCTTAGACAAAAGAATAAAAAAATATATGATAAAGGAATATATCAATAAGAAAAGGAATTTTTTTTCAAAAAAGAAGTATCCACATATGATATAATAATAATGGTACCTTAAATATTTTTTGGTACTACATTTGACTATATAATAACTTGATCCGTATTATACAACTGCATTAATTTAGAATGGTATGGAGGCCTACTACCAACCAAAGGATTGTCCCTCAACTAACTCTTCCCATAACGTAAACCATATCTACCTCTATGCCCATATTTGTGGGACCGGATTTTTTTAAAAAAAAATGTTAACTAAGTTATGGATCCTTATGTAGTCAATAATCCTAGACCACTTTAAGAAGACGAGTTTAATCTATAAAACATGTAAAGATAAAATGTTCACCCATAAGCATGAAAGGACCTTAAGGCATCTAGTCATGCTAGCATTATATTCCCAACCTTGCCTTCTTGATGTAAGACTATAGGCTTTATCCCTATTGGTGCAGTGGAAGGTAACTATGATGAATATTGAAAGCTACCAAAACCACCCATTCTAGGTTTTTCACAAAAACTATAATTTTCCAAAAAAATCACCATCAAACCCACTAGTAATGGATGAAGATTCAATAAAACCTAAAATCATGGCATGTACTATATCTATTACCACGTATTGGTTCACCACTTCATGATAAATTAGTATCATTAATATAAATACCTAGAAACATATGTTTGGTAAAAGGCCCATTTGAAATCTTCAAGAATTCAACCTATCATTCAATGTTTTCTCAAGAGTGAAATAAATGATCTTATAAAATTGGTTTACATACTCCATAACTATCATGTTTCATTATAATAGGATCACAATCCCCCAATAATTTTCCAATATTATGGTGTCAGGATAGAGCTAATGAGTGAATATAACATTAATGTATTTATACTATAGTTTTTTTTATATCATGTCTTGAACAATGAACTTTGACCTATTATGGATGGGTCCTTTTAGAAAAACATACATTAATATTCATATATATTACATAATTTTTATGAGAAAATTAATTATATCTCATAATAAATCACATCCTAGAACCTATAGGTTTAGTCTCTTTGGAAACTAGATATATAACCAACTTATTTTATAATGATTATTCACCATATCTCAAAAATATTATTTTCAAATTATTAGATTATAGACATATCACACTTAATACATGTCATCATAACATAGGAACATGAAAAAAAATAAAGGGTGAGGTCAGACGCTCAGTAAGGGGTGAACATAAGAGATATCAATAGAAGATCATAATTGAGCATAAGATGAACACATGGATACAAGAAATTAATCAAAAATATAAACAAAAAATAAAAAAATCATACCCAATAAAACATTAATCATAAATCATGCAACATGACATAAATCGTTTGGTATAACCTAATACATGAGTCATCAGAGTGTTCAAACATGATTCAATGATCTTGAGTCTTTATAAAATGACATAGGTAAGGTTCATAACATAAGAAGGCGAAATAATCATAACAATATAAATAATAATATTTGTAAAGGTAACTACCATGAAATTCATGTCATAATGGACTAGGTTAACAACCTTACAGTAATAAATTTGCCTTTGGATCACCACTCGTTTCCCTATAGGATTTTGGAATTGGGATAACAACCTATGTCTCATATGGATATCATATGATATGAAACATTACCCAATGAATTAGAGTCATATAATAAAACAACCAATCACATAATGATAAAATATACATATATGTACTAGATGAACATGGAACCACTCATATTCATATATTATCTTAACTAAACCATGAGAAATAAAACAGTTTTAAGAATATTCCTATAATACGTGATCATTATCCATACTAAGAAAAAATGGGAATATAATAATTAGATCATATCCCCATTGAAGAATAAGAAACACAAATGGATTTTTTATTAGATTAAAAACTATTTATTAAAGCGTTATAAAATTATTTTGAAAAAAAAGAACTATCCTTTGTTTATACCTTTTATTTCAAAGGAAATTTTTAATAAGAAAAATACGTTATAAATTAATTTATATAACCATGAAAACATGGAATGGAATATTCATAAATAAAATTACATAAAATATTGGTAAAAGTTGATCATTATGTTTATATTTCAAAGTGATTCCTTTCATATTTGTTTTTGAATAAAAACAAAATGACTTGTGAAAAAACATTGAAAAGAGATTTTGTTTACACTTCTATAAGAAAAGTAAAAAATAAATAGTCAATTAACATAAGAAATAAAATAATTATAAATAAGGATATTTATAAAAAATGAAGAATATAATCTTGGATGATAAAAAGTAACAACCAAAAATACGAGATAACATTGGCTCCACATATCGGAAAAACATTTGTTAGATCTTGTACCAGAAATAGATGAAATTGTAAGAAAACATGTAAAACATATAAATAACCAGAGTATAATAAAAAATATATGATTTTATAAATAATTGACATATAAAATCTCAAAATATAAATTTATTCATAAATAATAATTATTTCAAATGAGAATGGAAAGAATCTGTTATAGGTTTGATAATTTTTGAGCAAAATCACCTTAAAAAAAGAACCTAAGATGGATTTATAAATCCATTGAATTATATTATAATTGTGATAAAATGACATCCATGGGTAGTATATATACCCCAAAAAAGAAAACATGTGGTGAATATGAAACATATCTCAATGAGGAAATATTGGTATGAGAAACTCTTACCTCAGAAATACGCTTGGTCGAACATGATTAAACTATTTGTATAATAAATTTAGGATTATTATTATTATATATGAAAATAATATTTTTAACTTTACATAGTACCAATAAATGATAATTTATTATCATTAGTTATTAATCATTAATATCTAAAATTAATACTCATGTGTTAATTGTATAGTTTATTCTTTGCAATCCTCAATATAGAGATTCTAGTCTTTGATCCTTGATCAAGGGTTTATCAGTTAGATAATTTTATTAAATATTCAACGTATGTGTTTGAATTATTTCGGTATTCCCATGGATATTTCCAGGAACTTATGGTGATGGTTAACATGAAACTCTTAAAATATCATTTTTATGAGTTTTGATTTAATAAAAAGAGTTGAAATTATTAATAAGTATATTTATATATATTTCAATTCTGTAATTATAAAAACATCTTGTATTCATAATTAACTAATACTATAACTAGTATTTAATCTTTCATGGTTATTCATGACATAAATGTTAAAACATCGTTCATGAAGGTGAGAAAATGACCCAAATAAGAACACGTTATAATGATTGAATGAGTAAGAACATGTTATTTCATAATAATGATATCACTTTTACATAATATTTATGATTTTGAAAATAATTTATTAAAGTTGGAGATCATATTTATGAATATGCAGATAAATAATATTAAAAATAAGGATTAGGGAGGTGATAATAATTCCATTGAAGACTTGATTATTCTCTTATAGAACCTCTTGGAAATGAGAGATTCAGGATTCCGTATTCCGACTAAAGGTTACCAAAAATGAAATTTTAATGTTAATGAGTGAATTATGTTATGTAATCATGAAAAAAGTAATGTTTTGGTGTGAGGTGGGTATAAGAGGGGTCCTTTTATAGGCGACATTTAGTGGAATTTTTGCAAAAACCCATTTCTTAATGAATAAGGAGTGTAATTGCTCATAGAAAGTTGATCTAAAGTGAACTAATAATAGATATAGGTTATGTATAGGTCAATAAATACCACATAAACTCATTTATAGAAAATATATTGTGATATTTAATGACTTTACCCCTTTAATTTAGCTTAATTATCTCATTTTTCCTTTACCTTGATAATTCCATTTTTTACTTGGTAACTTATTTTTATGCATAAAAATAAAATAAAAATTGATAAATAATTTGGGTATTTTGATTCTAAATTTGAAATATATTTTATTTTATTCAATTTATAAAATTTAAATAAATTATATTTTAAATAATAAATGTATAACACTAAAAAAACAGTTTTTTGAAAAATATATTTTTATACCAAAAATTAGTTTTATTCTTATTACCTACCAAATAACAATAATTAAATAAATGGAATTTTTTTTAATATATATAATCATTAAATTTCATTAAAAATAATTCTCAAATTATAAGTAATTTAATTTATTAATTCCAAAAATACCCAAAAAATGATATAAATTCATTACAAATTACTCTTTTAAAATGACTTTAATCACATCCCCTTATTTATCTTTAGACAACATAATTTTATAGATACAACATTATTTTAATATTTATTTTAATTTTATAAACACATAAACATATTATTTGATCATAATTACACTTGACTAATAAAAATATATATTTATAATAAAATATTATAATTAATTATTATCTTATCATTTCATTCAAGGATTATTTACTTTGTGTGAACATTTTATTATTTAATAAAAATTACAAAACATTAATGTAACTATTGTATATAAGTATATACTATGATAATATATATAATAACCATATGTCTAATTACTATATGTGATACAACACTATCAGGTACACACTATAAATATTTATGATTTTTTTCAAAGGGCAGCACATGGGCTGACCTAGTTCGTGTTATTGAAGAGATAATGTGTTCAAGAACTAATTATTCTAATTAATTTTTAATTTTTTTTAATTTTTTATGAAATAAAACTAAAATCAATGAGGTTTTATAATTGAGAATGAAATAATAAAATTAGACACGTAGATGCAATGTAAACATAATGAATACAAACAAAATGAAGTTAGAAGGAAAGGAGATATTCTTAAGAGAATAACCTAGATTAAACCCTTATTATATTATTAGTTTCAAATTTATTTAATGGATACTCTACATTGTATGTGTAAGAATAATATTCTACCAATGTTTGTGAATATACAATGAACTTGATCGACTAACCACACAACCACCTCTTCAATCAAGGGAACATATTACATTAAAAAAGATAAATATTGAGTAGAAGGTGGATACAAAATGGAACCTTTCCCACTAAGATAGAACATGGAATTACTCTAATAAATTAAGAAACAATAATCATGAATGTTCAAAGAATTGGGTTCATCAATGGTTTACTCTTCCAAGAACTTCCTTGAGTTAGCTACTCATGATCATTAGTATTAGAGATCACAATGTGGAAGAGAATGAGTTGGAAACAAAAATGATAAAAATATTAGAATGAGATTAATAATAAAAATAATCTATGAAAACTGATAATACAAATACATAAAACTAAAACTCTATAATGCTACTGAAAATGGACAACTAATTTTTCCAACCCTTTGAAAAAAAATAGAGATACATTTTTTAGGATATGGGGTAACTAATTCAGATCCAAATTCATCCTCCCAAAGCATTCACATTTTATCCCTCAAAAATGTCTGAATTGGGGAATCAATTATTCTTTAAATTTTTTCTTCTATGTCTTGGGCATGCACCCCACAAATTTCATCTTATGTAGCATCCATATTTAGGATATATGACTATTTTACTTCAAAAAATATTCTTACTAGGAAGTCTATTCTCATTCACTATATCCCATTTTTTATACATTTATGGCCTTGTAAGACAAAGAATAAGGAATGGAAGCCTCTAAGAAAATTTTTCACTAATGTCTTCTACAAATCCATTTTTAATTTCAGTTCATTTAGATTGTCAATTTAGTAATATGGTCATATCTTCAAAAGTATCTAAATCTATGCATAGATTTCAGTGCCTGACTTGTGATATTCTTTTGGGACATAAAATGATATATTGATATTTGGATCTAGATGGATAAAATGAATCCCTGTAAGTATATAAATCTAAAAATAATAATTTTACAATTTGGATCCATTTAAAAATGGTTATTGTTGAAAAATAGAAGAAATTAAAAATAGGTAAAATCCAAAATTATGTCATTTTTTCAATTAAGCTCAAAATACTTATAAAACCATTAAATTTGAAAATTAACATTAAAATAACACATAGGTTATATTAAAAACATTTAAATTAAAATAAGAATATTTAAAAAAATTCTTTGTTAATTCCATATAAACATTCCACTGATCTGCGGTCATCCAATACCAAGGTCAAAAACAATTCCCAGAGTATAAATGAAACCACAACTAAATTATCATATCAAAGAAAATATCATCGCTCAAATATTGATCAAAATTACATAAATCATAAAAAATCATTAAAATTCATTCTATCTCATGTTAATCCTCTTGAGTATGTCGTACCTACCTCACCGAAAAAATATTTCTCTCTTCACTCAAGAATTTTTAATGATGAGTTTTTGCATTCTCAATAACATGTGTAATATCCACAAGCTTTCAATCCTACCAATATTCAACTTCATAGAGTCATAAATTTGTCAATCATGAGGTCTTTTAAATATGTTTTTATAAGGATAAGGGTTGGAAGGTTTTAAATTTAAAAACATCTTAGGAAGAATGGGGAGGGTTAGGATCTAATGTGATGTAAATACATGCAAATAATTTTTTTTCAAGAAATGTGTGCTCCATAATTATCTCAGTAATGAATCCCCACCAAACACCTCTTGATAACCTAATAATGTTCAAACTTTTAATTTAATCATAAATGAAAAATCACATCCCTATTCCCACATTTATAGCATTGTTTCATCTTGAATTCTGATTTATATTTCTCTTTATAATCATATTTTTTGAGTAAAAGAGAAGAAATTTTTGATCTCAAATATTTCTAAACAACCAAACCATATATATAATAATATATTGGTCCACCAATCCTTCTTTCTATCATGAAACTTCTTCCACCAATGTAGAAATAAATTTTTTTGGACCCTAGGATACCCTAAGAGTAGAGGGGTGAAATAGGGTGTCAAATTTTTCTTCAAATGATATGGATCTTGTATCTATGTAGGTAGGAACATTTTAAACCTTTCTAATAGAATTATGTAGTTATAAAACACCTAGATTAAGAAATTAAAACAAAACACAAATGTTTTAATATGTTCATCACTAAGGACTAGTCCAATGGGAATTTATGATAGTGCATTGGTCATACTTTAATCTACTAAGATTCATTAGTTATTATTGATTACAATTGTTCAGACACAATCACTATATTCTTGGACCACTGACATTACAATAAATTTTTTGGATAGTGAACTACCTAGCTCAATCCCCTTATGTCGAGTACCCCTTTCTCACTACGTTGGTTGATGTATTACTTAATTTATTGACTTAAAGGCCACTTCGATCGAATGAGAACCTAAGTATTTTTACCTAATTACCATGAGATTATACTTTCACCGTAGTCTTTAACTGATTCACATGGAAGATATATTCAATAAAACCAGATGATCAAAACTACTATTTTTGAAGATCCTAGCCTTTATGAAACCCCATTATTGTTTCAAAGATAATTCACCCTTCACAAACCAACTAGCTTTCTTCAATCTCCCATCCATTACAATGTTTCTATACTGCATGAAGATCTAAACAATCACAATGATCCCAGCCTTCATGGAACCCCCATATTCTAAACTGAATTAATTTAAATAATTTTTAAACCAAAATTTTTCTTAAGGTTGATACCGCAAAGAGTTATTTATTTGAAAATGGATTTCTTCTTGGATCACCTTTTCAAAATCCATGAATTTCACCCTTTCACTAAATTCACTCCATCCATTCAATATATGGGTGGATGATTATTTATAGAGCACCTCATTCATAAATATTTCTAGATCACCAACACCTTTTCATGAACCTTAGAATTCCTTTTCGCAATGATCTTCTTATTTATGAAGCTCTAGTGAACCAATTCCATTCATGAATCTCTTCATAGTGGCATAGATTATCATCATCCCATCACGACTCAACCATTTTCACGAAGCCTCTTTTTCGAACCATCAGTCATTCATGTAACCATATTTATTTCAAAAGATTCACATCTTTATGAAACACTAATCTTCACAAAACCCATGAATTTACCAAATAATTGAAGAGATAGTCCTGAAAATCCTTTTTTCATGAATCTTAACATTCCATTCGATTTTGAGCTCCAAAAATTTGGAAAGCACTGGGAAATGACACAAAATTCAACACTGATGTCTCCTACACCATAAGATCACTTTCCATTGACAGTACCTTATCAAACCTAGTGTGGATTGACAAAAAACACAAAACACACTCTATTTGCAAATGTAAAAATCCTTTGTTCCGACAATCTCCCCCATTGGGTTTGATGGAAATCTACTAATAAATTCAACAAAGCACCATGCTTAACCAAAAACCTAATTGGAATGATATAAATCATATACCACTCTAAGTCCATGTGATCAAATCATGGTTTAGAAAATAAGAGTAATAATAGATAATTTCATTCCTCAATACACAACTTATTAAACATGAAAACCAACAATTCATTGAATTTCACGTATTTCCACCATTTTCAATATTTCCAAATAACATTTATTTATAATTTTAGTGCTAAAAATATTCTCGTAGATCATATCTTCCCAATATACCATCTTCAAGTCCACAAATAGATTAAAAGAGTTAGAAAAAATGGGGAGAGAGGACTAACTGTAGCTTCCTCTTGCACTGGGAGGTGGTTGAACACCGAGGCTTAACCGATGATTATTAAACATTTGTACTGGAAATGTCTTAGTCAAAATTTCAGAAACTTGATCATTAGAACCAACATATTCCATTTAAATCAAACCATGTTCAAATTTTTCTTTGATAGAGTGATATCTAATCTCAATATTTTTAGAACAAGAGCGTTGATCCCGATTTTTCATAAGATTAGTCATGCTATTATTTCACAATGTATCACTATATTCTATTTTAATCTCCTATATAATAACAATAGATTGCTTTAAGATACACAATAGCCGAATACATACCTTATTCATAGATATATACTATGCTTCAGCATGACTAAGAGAAGTGATTTTTTATTTCTTTCTCATCCAAACCACACATTTGTTCCAAATGAAGAATTCACCACCACTTTTAGAATTTCTATCCACCACATCATTAGACCATTTATCATTAAAAAATTCTGATAATTAATTACTTTTTATTAATGAAATGTATAATCCAAAGTTTATAGTACATTAAATATACCTCTTAATTCATTGAACTACTTCCAAATTCCCTTCCTTTGGATTAATATGAAGGTGAGACACTAAACCTATTGTAAAGACAACATTTGTATGTGTTGTAGAAAAATATATTCATCTTATAATGATTCTCTTATACAAGGTGGGATCGATAGATTTCACATCATTGTGTTTCCCAAGTTTGATCCCAACTGTAATCAAATACAAAATTGATTTGGATTCATGCTTGTTGAATATCATTAGAATCCCTATTTCAGAATTTTCCGAAGAAATAAATGATCATTCCTTTTTTTGAATCTTCTACACCCTAAAAATTATGTCAGTTCACCGATCATGGAAATTTAAAATTGTAATTTCATGTTATTAGAGAATTCTCCCACTTATCCCAACCTAATTCCATAAAATACAATATCATATGCATACATAGGCACTATAAATTGATTTTCTTAATTCTTACAACAAGGATTATGGTCAAAACCTCCTCCTTAAAATTTAATCTTCTTCAGATAAGTTTCCAGTTTAGAATACCATGCTCTTAGTTCATACTTTAGACAATAAAGTTCATTATTTAATAAAAAAACATGGTTTCATAATTAAAAAATAATAAATACCATTAGTTGTTCAATATAGAATTAATTTTCAAGAACACACTTTAAGAATGATATTTTGACATCCATATGATGAACTTTGTACCCTATTTGATGTGACATGGAAAGGAAGATCCTAATCAACTCTAGTAGAGTTCCTGGATAAAATGTTTCTTTAACATCAATTATTTCAATATGCACATAGCATTTTCTCATACAACATTTTTATTTTATGATCACATTTCCTTGTTCATCAAACTTTTTTTTAAAATAATCTTTTCTCCAATAACATTGTGTGTTTCTAGTCTCTTAAAAAGATCCCAAGACTATTTTTTTCAATTTTATCATGTTATTCATTTATTTAATTAACCCATGAATCATAGTTAAATTATTCATAAAATGAGTTTGGTTTCACAATTTATAGGAGGGAAAATGTGCTTCATTTCTCATTCTACTAATATCTATAGAAGCAGTCTATTAACAAATTGTATTGTATTGACAAAATTCTTCTCCTGATTTACTCTTATGATGTTTTAATAGATATTTATTAGCAGTGGTTTCCTATTTTTATTATAATTTTTAATCATCATCATATTCAGATCCCTAAATTTCAGGAAATCCATAAAAAATTTATATATGTGAATCTTCCCCTCTTCAAATTTATTCATCATCTCCAATCATATCAATAAATGATCTCCTCGAGTTACTATAGTTTTATCCTCAATGATTTTGACATCATTTATTTCTAAAATCTTTATAACTTGATTATTATATCATTTTAGTCATTACTCTTCATTGAGTGTCCAAGTAACATTCCATCATGTGTATCATCACTATACTTTCATTGATTCCCTTCATTGTTTAGAATGAATAATTTACTTCCAAATACACAAAAATTATTCATTAAGGGATTCCTAATATTCCAAATATCATATGGTGTAATTTCCTCTCCAATAAATATACCTATTTGATTTTTTTGTGTACACTTCATTTTTAATATCCTATTTTCTATAATGACGAGAAATAAAACTATCAATTAGCATTGTTCCAGTCATATTATTCACATATAAATTTTTATGTTCATTAACCCCAATTTGTTTCATTTTCTCACATAAGAAACTTCATACTTGATTCCACGTTTTTAAGGTAATTTCCAAATTCAATGGATGTGTACTCGGTTCCATTGTTTGATCATAAAATCTTGATTATGCGCAAAATTTTATAATCAACTCTTCAGATATATTTCTTCATGTATTAAAGCATATTTTGTTTTCACAGAAAAAACATCATTCATTTCATTATATTATAATAATAATAATAAATAATGTAGTACCTCTCTTTATATGTTCTAGCCATATTTATTGGGACACAAACATTTCTATGGATGAGAACAAGTAGATTCAATGCCCTTATATTCATCAAAAGATATTAATTAAGGACCATATTTCCACATATACAAGAATCACATATATTTTCTCGACTATGTTTCATGTTGGGAATGTAAACAAAAACATTTTTCTTGTATATGTTTTAAATTCTCACTTTATTAATGTGACCCAACCATTGGTGCCACAAGTTGTTTTCCAATTATATTGTTCGGAAACAAGTTAATTTTTACCCTCATCTTGGTACAAATTACCATTTTTCTTACAAACTTTCATGAGGTAATTACCTATATTCCCTTTTATAGTGCACCAATTATAATTAAAGGTCACTAAATGTCCTAATTAATAGTGTTGAAACACCCTTAAAAGATTGGGATGGATACCATCCATGTAGAGAATATCTATTTTTATTATCTCATCATTCAATAAATCTTTATTTGCACTTTATTTGATCTTTAATGCCCCATCATTGTCAAATTCACTATTCCATCAACACTTTTATCAACCATTTTCATAAAATTTACAATTCTTGTCATGTGGGATGAGAATTCTCTATCAAGAATCAAATTTCTATTTTTATTTGTATTCTTGAGAATGATTTATGCCAGGTTGGATTTCATGATCTTCTTTTTTTCCTTCCAAGAGATACTCGATTAAGGGAATGAAGAAGATTGCCTCTCCAATCTCTTTTAAAAATATATGGGTTTATCATAGTCTCATTATTCTTCTAGAGTCGAATACATATTCTCTAGGTAAATTCTACTTGGTTGACCAGTATTGACTTGTCTCCGGGTTCTGTAGCGATTATTTCCACATTTCCTCAAAAGGAAATGATTATCTATATTTCAAATGTTAAATTGTGAAAATAATATCTATAGAAATTATTTTCTCTACATGATGAAGGATATGGTCTCGTTATCCATTGTTTAATTCTATGGGCTTCCCCATTCACATAGATCCTTTCTTATTAATAATAAGACATGGTATGGACTAGAAATCTATAGAATTGACATTTAATAAGAGGATATATCTTCTCACTTCCATTCCTCAACCTATCCCATTATTTTTAAAAAGTATTTAACTGGTGGTCAGCTCTGGATACATGAGTATTATTTTCGGCTCTATTCTCTATTTTCTTCGAAGCTATATTTTTTAGGAAATCAGTTTACTTTTTGATATGCCCAAATTGCAGCTTCTATTTACTTTGGTTCATATCCTTTATATGCTTTGATGTTTTTATCTCCTAGATAATTCAACTATTCCCCATAAATTTAGATATTTGATCATTTATGTCTTTATTTACTCATTTAGAACCATGTTTACATCTTTTCAAAATACATGTATCAGAAAATCATCTAAAATGTACTTTCTTTTTTGTTTCCCTAGATTTTGATTTAGTTTATAGTTTACAACTTAAACAAACAACTTATTCTTCAAGGGTCTAAACTATCTCATCCTTTTTCCCAAGTTTTGATATAAGTTCATTGATGACTTTTACCTACTATTGAATCCTATATTTAAACTCCACACCATCTTCCAAGCTTCCATGAGTTTTCACATGTTCATCCACCTCTCCTTTCTGTAAATAAATCTTTACTTCATGCTAATCCGTATAGTCTAGTGAATGTTTCAACAAGGCTCCCCCATTTCTATTTTTCGTTATTTGAATTTAATTCTCATAAATAGAATCCTAAAGTTCCATTTTTAGATCTACAAAACTATTTGACTGATTATCTATACAGTTTTTAGGTTCTACCTTTTCAACTACATAAATCATGGATTATTCAACTTCATATATGAACTCTGGTTCATCATCCCCCAAGAGTCATTATTATATTGTGACTATCTGAATAATAATATCTTTCCCTAAAATTTATTTCTTAATTCAATGTATCCCATTTTAAAAACCATTTATGAGACATCTATATGACTTATTATTCATTTTTCATCATTAAATTTCCTTGAACATTGAGCAAAATTGTGCCCAACATTACCGCACCAAAACAAGACAATGAAATCTTGCCATAAAATCTCCCTTTCCAATCCTGAATTTCATTGATAAAATAGAAATAAGTTCATCTTCATCATCATATCCATCATCACTAACTCATGAAATATCATTTTTTTCCAAGAAATTTAATTTTATTTCCTATATTAATCGAGTTGTTGTATCTTTTGGTTTGAATCTCATATCATAAGTCACTAGAATGCTTAGAATATCATCAAGATAAATCTTTGACAAATAAATTTACTCAATGGATTACACATTTTGATTGTATAGAAGTGGGAATCTTATATGAATTTTCATCACAATGTCACTATTGTTAATTTATTCCTTAATTCCTTGAATTTATCTAACAGCATCAGTTATGGGATTAAATAAACTATATACATTTTTAGCTCATTGCATTTTCAGATCATCGAACTGATTGTAAAAGACTTGTGGTTTGTCTTATTTTACTTTATTACAACCTTCAAATATATTTTCCAGTTTCTCCCAGATGGAATTGACTATAGTAGAACTCATCAAATTCAAATAGTTTTGACACATAGAGCTGTAGTAAGATAATTTGGAGATATTTCTTATGCATCATACATTTTACTATCTATTTTAGTCATAGAAAGATATGTCGCATTACTGACCATAATTCCATGAGTTGTGGAACAAAAAACTTTTATCCCAAGGGATCATAGTTAGGATATCATAATATCCTTCCATATATTGACGTTTCTTCCATCAAAGAGGTGAAATTCCATAATATTCACTGAATTCTCAATTAAAACCTTAATGGAAAATTTTAACACCTATAACCGGAATCGGGTATCTAATACCACTAGTAGGACTACAGAAAACCCTGAGAGGGGAGGGGTAAATCAGGGTGTCATCATTTTCTTCAAATGAGATGAATCTTTCCCCTATGTTGGTTCGAACAATTTAAACCCATATGATGTAATCTTGCAATTATCGAACACCCATATGTTGAAATAGAAACACATCACATCAATTTTACTTGGTTCAACACTAAGGGCTAGTCTAAGGATTTTATGATGAAAGTTAATCAGTCATACCTCAATCAACTAAGATTCACTATTTATTTTGGACTACAATTATTTGGATATTCTCACTATTTTACATTCCCACATACTTCATAATAACTTTATGGAGAACACACTGCCTCCCTCAAGCCACTTCTATCCACTCCCCTTTCTATGTACATTTGGAAATGTCTTACTCAGTTTATTTACTTGAAGGTCAATATAATAGATTGATAATTTCATTATTATTCCCTTATTAAAAAAAGACTCTACTTGCACCATAGTTCTAAATTCATTCACTTAGTAACAGTATTAATTAAAAATAGTTATTTAACACCACTGTTCGTGAAGCTCATAACCTTCGTGAAACCCCTGTATTATTTCGATGATACTCCATCCTTTACAAAACTAATACCTTTCATGAATCTCTAAAACATAATAAATCTCCCATCCATCATAATGATTTCAAAATTCATGAATCAATCAGTTTTTTCTAATCCCCTATTTTTGAAATTCCATAATGACAATTATTTCTAAACCATACTTTTCACGAAGAATGATATTCTGAAGAGTTTCAGAATCTCAAAAGTATTTTCATCGAAAATCACTTTCATGAAATCATATAATTTCACCCTTCCTCCAAATTTTCTCTATTAATTAAACTAATGTGTGCCCCTTATTTATAGACCATATCCTTCATGAATATTTCGATCACACCACCAAATTTTTGTGAACCTCAACATTCTTGTTTATGAATATCCTCCAATTCACGAAGCTCCAGTGAAACATTCCATTTTAAAATATTTTGTTAGTCATGTAAATTACCATCATCTCATTTCCACTCATCCATTTTTAGGAATCATTTTTCTCAAACCATCAAGCCTTCATGATATCGAATTACTTTGTAAATATCTACATTTTCAAGAAACTCCAATATTCAAAAAACCTATTCCATTACTCTATAATTAATGATACTATCCTATAAATCCATGCTTCATGACTCTTATCCCTAATTTTTATTTTGAGAAAAAAATTATGTAAAACACTAGGAAAGGGATCCACTTCTAACACTGATTCCTCCTTCACCATAAGATAACTTTCCTTGAAATCTCCCTTTTCAACCCTATTAGTGATTGAAATCATACAAAGACCACAATTTTATTATAGATATTAAAAACATTGGTTCCAAAAAATATGTAAATAATTTTTTTTCATTTATAATCAATAATATTCTTCAGGAATGAAAAATACCACTCATCTTCTCCCTCTCCCACACTTGAGTTCCACATTAATCATGAATTTAACGTCTAAAACCAAATGGAATGGATAAATGGATTGTAATGTGGCTACATAAAAATGTATTAATTGGGTTATAGGGGATTAATAAATGTCAAATGTAATAGAATCCAAATTATACTTCAATATAAATTGGGATTTCAATGTAGTGCCTCAATCATACTTGAAACATTCCATGAACTCTAACAGCTTTGAAAAAGTAAAAAAAAATTATGGATCACACATTAATTCTCAAGACTCTCAAAAAAAGAGAAATGTAAATAATATGACAAAAATGTGTATAAACCAATCAGGTTGGGAAATATTTTCAACAAAGAAAGTACTATTACACATGAGTTTCATAATAAATCAAACATCATAAAATAAAATTTTTAGAAATAAAGAATCAAAATCCATTCAGAATTCATTTAAATTCTAAAAACATAAAATCAATAAATGTACTAAGAACCCTAAGATGGTTTAACTTTTTCAATGTATTTTATTTAGCTCAAGGGTACTAAAAACACACCAAATAATGAAAAATGAAAACATAAAAAAATCATAATAAAATAAAATAAAATTGTACATAAAATTCTTAAAAACAGATTGAAATACCCCCAGACTTATTTCATTTACTACTATATTTTAATTTCAAATAATTTCAATAAATATTTTTATAAATATTTTTAATGGGGAATCAAATAAAAGAAAGAAAATAAAGAAACCATCTGGGTTATTTTATAGTGGGAGGCTTAAGTTAAGCTCTTAGCTTCTACCACTTTAAAACTACATGAACTAAAAAATCATAAGAAAAATAAATAAAAATAATGTGTAAGGGTAAATAAAATAGATATTTCTTATTTTAAATCTCAAGATGAATGATTGGTTTTTACTCACCTTAGTCAGGTTGTTTCAGTGGATTATCCCCAATATAAAGGGAGGGGGGATTTCATTGTGATTGAACACCACATGTGACTTTGTCATGTGTCCATACAAATACACAAGTAATAGAGAACCCCAAATAATATAAGAAAATTATCCACCCACTGAAATAATAAGTAGATAATTTTATGTCTAGAGTGGAAAGAAAATATGATAGGGGTGCTTCATGTTGACTTTCATAGTGTCCTCCACCATATAGTATAGAATTCATTATAGAGGAGGTAATAACATCACCACATGATCATAAAAATATTATTCTATAGTCAATAATTGTATACATTATTCTATAAAATCCTAGGACTAGTCCATTTGTGATGTTTTAGAAATTTTAAAAAAGAGATGTCATAAAACAATTCATCATGAATAATATTAAAACATGGTGAATCAATAAATAAATCTACCATTTCAAGTAAGTCATCTTGGAAATTCATATCTTCTGTTAGGACTATTAAAAACTCAATATCAATAGGTTTATATTCATCACCATCCTCCAAATCAGGATAGAGGTATAAAGGTGTTGATTTTTCAATATAGAGGATGGGAAAATCATGTTACAAGATTGCTTCGACAAAGTGACTTCAAGATTCATCAAAATATTATTGATATCTAGTATGTGTATTAGTTGGAAAGTTTTCTTTAGGGGCCTCCTTGAGCAATTATTGATGGTGGTATTATGTTATTAATTCCTTTAGTAACTTCTCAACTGCCTCAGATTCTATACAGTAAAAAATTATTGGTGAAATATCTTCCACCACTCATTCAAGTTTAGGTTATGGTTTTGGATTCATTTTATCTTTACATTAACAAAAATATTTAGATATCCACTCTATTTGTATATATGAGTGTTTTATTTCATCAGTAGTCCATTGAAAATGATATTTAAGATCACATTGAACTTATTCTTGCACCTGAGAGTGGTCAGTCCATGAAGAATAATTTTAATTGAAATACATCATGAAAAATATATATTTTTTAGTTTTTTAATGAAATCAAAGAAAATAATATTCAAAATTTAGATAAAAATAGTGAGTGAAAACCACTTGTCTCCCCACTAATGGTGCCAATTTGATACTACATTGTGGTGCATGATCTAAAAATATTTATTATATTTACTAAGTACAACATGGTGGCTATCCTATTCCATTCTCTTGAAGAGATGTTCCTTTCAATCACTCATTACTTCTAAATCAATTTTTTTATATTTTTCTATTCATGAAATAAAACTAAAATAAATGAGGTTTTACAATTTAGAATGTAGTACTAAATTAAACATGAATATGTAATTTAAACACAATGAAGGAATACAGAAAGAAGTTAGAATAAAAGATTATTTTCCCAAGAGAATCACCAGTACTGAGTATTAATTGTCTTACTATTAAATTCAAATTTACTTAATTAACACACTCTATAATATGTGTGATCATACTATTATACCTCTTTTTATGAATATATAATGCACTCGATCGAAAACACCATCCTCGATTATGGGAAAATATTGCAATTGAGAATACTAACTCTCAAGTGGAAAGTGAAGACACAAAGGATCCATTACCAATAAGATCCCATTAATCCTAATCCTATGAAAATAATAAAAATTGAGATTAAATGTCTAGATACCAGGTTTCATCATTTTATTATTCCCCAAAGAACATCCTCAGGATAGTTACCCAATTTATGAGAGTAAAATAACACTGTGGAGAAGAGAATGAGTTGGAAACACAAAGGATAAAAATATGATAATGAGATTAAGAAGAAGAAGAATATATATGAAAAATACATAATAATATTACATAAAAATAAAACCCTAAAAATCTACTTAAAATTTCCAACTAAAGTTACAAATCCATTGAATAGAAAGTGTGATACATTTATATATGAAGAGGGGGTAAAATATCTGGGTCCAATTCTAAAAATAAAATGTATACACATGTTATCCATATTAAATGACATAATTTTAATATGTTTTATTATTTAAAGTTTTTATTATATGTATTTATAGTGCATCATCAAAATTTGATATTATGTGACCTCTATATATGGGATATACGACTATTTGACATTGAATAATTATTCTGACTGGGAAGAATATTCATATTCCACACATCCAATTTTTTCTGAATATATAGCTTTAGAATAGGAATAATAATGTGTGTAAAAATTTATAATTTTTTTCCATAATATCTTATATTGATACATGCACATTACTAGTACATTTGGATCATCCATTTATGAGATATGGTACCATATTCCAAAGTCTCCCAATATGCACATTGATTTTGAGGCCTGAATTGTGAGCTTATTTTGGGCCTTCAAATGATAGATTTAGATTTTGATAGAGTTGGATGAAATGAATCCCAAAGGTAATATAAATATAAAAAATTTAATTTTCTAATTTGGATCAGTGTATAAAATTTTGTGTTTGAAATACAAAAAAATAAATATAATTAAAATCCAAAATTATTCCATTTTCTTTATAAAGATCAAAATGCTTCTAAAACTAAGCATTATGTCAATTTCCCTTAAACTAAAACATAGGTGGGATTAAAAAATATAAATTAAAAGTAAAATAATTGAAATTATTTTATCTATCAATTCCTCCATAATTAAACGTGGCACTCCTAGTCCATCATATAATACCATAATCAAAATAATATTCCTAGAGCTTAAATGAAAACACACTTCAATTATCATATTAAAGAAAATACCATTCCTACTACATGAATCAAAAATATGAAAGACTGAAATAATCATAAAAATCCATTCAATCTCATTTTAATTATAACATGAATGTCTTACCTACCTCCATAGAAAAATATATTTTTCTTCACTCAATAATTTGTAATGTGATGTTTTTTTCATTCAAAATAATATGTGTAACCTCCATAGTATTTATATACTCCTATTTTATCCACTTCACAGTGTCATAAATTTAAAATTCATGAGGTTTTTTTCATCTGTTTTTTTTAGGATAAGGGTAGGAAGTTTTTATTTTCAAAAATTAATAAGGAATAATGAGGAGGGTTAGAATATTAAGTTAAGTAAATACATAAATTTTTTTTGATTAAGAATGGTGTGCTCCCCAATAAGATCCAAAATGATTCACCAATAAACACTTCTTTTGTAACACCCAAGACATTTATGAGAAATATTTTGTTTTTATGTTATATAAATCATCAAAGGAATCTTTCACTACACACAACACTAGCTTGGCTTGCTTTACACGCAACCGCGGCCTTCCTCGATAGCTTGCGTCGTACGCAATACCGAGTTTCACTAAACAACGATATGCTATTAAAATATTATTAAAACTTGCCGTTATGAATAGTAATAACCACTTTTTGAAATTTTGTAAATTTTATTTTTCAAAATGGACTTAATTTTTTGATTCAGAATATTTAAATTATCTTAGGGTGAAATTTTGGTACTTTTCGGATAACTTTCATATTCTGATGAATAGTTAAAATTACTAAATTTTAAATAAAAACAACTTTTTTAATTAAAATAATTAATTATGATAAATTATTAATTTGAGTGGTTTTAAAGTATATTTAGAATATATTTTTACAATTTAATACAATTTTGTTCGTTGGATGTAATTTCAAATTTAAAACAGACAAAAACAAGTGTCAATCTTTTGATAATTATTATCTCTTAAAAACACGCTATTTGTTTTGACGACGGGAATTAATTTTTAAATTAGTTAATGTAACTGATATGTTTTGAATTTGGTAAAATAGACATCATTTTTTGTATTCATAATATCAAATATAGCTTAGGCCTAATTTTTGGTATTTTTTATGGAAACTTTCATTTTTTGATGAATAGTGAAACCACTATGTGGTAGTTAAAAAAACTGAATTTTTCATAAAACATAATTTTACCGCTTCTGTGAGTATAATTTCAAAAATACGAGAGACACGGTTAATATCAAGGACTAAAATGTGGTTCAATGAGATGAAAATAATTTTTGGTGAATAGTAACTTTTTACTTTTTTTTACCACGGTTAAAAGTAAATAGGGTAATTAAGGGTAAAAGTGATATTATTATTACCCAAAAACATGTTCTAATTCTATTGGATAAATGTAATTCGGCCCAAAACAACCTTAGGAATAAAATATGACCATTTAGGCCCACTTTGATTCGATTGGGACATTTATTATCAATTTATTTAAAGAAGGGTTAAAATAGTTAAAATCAAAGTTTAGTAACTAAAGCATTTTTAATATAGGGTTATACATAAGATAAATTCAACTATAAATATTCATTAGAAAGATAAAAATATTTCCTACAAAATTGTATTTTATTTGTAATTTTTAGACTTAATATAATTTAATTTATTTATGACATAATGATGATGCAGCAATTATCTTATTAATGAAATATTCACATAATTGATGTTATAAATACTCAAATAAATTTAATTTGAGACTTTTTATGAATTCCAATTATTTTATATGTTACTATGACATGTTAGTATTGATTTAATTAGCTCTTTTCGAACTAATCATTCTGTTATGAATTTCACAAAAAACAATTACAAAATAGTATCAAAATTGACATAAAATAGTTTTTAAAACAAATATTATATTATTAATTGTTATTATATTCCTAAAAATCTAAGGATCGGCCAAGATACTTATATACTATTGGTGTATCATTAATGGACCTCTTGGGGGTCTCTTGGATGTATATGGTAAGTTTATTAACTATATAATATAAAAATACAAAGTGACATGGTAAATGTCAATCTAATTAACTAAGAGTTAAAACTAAAAGATAAGATTAATATAATGACATAAACTTGTCTAAATTATATTGGATGAGAGTATATCAACCCACACCCACCTTAGATTCGAAATAAATCAATTTGGAGCTATTAACAACCGAATTTTACTTTATAATAAAATAATATTTTTAGTTATTCCAAAGGTGCCCCTCTCCTCCCTTATAAAATGGATCCTCATCCCTCTTTTCCTCACACCACTTTGAGCCTTCATGCTCGGCCAAACCCAGCCAAATTACCTTATCCACTTCCCTAGAAACAACCTATAGGTCCTGGTATTCTTCAAAGACCAATTTTAGTTCCCTAAGTGGAGGTCTCAAAGAGGCGCTTCAAAGAAGAGGTAATGTTCGTTACCGATTCCTTCAACTTTATTTCTTCTTCCACTTATTTTTCATTAGTTGTTTCATTATGAAGTAATAACATCAGTATCACTCAAATACTGATATGTTATTATACGTATGAAACCACCCTATTTCACCATCTATCCATCCTACGGAAAATGAAATCACCGCGCGTGCGTACGTACAGAATACCGTCTCCACGCCGTGGTGCAATCTATTTTCCACCACCACCTTACTTGGATGGGTATAATGGTGCAAATAATGATTATATATGATTATTGTAATGTGATATTGATTTTGAATTAGTATACATACACTCCAATAAAATTCCACGATCATGGGAATGATATCATCGCGCGTGCATATGTAAGGAATACCGTCTCCACGCTATAGTGTAATCTATTTTCCACCACCACCTTACTTGGATGGGTATAATGGTGTAAATAATGAATATATATGATTATTGTAAAGTGATATTGATTCTGAATTAGTATACATACACTCCAATATAATTCCATGATCATGGGAACGATATCATCGCTCGTGCGTACGTACGGTATACCGTCTCCACGATGTGATGTGACTCGTTATACAAGATCTTCATTGCATAATAATTATATAAATGAATTTAATGAATTAATATGATACATATTACACTAATAACATTTTGTAAATGAGGTATCTATAACCTAAAAAGAAAAATAAGAATTTATTCGAAAAAACACGCATAAGAACAAAAAGTAATAAACACCTGAATAACAAGTAGTAATGAAATATTACTAATAAAAAGATAATAATATGACCATATATGATATCATAAAAATAATTATGATTCTGGAATAAGTCAATAACATTATTTAAATTATTATACATGAGGTTCGGACACTTACGAAGAAAATCGGACCTAAGGTAAGGGAAAATATCACAATCTCATTTTATCCGAGATTGTTTATACTTTGGGATTTACTCGGGTGTATTTTATCATCCACATCCATGTTTCCTCAATATGTAATATTTTTTCCATCCACCTACAATTTTTTAAATCCAATTTTACCCTTAGGTGAGTTTTTAGTAAAAGATATGAAAGGAATCTTTTGTCGTTTTTCATATGAGGTACTTTTTGACTTTTCTGAAAAAAGTACGAGAAGAATGTTTTTTTAACTTATACGGCATAAATGGATTTTTAAAATATTATTTACAAGAAGCTACCTTTACAAGTTTTCAAGTTTATTTTTAATCAAATCCTTTTAGTTTAAAATTGTATGACATGTTAAGAAAGGAAAATGTTTTTGAAATGATATTTTCCTCAAGAATGGAGTTCAAGTGTTTTTTCGAAATTATATTCCATCTAAGATAATATAGGGTTCTGTTTCTATACCTATTATTACATTGATTTTATTATTTTGTGATGGAATTATTTTTATGAATTCCTTTATCTTATATTAATTGTTTTCTGCTGTCATGATGTTTATGAATCCCATTTTTATTACTTGGGTTATGCAATGATGTATGATTTATGATTTTGTGGCACACATAAGAATGGTATCATTATGAGATGGGTGGGACCTATATCTCCCTCAAATGCATTGGGTAAAGATTTTATATCTCATGAGATAGATTTGGCTGGAACGGCAGGTTAAACTGGTTCAGTGAAATAGGACTGAAACGAGGAGTGAACTCGGTTCAGAAATGGAATTTGTCCACTAAGATAGTCTTGGTAATGAGTCTTGACTAATAAGAAATCATTCTCTATGATTATGTGTGTATACCACAAAGTTTCATTTTTTTAAGTTATGATTATTAGGATTAAATTTCACTATTATGATTTATCCCATGTTATGAAATTATGATCTCTTTTGCAGGTTAAGATTTCCAAAAGTTATGTTATTATGTATATGATGTGATTGATATTTCTTTTGTTTACCCTTACTGAGCATTTGAGCTCACCCGTTTGTATGACTTATTTCCCCAGGTCAGGAAGAAGGTTATTAAGTAGGATATTCCAAAATGGACTCTAGATATGATGAAATAAATGGGAGGCAAAGTAGATGCTTTATGAACCAGTTGTTTACGTTTCCCAGTTTCAAAAGACTCTATACCTATATGATCCTTTCATGGTTTTGTTATATGTTTTAATAAGTGTGATTTAATTCTGATGTAATAACAATGTATGTAGAGTATGGGTCGTTATAGTTGGTATCAGAGGAAATGTATAGTCAACCTTTGGAAACTAGGATGTGAAAGCCTTAGTAAGAACCCTAAGGATAAGTCTAAGCATAGAACACAATCTTAGTGTTTTAGAAATAGCCATGAATAACCTATGACAAGACCTTAAGTGTGATGTTTTATTCTTGATTATGTGGTTTTCCTATTATAATTAGTGTTTCTCAAACTATTCATCTTAGTTTTAGTAAATGGCTGGAACCCAAAGGAACCGTGTTAATGCGGAATGCGACGGGCAATGCAATGGTTGTCCCCCTGAGCAACCAAACGTTATGGGAGATGGAATGAAAAATCTTGTAGCCATGCTCACACAAATTTCTCAAGCTATGAATCATGCAGGACTTCCAAACGAGCAAAGGAAGGAGCAACATTCTATTGAATCCTTCATGTGGCAGCGTCCACCTTCATTTAGCGGGTCTACTGGTCCATTAGTTGCTGAACAATGGATTAGTACTACTGAAAAGATATTTTCAGTTCTTCAATGTTCTGAACACGATAAAGTCATCCTAGCAGTCTATCATTTGGAAGGAGATGCTGATCAATGGTGGAATCTTATTAAGATTATGAGGAAAAGGGATGAAATTGAGTCCACAGAATGGGACGAGTTCAAGAACTTATTATTCATTAAGTACTTCCCTCATATTCTCCGAACAAAGATGGAGAAAGAGTATCTTGAACTGAAGCAAAAGGATGATGAATATGTTGGTACCTATGAAGAAAATTTTACAAGACTTTAAAGGTACGCTTATGGTATTATTATCCAACCGGAGAGTAAGATCAGTCGATTCTTTAGTGGCTTAAAACCATGTCTTTGAAGGGCCTTATCCATAAGGGACTTCAATAGCTACGAGGAAATTGTTCGATGTGCTCTTAAAGTTGAGATGGAGATTGGGGTAACCCATCAGTCATATGGGTTTGATGAGAAGAGGAAAATGGAATTCAAAGGAAAATCTAAAGAGCACACTAAAAAGAAGATGAGTATTCCCTTATGCTCAAAGTGTGGACAGAAACATGGAGGGAGTTTTCTTAAAGGGACAAGTAAATGTTTCAAATGTGGAAAGGAAGGTCATCGGGCACTTGAATTCCGCAATGATGGGAAGAAGATGTCTAATGATGCAAACAAAAGAAGGGATACACATAATGAACCTACTACACTTCAATGTTTCAAGTGCATGGAGATGGGGCATTATCCCAATCAATGCCCAAATCCAAGGGTTGATGATGAAGTTCGACGTCAAAAAACTCTTAAGGCTAAAGACAAAGGAAAGTCACATGCAATTTCTATCAGCGATGTGGAGTACGATAACGATGTGGTGAAAGGTACACTTACCATCCACTCTAAAGTTGAAAATGGTTTATTTGATTCTGTATCCACACTCTCTTTTATTTCTGAAGAATTTTCTAATATTATCACCATATTACCTCAAAAATTAGATCTTGAGTTAGCTGTGACAACCCCTAATGGCACAACAGTCGCATCAAAAGTTTAGAATTCTTCCCCGATTGATGTTTGTGGGAAAGTGCTTCCTACAAATCTTGTGATCCTTCCAATAGTGTAATTTGATGTTGTTCTTGGCATGGATTGTCTTTCTTTATATTGAGCTCATATCAATTTCCAAATAAGGGAAGTCACATTTCATATTCTAGATCAATCTATGATCGTCTATCGATGCAAGGATGAACATAACCTTCCAGTGGAAATTTCTTCCATCTTATGGGTCTTGATTCCACTAAAGGAGGGTTATTTATCTCAAATGGCTGGAGAGAAACTCATGATTAAGAATATTCTTGTTGTACGGGAGTTTGATGATGTATTTCTAGAGGAATTTCTGGGTCTTCCACCAAATCGTGAAGTTGTGTTTTCAATAGAACTCGTATCGGGTGCTTTTCCTATTTCATATACACCTTATAGAATGGCCCCAATTGAGTTGTAGGAATTGAAGAAGCAATTCCAAGAGATTCTTGATAAGGGATTTATATGCCCTAGTGTGTCACCTTGGGAAGCACCTGTTCTATCTGTTAAGAAGAAATATGGATCAATGAGACTCTGCATTGATTATCGAGAACCTAACAAGATCACTATCAAGAAAAAATATCCTCTCCTACACATTGATGACTTATTTGAACAACTACACGGAGCACAATACTTTTCCAAGACTGATCATCATTCAGGGTATCATCAATTAAGGGTCAAAAGGGAGGATATACTAAAGACGACATTCCATACAAGGTATGGACACTATGAATTTATAGTGATGCCATTTGGTCTTACTAATTCCCCTGCTATCTTCATGGATCTGATGAATAGAGTCTTTAGAGACTATCTTGATCAGTTTGTGGTTGTCTTTATAGACGATATTCTGGTCTATTCAAAGAGAAAGGAAGAACATTAAGATCACCTGTGAATTGTATTGAAGACCCTATTAAAGGAGAAGCTTTATGAAAAATTTACCAATTGTTAATTTAGGCTTCAAAAAGTTGCATTTTTGGGTCACATAATCTCACTAGAGGGGATATTTGTGGATCCAACAAAAATAGAGGTTATAGAAAGATGGTCGAGACCAACAAAAGAAACCGAGATCTGATGTTTTCTTGGTTTGGCTGGATATTATCGACGTTTTGTGAAAGATTTTCCACGATTATCTAATCCACTCACCAGGTTGACTCGGAAAGGAGTTAAGTTTGTCTGGATGGAGGAATGTGAAGAGAATTTCAAGGAGTTGAAAAGAAGGTTATCCAGTGCACCTGTGCTCACACTGCCTTGTAGTGGATAAAGGTTTGTGATCTATAGTGATGCATCCAAGAAGGGATTGGGGTGTGTTCTTATGCAAAATGATATGGTGATATCTTATGCCTCACGACAGTTGAAAATCCATGAGAAAAATTACCCAAATCATGATTTAGAGTTAGCTACGGTAATATTTTCATTAAAGATTTGGAGGCATTATCTTTATTGAGAAAGGTGTGACATTTATATTGATCATAAAAGTTTAATGTATATTTTCACACAAAAGGAGATGAATATGTGCCAAAGAAGATGGTTAGAGCTGATTAAGGATTATGACTCCTCAATTCATTAACACCCTAGGAAAGCAAACAAGGTGGAAGATGCATTAAGTCAACAAGACCATGCCAGTTTATCCATGATGAGGATCACAAAAGATCCAATATTTATGTATTTAAAAAGGATGGATCTTGGAATTAAAATGGAAGGGCGAAAATCGTATCTTTCTCAAATGAATGTTCAACCATATATACATGTGAAGATTAAAGAGGCACAGAATGAAGATGTAGAGTTACAAAAGAAGGTGAGAAATATTCCTGAATTCAACCTTGTTTGTGATGGGATAATAAAGTTCAGGAATCGGGTTTGTGTTCCTCCCATCCCCAAATTAAAGAAGGAGCTGATGGATGAGGCTCATAGTTCTTCATTCTCTATTAATCCTGGAAGCACAAAGATGTATAGGGACCTGAAAGAGTACTTCTGGTGGGATGTCATGAAAAGAGATGTTGCTGAATATGCCTCTCGATGCTTGGTTTGTCAGCAAGTTGAAGCTGAGAGACAGAAGTCTAAGGGGATGTTACAACCATTACCCATACCCGAATGGAAATGGGAAAACATCACTATGGACTTTGTCACAGGACTTCCTAAAACATCCAAAGGCAATAATTCTATCTGGGTCATAGTTGATCATCTTACAAAGTCTGCACACTTCATTGCTATTAGAGAGGATTTCTCTCTGGATCAGCTTTCCAGGATATATGTAAAAGAAGTGGTAAGATTGCATGTAGTACCACTTTCTATTATATCTCATCGGGATCCGAGATTTACCTCAAAGTTCTGGAGAAGTCTTCAGCATACTCTGGATACAGAGTTGAGTTTTAGCACTGCTTATTATCCTCAGACAGACGGTCAGTCTGAGAGAACAATTCAAACTCTAGAAGATATGTTGAGATCTTGCTCTATGGATTTCAAAGGTTGTTGGGATCAACACCTAACTTTGGTGGAATTTTCTTATAATAATAGTTTTCACTCCAGTATTCATATGGCTCCTTATGAATATCTCTATGGAAAGAAATGCAGGACTCCAACTTGCTGGGATGAATTTGGGGAAAGAAAGCTTTTAGGACCCGATCTTGTTGATGAGATGGCAGAAAAGGTCTGATCTATTCAACAACACATAAGAGCAGCTTAGAGTCGACAGAAAAGTTATGCCAACAACAGAAGAAATGAACTAGAGTTTGAAGTGGGTGATAAAGTGTTCATACGAATATCTCCCTAGAAGAAGGTCATGAGATTTGGAAAGAAGGGGAAGTTGAGCCCTATATATATCGGTCCTTTCGAAATACTGGATCGTGCTGGGAAGGTAGCTTACCGATTGGTGCTTCCACCGAATCTCTCTCAAGTTCACGATGAGTTACATGTATCTCTCCTGAAAAAGTACATACCTGATCCTTCACATGTACTCAACTCAGAAGTTGTACCGATGGAGCAAGATCTTTCTTATGAAGAATAGCCAATAGAGATTCTGGATCGTAGCGAAAAAGTTTATGAAACAAGACCACTCGATTGGTGAAAGTTTTATGGAAGAACCACCAATTAGAATAAGCTACATGGGAGCTGGAGGATATGATGAGGGAGAGGTATCCTCATCTTTTTGTTACAAAGTGACAAATTTTGAGGGCAAAATTCATTTTAATGGGGGTAGAATGTAACACCCGAGACATTTATGAGAAATATTTTGTTTTTATGTTATATAAATCATCAAATAAATCTTTCACTACACACAACACTAGCTTGGTTTGCTTTACATGCAACTGCGGCCGTCCTCGATAGCTTGCATCGTACGCAATACCGAGTTTCACTAAACAACGATATGCTATTAAAATATTATTAAAACTAGCCGTTATAAATAGTAATACCCAATTTTTGAAATTTTTGAAATTTTATTTTTCAAAATGGACTTCATTTTTGAATTCAGAATATCGAAATTTTCTTAGGGTGAAATTTTGGTACTTTTCGGATAACATTCATATTCTGATGAATAGTGAAAATTACTAAATTTTAATTAAAAACAACTTTTTAAATCAAAATAATTAATATTGGTAAGTTATTAATTTGAGTGGTTTTAAATTATATTTAGAATTTATTTTTACAATTTAATACAATGTTGTTCATTGGATGTAATTTCACATTTAAACCAGACATAAACAAGTGTCAATCTTTTGATAGTTATTATCTCTTAAAAACACGCTATTTGTTTTGACGACAGGAATTAATTTTTAAATTAGTTAATGTAACTGATATGTTCTGAATTTGGTAAAATATAAATAATTTTTTTAATTCATAATATCAAATATATCTTTGGCCTAATTTTTGGTATTTTTTCTAGAAACTTTCATTTTTTGATGAATAGTGAAACCACTAAGTGGTTGTTAAAAAAACTGAATTTTTCATAAAACATAATTTTACCGCTTCTGTGAGTATAATTTCGAAAATCCGAGAGACACGGTTAATATCAAGGACTAAAATGTGGATCAATGAGATGAAAATAATTTTTGGTGAATAGTAACGTTTTACTTTTTTTTACCACGGTTAAAAGTAAATAGGGTAATTAATGGTAAAAGTGTTATTATTATTACCCTAACACATGTCCTAATTTTATTGGATAAATTTAATTCGACCAAAAACAACTTTAGGAATAAAATATGACCATTTAGGCCCACTTGGATTAGATTGGGACATTTATTATCAATTTATTTAAAGAAGGGTTAAAATAGTTAAAATCAAAGTTTAATAACTAAAGAATTTTTAATATAGGGTTATACATAAGATAAATTCGACTATAAATATTAATTAGAAATATTAAAAGATTTCCTACATAATGGTATTTTATTTGTAATTTTTAGACTTAGAATAAGTTAATTTATTTATGACACAATGATGATGGAGTAATTATCTTATTAATGAAATATTGACATAATTGATGTTATAAATACCCAAATAAATGTAATTTGAGACTTTATATGAATTAAATAAATTTCATATGTTAATATGAAATGTTATTATTGATTTAATTAATTTATTTTGAACTAATCATTCTGTTATGATTTTCACAAAAATCAATTACCAAATAGTGTAAAAATTGACAAAAAATAGTTTTTAAAACAAATATTATATTATTAATTGTTATTATAT
The DNA here is from genome assembly GCA_963277665.1 of Viscum album. Classification (NCBI taxonomy): domain Eukaryota; kingdom Viridiplantae; phylum Streptophyta; class Magnoliopsida; order Santalales; family Viscaceae; genus Viscum; species Viscum album. The sequence continues at coordinate 226,369,740 of OY728129.1, read as the reverse complement.
TCCTAAAAATCTAAGGTTCGTCCAAGATACTTATATCCTGATAGGTTTATCATTAATGGACCACTTGGGGGTCTCTTGGATGTATATGGTATGTTTATTAACTATATATTATAAAAATAAAAAGTGACTTGGTAAATGTCAATCTGATTAACTAAGAGTTAAAACTAAAATATAAGGTTAATATAATAACCTAAACTTGTCTAAATTCTATTGTATGATAGTATTTCGACCCATCCCCACCTTATCTTATATGTATATCAATTTGGAGCTATTAAAAACCGAATTTGACTTTATAATAAAATAATATTTTTTGTTATTCCAAAGGTGCCCCTCTTCTCCCTTATAAAAGGGAACCTCCTCCCTCTCTTCCTTACACCACATTGAGCCTTCAAGCTCAGCCAACCCCTGCCAAGTTCTCTTCTCAACTTCCCTAGAAACATACTATTGGGTCTGGTCTTCTTCAAAGACCAATTTTAGTTCTCTAAGAGGAGGTCTCATAGAGGCGTTTCAAAGAAGAGGTAATGTCCGTTACCGATTCTTTCAACTTTATTTCTTCTTCCCCTTATTCTTATATAGTTGTTTCATTAAGAAGTAATAACATCAGTATCACTCATATACTGATATGTTATTATAAGTATGAAAAAACCCTATTTCACCATCCATCCATCCCATGTAAAACCAAATCACCGCGTGTGCGTACGTACGGAATACCGTCTCCACGCCGTGGTGTAATCTATTATCCACCACCACCTTACATGGATGGGTATAATGGTGTAAATAATGACTATATATGATTATTGTAAATTGATATTGATTCTGAATTATTATACATACACTCCAATACGATTCCACGTTCATGGGAATGATATTATCGCACGTGCGTACGTACGAAATACCCTCCCAACGTCGTGGTGTAATCTATTTCCCACCACCACCTTACTTGGATGGGTATAATGGTGTAAATAATGACTATATATGATTATTTTAAATTGATATTTATTCTGAATTAGTATACATACACTCCAATACAATTCCACGATCATGGGAACGATATCATCGCTCGTGCATACGTACGGAATACCGTCTCCACGATGTGATGCGACTCGTTATACATGATCTTCATTGCATAATAATTATATAAATGAATTGAAAGAATGAATATGATATATATTACACTAATACCATTCTGGAAATGAGGTATCTATAACCTTAAAAGAAAAATACGAATTTATTCGACAAAACATGCATAAAAACAAAAGGTAATAAACACCCGAATAACAAGTAGTAATGAAATATTACTAATAAAAAGATAAGAATATGACCATATATGATATCATAAAAATAATTATGATTTTGGAATAAGTCAATAACATTATTTAAATCATTATACATGAGGTTCAGACACTTACGAATCAAATCAAACATAAAGTAAGGGAAAATATCACAATCTCATTTTATCTGAGATTGTTTATACTTTGGGATTTACTGGGGTGTATTTTATCATCCACATCCATGTTTCCTCAATATGTAATATTATTTCCATCCACCTACAATTGTTTAAATCCAATTTTACCCTTAGGTGAGTTTTTAGTAAACGATATGAAAGGAATATTTTGTCATTTTTCGTACGAGGTACTTTTTGACTTTTCCGACAAAAGTATGAGAAGAATGTTTTTAAACTTATACGACATAAATGGATTTTTAAAACATTATTTCCTAGAATCTTACTTTACATGTTTTCAAGTTTATTTTTAATCAACTTATTTTAGTTTAGAATTTTATGACATGTTAAGGAAGGAAAATGTTTTTAATGGATATTTTCCTCAAGAATGGAGTTCAAGTGTTTTATAAAAATTATTTTCCATCTAAGATAATATAAGGTTCTGTTTATATCCCTATTACTACATTGAATTGATTATGTTGTGATGGATTTATTTATATGAATTCATTTATCTTATATGAATTTTTTTATGATTTCATGATGTTTAAGTATCCCATTTTTATTACATGGGTTATGCAATGATGTATGATTTATGATTTTGTGGCACACATAATAATGGTATCAATATGAGATGTGTGGAACCTATATCTCCCTCCAATTCATTGGGTAAAGATTTTATATCTCATGAGATAGACATGGCTGGAAGGGAAGGTTAAACCTGTTCAGTGAAACAGGACTAAAACGAGGAGTGAACTCGGTTCAGAAATGGACATTGTCCACTAAGATAGTCTTGGCAATGAGTCTTGACTAATAAGAAATGATTCTATATGATTATGTGTGTATTCCAAAATGTTTCATTTTTTAAGTTATGATTATTGGGATTACATTTCACTACTATGATTTATCCCATGTTATGAAATTATGATCTCTTTTGCAGGTTAAGATTTCCAAAAGTTATGTTATTATGTATATGATGTGATTGATATTTCTTTTGTTTACCCTTATGAGCATTTGATATCACCATTTTGAATGTTTTATTTCCCCAGGTCAGGAAGATGGTTATTAAGTAGTATATGCCAAAAGGGACTCTAAATATGATGAAATAAATGGGTGGCAAAGTAGATGCTTTATGAACCAGTTGTTTATGTTTCCCAGTTTCTAATGACTCTATACCTATATGGTCCTTTCCTGGTTTTGTTATATGTTGTAATAAGTGTGCTTCAATTCTGAAGTAATAACAATGTATGTAAAGTATGGGTCGTTATATCTTTATCTCCTCAATATATCAAAAAAAATTATTTTAGAATCACTAACAAAATTATTCCCTATTTTCAATCATTTATAGCAATTTTTAGGTAGAATTCAGATATGTAATTCTCTTTAGAATCATATTTTTGAGGAAAATAGAGGCAGGTTTTTGTCTTCAAATATTGGTGAAGACCCGATCCATATTTTTAATGATAATTTGTGCCACCCATACATATTTCCATTATTAAATCTCTTCGACAAAAGCAGAAATAAATATAGATTCACACTTTTTTCTTTTTAGCTCAAACAGAATCTTTAGGAAAGCCATATACACCTGCTACAATACCTCCTATACATATGTGTTCAACAATAACCCTACATTTATCTTATAGAGAAGGTTTGAAATGGATAAATTTCTCATAATGTGGATACTTAACAAGGTATTTCATGTCTAATAAAGGATTAATACCTTTCATAAATAATGGTATAGAAAATTAGAGTTTATTGTAAATTGGGATTTTAAATTGGTTCCTCAATCATACATGACATAATCCATTAACACTAACAAATTTTAAAATGATGAAATATAAATTTATATATCACACAACAATTATCAAGAATATTAAGAAAAATATAAACATAAATAGGATGTACAAAATGATTATAAACCTGTCGAGTTGGGAAATATTTTTAATTGGACATTATTAATACAAATGTGTTTCATAATCAATCAAAATTCATCAAATGAAAATATCCAAATCAAGAATCAAAATCCATTTGTAAATAATTTAAATCCTAAATCATTAAAATATAGCGATGTACCAAAAATATAAGATGGTTTGAATTTTCCAATTTAATTGATTTAGCTCAAGAATACTAAAAACACACCAAATATGAAAAAGGAAAACAAGTTAAATTTACAAAAAGATCCAGAATATAAAATAGAAACACATAAAAAAATTATAAATAGATTGAAATCCCTCCTCTAAAAGTATTACATTTCATACCCTATTTTTAGTTCAAATTAAATTAATAAATCTTTTCATATATAATTTTAATTAAGGAGCATCAAAAATAAATAAAAAAGAAATACACAACATAATTTAATTTTTAGCGGCATTCTTGAGTTGATCTGTAATGCCCCAAGCTTCCACGGTACGTTTCCCTTTGAATAATGCAATATCTTGCATTGTACGCAATTTCAAGATTCTAACACACTGTGACCAATCAAACTAGCCGTTATGAATAGTAATACCCACTTTTTAAAATTTTATAAACTTTATCTCTCAAAAAAGAAATCATTTTTGGATTCAGAATATCGAAATTATCCTAGGTTTATGTATTGGTACTTTTCGGATAACTTTTATATTTTGATGAATAGTGAAAATTAATAAATTTTAATTAAAAACAATTTTTTTAATCAAAATAATTAATAATGATAAATTATGAATTTGAGTGGTTTTAAAGTATATTTAGAATATATTATTACCGATTAATAAAATTTTTGTCATTGAAAGTAATTTCACATTTAAACCGGACATAAACAAGTGTCAATCTTTTGATAGTTATTAATTCTTAAAAACACGCTTTTTGTTTTGACAGCGGGAATTAATTTTAAATTAATTTATGCCACTTATGTGTTTTAAATTTGGAAAAATGGATTCCATATTTGGAATCAAGATATCCATATTGTGTAAATAGGTAACTTTTTTTAGACATTTTGAATAATTACTTCGGTAAATATTTTATTTACCATGGTTAAAGGGTAAATCCGGTAAATAAGGGTAAAAAAATATTATAATAATAATAAGTTACCCTAAAACGTGTCCTAACCTTATTGGTTAATACATTTCTGACCATGGGAATCTTTGGGTCCATTTTAGGACCCCATGGAGACACGTGTAGGTGATAAGGACACTTTATATAAATTAAGTTAAAGTAAATACAAAAATGACATAAGCATATATCTTTTGTAAAAACAATTTTTACATAGGGTTATATATTTTATATTTTATACAATAAATATTAATTATAAATATAAAATTATTTCATGCATAATGGTATTTTATTAATAATTTTTAGACAATTAATATTTAAATTTATTTGTGACACAATAATGATGAAATATTTTTCCTTATTAATGAAAGAATCAAATAATTGGTATTATAAATGTTAAAAAATATATAATTTGAATGTATTGATTCCATACATGAATTTTATTGTTTAATATGACATGTTAGGATTTCTTAAATGAATTTGGTTCGATTTAATAAATTTTTTAGGACCTTAAAAAAATCAATTATTAAATAGTGTCAAAATTAACATAAAAGAGTTTTTAAAACATATGTTATATTAATAATTGATATTATATTCCTAAAAATATAGGGTTTAGAAAAAGGAATTATATAATGATAGGTTTATAATTAATTGATCAATTGGTATCTCTCGGATGTATATAGTATTTTTATTAACTATATAATATAAAAATACAAAGGGACATGGTAAATGTCAATATAATTAACTAAGAGTTAAAACTAAAAGATAAAGTTAATATAATGAACCAAACCTGTCTAAAATCTATTGTTTGAATGGATTTAAACCCATACCTACCTTATAACTTTAATTATACACTTTTGAGCCATTAGAAACCTAATATGTATTTATTATAAATTAATACTTTAAGCTTTTCCTAAAAAGCCCCTCTTCCCCCAAATAAAAGGACACAACTTCTAACCAATTATTCACACATTCAAAGCCTTTTGGTTCAGACAACCCATGCCAAAATACTCTCTCAACATCCCTCACATAATCCTAGAGGCCTTATTTTGATTATAAATTCAACTTAAGGATCCATTTTGATCAAATCAAAAGGAAGAACCCGAAGAAGATGTAATGTTTTCACCACCTGTTTTCAAGTTCTTTTCTTCTTCAACTTATTATTTCTTATTTATTTTATTTATAAAATAATAACTCAAGTATTTTTTATATATTGTGATTTATTATAAATATGTTAGAACCATATTCTGTATTCTATCCATCCTTTTAATGACATGTCACAATACGTGCGTATATACGACTTTTGGTCTCCACCTCGTGGTGTAACTATTATTCAAAAACATTATTATTTGGATGGGAATGAAAATGATATAAAATTGATGTAAATACTAAATATAACATGATAATTATTCTGTATATATGATATACCATCCAATTATAAATTATTTTAATATCAAAATAATTATATTGTCGCTCGTGCGTACGTACAGACTACTGTCTCCACGAACATGATGAGATTTATTCCCCATCGTATCCATGCAATTATAATTCTCATTTGATGATTAAAAATAATGTTTAAGGACTTCATATTATTATGTATATGAATAAGATACAACCTATTCATAACAAACATGGCTTATGTAAAAAAATATATAAAAGAAAATGAGTAAGTTAACACCCGAAAAGATGATAATACTAAGATATTGTTAACAAATAAATGTTAAAAGATCAAATATGATATCATATTAATGTATATGATTATTGTATAATTTAATAACAATTGTTTCACCATTATACTGGAGGTTAACCTACCCTCAACCAAGGAAAAGTAAAAGGTAAGGGTTTATTTCACAATCTCTTTATTATCCGAGTTTCTTTATATGTAATATTCTACTAAGACCTCTTTATCATCAAGATCCATGTTTCTTAAAAATGTATTTCAAATCATTCTTAAAATTTTACAGACTATGGGTTAAAGTCATTTATACCCTTGTTTAATTTGTATAAGATCTTTATAAAGGAATCTTTCTGTCTTTTTTCAAACATGTTCCTTTTTAACATTTTCGATAGAATTAAGGTAAGAATGTCTTTTTTTAACTTATACGGCGGGTGTGGCTATTTTATGACGTTATAAAATCATCAAAGCTTCCCTTACAATCTTATATAAACATTTTCAATTTAAATGTTTTATTTTATAATTATGTTACATTTAAATGATTTTAAAAAAAGATATATTTCTCTCAAATAGTTTTGATTTCATCTATGCCAACATCCTTTTATGGATTTTAAGATTATTTGAAGTTGATTTATTATGATACAAAACATCCATATTGTATTGAAGGTTTTGTGTTATGTTTGACTAGGGATGTGTTATTTTTTTTACCATTCATTTTTTATAGATAAAGTATTAACATTTCGTATGATATTTTTAATGTGAATGTTTATCTTATGTTTAAACCTGTTCATATGAGGAATACATTGAACTTAATAAGTTACGGGTGGAGCCCGATATATCTCTCTGATGCATCGGTAGGTCTCATGAGACAAATTAGTGTCTTGGCACAAGGCCTTGACAAAATCTTATTTGTAGACTTGGCATGAGGCATTGACTATGTGATTGTGATAGTCTGGCATTATGCATTCCATCATTATGAAAGTGGTTATTGATATTTCATGTGATTATTCAATTAGTATAATATCCATTTGAATAAAAAAATGGCATTATTTCATTTTATTTCTGCCATATTATGCTGAATTTCATGTTTAAAAGGATTTTGTTTTAGTTATACATTGCCTTAAATGTTTATACCTATTTATGAAAGTTTATCCTATTTTGTTATACTTAATGGGAATTTAACCTCACCCCTTTCTATGTTTTATTTTTTCCAGGATGTGAAGAAGTTTTTTTTGAATGTCCTGTAGGGATAGTATAAGGTGATATGAGTGTGAAGACAAGATTTTGGTGTAGTTTTCATTTTACGATGTAATGTAAGACTTATGAATGTATCTAGTGATTCCAAGGCTACTAAACTAATCGGTCTTTCAAGACATGATCTTTTGTGATCATGCCAATGTTATGTAATAATGCACCGACTTTGGGTAACTAGGGTCGGGCCATTACTGTTGGTATTGAATGAGGGTAAGTACAATCCTTGGAATCTAGATTTAGATAAACTATGATTTGAGGACATAGATTTAACATGGACTTTGAGGATTAGTATAGAAGAACTTCCTATAATTTTGGTATTGTAGATATTTTGTGAGTTTTACAAGAAATACATCCCTGTTTGGATACGATCAGGTAGAGACGACTCTGACATAGATGTACCTAGGGGTAAAACCTGAAAACACCTCTTTGAGCTATACTTGAACGGGAACTGGTGCACAACAACGGGAATTGCTGCACTCTTGGTTACGACACTCCGAGGGGATATTCTTAAGATAATACTCATTTTATTTACAAAACATTATGAATGGTTTATGAGTATATACTTCCTCAAAGAAAACATTTTTATTATTATGGATTATATCCATAAACTATTCAATTTATGTTAATTGTTTTACAAGTTTGGATTTATGTATTTTGACTCATAAACTGATCTTGTTTATGCCATTGTTTAGAAATGGCGCCTAGTGTAAGGAATGGAAACCGTATCAATGCATGCACTCCATGTCAGGATTTACCTCTGGCTCAAGATAATTATAGATGAGCTGGTGATGCAACTGGTGCTGATAAGATAATCACCAGACTGGGACAACTCACTCAGGTTAAGAATAATAACCTTACCCATATGGAGCACCCTGATCTTCAACGTGGAGGATCAATGTTAGATCTATTCATGAGGTAACATCCACCAACATTCAATTGGAGTACAGATCCCTTAGTATCTGAGAAATGGATAAATTCTTTAGAGAAAATATTTCATGCCATGGGGAGTAGTGAAAGGGAGAATGTTATCATGGCAGTTTACCGCCTCACTGGATATGCTGATCAATGGTGGTCATTGATTCAAAACATGAAAGAAGATGATTAAGTATCAAATATGGAATGGAGGGAGTTCAATGATCTGTTTTTAGAAAAATACTATCCTCATGACCATCGAGAAAATATGGAAATGCCATTTCTGAGTCTGAGACAAAAGGAGGATGAGAATGTCGCAATGTATGAGGCTTCCTTTACTAGGGTAGCAAGGTATACTGGGGATTAAATACTTAACCTAAGAAGTAATATTTATCATTTCTTTGATGGGTTAAAACCATTTCTTCATTGAGCATTAGTGTCACAATTCATCTCATCGTAAAAAGATATTGTCTCATGTGATATCAAGACAAAAAAATAATTCTCTAAGAATTACGACTTTAAAGAAAATCAAGAGAATAAGAGATCTTTAAAGACCCGTAAAATTCAAGGGAAATTTTTTCTTAATTTTCTTTGGGATTTTCAAGAATGCAGTTTCTGACGGCGCCTGCTTCTGAGGTCTGGTGTGCCCGGAATTAATTTCCAAAGTTAGGCTCGGGTATGTTTAGTGAATGAACAAGCGGGTTATCCTAACTTTTAAACCGGTGCTCGGAATTGAAATACGAGGGCACCAATGAACTCGCAACACCAGTAATTTCTTAAGAAGACTTTTTCCGAAGGTGCGTTTTCTTGGGAGGAGTTGTTTAATTTTTTTGTGGTGTATGTGAAGAATAAATAAAATTTGTAATCCAATTTTATTTTTCTTCTAAGTAGTTTTATCCTTTGTGTGGAAGTTGGGTTGGTAACTACCCTTGGGAGAATAAATGAGAGGTGGGGCCCACATGAGCCCCCACCTTTTCACATTCCCCATAACCCCTTGAAACTCCCCTTTAATGTGAGACCACTCATCTCCCACTCTCTCCTTTTTATTCATGCCAACTCACTTTAATTAATTATGTTGTTTAGTTTGAATTTTAAAATCTTTCAGGTGTGAATAAAAATAAAATCATGGGATATTATTTTGGAGCTTTTGGTGTGTGAGAAAACCTTAACAACGTTCTGGAGTTTTTGGGAGAACTTTGGTGTGAAGAAGAAGAGAACTTTCCTCTGAAGAAGAACGACACATCTTCAATGATTAACGGTTCTTCTACGACGAAGAACGCCTCCGGTGGAGAACGTGATGAAACCGACAAAGTGCTTTCACTTCTTCTTCCTCCGCGTCAAGGGAGGAGACACCACTGCGGGGAACATCTCCATCGACAATGGCTCTTCCTCCGATTAAAACGGAATCGACACCGATCCTCTGCGACGACCGATCATCGCGACGCTTGCCTTTTCCTGCGGCTTGACGACATGTGACGTCTTTTTGAGGTAGGGTATTTTGTTGTTGTTGTTCATGATTTCTTCTGTCGTCGTTCCTCGTTTCAAATTGGACTGCTTACTATCGATTAACGGGAGGGGGTCGGACCGCACAAACACGGCTGACCCTCCTCCCTTAATTTTGTTGTTGGACTTGTTGTGGTTTGGAATGGGGATGGCGCGGTGTCGTCGCACTGCGCGAGATCATGCAGCAAGGATGGGTGGCGTCGTCGCGCTGCGCCGTTGAAGCCGATCAAAGCCGCGACGATGTCACGTCGTGCCGAAAAACCACGAAGAGACACGGTTTGTTCATTTGGCGTACGGGTCGTCGGGCCATGGAAGAACGGGCCACAGGGGCGATTTGAAGGCCTTGCAGTGAATGGCAGGTCCCAGGAGGACCGCAGGCATAGACGGAATTGAAAACGGACCACCGGAGAAACTCTAGTGGGCCGAACCAGAACGGCTTGGCCGTTCTGGAGGCGGAGCGGTGCGGCTGAAAGCGCGCCGGTTACGTCGACCGCGGGGGTTTGTAAGCCCCGCACACGCTGGCCACGCGGGCGCCGCGCCAGCGCCAGTGCCAGGCCGGACCGCCCAAGCCGGGCCAGATGGCGCCCAGGACGGGCCGGGCCGCGCTGACCGGCCTGGGCCACGCCATCCGGGCTGGGCATGCCCAAACAGTCCGGTCCCGGACCCGGTTCGGGTCGACTAGGTTTAGGCCGACCCATGGGGTATCGGGCAGGGTCAGACCGGACCTGAACCCCCTATTTTCGTGCAGTTTCTGTTCAAACGCTGATATCATGGGCCACAAACCTCCGATCGGTGCTCTGTCAGTTGCTTAGCGATTCTTGGATCGAGGCAGCCGTTTCGGTATATTACACTCAGGGTTTCAGAGCACTTTGGGTATAGCCGGGTTGGTTCGAACACGAAACCAACCGGGCCCTCAGAGCGGAAACGCTTATATCATGAGCTTCGGACGTCCGATTGACGTGCCATCGACTTTGTTGGATTCCTCTTGATGAGATGGAACATTTGGCATACTTCTCCTGAGTTTTGGTTGTAGTTGGATAGTGACTGGGTTGGATTGTACCCGAAATCCAATAGGGCCCCTGGAACGGAAAATCTGATAACTTTCAGACTGGATGTCCATTTGACAAACCGTCATTGATGTTGGTGATCACGTTGAGAAGCAGTCCCTATGATTATACACTATGAGAGTTCAGGGTACAGTTGCGATACGGCCGGGTTGGTTCACACACGAAACTAACCGGGCCCATGGGACGAAAAGTCTAATAACTCAGAGATCGGGCGTCCGATTGACGCACCGTCTGTTGCGTTGAGACCCCTATGACGAGGTGGTACTTTGAGATACTTTTTCATGGGACTTTGAGATACTTGTAGTATCGACTTGTAGCTCATGGAGCGGACCCTCCCTGAGATGATCATATGGAGTACGGAGACCTTGTAGCCGGCTGAGACCTGAATACTGCTTGACCGACTCGACTTGGAATGAGTCAACTAGCCTAGTGGATGGAGCACTACTTTGTTTGGGTCGAGACCCATGGAGGACGGAGCACTACTGTGTGACAGTGCAGACTTGCGGTACTCATCTAGAGAGTACCTCTGCAGGCTATTAGGCGGTGTGCACTACTGTGTTTGGGTGGCATACCCTGGCGGGAAGCACTACTGTGTTTGGGTGGCTGACCCACGGTACTCGATAGGAGGAGTACCTCAGCAGTCTTAGGTTAGGGAGTAGTACCTCAGAGTTGTGACAGGACCACTGTACACTCCAGAGACGGGGCTCTTCAGCAGTTACAGTTTCGATAATGAAAATCCTGGTTTGAGCTGAGTCTATGATCTTGTGTTTACCTCATGATTGAGATGGGTCACTTGATAACTTAGGTATATGTATGGGAATATACCTGGGTAGTGGTTATCTGTTGATTTCACAATATTTGTTTTTCCTCATGATTGATATGGGTTACATGATAACTTGGGTATATGTATGGGAATATACTTTAGTAGAGGTTATCTGTTGAGATCTTCTTTGTGGTTAACCTTGTTGGATTTAGTGAGACCTTGAGGGTCTCGGGGTCCCTACTGAGTATCGTTATACTCACCCCTGGACGGGCTATGCCCTCACCTCGTTGTGTTGGTTTTAGACGTTGGGCAGTGCTGACAGATGCCGAGTGTTCGAGGACTGGACGGTACCCAGAGGTGGACCTCACAACGAGTCAGTGTGCGGAGGTGGACTGCAAGACGAGACGATAGTCGAAGGAGGTTGACAGGAGAGATCGTTGTGGAGGATATCTGTACCTACCCTTCAAGTAGCATATGTGGTGGACGATCCAGGAGCTGTGGTATCTGTACCTACCCTTCAGGTAGGATCTGAGGAGGATGACCCAGGAGTTGCTTCCATTCTTCCAGCTGTTTGCCTTTTCTGGTGTACTTTTGTTCAGTTGTAGCTGTACTTTCGATTGAGTTTGTATTCTGGCCCATTTACTTTTGAGCACTTCCTTTTTGTATTAGTGTTTTACATCCGCTTGTACTCTGTGGTTTTTTGTTTACTTTTATAAAGGCAATTCCTTCCCAATTATCGGGATTTATGCCTTTGGTGCTAGTCGCCAGCCCCTGGCCTATGGAAGGCGGGATTGGGGTAGTCACGACACGGGCCCCAAGGACGGGTCGTGACAAATTGGTATCAAAGGAGTCGGTTCTACCGCAGAACATATAACTCTGATATTCCCTTTCTATGGAGAAATAGTGTTAAGGGTACTGAGTGTGGTCTTCAGTTCAGGGAGTCCAGTGTTGGTGCGGTAGCCGACATATCCGTACACCAGGACCCTGACTACTGATTTCCGACTTTGTGCACGAAAAACACTGATTGTGTGTGTGTTTCCAAGAGTTTTAATGTTAGCTCAAACCAGGATAGCTCACGAGGTATAAATTTTTGACCGTGTCACATCTGTTCAGGATGTCTCCATGCAGACAGTCAATTGGAGTTCCGAGAGAGTACTCGATAACGACCCACTGAGCGGCGAGGCTCCGGTGCGGGACCCTTTTTACTATGTTGGCACCCTCGGGTGGTGTACTATCAGCACCACCACCTGTTGGGAAGCAGATGCCACCAACCCTACTAGCAAACTGTGCACGCTAGCAGAGTGTGTTGCACAAGTTCCAGCAGCAGCTGCCTCCGAGGTTACGAGGCGAGGCAGATTCCCAGACAGCAGAGCACTGGCTGGAGGCGATTTTTAGTGTTTTCCGCCTATCTAAGACATTAGTAGAGTGGATGGGGGACTTGGATACTAGTGTTTTCTAGTTAATGACCATGAGGATGGTCCTTATAGTGATGAGTCTTCGTTATGTGGACTGATACCTGAGATAGTGCCTTCGGGTAGTGTGCCAGCTATACATCACTACCTATTAGTCAGCAGTTACAATCGGCGGTTTGGGTAGGTGACACATGTAGGCTTACTGCCTTACACGTGTTCCAACATCAGATACGCTCAACTTCTGAGGTGAGCCTGACTCATAGGCGGCTGAGGACTAGCTTGAGGAGGTGGATGAAAGTTTTCTAGAGCTTATACAGCTTTGGCAGGATGACAAGTCAGTAGCTGAGTATTCATCGAGGCGTACCGAACATTCTGGGTACTCGATGAATACGATTCGATCATTGATATAGAACTCGTACCTCTGAGCATGGTGTGTTTAAGGATATCTGAGCCATCACTTTTTCCTCTATGCATTCCTACTCATGTTAGGGTGCTAGAGAGAACCATGTGGTTGAATGATCTTTGGTTGAATGAATACAACTAGAGAATGTTAGAAGTTGGAACGCAGTGAACTGGTGCCAGTCTCAGAGACTTGGGCATGCGAATGTTTCAAAAAGAGGAAATGTTAAGGACAGATAAATCTGTAGAGTAGCAGATGTGGTGGCAGAGCTAGGAGAGCAGCATGAGGTGGTGTACATATCAACATATTACAACCACCCGCCATTGTTGTTCCCTCCAGGCTCAGGGAGCTGGAGGGCAGGGGAAGAGAGTAGTTGTATGCAGTCAAAGAGTGTGACCCAATGGCTCTATGGATGATTTTATGGACAGTCTTTGTCCACTACAAGCTTACGTAGTAATAGAAGTTGATACTAATCATTCCTTCCTTCCATGAATCTTGTCCCATACCTAGAGTTTCTGGTTAAGCCGTTGTCTTGACCCTCACGTCTGGAAATACCTTGGGAGGAGACTCGATAATCACACTTATGCCGAAAGTGTGGTCTGACCCTTGAGGCGAGAGTTTCGGTTGGAATCTCTTGGTGGTAGCATCGATGCCTTACATTGTTGGTCTCGGTATGGATTGGATTCACTGTTCATACTTAGATTGACAGTATTAGGCAAAGAGGTTGTGGTTTACCTACAACTTTGGACGGGTTTTCCTTGGTCGCCGAAAAGGAAACCCCAGGCAGCACAAGATAAACTCATTCATAAGAGGGTGCATTCGATCACTTAGGAGATGGCCAAACTTACTTTTGTGCCAAAATTCTAAAGAGTTGAGGCACCACATCCAGTAGAGCTTTCAGAAGCTGGGTTGATCAGTGCACCCAGCCTATGGGCGTTGGTTATATAGTTCACTATGATGCATTAGGGACATGTCTCGGGTGTGTTCAGATGTAGGAGTGGGCAGTGATCGCCTATGAATCATGGAATATGAGACTGCATAGAGATGACAGGAAGCCTCTAGAGTTCAAGGATGACGACCACGTCCTTATATGGGTCTCACCTCGATGAGGTTTACAGAAATGTGGCCAAGGCGGCAAGTAATATTCAAGGTTCACCGGACCTTTCCAGGTCCTAATCTGGGTAGGCAAGGTGGTTTACTGCTTGACCCATCCATCTCAGTTGCACCGGGTGCACGACGACTTCCATGTATCTCAACTGAGGAGATACGTGCTTGACCCGACACATGTCATCGACCATGGGGAACTGGACTTTGGCGATGGGGTGACTTTTGCGGGGTTCCAGTAGAGGTTGAGAATCGACAGGAGCAGATCCTACGATAATGGTAGATTCCTTGGGTACGCTTTCACTGGTAGTACGGGAACCTCCAGGTGAGCACATGGGAGCGAAAGGCTCAGATGCATGCTCAGTACCGCTTTTGAATCCCTAGTTTGTGTTAAAGCTTTACGAGGACGTAAATCCCCAAGGTGGGAGTAATGTAAAGACCCGTAAAATTCAAGAGAAATTTTTTCATAATTTTCTTTAGGATTTTACAAGAATGTAGTTTCTGACGGTGCCTGATTCCGAGGCCTGGTGTGCCAGGAATTAATTTCTGAAGTTAGGCTCGGGTACGTTCAGTGAACGAACGAGCGGGTTTTACTAACTTTTAAACCGGTGCTCGGAATTGAAATATGAGGGCACCGATGAACTCGCAACCCTGGTAATTGCTTGCGAATACTTTTTCTGAAGGTGCGTTTTCTCGGGAGGAGTTGTTTAATTTTTTGAGGTGTAATTGAAGAATAAATAAAATTTGTAATCCAATTTTATTTTTCATCTAAGTAGTTTTCTCCTTTGTGTGGAAGTTGGGTTGGTAACTACCCATGGGAGAATAAATGAGAGGTGGGGCCCACATGAGCCACCACCTTTTCACATATCCCACAACACCTTGAAACTCCCCTTTAATGTGAGACCCCTCACCTCCCCCTATCTCCTATTCATTCATGCCAATTCACTTTAATTAATTATGTGGTTTGGTTTGAATTTTAGAATCTTTGAGGTGTGAATAAAAATAATATCATGGGATATTATTTTGGATCTTTTGGTGTGTGAGAAAACCTTAACAATGTTCTGGTGTATTTGGGAGAACTTTTCTGTGAAGAAGAAGGGAACTTCCCTCCGACAAAGAATGACGCATCTTCAATGATTAACGGTTCTTCTTCGACAAATAACGCCTCTGACAGAGAACATGAATACACCGATGACACGCCTTCTCTTCTTGTTCCTCCGCGTCAAGGGAGCAGACACCACCGCGGGGAACGTCACCATCCACGATGGCTCTTCCTCCGATGAAAACGGAATCAACACCGATCCTCCACAACGACAGATCATCACGACGCTTTCCTTTTTCAACGGCTCAATGACATGCGACGTCTTTTCGACGTAGGGGATTTTGTTGTTGTTTTTTGTGATTTCTTCTGTCGTCGTTCCTCGTTTCAAATTGGTCCGCTTGCTATCAATTAACGGGAGGGGGCTGGACCGCACAAACACGACTGACCATCCTCCCATAATTTTTCTGTTGACTTTGTTGTGGTTTGGAATGGGGATCGCACGGTTTTGTTGCACCGTGCGGGATCATGCGGCAAAGATGCGTGGCGCTGTCGCGCCACGCCGTTGAAGCCGAACAAAGCCGCGGCGCCGTTGCGCCGACCCGGAAAACCACGAAGAGACGCGGTTTGTTTATTTGGCGTACAGATCGTCGGGCCATGGAAGAATGGTCCACAGGGGCTATTTTAAGGCTTTGCAGCGAAGGACAGGTCCCGGGTGGACCGCAGGCGAAGACATAATTGAAAACGGACCACCAGAGCAACTCGGTGCTCCACGGAAGGTGGCGACGGTGCGCCGCCGAAACAGAACCATCGCGGCTGAGCCACGGAGGAGGGACGAACCGGAATGGCTTAGCCATTCTGGAGGTGGAGCGGTGCGGCTCAAAGCCGCACCAGTTACGTCAACCGCGGGGGTTTGTAACCCCCCGCCCCCACCCGCTAGCCACGCGGGCGCCGCGCCAGCGCCAGCTTTAGGCCGGGCCGCCCAAGCCGGGTCGGGCCACACCCAGGCCGGGCCGGGCCGCACCATTAGGGCTAGACCGCGCCCAAATGGGCCGGTCCTGGACCCGGTTCGGGCCGACCCAGGGGGTCTCGGGCCAGGCCGGACAGGGCCCGAACCCCCTATTATAAGGCAGTTTCTGTTCAAACACCCATGTCATGGGCCATGGACCTCCGATTGACGCTATGTTAGTTACGTAGCGATCCTTGGATCGAGGCGGTCGTTTCTGTATATTACACTCAGGGTTTCTGAGAACATTGGGTATGGCCGGGTTGGTTCGAACACGAAACCAACCTGGCCCACGGAGCCGAAACACTTATATCGTGAGCTCCAGACATCCGATTGATGTGATATCTACTTTGTTGGATTCCTCTTGATGAGACAGAACATTTGGAATACTTCTCCAGAGTTTTGGTTGTAGTTGGATTGTGGCCAGGTTGGATTTTACCCAAAATCCAACCGGGCCCCTGGAACGGAAAAGCTGATAACTTTTAGACTGGAGTCTGTTTGATGAACTGTCAGCGGCGTTGGTGATCATGTTGAGAAGCGGTACATATGATTATACCCTATAAGAGTTCGGGGTACAGTTGAGATATGGCCGGGTTGGTTCGCACACGAAACCAAACGGGCCCCTGGGACGAAAAGGCTAATAACTCATAGACCGGGCGTCTGATTGACGTGCCGTCTATTGCGTTGAGACCTCTGTGATGAGGTGGTCCTTTGAGATATTTTTCCATGGGACATTGAGATACATGGAGTATCGACCTGTAGCTCGTGGAGTGGACCCTCCCGGAGACGAGCGTACGGAGTATGGAGACTGTGTAGTCGGCTGAGACCTGACGACTGCTTGACCGACTCGACTTGGAGTGAGTCGACTAGCCCAGTGGATGGAGCACTACTTTGTTTGGGTGCAGACCCATGGCAGACGGAGCACTACTTTGTGACTGTGCAGACTCGCGGTACTCATCCTGAGAGTACCTCTGCAGGCTATTAGGGGGTGTGTACTACTGTGTTTGTGTGGCATACCCCGACGGGAAGCACTACTGTGTTTGGGTGGCTAACCCACGGTACATGACAGGAGGAGTACCTCAGCAGTCTTAGGTTAGTGAGATGTACCTCAGAGTCATGACAGGACCACTGTACACTCTAGATACTGGGCTCTTCAGCAGTTACAGTTTCGATAATAAAAATCATGGTTTGAGCTGAGTCTATGATCTTGTGTTTACCTCCTGATTGAGATGGGTCACTTGATAACTTAGGTATATGTATGGGAATATACCTGGGTAGTGGTTATACATTGATTTCATGATCTTTGTGTTTCCTCATGAATGAGATTGGTTACTTGATAACTTGGGTATATGTATGGGCATATACCTAAGTAGAGGTTATCTATTGAGATCTTATTTGTGGTTAACCATGTTGGATTTAGTGAGACCATGAGGGTCTCGGGGTCCCTAATGAGTATCATTATATTCACCCCTGCATGGGCTATGCCCACACCTCGTTGTGATGGTTGCAGATGACGGGTAACACTGAGAGAGGCCGAGTGTTCGAGGACTGGATGGTACCCGGAGGTGGACCTCACGATGAGTCAGTATCTGGAGGTGAACTTCAAGACGAGACGACACTCAGAGGAGGTTGATGGGAGAGAGTGTTGTGGATGCTATCTGTAACTACCCTTCAGGTAGGATCTGGGGTGGACGATTCAGGAGCTGCGCTATCTGTACCAACCCTTCAGGTAGGATCTGAGTAGGACGACCCAGGAGCTTCTTCCATTCTTCCAGCTATTTGCCTTTTCTGTTGTACTTTTGTTCAGTTGTAGCTGTACTTTCGATTGGGTTTGTATTCTGGCCCATTTACTTTTAAGCACTTCCTTTTTGAACTTAGTGTTTTACTTCCTCTTGTACTCTATGGTGTTTTGCTTACTTTTATAAAGGCAATGCCTTCCCAGTTACCGGGATTTACGCCTTTGGTGCTAGTCGCCAGCCCCTGGCCTATGGAAGGCAGACTTGGGGTAGTCACGTCATGGGCCCCGAGGACGGGTCGTGACAAGATCTTCTGATCACTCTAGGAATGAAAATAAAGGGAATTAGGGAAAATTTGAATATCCATCCTGTAGTAAATGTGGGAAGAAACACCCCAGTACTTGCTTGAATGGAATGGGAGTCTATTACAAGTATGGTGCAAAAGGCCACCAAGCTCGTGATGGTAAGGGGAAGAAAGAAGCTACCAATGTTCAATGCTACAACTACATGGAGATGGGACATTATGAAAATGAATATCCTAAGTTTCAAGGGAACTTACCTCAGAAAAGGCCAAGGTATCAAGGCCAAGCTTATTTTATCACTACTACTGAGGTAGAAGCTCCGAAATATGTGGTGGCAGGTAATTTAATAGTTTCCTCAAGTTTAGAAAATGAATTATTTGATTCTAGAGCATCTCATTGTTTCATATCTTTGAAATATTCTAAGAATGTTAGATATTTCCAATTTTATTTAACAAGGGAGTTTTCAGTTAAAAATCCTATGGGAAGTATCATTGCAGCAAAGTTTTGTGAATAAGTCCCCAATAGAGAACATAAATGTTCTTTATCCATTGATCTCATCGTCATACCTATGATTGAGTTTGATATAATCCTTGGTATGGATTGGATTTCAGACCATGATGCGAAGATTTATTGTAAGAAGAAGGAGGTTACAGTTTTTGATGATGATGATAAAGAACACCTTATCTTTAGAGAAGAATCGTCACCACCTAATTCTTACCTAGATCCACCCCCAGTAGCTCAACTACATTCAATTATTGGGGAGGTAGAGAATGAAATAACTAAGGTTAAGGAAAGGAATGTTCAAATAGAGGATGTACATATTGTGAAGGAATATGTAGATGTGTTTTCAGATGAATTACATGGACATACTCCAGAACGAGAAATTGAGTTTTCAATTGATTTAATTCCGGGTTCAAGGCCCATATCAAAGACCCCTTGTATAATGGACACTGTGGAATTAGTGGAACTAAATAAACAACTATAGGAATTGAGTAATAATGGATTTATTCGCCCTAGTGTTTCTCCGTGGGAGCCCCTATCATTTTTGTTAAGATGAAAGATGGATTTATGAGGTTATGTATCGACTACAGGGAGATCAATGCTATAAAAATAAAGAACAAGTATCCCCTACCTCGCATTGATGATTTATTTGACCAACTACCAGGAGTTAAATACTTTTCTAATATTGAACTTCGATCTAGATACCATCAGTTTTGTGTGAACAAGTAAGACATTCCGAAGACAGAATTTCGAACAAGGTACGAGCATTACAAGTTTACAGTAATGCCTTTTGGGCAGACTAATGCACCCTTTGTTTTCATGGATCTAATGAATAGAGTTTTCAAGGAATATCTCGATGATTTGGTAGTGGTATTTATTTATGATATCTTGGAATATTCCAAAATCTACGAAGATCATGAAAATCACATGTGCATTATATTGAAGACTCTGAGAAGAGATGAATTATATGGGAGGTTTAGGAAGTGTGAATTCTGGCTTTAGGAGATTTCTTTTCTTAGCCATATAGTCTCTAAGGATGGAATCTCTTTTGATCATTCTAAGACCAAGTCAATCCAAAAATTTCCAGCACCAACGATTATAACCGAGGTACGCGGTTTTAGTGGTTTAACAGGTTATTATTGGAATTTTGTCCATAATTTTGCCCGATTGGCTAACACATTAACGAAGCTCGCACTTAAAGGGGTTAAATTTGTTTGGAAAAAAGATATTGAAGAATGTTTTAATGAACTGAAGAGAATATTAGTCAATTATTTTATATTTACTCTACCATCGAGGAATGATGAGTTAGTTATTTATAGTAATGCATCAAAGAAAGGACTTAGTTGTGTCCTTATGCAGAATTATAGTCATTTCCTATGCATCATGATAGTTTAAAATTCATTAGAAAAACTATCCTATTCATGATGTTGAGTTAGATGCTGTAATATTCTCTTTGAATATATAGAGAAATTATCTCTATGGTGAAAAATGTGAGATATATACCGATCACAAGAGTTTAAAGTATATTTTCTTATAGAAAGAACTCAACATGAGGCAAAGGAGATTGCTTTAACTACTCAAGGATCATGATTACACTAGACACTACCACTCAGGGAAGTAAAATAAGGTGGATGATTCTTTGAGTAGAAAATATAATGGAGTTTTGAACAAGATGAGAATTGAGTGGGATCCTATTTTCATGGATCTAGTAAATTTAGATATGGGAATAACAATGGAAGGTGAAACATCAAATGATTTTTCAAATGGTTTCCAAAACATCTTTACTAGAAAGGATAAAGATTTCTCACACCGATGATGAAGAGTTTAAAAAAGGATTGAAGATGTCAATGAAGGGAGATTGAGTGAATTTGTGAATGATGATGGAATTTTGAAATTTGGGAAGAGACTTCGTGTTCCCAATATACTTGGTCTAAAAAGAGAAATTGTTGGATGATGCTCATAGTTCCAATTTTTCTATACACCCTAGGAGCACCAAAATGTATAGAGATTTATAGGAACATTTTAAGTGGGACAACATGAAGAGGGAGATTCTTGATTTTGTGTCAAGATGTATGGTCGGTCAATAAGTGATAGTTGGAAGGCAACAACCTGGAGGAGTCATGCAACCTCTTCCCATACCTAAGTGGAAATGAGATAATATCACTATATACTTTTTCATGGGACTACTAAATACTCCTAGAAGGAATGATGCAATATGGGTCATTGTTGATCGTCTTGAAAAATCAGCACATTTTCATGCTATAAGAGAAGATCTACCACTTAAACGTCTATCAAGGAAATATATTAATGATTTTTTGAGGCTTCATCGAGTACCCCTATCGATTGTTTCTGATCATGATCCTCGTTTTATTTCAAGATTCTGGAAAAGTATTTAGAAATCCCTAGATACTGAACTTCGTTTGAGCACTTCCTACCACCCTCAAACAGATGGAAAATCAGAACGGACTATTAAAACCTTAGAAGATATGTTGAGATCCTGCTCACATGACTTTCAGGGATGTGGGACCAATATTGACCTCTGGTATAATTTTCTTATAACAATATCTTCCGTTCAAGTATTCAGATGGCACCATATGAAGCATTATACAGAAAGAGATGTCACACACTAACCTGTTGGGATGACGTTGGTGAAAGAAAACTTGTATGCCCATAAATGGTGGAGGAAACTCTATAAAAGTTGAAGGTATTCCAAAACCACCTCAAAGCAGCTCAAAGTAGGAAGAAGAGCTATGCCGATAACTAAAGGAAGGATTTGTAATTTAAGGTTAGAGATTATGTTTTCTTGAAGGTATCTCCTTGGAAGGGAGTTATGCGTTTCAGTAAGAAAGGTAAATTGAGTCCCAGGTACATCATACCTTTCAAAATTCTAGAACGAATTGGGGATGTAGAATACCGTTTGGCAATGCCTCCAAATCTCTCAAAATTTCACGATGTGTTCCACGTATCACTATTGAAAAAATACATGCCTTACCCAACACATGTACTCACATATGAGGAATTATAACTAGAACCTGATTTGTCTTATTGCGAAGAGCTCACCAGGATTCTTGATACAAGAGATCAAGTGCTCAGAAATCGGATGACTCATCTGGTAAAAGTTATATGGAGAAACCATAAGATGGAAGAGGCAACGTGGGAACCCGAGGAACTTATGATGAAGAACCACCCGAGTCTTTTCATGTGGTAGTATTCTAGAAATTTTGAAGACAAAATAATTTGAAAGAGTGGATAATGTAACACCCCAAGCTTCCATGGTACGTTTCCCTTTGAATAATGCAATAGCTTGAATTGTACACAATTTCAAGATTCTAACACAACATGACCAATCAAACTAGCCATTATGAATAGTAATACCCACTTTTTGAAATTTTATAAATTTTATCTCTCAGAATTGACTTCATTGTAGGATTTTTAATATCAAAATTAGCCTCGGGTGAAATTTTGGTACTTTTCAGATAACTTTTATATTTTGATAATTAGTGATAACTACAAAATTTGAATTAAATACAACTTATTTAATCAAAATAATTAATAGTGATAAATTAATAATTTGAGTGGTTTTAAAGTATATTTATAATATATTTTTACCAATTAATAAAAGTTGGTCATTGGACGTAATTTCACATTTAAACCAGACATAAACAAGTGTCAATCATTTGATAATTATTATTTCTTAAAAACACGCTATTTATTTTGACAGCAGGAATTAATTTTAAATTAATTTCCTCCACTTCAGGGTTTTGAATTTTGAAAAATGGATTCCATATTTTGAATCATGATTTCCAAATTTTGTAAATAGGAAAATTTTATTTTTAGACAATTTGAATAATTATTTCGGTAAATATTTTATTTACCATGGTTAAAGGGTAAATCCGGTAAATAAGGTTAAAAAAATAATATTATAATAGTAATAAATTACACTAAAACAAATCCTAACATTATTGGTTGATACATGTCCGACCATGGGCATCTTTGGGTCGATTTTTGGACCCCATGGAGCCACTTGTAGGTGATAAGGACACTTAATATTAATTAACTTAAAGTAATTACAAAATGACAAAAGCATATATCTTTTAGGAAAAAAATATTTACATAAGGTTATATATGTTATATTTTCGAATATAAATATTAATTAGAAAGCTAAAATTATTTCCTACATAATTGTATTTTTTTTATAATTTTTAGACATTTAATAATTAAATTAATTTATGACACAATAATGATACAGTATTTTTCCCTATTAATGAAAGAATCAAATAATTGGTATTATAATTATTAAAATAAATATAATTTTAAAGTTTTGATGCCATACAAGAATTTTATTGATTAATATTACATGTTAGGATTTATTAAATGAATTTTTTTTGAATTAATAATGTTTTTATGACTTTAACAAAAATCAATTATTAAATAGTGTAAAAATTGACATAATAGAGTTTTTAAAACAAATATTATATTATTAATTGATATTATGTTCTTAAAAATCTAAGGATCCGCCAAAAGACTTATATAATGATATGTGTATCAGTAATGGACCACTTGGGGGTCTCTTGGATGTATATAGTATGATTATTAACTATATAATATAAAAAATAAAGTGGCATGGTAAATGCCAATCTAATTAACTCAGAGTTAAAACTAAAAGATAAGGTTAATATAATTACCCAAACCAATATAAAATATATTGGTTGAATTTATATAGAACCATCCCCACCTTATTATTTTAATAATCCACTTTGGAGGCATTAGAAATAGAATATGAATTTATTATAAATTAATACTTTAAGTATTCCCTAAAGAGCCCCTCCTCCCCCTTATAAAGGGACAGAACTTCTAACCAATTCTTCACACCTTAAACGGATTTTTGGTTCAGCCAAAACCTTCCCAAATACTCTCTCAACTTACATCACTTCATGTAAGAGGCCTTATTTTGATCATAAGTCCATCCTATGGAGCCCTTTTGATCAAATAAAAATTAAGAACCCAAAAAAGAGGTAATGTTTTCACCACCCTTTTTCATGTTCCTTTCTTCTTCAACATCTTCTTTCATTTTTATTTCTTTTCTAAAATAATAAATCCAGTATCTTATATATACTGTGATGTAATAATAAATATGGTAAACCATATTCAGTAATCTATCCATCCTTTGAATGACATGTCACCATACGTGTGTACGTACTGCTTACCGCCTCCACGGCGTGGTGTAATGGTTATTCAAAAACATTATTATTTGGATGGGTATGATAATGATATTTAATTGATGTAAATAATAAATATAACATGATAATTATTATGTATATATGATATACCATCCAATTATATATTATTTTAATATCAAAAGAATGATATTGTCGCTTGTGCGTATGTACGGACTGTTGTCTCCACGAACGCGATGAGATTTATTCCCCATCATATCCATGCAATTATAATTATCAATTGACCATTATAAATAATGTTTAAGGACTTTATATCATTATGGATATGAATAATATACAACCTATCCATAAAAACACTGCTTATTTAACAAAATAAATAAAAGAAAATGAGTAAGTTAACACTCAAAATGATGATAATACTAAGATATTGTTAACAAATCAATGTTAAAAGATCATATATGATATCATATTAATGTATATGATTATCGTATAATTTAATATCAGTTATTTAACCATTATACAGTAGTTTAATTTACCCTCAACCAGGGAAAATTACAAGTTAAGGGTTTATTTCACAATCTCTTCATTATCCGAGGTTGTTTATACGTAATTTTCTACTAGGACCTCTTTATCATCCACATCCATGTTTCATAACAATGTATTTAAAAACCTTCATACTATTTTATAGACTATGGGTTAAAGTCATTTATATCCTTGTTGACTTTTTATGAGAAGTTTATAAAGGAATCATTCGGTCGTTTTCCAAACAAGGTCCATTTTATCCTTTTGGACAGAATTAAGGTAAGAATGACTTTTTTAACTTATACGGCGGGTGTGGCTATTTTACACTGTTATAAAATAGTTGAAGTTTCACTTACAATCTTATAATAATATTTTCAAATTAAATGTTTTATTTTACAATTATGTGACTTTTAAATTATTTCAAAAAAAGAGATATTTCTCTCAAATAGTTTTGATTTCATCTATGTTAACATCCATTGATGGATTTTAAGCTTATTTGATGTTGACTTTTTATTATACAAAAATTTCATATTTTATTGAAGGTTTTGTGATATGTTTGACTGTGGATGTGTTGTTTTTATACCATTCATTGTTTATGGATAAATTATTGACATTTCGTATGCTAGTTTTAATATGAATGTTTATGTTATGTTTTAAACCAGTTCATATGAGGAATGCATTGGACTTAATAAGTGACGGGTGGAGCCCATTATAGCTCGTCGATGCATCAGTAGATCTCATGAGACAAACTAGTGACTTGGAACAAGGCCTTGACAAAATCTTATTTGTAGTCTTGTCGGAAGGCCTTGACTACGTGGTTATTATAGTTTGGCATTATGCATTCCATCATTATGAAAGTTGTTATTGATATTTCATGTGATTATTCGATTACTAGAATATCCATGTGAATAAGTAAAAGGAATTATTTCATTTTATTTCTGCCATATTATGCTGAATTTCAAGTTTAAAATGATTTTGATTTAGTTATACATTATCTTAAATTTCTATGCCTATTTTATGAATGTTTCCACTATATTGTAATCCTTACTGGGCATTTGACCTCACCCATTTCTATGTTATATTTTTCGAAGGATGTGAATAAGTTTTTTATGAATGAACTTCATGGATAGTATAAGGGGATATGAGTGTGAAGACAACATGTTGTTGTAGTTTTCATTTTATGATGTAATGTAAGACTTATGAATATATCTAGTGATTCCAAGGCTACTAAACTAATCGGTCATTCGAGACTTGATCTTTTGTGATCATTCCTATGTTATGTAATAATGCACCGACTCTAGGTAACTAGGGTCGAGGCGTTACATGAGCTCCTAGATTCAACCACCTTAAAACTAAAATAAAGGGAAAATCTTAAGAAATATAAAGAAATATATGTAATGTGTGAAATAAAATAGATAATTCTAGGTTTATACCCATAATAAGGGGTTAGGTTTTTACCACCCCTAATCTAGAATTTGAAGTTGATAATCCCGAATCAAATGGTGGATGTGGTTTCTTTGAGATGAACCACCACATGTGAATTTTCCCAATTTCCACAAGTAGAAAAAGATAATAGAGAAGCCAAAATAAGATAATAAAATTCATAACCACCAAGAAAGAAGCAATACATAATTTTATGATCATAATGGAAATGAAAAGAAGATAGAGGTTCTCCATGTTGACATTCGTGGTATCCTCATTAACATGGTATACAAGTAGACTTAGAGGAGGTAGTCACATCACCACGTGCTCTTCCATCTCTTATTATATAGTAACTAATTGTATGAGTTATTCCATAACATCCAAGGCCCGATCTACTTATGATGTTATATAATTTTTAAAAAATGAGAAGTTGGAAAACAATTTGTCTTGAATAAGATTAAAACATGATGAATAAATAATGAAATATTCAGTTTCTGTAATTCATCTTGGGAATTGATCTATTCTCGTAATACCATTATAACTCAATATTATTATATTAATATTCCTAATAATATTCCAAATAAATAGAGAGGTATAGAGGTGATGATATTTCGTTTTCAGGGATGGTAAGATCATTTAACTGGTTATCCTCAACAAACTGATTATAGGATTTTTCCAAAAAGGGTTGATCTCCCATAAGTATATTAGTAGACATGTTTCCTTCAAGTACCTCCTTGAGAGATGGTTGAGTATTGGATGATTTTAGTAATTCATTTAGTAACACCTTCTCAATGGCTTTAGGTCTATTAAAATAAAAAATGATTTGTGAAGTCAATTCTACCTCTCATTCTATTCTGGGTTCTAGTTATAACTCTGGTTTCTCTAAATATGGATTAAAATATTAATGTATAAACCCAATTTGTATCTAAAATTATTTCATTTCATCACTTATCCTTTGAAATTGAGATTCATGATCACTATGAACTTCTTCTTGCACCTAAGAGTGGTTAGTCCATATAAAATATTTGATTTTAAATACATCATGAACAAGGATAATGTTTTTTAAAATGAAATAAAATAAAATCATATAATTTTTTTGAAAGAAAATACTATGTTAATACCACTTAGATCTCATTAAATGACTCCAATTTCATGCAGCACTTTCATGTGCGCTCTCAAAATACTTACGATTTTTTAATAAGTGTATCACATGGGATAACCTAGGCCATTATCTTGAGGAGCTGTTGTGGTCAAAAACTCATTACATTTAATTAAATTATTATTTTTTATATTTCTTATTTATGATATAAAAATAAAATAAATTATTTTTTATAATTTATAATAAAATAATATAATTAAACATGAAGATGCAATGTAAAAAGGGTGAATACAAGAAGAACGAAGTTAGATTAAAAGGAGATATTCCCTAAAGAATCACCCAAATTGATCCTTCATTTTCTTATTATTAGTTTTAAATTTAATTAATTAACACATTCCATCATATCAGCCAAAAATATCCTTCTTATGGTTTTGAATATATAATGCACTCGATCGACTACACCACACATCCACCTCCTCGATCGATGTCAAATATTGAAAAAGTGAAAAAAACCTCAAGTGGAATGTGGAGACACAAAGGTAAATTTACCACTAATATGACCCTAAGACTAAATATATGAAAATAAGAAACATTAGGAAAGAATGTTCAAAGACTTTTTTTTTCTCATCAGATTACACCCATAAGAACTTCTTCAGGTTAGCTAATCATGATCCGGCTTGTTAAAGACTGTAGTTGAGAAGAGAACGAGGTGTAAATAAAAAATATAAAAATATGAAAAATAATAATATGATGAATAATTATTTATATAAAAAATTCATAATAATATTACATAAAAATAAAACCATAGATATCTATTGAAAATGGTCAGCTAAAGTTACTAACCCTTTAAAAATATAGAGAGATACATTATTATATGGATAGGGGGTGAAGAATTCTGATCCAATTCTTGCCACTAGAAGATTGATCATGGAAGACCTAATAAATTATTGAATTGGAAAATTTATTCTCTGTTAATGTTTTTTATTTTGGTTTCTTAATTGTTTACACTCAAAAATCATCTTAATTGTCCTCTAGATGTAAGATATATATATATTTTACTATAAAAAATCATTCTTCTTAGGCAGACTCTTAATATTGGACATAAATAATTTCTCAAGAATTTATGGCCTTAGAAGAGGAAAAATTAGGTCTGGATACCAATATAAAAAATGTTCTTTAATATATTTGACAACTCCATGCCGGATTTTAGTACATTTAGACCATCCATTTATAAGATATGGGCCCATATTCAAAATTCTCAAGATATGAACATAGATTTTGAGGCATGAATTTTGAGATTCTTTTGAATTTTGAAATAATATATTGAGTGTAACGGTCTATTCATTCATTGTTCATTAGTTGACATGTTTTGGGTTTTGAAGCATCTTGGGGTGGTCTAGAGCGAACATGGAGATTTTGGATGTTAAAAATATGGAAGAAGAGGGAATACAAACCTAGTGAAGTTTACACAATGTTTAAAAGTGTTTCATGAATTGTACAGGATCATTTAATGATGTTTATTTTGTATAGGTTAAATAATAAAAAATGTGACACATTTTTTGGCAATACCAACCTGAAGATTACATGATGTAAAAGGGGATTAGACATCATGTAATTACCCTATGCAATGTGCCTTTAAAGGGTAGAGTTCTTGGGTTGATTTCTCCAACCCTACCATAAGTGGTTCTCTCTATACATCTAGGAAATCCAAGGATTCCTCTTAAATTACATGGAATAAATTTTGAGGTGGAATGATCTGTGGATTCCCATATTTTATTATCGGTTTCCTGTCACTGATATATATTTATTTATCTCCACATCCTTTTTTATTTTAATTTTTTCTTCCCCTAATGTTCACTATGGTGGTGCAGTTTGGTTGGGGATATGTTTTTGGGATGTGTTTTGATGATATTTGAGTGAAGTGTTGGTTGAATAACTAGTTTCTTAAGTGGAAGTGGTTCTTCGGTAGTTTATTCTTCACCTTACGGTGTGTAGTGAGATCTATAAGATTCAATGAGGTAGGATATCATAATTATCGCCCTTTTGACATGATGAACGTGGGAATTGAATGCGTTTTGTAACCTTTGGGTGGATATTAAGGGTCAACATAATCATATAATTAATTAAAATGTCTAAAAATGATTGATATGGGGAGTTATCTCATGATTTTGCTATTTTTAAATGTTTTTGATGTTGTTATGCCTAGTTGCTTCCAATTCTATAAATAGAGGCTGTTGGAATCCTTCTTTTCATTCTAGTTGATATATATGATGAAACTTGTTGTGTTATAGTGTGATAAAACCCAGAGTAAATGGTTAGTGAACTTATATTTGGATAATAATTTGTTTACCAGGATCTCTGATTTTTTTTATAATACCCATGAAAATATAAAGAAGTAATGTTATTAAGAAACTGAGTAAATTTGAATCTAGGATGTGTTGTTTTTTATTATGGTTGTGATTTTTGTGTTGTTTTTTGGGATTTCAATTATCTTGTGGAGATGTTACTGATTGAATAGGTTTTGTGATATATGGGGAACTTATGTGATAGTTGGTTTGCATGGATGCAATCTGGACAGTTGTGAATTTTGGTTCAGTGGTTGTGGAACAATGATTGAGGTATGGTGGTTGTGGCGCAGTGGTTGTGCTATAGTGGTTTTTTCATAGTGTCTTATTGTGGAGAGATGGATATTGGGCGATGTGATGTGATGAAAATGGTAGAAGAGTTGGGAATTAACAATAGTTGTGTGGTGTGGTTGTGTTATTTCCTATGAATCTATGGGATAATTTATGGTTCTAAATGATCTGAATAGATGAATGAGTAAAAAATTGAATATAGTGGGGGTGTAAATTGATATATGATTAATGGATTTAATTTAATTTAATTAATTTAATTATTGGGGTAATTTTAAAGGAAATGGATAAAGAATAAAAGTTATGGATCATTTATGTTGAATGTAGAAAATGTTGTGTGGCTTGTGTGGTGTTTGTGTGGTGTGTTACAATTAGTGGTGGATAAAGTTATGAACGTTTATGTATGTTAAACAGTTATGATGTAGTGTGAAATAGTTTTATTTATGTGAACACTTAGGTTGGTTATTGTGTGCTATCTCTATATCATGTATGCTTATTTTATTTTATACACTCCCCACCCAATTTGGATAAATTTAAAAACAATACGAGTTTTTGGGTTTCATGTTTTTCCCCAACATCCCAGACAATAGTAAAATAGTTGGATCACTACAACCTATCCCCTCCTCTTTTTTCAACAATGATTTATGGCTTAGGTGTGTGTGGGAAGAATGAGATGTGATATATGGCCCGAGCATTTTCAGGTTATATGTGATGTGGGGTCCTTAGTATATTAAATATGAACTGTGATGTGTGGTCCAAGGTGTCTTCAGGATAAGCTGTGATGCATATTCCCAAGTGTATTTGGGATGATATGTGATGTTATGTGTGGTCCGATTGTGTGTGGGTGTGATGCAATGTGATGTGTGGTCATGGTTTTTGAGGGTGGGAAGTGATATGATATGTGTGAGGGGATGGGAGTATATGACGTTCGATGTTGGGACATGAGAGTGGAAAATCAGTGGGGAATAGTCAACATGGAGCCTTTCTTTGTTATGAGATCGATATTATATTATTATATTGGATGCATGAATTGGTGGATTATCTATGGTGAGGCTGGGTTTGGTTATATTACCTGTGTTGGTACTTGTTGGTTCTAAATTTTTATGGGTGAAATGAGATTATATTTTCACTTATGCACTTGAGGCTGTGGTTATGTCCCTATTTAGTATACATGTTTTTATCACCCAATATATATCAAAATATTTAGGTTTCCATGAGTAATTTGGTAATCTATCTAGACATTACTAGCTTTGTAGAAGTTTTTGTAGAGTCAATGTGGTGGAATTTTTTTTGGAATTTACTTTGGATACTTTTATATATATCAGTTTTATTTTTATTCATGCATTTTGGGATAGATTTAGTTTCCCTCTATTTTTGATGTTGGAGTTTTTTGATGTTTTCTTATCTTTTATCCTGAACATGTTCAATTATAAAGGATAATTCCTCTCATTTTGTGATATTATTATACCCTTAGTGCTAGTCACCACCCTAGGGACTAACGGAGGCAGGACTCAGGGGTTATTATCTTTATCCCTTAATTGTAGAATATTTGGTGGGAGGGGTCATTACAGAGTGGTATAGAAGGTTATTGTAGATGGATAAGATGATATTATGTGTTATTAATAGTGAGGATTTCATGGGTTTGTACAGAAAAAATTATAGTTGATCTTGGTGCATGATGTGGTCCAGAGACGCTAGCTATGATATGGGATTTTATGGCCCCATGTGATCTAGAGCATAGTCTCTGGGCCTAATGAAATACCATGTGAGGTGAACCTACTCTTAGGATAGAGATCTAGAAGAGTTACATGCATCATGATGACATGTGTTCATGTTTGGTTCGTGTGTTTTGGAAAAATAACATGAATACAATTTAAATAACCTTAGATAAAATTCCATGCTACGGAGCTTAGGATGATCCCCTTGTTTTTAGGATTGGCTCTTGTTTGTCTTACACAAGATTCATAGGTAGTTGACGTTCAAGAGGGTGATTTAGTTGATCATTGTAGGGTTGATCTGAAAGAGTAGGATGAGCCATGGAAGAAGGATCTTTTTGCCTTTCAGCTATATAGTTTTTCCATGAATGTAGGGAGTTTCATATATCTTGAGACAGAGTGCCAGACAGTGGTGATCTATATTTATTTTTGTTTTATTCGAGCATGAGTTGAGTTTTGGGTGCTATTAGAAGTTATAAAAATTCTGGGGGATGCACATAAAAAGTGGACACTATTTCTTAGTGATTGAATGGAAGAATATGTGTTGTGGATCAATTTTCATAGGGACTTTTGAGCAGTGTTTTTGTCATAGACATTGAGGGATTCAAAGAGCTAGGAGATGATATCCGTTTAATAGGGAATTCTAAGTGTGTGTGAGATTTGTATGAGGTTTAAAGACGTCATACACTTTTCTAAAGAAGTTTTCTCGGATAAGGAGTCTAGAGTGTGGCGTATGGAGGAGGCTTTGCATCACGTGATCAGGCATTTGGTCACACGTTTTACTCTTTTAACATATATAGAGGTGAAAAAAGGATAACTTTATCATTTATATTATTTCCATGAGTGTTGATCCATATCATAGTGTAATGCATGGAGTTTCAAGGAGCATGACTTTTAGAAGGGGTAACCGTTGTTCATGCATTCTAGGCTCTGTTTAGCGGGGAACCAGCTGCAATATTTTCCATCCCAACAATCAAGGATATGTGGTTTCCATGAACCTTTTGGGAGTCTTCCATTTTCATTCCATACCTATAGGATATGTCAGAACCATTGGGATCAATATATGACAGAGCATGGATACTAGTTTGATATTAGAATTTAAGTCCCTATTCAACATCATTAGTTTCTTTCGAGATAGTACCAGTTGCAGGGACTATAGGGTGTTGTTCAGCAGCCGAGATTAGGGGGTGTTGGTAGAGGTAAAACTCATGATAGTCCCCATCCATAGTGACCTAGACCATAACATGGTAGTGGAGTCCGACATAAGATAAGTATAAGATCTGGGCATGGTTAGATGCCCACATTAGAGGTAGCATCGGTAGTAGAGCTGAGAGTTGTTCGAGGTATGATCAGTTTATCATCTACAATTATGTGTGGTTTTTTTGATTTTGGAACCTCACACTCCATTGTTTATAATTATTTGGATTGTATTTTGGGACTGTATTTGGAGAGGCTTCCGATTCTCCCAATGTTTTTGGTGCAAGTTGGAGGTCATGATTCTTTTTTTGATGTGTGTATGGAATGTAGACTAGTGATGGGTCCGCACCAATCAGCGAGGGACATATTATTTCTACAAATACATCTATACAATATTATCCTTGGTATGAATTGGACATATTCAATGCATTAATTAATCGAATTCTTTTAGAGGAGAGATATGTTTTTATATGTAGAGGATTAGCGATTATAATTTTTTGGAGAGTGAGGTGATCAGTTTGGTGGTAGGAATGTGGAGCCTCTTTTTTCACAATTATAAGAGATTATTTTAGAATCTCATGTTGGGACTATTCCTAAGGTTATAGAGATGTTTGTGGATGTTTTTCTAGAGGATTTTATGACATAACCTCCTCAACATTATGTCGTGTTTGGTATAGTGTTTCTATCGGGTTCATCTTCGATATTGATTTCTCCATATCGGATGGCGGTCAAAGAGTTACATGAGTCGAGACTACATGTGTATGTCTTGATATAGAGGGGTTTAATCTAACTGAGTGTGTCACCATGGGGTGCTCTAGTTTCATTCACCAAGAAGGTGGATTATAATATGAGGTTCTGTTTAGAATACATATGGTTAAATAAGGTTATAATAAAAAATTGTTACCCTATTCTAAGGATCGATAATTTTTTTGACCAGTTGAGAGGAGATAGTGGTTTCTTAAAGATAAATTTTTGGTATGAATATCACCAGTTGAGGGTGAAAGATGATAATATTAAGAATATTTCCCTTATATGCATGTATGGTAATTTTGTGTTTGTGGTTAGGTTGTTTGCCATTACGAATACTCCAACCATGTTCATGGTAATTGTTAACTCTTTGTTTCATGAGCTCCTAGAAAAGTTCATTATTGTATTCATAGATGATATATTGGTCTAGTTGAAGTCAATGGAAGAGAAATAAAATTATCTCATAGTTGTTTTGCAGGTCCTTCCGCACCACTAGATTTATGGAATGTTGTCCAAGAGTGAGGTCTAGACCCTAGAGGTGCATTTTCATAGACATGAAATGTCTCAGAAGGGTATAGAAGTGGACCAATCAAAGTTCAAAGTAGTTTTTTCTAGGGAATAACAAATGAATTTGGTGGAGTTTTATAATTTCCTTAGTCTTGTGGGTTAGTATTAGAGGTTTTTTCTTATTTCTCTTTAGTTTTAGTCCCATTGATATAGTTGACTAGGAAAGATCATGGTTTTTCATGGAAAATCCTATTCTTGGAAACATTCAGTTATCTGAATGAGAATTCAATTAGTACACTAGTGATTTATTTTCATGATGAGAGTGTGTTGTTTGAGGTTTTAGAGTATGCTTCCCATATGTGCTTGGGATTCATATTAATGAGGAAGATATTAGAAATAACCTCTCGGTCTTGGAAGCTTCTTCCCCACTAGAATAACTATTCCATCCTTGATATATAGTTGTTTTCAATTGTGTTCACGCTAATGTTATGGAAGTATTACCGCATCGATGACCAAGTTTTGGTTTTCACATACCAAAAGAGCATGTGTTATGTTTTATCCCAATAAGATATGAATCAACGCTGGTTGTGGTTGATGGAGTTTCATTAGGATTACTATTTTGAGATCTCTTACACCCTAGGGAAGGGTAATTTAGTTTTTGATGCATTGAGTTGGAAGTCCCAAGAGGATATGGCCCAGGAGTGTGCAAATGTTTGTAAATTAATGGAAGATGTTGTAGTAATTCATATTTAATTTGGGGACAAAATTGGATGAGTATTTATTTATAAAATGACTATGGAGTTAACTTTTATGCAGTTGATTGAGGAGTCTCGGTGGGGAGACTCAGAGGTAGAGGTGATGTGTTATTTTGTTGTCCATGGTGGTGCTCTAGAGTGATGGTCAGAGTGTGATCAAAACCATATGTTATTTGAAGAGATGTTTTTTGCAGAAACGATGCCTAAGGGATTTATTTTTATGTTTCACAGCTCACCGTTAGTGGTATATACTGGTCTGCCATTGCTTTACCAAGGCTTGAGGAGATAAATTTGATGGTAGGGGATGAAACTATTAGTAACTAAGTTTGTGGAAATATTCCGGGTATGTCAACAGGTCAAAGAGGAACACAATGTTCTGAGAGGTATGTAACAATCCTTGGATTTTACTAAGTGTAAATGGGAGTACAACTCAAGTGATTTATTCATAGGGTTAACCCGATCTTAGGGAGATTGTTATATAGTTTGGGTGATAGAGGAACAATTGACAAAATCATCTCGGTTTCTGGCGATCCATAACTCGAGTGACATGGATGTTTTGGAAAGGAGGCATGTAGATGAAGCATTTAATTTTTCTAGGGTAATGAGGACTATAATCTCTACTTGGGATCCCCATTTTACCTCATGAGTCTGGAGGGGAAAACAATATTCTTTTATCCCCTGGTTGCATTTTTGCACTACTTTACATCCTTATAACGTTAAGAAAACATAGAATACCATCAAAATGATAGAAGATATGTTATGGGCACATGTCTTTGACTATTTTGGATTAGGGGTATGAATACTTCCTTTAATTTAGTTTTCATATAATATCTATCACTCATCCATTAGTGTTGCTTTTTTTGAAGCATTGTACAAGCATCAATGTTGTTCTCTATTGTTGTAGATGGAGTTTGTAGAGTCGTCAATTCATCATCCTAATGAATTATAGATAATTTTCATGAATATATAGTTGGTTTGAGAGTGGTTTAGGGTGGAACATGAACATCAAAAGGACTATGATAATCATAGGAGGAGGCCCATGGAATTTAATGTTGGATTCCATGTATTCTTGAGAGTCTCCCCATGTCATGGGTAGTGGAGTTTTAGAAGATAGAGAAAGATTTATCACAAGTTTTTTGTGAACATTAATGTGTTTAGGGGTGTTGGAGAGGTGGAATATCATTTGGAATTTCCCTCATATATGGAACATATCCACACAATCTTCTAAGTCTCTCATCTTACTTGTAATCTTCAGTACGAATTCCATGTCATTGACTTGGGATATTTGGATAGAAAGGATGACACAACATTCGTTGAGTGACCTGAAAATATCTAGGATCATAGAGATAAGGTTCTATATGGACAAAAAATCCCCTTGTATCATGTGTATTGGTGGCATGGTGACATGGAGGAGAGTACTTGGGAGTAAGAGATATAGACGTGTTCCTAGTACATTGAGCTATTTTATGTTTCTTATTGTACAATTTTTCTTATGATGAGATTTTTTAATATTTTTATTTTATGAGATGTGATACATTACTTTATCTGTGATTCATGATAATGTTTATACAGATAGAAAAAGGAGGAATTGATTCCTAATCATGATGAATTAACTACAATGAAATTAAACATAGGAAGGCAAGCCAGTGCCACCCATAGCAGATAAATATCCTGACATATGTGATAAGATTCTTTGATTCGTATGTTTAGGGTAGTTTGATATGTTGGTTTGGGCAGTGTAAAGGTTATATGGTTGCATAATATTCATGTGGAAAAGTGGTGATTGTGGTTAGTACTAGATTATATAGTGTTGTGCGTGGGGAGAATTGGTGGCGTGTCTGTTTAGTGTTTAGTAGTCATTTGTTTTGGAATGTTTGGATGGTTGTAGAATTTTAGGTGTGATAAGAATTTTGAGATGTATATTGCAGTGTGGTTGTTTGGACCCCATTATATATTATAGAGACCCAAGATTGATTTACATGGTCATTACATTACTTTTGCGTAATACTTAATACATAACAAAAATAGGCACCCAAGGACCATAATAGCTTAGTGTCTTTGGAAACTCGGAACATAATCTTCTAATCATGGTGAAAGATCTTCAACATCTTCCATAAAGATCTTAAACTTTTGTTTTCTTACCTAAAACCTTTCTTTATATCCTTGGGAAAATAAAACATATAAAGGGTGACCTCAAATGCTCAGTAAGGTTAATCATGGAGAAAATAAAACAAACCATATACATTTAAACTAAAAAAAATGGACATAATTTTTAAACATAAAAATCTTGAGCAATGGCATAAAACACGGTAGTACGTAAGGCATATATCATAATGGAACATCAATCATGATAAAATAGAATGTGAATAAAGCAAGTAATTGTATAAAATCATTAAGCACATGTTATGATTTCCATAGTAGCCAAGGAATTACTGCCAAGACCATCATAGTGGACAAAATCCATTACTGAACCGGGTTTACTTGTAGTTCCAGCCCTATATTACTGAACCAGATTTTACTTGTCATTCCACCCATGTTTATCTCCTGAGATATAAATCTTTACCCAATTCATTGGAGGGAGATATAGGTCCCACCAATCTCATTATGAAATCATTATTACGTGTCCCACAACATAAACACAAATCATTCATCATAACCCAAAGAATAAAATGAGTTTCATAAACATCATCCCATCATAACATAATACATATTAAACAAATGGATATCATTTCATCAAAAGAATAACCAAATAATTTAAACAATAGATACATTATACATGAAACATAAACATACTAAATAATGTCATCTTAGATGGAAAATAGTTTTGATAAAACACTTGAAATGAATTCATGATGAAAATATCCTTTCTTCACCAAAATCATTTTCTTTTCACAAAATTACACACAATTTTAAAAGAGAAATTTTTTTCTAAAAATAATCATGAAATATTGTATATTATTCTTCATTAAAATAAGGCATTATGAAACCGTAAAAATCCATTTTTTTGTATATGTTAAAAAAACATTCTCCTCGTACTTTTAATGGAAATGTAAAAAAGTATCATGTATAGTAAACAAAAGAAAGATTCCTTCCATAACCCAAATTAAAAGTAAAAGAGGGTTAAAAATGAATTTAAAGATACATTGAATAATATTAAACACTCTATGAAAAACATTTTTATGGACATGGATGAAGGATATAACCCTAGTAAATACTTAGGTATAAGAAATCTCAGATAAAAATGAGATTGCAAAATTATCCCTTACCTTATGTTCAATTTCTTCTTTATGTGTCCGAGACTCCTGTATAGTGGGTTTAAACATATTATTAACTTGAAATTGAACCATAATAATATTTATGTTAACATATATGATTCACTTATGACTTTATATTACCTATTCATTTGTCAATTCCATGTTAAAGTAGCGCTTTGTGTAAAATCGTTTCATTTATTGTCCATGTTTTGACTTGTAATTATTAATATGATTACTTAGATCAGGATTACTTACTTACATAATGTAAAACATGAATTATATTTAATATTTATTTTGAATATACATATATATAATAGATCGATAAATGGAACGAAATACACTGTTCATGGAGATGGTAGGCCATACGTACGAATGAACGTTGTTCTCATTTCCTTATTAAATTGAATGGAAGTAAGTAAATAACATATAAAAAATATGGTATCATAAATATGTAATATATTTGATTATTATAAATTATATATACTTTAAAATCATTCTTGAATGGTTAACATGCAGAATGAATCTCATCGCGTCGTGGAGACGGTAATCTGTACGTACGCACGAACGATGAGTTCATTCCCATAATTATTGAATGGAATTAGAGTGGATGATATAATATCTCAAATTTATTATCATGTTATAATAACCGTATATAGTTATTATTTTAACCATTATACCAATCCAAGTAAGGTGGTGGTGGAAAAACAGATTACACCATGGTGTGGAGATGGTATTCTGTACGTACGCACGCGTGGGGATTTCGTTTTCCATAGGATGGATAGAAGGTGAAATAGGGTTGGTTCATATTAATAATAACATATTAGTTTATGAGTGATACTGATGTTACTACTTTATTATGAATCAACAAAAGAATAGTAAGTAGGAGAAGAAATTAATTTGAATGAATTGGTAAATGATATTACCGCTTCTTCGATGCGCCTCTTCTAGACCTCCACTTAGGGCTCTCAAGTGTTGGAACCATGGATGTTTTGTGCATGAATTCGATTATGTTTTTTTTGTCAATACTTAGTGGATGTTCAGAATGTGTTCTAGTAATGTGATCATACAGAACAAGCAGATAACAGTATTGATGGTGGCACCATTTTCCTGTGTTTGCCAAATTTTGGGGCCCGAAAATCGATACATGGAGAAAATAGGTTTTTGGCATAGAGATGTGTGTGTCATTTACTTGAAGGAGAGGATACTTGTGAACCTTTTTTTTCAAAATCTGAACAAGAAAATATGGAAAAGGGAGAAGGGAACCCTTGTTTTATGTTTGGTTGCGCAAGTGATGTGCACGGCAGAGACTTGCACGCCGACACATGCACGCTGAGGGAAGACTTGCACGCCATCTCGCAGGGTATCAAAATTCCTAAAAATAGAGGTCGAACTCTAATCATTTGGTAAAAAGTGTGAGACTTAGATAAATTAAGTGCTCTCATCACACAGGTGTAGTGGTCATGCAAGTGGTTGTGCGGTCGCGCAAGAAGAAGTTGCGTGACAGTTGTTTGTTTCATGTCCAAGGCAGTTTGGGTGAGAAGGGGCCTGAGTCGTGCATGTTTTGAGTTGGTGAAGGAGGTGTCATGTAAGTGGGTTAATGACACATGCACACCATAATTTTAAGAAGCGCGACAGTTTATATTTGCGTGCCAAAATCAGCTTGGGTGTAAAAGGGAGTGAGTCGCGCAAGTTTGAAGTTGAAGAAGTGAGTGTCGCGCAAGTGGGAGAGATGAACTTGCGCACCATCTTGAAACGTCTGTGTCGGGCTTTGAGAAGCGCGCCTGGTGTGGTTGATGTATGCCAGTATTTATGGGGCTGCACGAAAGTTGAAAGTTTTCTTGATACCTTTGGAGAAAAGTGAGATTTGGATATGGGTTGTAGTTGGACTTAAATAGAGAATCAACATACAACAGAGGATGTATTCATCAGTGATGATGAAGAGACCTTCACGTCTATAAACTGAGGGGGACTTCTACAAAGGTAGTGATCCAGGGTTAGTCAACGAGAGTGACCCGAGGGACGCAATAGGCTATCCCTGAACTATTGTAAATACAGTGAGCCTGGGACAAAGTGACTATTCCCAAACCATTTTAATCCTCATCAAGTAAAGAATAGTGGAATTTGGAATGATCAAAAACCTATCAGTATATGCTCCTTGTATTTATCCCTTAGTGGTGAACCAAGTAAAAAGTGATGTGTGATCTCTTTGCATGTGAATGTTTTATTTATTCTCATATCCATCATACATGTTAAACTAGTTTCTACCAACGTGGGAACAAGATCCATTAGGTAAAAAGAAAAAGTTGACACCCAGATTCACCCCTCCCTTATTAGGGTGTCCTGGGGTCCTACAAGTGGTATCAGAGGCAGGTTACTAGTGTTTGAACTATTTTATACCGCCATGGAAAATTATGCCAGTGTTAGGGGAGTTCTCCACTTTGATGGATGTAATTTTCAGATATGGAAGAACAGAATGAGATATCATCTAAGATCCCTTGGAATGGATGTTCTTGTTCTCTACTATGCAAGGTATACATGTTACTGATCCAACTGGTCTAGCTATGACTTATGTAGATAGGAAAATTCATGATGCAGATGCTAATGCACAAAATGCAGTCACCACAGCGCCTTCTGATCAGATATATCTAAAGGTGATGAGTTTCACCTCAACAAAATCTAGGTGGGATAAACTTGAAAATATTTATGAAGGATATAAAAAAGTGAAAGAGGAAAATTACAAGTCCTACACAATCGGTTTGATGATCTGAAGATGCATCCAGATGATAATGATGAAAAATTCTACAATCGAATTACTGAAGTGGTTGGAG
This sequence comes from Viscum album, assembly GCA_963277665.1. Classification (NCBI taxonomy): domain Eukaryota; kingdom Viridiplantae; phylum Streptophyta; class Magnoliopsida; order Santalales; family Viscaceae; genus Viscum; species Viscum album. The sequence goes on along the minus strand of OY728129.1, from coordinate 226,328,745 downwards.
CAATTCAGGGTCTAGGTGAAGAAATCAAAGACATTGATATTTTAAAGAAAATATTAAGAAAACTTCCACCCATGTACAATTCAATGGTGTTAGCCCTTGAGGAAAGAGACCTTTCCAAACATTCTTTGGATGATCTACTGAGCATCTTGGTAGCATATGAAATGAGAGTCTAATAAAAAGATTCTACGACTCATGTGAGAAAGGAAATGGCATTCAAGGCCATGGATAAACTGAAAATTTCAAGAGATATTAGTGGTGAAGATGACGAAGAAAGAGAAATACTTTCTCTCAATACAAAGAAGTTCCAGAAGATAAATGGGAAATTCAAACGGAATTTACCTCTCGCATGTTTTTGTTGTGGAAAATTTGGGAACATTAACTCTTAATGTTTAAGAAAGATCAATGATGAAGATAGTGAAGATGAAAACATCGAGAAGCCTCAGAAAAGGTTTTTCAAAAAAAGAGACTTCAAATCTGGAAAGAAAATACAGGGGAAGAGTTTTTTCATTTAAGAGGAAGATGAGGATAATGAATTTTGTGATGAAGAAGTACCCAAATTTAAAACAGGAAACCATGCTTCCATGATGACTACCATCGAAAAGTCAGAACCCTCAATCAATAAAGGCAGAGATAATCAGATTACACTTAATGGTGATTCAAAGACTCAAATTAAGGATGATTTTTATATGCTTTAGAATAAATGTAAGAGATGCAATAAGTACAAGGAAATGGGGGAAGAATCATCAGAATATGTTGATGAGATTGAAGCAGAAATTGAAAGACTAGAAGAACTAGTGAGAGTTCAGTCTTTAACCCTTGAAAGAACAGATGATGTTGGGGAACTAAAGCTCAGAATCGAAGAACAAGAAAAAGTCATAAATGACCTTTCATCCAGAATGGAAGAGAAGTCCAATACTGTTGTGGGGCATGAGGAAGAATTTATACATCTTAGGAGTAAAATTGAATGTCAATCAACCACAAATGAGGGCAAGAAGAAAATTCATTTTGGAAGATTCTTATATGTAGAATTACTAGCAAGATCCAAGTGTGGGTTAGATGGGGTTGGAAAAATCATAAGTGATCAAAGACCCTCTTGCATGGAAAACAGTGGAATTGGGTGTAAAGCTGAGACTTCAACTACTGGAATTAAATAGAGCCAAAATAAAGACAAGATGAAAGTTGGACATGTTGAAACATATCCTGAAGTTCTGAAAAAGAAACCCTCAATACAAAATAAAAGAATAATTGAAAATTATCTTCAAATGTTCAGAAATGACAGGTATTTTAACTATTTTCCCAAGGAATAAGGCATGAGGATAAATTCATGTGAGAATAGATTTCCTCTCATGAAGTGTCATTTTTCTGTCTATCTAGGCCATTCCATGTCATACTTTGAAGAGGCAAGGAGCTATCTGAATGGAGAAGATATAGGATTTCAATAGAGGATAAAAAATTCATATCCTAATTATTTTAGAAAAAACAATTTATATGGATATTGTTTTCGTTGTTCTAAAATTTGTCATAAGGCTGTTAATTGTAGGCAGAGAAGGGACATGGACACCTCACACCGAAGTTAGAGACAAGTCAAGTCTCAACAGAAAGACATTGTTTCTCTTTCAATGAGGTTTTCTCCTCTCAAATAAAATTTGGACTATGAAGAACCTATGTACACAGAATAGATAATTGAAAGGACATTAGTACTCTATACTCAATCCAATGTCTCATGGAAAGAAATAAAGAAAATTGATAAATAAAACCTTGAAGAGGTGGCCCTCAAAGCTACAAAAAACAACAGTACATGGATTCTGGATAGCGGTTGCACATCTCATACGACAGGTAATGATGGCCTGTTAACAGATATCAAAAGGAATGATGATGGTATAGTATGACTCGGTAATGATGGAGCTCTGAAAATAAAAGGCAGTGGATGCACTTAATTAGTTATTGGAGAGATAAAGAAGACTGAAGTCCGTTATGTAGTTTGCCTACTTCATAATATACTCATCATGATTCAACTCTGTGACTCATGAATTATAGTTACTTTTAATCATAAAGTCTGAACTATCAATGGAAAGATAAGAAATTCACTTATGAAGGGATGTAGAACAGAAGGAAACTTGTATCAGGTTGATAGTAAAGAAATTGTTTGTTACATGACTGTGGAAGAACAAAACAATTTGTGGCATCAGAGACTGGGCCACATCAATAAACAAGACATGGAGAAAATATCAATATTGAGGATTCTCATGGACATTACCAACCTGAAGCATGAGTGTGAAAAGTCTTGTGATGCTTGCATTCATGGGAAGATGGTATGCAATTCATATCGACCAAAGATGAAAAGGGCACCCCATCTTCATTATCTAATTCATATAGATGTATGCGGGCCGATAAATGTTTCTGGTTCTCATAGATAAATGTAATTTGTTCTTTTCATAGATGATTATAGTAGAATGGCATGTGTAATGGGTATTCAGATGAAACGACAAGTTCTTTACTGCATGAAAACATATCAACGAATCACTGAGAATGATACTAGACAAACAATCAAAGTGTTGCAATCTGACAATGCAGGGGAATACACATCCATTGAATTTGAAAATTAATTGGAGAATCATGGGATACAAAATGAGGTAGATTCTATGAGATCTCCACAACAAAATGGAGTTGTTGAAAGAATTAATCGACAAGTGAACAACATGGCACGAACTATGCTGATTGAGAGTCGTATTCCATGACATTACTGGAAAGAGGCTATTCATGCAGCATTATAGATAAAAAAATCGAACAGGACTTTATATGGGTGAGTCGAAGACACCATATGAATTGTGGAAAGGAAGGAAACCCTATTTGAAATACTTTCATGTTTTTGCAAGTAAATTCTTCATTAGGAACAAAGAAGTAAATCAAGGGAAGTATGGTGACAATGTAGCTGAAGGAATTTTACTTGGATACCCAATGAACAGAAAAGCCTACAAGTGTTTCAACAAGCGATTAGGAAGAATTGGGGAAAGTAGAGATGTCAATATAATTGAAGAGAAAACCACAAATGCTTCAAGGACATCATATGCTGATGTGATAAAAAGTGAGGCAGAAAGTGAATGTGGAGAAAATAAAAATACAGAAATAGAGGAAGGTGTACAAAAAATTCAACAGTCACATCATGATGTTGACTCAGAAGAAGAATCTGATGAAGAAAATGTGGCTGGAGATAATGAAACTGAACCACACAGGAGAAATCGTAGAGATGAGATTGATCCATATAACATAATCAGGGACAAGATTGCACCCACTCAAACAAGGACAATGAGGAATAACGCGCAATCTGCATTTATGTCAGTTGTGGAGCCATCCTCATTTGAAGAAGCTACAAAGGATGAATCTTGGGTGAAATCCATGAATGAAGAATTAGATCAGATTGACAAAAATCAGACCTGGGATCTTGTCCAGAGACCTGAAGGTCACAATGTGGTTGGTACAAAATGGATCACCAAGAACAATTTTTATGAGCATGGAAGTGGTATTAAAAATAAGGCACGAATGGTATGTAAAGGAGACTCCCAGATTGAAGACTTTGATGTTGAAGAAACCATTTCTCTAGTGGCTAGAATGGAGTCAATTAGGCTATTCCATTCCATGGCACTTCAAAAAAATATAAAGTATATCAAATGGATGTCAAGACAGAATTCTTGAATGGTGTACTCTAAGAAGAAGTATACATCGAAAAACCAGTAGGTTTTGTTCTTGGTATTGATGAATCAATGGTCTACAAACTGATGAAAGCTCTAAATAGTTTGAAGTAGGCCCAATGAGCATGGTATTCCCGGCTAGACTCGTATCTCAAGAAGCTAGAATTCAAAAGAGGTGGAGTATACCTAAATCTATATGTGAAGAACTCACCAAAAGATCAGTTCATGGTTCTAGTCTACATTGATGACATCATATTTGGTGGCAGCAGGTAGAAATCAGAGGATGAATTTTCCAATCACATGAAATCAGAATTTGAAATGTATATGATTGGGGAGCTCACATATTTCCTTGGTTTGCAGGTAATTCAAAGGCAGGAAAACACTTTCATTTCTCATGAAAAATATGAAATATAGCTGCTAAAGAAGTTTAATATTCAAGACTCCAAACCAATATCAACTTCGATTGCAGTTGGAACCAAACTTGGAATGCATTAGGATGGGGCATCTATAGACCCCACTATGTACATGAGGATAATTGGGATCTTGTTGTACCTAACAGCGATGCGACCAGATATTGTCTTTAAAACCTTTATAGCAGCCCACTTTCAGAGTAATCCAATAGAGGAACATATGACAGTAGTAAAAAGAATCATGGGGTATATTCAAGGTTCCCACAATTGTGGATTATACATTGCTTCAGGAAGAGACAGTGAGTTATCAGCATTTTCTAATGCTGATTGGGATTGCGATGTAGTGAATAGAAAGTCCACTAGTTATAGAGCATTCTATATCGGGAATTAAAGTTTTGGCTGGTTGAGCAGGAAACAAGAAGGTACATCTCTTAGTACTACTGAAGCTGATTATATCTCTACCACAAGGGAATCCACTCAACTACTATGGATGAAGCAACAACTAACATATATTGGTGATGAGGTGAAGCAACCAATGGTAATTTATTGGGATAACAAGAGCGCAATTGATCTTACGAAGAATCATGTTCAATATTCTCGTATAAAACACATCGAAATCAGGTATGACTTTATCATATAAAAAGCTGAGCAAGGCGTGATTAGAATGGATCTTTTGGGAACTGATTAGAAAGTGGCTGATATCTCGACCAAGCCTATGTCAGCAGCTGTGTTTGAGAAGCAACGATTGAACCTCGGTGTTTACCCACCTCCCACTGCATAAGGAGGTTATGCAATACCCCTCTCCCCAGTTATGTTAATTTTTTTTAATCTGTCTTTGGATGCAATGCAGATTTTTCGGGGAGAAACTATCCAGGGGTAGTGTGGTTTGTGCTAAAAAAGGACCAATTACCGGTCTTTGGGTTTATTGTCAATGGGGGAGAATGAAATAAATTCCGACATGTAATTCTTATGTGACACTGTACGGAAATTACTTGGGCGTCATTGAGAAATCCGGAACACGGGAACCGAATTCAAGCATCATCTCTTATTTTCAATACAGAGCATTGCTCATGTAGACTTACAGTGTTGGCTGAGTTTATTCTTGTGTTTTTGGTTTTCATGTGGATAATAATCTATTTAATTTATTTACTAATTTCCAACAAACCCAAAGGGGGATATTTTTAGAACCATGTACATTCATTGCATGAATTCGAGTATGGTTTGTGTTTGTTGTCAATCCCTAGTGTAATTTTAGAATGTGTGCTAGCAATGTGATCATACAGAACAAGCAGATAATCATATTGAATGGGGCGCCGTATTCCAATGTTTGCCAGATTTCTGGTCCAGAAAATCGACAAATGGAGAAAAGAGGATTTTGGCCATGAGTCTTGTGCTCCATTGACTTAAAGGAGAGGAAACATTCACATCTTTTGTTTTTCAATATTAGAACATGAAAATATGGCAAAGGGAGAAAAACTACCATGTTTTATGTTTGGTCGTGCAAGTGAACTGTGTGACAGAGACTTGTGCGCCGACACTTGCATGTCGAGGGAAGACATTCATGCCATCACGTTGGGTATCCAAATTCCTATAAATAGAGGTTATCCCATCCTCATTCAGCATGAATCTTGAGACATAGAGAAATTCAGTGCTCTTGTCATGCAGGTGTAGTGGTCGCGCAAGTGGTTGTGCGGGCGCGCAAGTAGAAGTTGCGCGACAGTTTTTTGCTGCGCATCCAAGGATATTTGGGAGAGAATGGGCCTGAGTTTCGCAAGACTGGAGTTGGTGAATGAGGTGTCTTGCAAGTGGGTTGATGAAACTTGCATGCCAGAATTTGAAGAAGCGCGATAGTTGATAATTGTGCGCCAAAATCAGTTTTGGTGTAAAAGGGAGTGAGTCATGCAAGTCTGAAGTCGAAGATGTGAGTGTCGCGCATGTGGGAGAGCTGGACTTGTGCGCCATCTTGAAGCTTGCGCACTGGGCTTGGAGAAGCGCGCTAGGTGTGGTTTAAGTACGCCAGTCATTCTAGGGATGTGCCAAAGCTGAAATTTTTCTTGATACCTTTGGGGAAAAGTCAGATTAGGCTACTGGTGGAAGTTAGACTTCAACAGAGCATCTACATACAATACATGATGTATTCATTAGTGATGATGAAGAGACCTTCATATCTATAAACTTAGGGGGACTTCAACAAAGGCAGTGAGCTAGGGTGATTCAACGGGAGTGACCCGAGTGATGCCGTAGACTGTCCTTGAACTATTGTAAAGGCAGTGAGCCTGGGACAGAGTGACTATTTCCAAACCTTTGTAATCCTCAACGAGGGAAGAATAGTAAAATTTGGTACACCCGACAACATGTCGTTGTATGCTCCTTGGACGTAGCCCTTAGTGTTGAACCAAGTATAAAGTTTTGTGTCACCTATTTTTATGTTAATTCTTTATTTAGTCTCATATCCATCATATAGGTTAAACTAGTTTCTACAAACGTGGGAACAAGATCCGTCAGTTCAAAAGAAAAAGATGACACCCCGATTCACCCCTCCCCTCTCAGGGTGTCCTGGGGGCCTACATAAAGATGGTATTTGAAGATGACCAGGACTTCTAGTTTGTTTATATAGAAGTGGAGAAGATAAATGGGAAAGGTTTGGCCAAGCATGAAGTCTCAATGTGGTGTGAGGAGGAGAGGGAGGAGGTGCCCTTTTATAAGAGAGGAGATGACACTTTTGGAAACATATAAAATATTAATTTATAATAAACTCAAAACCCACTTAAAAACATCCAAAGTGACTCAAATTCAGATATGAGGTAAGATAGGGTTGTAATATAATCAACCAATCAAATTATGAAATGTTGAAATTTATTTTAAACCTTATCAACATGATTTGTCCTTATTTAATATATTTAATTTTATTTGTGGTAATAATATATTAAATTTTAAATTGTTATAAATAATTACTTATGTGTTGTGAATTATCCATAATTGGGTAATTTATGACATTTCAGACCATATATATTTCAATTTATAATTTTTAAATATTTTTCTGATTTTTAAACAATTTAATAATATGTTATTTTTATAAAATAACAATAGTGTTAATTTTGATACTATTCATTTATTTTAATTTAAATAAAATCCAAACTGATGATATATTCGAACAAAATTGTTTAATAGATTCCTAAAATGTCATATTCATCTATACAATTTCTGGACAACCCTGATTAGTTCATATAATATTTAAGTTAATATTTATAAAACCATTTATTTGATATTTCCCTTAATAAAACAAATACTACATCATTTTTGTATTATCATTTAATATACTTATTAGTGGGGTAAAAATTAAAGATAAAATACTATGATGATTATAAATATAATATATTTCAAAATAATTCTTTTACTAAAATATATAATCTTAAAATCGCAACATGTAAATTGTTATATTTATTAAATTATAAAGCTCACAACCATGACATCAATTGAAATAAAATAATATAAGTGTCATAATTGTTTTTTATAAAGCTCCAAATGGTCAAAAATTCCACCATTTCATGGTTATGATTTATATATATACGACTAATAAGTTTTAGTTAGATTTTGGGCCTTTTAATGGGTATATTATTCTAATAAATACTATGTTACTAATTTTTCACTAAATAAATAATTTCTACATCATTAATGTATAAGCTATTAAGGTAATTAAATATCTCTTAAAAATTAAAAATAAATTTCCCTAACAAAGAAAAACATTTTACATTTAAAATGAGTATTTATAATTGAATTTATATTCTGTATAACCTTATATTAAAAATACTTTAATTATTAAAGTTTGAGTGAGACATATTTATGTTTCTTTAAAATAAAATAAATTAAAGGGCTTAATCACATTCAAGTTGGTTCCAATGGATTCCATTTAGACCCAAATATGCCTTAAGACGAAATATAATCATCAAATTATATTAAAACAAGTGTTAGAGTAATTTTATAATATTATATTTACCCTTTATTACCTAATTTACCTTTAACAATGGTAAATAAAATTTATCTTAGTTACTATTCATAGTGCCAAAAATTAAAAGTAGCCTATTAACATAATTTGGACCTAATGATTAAAAATATGGAATCCATTTTTATAAATTAAAATCATAGAAGTTGAAGAAATAAATTTAAAATTCATCCCGTTGTTAAGAAAATGAGTTTTAAAAGTTAAAACATTGCAAAAGATTCAAATGATTTTACCTATGAATTCAATGTAAAATAAATGATAATGATATACATTATATTAAATTATAAAAATATATTCTATTTATACTTTAAAACCATTCAATAATATAATTTATCCATATAAATTATTATGATGAACTTTTTTTTTCAATTAAAATATAGAGTGTTTTTACTATTCATTAAAATATGAAAGTTATCAGAATAATATGAAAATGTTATCTAATGAAAATTTTTATATCCTGATTCAAAAAAAGAATTTTATTTTTTCAAATTGATCTTATAAACATGTCAAAAACTAGATTTAATGTGGGTGCTCCATCAAAAGGTAGCAAAACTATTTTTTTTTGAAAAATAATTATTTTACCCGAAATATTTATTTTGTTTTCATACCATGTTCTAGAAAATGTATAAGATGAATAATAATGTTATAAAATTCAAAATTTAGTTAATAATATTCATAAAGGCTAGTTCATAAAAATATATTTACAATATATCATTGTTTATAGAAACTCAGTATTGCATACTACACACACTATCAAGGAAGGTCGTGATTGCGTGTAATGCTAGCCAAGACATGGCTGCGTGTAGTGCGAGCTCCTTTTGGTGTTTCATATAACATAATCAAAACTTATTTCATTTATACATTAAAAAAATATATACTTAATTTTGCGTAGAATAATTTCTACAAAATGAACTTGAAATTGTGTGTAACATGAACCAAGAATAGTGTTGCTTATATTGCCAGCTAATACGGTGTTGTGTATAGTACAAGGTAATATTATTGTAGTTTACAGTAGAAGACATCAAATAAATTAAAAATAATATATCTCATAAAATCTCGGGGTGTAAAATTCTACCCCTCTTAAAATGAATTTCACCCTCAAAATTCTTCGGGGTTATAGATCGTTTACTACTTCAAAGTTCCTTTCATAGAAACCCACTTCAAGAAAAGGAATACTAAAACCTAGTTTTAAAAAGTTAAGTAAGAAACTTAACAGTTACAAAAATTAAGACATCACTAGGTTTCCACATAGGAGAACATTGGTGAAAATATATATGTGGAAGGGAAATATAACCATCAACATCTGATGAAGAGTGGTAGTTGACATGGCTATTAAAAATCCAACAATCACAAATCCATAAATTTGTGATGATCTAAGGTACCATCTGATTAATAAGATATTAGTGCACTAGGACAAAATTTTTGGTTTTCAAGATCATTTCCCAAATGTTGAAGTATTTTTTAATTAAAAAAAAATATTTACTTGATTTTGGTACAATCTTACCGTTGCTTGTGCCTTGAACAATTTCCACATCATCTCTTAAAGAAATTAAGTTGAATTTTTCTTTTGAGAAGTGTTAGCAGATCATACGATAGAATGATAGGTCATTCCATCTGTCTCAAACATAAGGTTATCAAAAGTTATATACACAAGTCCATCTATGGTGAGATTAATCGTATATGGTTCAAAAATGGACTTATACATAATCTATCATCCTGATTAATAAAATAAAACCCTTTTCTACTAAAGAGTGGTGTTGAGCATGCAATCAATGGTTTGATTAGGTCATATAAATTATACATTATCACTGGAAAAAAAATATATGGGTGATATATGTCCATAAACAAATTTATACATAATTTAATCAAGGTTTTACTTTTTTTCTCTACCCTCATGTTTGACCAAAGTAAATGTAATAAATTAATATATATTTGGTCTAACAATCTTCAATATAAATCATATTTTAATGAAATACTATAAATCTAAAATTGGTTGTTTATAAGAAATAAAGAATTTAAATCTCACTAAATGACAATCAAATGATGCATTATGGACCATGTAGTCAACACCAACATTAGGGAAAAGGGTTTTTCATTCTCCAAAACATTCTTGATAGAATAATATATAAAAATTATAGAGATATATATGATGAATAGATATTAATACACAATTTTATAATAATTTAATATTTTCATAAATAAAAACATTGCATGATGAAAATATAATTTTATAATTGAGTGAATTTATTAAAAATAGTTTGGAATTTTATATTTTTTAAATTATATAATTTTAAAGTAAATAGAAAAAAAATTCAGGGAGATGTTTAAATTAAAAGTACCGAGTCACATTACATATCCAAACATTGAAGAACATGATACAATAAATATATCTACAATTTAATTATTAAAGTAAACGAGTAATGAAAATATATATTTGAAATATGAGAGAATATTTGAGCAATAAGATTATAAAAATTCTGAATCTGAAATTAAAAAATCAGGAAGCTGATTCATGTTTTTGATGCTGAAATATGAAAACCTATATGTGCACAGTCATTAAGGGAGTGAATATACAGTGGTGAAATCGGTGGGGTTGGTGGGAAGTATAAAAAACAAACTAAGGATGTTAGTGAAGGTGAATATATGAGGACATTTTTATTGAAATATGGTTAGGGCTGTTGGAAGATTTGAGAGAGCTATAAAGTAGAGGGTATACCATGGAAGTGACATGTTAGAATAATGTTTTTGCATTAATAGAAGATTATATAGAGGAATAGTTACAAAGGAGGAGATGATTGGGATGAGGGGAAAATGGGGGGGGAATATTATATGTTTGAAGAGATTCATGTGTAATGTAAGAGATAGATACAAGAAGCTTAAAGGTAGAGGGTCAGATGCAATAAGTAACAATTAGAAAGGGTAGATGTCGATGTTTGGGGATGGAGAAAAAATATGGGAAAGAGGAAACAAGAAGGATACTAGATCTATAAGTGGGGTTAGGGAGGTAGAAGTGAGGGAGGGGTATATAGAAGTTATGAATGTTGGTAGTGTTTGAGAGTATGAGGTTAATGTTGATGGGGGCGAAACACAAATATAAGGTATGGAAAACTTTAGGAGGGAAAAAAATTGTAGTGAGAGATGTGTAAGAGAGGGTCACCAACATTAGTTAAGATATAATTAATAATCATAATATTATTTAAAGGATAATTATTTAATAGTCTAGAAATTTTTAAAGGATAAAGAATATGGAATCACATGTTGTTTAGGATAAATAATATTTTATTTTTGTTCTTAAAATTATTTGAGAGAAAATGAATAACAACATGAATTGAATTACTATTAAAATTATTAAAATAATTTATAATATAATATTTCACATTTTCTAGATATTATTTCTTAAAGATTAATATCTCATGCCCCAATATTATTTATTTTTTACTTTATGATAATAATTAATTATAGTTCCAGAAATTAGAGATTTGATATAAGAGAATTGTCACATATTCTAGATAACTAGTTTTTTATGACATGGGGAATAAAAAAAGTGTTGTGATTTTGTGAATGCATGAGTTTTAATGTTATTATTAATGTTTCATCTATACATTTATTAAATATTATTCTATTTTCTTTTCTACATTTATTGTTTTTATTTAGAATGGATTGATTTCTTGAAATAGATAAAAAAACAAAAATCTGGTAAAATTATGGGATCAATGAAAAAGTTTTATGATTTATCATCCAATATTCCTTGAGAATGTTTGAGCCTAGAAATAACTATTGAATCAAGTCAATTTTGGTTCCTAGCCATTTTATTTATTTCCTATATCTTTCATGATTTTGAAAACCTAGGAATAATAAATTTATTAATTCATTATTAGAATTAAAATGGTGGGTTTCTGAAGATAATTTATTGGGAAAAAGGGAGCCCGTAATTGTTTATAAATATTTTTAATTACCTGGTTCTATATCTTTAGTTGACCCTTGATTTGTTTTACAAAAAATATATTTATTGCATTGTGTTCATGCTCATTGATATTTAAGCCTTACTCAATTTGTTTTGGTAGTAATCCTAAAATGGTTGGGAACATTGATGAGCAGTGGTATAGGATACTAGGGCTATAGTAATTGTTAATGTTAATGATGAAAGGATAATTTATATTATGCACAAAGGTATTTATGATTACATTGGTGGAGTTAAGATGTGTTCAATGATGATCTTTCTCATTGATATATTTTATTATTGATTCTTTTAAATATATGGTTGGATAGATGTTATATTATTTTTTCGAACTATTTGATGTATTTTGAATATATTCACAATAATTCATCTTTTGTGTGTTAGTTTAGGATGAGTCCTAAAGTTCTCAAAAAATTATGATCTGATAAATTAATTAATAAATGAATGGGTATGGTTTATGATGATTATAATTAATGATGTAATAATTTAGAATATAAGTAGTAAATTATGGTGAAAACAATACTTTGATTATAAGATTAATGTACTAATATTGGATCTGGATATGAAATAATATTAACTAATTAAAGGATAATGAAATAATTAATATTAAATTTTTTGGTTTTATACTTATTGAGATCTATACCTTAGAAGTGGAATCTTGGTGTCTTGTGTGATAATAATTAAAGATGAGACCAAGACTAGTTAATTACCCTCAGTGTGGTTTTGTGTGAAATATTATATATTTTCAAATTTCATATGCTTCACCACCCATATCTAAAACCCAAAGGTTTTAGGTGGTGTTTTCTCTAACATCTAGTATGGTGTGGGAACGGATGGTTGAATTATCCCTCTCCCTCCCTCTCCCTCTAGTTTTTGTAATGTTTATGAATATCATAGGTTACAATATCTCACAGTATATGGTACATTCCTATAAAGGTAACATTGGATCTCAGTTTTACTATACATTAATACTTTGGATATAATAGTTTAAGGACATATGAAATAAATGATTATTGTATTTTTGGATATGGATTCCCATGGGTGTACAAGTGTAGGTGGTTATGGTTTGAGGTAGAATGAATTTACATGGGCTGTTGCAGCCTATGGACATAAAATTGATTATAGATGATACAATGGTGATGATGAGGTTTTTCGAGGTTATAATACATATATAATAGTTGTGATATGATTTTTTGAGATGTGAGATGAGTCTTGGAAGGTAGAGAACCAAATGTGAGTTGTTGGAGGTGCGATAGTGTTAAAATAGCAGGAGAAATATAATTGGGGTGACATCATTATATATATTATTTTAATATATCATTATTTATTGCAATATTTTAGTTTACGAGTGAGACATGGTGTAGATATGAAATAGTTTTACATATTTTGAGGATGTGTAGATTCAATTTTTTTTATTAATTGATCTTTAGTATGATTTTTTCATATTTTTAGGACATATTTTTCGGAGAATCCCACTGAGTATAAATATTACATTCACCCTATGTATATGTAAACCATTTTTGTGGTCCAAATGAGCTATTTTCTGATGAAGATAGAAATTTCAATCTTGAGGAGTCATTCAAGAGAAATTAAAGTGTTGTGGTCACTCCCAAGGATTTACTTTTATTACTTTCTTATGATTTTTGTTTTTGTTAGATATTACATTATTTATTGGAATTTATTCTTTATTTATGTATGGGTTTTTAAGGTGGATTATAATCTTGTATCTTATTCCTTAAAATTATATTGACGTTAATGACTCCCATGTTTGTGATTTATATACCCTTAGTTCCGATTACTAATTTTTGTGCTATTAGATGCAGGATTCAAGGGTTCATTCTATTTAAATTCTAAATATATATACCTAGGTTCGGTGATAAAACATATATTGTTTACATATTGTCTTTAATTCTAATAAACATAACCCTATTATTTATTTAATTAAAACATAAAATTAAATACTGGGTCACTTTAATCACAAATGTCTTTTTAGTTTCAATGTCTTTGAGAATGAAGACAAGATCTTACATAACAGTACCCATGTATTTAAGTGAGTATTTTTCTCACAATACTTATATTTTATATATAGGATGAAAAGAATATTAGTTTCACTTGAAGAAGGGGAAAATTTTAGTATATCAAATAAAATATAATATTCTTACTAACCTCTTATATTAATTTAATCAGATATTGAATGACCAATATACTTTATAAAAATAGAGTTAAGAAAATGTAATAAAAAATAATATGAAAATTTCCTTATTAAATGTACAGTAGAAAATATGTAAAACTTGTAGTAAAGAAGAAAAACATTAATATATGTTTGATAAATATTTTAATAAAAACATCCAAAAACATCCCTAAGAATGTTACCACACTTTAACATTCGTTGTAAAGGGAGTTTTAATTAAACTCAAGATATCCATTGTTTTATGTAGGCCTTAAAGGTCTCTATTCATTTACCAAGGAACACTTCAATACTATTATTAAAAGAAAATTTATTTCCCTGGTCTCCGGAACCTTTGACCATCTAGAAATAAATAAATTTTCTCTTCTTAAACCACACATGCCCTCGATCACACAAGTTTAGAAAAACAACTATTACAATATGAATAAAAATTAATATATTTACAAAAAAAATCTTTCATTGAATCCTTTAGAAAAAATATAATCTAAATGATTAAAATTAAGTACTATAAAAGTAACATGATGTTACAAAAATATTCATAGATATTTTAAATTTTAAATGATTTGAAACATTACTCATATTTTAATGCATATTGTATTTATAAGAATTTATCCACCAATCATATTATACATTCTTTGGATTTTTTTATAATGAAATTAGAAAAAATGATCTTCACTTGAAATGGATATTCACATCTTCATCATTAAATGACCAATTTTGATGTAGCACAATTATAGTACTTTAATGGTTATTTACATTAGAATAAATTTTCTTCATTTTATAGACTAAAGTTTCTTCATTTAGTAAAAAGAAATTTCTTCATCTGGTAAATCTTATGGATGTTTGTATGATAAGTATGTCTTCTCCATCCAACTAGGTTTTTCTGGTAGTGTTAGTAGAATATAATTTAGTGAAATTAATTTCAATTTTACCAGATAAAATTTTCAAATTTATATCTGATGACATTTTTAATTTTTATGAAATTAAAATAATAAATTTTATGTCCGAAGAATAAAAGAACTCTATATTATTGAAAGATCATTCTACATCTAGTAAACATAAGTTATTTCAATAAAATAGTTTACAAAACAGGGGAAATATAAAATTTGGTAAAGTTTAAAATTATAAAGAATTGGTTTTTAATTTTCATGATTATGTTTATAAAGTGTTGAAGTAAAACATTTGACTCCATAATATCCCATATTTTAGAAATTAGAAATGACAACTTAAAAAAACAATAGTTAAAAAACACTAAAAAATACTTTATACCCCTTTTTTATAAATTTTGGACCATTACACCTTTTATGAAAATATAAACATTCCTAACCTTCTACCATTTTTCTAAAAGTTCTCTATCTAAAAAACCGTGGATTTTTTCTTCTTTTAATTAGAATGTTGTTATACTTTATTCCCATTTCTGATTTTATAAAAGAATTTATGGGAGGTAAAAGTGTACTTAAATGTTAGGAAAATAAAAAATATATCAAAAAATATATATCATTCATGAAAATAAAAATCCACCAAGATATCCCATAAAGTCATCGACCCAAAAAATATAAGAGAGATATTTATTCAATGAAATTTGGTAAAATATTCTTCAAAATATTTTAAGAACATCCATTAAAAAATGAGTTTGATTATTACAATATTTTAAGTGGTTTGAGAAAATATATAATACTTTATTCTATTAGTTTTTAATTATTACTTCCATATTCTTGAAATGTTATTTATATTTCTCAAACTCAATAATAATTTTTTTCATTCTTTAATCTTGTTCTTCTAGAGATTAATATTTCTTATTGTAATTCTCACTTTTTTCTATGATGGACACTATTGTATTTAAAATTGAAAATTCATCTTATAAAAATAATTTCATTATTATTTATTTCAATAATTCATCATCGATATTCATAAAAAGAAATTGTATATTTTAAAGTTCCCTTAAAATCACATAAACTATAGAATTTATGAATCGTGGAAATTTTGTAATGGAAATTGTACCTTTTCTTTTTCAATGAATTTTATCACTATAAAATTTGATATCACCCCTTATGTGATTGATTCAAATTATAAATTTATTTTTATTCATTGAATACAATTTGTATTTTCCATTAAAATCTTTTAATTCTACATCATTTTGGATCACTAACTCTTCATATGATTTTAAAGAACTTGAATTTTCTGAAAGTACAAGTTTCCCTTGCATGTACTTGAATATTTTGACATTATCTGCGAAAATTTCATTATTATTTCATTCCATTAGATTACCATATTGAAATAATTCATTTTTATTTAAATCCATTAAAATATTATAATGGAGGATGAATTTTTAGAATTAGAAGGGACATCTAGAGTAGATGGGTCCATTGGTCATGATGGGTGAAGATCTTCTTAAATTTCATCAAATTATTTTTCAAAAAAGACTATAAGATTAGTATTTATGAATGATTCATTTTTTTGTGAATGTTTAAATTTTTCTTGTAATGAATTTTTATTTTCTTAAATTTTTTGAAAAACACCATTCAGGGATTGATTAGATAAAGATGTTAAGGAAGAATATGACAATTACTCAATATCAAAGAATTTTCTCAATTTATTATAAATACCATATACAATCCTCTTCTTACTTTTCCATTTGTTTAATTCTTTTTCCACTTTATCTTCCATATTTTCCCATTGAATTTTTTCAAAAATAATATATTTAAACATGTTTTTTTTAAATTAGGAAGGTTTTTCTGAAATAGGAATTGATTCACCTTCAAGTTAAGTAGATAACGTTTCTACCATTTGATCAAATTGAGAATCTTTTCCTTTTATAGAATGTTTAACTCTACATTGTACTTCATCAAATCACATTAATAATTATCTTTCCATTTTTTATTTTCTTTCTTTAATAGCCTTCCTTTTCATACTTTGTTCTTCTCAATGGATTTCATATGATCAATAATTTAGTGGAAAAGCCCTAACCATATCTAAAAAAATGAAAAAATGATAAGTTTTTATCTTAGGATAACTTTATTAAAGTAGAAAATCCTTCATGAGACATGGTCTTTGGTTTTTTTCCATGGCATAATAATATATTTTTTAACAAGGTTATTCCCTATATTTCATTGAGAAGTTTACTTTCACAAAATGAAACATTTTTTATTTATTTTTCAACAAATTTGTTTATATTTGTGACATAAAAAGTATTATCTCATTAACTATTTCTTCATAAATATAAGAAACTTTTTCTCTCATAGAGGTTTCTTAATCTTTAATTTTATATACTTCCATAAAGTTCAACAATTTATTCAATAAAAAATAGATAAAGAATAATCTTCAACATTATCATCCTAAATTCCACATATTAAATTCTTCTTAACAAAAACTAAACTATATTGAATCTTCTCATGTTACACAAAAAAATCCCGAACAAAATTTTCTTGGACACTAAGGGTATCCTTACCCACCTTTCAAGGTATAAGACAAATTTTCATCAAATGTGACACACTTTGAGTATCAATAGAAAGATGGGAAACTTTACAATCCTTTTCATATGATACAAATATAGTGGTTTTATCTTTAGGCTAATCAAAACTATTTACTTTACCTATAAACATTAACGTAACTTTACTTGCTTCTCCATTTAACAGAATATGTACTAAATCAACTATTTTTTGGATGTTCAATATAGTATGATTTTCTAAACAGTGGAACGTTTGAAACTTTTAAACCTTTAACTTTACTTAATTTAGAGGATGTATAAAATTATATATAAATATTGGGATAATATAAATCAAAATCACCCTTTTCCACACACACACACACACAGATAATTTTTACCACCTTTGAAAAAAATTTATTTAGGCATAGAGTCATACATATCATACATACTTATTTCTATCAATATTTCATTAATGAAAAATATAATTGAGAAATAAATTAAAAAACTCATTTTTTTTATAAGATGTAATTTAGAAAAAAGAAAGTCAGAAAAAAAGCATATGAAGAAAAATCATGGAGATGAGAACAGTACACTGAAATAAAATTATGTTAAAGGAGTGGTTACCCACAACTCCTTTATACATGCTTGATGAGAGAGACATTTCAGATTCCATAGATTCAATGTATTATATTGAAACCCCTATATAAATTTATTGTTGCAATAATTTCTTGAAAGATGAAAATAAATTAACTGAACACTTATAATTTTTATTTATATCTGTTTTATTAGATATTGATTTATTCGGATGAAACATAAGGTTTCGTAAAAAAAGTTTTTTATAAAAGATATAAATATAATAATTCATTTTATAATAGTAAATAGGGTAAAAATTATTTATAATTTACCTATTAGGGAAAATATTTAAAAACATTATTTTCAAAATCGATTTTAGAGCTATGATATACATGGATTTAGAAAATCTAAAAATTCATTCTCAAGAAAAAAATATTTTTCTAGAATAAAATGTTTGTTCCGATAAATTTTTTTTATCTGGATAAATTTGTTTGATTGGATAAATTTTTTTCCAAATAAATTTTTTTTTCTAGATAAATGTTATTATCTGTATAAAATTGTGTTGATTTTTATTAAAAATAATATAAAAATTTTTTAAATTTGAAAGATTAAAAACATAGAAAAAATTTCATAGCATAAAAAAGGACTCAACATTTTTTGAGAAGTTACTTACTATTATGATATGATATAAATATAAATTTTATAAATTATCATGTTATGTTGATCATTCCAAGGTGTTTTTTAATATATTCAAATCTATCAAGATATAGGGGTTTTGTAACAATATCATCAAGTCATTCTTAAGTTCTGATGAATTATAAAATGATATATCCTTTTTTCTGATCCCAAAAGGAAATGTTATCTTATATAAATGTGCTTAGTTTGTGAGTGATGTGTTTGGTTTCTACATAAATCCTCAGAACATTGGCTGTTAGAAAAAATATGATCTTTGTTGCAACTCATGCTAAAATTTTTGATTCTGTGTTGTATCTACATCACATGAGAAAAATAAATTCCAGAGTTGTTGCATATTAAAATTCAGTAGTGAAAAGTGATACCAAGTGTTGTTTACTAAAAAATCAATATAGTAAGGCCTCAACTATAAAATTTAAAAGTTCAAGATGTAATTTTCCTATCAATTTTACATCCACTAAATTATGTTTCTGAAAAACATTTTGGAACAAAACAACATTCAGAAGAATTAAAAGTCCAAGATTAATAGTTCTTTTAAGGTAACTAAAACTCTAATTTATGGATTTTAAATGGGTCTCTTTTTTATTTTCATTAAATATAATAAATAATAATATAGAAAACATTATTTATAGATTACTATATATAAGGTATAGTAAACTAAAAAGCATTCCTCTAAAAATATTTTGATCAACTAGTTTCGAATATTCATCAATATCTAATGTTTTGATCTTTTTATAGGATTTTTAATAATTTTATTATTTTCATATTAATTTTTTTATTTAAATTTTATATATCATTTTTTTATGATATAAAATTTATCTTAAATTTTTAAGAAATTATAAAATGATAGAAAAAGGATAGTTCACCCATTATACTCATTTCAAAATCAATTTTCATAAGATCCATAACGGAAGAGGAATGTGTTTTTTTAGTTGATCCAAATATTATATCATATAAAAAAATCTAAAAAATAATGTTTGTTTAGAAAAATTTAAAAGAGAATAGTTGGATCTATATATCCCATAAAAAGTTTTGTTGCAAAAACATTTATTTCTATCACATTGTGCTCTTTTGGCTCATTTAAGTCTATAGAGGTCCTTAATATCTTTAAAAAATAAATATTATGTATTTTTGTATTCAAAACATGGGTTTTTTCTATATAAAACTCTTAATAAACATATTTCTTTATGAAAAGAACACATCAATCCATTTTAAAAGAGTAAAATTTATAAATTTTTCATAGGGTAGATGAATAAATATACATTAAAGTCTAGCTACTTGAATAAAGGTTAATTAATAGTCTTTCCTTATTTTTATAATAAACCTTTACAATAAGTATTTATTTATTTATAATAATAATTACATTTTCATAATGTTTATCAAAAAAACATTTTACTCAAGTTACATAAATATATTTAGGATTTTTAATAATTTTCCATACATGATTCCTCTAAAACTAATTGATTTCTTCTTGCATTTATTTTATCCAATCTTCATCACTAAAAGCCTTATCAAGAGTATTTGGTTCGAATTTTGATAAAAAATAAAAATGTTAAAATTTATTTCTTAAGGAACTTCTAATTTTTATAAGTTGATCTTGATATCCTATTATATTATCAGGTGGATGATTCAAGAGTATTTTATTATTTCTTATATTTTTAAAACTCTATTCTTCAACAACAAGATAAATGTATTCAAGGTTTATAAATTCAAAAATATTTTCTTTAGTTTTTCTATAATAAGAATAATTTTCCAACATATATTGAAAATAAATTTTAGAAAAATAATCCAAATACACGGTTTCACAGTGTTTAAAAATAAAAGGGTTAGTTTCATCATATTACACATGCACTATTTCTTTCATATAACTTGTATTTTTATAAAAACAATATAGGACTCTAGAGTTATAGAAAAACCTGAAAAATCCCTAAAAAATCTTCTGGAGTGAATTTATATAAATTATTTTTAGTATTAAGAATGGATAATTTACATCCTAAAAATATGATGTAATAAATTTTTGGTTTTATTCTCATTAAAAATTCATAAAGATATTTATTAAGAAAAGTCCTACGTAAAAATTGTTTTTTTACACCCAGTTTTTCAAGTTTGGTTTTTATTTTAGTTTTTTAGAAATACAGGTCTCCTTATCAGGTTATAGGTGTGAAAAGTGTTGATTATTGGACTATATTCTATACTTATTCTCCCCCTCTTGGTTCCCCTTGGTTTGTTTGTGTGTTACGAAGAAAAGATAAATATTTTTCCCTAAGAAGGCCCTTTGCACAGTTGGCGCACGATTGTGTAGTGACTTAGGGGTAACCATGAAGTTGGTATAAAACCTACCACATGGATGGAACATAGGCACAAAGCCACTTTAGGGTGACTATGCAGTCGACCCCATGGGTGACGTATGGTTTGGCACATTTTTTAACAAACAGTGTAACCTAACCGTGCAACCCTACCTAGAATTAAAAATTATAATTTTATAAGTTTTCCCCAGTTGCGTTTTTTAGCCCCATTTGCTCCCAAATTTCTTTCTTCTAGTGTTTCCAAACATAAATTGGTCTCCCATGTCTTCCCAATCCATTTCCCTTCATCATTTGGTGTACATATAAAAGAAGATGAAGGGTTGACTTGTTTCCAAGGTGAGTTTCCTTCTCTTATCTTCTCCCTCTTCCTTCTCCTTCAAGTTTCTCTATGGTTTATCTACTCCCCTAGTCATTAAAGTCCTAGGGATCTATTACCCCACGATTTATATGGTATTTGTGTTCTTTTAGGGGTTATCATCCTAGTTTAAGGGTTTATAAACACTCAAAAGGTGATATCAGATGTGAATTTCTATTCTGCCCTTGTTTTGAGGTCGGTTTCCCATTGAACATGTATTATTTATTTAATATTCATATTTTTAATTTTATTTTCACCCTCTAAACATTATTAGTATTATTTTATAATCCTTAAATAACTTTATTTGGTGATAAAGGTGGAGTTTATGCCTTGTTTGTTGAAAAGTAGTGTTGTTTTGTTATAAAAGTTCACACCAAGTGTTTGTTTGAATGCTATTTTATCTTTTTCAATTGTTTTGTGATGTTTATAACCCATTTTATCAATATAAATAATTTTTCCATGAAAATCAAGTTTTATAACATTTTTTAGTGTTAAATATAATTTGTTATATTAAATGTTTCATGCCTCGTTTTCAGGAATGTTCCCAGTTGGCTTTTGTGGGCTCAAGGTGATATTAAATGATTGAGATAGCTTATAAAAACAATTGGAAGAGTGTGAATCATGTTTTTTGGTTTCGTTATGTGGTTTATAATAAGTTTTTGGGTTTTATGATGACATGATTATGGGTTTTAGGGTTTTTTGGCATGGGTTCACGATAAATGGTTTTTTTGGAATATTTATAAAAATGGATTGGTTTTGAATGTGTAATGTAAATTTTTAAGGGGTTAAATAAAGTTTTTATTGATTACCATGGTGTTTTTACACCTCTTTATAAATAGTGGAATTGGTTTTTTTATAAATGTTGGTTTAGTGAAAAATTCTTAAATGTCTGTATGGAATTTTTCTTGTAAAAATGGTTTTCTTGTGTATTTCATGTTGTGTCATTTGGGGATATTTAATGGTTCATTAAATTGATTTATTAAATTGTTTTGGGGCATAAAAATACGGTTTTATATGGTATTGGTGGGCATTTAAAATTAAGGGATCATTTCTAAATAGATTTTTTGCAAAAATCCTTATTATACTTCTTAAAATAGTTTTATGAAAATTTTAAGTTATTTATTGATCCTTGAAATAAATGTGTGACATGTTTGTGGGATATTTTTTGGGTGTACTATTTTTAAAAAAGAATTATCATGTGAAAATTGTATATGATAACAAGTGGAACTTGATTTAGCACAAAGTGGGAAACCAGAGTATTTATGTGGGAAGACGTGTACTAGTATTCTAGTGATCTGGAGTGGTTTCGTCCAAATTTCACATAGAAAGTTTGTTGTTGAAAAATCTAACTAAAATATGATGATTATGAGGGGGGAAACTAGGTTATGGGTATTTTCCCCAACTTGTGTGTTCAACATGAGAATATATATTTGTTATGGTTACTTTTACACAGAGATACGAGGTACCTGGGGCGCACACACAATAAGTTCATAGGGGTGTTCCCCTTACTAGTGATCATTGGACATATCATATTAAATATTAGTATATGTTGTGTTTGGCTAAAAAATTTAGTAGATTTTTTTTTCTATTTAGATCTGTACATTCTATAAATAAGATCTCTTGAAAACAGTTTTCATTTTGAAGATTCGTCTCTTTGAAATTGGTTACTATCATTTTTTGATTATGAAAAGTTGCAATAATTTTATTTTATAATTTTTATAGAATGGAACCTTGTTTGGAAAAAATAAATATATATATACATTATTTAAAACATGAAATTTTTGTTTCATTTATTTTAAAGGAAATGCATTAGGAAAATAATATTGGGCTAACCTACTGATTTTTAATATTCACACCTATATTTCTTTTCTGTTTCTAGACCTTCTGCACATTTCACCTTGAGTTCGATCATCTTGCGATATGTGTGATCATTTTTTTGGAGAGTGACCAGCAGATAACATTGTGTTTGTTGGTTGTTAGGCTATGTCGGTTGTGTTGTTTTGTTCATTTTATCATTCACTTTCATGTGCAAATAATTCTTAGTTCAACTTTTATATAAATGTGAATTGGGTAGTCCATTTATTTCCACTATTTATTGAATTTTTTATATGTTGAAAAGATCGATGACATATAAACTCTACTAATTCCCCCAGTACATTTATTCATCCAAGGATGTCCTGGAAAACCTCTCATGAATTGTCATGGAGTGGACCCGGTGATCGGTTCAGGGTCGACTCAGGCTGCCTCATGAAAAAATGGTATTATATTAGATTGGTTCATAGAAAACCCTGATTTTTAGAGAACCATTATTATAAGGGGGATGTCAAGGAATATGGAGAATTATTTTTGTGACATTAGGGGTAGGTGTTGGAAGTGAATCACAAACTCTTAATCGTTACGATCCTCATGAGTCCATGGAAAAGATTGATTTTATTAGTTTCTTTAGTTCTCAGGGACTGTTTGTTGATTTGGAAACGACCAGGGCTGTCGTACTAATGTCCTCTATGATCTCATAGGGCATAGAAATACATGTGGAGTTGAGGCATGGTCTTTAGAAGTTTCTTCGTTTTTGTAGCATGTTTGACATGTTTCCTCTAATCATATTGTCAAGTCACCCACCAACACTAGTTCCCTTCTGTGGGTCTCTTGGACATTTCTATAATTAAGAAATTTGTATTGAAAATCCTTGAGTGAGAATAGTGTAATTGGGTTTTCAAAAATTAATATAGAAATGTTTTGTTTTTTTTGAAAATTGTTTTGGGGAGAAAGTGGAAATGATTTAACAGGATTCGATTTACTTAATCTAATCTTATGGTAAGTTGAAATATATTTTTTAGAGATTGGATTATTTTAAAGTAATTTTGAAACATTGAGTTAAATGAGATGTGTTGGAATGTTGAATTTTTTTTGAAGGATAGTAATTTGTTTTGGGAATGAATGTTGAATAGTTTGTGACTTTTTCAAAAAGGGTTTTGGCCTTTTTGGATTTCAGATAAAGAAAAGAGACTGTGAAGAATTTTTTAAATGAGAAAGAGTTGTTTTGAATAGTATGTATATTTGGAAGTTATGTTAAATGAAATTGAATGGTTTTTAAATCAAATAGTTCTTGATGAGATGTGGTTTGTTGATATATAAGAAAAAGTTTTGATAAATACGAAAATTGTTTTTGAATTGGTGGTTAGTGTGCCTTTAGAAAGTATATGATTTTTGGAATGATGTTTTTTTAGCCTTTATTGTTTTCATGGATGATCAATTTCATGATTTTTTACAGATATGTTGATGGATGTCAAGTATGGTATAGTGGTTGGATTCCTTGGGTGGCATAGAAATGGGCATGTGTGTGAGACTTGATGAAACCCCATGGGTGAATGTTAAAATCCACCAAGTTATATTTTTTTTGAAAAAGTATTTTGAGATAAAAAAAATTGACATTTGTTTATAAAATATTGTTATGTGGATGGTTCTACCTATGTCTTAGTAGTTCTTTTTTATTTGGTATGCTACATTGTGATCTAGATGCCATATTTTTGTTGTGTCTTGAGATGGGATATTGTTGGTGGATTGGTTTTGGGGAAATTTTCAGTGGTTTTCTAAAGATATGTTGGTTGTTGTGATGTGGACAAAAATAGTTCTCTACTAGAATGATTTCCAATTGACCAACCTAGGGATTATTTCTCAAGTTTCAAAAGCTAGATCCACTTCTTTGAATAATGCCTTAGCATGTTGGTTGAAATAGAGAGCTGTTTGGGATTAATTGAAAGAGACATTATGTAATGGTGATTCTCCTGGTTCTAGAGGCTTTGGTTGGTGACAATTGGTGTGTTTGACCATGTTCCTTGTTCATTCACTCCTCATTCGGAGTAAGTTAGAATGGTGGTGGGTATCCCTACGTCTCTCTTGTTTAATGGTGTTTTTTTGAGCTATTGAGTTTTGTGGGATGTTGTGATCCTTATATCCTAACTGCAGTATAACAGATGCTTCAAATAACAGGGATCCTGGTATAGGACTCACAGTGACGCTTTTCACACAGGCTGGAAATCACTATCAGTGTGGGGTGCTTGACTAAGGTTCTACCTCCACCATTGTGGTTAAGTAGTTTCTATGTTTCTAATGTTATTCCTCATCACTATAATATTCCTCTTATCATAAAGAGCTTAGTAGAATCACCCCTCATGTAGTGTCTATGGTTGTGCTTTCTTCGATGTGGGATTTCGATCAATGTACCTATGTGGAAAACCTATGTGATTCGGGTGTGGTCTTGGTTTTACCTGTTAATAGGTGGAGAGTGTTGGGTAGTTACTCTATTTTTTATGGTTTTAGTGGTCTAATGATTGGGTCGCCTTCCTTCCCCACCCTGAGTAGTGGGTGTTTTTATCCATGGAGAAATTGTTGGCCCAGTTCTTGTCCCATCCATTTGGGAGTGGGAGGTTTAAATGTTCATTTTTTATTCCTATTAACTTGGGTTGGTTGGTTGTTAAGGGAGGGTTTTGGTGGGATTGTGCAGGCAAGGCATGATTCTAGTTCATGTTGAATTCTTTTTTGTCCATCTCTAGATGGTTCCTAATGATGGGGAGACCCACCAAGAGTCTCTAAGTCCTTTACTTTATGGATTTTTAGATTCTAGTTCTATTTTAATGATGGGGGCCTGTTCTGGCCTCCCTTGAAATCGTTGTATTTCATGAGTGCTCTTTGGTTAGGGTGATTATTTGGTTCATTGGGTGATATCTCAACAATCGGGTTCTTGGATTTGTTGTAGAGGTATTGACTTGACCTTTCTATTGATTCTTAGGAAGTGGTTGTGAGTTGGTGTTTAGTTTGGGATAGAATCATATGTTCCATTAATGGTGGATGATATGTCCTTGGATTGAGAGGCCAGAGTTTGTGTAAATGGAATTAGTAGGCATTGATCAATCAGTTGGAATGTCTTATGGATTTCTAGGGGCGGAAAGTGTTTAATGGTGGGGAGAATTGTCATTCCCAGTTTTTCAAGTTGGTTTTTGATTTGGTTTGTTGAAAATATCATTATTATTCATGGGTTACAGGAGATATGGGTGTTTATTATTGGTGTGTGTTATTTACCTAATCATTAACTCTTGGTTTCCCCTTGGTTCGTTTTGGAGTATCAGAAAAAAGATATTTTTTTGGCAAGAGGAGGCCATGCGTACGGTTGGTACAAGGTCATGCGATTACTTAGGGTTATCCGTATGGTAGCTATAAAACCAACCACATGGCTGGAGATCATGCATGAAACCACTTAGTAGTGACTGTAAATTCGAACCCATGGATGTCGTGCGGTTTTGAACACATTTTAATAAACCATGCAGCCTAACCGTGCATCCCCACCCAGAATTAAAATATTTAATTTTCCATGTTTTCCCTAGGGATTTTAAGCCACTTTTGTGCCCAAATTTCTTTGCCCGGGTGAATCCAGACCAAATGTGGTATCCTAGGGCTTCCAAATCCATTCCTCATCCTTATTTAGTGTAGATATAAAGGTAGATAAAGGGTTGATTATATTCCAATTGAGTTTCCTTCTATTCTCTTTTACCTCATCTGTCTCCTTCCAATTTTATTGGTTTTATCTTATCCCCAGGTCATGCATGACCTATGGTTCTATTATCCCCTTATTTTTATGGTCTATTTGTTTTTTTATGGTTGGTATTCATAGGTTTATGGTTTATAAACCCTATGAAGGAGATATCAAGAGTGTGTCTTCATTCTTCCACGGTTTTGAGATAGTATTCCAATTTCACATGTCCTTTTTATTTAAGATTTATATTTTTGATGGTATTTTCACCCGATACACATTATTATTATTTTTATATAATCCTTTTATAACATTATTTATCGTTCAAGGTGGTTTTTATTCTTTGTTTTGTGAAAAGTAGTGTTGTTTTATTATAAAAGTGTACAAAAAGTGTTTGTTTAAATGTTATTTTATCTTTTTCACCTTTTTTATGATGTTTATAACATGGTTTGTCAACTAAAAAAATGGAATGGAATTTTTTTTAGCCTTTATATTATTAAATATAATTTTTATAATAAATTTTTCATGCCTCGTTTTCGGGAAAGTGCTCGGTTGGCTTTTGTGTGCTCAAGTTGGTATAAAATGACCAATTTGGCTTATAAAGACTATTTTTAGCATGTGAATCATGTTTTTTGGGTTACGTATGTAGTTTCCAATATGGTTTTAGGTTTTATAATTAAATGATTTTGGGTTTTTGGGTGTTTTGGCATGTGTTCCCATTAAATGAACCATTTTGAAACTTTTAAAAAATGGATGGGTTTTGAATCTATAACATGAATTTTTAAGGGATTTATGTAAACATTTTATTTCTTCCAATAGTTTATCTACTCATATTTATGTTGATTGTAATTGATTATTTTGGTAAATGTTGTTTTTGTGAAGAATTATTAAAGGCCCATTTGGCATATTTCTTGTAAAAATGGTTTTCATATGTATTCCATATTGTATCATTTGAGGTCATTTTATGATGCATAAAATTGATTTATTAAATATTATTGGGTCATAAAAATATGTTTTGTTATGGTATTTGTGAGATTTTGGAATTAAAGGGGAGTTCTTAAAAGGGTTTTTATGATCAAAGCCTCATTATACTTCTTAAAAAGGGTTTACAAAAAATTTATGTTATTTATTGATCCATAAAATAAATGTGAAATATTTTTCTGTTCTGTTTGGTGTGTGTATGATTTGAAAAAAAGAATTTTCATGTGAAAAATGTATTTGATAACATGTGGAACTTGATTTAGCATAAATAGGTAAACCCAACTATTTATGTGGGAAGACGTGAACTAGTATTCTAGTGATCTATAGTTGTTTTTCCCCTCTTTCACATAGATTGATTGATGATGAAAACTCTAAAAAAATATGATGATGATGTGGGGGACCACTATGTTATGTGTATTTTTGCTTACTAGTGTATTGTTTATGAGAACAATAATTTGTTATGGTTACTTTTACACTGAGATACGAAGTACCTAGGGCCCATAAATAACTAGTGCCTCGTGGTGTTCCCATGACTGGTGCTCATTGGAGATATTGTATTAACTTTTGGTATATGGTGTGTTTGGATGAAAAATTCAGTATAATTTTCATTTTATTTAGATGTAATCTTTCATTAAATATGCTCTCTTAAAAAACATTTTCATTTTGAAGTTGCACCTCTTTGAAATTGGATACTAGTATTTCCTGTTTATAAAAACATGCATGCATTTTATTTTATAATGTTTATAGCATGGAACCTTGTTTGGAAAAAATTATTTTATTTATCTTATTTCAAACTTTATATTTATGTTTCTTTTATTTTAAAGGATATACATTTTGAATAGAATATCGCGATAACCTACTATGTTTTAATACTCATTTATATAGTTAATTTCTATTTGTATCCCTTGTGTAGGTTTAATCTTGAGTATGACATCCCAGAGTGATGTGTGATTGTTGTGTTGGAAATTTACCAATGGGGTCTCTTGTAGTTAGTTGTTTGAGTCATTTGGTTGTGTTGTACTTTCACATTCTTGTACAAATAATGTTTAGTTCAACTATTATATACATCTGAATTGTGTTGTATATTTCTTTATGATGTTTGTTTAATTGTTTGTATGTGGGAAAAATTATTCCCTTTTATACTATACTATTTCCCTTGGTGATTTTCACCATCCTGGGAGGATCAGGAACACATCTTTGGACTTGTCGTGGAGTGGACAGAGTGACCAGTTCAGGGTCGAATTGGGCTGGTTCATGACATGAATTATATTATTGAAGATAATACTAAATTCTTTAGCACAAAAATATTTTAAAATTGAGTATTTACTCAACATGGTTATAGTAATATCCTAAAGAACCTTGTTTCGTTTTTAAATTACACAATTATACCACGGTGTTCTAAGAAATGAAATGTTATGTATAATACCTTTTTTACTAAAAAAATATAAAAATTCTAAATTTAAAAATTCTCTACCATGTTCACTATGAATAGTTACCGAAGGTATACTTTTCTCATTTTTCACATGATAAAAAAAATTAAATTTGAAAAAGGATTATGAAATTTTCCTAGAAAATAGACCAAAAAATATCTAGTATACTCATCAAATAAAACATATAAATAGTATTTCCACCAATAATTACATTTTTTAGGGGACCAAATAAATCCATATACACTATCTGTAATGAATAAGTAGTTTAAAATTTAATAATTTATTTAAAACATGAATTATTCTACTTTCCAAATTGACAAGGTACAAAAACATTAGAAGTATTAAGTCATGGCTCTAATAAATCTCTAACTATTCCTTTCTATGAAATTTTGGATAAATTTTTACCATTATAAATTTATAACCTTGTTTGAAATAACTAGGATTGATATTCTATTACACTAAGGAAAATTAGATCATGTAATATACACTATTCAATGTTTAGTGTATATACATTCTCTTTACCATCAGTAGAATGAATAAATTTACCTTCTAAAATTCAAAATATCACATTTATCATTTAAAAAGTTTACATGGTGACCTTCATCACATCATCGACTCATTATTATGATGTTATTCTAGAGGCCTACTATGAATAAAAAATTTGAAAATAAGGCCTTTTCAAGAAGAACAATATTAACTATACTATATATATCTCCTAATGAATTATCTCCAAAAGTGAATTTTCCACATTTCATTTTACTAATATTCCAAAAATAATCGTGTTTCTATTCTTATTGCTAGATCACCCACTATCCATGTTCCAAATAATTTTTTTTGGTAATATTATTATTTTCTTGAAAATAAGAAGTCCAGATTTTGGTACCCACACTTTCATGGTTTTAGGATTTTTAGAAAATAATACCTTTGGGATCCACATCTTTCTAAATTTCCTATATCGTAAAATATCTAATTACTTATTAATATAATATTTATGAAAATGAAAAATTAGAACCTAATTTATGGAATAAAGTTCTTCCAATTTCCACTAATTTTACATTTTTTATAAAAGAGTCAATTTTAGGAAGAAAATGGATATTTTGAAAATGAGGTATCGAATTTTAAAAAACCATTCTCGATTTATTTTGATGAGGTCTTATTTTTTTTAACATTTAATCAAAATTTTCATTTTCATATGTAAAATTTGATATTAATTTTTTAATGGTCAAAATTTCAAAATTGTGTTTTACAAAAATTATTATTATCAAAATATGAGGTAAAACTAAATTTATTATCATTTTATTTTTTAATAATTGAAATCTATAGATAATGTTTTGAAATTCTATTTTTTATAGAGTTCTATCTTATCATTTGCTTATTTTTTAGAAACATTATTATTTTTTCTTTCTAATAATGTTTCAAATCTAAAACCTTCCTCATAACATGGTAACATATATTCTTCATTAGTTGAAGTGAATTTTTATTCTTTTAGAGATATATAACTATTTTAATCATCATAGTCAATATGTTTAATATTTAATGAAACATTTCATAAGGATTGAGTAGATACCTTATCTTTTAATAATTGATTATCCATTGTAATTCTAGTATATAATCCCATAATAGTTTGAATTTTATAACTATAATCTGAAGAATTTTCTGAAGAACTACATCAACCACCATCATTCCATGTATCTTTATATTTAAGAATTTTTTTTCTCTTTTAATTTCATACCTTATTATAATTTGTGATAACTCTGAACCCAATAGCCTAGAGTTTGTGGTCATTTTATTACAATGACATAGATACAATAGATCACATCACCAAAGATCAATTAGTTTAGTAGTCTTGAAGATTTAAATATAGACATCGATCTCTTAATACATTTTTAAATAAACATAGAACATAAAAAAATAAATGTAAATACTTCTTATCACTTATTCAACGATTTTATCTTTAAAAGATGGGGAAGGAAAACAAAAAAAAAGGGTGAGCATAACTAATCAGTAAGGGTTATATGAGAAAATAATAAAAAAATAAAACTTTATAATATATAAAATTTATGCAATGGAAAAAAATATGAAAAACGCATACCATCAGTACACTTAGAATGAAAATTCAACCATATGTTTTTTCATAATGAAAACCTCAAAGAAAGTAATTCATGAATAATCAATTAAGAAATGTTTATTTATAGGATGTAATGTGTCTCAAACTTGAACAATTATAATTTCAATATGGTTTAAGTCTATGGGTAAAAAACAATCTGATTTTGTTTAGAAATATATAGAAAGGGTCTTTCATCAACTGTGTTGTCTTATGAGACATGTCGATCCATTGAGGGGCTACCTATAACCGGACCCCACCCATCACTGCATGTCCAAATCATTTTTCATACATAGATTCAATTCAATAAAAACACCATATATGAAAATGTTATACAAATTAGAAAATTATCTTATCCATGACAAAATAAATATGGATATTTAATGAATGATGATCATAAACAAAATGAAAATAAATATACACCACACACAAGGAATAAATGGTAAAAGGGAATATCATAATGGTTTCCATTTTAGAATATATTTAAATCATACATAGAAATTTATAATTTAAGTAGTAATAGATCAAGATAATTGATGTCTAATAGAAGTGAAAAGATGTAATAATTGTTCATATGGAACATTAAGAAAGTGTTACTTTAGTGCGATTAAAGGAAAAATATAAAAGTGTCACTAAAAAGGGAAATTTATAATTGTTGGAATAAAATAAAAACTATCAGAAATATTTTTTCATGATAATAAGTTTTATTTTAGAAAAATATTGGTTTCTAAAAAAATATTATTTAGTGTACTTGAAAAAGGGTATGAAATTGGGAAGTTCCATAAAACTGGCTTGCTTATCGGGAGGAATTGAAAAGTGGAACCTTATAGAAAATAATTTCCAAATCAAAGGAAGAATAATTGAGCTCGCAATTTTTTTACAAAAATACCAATATAATTTAGTTAGATTACATAGAAATAAATAAAAAATGAATTGGGGTAAAGAGATAGAAACCATAACCCGAATGAAAAATGGAGGTTTAGGGAGAATCCCTTACCTTTTGTCCAAAAGTGTTATGTACATGAAATTAGTTCAATGGATAATGAAATTGGATTCATTAATAATTTAATTTATAACCTATTAATCATGTATTTGATTTATTATATTTTTTTTAAAATCATCTATGGAATTTTGATGAGTTATAATATTGAATTTTGGTCAATTGGGAGTGCTT
This sequence comes from Viscum album, assembly GCA_963277665.1. Classification (NCBI taxonomy): domain Eukaryota; kingdom Viridiplantae; phylum Streptophyta; class Magnoliopsida; order Santalales; family Viscaceae; genus Viscum; species Viscum album. Next base: position 226,295,927 of record OY728129.1, on the reverse strand, counting down.
GTTTCTTTGGTTTCATAATTGGTTCCCTTGCATATAATTATTGGAATTTATGTAAAGTGGAAGGAAAACTACCAAATTAATATTATTTAATATCAATTATATTCAAGAATATTAAATTGTCTCATACATAATATGGTTATATGGAATGAGTATTACTCATTATATAAAACCTTTATGATAACTGCTAGTGTATTTTGGTGACATTTGGATTGTCACAAACTAGTTTTGTTTTGTAATATAATATTATGTATATATATTATTTATATAATAATAAATAAGTTTTAATATAACTTTTAAGTTTTTAAACCACTATAATTATTTTATGACCATCCATGAAGGAGGTAATGGAAAATGGAAATGCATCATCCACGATGGCGGTAAATCGGCACATCAGAGAAGATATTTTCAATTTTATAATAAAAGGGAGAGGAGAAGGTGTTTAATGCCATATTTTACATCAATATAATATAATTATATTATATATTATTTGATGGGTTATCATTCATGTTTGGATAGATGAATTTAGGTTAGGAGAAGAAGAGAAATAAAATTGAAAAGAATTGAAAGAGAAGGATTAATGGTTTTACCTCTTGAATTATTCTCATTGAGAACCTCTATAAGGGGTTTGTGATTTTTCTTTTTGTGAGACAAATGGATCTAGGACGTTGGAAAGAAACATTTTATGGAATTTTATAAGAATTTAACAATCTTCAACTCATAAGATGTGTGAGGAGAATAGGTTCTTATAGGTGGTATTTAAAGTGGATGAAAGAGGTGTTTTTCGATTATTTTATTTATTAGTTTATTGTTTTTGTTCAAGACAATAAACAGTGATGATTCCATGATTAAATATAATAAATATAGAATAATATTTGGTGATTTTGGTTCTTATATCATATATGACTCAAGGAATAGTGTATTTAACTTATAATGTATATATACTATGAATTATCATATTAAACTATTCAATAAAATTGATGTATTTTAGAAAAATACAAAAAAAAAATAACGCTAAATATTTTTGATGTTTATAATTAAAAAATGAACATAATTTTATGAAAATATTTTTTAAATATGTTAAATTTAATTTTTAATTAAGACAATCATTTACTTAGAAAATATAAATTTTAAAATTATAACTGATTTTATAACACTTTGAAAAATTAATTATGGTCCCGTAAAATTATATTATAATCATAAGACGCTAAATTAATAATTTATGAATATATTTTTAAAAAATATTTTTTAAATAATTAAATTAATTGTAAAATTAAAAATAAACTTTTATGTTTTATTAAAATACCAAAACATAATTTATCATTTACAAAATATTCATTTTCTTAAACGATGATTTAATATATTATATTTTCCTTTATAAGATGCTTAAATTTTATTTATAATTTTATAGGTGTGGTTTCTATTCTGTTGGCTAAAATTCTATTCCTAAGGGTCATATTACTATTCCAAAGGTCAAGTTACTATAACATTGATATATGTTCCTTAATTTCAATAAAAAAACCTCTTATTTCATTCATTTTATGTTTATAATTTTTTTGTTTTCTAAATGTGAATTTATATGATTTATACTATATAAAATAATTTTGCATGAAATATAAGCTATTGAATGAATTGAATATACTTAACAGGATACATACCATAAAATCTTGGGGTGTTATATTCTCCACACATTCAGAAATTTAGTCCTTGAAACATTTCCAAAATATTTCCAACTTAATAGATATGAGTGGTTCTTATTTATAACATATTTTGGTTCCCATGATGATTATTCCCTTTTATGGTATCTCCAATGAACCTTTACCAATTATGTTGTCTAAATTCTCAATACTTTCTCTCTTATTTCATGAATCTTGATATGATCTTCATAGAAAGACAAATCATGTTCCTATTATATTTGATTACAGGTGAGTACATATGTTTGGTTTGACATGTACTTCTTTATCAATGATATGGGGAACACATCATTAACTTTTGAGAGACTTGGTAGGATTTTTATTTGGTACGTGATAGCTCTAATTCATTTCAAAATTTCAAATGGTCTGATGTACCAAGGGATTGGTTTCCCTTTCTTAACTAACCTTAAGACACCCTTCCATAGAGATAATTTTAGAAATACATGATCTCCCACATGAAATTATAAATATTTTCTCTGGTGGATAGTATAATTCTTTTGTCCACATTGATTATATCTAATATGACCCTGAATATTCTTTACCTATGTCATTGTATCTTCAATAAGTTCTTGGCTTATAGGTTTCTTCTCCCCAACTTCATCCCAACATCCTAGAGTTCAACATCTCTTTCTATATAATACTCCATATGGAACCATTTGAATACTATAATGTAAACTATTATTATAGGAAAATTCCACCAAAGGTAAGTACTAGTGAGCGTGACCTCAACATGTCTTCCGTTGGTTGAATAGTCTTTTCGGACTATCCATTAGTTTGAGGGAGATAAGAACTACTCAAATAAAGCTCAATATTCAAAGCCTTTTGAACTCACTTCTAGAATTTTGATGTAAATAAAGTATCTCAATCAGACATAGTCAGTAGATGTGCATCATTAAATCATTCAAATTCATTAATATATTGTCTTTGTAGGATCTCAAGAGAAAAATATTCTCTTATACAAACTAAATGTGTCTTTTTTGTAAGATGATCAGCAATAAACCATATTTTAACATTACTTCTAGGTGTCCTTGGTAGTACTCTGACAAAGTCCATAATTTCATCCCACTTCCACGTAATAACAGTCATATTTTTCATGCCTCATATTGGATTTTATCTCTTAGTCTTCACTTTTTTACAATATAAGAACATTGGCACATAGTCAAAAATTTCATACATCATATTATCCACCAAAAATTTATCATTCAGATCTCTATACATATTAGAACTATTATGGTCTGTAGAGATATTTGATTTATGATCATCATCTAACAGTTCCCTTATTAGCTAAGGTAATTATGAAAGGGAAAAAATATTTTCAAATTTCATAATTTCATCATCATACATTATGTCTTAAAAAGTTACATCATAAAAGGCTTTAATTTTCTTATGAAAATTCTCTTCATCAGATTAATTGCGTTTTATCTTCTATAATAAATATAGTATATAAATCACTTAAAAAAGGAGTGATGTTTCCATTCCCACAAAAATCCCCATATCCATCTTTAATAAATCCATGAATATAGGATTATTCTCAATCACAATTTGGGTAAGAAGTTGATGATCTTTCTAACTTAATGCATCTTCTACCTTATTTTCTTTTTCGATGTTGTAGTGTATTGAGAAATCATAATATTTGAGTAATTAGATTCATCGACATGCCATCATGTTGAGTTATTTCTATTTAAAGATGTATTTAAAAATATTATTATCTATATATATCTCACATCATTCACCATATAGTTTGAGTCTCCATATATTAAAATCAAAGATTATAGCTGATAACTCAAGAACATGAGTTGGATAACGTTTTTCATGTGTCCTCAAATGCCTTGATTCAATGTAATAACATTATCATTCTGCACAATTACACAACCCAAAAAATTCTGTGATGCATTATTTTACATCACAAATCCATCATTTCCTAATTGTAGATTCAAAATAAGAGAATTGACTAATATTCTCTTAAATTCTTCAAAAAATATTGAACATACTTTTATCCATATAAAATTAACACCTTTATATGTGATCTTGGTTCACATATTATCCATTCAGAAAAAATTATGGATGAAACACCAATAGTAACCTTCCAAACCGATAAAACTATGTACCTCAGTTATGTCAGTTGGAATAGGTCATTCATGGATATCCTTTTTTCATCACATGATTAGCTATGATTTCATCCTTAGAGACAATATGACAAATAAAATAAAATATTTGAAGTAATAATTCACACTTTCTAAACTTCCCCAATGAATCTTTTTGTCTATGTGAATTCATAACAATCCAATGAAATTTTAATGTTCATCATAGCTTTTGGAGTGCACCAATATATCATTAAAAAATACCACATAAAAAATTATCATCATATTCCTTGAATACTATATTCATTAGATCCATGAAAGTAAAAGGTAAATTAGTTAGTCCAAATTGCATTACTGTAAACTCATAATTTACATACGTACTTCAAAAACGTTTCTTTAGATTATCTTAAATATTTACATGCAATTGATGATATCCAGAATAAAGGACAATCTTCATAAAATATTGAGCTCTGTAAAGATGTTCAAATAAATCATCAATACAATGTATATGATACTTGTTTTTATTATAATATCATTTATTTCACTTTAGTCATTGCACAAGCTCTAGGATCCTTCTTTCTTCTTAACAAATAGAACAAGGGCTCCCCATAGAAAAACACCCCAAAGAATATGTCCCTTATTACTCAAATACTATAGTTTTTTCTTAAGCTCTACAAATTCAATAGTTTGTATTATATAAGGGGTATTTGATTTTGGTATTGTATTAGGTATTGGTTAAATGGTAAATTCAACTCCATGCTCTATGGTATTCCAAAGTAATTCCTCCGCTAATACATCAATTTATTCTTACACAATTGGTACATCATAAATTAGAATATTACTTTACTCATCAATAGATTACTTTTTCTATTATTACCCAGTAATTAAATTCATTAGAGAAACTAAAGGTGGATATAGAGAAGAATCATATGATTAGGTTTTTTCCCTAAATATAAGGGATTCTACATATTCTTCATGGATCGAAATTTCCTTCTTCTTGAAATAAATTTTCACATCCAATTTTTTATGTTATCCCATACCGAGGAATATATCAAATTCAACCATGGGTAATATGATATGTCTTGTAGTAAAAATTTGTTTATGTGTCCTAAAGGGGATTTAACAAAGCATTTTTATTTTAATGAGACTTACCTTACGAGTTTTGACTAATAAATCCCTTGTTAAATGAGAAGGGAATTGTCTAACGTTCATGGAAAATTGTGTTGATATAAAAGAATAAAATTATACAAAATCAAATTAATCATTAGATATATTTGAAGATAGGATTAATATACCTTCCACTATATCATTTGGTACTTATAATTCATATTTAGTGATCTCATAATCTTGGCCATCTCCCCGCGGCCTCTTTTATAGTACATTCATCTGACTCTTGGAGCATTGATTTGAATAAATCTCCATTTCATTAAAATCGATGCATTGAAAATAATTGATTTTTTCTCCCCATTGCAATAATTTTCTCAATGACCATTTTTTCTATACTTCTATGCATTTGATGCATTTACCATGATTATTTTTTCTATAATTTCAACATAATAGAAATTTATTTATTCCCTTCCTCTTATTTGATGCTTTTCCTTTTCCATGGCTATCGTAAAACCTCTTATTATCATGATTTATCTTGGACATATAGGATCTAGAAAATTCCATATTCGTTTTTATAGAACTAAATACTGTTTCATTATATGATGAAAATGTTTGGGAAACCATTTCCTTTCAGATATATAGCTTAAGATCATTATATAAATGATAAATCTCATCTTCCAAGTCACATATATTATCAATAAGATACCTGAATAGTATTGTGATGGTATCCTCATTCTATAAAAAAAATCTTTTATTCCCTTTACTTATTGATAAAAAAATTTCTCTTCATTTCAAATCATTGATCATGTGGGAAATATTTTTTGAATAATTTTTCTTTAAAAATTATTCATTCCTTGTATTCTATTTCATCTTCCTAGTATTTTATATCAATTAAAACCAATTGTTAGAATCTCCATATATACAATATACTACCAGTACTTCCTTTTCATTTTCATTTTCATCATAATGCCAAAAATATCTTATCAAGGTACATGATCCACCTCTCAACTATCATGGGATTAGTAGTCCCACTAATGATGGGGGATTTTTCTAGATGAAATGATCTATCCTAGGTGTATTATGGTTATCAATTATAACCTCAATAATTTTTTCCAATATGATCATGATCTTCTCAACTCCATCATTAATTGTGGTGACTTTATCAGTAGGAATATCCCAACATTAAGTGTGGGTATTGATTACATTCCATCAATTAAGAATCATCCCTAAATAAGGGCACATACTAATTTATATATTAATTATCATTATCATTGATACACAAATTCATTATAAGGTGCTATTATAATTCTCATGTTTACATAACATATTTTTCCCAAGGTTTATACTAAACTTTCTTTGACACCAACTGTAAAAACCCACACCCTATTAACCCATAGATGGTGGTCATTTTATTACAATGGAATAGATACAAGGGATAACATCAACAAGGATCAATCGTTTTTTCCTTAAATAACCGGATACATACATGGTTCCCTTTTACATTGGTAAATAATCATTGAACATAATAAAATAAAGTAAACTAATTCTTCTGACTTATTGAAATATTTCATTTTCATAAACTGGAAAAGGAAAAAACTAACGGGTGAGCTCAAATGTTCAGCATGGTTTATATGATACAATAATAAATAAAGAAAAGTCAATAAGGCATAGAAATTTTGTAAAATTAAATAATATGAAAAACACATGACATCCGTTCACTAATAATGAAAATGAAACAATAGGTATTTTTATAAGGAAAACGTTATGGAAAGTGGTAATTCAATACTGAATAAAGAAAATGATTCTTTATTGGAAGTCATGTATATAAAATAGAAATGTTTATAACTTCAATATAGTTTTAGTATATGGTTAAAAAAATGTCTGATTCTTTCTGAAAAAATGTAATAAGGGTTCTTCACCATCTGTTTGGTTTCATGATTAATGTTAATGCATCAAGGGACTCCCTATAACCAGTGCCCACTTGTCACTACAAGTACATATAATTCATTAAACAAAGATTTAATTTCATAAAATAACCATATGTAAAAATAGTATATACCTAATTCAATAATCATATCAAAGAAATAATATATATATATATATATTTAATTAATGATGAATATAAATAAAAGAGAAATACACATACACCACACACAAGTAATAAAATGTCATAGGGAATATCATATTGGATTTCAGAAAAGAATGGATTTAAATTATACTTATAAACTAATAATGGATAATATGAATTGATAATGATATTTTTTCCCAAATTAAGTGAAAGTATGTAAGAAGTCGTTTTAAGAAAATTTAGAAAAGAGTCTCTTTAGTGCGATTAAAGGAAAAATATAAAATATTCACTTAAACAAGAAAAATACATAATTGTTAGAAGAAAACAAAAAAGGAAAAAGCTAGTTTTTCATTATAAAAAGAGTGATTTTATAAAAATAGTTGGGGCATAAAAAATATTATGGAGTGTAATGGAATATGGGTAAGAAATTGGAAAGTTCCCCTAAATCGGGTTTTCTTATCGAGAGGAATTGAAAATTGAACCTTATAAAACATGCATTTCAACATAAAAGGTGGAAGAATTTAGCTAGGGAAATATTTTTGGAACATACGAATAAAATTTAGGTGGATTACATAGAAATAATTAATAATTACATTAGGTTAAATAGAGAGAAAGAAAAACCCGAATAATAAATGGAGGTTCGGGGAGAATCCCTTACGCTATGTCTAAAAGTGTCCCGCACTTGCACTTAATGTCCTGAATAATTAAATTTATTTCATTAATAATTTAAATCAAAATATAATAATCATAATTTTTATTTATTATAACTTTATTAAATTCATTTATGTTATTTTGACGTGTTATAAGATTCAATTTAGTCATTTGGGAGTGTTTGTTTCCTTTGTACTCATAATTGGTTCCCTTGCATATAATTATGGGAATTTATTAAAAATGGAATAAAAAATACAAATGAAAAATTAATTAATATTAATAATCATCTTGAAAATTAAATGATCTCATAAATCATTTGGTTTTACACAATTAGGTTGATTCATTAGATAAAAAGTTAAGGATAATTTTTAGTTTATTTTGGTGAAATTTCGATTATCACGAAATAGTTTTGTTTTATTATTTAATATTATGTACATATATTGGTTCATAAATACAAATTAAGTAGATTTATAAATTTTAAAATATTTTTTAACAATTATAATGCTTTTATGATCATCTATGAAGTAGGTAATGTAAAATTAAAATGCATCATCCATGATGGCGGGAAATCAACATATCGTGGATTACATTTTCATTTTCAAAATAAAATATAGAGGTTAAGGGGTTTGTTGAATAATGTTTTATCAACATAATAAAATTATAGTATATATAATATAACATAGTTATCATTAATGTTTGGATATTGGATGTCAGGGAAGGATAGGAAAATAAATGAAATTGAATGGAATTGAAAAAGATGGATTAATGGTTTTACCACTTTAATTATTCTCCTTGAAAACCTCCTCAAGGGGGTTCAGATTGGTATTTTGGTGAGGCAAAAATCTCTTGGAAGTGGTAAAGATACATAAGAAGATTATTGGGGGGAAATTGGACAAGATGAAATACGTATGATATGTTAGGAGAAGATGTGGTGAGGAGTTGTATTTATATTGGAGGAGAGGGGTGTTTTTTGATTATTGTATTCCTTAGTTTTTATTTTGGCCCAAGAAAAGAAATAGTGATAATTAAATGAATAGATATAGTAAATAGATAATTATAGATTTATATTTTTGAACTTACATTTGTTATTACATAGGTAATAGTGTATTTAACATATAATGTATATACACCGTAAATTACTATATTTCACGACACACAAAAAATTCATATATTTTAAAAAAATCCAAAAAATTTAATATTTCCATTTATTGAGGTGTATAATTAAAAAATGAACTCCATTTTATAAAAGTAATTTTAAAAATATTAAAAATTTAATTTTTAATTAAAATGATCATTTACATGGAAAATACCAATTTTCAAATTATAACTCATTTTATAACCCATTGAAAAATTAATTAATGTCACATAAAATTAGATTCTAATCATAAGACAACAAAATATTATTTTCTTATTTTATTCCAGGAAAAAAAAATATTTAAATTATTATATTAATTATAAAATTTTAAATAATCATTTATGTTTTTTAAAAATACCAATACTTAAATTATCATTTTCAAAATATTTATTTACTTATTCTATAATATAATTATTTCATGCTATCATTTATAAGACACCAAAATCTTATTTCTACTTTCATAGGTGTGGTTAATATTATTTTGGCCAAATTACTACACCTAAGGGTTTCATTACTATTACAAATTTAATGTTACTATTTAAGTTATATATATTCCTTAATTTATAAAAAGCCTATTGTTTTATCCATTATTCATTTATAATGTTTGTTTTGGGATCTCTATGTGAATTTATATGATTTATAAAAACTGAAATAATTGTTTTTGAAATTTAAGATATCAAATGAATTGAATTTATTTAACAAGATAAATATCATAAAATCTTGGGGTGTTAAATAATTTATATCTTTCTTTCCCTTATTTTTCTATATAGGTCAATTTGGTCTAATGTTAATAAATTTATTACATTCATAATAAATCGTCTCTAATGTGTCATTCCTTTTTACTTTTATCTTTCTAACTTTTCTTGTACTTATATTTGAAATATGTCTTTCCAATAATCGTATTCAACATTTTAGAAGAATTTAAAGATCATTTTCTCTCTACATAAAAGAACTGATTTGTATCTAAACTTTTACTTTATTATTTTTAGAAGATTTTTGAACTTTTTTAGTTGCTATGAATTTTTTGATAGCTATAGGAGTATAATAAAAACGAGATATATTACTTTTCATTTCATTCTATTCATCTCTTCTTAACACACACTCACACTGTATGAGAGTTTCAATTAAATCATATAGACTCATATTAGTCAGATTTTTAATATCATCAAGGGATGTTATATTATATTCTCATCAATTAGACATAATATAAATAATCATTTCAACCAAATTTTAATCAGTTAAATTCAAATATGCTAGAAATTTTAATCTATTAAAGATAATCATAAATCAGTGATGCATTATAGAAATTTCTTCTCCAAGTAAAAAAATAAAAAATCTTGATAATAATCTCTCAAAATAACTCTTCTAGTTTTAACAACATTGTTAGAACCAAAGTGTGAAACTTCTGGTTCCTTTTAAATATTATATCATGTTTCAAAATAAAATTACTAGACATATTTTTTTTCATATATTATAACAAATTATTTAAAACTCAAAAATTTAGTTGATATTCATATTTATCAACTTTAGTAAAGGTAGTAACTTATTTTTTCATAATTTTATAATATCTTACAAAGTTGTCTACTCCAATTTATATAATGAATTTATTCATGAAATCCCTTAAATATTAATTCTCAACACCATAAAAGATAGGTGGCCTGCTTGGATTCATATTTTTAATTATACCAATAGATAAACCTACCATCTTATAAAACAAGTATACTTTTTTATAAAGAACATGTTAGTCTGAAAAATTACAATAGTAGACCCTTTTATGATACAAAATATAAGATAAAAAAAGTATCATTTTTACTAAAATAGGGAGGGGGTTGAATATTAGTTTATAAAAAAAACCGAAAATTTACACTAACCTCATATATAAAAGTTATCAAACAAAGAAATGAATATATAGTTTATAAAAACAGAGTTAAGAAAAGTTAATAAAAAATACTAAAAATCTTTTATTAATAATTAAAATGTGGAAAATATATAAAAAAGTTAGTAAATATGAATAACAAATTTACGCAAGTTTTATAAAGAGTATAAGAAAAACATAATTTTTTTATAAAGATACCACACTTTAACCTTCAGTGTAAAGGGACATCTAATCAAATACAAAAAATCAATAGTTTTAACCAAAATATAAAGATATTTCTTCATTTACTAATATATCCCTCAATATTAACATTGGATAAACATCTACTTCCCTAGACTCAAGAACCCTTCATAATAATGATTAGAATAAAATCCCTATTCTCACACCTCAGATGCCCTCAATAATACTAGATCAAAAAACTATTAAAAGATCAAATATTCATAAATAATTTATAAATGAATTATCTCACAGATTCCTTAATAAAAATAGAATCTAAAATAATAAAATTATAGTCAATAAAATTTACATGATGTTTCAAAAATCATCAAAAAAAAGTTATTTTTTCAATGATATAAAATATTAATATTCCTATATTTTACTTTATATTATTAGCAATTTCTACAATGGTCATATTCTTCATTATTTCGAGTTATTTCAATGATACCATTTCACATATTCTTCACTTGATATGGGTCATCACACCTTATTACATTGATGGTAGATTTGGATGAAGAATAATTACAATGCTTGAAATATTCCATATGATAAAATTAAGTTTATTCATCCAATGGACTGAAGTTTCATCATCTTGTAAAAATAAATTTATTTATCCTGAATATTGTATATATATTCATCCTAAAATAAGGTATAATATATTTTATGATTTTTGTGGTATTATTAGTTGAACTTAATCTGATGGAGTTCGTTGTACTTTGGCTGCTAGAATTTTGTAAATCCACATTTGATAAAAACATCATCTGTTCATCTGATGTAAAAAGTACATTGTACATTTGAACAATGAAATAAAACTTTTCTATGGAAAAATATTTCTACATCTAGTAAACATAAGACTTTTCTAAAAATCAGTTTACAAAACATTGGAAATATAGAAGTTAGTAAAGTGTAAACTTATAAATAAGGAGTTTATGATTTTCAAAAAAAAATTTGGATAGCTTTGAATGAATAATTTTGAGTAATCATTCTATTAAATAATTTTTATTCAATATATCACCCAAAATTCTCCAAACATAACTTACATAACATTATTCTTTATGACCTGGGGAAATAGTAACATAATAAGAGGTGATATCTATTACCCAGTAAGGGTATGGTTGGAAGATAATAGTTTATAGTCATATTGAGAATAAGATAAGAATAAGGGTTTTGGACTATGATATTTAAATTATAAAATAAAACCCAATAATTTATATATCATAATCATGAATTATGGCATAAAGAATTAGACTTTCATAATAAATGAATAATAATATAATAAAAGATCATGAGCCATGGGAATATAACTTTGGAAAAAGATTATGTCATAATAAAGTGGAATAAAGTGTGTAACAGTCATATTGATAGAAATAATTTTCCAATTTTATCGTACAAGAAAGTCACCCCATTTTATTTATTGACAACCCACTTATCTACCCTCTTTGGGATTAGGATAACCTCATGTGTACCCTCTTTTTGGATTGGGATAACCACAATTGTACCCTTTGATCTTATAAAAACTAGACATTAAAAAATTCATTAGGGTATATAACAGACCAATCTATAACATAATAAGAAAACAATAATATATATTCCATAAGATTATAGAGACATTAATCATTTCAAAATATCATAACCCATAGGATAGAGACGAGTTTCAACAATATTTCATCAACATAAACATAAAACATCCAGAGTATGAATAAGGATGTAATAATTAGAATATATCATTGAAGGATAATAATAATATTCCAAATATGTTTTCATGGATGAAACATAGATATAAAATAACATTGGAATATTCCATTTAAATGTAATGGAAGATATCCATTTCTTTTAAAATAATTTATAATTAACTTAATATTTCAAAATATTGGGAAAAATATTTTCTGAATAAGGAATCACAAAAACATATAAAGGAACATTCAAAGTAAATAATAATCATGATTAAGGGAAAAATTGGTCAAGATGTATCTGTTTAAAAATTATTTTCATTTCTCACTTTGTAAAGAACAGAATAAATGTTCCATATCAGATATGTAAAAAAATCCTTTTTACCCTTTGTAAATACAGTAAAATATTATTGAAAAGAACCTTAAAAAATAATTTAAATGTAAATAATAAAATTCTATACACACATTTGAAAAATATGTGTATGTAAAAAACATTCCTATTCTAAAATAATAGATAAGGTCATTATCACTTACAAATAACTTTCTCACTGTTTATTCAATCAAAATAGTGGAAATGAAGACTCACTTTTAAACCACATACATATCCAAATTATAAGAAATTAGATGAGGTTCAAGAAATATATATAATACAATTAATTTTAATGTAAACATAATCATAAACAATACCAATCAAAAACTAGATTTAAAATAAAACCCTTCTAATAAGTCTGACTTGATTAATTATCACCCTAACCTCCTATTATTTTAGAACCATCCTTTCAATATCCTTTTAACGACACTTCAGTTAATATTTTAAGAGGATCATAACCTCTATAATTTTTATAGGAAAGTTTATAAGATATTATAGATGTTTTTTTGTTGAGTTAATTGGATCGAGAAGCGTGAATAAGAGTGGATAGGGGGTTTCCTTTTATAAGAGGGGGAAAGGAAATAATTGTGACATTTATGAACATTAAAATATGATAAATATAATACATTATTAATATGGGAAAAATAACCCTAATTTATAATATATGAATGTTAAATATAATAATCCCCAATACAACTAATATTTTCATAGGTTTTAGTGGTATTTTGAACCAAATCATTTGGTTTCACCACCTAGTAAACCCTTTTTAACATTAGTAATTGTAATAACTTATTCAGTATTCAACTGTTAGAAAAATACTAATAAGGTGAAAATAACTAAAAAAATGGACCGTGGATAACATTTTCGACAATTTACCATTCCAATTTTCCTATTGTAATTTTTCATGATTTTTAAATCATTAAATAAAATATTAATTGACCTCAAATACCATGAAATTTAGTTAGGTAAAATTTATAAAATTTTAATTTAAAGACACAAAGACAATAGTGTATTTTAGATATAATATTTTTTAATATAAATTATTCATTTTTATTAAATATAAAATTTAATTTAAATAATTATAAATCCAAAAATATTAATATTAATGTTTTAAAATTCATTTACTTTAATTTCTCTATTGCTTGCACAAGAATCATGTCCCTGTTGCGTTGGTGTTTAAGAAAATTATTCCAAATAAAATTAAAAATAAATTACCGTTATGAAATTATTATTATTTATTTTCAAATAAACTATTATTTTCATTCATAACATCTTTTTACCCAAAGGATAACATATAATATAAATTAAAATAAAGAGAATGATATTTTTAAAATCATCATTTACATAAAATAATATAAATGTTGTCATTAATGAAAATTTGAAACTAATTGACACACATTTGAATAATGTATTTTTATGGTCGAATAAAACTCATACAAATAAAATAAATATGAGTTTTGGGATATTTTTAAGTCTTATCTCAACGTTTTAACCATGTTTTACCCATTTTACCAATATCACGGAGAAAATATTTTTACCAAGGATATGATTCATAATGAAAAAAAATAAAAGGGAACTATTTACCAAAATTAAAACTTTATTTTCCAAATATGTAACCTATTTTTAAAGATTCAATTTTCCGAAGTGGAAAACAATGATTTTAATATTAATATTTGAAACAGAATTAATATTTTTTAGAAATATGCATTTTTAAGAATAAAAATGAGCTTATACTAGAATAAAATATTATGAAAATTATTTTTTAATTATTTAGATTAAATATAGTAAAATGAGAATTACTTTAAATTAATACCAGATTAAAAACATAATGGGAATTTTAAATTACATGTTAAAAAATAACATTTTTGAAAAAAAAAAATTTCCACTATCCATCCTGAAATCAATATTTTCAGAAAAATAAAAAAAATGTACCTATAATAATTTTGAACTTATGATTTCAAAAATTACATTAATTTAATAAAACCATTTTTTTAAGTGGAAAAAAATAATTATAATATCCACACACATTTTTTAATAAAACCAAATTAAAAGATAATGTATTCTTGTAACATAAAATTAATTTACTATAAATTAAGTGAATATTTCCTAAGAAGTAATTTCTAAATTTAAATTAAGCGAGAAAATTATATATATAAATTTCATAATGGTGTTACTATTATTAATATGCTCCAATATAATTACTGTGATATAAAATATCATGGTTTGTTTATTTTTAGTATTGTGTGTCAAGAAAGCTATCAAACAAATAAAAATTATTAATTATAAAATTATTCTAAATTATTAGGGTGTTATAAATTATATCATTTTCCTCATTTCTATCCCAGGATGGGTACCATTAGAAGTAGTGGGTCGTGATATATTGGTATCAGAGAGGATAGTTTAAAGATACGATATAGTTTTGAGTTAGGCACTAGTGAGGATGCATGTGTAGGTTGTGAAAAAAATATCAATTGAGATTAGTTAATGTTATAAACATGGGATAATAACTAAAACCTAAAATTTAATGGGGACCTATGATATGATTTAACAAACTTAAATTTTACATATTATTTTAAGGGAATTGATTCTTCTTGCGGGATACAGACTAAGGTAAGGATAATTATAAGTATTTTAATTAGGTAGAAAATGGGAATTATATGAAAACTAAATAACTAATAAACTTTAAATATTATTTAATATGGTTTTAGTTGTCCATAAATTTCTTTCTTCTTCATATATGGATCCATGTTGATTTCCCCACCAGGTTTCTGATGAGGATGTTATGTTGGGTGATCCAACGAATCATCATAGAGTGGAGGTCAAAGACTATAAAAAATGGGGGAGGTAATTCTAAGAGTTTTAGTTTTAAGGTGTGTCAAAGTAAGAGGAGAATGTTTTTTATTAGGATATAGAGTATTGTATCAAGGAGGCAGGAATAGTCTTTAGTCTGATTCATGCTCAGAAGAAACAATTAGTTTCCTTAAATGTAATGTTGTTGTCTGGGTAAGCTTGTTTGTTTTATATACTGTTCGTTATGAATCCTTGGGTGTTTATTTTTTTTGTGGGATATGTTTTTATGTATGTTATAGTCTCTGATTCTATATTTGACCACTAATGAGACATATTAGTAATGTTTTTTGACCCCTCATCAAGGGGGTTCCAATAATAATCAAAATTTTCACTATATACTTTCTTTAAATAAATATTATGTTAATAGACTGTTTCAACTGATAAACCTACCCCTAATTGACCAAAATAATTTCTAATAAATTTTATATTATCTAATTAATGTTATCTATTGAATAATCATGTACTAATAGTTTAAAAAACTTATGAAATTAAAGTACTTTTTAAAATTTAAGTCAACAAATATGTCTAAAAAGATAATAAAATAATTTCTTATGTTTAAAATTTAGTTTATAAAATATAATTTTTTTCTTGTTTAACATATATATGATTACCACTTATTTAAGTATAATAATTACACTACCAAAAAATTATTTTCAATAAAAAAATATTTTTCATAATATTTTATAATATTATTTTGATATTTAAAATTTTCAATTTTTGAATTTGAATTTCAAAATATTTAATTAATTTTTGAAATTATCATAACAATATGAACATAGAATTAAATTTTCGAATTTTTTTAAAAATATTGATTATTTAGGTGAATAGTAAAAAAAACTTTTTCTATAGATAACAAGAATTTTATGACATTATCAGTATTTAAGTATGAATCATAAATTCATTAAACATTTATTATATGATGAAATATGTATTTTATATGTTAATTTTGAATTTATATAATTATTTTAAATTTAAAAACCCAAATTTGTCATTTTAGAAATGAAGTTATATTTTTCAAAAAATGTTTTTAATGCAATATATATTTAGTATTTGAAAAATAATTTTTATAAAATTGCTTGAATTAATATAATAAAATGAATTAAAAATTTTGAATCATCAATTATAAATCATTTAATAATGACCAATTTATTTTCATGCATAGATGATAAATTACTATTGTAAAAACTAGTTACCTCGATAAAAAACAAAATGGGAAAATAGTTTAACTAAGAGTGAAAGACCAAAAACATGTTTAAAAAATGTTTTCCAATTGGTAGTTGAGTAATTGGTATAAATTATCATGTATTTCCCAAATTTAGAGATACTTTCCTTGAGAGGGAATTCACATTTTAAAAACGTTTTAGATATTTACAAAAATGACATATGTTTTCACTTATAAAAGGGTGACTTCTCTCCTCAATTCCCCTCACACCCTAAACAAATTATTTCTGCACAAAATATGCCCAAAAAGCTTCTAAAATCTCATTGAAGTAGTTATGTGTTTTTGTAATTCTCAAAATATCATCCCTCAAAGGCTTAACCCCCTTTGAAAAAGACATAATCCAAGATGTGATGTGTAAATTTCTAGTATCTCTTTATCATTTATATTTCTTTATGTGAACTTAATATTAATAAAATTTTATTACAACATTAAAAAATTATAACATAAATTTAATTATTATACTATAATGTTATTATAATGGTTGTACAAGCATTAAATACCTTTCTCTTTTCTATTAATAAAAATTAAACCACCACTCATGTGTTTTGTATATTATCGTTTCAACGATGAAACATGTTTCATTTTCCTTCACTATTGTATAAGGATGGTATGAGTAGTTAATTTAATATATAATTATGGTATTTATTACATTTTTATATTATTAAATGATAATCCATAATAATCCATTTCCAGATTGTATGGGGAATGAATCATCATTCATGCATATGTGTGGATCACCCCTTCCATGGAATTATTATTTGTCATTTTTCTTTTCATCAGAAACATACATGGTTAGGAACTATATTGGTAAAAATGGATATTTATTATTTTTTTGAAATTATTAAGGTTTTTTAAGATAAATCCCACAAACTATTAACAACATTATTAATATACAACTATAGTAAATTTATCCATCCAAAAGAGTGTTCTATTAGATAAATGATAACTTTATGCTATGAAATAACTTCATATAGGTTATATTATTCATTTAATTATTTAATATCATTATATATAACACTATTAAACACTAAATAAGATCATTATTTTTATTTTATATTGATATTACAACTAAATAACTTCATAATCACCAATTTATTATGGCACATTCTTGTTTGGGTTGGTTTAACCTCATAGTTGAAAAATGAAATGAATTTTTATCATTTATGACTATGGGAATTTAATTTATTGTAATATATGATATAAATAATTAAATAATTAATTTTTTGTTTATTGGTAATATAAATATCTTACTCATGATCATTGCCAAATTCATATTTAATAATTGTAAAAAATACCACAGAATGAAATTATAAAAATATAAATATTTATAAAATAGTAATTATAGTGCTTTTTATGGTATATAAATGATGAAATTTGGAATAAAAAAACTCCCCTATTAGAAAGTTCGTTCAAAATGATGAAGAATACTCATACCTGTTGTCAAAAGTAAATAATAACTAATTAATATAAATATATAAATAATTATAAATAAGGTTGATAAAAGGTTACTTATTTTTAAATGAATGTAAAATTATATATGAAGAAATTTTTTTTAAGACATTAGTTTACAGTAGATTTTTAATATGTAGAAATTAATGTAAGGGGTTATTTGTATTAAATGTAATTTCATTACACATATTTATTAATGTACACCATCATACATTTAATAATAAAATATTACAAACTAATGAATATATTTTACCTTAATCATGGGGTTTGAATATCCTTATAGTGTATATTATTTAAATTTACTTTGATTTAAAAGATACTAAATTTGAATGTTTTGATTAAAATGCTACTCAAACCACAAGGGTTTTGATTGTCTATATTTTTTTCAAATAGATAATGTTTTAGAAAGATAATATTTCGATGAAGTTTTTTTTTAAAAAAACCCTTAAAATTTTAATTGGATATTCATGGGGTGTTACATTAACCACTATAAATTTAGTTTCCCCATGACTCATATTTTACATTATGTGTTTCTTATAAGTGAAATTGACATCACATCTTCCCCTCGGTCAGGATCCTTTCATTTTCTGTGCCTGTATTCATTGTTTTCTTTTTAAAATTTACTTATATATGCATAATAAAATGATTAATTTCATTTTATATTACATTACCTTATTTTAAATGTTGTTATTATTTTTTTTAACATTTTTCATATGGTTCATTTTCATCAAAATGTGAAAACTTTTCTTTTTATTGTTTCAATGCGAATACATCATTTTTTTGCCTATGTTTTTTATATAAATATTTATATCTATTTTTTCATTGTTCATAATGAAATTATTTTCCACCATGTTTTTGAAAATATATATTTAAGAATTATATTAAAATATCATGGTTATTTTTTTTTTCAAAAGTGATTTTTCAAAAACTCCTAAAAATTAATTTTCATATAATTAATTTTCTTTTTTATATCTTATGTGTGATCAAGGATATTATTCAAATGTAGCTATTTATATTCTTTCAATTCATATAATACTTAATTTAATTCTCTTTTGGAGTAATGATCCATCATTACCTTTTTCTTTCCTAATCATCCACTATGATTTGATATGATCTATCTACCAATGTTTTCCATATATAAATACCCTATTTTTTATTCATTTGATTAAAGGGTTTTCACCTAGATTTAATTCATTCATTTATTGAGGAAATTATTTACTTAACCATATATCATTTATCTATATGGTGTAAATAAAATATTAGTTATTATCTTGATTGAATTATATTTACCTCGAATGTTACTTGATGTCATTTCATTACATACCCATATATTTTCAATGGGTAAACATTTTTTTATTATTAATGGATGAATTAATGATTTCTTGACATGAATCCATTTAAAAATGATATAAAACCCATGTTATTTCCATAAGATATTAATGATGTGTCTAATGAAACCCATTATCATTCCATGGGATATTTTTCTATAAAAATTAATAGATTTTAATTTCAATGTTTTATGAAACCCAATTTCGTGTCATGGGATCTTTATGATAAGATAAGTGAATGATTTTTAAGTGGAACACTTATGAATCGATGAATTACATGAAGGTTTTTATATAACCCTGTAAGTAATTGGTTAAAATTTTATATCTCATGAGATAAGTATTCATGAGTACATTTTAGTTACTTATATGAATGAGAACTGATGGTGTGGCTCATGAAAGTAATTCTTCCCTATAATAATTCTGGTATAATATTTGAAAGATGTTTCAAAATTGTATACATATTATCATTATTAATTTATTCTCTCATGGATCATTTTTATTAATTCCATCATGTATAATGTGATAACATGATTTATTCCATGATTTATGATCAATTATTTGTCGGGAATAAGTTTCAAATATATCCTAAATAAATTTATATCTTTATCTTGTGGTCACTTATGATATTTTATCATTAATTATTATGTTTACCCATAATTATCATCTAAAAGAACCAATTTATTATGTTTCTATTTCACTTAGTTATGAAGATAGAAAAATTATGAAGTATTGTGACACCCCCATGTTTTTATAAATTTACCACTTTTATTATGTATTTTGAGGTTATATAATACTTGGGTTGAGTTTCAGGAGTTTCTAGATAGTTTTAGGAGGCTTTTAGAGGGAGAACCATCAGTACATGGATAGAAGAAACCTTACACATTCCCTAAGAAACCATGGGAGATGATTTTATTGGGACAATATTTAATAAAATTTTGTGCACAATTTGTTCAAACTGTATGAATAAACTATACAGAACACCAAAAAAATTTCTAATAGTAATATACATTTGGTGAAAAAAATTTCAAACCTAGTGGTACAACCATGCAACACTATAGGTGTTGTTTAATGTCATGTGTATAGTTAGAAAATCGTTTATTAAACCATGTGACTAACAATGTGGTATGAAATTTATACACCAAAAATAAATTTTTATCTCGATTTTACACTCCAGAATTCTCATTTTTCTCCCATTATCTTATGTTATTAAACTCTTATCTTTCTTTAGGTACTCTTAGTGAATCCAATTGATCAGGAAGTTTATTTTTATGAATCAAAGTATGCGGGATATTAGGAATAAATATAATTTATATGTTTCTTTTATTTCTATTTATATCATCACATATTGTCTCTTATATATTGTTAGATCTAATCCATTATTGATACTTATATGGTCTATACTATGTTTTTATGAGATCTTATTTGGATATATTGAAGTGAAGGTGTTGTGATCTTTGATCTAGATATTTCTTTGTGTTGTTTTTTTAAATCATCCATTGAGAGGGAGGTTTATTCTCTCTCATGTCAAATGGTTATTTAATTTGTAGGCATGGTTTTATTGAGATGTTTTTCATGGATTATAAATAAATCATTGAATTATTTATTAGATAAAACCATTTTTATTGTAGAATATAGAACATGGGTATTTAGATGGCTTATGAAAACCCCATATTTTAATAGTTTTAAATCATAGTTTAAAATTATGGTTTTCTCAATTCATGAAAGGTTTTAATGAAATGTCTAACAAAAGATGAAATTTTCTATTTAAAATTTATTGAAATGGAATGTGGTCTTGAAATACATGGTCCATGTGTTCATATTTCGTTGTACATGGCCTTGTTTAAATATACTTGATGCTCAAGGAAAAACATGTAATGGTACATGGGATTCATCAACTTGTGATGACATGGGTGAGGAAGAGAGAATGCTCATGATTATGGAGATGTAATTTAGAATGAATGTGTGAATGTGTGTGTGATACATGGATATATATTCCAAGAGAAAGGAAATAAATGACAAATTGTTTTAGTTAAAATACTTATTCTTGAACTATTTTCCTTGTGATAAACTTTTCTTGGATTCTCAACCTCTATTAATTTATTTCATGATTTTAATATATTTTTCTAAATAAATGTGATAAAATGTTATTATCCTAGTGTAATATATTGGTATGTATTTGGATATTATCTAATTCATTATATACTCACCCCTTCGTAGGAAAATAAATGTGTTTTTAGATGTTGTTTTTCATGACATAAGAATGGGAAAGGTGTCATACATTCTAGTGATGAAACATAATTCCATGGGTGAGTCATGTGTAGTTGGTTCTTGGTGATAGTATGTTGATGGTGGGAATGATTCCACATAGGTACCATAGGGTTCTTTTGTCTTTTGTTCATTACCAGTTGATGTTTTTTGTATCCTTTTATTTTAATTTTTCACTGCTACTCCGGTATTATTGTTTATTTAGTTTCCATTTTAGATGTTTTTTCATTAACGATGCATCATATAGTGTCATTATTTTGTCTTTTTTACTAGTTTTCCTATTTTCTGGTAATATCATCCTTTAACAATCTTGTATTCCCTTGGAACCCATTTCCAGACATTGGTGTCTTGGAGACATAACCTAAGGTTAGTATCATATCTACCTCATCTCAATCCAATGAGGTGAAGTGTTATGTTACAAACGGTATCAATATCCTTCAGTCTATAACCATGGGATGTTATAAAGGAGATATTAATGTTAGAATTATAAATGTAGAGTATAAAAATATATTTCTAACATGTTTATGATGAACTTCAATTTTCGAGTGCGGTTTGGGTATAAAAAGAGTTCTAAATCTCTAAAATTTGTATTTCCAAATCATCTTCATGGATTTGGACGATGAGTATAACATAATATGAATTAGTAGTGAGACATCACACTATGATTTTATTTTTCTTTTTATGTTTGAATATTTATATAAAATGTTTATAATTGTTGTGAGTATGATTATTCTTGAAAATTTGTTCTGATGATTGTTATTTTTGATGACATGAAATATTTGAATCCATAAGTTGCTAGTGAGTGATGACTAAGTGGTGTTTTTATCTAGTTATATAGAATTTAACTGAGTAGAAACCATAGAAATTAGTAGGATGTTTCCATCGAAAATATGGTTTCACCTAAACCACTGGTGAATAAGAAGTTGTACATTGATTTTTTAGGCTTTTAAATAAATTGACAAGGGAAATAAAACTGAAAAACCCTGAAAAGCGGATCATTATATGTGTTTTTAGAAATATAATCCACTAATCTCTTAAGAATATTATAATCCTCACAACCTGATGTATAGATTAACAAAATTAAAAAAATATTTGAATTCCTTGGTATAATGATAGAGCTATAGGTCAAGTAAGTAGACTCTATATTGGAGGATATTTCAAAAAAATGGTGGTATTTACCATTCCAATCTAAAGTTGACTAAGGCCTTACTTGTTAAGAATTCAAAAAAATTGTTCTAAAACTATTCTATCCTTAAACATTCATGATAGATCAAATAATTACATACTTTATCCTAAATATGGAAAAACATTCAATAACTATGTATGCATATAATCTTATAATCTTAGTTCATTATTATCTATGACTACATATTAGTGATTCTTTTAAGGTATGAATCATTGAGTCTAGAAAATTCCCTAAAATAATTCCTAAGATGGTTGTATTTTTCTAATAGATTATACAAAAATTATAAAAAGAGTGACAATGAAAAAAATGGATATCATTGGGAACCCAACTAGAAGATGTTTGTTTATATCGATTGGAATGGGTGAGAATCCTAATGATGGGAACAAGTGGAAGCGGGACACCTATTCTCAAAGAGGTGGAGAATCTCATAATAAGTTGACTCGAGAAGTTACCTTTCCTACACGACCTAATATAATTTCTTCCTATTTTCAAGGTACAACATTCAAGTATATAGAGATATACTGCATTGCACCACCTAAATATTTTCTAAACTCCCATAAGATAGGATATCTCAAGATTTTTTTTTGCATCACTCCAAATACTATTGTTGGTAATACATCTCACATCTCATCGATATCTTATGGTTCGAGTGGACTATATTTTTTAAAAAAATTCCATCCATAGAAATAAGTGATCTTGAGGTATTCTAGGAACAACAAGAATTCACAACAAATAAAAATCACAAAGGAATTAAAGATCAAAGAGGATATAGTGTGCAATTTTATGGTTCCATGAAGATAATAATAGGTGATAAATATATTCCAAAAATAGTGTGAGGTATGGTTCTCTTGATTTATATTCTTATTTAATATTTGTTTGATACAAGAAAATCCCACTCTTTTATTGCTAGTAATTTCATGAATCATATGGTTTATCATATTCAAATGATTCCTCATGTATTGATACTCAAAATACAACATGGTTGAATTATGTTTTATAACTATCATTGGGGGAAACTTTCATGGGGATTTATTTTTCCTTGGGAAGGAAATCAATTACCAAAATTTGGGAATGTATTGGTTAACATCCATCAAGGGACACATCATCAATTATGTCCCTCAGGAGAGTTTCAATTCTTCTAATGGAACTAGTAATATCTTTACCATATATGTGTATGTGAATGAAAGTTGAGAATGACTTTTAATGCAAGTGATTATGGATATAACTTACTAGTTTATAGAAGTTACATTGTTTTTTGCTGATGTAATCACACACATATATTTTCTCACATTTTTTATCAATTCCAAAATGTATTCCATAAGCATTTCTATGGGTTTCCACCCGAAAGAGTGGAATAATTTAAAAACGATATCGTATAAAGGACCAATTCCATTTCGCATCCAACTTATAGGATTACAAAAATGGTATAAATTGAATTGAAATTTTAGATGGATGATTTAGAAAGAAAAGGGTCCATTCATCCAGCATGTCTTTATAGGAAATGCATTTCTTTTTATAAATAATATAGATGGTACTCTTAATATTTTTGAACTATAATATGATAAACTAAGTTACAATAAAAAAAATATCATTTTCCCTAAATTGATGATATATTGGATTTTTTAAGGGGTTCCACATGGCTCTCTAGGATATACTTATGATTCCGGTTCCTTCATCTTTGAGTTCATAAGGAAGATATTCTAAAGAAAACATTTTAGGGACGTTATGGTCATTATTAATATGTGGTTATTCCATTTAATCATATTAATGATGTTATAATATTTATGGAATTAATGAATAATATCTTTAAATGGTATCTTCATTCCATTATTGTTGTATTCATTAATAATATTATGTTGTATGTTAGGACTAAGGTCAATCATGAACAGTACTTGAGCACAATATCAGATACATTGTGAGAACATCACCACTATGTTAAGCTATAAAAGTGATATTTATGGATACAAGAGGTATGTTTTATTATCTATTTAATTTATGAAATAATAGTCCTCATAGATCATGAAATGGTAGAAGTAGTTATCTCTTTGAAACAATGTAAGAACACTTTTGAGATACGTAGTTTTCTAGGATTAATAGTGTCTTAATGATGAGTAGTTGATGAATTTTACGACATTACTCTCTAATGAATACTCCAACAAGAAGAGTAATTCCTTTCCAATGGAGTGAAAAACTCTATAAACCCTTCCAATAACTTACGGTTTAGTTTACATTAACATCTATACTTAAATTTTAATAGTCAATACCAGGATATGTGGTCTATTGTGATACATCCAGATATATTTTGGAATGAGTTATTATTCATGGAGATCTTGTTATAGCTTGTACCTCATGATAGTTACAGGTGCATGAGAATAATTACATAAAATTGATTTTTAATTGTTTATTTAGTCAATGATTTAAAAATGGTATCATTATATTTTTTGTGGGAAATTCATAGTGTCCAGTAATCATAAACGATTGAAACACATTTTCTCAAAAATAAATTTGAATATAAAGAAACTAATATTTATGGAAAACCTTCATATGTTTGACTTTGACTTGATGTATACATTAGGTAAAGGGAATTTCATGGCTGATGCATTCAATATTAATTCATATAGTCTGTTAGATAAAGAGGCTTCAGATGAATGGATGATATTACTAGCTATAAGTGGTATTCCACTGGATTGTGTTAATCATTGAAATTTCATGGTTTACATTCCAATTTATTTTATTCCTAATTTTTTTGAGTAGGTTTAAGGTACATAAACATTTGATCCTAAAATTATAACCATGTGGTTGAAACTCATTGGTAGGGAGACCATTAAAGGATGGATGATACATGGTGGATATGTATTAAATTTTAGGGATTAGATTTTTATTCTTTTAACCTATTAATAAAAACATATCTCTAACTATCATCACTCTAGAAGGGTTGTTTGTCATATAATAAAAAATATTTTTATGGTGATGAGGGCACAATTTCAGTGGGATCACATGATGAGAAATGTTATGAAGTATATCTAGAGATGCTTCACCTATTGGTAGGTCAAGGAGTAGTATCAATGACCATATGTTATGTTTAAATTTTAACTTATACACTTATAAAAATGGGATAAGATAATTTTTAGTTTTCACAAGTGTAGAAGGAACATTTTAGAAAATTATGTCATTTGGGTGATTGTTTATCCCATGAAGTCATTTCACTTCATCCCTATACGTGAATCCAATATGGTGGGACACAATTAAAAATTATACTTTCAATGTGTTTTAATATTATATTTCATAATAGTTTCAATTGTATCTTATCAAGACCTCAGGTTTAAATCTAATTTTCTAAAATCCTTATAGTAATCCCTCAAAACCCAGTTGACTATGATCATAGTTTATCATCCCCAAGTAGATGGTCAGTCCAAATAGATGATCCAACATTATAAATAATTCTTATAGCTTATCTTATGTATCTTATAGTATAATGGTATGAGTTTATACCATTTGATGAGTTCTTATATAAATTTTTTTATTATGTCACAATACATATGGATGCTTCTGAAGAGTTTTTATGGCCATGTTTATCATTCTCTACTTTGTTGGGTAGTAACGAGATAGAATTCACTTATTAGACCTATCCTTATGCATTATAAAATAACAAGGATTCAAATTATCATAGAGTATGGAAATGAATCTAATAAATCAGAAATCATATGCGGATCATCGTCTTCAACCGTTATCATTTGATACAGGTGATAGTGTTTTCTTGAGAATCTCCCCCAGGATATGGAATCATCATTTGGGTAAGAAAGTAAAACAATATCTATTTTTCATTGGCCGTTTAGAGAGAAGATAATTGATTTAAATCAGTCTCCTTTACCACTATAATTTATTTATGTACACAATGTGTTTCAAATATCTCAATTGAAGAAATGTCGATCTGATCCTGGCCATGTGATTCAATTGGACCATGTTGATAATTGAGTTAGATGATACATTGATTCATGTACTGATATAGATTTTTTATAGAAAATAGATTCTCTTAAATGGGAAAATCATCATTTTGGAATGAATTTTATGGCAGCATGGTAATATTCAAGATGAAACATGAGAACATGAGGATGAGATGCCTATAGAAGGTCATGTTAGAATAGACATGGTTCTTAGTACCAAAGGTTTAATGGAACAAGGAAATGAATGTTTTATGTGATATAAGGATATGTATTCTAATAATAATTAAATAAAGGAAAAGATTTATTTAGTTCAATTATATATGCTTGAATTGTTTCTTTATGATAAATTGTTTATATATTCTCACACACTATTAATTTATTCTTTTCTCTTAATAAATCTAATTTTAAAAGAAGATATAAAGTTCTTTTCACAGTTTCATGGGTTGGAAAGTCTCTAGGGATTACTTACTGAGTGATATAATAACCTCTTACATGGGGAATTTTTTGAATTTTTATATGATTTTTTATTATATAATGTCAATGGTAAAGGTATCTTAATTTTATAATGATGAAACATGATACCATGAGTGAGGCATGTGGATTTGTTTGTAGGAGATATCTGGATTATTCTTGGGTGATACCACTTGGGTGTCATAGAGTTATATTTCTGTTTGGTCCTTACCATTTGATGTATCTTGTATCATCTTATTTAACTTCATTACTATTACTTTGATGTTATTATTTATTTGGTTTTTATTTGAGCTATTTTATCATTACTAATGAATCAAAAAATATTATTTTTCTTTGTCTTTTCTTCTATGTTTTTTCATTTTTTGGGAATATCAACCCCCAATAAATTTTTATTCCCCTGTGACTTTTTTCAGCCTTTAGTGTCCTGGGGACATAACCTAAGTCTAGTAGCACCTCTTCCTCCTCTCACGCCAATGAGTTATAGAAGGATGTATATGTTTATTGAATATTTTCTTATGTATATAATGTTTTTGAGATTATAAAGACTCATTATGGATTAATTAATATCAAATATTATAGAAAAAATGTCCAATCAATAAAAGGAATATTATTTTTGTAGTTAATGTTTTTCCCAAATTATATAAAACTTTAAAAATTAAAGGTTGTGAGAATTTTTTGAAATGAAAAATGTTATTAATGTTATGTGGAATGAGATGGTCAAGAAATTGGGATAAAATAGTTAGTATCAAATTAAGGTTTAGATAAAATTGGACATTAGGATGATTTTTTGAGGATATGTTGGGAGTTAGAAATGTTATAAATGGTTAAAAATTTATGTTTTATTATAATTTTAATGGTATAGATAACCCATTATGTTAATTGAGGTAGTATATTTGAGATTATTGTATGATAGCCTTAGTGAAAACCATATGGAATATTTGAATAGATATGTATAAGTATTAGATGATATCGTAAATTTTTGGTAAAATAGATATAGTATTGTTTAAATAGAAATAAAATTAATGTATGGATACTAAAAGTAGATGTAGGATCTATAAAAAATAAACCTAGGGGTAATAACCCGAAAAGGGAATATTTTGTATTTTCTCAATTTTCACCTAGTGTAAAATAAGGAGACCTAACTATACACCCTACTTGAATCTACAAGGGGATATTATTTATTTAATCACATTATATTGATAATCTATTATGAAAAATTTAATATTTTTAGGAATTTTGATTAAAATTTTAATAGAAACCAACCTAAGGGAAACTAGATTGAACCAAGAGTTATTTAGGTTGAACTAAAAGCTAACATAATAATTTCAAAAAGCTACACAATTTGTGGTTGAATTTGTTATGTAATTATCTTATAGTAATTATCTTATGGTGTTAATTATTTATCACTTGTGAATAAATACATTTGTTTTTAGTAATGTATAGAGCATAAATAAACCATTTTAACACATTATTCAACAGAATATGAAAATATATTTCTAAAAATAATCTTAATGGGATAACAGTATGATTGAGAAAACATATGGTTATGCCAAACCAACTATCTAGAATTTTGATTAATAATGTAATCATAATGGAACATAAATACATAACTAGGAAGAGAAAGATATTGTCTCATGGAAGTATGGGTGATGAAGATGATGAAGGAATTAATGTAAAATACTTAATGATAAAAAATCTGTAAGGATCACTAAGAGGAATTTCATAAAGGAACTAAGATGTGTTTTATGTGTAGAAAAGGATGGTATAATGTAATTAATTTCTGAGTAAAAGTGAAGAGCTTCGTTGAAATTATGAAAAGGAAAAAATGGGTCATCATAATGTACAAACGATATTTCACTATCTTAAATTTATGGAACATGGACATTAGCGAAGTCAATTCCATAATACAATGGATTACATGAATAATAGTCACCAGAAACATCAATGACAAGGTAATGCCAATGCAACCACAACCATGTAAGTGAGTTTTGATGATAAAGTGGAGTGAGTAACACTAACCATCCACTAATGAAATGAGAGTGTTGTATGTTTTTATTATTAAACCCACTTATTTAGTACATATAATGTTTGATAATGACATAAATTCTCTACCCCTATGGCTATAAAATTTAAATTAATAAAAACAATTGTTCCCAAGTATATAAATCCTCTTTAATATATTTTTACAGGAATGTGTTTCCTATAAAATACTATAATCATTCATTTAATCATATTTTATGTGATATTTTGCATGTTTTGGCTCCCTTGAAAATTATAAATTATAATATTGTAAAATCACATCTAAAATTCCACCCATGATCACTTATTAGTACAATAATAACAATAAACTCCATTAAAAAATTTATTAATACTATATTAGCGTATTTATCACAAATGGTTAAATAAGTACTCCAAATTATTTATATTCCTATTATGAAATTAAATATTAATTCACTTGTCAAACCCATGATAGGGGGATGAAATCTCATTGTAAATTAAATCTAGAGACATTGAATCCTTTAACATTTAAACGCGTAATAATTAAAATTATGTGGATGTAATTTATTTTAGGGGGAGAATGTTACAACCTGATATGAAATTATATATTTTCTTTAAATAAATATTATGTTGATATAGTTCTTCATATTCAATACTTAACATTAATTTAACTAAATTATTTTTTATTAAAATTGATATTTACCAGTGTACTGTAGCTGTTGAATAAGCAGGTACAAATAGTTATAACTAACTTATGAAATAAAGGTACCTTTAAATAACATTTTAACAAGTGTGACTAAGTAGAGAAAATTTTTTATGATTAAAATATATTTTATAAAAACATTATTTGTCATATTTGATATATTTATCATTAAAATTAATTTTTTAAGAATGGTTAATATATAAAAAATGTTTCCCAAAAGAACTATTTTTCACAATAATGTATGAATTTATTTTAAATATTATAATGAAAATTTAAGAATGTGATTTTTAAATGATTAATTTTTATTTTGAACTTATCATAAAAAATATTAACTTAAGATTAATGTTTTATATTTTTATAATTTTTTTTGAATAAAAAACAATACTTTTTTTATAAATAAAATAATTTTCATACATTTTTAATATAAAAGTATGATTTAAAACACCATGAAAAGTTTTATATATGTCAAAATATGTATTTTATAAGACAATTTATAAATTTAAAAATGTTATTTCTAATTTAAAAACCCACATTTGATATTTTAGAACTAAAGTTATATTTTAAAAAAATTGTTTTCAATGCATTATACATTTAGTATTTTGAAATTAATTTTTATAAATACTATAATATTAATATAATAAAATATATTTTAAATTTTTAATAATTAGGTTCATATTATTTAATCTGGTTAAATTTATATTCAAGAATTTATTATAGATTACATTACTAAAAACTCATTACCTCGGTAAAAATCAGAATGGATAAAAAGGGTTTAACTAAGATGGAAAGACCAAAAACATATTGAAAAAATGTGTGTGAATTGGTTTTAAGGCCTTTATAGACCTTATCTGTTCCCAAATATATTTATTTAGTGATTTTTTAATTACTCTCCTTTAGTGTGACTCTCCATTATTAAATATGTGTGGGTATTAATAAAAATGTAATCTATTTTCACTTATAAAAGTAGAATTCCTCTACTCACTTAACCTTGCACCAAAAACCACTCATTTCAGCACAATTTCATACCAAACCTATTCTAAAAATTCTTAGACACCCTCAAGAGGTTTTTTTATTCTCAAAAGACTTTCCTATAAAGGCTTAACCCAGTTTTCAAATGAGATAATCCAAGAAGTGTAGAAAACAAATTTAGCCACCCTTTATAATTTCTATTTAATTATATGAAATTATTCATGATTAAATTGAATTAAAACATAAAAAAATTATAACATAAGAATCATTAGTATACCTATATATTAATATAATGATGATATACTTTTTAACCACCTTTCCCTTTTCTATTAGAAAAACAATACCGTTATTCATGCGTTGTGCGGACTACCACCACCATGACAAAATTAGTTTGGTTTTCATTATCCTATTTACAAGGATATACATAATATGAGATTATATATATAGGTATTATATCTATGAATTATTTTATATTCTGAAATTATAATCTATATTACTCATTTCCATATTCTATGGAAGATGAAATCAACATCCACATATATGTGTGGACCACCGCCTCAATGGAAAGATTGATTTATATTTTTATTTTCATAACCACCTTACCTAAATAATTATGAGAATGATTTTAATATAAGATATTAATGATAATTAAATTATATTGGGGCGTTAAATAAAAAATAAACTACATATTTAAAATATATGCAACAAAAAAATTATAGTAAATTCTACCGTTCATATGAGTGTTCTAAGAGAAAAAAATGATTTCTTCACACTATTAAATAACACCATATTGGTTATATTTTTTTATATTATTTATAATTATGATATAATGGACTAATAGACACTAAATAAGATCATTTTTATTATATTATCAATATATTAAAACTAAATCACTTCACAATCATCCATTAATAATGGTTATTCTTATTTGGGTTTGTTTAACCTCCTTTTTGAAAAAAGATATAAATTTATGTCATGGATGAAAATGGGAATTTAATATATGTAAATATATGAAAAAATATTTAAATAAGTATTTTATTAATTATAATATAGAAATTTTAACCATTATTTAGTAAAACACCCTTTGTTCGATCAAAATCATAGAAACGTTCTCATCACCGGATTCATCATTAAATATGGTTACCAAAACTAAAATAGAATAAAATTATAAAATTATAAATAATTATCAAACATAAATTCCAATAACTAGTATAATTATGGAATTATTAAATTTTTAGAATAATGAATTACCATAACATTATTCTGAAACTAGTTTAAAACAATCAAGATTACACACACCTAGTATAAGAATTAGATAATAACTATTTAATATACATGTATGTAATAATTATAAATAATATATATAAATTGTTATAGATATGAAAAATGTTTTTAAATGGGTAATTAAGAGATTAAATTTTCTTACACAGGATGTTAGAATGCATTTTAATTATTCAAGAATTAATGTAATGGGTTCTTTGTATAAAATTGAATTTATTGAGATATATTTATTAAGGTTCCCCATGATAAATTTAATATAGTGTGATTGCGACATAATAAATGATTTTTTTAGTAATAATTTGGTTTTAAGAAATTTATATCATAAATTCTTTAAATATCTATTAATTCAAAAGATACCTGTAAGAACCCAGATCTTCTTTTCAGTTATAAATCATGTTTTCTGGTGTTTTTGAGAAAAAGAGGAAAATCTGAAAATTTAAGGTGTACACACCATGTACATTAGAGTACACACCATGTACACGATTTCCGAGGGTGACCGTGTCCTGATTGTGTAACGGCCGAGTACATGGTCGTGTGGGGTGACCTGGAGACCGCCTAAAGCGGAGATTGGTAAAGGAAAGTACACACCGTGTACTTTTAGAAGACATGCAATTTACATTTTTTTTTTCATTAAATAGACCGGGGTCATGTCTAATCTACAGAACACCCTTCTTCTTGGTCTGACTCTTCCAGGATCGTATGTGGCCAATGATTCTTCTCTGAGCCCCCCGACTCGCCATATGTTCTCCAAATCGACCGTTGTCGATTGTGTTGGTATCTCCACGGTAAGGTCTTCCTTCTTCTAGATCCTCATTTCCTAATTTATCCTCTTTCAAGATATATCCTTGGTTGAATTTTTTTTAGCATTTTTATAGATCTACGTCGTTCTAGGGAGATACGAGGCCTCATGTTAATGTATATCATTCATACAATGCCGAGGTGGGTGGTTTATGCCTTTCTATAGTTAGTATTTGAGTTATATGTGCAAAAGTTCCCAATACCTTTGTTTAAGGCATTACGTTTATGTTTATTAGCACTATTATCTGACTAATATGCCTTGTGTTCTTGAGTAGATTATTTATAATTGTAAATAGGGTTATTTACCAAACTATGGATGTGTTTCCCATGTTTTCTGGTGTATGACTATTTTGTCTAGCTTTGCCTATTAGACTGCTCTGTTTTCCATGCCTTATATTGTTTAGATGGAGTGAATTTATCTAACATGTTGTGAGATACTGTAGAGTGTTTAGCCAATTATTTATTGAGGTTTACTTTGGCTGCCACATATCATTTTTTGCATAACTGATTTAAACCGGGTTGTGGGAACCTAGTATAGTAGATTATAGGGAGAATAGATAATGAGGTATTCTCTAGAGTTTCTATTTACTTTCACATTGTGTGACAATAGGGGGATGGACGTTGAGATCCCTCATACTATTTTTATTTTCCTCGTTACAAGACCACAAGGGGGAATTGGACGATGATTGCTTCCCCAGAGTGTCTAGATTTACCAATACGATACCACAAGGGGAATTAATGGTGAGTGATGTCTCAGAGAGTCTGTTTAAAATCTAATCCAGAAGGGTTGGACTGTGATTACTTCCCAGATGGATGCTTGTGTTTGATTAGTTAGACTAGATGGGTTAGGTTGTGATTACTACATAGAGGGTTAGTATTTTGATAGATGCTTACATGATATATGGAATTGAATTCAATTGTAACTGTAGGATTGTTTACTTTTGAGTACTTCCTTATTTACTGATTCATTTTACTTATTGTCTGCCATATATATTCACTGACTGTTAGGAATAGATCTTTGGGTGGTTTCCTATTGGGATTCATCTCACACCATGTTTGGGTAATGCTTTTGGATCCAAAATGATTATATTACTGCCAGAATATATAAGGGAAAGAAGCCTTCTACTTCAGGTACTTGATTTATTTAGAGTTGGGGGGCATGGGACCAAGATAATGATTGAGATTCTCTTGGAGTTTATTTTTTTTCTTTTTTAGTTTGGTTTACTACTGTATTCCAATATTGTGACTTTTTTGGATTCTTTCATAGACATATGTATCATGTATCATTTATATATGTGATCAAGTTATTTTTTTCTTTCGTTATTCTTCTATTTATTGTTGTATGATTTTATTATTTCATACGCTATTGTTATACATTTATATCTTGTGCGTTAATTTTCAATGAGGGTATATTTTACCCACAGTTACACCCAAGGCCCTCATTGCTAGTCGGCAGCCTCTGGTGTTTGGGGAAACGCGCTTGGGTCCATGTGACCAACCTGGTACATGGAAACTCTTAGTGGATTTCAGAACCGGGATGTTACAAAGTGGTATCATAAGAGGTTATTTTTTTCTTGAATTACTATTTGGAGCCTATGACCTGGGATATGAAGGAATTGGTCCTTGGTAATAAGTTGTGCATGGGAGTAGCTAATCTGTGTATAGGGAAGAGTCGACTTACCTCGTATATTGATATTTTTATGGGTTTTCAATTATTACAGTTGATTTGATTTCACCATTGGTTGATTCACATGTTTTATGATGTTATTGTTAATATTATTGAGGTTCTATTTTTGTTGCAACCTGATGAGATGAGGGCATGCCATCTCTTGCATCATATAGTCACTTGCTGTAGATCACCTGTCATGCATTCTTGCCAAGCCATTTAGGGTACATTAATGATATCATGTTATGTGATAGATGTTTTGATAGATATTCATGTTGTAGTGAAAGCTGATTTGATAGAATACCTGATATTTTATAGGATTTAGAATTGTGTAAGGGATAGTTCGAATGAACACAAAAAATTGGTTCTTGAGGTGTTATGGGACCTCATGGATCTGAATTTGGTGGATTATCGCTTTTTATGCTTTTATACGACATGTATAAAATTCCAAACTTTGATTTTGTGGGAGTATGGTCCCTGACAAGTCAGAATTTGGACCTTTAATGTTTTTTTAATTTTTTTACTGAGTTCCGGAGTAGTTTCTGAGAATTATTGTCCAAAAAAACCCAGAACAAATGGAATATAATTATAAATACTTGTTGTGTATACTTTTATTCGAGAAGGGACTATTTTTCTTAAGTACACGCTGTGTAATGTATGTACATGCCGTGTAGTCTCTAACCGTGTCACTAGCTATTGGGGTACAGATACGTGGTAGGGGAATCTTTGGTGGGACACACTGTGTACCAGATGTACACACCGTGTTGTATAGACCATGTGTCCAGCTGTGTGGTTGATGACACGAGTGGATTTTGGGTACTTAGTACATGCTGTTTCTAGCACAAACACGCTGTGTAGAGTCAACTGTGTAACCGGCCGTGTGACAAGAAACAAAGGTTGGTGACGTTCCTTCTAGTACACATCGTGTCTGGCATGAACATGCCGTGTAGTCTTCTTCTAGGAGAACTGTGTGGGTTATGTCATGTAGAAAAACTCGGGTAGGGGAACATGATTCAAGTACACACCATGTCTTGGAGAAACATTCAGTTTGTATGGGGTGTTACACAACCATAGTTGGAAAGAGTACACTCCCATGTGAAGGCTTCAAGGAACACACAGTGTAGGGGTTATACACTCCATGTATCCCTATTTTGAAAAACATGAATGTTTTCATTTTCCTATTCCTTTATTGAACTTCTATGTTTTATAACATGATAATAACAATCCTATGGTGAATTCTTGACCTTGTAGAGCCATGCCACCAAGATGCCCCCCGTTTATATTCTAGATACAAGGAAGTGATCGGAAAACCAGACATGGCTGATCAAGAACTCCCAAAAGATCCCCTTGTAGTGCCAATCTTGTCACCATCCTTTTTTCCTATTATTGGTGATGATGAATAGTTCCGAGAGGGATTCATGAAGTTCATGAAGACCTTCCAAGGAGTACCGCATCCTTCCGCTTCTATGGTAGAGGTGACACTGGTTTTCCAGTAGCAACATCCTCCCACCTTCATAGGGGATGGTGTAATTTAGGGTGCAGAGTCATTGTTAGAAGCCATACTATCTATCTTTGAGCATCTGGAGACACCTCCAAAGACGAGGTTGAATCTCACTACATATATTCTTCGAGACTCTGCCAAGAGATGGTGGGATGTGATCTTATGGGCAAGACACCAGCAGGTTATGGCATGGGACATGTACCAGCATGCCTTCTATGACTAATTCTAACCGGATACTTTGAGGGACGAACGGACCCAAGAGTTCATGAGTTAGGAGCATAGTACTCTCTTAGTCATGGATTAACCTTCTCAATTCACGGAGTTGCAACACTTCACACCTATCACAGGAGGTGATGAGTTATCCCTGTCATGGAAATTTGAGGATGGTCTTAGGAACAACATTTTATATCAAGTGAACATCTTCAGGTTGACTTCACTCTCCTCTATAGTCAACCTGGATCTGATAACAGAGTGAAATATGAGGGATTCCAGAGTTGTGATCGAGGGTGGTTCGACATCTAGAGTTGGTACCCCTCAGACTGACATCTGGAAGTGCCATAGGGAGTCTACACTTGGAGATTGTAGTAGGTGGGATACTTCTTCTGGTGGCTAGGTGGTGTGCTACCAGTGCAGGAAGTGTGGGAATACGAGGTGACATTTCCTGAGAGACCGATTGGAGTGTTCATCTTGCCTAAAGATGGGTCATCTTCATCATTTCTGTTATTTATTCTCACCAACAGCTGGTGATAATAATTTTTCTATGACTCCTCATTCAGGAGTATCTCCAGCAGTTTCTTATCAGTATGGGAACCGGAGTTCTTCTGGATATTCAGGCCAAGGAGGAGGTCATGACCATTGTGGTCAGTCAGCAGGCTTTCTGCCACAACTGGGTGGATCATCTCAAAGTAGTCAGGTAGGGTAATAGGGCCATAGTATAGTCCAGACTTTTGCAGTATAGTAGGCCCGGCAGGAGGAGGATCCCAGACCCTCTACAGTTTGAGGTACAATCAAGGTTGCGTCAGTTTTAGATTCTTCACTTTTTAATATAGGGGAATCCCAAAGTTTCATATCTTTTGCTATTGTGGATATCCTTGGGCTTTGTATCGTTACCTCCCCTGATATTTTTATTCTAGACACTCTATTGTGGATAAGAACGACAAGTGTACGTCAGTGTAAGGAGTGACCTCTTGAGGTCAGCTGATGTCACTTCTTATGGGCCCTCTATGTGCTCGAGATGACATTCAATGATGTCATTCTCAGAATGGACTTGTTTGATCTCTTCTAGGATGTGGTTTATTTCTATCATTGTAGAGTATGTTTCATGCCACCAGAGGAAGGATCGTTTCTTCATAATGGAGAGTGGGATATCTAGGTGAGTAGAGTGGGACCGGATCATCATGGGTTGAGAGAAGATATAAATCAGATTTCTATTATATATATCTATGACCATTAGACTTCACAGTTAGACTTCCTTCCAGTGGTAGATCATTTTAGGGATGTCTTTACATGGAACTTTTCTAGTTTGACTCTAGAGCGAGAGGTGAAATTTTCTATTGAGCTTGTTCTAGGAGTGGAACTGATGTCTATCATCCTTATAGGATGTCTAAACCAGAGTTACAAGAGCATAGGAAGCAGTTGGAGGAGTTTCCTGAAAAGGGTTTCATCTGATCTAGTACTTCCGATTGGGGTTTTCATATCCTATTAGTAACACCCTCACCCTAGTTACCCAGAGTCGGTGCATTATTACATAACATTGCATGATCACAAGGGATCAATTCCCGAAAGACCAATCAGTTTAGTATCCTTGGAAGTACCAGATACAAATATAAGTTTTACATGACATCATGAGATAAAAATAACAACATTTTTCCACTTTGAACATACTTATATCTCTTAGCCTATCCCAGAAGGTGAACCATTAAATAATTCTCCATAACCTAGGAAAAATAAAACATAAAAAGGGGTGAGCTCAGATGCTTAGTAAGGATATCAATATAGCAAAAACATTAATAAATAAGTATAAACATTTAAGAAAATTTATAAGACCAAAACCCATGCCTTTAAAATATAAAATATATCATAATATAGAAAATATAAATAAAATAATGCCATTTACTTATTCACGTTGATATTCTACTAGATGAATAATCATATGCAATATCAATATCCCATTTCAAAATGATATGATGAACAATTCAAGACTTAATAACCACCTAATCGAGGCCTCCAACCAATACTACAAATAAGATTTGTCAAGGAATAGTTCCAAGACACTAGTTCGTCTCATGGGACCTACCGATGCATCGGCGAGCTATAGCGGGTTCCACCCATCACTTACTTTGTTTGATTCTTTCCTCACATGAAAAGGTTGAAACATAACATAAACATTCGTATAAAAAATTTTATACGGAATTTTAATTCTTTAACCCTAACTTGTGAATGGTATAATAATAACACATCCAAAATCAAACATATAAAAAATCTTCAATATAATATGGAATATTATATCATAATAAAACAACTTCAAACAAGTGTACAATCCATCAAAGGATGTTGACATAGATGACATCAAAACTATTTGACAGAAATATCTCTATCTATTTTGAAATCATTTAAAATTATTATAATTTTAAAGGAAAACATTTATTTTGAAAATATTCTTACAAGATTGTAAGGTAATCTTCAAAGGTGTTACAACAACCAAAAATATCCACACCCTCCGTAGAAGTTAAAAAAACATTCATTCCTAATTGTTTTTGAAAAGGTCATAAAAGAACTTGTTTGGAAAACTATGGAAATATTCCTTTATAAAAATCTCAAAAAAGTCACAAAATGGAATAAATGACTTTAACCCATAGTCTAGGAAATAGTAAAAATGTTTTGAAATATATTTTTAAGAAACACAGATGTGGATAATAAAGAGGTTCTGGTAGATACTCATGTATAAACAACCTCAGATAATGAAGAGATTTTAGAATTAACCCTTACATATTACTTTTACTTTATGGTAAGAAATATTTTTATAATTATATAAATTACATTCTTGAAATAATATAATTATAATTTTTATAGAAAATTAATATTTCAAGATATGGTGACTAAACATATGGTTTGGATTTTTTAATCACATAAGTTTTTATGAGAATATTGTGGTAACATCTTGATATTTATTAAATAGTGTTCTATCTACTTCGGTAAATTTATTTTTGTTATTTATAATTTATTAATTACATCAAATAAAATAAACAATGTAAACTCATTAATATTAAGTGATTCATGGAAGTTGATTATAATTTATTTACCAAACTTTTATTAGAATTTTTAAACCAAGAAATAATGCTTCAATGGTGTTTTTTCTGTTTAATAGATATTATTAGATATTTTCTATAAGTTTTTTGATTGTGAAAATATATTCTTAATAAAATAAATAATTAAATATGTGGTTAGAATGGTTGTTCTATAAAGAAAATTGATTAAGAATAAGTGATAATGTATTAGTTTATTATAGGCCATATTACCATGGTTATATGGCCTTAGTTTTTCCTTGAAATTTTGGGATAAAAGTACCATTATTTCATTGTTTCAATCTATAGTATGTTAGATCATTTTTTTTGTTTTCTACAGTTATCCTAGAATGGTAGGGAATGTTGATGAGCATTGTTCTATGAGTATGAGGTTGTAGTGATGGTTGTTGTTAGTGATGGAAAGATGGTTTATATTATGCACAATTCTATTGGGGATTACATCAGTTCATCTAGGATAAGCTTAGATTTGGGATTTCTCATCAATATATATCTTGCTTGATGATTTTAATTTCCTTATTTTATGTATGTTATATGATTTTTTGACTATTCGATGCAGTTTCACTATATTCAATATTGTGAATCTTTGATATGGTGCCTTATGATGAGCCCTAGAGTTCATGAAGAAAATTATGAAATGATAATCGAATTAATAAATGAATAGAGATGGTTCATGGTAGCTGTAGTTAGTGATGAAATACTTGAGAATATATGCAGGAAATTATTGTTCAAATTAAAATTATCTTAGAAAAATAATGTATTAATATGGGAAGTGAATATAGATTAATATTTATTAATTAAAGGATAATGAATTATTAAATATTTAATTTATTTTTATATTCTTATTGATATCTACACATCATAATGACGGTTGAGTGTCATGTTTTATGATTTAAAAAGATGAGTTTAAGTCAAGGTAATTTCCCTAATTGTTTTTTATGTGATATCTTCTATATTTTTTAATTTTTTACGATTCAACTCCCATGATAATAGAGAAACGAAAACCAAAATGTTTTGGGGGTGTTTTATTCAATATCCAAAATGGATAAGGAATAAATAGTTGACTTACACCTATACTCTTCTACCCCTTTAGCTGCAGTTATATATAGGCATATCTATTGATATAATGTATTTCAGTTTAGGGTGTATTCCTACCCGAGAAATGATGACTCTCACTTTTACTATACATTTATGTGTCGGTTTTAATGATATGAGGGTATAGAAAAAAATTATATTTGGTCATGTTGGCCATGAATTCCCGTTAGTGTACATGTGTGGGATGTGATGGATTGAGGTATAACCCATTTTAATGGGCTAAGTGGATTCTAGAAACAAACATGATTATGGATGACAAAATGATGAGTTTTCATTAGAATGAACATAATATATAATGAATGTAATATGATTGAATGAGATATAGGGTGACTTATAGATGTGACAAGGACTGGGCATGAGTCATTTGGCCTTGAGAGTGATAAACCTCTGGGGGAAGTTAAATCATGGTACCTTCATTATTTATATAATTTTTTATATAGAATTATTTAGTTAAATGAATTTCTTAGTTAGTGAACAGTGGTGAATATTGGAAATCACTTTTCATTTTTATGTGATGTGGTATTTTCATTTATTTATTCACTAGGCTTTAGTATGATTCTTTCACACTTTAAAAGAGAGGTTTTGTGGATGATCCTATTGAGTATACATTTTATTCTCACCCACTACATATATAAACTATTTTCAGGTCTAGTGGAGCTAGTTGGTGATCAAACTAGGCATTAAAAGATCAAGTATTCATTTGGGGGCTATTTGAACTTCATGGTCATTATGTAGGATTTACATTTAGTGCATTCTAATTCTATTAGTTTTTTCATGAAATTACATTATGTATTATGAATTA
Source organism: Viscum album (assembly GCA_963277665.1). Lineage (NCBI taxonomy): Eukaryota > Viridiplantae > Streptophyta > Magnoliopsida > Santalales > Viscaceae > Viscum > Viscum album. Next base: position 226,254,232 of record OY728129.1, on the reverse strand, counting down.
TTGTTTTTTATGCACGGTGTTTTATGTAAGTTTATTATATTATCTCTTATTCATTAAATTTATATTGAGGATAATGTCAGCAATGTGTATTATTTATATAACCTCAATACTAGTCATCAAACTATGGGTTGTTGGAGGTGGGATTCAGGGGTTAATTATCTATCTTTCATTAAATTCATTATAAGAGGGATACTTTTGGATGGATGGGGTGATGAAATATCAAAAAAAATATTCATAATCATAATAGTAACTTAAAATTATTATATATTTTTAAATATTAACACCTATATTTAAAATATTATGTAACAATGAATGAAAACTTGTGTTACTGAGAATTTGAAAATGAAAATCATAGGTAATGGTGACCTAAAATTATCATATTTTATATTATAGTGGAAATTAATTTTTACGATTGGTTAAAATTGAATTATATCATTTAACAAAATTATTTTCTACTAAAAAAATATAATCCTTTAGAATTCAATAATCATGAAGCTATTTAAATAAATAAATAAATAATAATTCAAAACATCTAAATACATCAGTAAAATAAATCTTCGGGTTTTTTTTCATAGAAGTTATTTTTGGATATATAGGACATCAAAATCATCCAACAATATGTTAGTGAACTATTTTATATTTTATTAATGTTAGTCAGTATCTATTAGTGTAAATATGTTATTTGAAAAGAAAAAGTATTTAAAATTATTATTTTTCCATTTTTTACACATTTTTAAACCAAATTTTATGTTCTGAACACATAGTATAAATATTTTTTAAAAACATGTTTCTTGTGGTTTATTAATATTAGTTATATTTAAAACATTTTTTTAGTATAATTTTTATTATTCTAAATAGAAACAAATTCAACGTAAAAAAATTAATATTTAGTCTATAAAACACGCTTAACAAGTTTTAAATAACAAAACATATTTTATGTTGTATTTATTAACATTTTCAAATAAAATTTATTTTATAGTTTTTTTGAAAAAAATTATTTTAAATTTTTAATTTATTAAATAAATCAATTTTTCATTTGATAAAAAACTCAATAATTTTTTTTAATACATACTTAGTGGGTTTTAAAATAGAAATTATATATTTTTTAATAGTTTTCCTATTTTATTTAATCTTTTTGGGAAATACTACTTTATAATAATTTGATTCAACTTTTGTATAAGTTAACTATTTAGTGGGGGGCATAACTAGACATAATTTATAACACTTTAGGTCATGTGTAATTTCATTTACTTATAACCCTCTAGTATCTTTTATTAATTATTTCAATACCCTTTAGAATATATATTATTTTGTTGAAATAAAAATCTAAAAAATTTAAGGTCTTTAACTGAAAATATATTTTATGTGTTTTAAAAATGAATTTAAAAAATAATGGATTTTAAAACATAAAACATATGTTTTATGATTTTAATGTTATATTATCTTTTTTTCACAATTTGTAGTTTGTATATAATTTATGAGAAAATATAACATTTAAAAAATTGAATTTTTTTATCACATGTTGTGAGACTACATAACTAGAAAAGATTCATAGAGACTCTAGTTGAGCTACCTTAATATATTAAGGAGGTTACCAAACCACCAGAGATTATGAAATACTATATAGGGATATAATTTAACGATTTTGGAAAAAATTACCCATAATATAAAGTAACCAGCTACATGAAATTTAAAATCAGTTTTCATTTAAAGTCCAAAACAAAACATTATGATAAGAAAAAAAACTAAATAGGGCATTGAGGAAATAAAATGGTCAGGTATCTGACACTTCATATGAAATTAAAGTACAAAAAACTCATCCAATATATATATTCTAGTTTATTAGTAGTAAATTATTTAAAATTAACAGTCCACCGTGAACAAAAATAATAATAGGACATAGTGAAGGGTTAGAAACAAGGTCGCTCATATCATTTTTTCGGTTTCAGGCATTGTATATGTGCCTGTATGGAATGAACAACTCAAATTTTTAGTCCTTTTTTATGAATAATCATTATTGTACAATACGAATGAAACCATGAACAATGAATTAAAATGAATATTACTTGACATGATGAATTTTATAACCATAAGAAGTGGATCATAAAATTTAATTTATAATTAATTTATAACTAGATATAAAATTACCCAAACTTATAATTATTTCTCCGTTGATGATCTAATTGAGTAGATCATTTTGTATCATCATTACATTATAGTATACAAGTGCATATTATCTCTAATGGTGATTCACACATGCACCACAATCATTGAACATCATTGAATAATCATGGGGTGCTAGTTAGATATATCCTAATTTCTTAAATCATTCATGTTTGATCGAAAAAAAAATCTTTTTAAATAATTCTTTGTGTCCTATTGATGGATTAGGATAGGGGAGGATGAGAATACCCATTCAGGATATCAATACCCATCTACAGGGTTCTAGATAGATTCTATCTATCTATTGTGAAAATTTATTTTATAGAAATTTATAAAATTAGACATGTATAGTTGTAGTTTTAGGGTTGGAAACATGAACAGAAGCACTTTTCCAGCTCTATAATTCTTAGTTGACTACATGTTTAATAATAATAAGACAAATATTATTATTTATCACTTAACTTGTGAATAAATTTAAGAATACATAAATAAATATCATTTATACCATTCCCAACTAGACTATTATTCTCTGTCAACTCATCCTCCCCAACATTTATTGAACCTTGAATAATAAATAATTATTTAATAAACAAACATCACATCATTATTAAAAAATAAATAGAATAAATATCATTTACTTAAAAATTCCAAATCAATATTTATTTTTATTATATTAATAACTTATGCTTTCAAATAATCAGTTATTAACTCTTGGAGATCATCAAAACCTTAATAATTTTTAGACTATAAAGAATGAATTATATTTATTCTAATTTTTAAAATTAAATATTGAATTTAATTGAGATTAATAATACACATAGTGTATGAACCTTTAGGCCCCTTTGTCAGTGGATTTAGGTATAACATCCAAAAGACTTAGGTTAGTGCCTAATAACACACCAAGGAACCCAGAGAGAAAGAAGTTAATGCCACAAGGACACATAACCTCCTTTGAATGATTTTGGTGTAATATAATACCTTTATTGTGATTTCTCTAATCATGTGGGTTTTATATTGGTGTCATCAAAAAAATTTCTTGATATCACTTTCTTTGAATTGTAGAACCTCATGATTCCAGTGTATGTTTCCCTTTAAATAATGTAATAGCTTGCACTGTAGGCAACTTGGAGTTTTAGCACACGACAACAAATAAAACTAGACATTATGAAAAGAAATACCAATATTTTGAAATTTTTTAATTTTTAATTTTCAAAATAGACTTCATATTTGGATTCAGAATATCCAAATTAGCTTAGGGTGAACTTTTTGTATTTTTCTGAATACTTTCAATTTTTGATGAATTGTGGAAAACATTGCATTATTGTATAAAACTGACTTTTAATTTAAATAATTATTTATTTTATATAAATCTATTTTATTTAAAAATAGATACATAATTCTTATATATGTTCAATTTAATTCAATGAAGTCATTTTATAATAATATTAGATATATCAAATTTTATTGATCTTTTACCGTTTTTTACCCACCTTCTAGGCGCATATTTGCATAAACTTAATTTTACCTCTTATTTGAATAGAATTTCAAAAATATAAGAGACATGTTTGACATCAGTAAGTAAAATTTTGTTCAATACGATGACAATAATATTTGGTGAAAAGTAACTTTTAACTTTTATTTACCACGGTTAAAATAAAATAGGATAATTAAAGGTAAAAAATGATATTATAATTACCCTAACACATGTACTAATTCTATTGGATAAGTGAATGTTGACCGAAATAAACCTTAGGAATAAAATATTATCATTTTCTCCCACATGGATTAGATTAGGGAATTTATTATTATTTTATTTGAAGAATAGTTAAAAGTGTTAAATTAAAATATTAATAACTAAACCATTTTTAATATAGGGATATACATAAGATAAATTCAAAAATAAATATTAATTATAAATCAAAAAACCATTACAACATAATTTTACTTTATTTATATTCTGTAGACGATAAAAAATTAAATTTATTTATGACACAATAATGATACAGTCAATACCTTATTAATTAAATATTAACATAATTGATATTATAAATATCCATATAAATGTAAATTGAGACTTCTGATGAATTACAATAATTTTATAGGTTAATATGACATGTTATGGTTGATTAAATAAATTTTTACGATGTTTTAATGTTCTTACGACTTTCACAAAAAAATAAAATACCAAATTTTGTCAAAATTGAAAAAAATGAGTTCTTAAAACAAATATTATATTATTAATTGATATAATATTTTTAAAAATATAAGGCTCAAACAAAGGACTTATATAAAGTTATATATTTCAATAATGAACCACTTGGGGTTCTCTTTTCTTTTTATAGTATGTTTATTAGCCATTTAATATAATAAGATAAGAATACATTGTAAAAGTTTAACTATTTAACCAATAGTTAAATCTAAATGATAAGGTTAATATGGTGACCTAAACCTATCTAAAACCTGTTGGTTGAGATTTTTTCTACCCAAACCCACCTTATCCTTGAAATAAATCCTTTTTGAGCCATTATAAAAGGAATATTATTGTATAATCAAATAATATATTAAGCTTTTCCTAAAGGGACCCTCACCTCTCTTATAAAAGGGTACATCCCCTTCTCCCAAAATCAAACCTCCAAAGCCATTTTCCTTGGACAAAACCAACTCAAATATCCTACACAATAACCTCACTTTGACATAATGGCCCTACATTGATCATAAATCCAACCTAATGGGCCCTTTTGATCAACTCAAAATGAAACACCCGAAGAAGAGGTAATAATTTCACATCCTCTTTCAAAGTTTTTTTCTTCCACTTCCTCTTTTTCCCATACAAAAATAATATCTTATGTACCTTCTACATAATTTTATGTTATCATAAATATTTTAATACTATATTCATTATTCTATCCATCCTATGAATAATAAAGTCACCATATATGCATACGTATGCCTTACCGTCTCCATGTCGTGGTGTAGTTTGTTATTCAACACTTCATTATTTGGATGTGTATAATAAAAAGTATAATTGATGTAAATAATAAATATAAATTTTCAATGATTCTATATATAGAATATACTATCCAATTATATATTATTTAACAATCAATATAATGATATTGTCCCTCGTGTGTACATACAGATTACCGTCTCCACGAACATGATGAGATTCATTCCCCATCATAACCGTTCAAGAATAACTTTCATTTGATGACTAAAAATAATTTATAAGAACTTAATATAATTTTGGATATGAATAAATTACATCCAATCCATAAAAAACATTAGTAACATAACAAAACATATAATGGAAAATGAATTAGTTAAGACCCGAAACAATGATACTACTGAAATATTATTAACAAAGTAATAAAAGACGATAATATATTATATCATAATTATGTATATAGTTGTTTTATATTTTAATAAAAATATTTTATATATTATAAAGGATTTTATCATGGAATCGACTACGGAAATGTACAATGTATGGGTTAATTCTACAACCTCTTGATTATCTGAAGTTGTTTATACGTGATTACATACTGAGACCTATTTATCATACACATCTTTGTATCTTAAAAATGTATTCCAAAATGTTTTTGATATTACATATACGATGGGTTAAAGTCATTTATACACTTGTTTGACTTTTTATAAAATGTTTATAATGGAATATTTCTGTCATTTTCTAAACAAGGTCCTTTACAACCTTTTTAGAAAAATTAAAAAAAATGAATGTTTTTAATGTATACGGAAGGTGAAGATATTTTCCACAATTATAAAATCATTGTAGTTTCCCATACAATATTATAAGAATATTTTCAAAATAAATGTTTTCTTTTATAATTACATGACTTTTAAATGATTTCAAAATAGAAAGATATATTTATCTCAAACAGTTTTGATTTCATCTATGTCAACATCCTTTGATGGATTTTACACTTGTTAGAAGTTGATTTATTATGATACAATCCTGTATTTTTTATCAAACATTTTGTGATATGTTTGACAGTGGATGTGTTATTTTTATACCATTCATGGTTTATGGTTAAAGTTATAACATTTAGTATTCTAGTTTTAATACGAATGTTTATGATATGTTTCACCCTTTTAATATGAGGAATGTATTGGACTTAGTAAGTTACGAGTGGAGCCCACTATAGATCCTCGATTCATCGGTAAGTCTCATTAGACAAACTAGTGTCTTAGCACAAGTCCATGAAAAAAAAAATTTATTCTTGGTATGAGGCCTTGACTATGTGGTTATTATGTCTGGCATTATGCATTCCATCATTATGAAATTGGCTATTGATATTACATATGATTATTCGACTATTAGAATATCCATGTGAATAAGTAAATGGCGTCATATAATTTATCTTTTAAATATTATTCTTAGGTTTATGTTTAAAAGGATTGTTTCTAATTCTTATACATTACCTTAAATGATTATTATTATTTATAAAAGTTATTACTATATTGTTATCCTTACTGAGCACCTGAGCCCACCCCTTTCAATGTTTTACTTTTTCCAGGATGTGAAGAAGTATATTATGACTGGCTTTCAGGGATAGTCTAAGAGAAATGAATTTGTTAAAGGTACAAACAATTTTGTTGTTTTTTAATTCATAATGTAATGTAAAACTTATGTTTGTATCTAGTAATTCCAAGACTACTAAACATACCAGTATTTCTGGATTTGATCACTTTTGATCAAGACAATGTTATGTAATAATTCACCGAATCTGGGTAACTAGGGTCGGGGTGTAAAAGTTAGTATAAGAAGAAGTTTTGTAAAAATCTTGGAATCTAATGTTATAAAACACTAATTATAGAACATTACCATAATATAGAATTTGAGGATTATTATAGAAAAATTTCCTAGAATTTTGGTAATGTAGAAATTTATGTTATTCTCCAAAAAATATGTCTATGTCTAGATACAAGAAGGTAGAAGTGGCTCTGGAACAGATGTACCTAGGAGTGAAAACTCTAACAAGGAGTTTTTCGCTTGACTTGGGTAATCCTAGTACACAATAATGGTCCTTGTTTCACTCTTGGTTAAACCACTCCCGGGGGATACGCTTAGGATAATTCCTATTTTATTTACAAACCTTTATGAATGATTTATGAGTAAATGTTTCCTCATAGAATTTTTTTTATGATTATGGATTATATGAGTAAACTGTTCAATTTTTGTTAGGTATTTCACTAGTTTGGTATTTTGTATTGGAAATAATAAACTAATCTAGTGTATTCCATTTTTTAGAAATGGTGCCTAGTAGAAGGAATCTAAAACATATCAACACACAAAATCCATGTAGGGATTTCACTACTACTCAAGATAAATATAGTAGAGATGGTGATGCAACCGGTGATGAACAAATTATTACCATACTAGGATAACTCACTCAGGTTATGAATTATAACCTTACCCATTTGGAGCACCCTAATCTGTAACATAGAGGATCAATGTGAAACCGCTTCATGAGGAAACAACCACCAACATTCAATGGGACTAAAAATCAATTTGTATTTGAGAAGTGAATAAGATTCCTAAAGAATATATTTCATGCATTGGGAGTAGTGAAAGGGAAAAATATTTCATGGAAGTTTATCATCTCACAGAAGATGCAGATCAATGGTGGTCATTAATTTATAATACAATAGAAGATAAGAAAGTATAAAATAGGGAATAGAGGGATTTTAAAGAGAATTTCTTATAAAAATTATTTCCATCTGACCATCAAGCATATATGGAATGACAATTTCTGGGTCTTAGAAAAAATGGAAGATAATAATGTTGCAAAGTATGAGGATAACTTTCCAAGCATAGTAACGCATGTAGTAGATTATATATGTAACCCAAGGATTAATATTATTTGATTATTTGTTGGGTTAAAATCATTTCTCTATCAAGCATTAGTCTCCCAATACTTTTCATCGTACAAAGATATTTTCTCATGTGCTATCATGACAGAAAATAAATTATCGAAGTCTTATAACTTTAAAGAAATGCAAGAGAAGAAGAGATCTATTGAACACTATGGAAATAGAAATAAGGGGAATAAAGGAAAAGTTGAATTTCCATCTTGTAGTAAATGTAGGAAGAAACAACTTGGTACTTTCCTGAAGGGAATGGGATTCCGTTACAAGTATGGTGAAGAAGGACACTAAGATCGTGATTGCAAGGGAATGAAAGTGGCTTAGAATGTTGAATTATACAATTGTAGAGAAATGGGGAATTATAAAAATTAATTTCATAAGCGCCAATGACTCTTACCTCGGAAAATGCCAAGGGAGAAAGGCCAAGCTTATACGATCACTACTACTGGGGTTGAAGCTCCAAATGATGTGGTGGAAGGTAATTTAAGGTTTTCCTCAAATTTATCCAATACATTATTTGATTTTGAATCATTTCCTTATTTTATATCTTCCCAGTTTTCTATGAAAATTAGATATTTACAATTTTATTTAACAAGAAATTTGTCAGTCAAAACTCTTTAAATAAGTATCATTGTAATAATGTTTTGTAAATCAGTCCCCTTTATGGCATATAAATTTTCTTTATCTACTGATCTCGTCTTCATAACTATGATTGAATTTGATATAATAATTGGTATGTATTAGATTTCAGACCATGATATGATAAGTTATTGTAAGAAAAAGGTTGTTACAAGTTTCTTGGACAATAAAGAGAACCTTATCTTTAGAGCAGAAACGTCACCACCTGATTCTTAGCTAGACACCTGTATCTATACTAAATTAAATTATTGGGGAGGAAGATATTGAAATAAATATGTGTGAGGAAAGGAATGTTCAAATATAGTATGCAACTATTTTGAATGAATATATTGATGTGTTTCCAATGGATTTACCTGGACATCCTCTATCATGAGAAATTGAGTTTTCAATTGATTTAATTCCTGGTTGAAGGCTGATATCAATGTCCCCTTATAGATTGTCCACTGGGGAATTAGTGAAACTAAAGAAAATACTAGAGGAATAGAGTGATAAAGTATTTATTCGCTGTAGTGTTTCTCCATGGGGATCCCTTGTTCTTTTTGTTAAGAAGAATGACGAATCTATGAGGTTCTGCATTGACTATAGGGAGATAAATGCTATAAAAAAAATAAAAAGTATCCCATACATTTCATTTCTAATTTATTTGATCAATTTCATGAAGCTCAATATTTTTCAAAGATTGATCTTCAATCTAGATGTCATCTGTTGAGTGTATATAAGGTAGACATTCCAAAGACAACATTTCCTACCATGTATGTGCATTACGAGTTTATAAGAATGCCTTTTGGACTAACTAATTCACCCTCAGTTATCATTGATCTAATGAATAGGGTTTTAAATGAATATCTTGATGAATTTGTAGTGGTATTTATTAATGATATCATTGTATACTCCAAAATCTATGAAGATCATAAAAATCACCTGTACACTATTCTAATGACTCTTAGTATAAATGAAATATATGGAAAGTTTAGTATGTGTGAATTATAGATTCAGAAGATTTCTTTTCATGGACATATTATCTCTAAGGATGGAATTTATAATTATCCTTCTATGAAAATAGAAATACAATAATGGCCATCACCAATGAGTATAACTGAGGTACGTAATTTTATTGGTTTAGTAGGTTATTATTGGTGTTTCGTCCAGAATTTTTCCCGATTGGCTATCTCATTAACAAAGCTCTCACGTAAATGGGTTAAATGTTTTTTGCGCAAAAGAGTGTAAAAAATGTTTTGAATAACTGAATATAAGATTTGTCAATGCTTTAATGAAGACTCTACCATCGGGGAATGACGGGTTTGTTATTTATAGTGATACTTCAAAGAAAGAAATTGGATTTGTCCTTATGCAAAATTATAGGGTTATTGTCGATGCATCATGATAGCTAAAAATACAAGAACAAAACTATCCCACTCATGGTCTTCAGTTATCACCTGTCGAATTTTCTTTGAAGATATAGAGACACTATCTCTATGGTGAAAAATGTAAGATATATACTGATCACAAGAGTTTGATGTATATTTTCTCATACAAGGAACTCAACATGAGGCAATGAAGATGGCTAGAACTAATCAATGACTATGATTTTACTATAAAATACCACATGGGGAAGGAAAATAAGGTAGATTATTCTTTGAGAAGAAAGGATTAGTGAGTTTTGAACAATATGAGAGTTTAAAGGGATCTTATGTTCACGTATCTAGTAAAGATGGATATGTGAATAATCATTAAAGTTGAAGCTTCAATACTTTTTCAAATGGTTTCCAAAACATCTTTACTAGAAAGGATAAAAAGTTCTCAAAATGATGATGAGGAGTTTCATTTGGAAATAAAGCTGTGAATGATGGAAGATTTATTGACTTCGTATCTGAAGAAGGAATTTCGAAATTTTGGAAGATAATTTGTGTTCCTGGTATAACTAATCTAAAAAGGTAATTTTTATATGATGATCATAGCTCCAATTTCTATATACACCATTGTAGCACTAATATGTATAGATATTTGAAGGAACATATTTTGTGGGACAACATGAAGAGGGATATTGTGGATTTTGTGTCAAGATTTATGGGTTGTCAACAAGTGAACGCCGGAAGACAACATCCTCGAGGAGTCATGAAACCTCATTCCATACCAGATTGGAAATGGGATGATATTATAATGTACTTTGGCATGGGGCTACCAAGGAGTCCAAGAAGGAATGATGAAATATGGGTCATTATTGATCGTCTTACCAAGTAAACACATTTTTTTGATATAAGAGATGATTTACCACTTGAAAATTTAGAAAAAATATATATTAATGAAGTTGAAATACATCATGGAGTACCACTATCGATTATTTCTGATCTTGATCCCCATTTTACATCAAGATTTTTGGAAAGGTCTTCAAAAGGCCCTCGATACTAAACATCATTTGAGCACTACCTACCACCCTCAAACTAATGGACAATCAGAATAAACTATTCAAACCATATAAAACCTGTTTAGATCTTTCCCAGTTGACATTCAAGATATGTGGGATCAATATTTACCTTTGGTGGAATTTTCCAATAATAATAGCTTCCATTCAAGTATTCAAACGGCACCATATGGAGCATTATATGGAATGAAATGTCCCACAACAACTTGTTGGGATGATGTTAGTGAATGAAAATTCATAGGCCCATAACATGTTTAGGAAACAATGAAAAATGTGAATATTATCCAAACCCACATTAAATTCGCTCAAAGTAGGCAAAAAAGCTATGCTGATAACTAGTGGAAGGATTTGGAATTTCAAGTAGGTGATCATTTTTTCTTGAAGGTATCTCCATTGAAGGGTGTTATAGGATTCAATAAAAAGGAAAAATTAAGTCCTAGGTATATCATACCTTTTGAAATTCTAGATCAAATTAGAGTTATAGCTTATAATTTGGCAATGTCGCCAAGTTTGTCAAATGTTCATGATGTGTTCCACGTATCACTGTTGAAAAAATACATGCCAGAACAAACACATGTACTCACCTATAAGGAAATTGAACTGGAACCTGATCTGTCCTATTTTGAAGATCATTTCAAGATTTTTGATACCAGAGAACTACTGTTGATAAACTGGATGACTCGTCTGATAAAAGTTCTATGGGGAAATCATAAGATGGAAGAGGAAATGTGGGAACCAGAGGAACATATGATTAAGAACAACTCTAATATTTTTATGCTGTAATATTATTGAAATTTTGAAGATTACTGTTTTTAAAGGAGGAGAGAGTGTAACACCCCAAGCTTCCATGATACGTTTCCCTTTGAAAAATGCAATCACTTGCGCTGTACGCAACATGGAGTTTTTGTACACAACGACAAATAAAAATAGTTGTTATGAATTGTAATATCCATTTTTTGAAATTTTAGACATTTTATTTTTCCAAATGGACTTTGTTTTTGGATTAGGAATATCAAAATTATCTTAGGGTGATTTTTTTTCTTTTTTCTGGAAATATTCAATTTGTGATGAATAGTGAAAAACACTGCATTATTATTTTAAACCAAATTTTTATTTAAATAATTAGTTACTTTATTTAAATTTATTTTAGGTAAAAATATATACATAATACCTATATATTTTCAATTTAATTCATTGGACTCATTTTATAATAATATTAGACATATAAAATTTTATTGAACTTTTTACCATCTTTTACCCACCTTCTATTGGAAAATTTGTATAAAACATAATTTTACCACATCTATGAATTAAATTTTAAAACTCCAAGAGACATGGTTGACTTCATTAAGTAATACTTAATTCAATTATTTGGAAATATTTTTTGGTGAATACTAACTTTGACTTTTATTTACCATAGTTAAAAGTAAATATGGTAATTATGTGTAAAAAATGAAATTATAATTACCCTAAAACATGTACTAATTCCATTGGATAAGTGAATTTAGACCAAAATAATCCTTATGAATAAAATATTATCCTTTTGGTCCACTTGGATTAGATTTAGAAATTTATTATTATTTTATTTAAAGAGTAAAAAGTGTCAAATTCAAATTTTAATAACGAAACCATTTTTAATATTGGGTTATACATAAGATAAATTTGACAATAAATATTAATTATAAAGATAAAACTATTTCTACATAATGGTATTTTATTTGTAATTTTTATACATTAAATAATTAAATTTATTTATAACACAATAATGATGCAGTAATTACCTTATTAATGAATGATTTCTTTAATTGATATTATAAATATCCAATTAAATGTAAATTGAGACTTCTGATGAATTACATTAATTTTATATGTTAATATGACATGTTAGGGTTTACTAAATAAATAATTTTCGATGTTTTAATTTTGTTATGACTTTAAAAAAATAAAATACCAAATAGTGTCAAAATTGACATAAATGAGTTTTTAAAACAAATACTATATTATTAATTGATATAATATTTTAAAAAATATACGGTTAGTCCAAAAGACATAGATAAGGTTATATATATCAATAATTAACCACTTTAATTTTTCTTGGCTTTTATAGTATGTTTATTAACCATTTATTATAATAATACAAGAATACAAGGTAAAAGATAATCTATTTAGCCAAGAGTTAAATCTAAAAGATAAGGTTAATATATTTATCAAAACCTATCTAAAACTATTTTTTAGATGTTTTAGACCCATCTATACCTTTTCATAGATATAAACCCTTTTGTAGACATTATAAACCTAATATGATTGCATAATAAAATAATATTTAATGCTTTTCCTAAAGTGACTCTTGCCACTCTTATAAAAGGGTACCTATCCTTCTCTCAAAATTACACCTACAAATCCATTAGTAATGGCCATCCCCAAATAAAATATCCTCACATCAAATTTCAATTTGACCTAGATGCCTTACATAGATCAGAAATCCAACCTAAGGAGCCCTTTTGATCAACTCAAAAGGAAACACCCGAATAAGAGGTAATAATTTCACCACCTCTTTCAGAGTTCTTTTCTTCTTCCACTTCCTATTTCTTTGTTGACTCCATACCAAAATAAAAAATCCAGTACCTAATAAATACTATAATATTATTATAAATATGGTATTACCATATTCATTATTCTATCCATCCTATGATTAAAAATGTCACCAAATGTGTGTGCGTACGGCTTACCGTCTCCATGTCGTGGGGTAGTTTGTTATTCAACACTTCATTATTTGGATGGGTATAATAAGGGGTATAATTGATGTAACTAATAAATATAACATGTAAATGATTCTATATATATGATATACCATCCAATTACTTAAAATTTCACTATTAATATAATGATATTGTTGCTCATGAGTAAGTACGGATTACCGTCTCCACGAATGTGATGAGATTTATTCCCTATCATAACCAGTAAAGAATAATTTTCATTGTATGATTAAGAATAGAGTTTAAGAACATAATATAATCATGGATATAAATAATTGACATCCTATCCATAACCAACATTACTTATATAGTAAAACATATAAAGGAAAATGAATCAATTAACACTTGAAACAATGATACTACTAAAATATTATTAACAAATAAATATGAGAATATCATATATGATATCATAATCATGTATATAGTTCATTTATAATTCAATAACAATGTTTTAACCATTATAAAAGAGGTTAAAATACCATAGACAAAGGAAAAGTACTAGGTGAGGGTAAATTCTACAATCTCTTCATTATCTGAGGTTGTTTATACATGAGTATCTACTGGGACCTTTTTATCATCTACATCCATGTTTCATAAAAATGAATTTAAAAAAAATTACTATTTCCTAGCCTATGGGTTAAAGTAATTTATACCCTTGTTTTGTTTTTTATATAATGTTTATAAAAGAATATTTCTGTCATTTTCCAAACAAGGCCCATTAATACATTTTCGAAAAAATTATGGGAATAATGTTTTCTTAACGTATACGGAGGGTACAGATATTTTCCATTGTTATAACATCTTTGAAGCATCCCATACAAGATTATTAGAATATTGTCAAAATAAATGATTTCTTTTATGATTACATTACTTTTAAATTATTTCAAAATCAAAAAGATATATTAATCTCAAAAAAAATTATTTCATCTATGTCAACATCCTTTGATGAATTTTACAATTGTTTGATGTTGATTTATTATTATAAAATCCTTCATATTGTATTGAAGTTTTTGTGATATATTTGACAGTGTATGAGTTATTTATATACCATTCAATGTTTCTGTATTAAGTATTAACATTTCGTATGATCGTTTTAATATAAATGTTTATGTTATGTTTCAAAGTTTTTATATGACAAATGCATTGGGATTAGTAAGTGGAGGTTGGAGCCCACTATAGATCCTCGATGCATCAGTAGGTATCATGAGACAAACTAGTGTCTTGGAACAAGGTCTTGAAAAAATCATATTTGTAGTCTTGCCACGAGGGATTGACTATGTGGTTATACTGCCAGGCATTATTCATTCCATTATTATAAAATTGGATATTGATTTTACATGTTATTATTAGACTAGTAGAATATCCATGTGAATAAGTAAATGGAATTATTTGATTTATCTATGCTATATTATGTTGATGTTTAAGTTTAAAAGGCATGTGTTTTTGTCTTATAAATTCACTTAATATTTTATGCTTATCCTCTATATTGTTATCCTTACTGATTACCTGATATCACCCCTTCTTTAGTTTTACTTTTCACCGGATGCGAAGAAGTATGTTATGACTGACCTGTAGAGACAGTCTAAGGGAGTTGAATGTGTTAAAAGGAGACACAATGTTGTTTTTTCAATTGATAATGTAATGTAAAACTAAGGTTTGTATATGGTACTTCCAAGGTTATTAAACTAATTGGTCTTTTGGTATTTGATCCCTTGTGATCATGCCAATTTTATGTAATAATCCACCGACTCTGGGTAACTACGGTTAGGGCATTACATGAATTCCATGAAATGAACATGCATGATGAACACTATGGCCATGGATTTATCTGGGACGAACTATTCCCATAAAAGAGAGTGAGATATCAACTTCTTTCCAAAGAATGTAGGGATAAATCATTTATATCATTAACTATTAATGAAATATCACTAATGATGCACTCAACATATCCTACTTCATCATGAGCATATGCCATCATGATTTTTTTTCAAAACATTAAAGTACATAACTCATGATATTTGTTTTTTATAATAAAAAATTATTAGGATAAATACCCATGTCCACATATAGAAACATCCAATGACATATAAAATTTTTATTTCATATGAGAGATCTATTATAATAACCTCCCTTCTGGGAGATTACTATGGGTGATCCACATGATAAGGTGTCTCAATTTCTTATGAGCCTTCTACCCTTAAATTATTGTATTTTCTATGTCACATCAGACAATATATTCTATATATAGAACATTTATTCAAGAATGCTTTTGTGAAACCTCAAGGTTATAATAATATTGGGAAACTACTAATACCTTTCAGTGTGGAAAATATTTATAGGAAATTTTCATATACTATGTCATGCATAGGAATAATAAAGACATGATAAGAAAATTCATTAATATTTAATATTATTAATACATTTAATATAGTACATATAAGTTGGTTCATTGTAAAATCTCCAATATAATAGAACTTTCACAAGAACCACCACTTGAAAAAATTTAATTAAATTTCTCTCACAAGATACTCATTTTTCTACTAAGATAGATCCCTCATCAAGGGTTCCACTATGTTTTCCTCCATGGATACTCTCTGCATTGTAACTTCACATTATTGGGAAAAATTATTCAAGATAAAAAAATTATAAAATATTTTTTTCTATATAAGTGACCCTGGATCATTGGAAAGATCCAATAATATAATGTTATCAAAGCAAACAGTGATATGGTTTTTACTTCTAGGACCCCCATTATGATCGTAGAAAAATTTGATAATCCAAACTACTTAATTGGATACATTATAATACACAATATAATTTCTACTATAGAATCTAAGGAAAATGGATTCATTGAACTCTTATACATCACATACCCTCTATTGAGACAAAACACATATCATAACTACAACTTTAGATCCTTTTTCTTATATCTGAATACTAGCATGTGTATAACCCCTAATGACTAGTTCTTCATCTCATTAATTTACTAAGACCATATCCTATATTCCCATAAGATACATAATTATAACCTAAATATCAGTCCAATGTTGAAAACATGGATTACCATGATATCATCCTACCAAGATCATAGAATATGAAATATTAATCCTTATATATAACAAGACATACATGATATTACATATCACATAATCATATGAGATATTACTCATTATCTCTCTTTCCTACTATTTTTTAGGAAATATCATCTTGAAAAAATATATACCATGTGAAACTGAAACCAATACCCTATGGAATTTTCCCATGGTCCACATATTCAATATCTGGTCAATGTATATAGTTTTACTTTGTCCATGCAGTCTATTTAATCAATCATTCATGATATTGATCCATAGAATGTAGGCTGATTTACCTATTTCCTTTATGGAGAATCTCTTTCTCAACAATTCCTTAACCTATTTTAAATTTGGAATCTTATTTACAATTAGTAATATTTCATCAATATATTCGACTATAAAAATGAATGTACTCTCACTAAAATATTTGTAAATAATTGCTCAAATTCATTCTTAATGAACCCAAATTATAACATAAATTCGTCAAACTAGATGTTCCATGAACTGAATGATGAATTTAATTAATAAATGGATTTTTGCAACCTATATAACTTTTTTCATCTCATGGAGTCACAAACCCTTCTGGTTGTGTCATATTAACATATTTTAAAGGTCAATTTTATGGATTGTAGTTTTCATATCTATATACCAAGAATCATATTCATTTAAATTTTTAATTAAAATAATAATTCTAATGGATTTAAGCATTTTAATTATAGGAATGTTTTTTTCATATCATATTCCCTACTGATTTCTAAAACATTTATTCAATATCTGTGCTTTGTAGGTGCTAACCTAATACTCCATGCCTGATTTTCTCTTAAATTCCAATTTAAACACAATATGGCTTAAATATAATAAAATATTGACCAAAACCCAAACATGGTTAGGATATATATAATCTGTCAAAGAATTCATGGCTTTTTACCATCTCACAAATTATAAACTCTTCACTTTCTCTTTATAGTATAGAGTAATATTACTATCAGCCAATATTGAGTTACCATATCCATTGACTAGAAACCCATATCTTATAAGTTTTTTAACCTCCCTCATGCTATTATATAGTACTTACATTTCTGGAATGATTTCTTACATGGGGACCTAAGGAATTTATTCTTGTACAAACACTTTTATATCTTGATAATCAACTTCATCGAAGTCAATATTTCTCTCACTATCCTTCAAGAGGATAGGTTCCATTTTAAGGAATATTAATTTCTTAATAACTATAACCTTTTTATATGATGGATTATATAAGTATTATACACTTATTTCCTTACCGAAAACTTTAAAGATACATTTCATTCCCTAATGTGTCAGTTTCATTCTTTATTTATCCCTAATAATCACCTCACACCCCCATAAAAAAATATTTAATAGAACACGTTTGTATACACTACATAAATCAATGAGAATTACATTTTCACTTTTTTTGGTACATGGTTTATTATGTATACTACCATGTGTAATTAATATCCCTAAAAGTATAATGGAAGGCTTTCATGAATCCTCATCGATCTGACCATGTCTATCTAGGAACAGTTTCTCCTCTCATTAACACAATTCCACTATGGCTTATATACTTGAGTGATTTGATATTAAATCCCATAATCCCATATAAATTCAATGAATTATTTTTTATCATATTCACTACCTAAATCCAATCAATGTAGCTTTATATTCTAACCATATTGATTCTAAACAGTGTTCCATAACTCTTTTAAATCATCAAAGGATTAATACATATACATAATCACATAGATGTAACTATATCGTCTCAACTCCTAGGTAAAAGTAATTAAATATTAGAATCCACCTGTAGATTTTATATGAAATGTTTTACACACATCAGTGTGTACGAATACTAGAATCCTTGGGCCTCTTTAACCTTGAAAAAAATTGTATATTGGTTATATTTCCTTAAAAATGTATGAAATATTTCATGTGGTTAAAGCTTAAAAGAATATAAAACCCCATCTTAATAAATATTTTTTCAAACACTTATGGCTTATGTGAACTAGATGGAGAAGCCAAAACTTGGTATAAAATGATTCATGTGAATTAGATTATTTTTTAATTTCCAATATTGGTTTTCATAATTTAATACGTAAAAAACATTATTATTTTTGTTAGACCTAACAAAAGATATCTTAAAAAAAGTAGCAACTCTTGTTTGAAAAGTTGAAAATAAATCCATCTATCTCTAAACAAGAAACAAAAATGATAATATTGGTAACACTAGGAACATATCAATAATTATTTAAATAAAAAATAAATCTTTTGGTCAATGTGATGTACTAGTCACCAATGGAAGAAGAAACCAACCTCACCCTATTGGAAACCTATATATCCACCTTCCATCTAGAATCCTTTATAAATTTACAAGCTTACTGTATTTTAAATATAAATATGAGCACCATATACAATATTTAATATCCTACTTATATATATAAGAAGATTACACTAAATAAAAAACGTTCATAATGATTCCCGCTACATTTTTGGCTAGTTCCTCTTCTAGTTGACTTACTTTTCTCATGAAAAATGCACTATGTTCTGTTTGCTTTATTATTTCTTGATCACATTCGTTTCATAAGTACAATTATTTGGATCCATATAGTTGGAATGAGTCTTTAAACCCAATGACTTGTACATCCTTTTCCTATTCAAAATATGAAAAAAAATTCCCTGACCCATGTCTTTATCAACTTAGAGGATAATAGTACAATGTTAGGAAAGTTTATTGTCACTATTTATCATAATGTAACTCAAAATATAACTACATAAGGTATTATTTAGAAATAAAATAATTATATCTACAAAAAAATAATTGAAAATACTAAACCCCATGATGTATAAGTATTATGTATAGATAATAATATTGACTATATGAAGCCCAAATGGCACTGAATATTTATCATTCACATAAACAATACAATGGAGATCTCCTATATCTCTTGTTTTTTCTTCCCCTAATAAAGATCACAATGGTGAGAAATTATGATACATGAATCCATGCCGTCATATTTATTTATAAGACCATTGGTAATGAAGGATAAAATTAATAACTGGACATCTATTGCATCATCTGCATGTTTCGAGTAGATATATACTCCTTTATCACTAGATATATTCACAAGAATCTTTAGGGTTGGGATTCAAGCACAAATAATTTTCTATGAAGAACCTGTAAAATTAATAAAAACCTATACCATTCATAGAAATTTATTCTGGTGAGAAGGTTATGCTTTTCTAATATATTATCATAGTCATGTGGTTTTCCATTTCTAAAAAATTAAGGGTAGATAATTAATAACTTCTTGATAACTAAAATAGATTAAAAAAATTTTATTATTCACCCACTATTTTTTGGAAACCATATATCCGTAAAAATTAATTTTAGAATATCTTGTTTCATAGATTTTCTAGTTTAAATGACCCATATTCCACTTCTAATAACTTCTACATGGGTTTGAAAAGTTAATTGATGTATTTTAGGTAGGTGTAACTCACCGACAACTTTAACACGTAGTACCTTAATCAATTAAGTGGTCTCGCCAATCTTAAAATTGTGCATAATGTTTTCTCATCCATTTCCTATTAGTTACCCCAAGCCCCACTTGGGTAGTCATCCCTTGATGTGAACTAGTTCTGTCAACCCTAAACTTCAATCTAAAAGATCCTTGATAATTGAATGATCCATCACTTTGGCCAGTCAAGCACTATGAACTATGGGTTCAATTTTTAACTTAAGTAATGGAATGTTATACCGTATTAATATTTTATATGATGTATTTTAGTCCTTATTAATAAAACATAGTTTTATCTTATCACATTCCTTGTTAATATTAATTGGATTTTACATATGTGATGAAATATGTCAGATAAAATTTAACCATAATATAGTTTTATTTTATTCCATCCTGCATGTTTTTTAATTAATTTTTTATGTGACAGTGTTGAATATACAAACATAAAATTGAGAAAAATAAAATGTGAGTAGCATTATTATACGATTTTATAATAGTTAGACTATCTAGAAGATGATAAACTAACCCTTGACCTTTGGGGATAAAACCTAGAACCATAACTTAGTTTGTGTAACAACATTCCACCTTGGCTCTTATGAATAAACTTGATTATTTTTTACTTTCCCCCAAAACACATACATCCTCGTTTGAAATGTTAGCTTCATCCTTATACAATCCTTATCTCACACTCAGTCGAGGGGATCCATTGAATTGGATAAGGGGGGTTTACTTAAAATAAATTTCAGGCATATAGTCTCTTACATAATAAGGAATTGGTGATGTTACATAGTCCATAATTTTAAGACCGTAATTGAATCCTTAATATTCCATAAGTAATAATTTTAATCAAAATAAAAAAATTAAAATTATTTAAAAATAATACAGTACACAAGTTTACTTAGAGTGTAACGACCCAAAATTTTTTATCAATGAACATTACCTTATGTTAATTAAATAATATTGTATAAATCTCAAACACCACATAGAGAAACTAAAAAATATTATGATACCTTCTTATGAAAAAAACAAATAAAAATTCCAAATATTACAGTGGGACAATAAATATTAAATAAGATAACATGAATTTAAAAATTTAGATCTTCTCGATCCCCTAGAATGACCACACTCACGAACATAGCTGTAGATATAAAACATAATTTTAATTAAAAAATATTAAATTTAAAATATGAATTTTTATAATACACTTTAAGAGAATATAAGTGTATTATTAACGAAATAATAGGTATATATATGAATTAATAAACACTCATAACTATTAGAAATGTGACTGTTGTAATAGTAACCAGACCTTTGGAATAGAAATGTGACCATTAGGAATAGTAATCTTATCATTAAAGTAGTAACCCCACATATGAAAGTATAAAAAAAATTCAGGAATCATAAAAATGAAAAAAACATATATTTATATCATATAATAATTAAATAAATATTTTAAAAATGATAAATTATTTGTCGGTATTTTTGTGAAACCTAAATATTTTTTTAAAAATTTTATAATTTGAAAAATGATTTAAATGAAAATTTATTTTCATAAAATAGATTCATAAATTTAAATTTTGATTCATTATAATTATAAGATAATTTTATGAAACCTTAATTAATTTTTCAGTGTTCCACAAAATCGGTTGTAACGTTAAAATAAGTATTTTTTAATAAATGATGATTTTTATTAAAAACAAATATATCTCGTTTATAAAATTATTATCATATAATGGAGTTAATGATTGAAATATAAATGTATAAAAAAAATTTGGGTGATTTTTTGGTGATTTTCTAAAATAGTTGAAACTTTCTGAAAAGTGAAATATGGTAATTTATGATATATGACATTTTAAGCCAAATACATGAATTTTGTATCATGGAAGATGTAATAACCTATTTGATTAAACTCAAAAGAACTAGTTACTGTTATTAGACACAATAATAAACACTATTTATAGTATTAATCCAAAATAATAAACTTATAACAAAATAAACAAAACACCCATCTCCACCCCTTATAACAGCACCCTCACCACCTCAACTCCTCGTACCTTATAAGAATTGGAGAAGACTAAAATTATTCCAAATTCCACTCCAAAACCTATACCCCATGTCCTGGTATTTTTGGTCTGATAAAAATACCAATTACACATGCCTTAAATAGGTTCTCAAGGAGATAATTTTAAAGAGGTAAAATGAACCTTTCTCTTAAATTATTTCTTTCTTCTTAATTATCCTCACCCACCCTGTACAAAATAGAATGAATACTATACTATCAGATATATACTATATTTTTATAGTGTGTATGGAATATATAATATTAAATCTATTCTCTTCTTCTTTTATTCTAAAAAGGAAAAAATCACCCATTTTATGTCGATTCACAACTTTCATGGATGGTGGGTTTTCATTTTCCATTACCGGCTTCATGTCTTATCATAGAATAAGTTTTTATTTAAATAAAATTATAATATATAAATGATAACTTATTTTATATTTTGTATCTAATATATATATATAATATTAAATAATAAAACAAAAAAATTAGGATGATCACAAACCCGCCAAAATAATCTAAACGTTTTTCATTAATATTTTATCAATTGAATCATCCAAATGAAAAAAAACTATAAAGGTGACCATTTAAATTTTTTTAATTTAATTAATACCATATAATTTAACTTCTATATCATTATTCCAATTTGAGAAGAACTTCTGCAATTATACACAAGTGAATCGATCTTGAAATTATGAACATAAAACTCATATAATAGTGAAATTAAACAACATAACTCATAAAAAACGTAAATGAACTTAATAAAAATATAATATGTAAAATATATGTATTATAGATTATAGAATAATTAATTAATGAATATAATTTTATTATATAGGATATTTACTCTAATTGTAGAACACTTTCAAGCATAGGGTAAGGGATCTCTTCAAACCTCCATTTTTCCTTCAGGTGAAACATTCTGTCTATTTACAACAATGTATATATTCATTATTAATATTTATATCTTTCAAATTTTATATACATTTTCTAAAATTATGTATCCATATCAATGTATCTTTATTTTATGGGGAAATATTTATTTTAAAAGGTTCCCTTTCAATTCTTCCCAATAAGAAAGCCCAATTAATGGGAACAACCCTTTGTCTTACCCATTTTTATGTACACTCCATAATTTGCTTTAATGGAGAATTATTTTTATAAAATAAATAATTGATCATGAAAACTACCATAGATCAATTTTTTGTGTTAAATAAAAAATATTCATTTCTTCCCTTCAAATTCTCTTTAACATTTTCTATTAAACTACACTAGAGTGGTTCATTTATAATGAATATTAAACAATCCTTTTACATGTTTTCACATAATTTAGACATCAAATTTAATGATCTATGACTATTTTACCTTATGAACTTCTATTTATGATTTAAATCTATTCTTTCATGGACAACACTATGATACACCCATTATTTATGTCATACGACATGATTACAATACCCATTTATTTTAATGTGTAACCCTTATGTTTGATTCTTTATGTTGCACACATATGCATGAAATTTTATGATGGGTGCACCCAAATATCACTAAAATTAATTGGGTAATGTTTAGTCCCTTGAGAAATCATGTATGGGATTATATAGTAAACCTAATCCATTACAGTACTTTGTCTACCATGTGATACAGCCTTTGAAATTTTCCTTGACTCATGTTTATGTCATGTTGTAATTTTCTTCTACATTCCTATGTTTCCATGATCATATGATTCCGTGATTTATTTGTTATGATACCACATGTATGCCCATAATATATTCCTTTTATGTTATCATGTTATGTATTCTATCCCATGTAATATGCTTATTTTTTATCCTTATTAACCTATTGGGATTTTAGATCATCCCTTTGGTCTATATATTCCTTAGTTTAATCCAATGTTGTAGTAAGAGATAAAAGTAATTTTGGATCTCATTATGGAGATTAATTAAATGTATTTTTATTTTAGTTTCGTTATTTCTAATTATGTAATTACAAATACACTATACATTATAATCCTTGTATTGTATTTGTTATATAAATATAAATAAAATCATGTAACAATATGTGTAAAAGTATAAGGTTTCTATAATTGGTATTAGAATATGGTCTAGTTTTTTGGGTATTAATACTAGAAAAATATAGTAAGAACCATATGGATAATTCTGTCATAGTGGATTACCTAGATTGAAAATTTTTGTATCATAAGTGAGGATATACTTCTCATTTAAAAGGTTGTCCTTCAACGTTCAATGTTTCCTTTTTATATGCTTATGAGCTAATTATTCAATCCCCATAATTTTACATTATTTTTATTAGTTAATAGATATAAATAGTATTACCGATTAAAAAAATAAATGTTATAGGAAATTTAATTATTTCCTTAATTAAATTCCAACTTTGATGGGAATGTGAGATTAGAAGTTAATGAAAATACTGGATCAACTTGATCAAGTTATGAATAAGAACTTCAATCTTGTAGAACTCCCTTTTTATCATAATAAATATAATGCTTTAGTAGAATACCTTATGTGAAAAATTCTTTCAATATTTATTGGATCATATAATTCCCTCATCACAAAATAATGGATTAACTCTGTAAAAATGATATGTACTGCCCTCTAGTGATTATAAGAAGATAAATTTGTGATGCTGGTCTATTATTTTGATGGGGAAGCTAATCGGTGGAGGATAATGATGAAAACTATGAATTATAAGAATTAAATTGATTACATGTAATAGAAATCATTCATGAAAATATTTTTAAATAAATATATTCCCCAAACATTCTATATTAATATGTATAGGGAGTTACTCAAAATGAATCAAAAGTATGGTGAGACTATTAGGGCGTACAAGGAAAAATTTACAAGGATTTTGGGATACTCATTATGAATTTTCATAAACACCCAAATCAAGGTGGATCACTTATTTAGTTGGCAAAAGATGAGTCTATGAAAACCCATTGTGATTTGAGGCTTTAACAACTACGAGGAGATTTTTTATTATTCCCAAAATGACGAAATGGAGATCAAATAATCTCAGTGGTTTTTTGTACTTAGAGATAAAAAGAGTAAAATTGAATTTAATATGGGAGGATAAATAGATAAATCCCATTATATGAAGAAAACCACACATTCCATGTATAAAAAGTGCTGGAAAGAAGAATTATGGGAAGTCTCTAATGGGAATCAAGAGATTCTTGATATGTGGAAGAGGGGGTATCAGTATAATTATAGTTAGAGGGATATCAATATATTTATAGATGAAAAATAATAAATGAAGGTTCAGATCAATACTCATCCTATACTGCACTATATAATCCAAAAGTAACAAGGTCATTAAATGTTCCAATGACCTAGGCCAAGGATTTAATGGGGAAATCAACCACAAACAAACTCAATAGTAGTAAGGAAGGGCATATTTTATCAATAGTACTAAGGTAGATCTCGAAAATGATGTGTTTATTGGTATGATGGTTATTCATTCAATAATAACGAACTTGTTTTTTAATCTTGATTCTGTACATTCTTTTATATCTTGAAATATTGGTATAGATATTCAATCACTACCTCCAAATATGAATGATTGATTTCTTTATAAGAAACAAACGGAGAAATGATTGCATCCCAAGTATCTAATTCCACCCCAGTGAATTTTTATGGATTTAATCTCCCATTAAATACTATCTTACTGTATTTGGTGGAGTTTGACGGTATATTGTTTAGGGATTTGTATCTTTATATAAACCTAACATCAAATATAATGAAATATATATCACTTTTTTGCATCCTGATGCATCCTCTAATTATGTCTAAATATAAAGAGATGATGAATCTTATTGAGAATTATCAACTCAATTGTAGATATTATTGCCTTATGAGAAAAAATATCTTGCTCAAATGATTGATGAAAAGGAGAGGATCATGCTTAATGACATACCGATTATTAGGGAATACACTTCTATGTTCCCAAAATAATTTACTGGTCTTCATCCTGATCGATAAGTTGTGTTCTACATTAACCTTATTCATGAATATCTTCCTATATTAAATAATCCATAAAAAATAGAAACCATTGAGTTGGAAGAATTATAAAATTAGTTTCTAGAAAATATGGATAAGAGTTTCATATGCCTGAGTGCTTCATCATGGGGTGTTCCAGTCCACTTCATCAAGAATAATGATGGATCAATATGCCTCTGCACTGGTTATCGTGAGCTCAAAAAATCGGGATGAAGAACAAGTACCCCCCATCATGGATAGATGTCTTATTTGATCAACAATGTGGGGAATAATATTTCTCTAAGGTGGAACTTCATTCAAGATATCACTAATCAAATGTGTGGAAGGAATATATTCTCAAGACTACATTTTAAATAAGGTATGGACACCATGAGTTCATAGTGATTCCTTTCAGACTCACTAAAACTATAGAAATATTTAGGGATGTAATGAATATAGTCTTTAGAGATTACCTTAACTAATTTTTGGTTATAATTTTCAATGATATTATGATATTCTCCATGAGTAATGAGGAATAGAAGGAGAAATTGAGTACTATTCCAAGGAATTTGAAAAGGGAGAAACATTATGAAATGTATAATAAATGTAAGTATTGGATGGAGGAAGTATCATTTTCGGGGCATGCTATCACCAGTAAAGTAAAACATGTAGACCCTTCCAAGAAAATGGAAATAGAAAAGTGGCACTAAAAAATTTTTTAATATATATCAATAGTTTCCTTGGTCTGTCTCAAAATTACAAATGATTTTTAAAGAAAATATTAAGATTTTAAAACACACTAACCAGGATGAATCAGAAGTGAGTATAGATTTTTTGATAAGTGAATGTGAATACGACTTCAAAGAGTTGAAAAAATTCTCATAACTACACTATTAGTCACACTATAAATAACTAGGGAACTCTATGTTGTATAAAGAGATGCTTCAAAAAGGCCCTTGTCTGTGTACTCATGAATAATGATAAAGTGATAACCTACCCCTCAAGGAAGTTTATATTTCATGGGAAAAACTATACCACACATGATATGAAGTTGGAAGCTATTATATTTTCTTTGAAAATCTGATGGCATTGTTTCTACATGTAAAACGTTAAGATATATACTAATCATAAGAGCCTCAAATGTATATTTTCACAGAATGAGCTTAAAATTCACTAGTGAAGATGCTTATAGCTCCTCAAGTATTATGACCGCTCAAATCACTACCATCCTGTAAAACAAACAATGTGGAATATGATCTAATTTGAAAGGATCCTACAACATTATCAATGACAAGAATTGATAAGGATCCAATATTATTAGACATTCAAAGGTTGGACATGGGAATCATTAAGTAAGGGACATCATCAATCCTTCCTCATATGATTTTTAACCATCCGTTTTTGAGAAAATAAATGATTCCCAAAAAGATATTGTGGAAATTTATAAAATTCTGTATGCTATATGAAAGTGGAAATATTTAGAGTTAAAAATTTATGAGGAAAGGGTCATAATATTTGGTTCACAACTATGGGTACCATCCAATCTATAGATAAATAAAGATATTCTAAATGATTCATATAGCTAAAACTTGTCTATTCACTGTAGGTGAAAAAAGATGTATTGAGATCTCTGAGTGCACTATTGGTGGGACACTATTAAGAATAATATTGGTAAATATAAAACAATTTTCTTGGTATCTCAGTAAGTGAATTGAAAAATAAAAAAGTCAAAGGCTATGACGAAACCATTACCCATACCAATCTGGAAATGGGAAACCATCACAATTGATTTTTTACAGCACTTTCAAATACATCTAAAAGAAAAAATTCTATATGGGTTGTTGGGGATCATCTAACAAAGATAAATCACTTTATCTCAATTCAAGAGGAATTTTCACTTGATAAACGTGTATATATATATCTCATAGAAGTGGCGAGTATGTATGGATTACCATTATTAATTGTAACTGATTGAGATCCATGATTTCTACCAAATTACATAAAAGTATCTGACATGTTCTAAACACTGAGTTTAACTTGAGTATAGCTTATCATCCTCAAACTAATGTCCAATATAAGAAAACTATTAATACACTAAAAGAAATGTTTAGAGATTGTTTTACATACTTCAATGTAGATGATACCAATATCTACCTCAGGCGGAGTTCTCTTACAACAATAAATTCCACTCAACCATCCAAATAGACCCATATGAATCCATTTATAGGAAAAGATGTAAAAATAGGTATATTGGGATGATGTAATTGAACATAAGCTTATCAGACCTAAAATGGATGAATAAATAGTAGAAAAGGTTAAAACCATTCAGCAACACATCAATGCTTCCCAAAGTCAATAGAACTCCTATAAAGATAATCAATTATGGGACTTTGAGTTTTAGGTTGGTGACAAAGTATTTCACTACATATCTCTATGGGAGAGAGTCATGATATCTGTAAATAAATTAAAGCTATTTCCTAGGTACATCAAACCTTTTAATATTCTTGATCACATCAAAGTTGTGGAAAATCGACCAGAACTTCCACTAATCATGTCTTATATACCTGATGTATTCAAAGTATACTTCATGTGGAAATACATAATGGATCCATCACATGTAGTGAATTCATATGTGAGTTTTAAATTATCTATATTATGAGGATTATTGGGTTAAGAACATGGACCATAGAGATAATGTTCTATATAACAAGACTAGTCATATAATGTTCAGACCTAGCTCACCAATAAGACGTTGTCCTGACCGGTTTCCACATGACCTAAAGCACACCTACCTATATTCCCGATGCTACCAACTAGCAGCGAGGGTGTAAGTATAGTCAGTGGGGATATTATACCATTTTTTAGGGTTGAAAAATGGTATAACAGAGTAAATAATAATCAATTGTGGAAGAAGTAATACATAATTGACAATGTAGTGCAATATAGATTTTATATAAATGAAAAAAAAATCATCCAATTCTAGGTTATACAATAGATTAATGCATGACATCATATTGATACATTTTAAAAAATAGTAAATAGTACAATATTCATTTCAATAAAATTCAATGTATGACTCATGTAATGAAAAGAACAAAAATCTCAATGGTGATCTCTACTAGAATCCTGAGATCCTATTCGGTCCTTTTCTCCTACTCCTTGTACAAGAAAACAACAACAACAAGGTCCAAGTCCCTATGAACAAGATAGGTCTAATCAGGTACCCTAGTGTAATGGTGTCCTGAGTAGGGTGTGAGATATAAATCACTGTAGTCTGGAACCACCAGTGTCTAACCAAATTCCAAGAGTTTAATATAAATTAGACATGGGGAAAGCATGCATAAATAAATTAAGTAGTTAATGTAACTAAATACCCATTACCTAGTTCATCCCTCAGATGGTTTATAAACATGTAACTAGTTCTTTAATTGGGTATTACAATTTTGTATATATGTCACATGTGAGTAATTCGCCTACCGAGTCCAAGGAGTTTCCTCTAAGGTAAAACGGGGCTAAGCAATGACCAGGCCTGATGGGATTTAACTATTGAACAAGATTTTAAATATTTGACCCAATGAGAGTATCCAAGGCATCCTATGATAGTATAAGTTGTGAAGGTTATAATACTTAACAGGGAAACCTTTCATTGATATCCAGTGAGGGAGTTCTAGAGTAATGACCAAGGTAACGTAAACTCATGGAAATCAAACTCAATAGTATCTGAGTCTAGCTAATGGGTAATAGTGTAATCCAAGGAGAGTAATCCATGACATTCCATAACAAGTCACCTACCGAGTATATGGTGATCGAGCAAGGTAAACCAGGGCTATGAAATTACAGGACATGATGGGATTTAACCATGGAACCTACTAGTAAATACGGGATACACTGAGTGTATCTGAGGTATCCTATACAAATAAGTTACCCAATGGTATTATACCAAGAATCTAAGGAATATACAAGAACTAGATTCATGTTGGGTATCAACTTAAGAAAATTGTATACTTGAATTGGAATGGGGTTCTTGAGAGCCAAGGTATTTTCCCCTCAGAATCCAAGGAGATCTCGAGTAATTACATTCTTAGTTGATATTGTAACCTTAATTATTCATTTGGTTCAAGTCTTGCCTTCCATTATTTTGGATAGGTCGTGTAGAGTTGCAACCATTTATTTATTGGTCCATGCCTTTTCTTCCATTAGTGTGCATAGTCCAAGTAGCATTCCAACCATTCCCTTATTTCTTCAATCATGTCCTTCCATTAGTTTAGTAAGGTCATATAGCATTGCAACCATTTAGTAAAAACAACTAAGGCATTTTCAATGGTAAATTTCCACACCGTTACCTTCCCTTAGCATGGAAAGGGTTGCCACAAACATAGAACCAATCCTTGTCTTATAAACACGAGTCCATCCAAGGAATTCCTACTTGGGAATCCCTGTATCTTCCAATGTATGAGCATGGAAACCCACTGAGTCCATCATGGAATTCCTACATGGGAACCCACATGTCCCCCAAGTTTTTATTAGTATTCAAAACATTCGAAAACAATTTGGTAACTTGTTTTGAGGGAAAATCATTAATTATTAACTATTCATTTAACCCAACTCATTCAATTTACTAAAACATCTCAATTGTATTTAAAGGGCTCCAAGAATCCATTGAAAGGGAAATTACCTACATGGGTAATTCCAAACCCAAACTAGACCAAACACTTAGATGGATCTTTGGTTCATTAATTATTTTGAAAATGGAAACTCTGTGATTCTAATGTCATTATATCCATGTGTTAAGCATTCCCTAAATCAACATAACATCAAGCATAAGTAATATAAACATGAAAATTTATGAAACCAAAGTCTCATAATAATGTTTAGCTTAAAGGCAGTTCATCTCTTTTGGAGGGGTTTTGTTATAAAAACATGATATTGTTTATCAACAAATCATTTATAATCTTTATCATTTAAAACATGAAACATGCTAAATTCACATTTAAGAGGAATTGAGCATAATACATCATTGAATTAATTAATTTATAAAAAAATTTAGTAAGAAACATTATTAATGCGTTTTTAATGATTGATGACTTGTAAACGGACCCTACCTCAAGGTGGAACCAAGCCGTGTACTTTGGCTACGAACCAAAACAAAGTGAAACATCCTAGAACAACTCAATGACTGATTGATTTAATAAAAGGGATCCAAGGAAACATAAATATCTTCATTCAAGATGTGTAAAACAAATGATAAGGCACAATAATTACCCCAAAATGTTATCGGCGGACCGATACCACCAGAACCACCTCATCTTCGATGGCAGTTTCTAGAACTTGAACCCTATTTCCTCGTGTGACTATCCACACAACCTAAGAACCAATGAAAAGTGGATAAACATTAACCCCAAAACCTTGGGTTCAATCGTACCTCACCAGACATCGATTATCTCGAATTGAAGCTAGAAAAAGGGGAGATAAGGGAGTAGAGAACCTTACCCTGGAAGATCAAAGACAACAAATGAATGTTGATCCAAGAGGAGTCTGAAAGAGAGTTTCATGCATCCAAGGGGAGAGACCCCTTGAGATGGTGCGCCATGTTTGAGGGAGGGTGTGTATAAGGGTTTATTTTTTTATTTTTTTAATTAAATTAAATTAAATTAAAACAAATCAAAATCTACAAACTAGGCATTGCACACGGTTTGACCTGCACGATCTGCCAATCCATGCGCAAACTGTGCGGAATCTTCTTCCTCAAAGATGCACCCCACATGGGATATACACACAGTTTGGAAAACCATGCATAGCCCATGTGCTAATACACTACCCCTTTTTAAATAGCGCCACATAGTTAAATTCAATGGGCCGCATGGTTTCACAGACCGTGCGCAAACTGTGTGTGCTCTACTGTCACTTAAAACATGATGTTTTTTGGGTTCGAAACTCCCGAAACTTTTCAATCAACTCAAGAAACATCTAAGGCCTTTGTACATGCCCGAAAACATCACATAGGACTGATACAACTCTCAAAATTATGTTTTGAATCATGGATTTAAAAATGACCGGTTTAGTAAAAAAAAATATGTTAAAAAACTTCCATATTTTAGTCCAGTTCAAAACAGAAGATTATACAATCTACCAACCTTAAAAACATCTCGTCCCTGAGAAGCCTTCTAGAACAACATGAACACCACCTGACCTACAAGGGTCATGATTTTTTGTTTATACTATTTCATAGTGTTCCCAACACTAAATGAACCATATGCATTCCCAATTTAATATGCACTTTAGCCTCTATAATCTGATCCAATGATCAAAGTTCAACATAAAAAAAGAAACAAAGCTTTCATGATCCCATTTAGATAATGACACGATCACATCAAATTCTCAGAAAACAATCAAATGATGGTACTTCCCACCATCGGTCGTGACATAAAGCTGGAGAAAAACCAATCCACGATACCTCCATCGTCAGAATTTCTTTATAAGGAATAAATTTAAGTGTTCTTACGACACTCCTTGTCTCATTTCTTAAAAAGGAAATGGATAAATTCTACATGTGCAACGTCCCGGCCCGGCTGACCATCGAACCGATGGTCGGACCGGTAGGTCACATGGCCTCAAGCATGTCTCCCCGTATGCCAAAGGCTGCCGACTAGCAGCGAGGGTCTAGGGAGGTGATAGTGGGGAGACTATACCCTCATATCAGAGTAACACAGTGGTATTTTCCAAGTAAATATCATTCAGTAGCCGAAACCGTAAGCAAGAGAAAGACAGAACTGATAGACATGTAACATCCATACAACAAAAGGTGGCCAAAGCCTGTTTACATGATACAGAGATGATGAATGTTACAATGTGAAAACAGGAAACAATACAACATGCTTACAATACAATGTAAAAGAATAAAGAAAAGATAGCAGGGCCCGACGGGTGTTCTCCTTAGCATCCCAAGCTCCATCTCAGTCCTTTGCTCCTACCCCATGTACATGCAACACAACAACCAACCTAGGTCCTTCAAACAAGAAAGGTCTACTCAGGTACCCCAGTGTAATGGCAGCCTGAGTAGGGTGTGAAATATAAATCCCAGTAGGCCGGAACCACCGGTGTCTAACCCAATACAGACAGTGTGTATTTAATTAAATAGTAAAAAGATATAACAATGTTCAATAAGCAGGATGACATAGATAAACAACACCTATCCAGGTTCCCTAGGGACACCCGATGGCTATACCAACTTTGGCTCGTTTCCTGTAATGTACCCTAATCATTTTACCATATGTATATATATATATATAATCTCATTTAGATCATAGATGGCGTGGGGTAAGAATGCCTCCCACCCATTAATCGAGATTATCTGTCATGAGGTAAGAATGCCTCTCGTCACTTTAGGTCAAATGGAAAAGTGTATAAACGCCTCCCTTCCATACACGTATCGAGATTAGCGGTCACGAGGTAAGAATGCCTCTCGTCCCTATAGGTCAACTAGCAAGGGGTATAAATTCCTCCCTTCCATACATGTATCGAGATTGCATCCGGCGTGGGGTAGACATGCCTCCCACCCATACTCAAGAAAAATGGCATGGGGTATGCATGCCTCCCATCCATAACCATTCCAAGTAGATGGCATGGGGTATGAATGCCTCCCATCCATAACCACACACATTCGTTATCAGCATTATATTATAATGCATAAGGTAGTACCTCTTATTCATTTCAAATAGACATTCCACATTATTAACACCCATAATCAGCTATGGTAGTCCTTCAAAATCATAACAATAAACACTATCGTCAAGATCTACCCCTCTCTAGTGTTCCATTTAGTTAAACCGTCATTTATACCTATCAAACAACACATAAGAAATTACCTCTTATGTGCTCCAATTAACCATATCAAAAATCACAACCCAACACATTAGACTATGACATAAAGCGCACTTTCCCTATTCAAGGTCATTTTATCCAATTTTCCTAAACATAGCAAATTGGGCAAGGGTTCCCCTTGAGGGTCATTACATATAGTTGCCTAAACCTGGACGGACGATTAATAATGCAAGCGGCATAGTCATTGCACCTAGTTGCCACCATCTCATTTAATCCATTCTAATCAAATTAATTTAACCTTCTTATCTCAAGGGAAATTACAGTCCAAAGGTTCAAGTGAAAAGTGAGGCGTTATGGCATCATAGCATTTTCCCACTTGGGAAAATTCAATAAAGAAGAAACAAGCAGCCAAACATACCATTAAGTAATTATCACAAAGGCAAGGCAAAGCAGGCGATCATAAATGTCTACTTCCTACTCTTTATCTTGAAGACAGCGCACATTTGATCGAGGGGTTTTACTATTAAATCATTAGTTTAGTTAACAGGAAACCCTTTTTATCTTGTTCCTGCCATTCAAACGGTTTTCACAGAATCATTTATTCAAGACTAACTTGAAGAATTAAAGTACTAAGGTGGTGCATAAATTAACTCATTTAACCTTTAGTTTAATTAAAAGGGTAGGAGAGGGACCGTACCTCAAGGTGGATCCATCCATCCACTCCGGCTCATGGCGCTTTCTAACTAAGGCTGTCGCTGCTCCCCCACAAGGCTTATGTGATTTCACATAGGTATAAGGACACCTAGCCTCTATGCAAACGCTCTACATGGCCATGCGCATGCGCAAGAGGATCCTTACACATATGATTATACACATATGACTGTCTCCGCTCACCAGTGCATGCAATTTTTATATATGAAATGGGGAAAAATTCCCTTGTACGTGTATATTATCTTCCAAGCATGAATATACGCATACCAGGGGAACCAACATACACATAAATACGTACCTATGCCCGCGCAGGAGAGTCGCCTAAGATCTAGTAACCCAAAACACGACCAAAACCACCAACACACTAACCAAAACATAGGAGGAACCCTTAGAACAACTAAAGACATTACATG
The DNA here is from genome assembly GCA_963277665.1 of Viscum album. Classification (NCBI taxonomy): domain Eukaryota; kingdom Viridiplantae; phylum Streptophyta; class Magnoliopsida; order Santalales; family Viscaceae; genus Viscum; species Viscum album. The sequence continues at coordinate 226,218,757 of OY728129.1, read as the reverse complement.
GAAGCTGGAAAACAACCATCGGTAGAAAACCCTTACCTCGGAAACAACCCGGCGGTTCGAAATGTGCGAATCACTTCACCTTCTGCAGCGATCGCCGGAATACACCCAAACACCACCCGAGATGCCTTCCGCACGAACATGGAACAAAGAGAAACCAAAATTCAGATCACCCTAAACCCCAAGGCGTTTGGCCGAATCTCACCGGGCAACGAATACACCGAATAATGACTTGGATCAAGTAGGAGAGGGAGGAGAAGGACCTACCATGGGGATTCAGAAGAGGAATCACCAAGAACGAAGGAGGAATCGCTGGTCGAAGGGAGGCCGAGGTGGGGGGCCGAGCGCGCGGTTGGGAGAGCCCCATTGGGATATTCATCGAGTGAGAGGGGATAGGGTGAGGTATTAGATATTTAGGTTTTTATTTTATTTCTTCTTATTTTTAATTTAGTTAAAATTTCTAACACACCCAAACTGCACAGTTTAACCTGCACGGTTTTCCAAACTCTGGGAAAACCGTGCAAGGTCTACTGCCTCCATGACGCCCGTTACACGGGCTAGGCACACAGTTTTGGAAAGCTTGTGCAGCCCGTGCGCAAGCCACTACCCACTTGATTTGGGCCGAATGGTTTAGGCCGCATGGCATGGTCAGCCCATGCACCAACCGTGTACCCTTTGCAGCTCTTTAAAAACTGGGGTCTGGCGCTTCCAAAGCCCCTCAGGCCACCCGAGAAACTTAATGGGCCTTCACCCCGCCCAAAACCAAAACATCTAAGCGTTCCAACTCTCAGAATTCTTTTCCGAATCTCGGTTTTAAAAACGACCCATTCAGTAATTGACAAAGTTTAATTTCCACCACTTTTTAACCTGGTTCAAATAGCAGGTCATTACAAGATTCCCACCACAGAACTTCTCATCCCTGAGAAGCCATCGGGAACAACACACACTTCAGTCAACCTACAATGGTCGTGAAGCTTCGTTCAATGATCTCCTTATATTTCCAAACATTCTACGCTCCATGATAATCCACATAAGCACACGACACTTATGTCATCAACACCCGAGCCAAAACACGTTTTCCCTCCGAACCAACACGAAATCTCTTACCCGGGCCCATTCCACAAGAGATATGATCACATCTTTTTCCCTTCATGAAACCAAACAGAGGTACTTCCCACCTTATATTTTCAAGGTTAAATGACCAAGACTCAAACCAAAACTCCACCACCTTTTGAACTGTCTTTCAAAAGCACACTCTAAGCATCCCAACGACGCACGTAGTGTGATTTTGAAACAATCAAACCGTAGATTTCCCCATCAACCTATACACCGAAGTCGAAAAGGGTAAATCCACTCCGGCTGACTATTCAAGAAGACACACGGCTTTGGTGGCCGTCGCTTCATAAGCTGAACAACGATACCTTCTCCCAAGGCATCCTGCATTCACAATGAGAACGTTCACCGAAAAGGTCATACCAGACTCTCGGTGACGTCTCAAAGATAAAACCACGAACGAAACCACGCATGTAGCATTCAACGCTTAAAGGGAACCACCAACCAAGCTCAATAGCTTTTTAAATCTTTAGTGCGGCGTAAGACCGACGCTCTCTTAGCGCATCCAGAATGAAAGCAAGATAGGGGAAAAGCTCATCACGTAGAAGAGAACACTAAGAGGATTGAAAACTGATTCCCATTATTTATACATAAAAACTAGAAAGGAGATCAGTTGAACCACCCTTGGTCAACTCTAAAGAAGAAACTAGGCTTCATCTGCCGACGCATCCGAAGTTCTAAACCGACCACAATGACTTTTTCCCGCACAAGGCATTTCATGATCAGTCACGATTTACCACTAAAGTCCTCCACGACCAATGGTGTTTCTTAAAAAGTGTTGCGTACACCGCCAACCCGATCAAAGTCGTGCTACCGAGCAAGCATCGATGCATAACGACACCTTCAAGCCTCAAAGGAATTCAAACAAACTCGACTATTCCCAGATGGTCCTTCTTGGTGTATTCCTTCTACCCTGAAGAACACGCTTTAGTCAACTGGAATGACCCTTTCCACCATAGAAGGGTCGACATCATCGAAAGGAGAAAGACAAGCTGTTTATAAGCAGACTTGTTCATAATTATCTAAACGGATGTTTGTTGTTCTTGCAAGCCACGATCATCACGTCAAACGTACAAGGAATCCAAATCAACAAGATCGGCGTGTCAACCACCCGAGTCTTCAGAAAATTATCCCGAGCATTTGGACATCTTGATTCTCAAACTATCAGGTCACTCTACCACGGAGAATACCCAAAACTGTACACATCAGCATAAGAGATACAACCAAATGTCGTATTTCCTCATATGACCATTCGTTTGGATGATGACATGTCATGTCATCCATTACTGCGCAAAAAGAAAGGGTCAAACGACCAACCAGGCAACTGACCATGCCCGAGGCATGTCCAACCAAGCGATACAGAGCATTACCCAATGCTCAAACCCTTGACAAAATCAAAAGAAGCATAACCACCCATCCAAACAAGGGTTTCATTAGAACTAGAAGTCCATCACGGGACAACGGTCCCCGAATAGTACCAACCTTCATAAAGTTCACCGAACAAGAGAATCACATAAGCTCTAAGGGCGCTACCTACCACGGACTATCCCCTCACGAAAAACAAGCATCAACCAAGAACATGGTCACACAAAACATAAGTCATCAGGCTCAAAGCCTAAAGTTTAACGTCATTGCTAAAAGAAAACAGTCTATAGAAAACACGTAAGGTTCTATTCCAAGGCACTCACAAGAAAGACTTAACCTACCCCCACACGGGGTCTCAACAGAGGACACCACTACAAGTTCCTTTTTCCAAGCCTTTTATCTTTATTCACATTTATCATTTAATCACTTTAAAAGATTAAATTTGACACATCAAGTACCATTTTCCAAACAAAAATTCACTAGGCACTTGATCATTTTGTCAAACAGCTCAAAGCATAATTGGCAAGTTTCAACCAACGTCCTTTTAACCACAAGGCGACCTACGAGGGTCCCAACAAGCCAATTCACATCAGATCAAAACCAAAAAACCTATACACAAATATGCATTTCGGAATGCACGCTTTCATCACATTCATTATGGGTTACCAGTACCTAACTCATGAAGCGCCCATACAATCCATGGGTTGAAAATTGGCTCCCAACAGACAAAACATAACACATTTAAGAATTTCACATGCTCAAAAAAATTATCTAGTCACACGAGTGGCCACCTACCAACATGTAAAGTGCACATACACTTTACAATTTGGAATTTGGATCCCGTCATTTAAAACCCATTACAATTAATTTTACAATTTAAACTTTTGCAGCTCTTTTTATGGTGATTCAGTTACACGGGCTACCCTTTCACAGCCATAAGGCACCCATACACCTTATAACTGAAAATTATCTCCTATGATAATCGCAGTCAATTAATTTAGAAAAAGAATCCAATTTCATCTTAATCAAAAACAATATGTTATCGTAAGCAGTATCGCATAAACATGCTATATCACAGAAGCATGGAATAAAAACCACTATACTTATCACAGCAACTTGCATTACTAATTCATTCTAGATGGCATGGAATGTGATTTATAACAATGTGCCTATAGGATGCATGGGATGGCATACCCTCATATCCTCAGGTTGTAATAGAAATAGAACCCAAAATTGCATCAATAGTATCGACAGAAAACATTTCCCTCACCCAACGGTGAAATCAAATCAACCATAATAATCAAAATCATTAAAATAATAATTGAATTCGAGGAAATTTGGCTTTTCCCTATGCACGGGGTGGCCAATCCCGGACACAGCTCATTACCAAATTCCCATTCCTTCCTATCCCTATCTAATTTCACCAACTAGTAAAACAAAACAAAAGAGAAAACTCTTCTAATACCACTTTCAAACATCCCGGCCCGGCTGACCATCGAACCGGTGGCCGGACCAGTAGGCCACATGGCCTCAAGCACATCTCCCCGTATGACAGATTCTGCCGACAAGCAGTGAGGGTCTCAGGAGGTGATAGTGGGGAGACTATACCCTCATATCAGAGTAACACAATAGTATTTTCAGAGTAAATATCATTCAGTAGAGGAAACTGTAAGCAAGTGAAAGACAACAATGATAGACATGTAACATCCATTCAATAAAAGGTAGCCAAAGCCAGTTTACACGATACAGAGATGATAAATGTTACAATGTGAAAACAGGAAACAATACAACATGCTTACAATACAATGTAAAAGAATAAAGAAAAGACAGCAGGGCCCGATGGGCGTTCTCCTGAGCATCCCGAGCTCCCGCATGGTCCTTTTCTCCTATCCCCAAGTACAAGCAACACAACAACCAACCTAGGTCCTACAAACAAGAATGATCTACTCAGGCACCCTAGTGCAATGGCAGCCCGAGTAGGATGTGAGATATAAATATCAGTTGGCCGGCACCACTGATGTCTAACCCAATCCAAATAGTGTGTATTTAATTAAATAGTAAACAGATATAACAAGGTTCAATAAGCAGGACAACTAGATAAACAACACCCGTCCAGGTTCCCTAGGGACACACAATTGTTGTACGAGCTTCAGCTTGTTTCCAATAAAGTAACCTGATCATGTCACCATATGTATATATATATATATATATATATATAATTTCATTTAGATCATAGATGGCATGGGGTAAGAATGCCTCCCACCCATTAATCAAGATTAGTGGGCCTGAGGTAAGAATGCCTCATATCCCTATAGGTCAAATGGAAAGGGGTATAAATGCCTCCCTTCCATACACGTATCGAGATTAGCGGGCACGAGGTAAGAATTCATTTCATCCTTATAGGTCAACTGGAAAGGGGTACAAATGCCTCCCTTCCATACACGTGTCGAGATTGCATCTGGCATGGGGTAGACATGCCTCCCACCCATACTCAAGTAAGCTGGCATGGGGTATTCATGCCTCCCATCCATAATTTTTGAAAGTAGATGGCATAGTGTATGAATGCCTCCCATACATTACCACACACATTCATTATCAACATTATATTACAATGCATTAGGCAGTACCTCTTATGCATTTCAAACAGACATTCAACATTCAAAAACACCCATAATCAATTATTGTACTCATTCACAATCATAACAATAAACACTAGGGTCAAGCTATAACCCTCTCTAGTGTGCCATTTAGTTAAACCATCCTTCATACCTATCAAACAACACATAAGGCATTACCTCTTATACAATCTAATTAACCATATCAAAAATCACAACCAAACCCATTAAACTATGCCACTCAGCAGACTTTCCCTATTCAAGGTCATTTTATCCAATTTGCCTAAACATGGAAAATTGGGAATGGGTTCCCCATGAGAGTCATTCCATCTAGTTGGCTAAACCTAGAATGGCGATTAATAATGCATGTGTCATTTTAATTGCACCTAGTTTCCACTATGTCATTTCATCCATTCTAATCAAATTCATTTAACCCCTTATCTCAAGGGCAATTACAGTCCAAGGGTTCAAGTGAAATGTGAGGCATTATGGCAACATAGAATTTGCCCACTTGGGAAAATTCAACAAAGAAGAAACAAGCATCCAAACATTCCATACAATAATTATCACAAAGTCAAGGAAAATTAGTCAACCATAAATGTCTACTTCCTAATTTTTATCTTAAAGACAGCGCACCTCTTATCGAGGGGTTTTATTATTAAATTGTTAGTTTAGTTAGCAGGCAACCCTTTTTATCTTGTTCATGCAATTCACAAGGTTTTCACAGAATCATTTGATCAAGACTAACATGAATAATTAAAGTAATAAGGTGGTGCATAAATTAACTCATTTAAAAATAACTTTAATTAAAAATGCAGGAGAGGGACCCTACCCCAAGGTGGATCCATCCGTCCACTCCGTCTCTTGGAGCTTTCTAACTAGAGCTGTTGCTGCTCCCCCATGAGGCCTATGTGATTTCACATATGTATAAGGACACATAGCCTCTATGCACATGCTCCGCATGGCCATGAGCGTGCGCAAGAGGATCCTTACACAAATTCTTATACACATAATCATGTCTCCTCTCACCTGTGCATGCACCTCTTGTATATGCAAGGGGGACAAATTTCCATGTACGTGTATATTCACTTCCATGCACGAATATAAGAGTACAAGGGGAAACCACATATACATTAATACGTACCTATGCCTGTGCAGGCGAGTCGCCTAAGCTCTAGCAACCCGAAACATGACCAAAACCACCAACACACTAACCAAAACACACTAGGAACCCTTAGAACAACTAGAGACATTACATAGAAGCTGCGAAACAACCAGTGGTAGAAAACCCTTACCTCGGAAACAACCCGGCGGTTCGAAACGTGGAGAATCGTTTCGCATTCAGCATCGATTGCCGAAATACACCCAAACATGACCCAAGAATCCTTCTGCACGAACCTGGAACAAAGAGAAACCAAAAGTCGAATCACCCTAAACCCTAGGTCGTTCGTCCGAATCTCACTGGGTGATGAATACGCCGAAAAATGGCATGTAACAAGGAGGTGAGGGAGGAGAAGTAACTACCATGGAGATTCGGAAGAAGAATCACTAGGAACGAAGGAGGAATCACCGATCGAAGTGAGGCCGAGGTGGGGGGTCGATCATGCGGCAGGGAGAGCCCCCTTGGACTGTTCGTTGAGTGAGAGGAGAGATGGTGAGGTATTAGATATTTAGGTTTTTATTTTATTTCTTCTTATTTTTAATTTAATTAAAATACCTAACACACCCAAACTGCACGGTTTTACCTGCACTGTTTGCGAAACTGTCCGCAAACCATACGTGGTCTACTGCCTCCAAGATGCCTGTTGCACAGGCTAGGTGCACAGTTTGGGAAACCGTTCACAACCTATGTGCAAGCCACTGCCCACCTGATTTGGGACACATGGTTTAGGCCATACGACTTGGTCAGCCCGTACGCCCTCTGCAGCTATTTAAAAACTGTGGTCTGGCTCTTCTGAAACCCCTTGGGCCACCTGAGAAACATAACGTGCCTTCACCCATGCCCAAAATCAAAACAAAAAAGCGTTCCAACTCTTGGAATTCTATTCTAATTCTCGGTTTTAAAAACTACCCATTCAGTAATTGAAAAAGTTCAATTTCCATAATTTTTTAACCCGATACAAACAGCGGGTCATTACAACATGACCTAATAGAACTGGTTGAGCAAGATTTCTCAGAATACATTTCTGACCTTGAGACCCCAATTTCCTTTACCAGGTAACATGACATAAAATGGATCCATATAACTATAAACATCAATTATAAATATGATAATGAGTCAAGCCATTTGGCCAATGTATCTTGAAGATGATAGGATTAGGCAGCCGAAGCAATTCAGAAGAAATGGTAGGAGTCTATGAGTCCATACAAGGCATTCCTCCATGGGAACCTAGGAACCACTCATGAATTACAAAGCCCTGAGGAGAACCTTGACCTAGCATGTAACAATGAGAAAGATTATCCAAAAAAACCTCAATGGCTTTTGAATATTTATCGCGGTGTAAGATTGACGCTCTCTTAGTGAATCCAAAACTATGTAAAGGTATGGGACATTCTCATATCTTAAGAAGAGTACACTAAGAAGATTTATGATGGGGTTTCAATTCAAACACCCCATGAAACTGATAGGTAAAATAGTCAAACCAGATCATAGTTGTGCTGTCAGGAAAGCACCAACACAATTTAATACAAGTAAGACTCAAGGGTATTCAAGCAAACTGACTATTTCCAAAAGGTACCCTTTGGTGCTCCTTCTTCTTGGAAGAGAATGCTAACCATCTCAACAGAACACTACCCACATTAAGGGTGTCTTAGTAAAAGGAGAATAAAACTAACTGCTAAAAAGTGAGATAAATTTTAACAATGAGGTCGGCGTGACAAAACACTCGAGTTTTTCGAAAACCATCCCCAGTATTGGAATAAACTGATTCTTTAATTCTAATGTCAATCTACATGGAGACAACACAAACCGTACTCAACACTACGATAATACTTATTTTTTTAGTCATATTTCCTAATGAAACCATTTTCCTGGATGACACAATTCCAAGTCACCCATCACTAAGAAGGAGGAGTCAGACGACCTACGAAACGGTCGACCATGCCTGAGGCACGTCAAACTAGCTAAAAATGATCATTACTCGATGCCCAAGCCCATAAAAAGGTCATGAAATACATGAAAACACATCCAAACAAGGTTGTAACTATAAAACTGAAAGTCCTACTAGGGGAAACGACACCAAACAACACCATTAGTGAGACAAGTTGCTGCACTAGAAATGAATTTATGTTCAGAGGTCACTTCCTACAATGGGTTAGTCCATTAAGAAGAAAGGGTTTCAACCCTGACACTGGGTAACATCAAACAAAAATGTCATCAAGCTCAAAATATGATCATGGAACCATTGATATGAAAAATAATGCCTATGGAAAGTACTCATGCATCGGTTCCAATGCAATTCAAAGAGAAGTTTGAACCACCCTTACATGAGGGTTTTAAATTGTGGAAACCACTATAAGTAACATTTCCAAACCTCTTATATTTAATTACATTTAATCTTTAATCATAAAAATATTTAATCAAAAGATCAATGTACCATTTTCAAAACAACTCCAAATGTACTTCTTTTTAACCAACTCTCCATGGTCAAACATGAATGTTTTATAAAATTCCTTTTTAAAAAAATTTCACATTAGTTTAAATCCCATCATTTTCAAGAATAATATCAAAAAAAATTCCCTTTTACAAAGATAAGGAGACCAACGAGGGTCCAAATATAACTAACCTGGGTTTTCTACAAAGAAACCCATTACAAAATGCACAAATTAATCTTTTAAACACCCCAATAGGTCATCCCTGAAAGAAAATTCCTCAACTAACCGACTTGGGTATAGTTGCACTTTTAAAGAAAACCATTTGATATGAAGCACCCATACACTTCATGGATTTAATAATGGCTCCCATTAATCGATAAAAAATGTTTGTTTAGATTTTAATATATTAAAAAATAACAATACAATTTATATGGGTGGCCATTTACCAACCTACAAAGCACCCATACACTTTACTGTTTGGAACCTAGATCCCTTTAGTCAAAACCAACTTATGATAACAATTTATTTTAGTAGCCTTTTCATAATGGTACAAATGTTACCTTTTCCCAACTATATGGTGCCCATACACCTTACAACTAAAAACTGGATCCTGATATAATTACATATATCATGGTAAGCTAGCATTTCATGTCACTACAAGTAGATAACACCGAAAAACAAGCAGAAATCATAGAATCATGGAATTATAATCACAGAAATAAGGTATAACAATTAGTAAGCTCCAAATCCATGCTAATGTATTACCTAAACTGGTATAAATATAATCATGGAAAATGAGTAAGGCGCCAAATCATTCTTAGTTGGAAACTCACTAATGCAATGACATGGCATGTCATATATGTGTGGCATGTGAATTTCTAAGTGCCTAATATGATGCATGTATGTTTCATCCCTACCATAATAGGCCGACGGTAATATTAATAATTCCATAAATCATAAGCATCAGAAAGTGAAACAATCACTCTAGGTGAAATCATATCAATTATAACAGAGAAAAACATAAACTATAATCCCAGCCCGGATCACATGGTCATTCCTCTTACGTGGGGTGATTAGTCCCAAGCATGACTATTAACCAAAAGCCTACACTTTTATAGTCTCCTATCTACCAACCCAAAATGGTTATAAAAAACACCTTTGATACCACTTTGTAACATACTGGGCCAGCTCACCACTAAGATAGTGATCAGACCAATCACCACATGACTCAATCACGCCTTCTCATATGCCAAAGGCTAATGACTAGCAACGAGGGTGTAAGGATAGTCAGTGGGGAGACTATAACTTCTTATCAGAGTAGCACAGTGGTATAAAAAATTAAATAATAATCAACAGTGGAAGCAGTAATACATAATTGACAGAGCTTCAGAATATAGATTTTATATTAATGAACAAAAGAAGCCCACTGTAGTTTATACAATAGATAAATGCAATGCATGGTATTGATACATTATCAAAAACAGTAAACAGTAAAATAGGATTTTCAATATAATGGAATGTAGGACTCATGTAATGATAAGAACAAAAAGCTCCAAGGTGATCTCCATGAGAATCCTGAGCTTTAGATTGTTCATTTTCTCCTACTCTAGGTACATAAAAACTAGAAAAACTGGGTCCAAGGCCCTGCGAACATGAAAGGTCTACTCGGGTACTCCCGTGCAATGGTGGCCCGAGTAGGGTGTGAGATATAAATCATAGTTGGCCAACACCATCGATGTATAACCCAATTCTGATAGTGTAATATAAATTAAATAGGGTGAAATTAGGCAAAAATAATGTAACCTATATAATGTAAATAAATAATCAAGTACCTACATCAACCCTCAGATGGTATCTAAACTTGTAACCAGTTCTTTAATTGAGTACTACCATCTTATTTATAATTCCCTTGTGAGTAAGCCGCCCACCGAGTCCAAAGATTTTCCTAGATGGTAAAATGGGTATAAGTAATGACCAGCCCCAATGGGCTTTATCCATAGAACCTACTTGTAAATTGTGTACCCAAGGAGTGTAACCAAGGCGTCTTGGGATAGTATAAGTAGTGAAGGTTCCAAGATGTAATAAAGTAACCTGACAAGGACATCTAGTGAGAGAGTTCCAGGGTAAAGACCAAGGTAACATAAACTCATGGAAATCTAACTCAGTAGTATTGGAGTTTAGCTAAGTGGAAAGATTGTAATTCAAGGAGGGTAATCCAATGAATTCCACAATAGGTCACACATTCAGTCTATGGTGATATACCAAGGTAAAACAGGGCTAATAAAAGACAAGGCCTGATGGGATTTAAACATGAAACCTACTAGTCAATGCTGGATCCAAGGATTTTATCTGAAGTATCCTATAAGAATAAGGGACCCAACGATAGTATACCGGGCATCCATGTAATAGATAAGAACTGAAGTCTAGGATGGTATCCACCTGAGAAAACCATATCCTTGAATCGGAATGGGGTTCTCGAGACCCAAGGTACCCTCCTTTTAGAATTCAAGGCAATATTGAGTCAGTCCATTCATATTTGATATTGTAATAATAATAATTCATTTTGTTCATGTCTTGCCTTCCATTAATTTATATAGGTCAAGTAGAGTTGAAACTATTTACTTATTGGTCCAATCCATGTCTTCTATTATTGTGCATAGGCCAAGTATCATTGAAACTGTTCATTGATTAGGTCAAGCCCTGCTTTCCATTAGTTTGGAATGGTAAATTATCATTGCGACCATATAGTAAAAACCATTAATGAATTTTCAATGGGAACAATCCACAACCCTACCTTCCCATATCATGGTAATGGTTTCCACGGATGTAGAAAAAATCCTTGTCTCATGAACCTCGGTCCGTCCATAGAATTACTACATGGGAATCCATGTATCTACCAAGGTATGAGCATGAAGACCCAGTTAATCCATCATGGAATTTCTACTTGGGAACCCACATGTCACTTAAGGATTTAGTAGTATTCATAACATTTGAATACAATGTTTTAACTAGTTTTCAGGGTCAATCATTAAGAATTAACCATTCCTTTCACTCAACTCATTTCATTTAACAAAACATGTCTATTGAATTTAAAGGGCTCCAAGTAACCCTATAAAGGGTAATTACCTATATGGGTAATTACAAACCAAAAATGGACGAAACTCTTAGGCGGTGCTTCAATCATTTAATAATTTTAAAAATGAAAACCCTTTGTTTCTAATGTCATTAGTTCCATGTGATAAGAATTAATTATCTCAACATAACATCATGCATAATGATTATAATCATGAAAAGACAATAATGTAAGTTCTAACCACTAATTTTTAGCTTGAGGGAAGTGAACCTCCATTGGAGGGGTTTTATTATAAAAACATGATATTTCTTATAAAAAATCATTTATCATCTGTATCTTTTAAAACATGAAACATGAGAAATTCACATTTAAGAGAAATTGAGCATAATACTTCACTTTATGAAATAGTTTATAACAAATGTGATGTTAGAAACTTTATTAATGAATTTATAAAGATTTTTGACTTTGAAAGGAACCCTACCTCAAGGTGGAACCAAGCTGTGTACATCGGCGACAAACCAAAATGAAGTTAAACCACCCGGAATAACTCAACACCCTATCAATTTAATAAAATGGAGTCAAAGACGCATAAATATATTCATTAAAGAGGTGAAAAACAAAGGAGGAGGTGTAGAACTTACACCGAGATGTTTTTGGCGAACTGAGACCACCTGAACCGACTAGCCTTTGGTGGCGGTTGTCGGAACTCGAACCCTAAGGCCCCAATGAGACAATCCAAACGAGCTAAGAACCGAAGAAAACAGGAAAAACATTAACCTGAAAACATAGGGTTCAGCCACACCTCACCGGGAGCTGATTAATTCTAAATGAGGCTAGAAAAAGGGGAGAAAAGAGAATAGAGAACCTTACGTGGGAGGATCGGAGAAGAAAACAGAGGAAACAGGGGACGGACGTCGATCCGAGAGGAGGCCGAAAGAGAGGGTTGTGACTCTATGGGGAGATCCTCCTTAGGATGATGCATCACAATTGAGAGAGGGCGAGGATGAGGGTTTAGTTTTATTTCCTTTTTATATTAATTTAATTTAATTAAATTAAAACAAATCAAAATCTAAAAATTGGTTGTTGCACACGGTTTGACCGGCACAGTTTTCCAAACTGTGTGCAAACCGTGGGTTGTCTTCTGCCTCCAAGATGCACCCGGTATGAGATAGGTTCACCATTTAGTAAACTGTGCATATCCTATGTTCTATTCCACTGCCCCTTATAAAATAGGTCCACAAGGTCTCACAGACCGTGTGCAAACCGTGCGCCCTCTACTATCATTTAAATCATGATGTTTTTCAGGTATGAAACTCCAAAAACTTCTCAATCCACTCGAGAAACTTATCGGTCTTTTACCCATTCCCAAAAACATCATTTTGGAGTGATCCAACTCTTGGAATTATTTTTTGATGCTCGGTTATAAAAATGACTCTTTTAGTACATAAAAAATTTCAAAAACTTCCATATTTTAGTCTGGTTCCGAACACGAGATTCTACAACCCACCTTGTCATTGTACAATGTCAGAACCATAAGTACAAAGAGAAAACATGGGAGCTAGAATTAGTGATAAAGGAGAAGTACCCTCTCTAATTTTAACCATATTATGTAAAATGAAATTTTGAGGGTGAGAATTCATAAGGGTGGAAGAATAAAACCACCAGAAATATTATAAATGAAAATTCCATTCTTATAATTATATCATATTGTTTAAAGAAGAAACAAAAAAAGAAATCACAAAATATTAAGATACTTTATTCATTAAAAATAATAATTCCAAATATTACATTGGGGCAATAAATAGAAAATAAATTAATAAGAATATAAAAATTTGGACCAGATTGATTCACTAGAATGACCACACTCATGAACAAAGCTATAGAAATACTACAAAAGGTCAATAATAAAGTATTCATTTAAAATATAAAATTATATATAACCTTTTAATAGAATATAATGTTTTTATAAATGTAATAATATGTATTTATAGGTAGTAGTAAACCCTTACGGTCGTTAAAAATCTGATTGTTGGAATAATAACCTGATCGTTGGAACAGTAGTGTGACCATTAGGAATATTAATCTGGCCATTAGAATAGTAACATCAAATTTTAATGTGAAATGAAAACCTAGGTATCTTATAAATAAAAAATGATATATTAATATTAGAGAATATGTAAATAAATATTTTAAAAAATAATAAATTAAGTGTTGATATTTTATGAAGCGTAAAGGTTTTTTTACAATTTTATAATTAATAAAATGAATTTAAATAATATTTATTTCCCTAAAAAAATTTATAAATTTATTTTTTTGTATTATAATTATAACATAATTTTATTATACCTTAATTACTTTTTTAATGTTTCATAAAATCAGTTTTAATGTTTAAATCAGTATTTTTCCAATCAATGTTGATTTTAATTAAAAAATATATTTCCCATATTTAGAAAATTATTTTCATAAAATGGATTTTAAATTTTAAATATAAATGCAAAAAAATATTTTGGGTTAATTTATTTGATTTTTCTAAAATAGTGGAATTTTGGGTGAATACTGAAATACGATAATTTATGATATTTTACATTTTAAGCCAAATACATGATTTTTTTTCATGAATGATATAATAACATATTACTTCAAACTCAAAAGAACTATTTATTATAATTAGTCACAATAATCAATACTATTGATAGTCTTGATTGAAAAATAATAAACTAATGAATAAAATAATCAAAAATACCACTCTCCTCCAATTATAAGTACCTATCCTAACCACCTCTTATCCTCACACCTTATAAAATATGGGGCCAACTAATATTATACCAAATTACTCAACCAAATATCTTCCCCATGTCTTGTTCTTTTTCAGTCTCACCAAAGGGCCAACTCTATGTTCTATAAGGCAGTTCTCATGGAGACGATATTCAAGAGGTAACTTACTCCTTCTTTATCTTTTAAATTATTTATTTCTTATACCTTATCCTCACCTCCCCTATAAAAAATAGAATGATAACTCTAGTGTCATATATATACTATATTTTTTATTTTAATTGAATACCCATCATTAAATATCTTATCTTATTCTTTTTTTATAAACATTAAAACATCATATTTGATATGTTGATTCACCACCTTCACTGATAATGATTGTTCATTTTTCATTATCTCCTTCAAGGATGGTCATAAAAACATTTTTATAATTAAATAAAATGATAATAATTAAATTCTAACCTTTTTATGTTCTAGAAAAATCATGTACAGATAATATTAAATAATAAAACAAAACAAGTTGTGATGATCAAAAAATGACCAAAATGATCTAAAAATTTATCATTAATGTTTTATCAAATGAATCATCCTCATGTAAAAAAAAGAAATTAATATACAGTACCATTTAAATTTATTTAAGTGAATTAATACCATATAGTTTTAATTCTCTATAATTATTCAAATCTTACATGAACTTCCATAATTAGACATAAGAAAACTGACCATGAAACCATGAAAAGAACACTCCCATAACAATAGAATTCAACATTATATGTCATCAAAATAACCATAAATGAAACTAATAAACTTATAATAAATTAAATATACATATAAGAGGTAATAATCTAATTACTTAATGAATTTAATTTGATTTTCCATGACATTAACTGAATTTATAAAACATTTCATACATAATGTAAGATATATCTTCAAACCTCCATTTTTTTCAGGTTATGCTTTCTCTCTCATTACACCATTGTATTTCATCATTATTCATATTTAAATCTTCTAAATTCTTCTAATATGTTTCCAAATTTTTTATCCAGATAAAGTAATCATTATTTTATTTGTAAACACATATTTTGAAATGATTCCCTTTTAATTCCTCTTGATAAGAAACCTCAATTAAAGGGAACACCACAATTTCATACCCCTTTTAAAGTACACTTCATAATATATTTTAATCAAATATTCTGTTTCTGAAATCATTCATTTTATCATGATAAACTATCTTAGTTCATTTCTGGTTTTATATAAATTTTTTTTCATTGTCCTCTTTAAAGTCTCTTTAATATTTTCACTTAAACCGCACAAAAGTGGCACATTTCTAAAGTTTCTATTAAACTATTTTTACATGTTTTTAATTCTGTTGTACACAATTATTCATGGAATATGAATATTTTTCTTATGAATGTCCATGTATGATTTTAATCAATTCTTTCATCAAAATCACTATGATATTCCCATTGGTTATGCCTTATTACATGATTACAATGCTCATTTCATTCCATGGGTAACCCTTATGTTTATTTATTATGATTGATTATTCATGTGAAAGACATATAAATAATATTTTGTAAGGTTGCATCCCAATATTACTCAAATTCACTAGGTAATGTTTAGTTTCATGAGATGTCATGTATGGGATTAGGGACTTAACCTAATGCATTATGAGTCTTTGTCCACCATGTGATATAGTTTTGGAAGTTAGCCTTTACTCGTTTTTATGTAATGTTATATGTTTCTAACACATTCCTATGATTCCATTATCATATAAATCCAGGTTCTATATGTTATTCCTCCACATTTATATTCATGATCCATTCCTTTTATGTTATCATGTTATGCCTTCTAAACCATGGGATTTGTTACTTTTCTATGCTTATTCCATTAAAAATCTTTTTAGCACATACCTTTTGTATATGTATTCCCCAACCTATAATATGAAGATGTAATAGCTCAAATGATGTTAGGGTGTCATTATGGATATTAAATAAAGTATGTTTTTATTTTATTTTTTCAAGATTTCTAAGTATGTACCTTGTCTTCCAAAGACACTAGACAATATGGGCCTTGGTTTTTATTTATTGTATTACTATGATTGAAATCATTTAATGATACTTGTAAAGGGATAGGGTTTCAATATGGAGGCATAGACATGTACTCATCCAAGCTACCCCGCATGATCCTTATGCTTTTCCATTCCCTTGGAATCCAAAACACATTGCATGATTAGTGATTACATGGTGTGTAGTGTCAAAAACATTCCCACAAAACACATGTTAATCACCATACATGTGATGCTCTTGATGCACATGGAATATAGTATAATAATATAACATACACATCCTATAGTTTTAAATTTAATATGGAAATTAATATAATATATAATTATCAATCCTATTACATGGCATGTAATATCCAATAAATGACACCCATAACAAATGTGAATTGGTATAATCATATAATTAATGATTATCTTCATGTTAAATTGATCACATAAAATAAATTAGACTACACAACATGTAATTTTTCGCATGATATCTACAAAATTATAAATGTTTTTGTGGCACATGCATAAGGAGTAAGAATGTCACTTTCCACAAACCTAAATGAGGTCCATGATATGTGGTAATGAAGTATCCTGGGGTATCAGTCACGTGTTGTGTAGTGGATACCCCACATGATTAGACCCCATGTTCTATACATTATAATGATATAAGGAATAAATTTCAGGTATATATTTGACATGATGTATGGTTTATTAAATTTTGCGATGACCTGTTTGGATCTATGCATTGATCTGCCTTTACTAGATCAGTGATTTTATTTTCTGAGACTAATCCAATTTCAAATAAATATGTATTCTAGATACAAGAGAACACGATGTGTAGATTGGGGTATATGATATGTAATCTTTTGTTACATAGGAATTACCTTTAGCATCTTTAGATGGTGTTTTTATATGCATCTTCATTTTATCATAACTCAATTTTTAGATATGTGTGTGAGAAATAAGAAATGGAATAGGAAAGACATGTTTTAATTATCTGAATGAATATATATGAAGTATAATAAATTAAAAAAACATAAAATTCAATAATTGAATAATAAATAAATATAAATTAACCATGATACCACTATGATACCACTTGTAGGTTCCGAGTGTAGTCGAAGAACCTTCATGGAATTTCCCACTAAACATTGTGAACAACAAATGTGTTTATGGAATGTTATATAATTACATATTTTTTATGGAATTTTTAGGGTTGGAAACCTGTATAAAATCCACAATCCAACTCTATATTTTTTATTTTATGGCATTTATAATAATATTAACAAAAATATTATTATTAATCACTTGAAATTTCTATCAATTTAAGAATACCTAAATAAATATCATTTATATCACTTCCAAAAAGGCCATTAAACTCAGTCCACTCATCATCCTTAACATTTACCGATCCCTGAGTAATGAATATTTGTTTAATAAATAAATATCATCGAATAACTATTTCATAAATATAATAAATCATATATTCTCTATGATGGTTCTGAACATAGTGAATGTGTGTAGTGAATTGATACGTATTAAAATTTCTTGAAATATTGATTTTCTCAAAAACACAATGTGAGGATCTTGCACGTACAATTTATAATTAATTTATGTAATAATGGAAAAAACAAATACATGATCTGAGTATTATTTCTTTTTTGTATATTTAAATCATCCCAAAAATACCCTTTTATATTGAATTCATTGCACCGTGAGGATGAAAGGATATAATCCCTCTATAGGATATCGACCAGTTCCCCTTTAATATCAATGAAACACCAATCAATCTCTAGGTGCTACCACAACAACTTGATTTTCCTGCATAATTTGGGTTGATTTCTTGTCCTTTAGTCGTGAATTTATATCATTTTAATTTATTTTTGTCATGAGGAAGATGGAAATGAACATTTTAGAGAGATTTTTTTTGTTTGTGAAAAAACAGCCAAGTTTCGACTTCACATGTCATAGAAAATAGACATTATGGTCTATTTATAGAGAATGGTTTTTTGTTAAAATAATTATATAATTACAAGAATATGCTTAAATAATATAATAATCCTTAATAAACCCTATTACACATATTAATATTTCTGATTATTATATTTTGGTTCCCAAAAAATTTCATGATAAAAAATATTTTTAACCGGATTTCCAGTTAATATTTTTCATCCAACCCGGTTTAGGTCTATTCAAATTCCTCTAGTTATTATTAAAATCCCAAATAAATATTAAAATTAAATATTTTTTCATTAATAAATATTTTGAGATAAATAAATCTTGTATAAAACTATCCCTCATTCATGAGAATTATATTTATTAAATTAATAAAAATCAAATATAATTTAGTCGATATCATTGGAAACACATAGTGTGTAGCACTCTAGGATTATTTCTCATTGGAATTTTACGGTATTGCCTAAAGTCCAAAATTTCTATCCAAAAATGGGTCAAGGAGAACAATATAAAGAACATAATATCACAATGATGACTACCACATATGAACTCACATTGTGTAATATAATACCATTTTGTTAACATCTCACCAATCTTGTTTCACATCTGTGTCCCAAACCAATATTACCAATACCTCTTTCTTATACTATCAAAAATCAATGCATCATTTCACCATGGACATGAAATTTAATGATATAGTCCTATTCTAATCAAAGGATAGAGATATCAATATCCATAAATATGGAAGGGAAAAATCCTTCCCCTACTTATCTATTAATAACTTGTCAATCATGATTCACCAAACATTCCCCACCACATTGAAAACATATATTATCTTAGTTTCCGAAATAAAATTTTAGAGAATGTTTCATGAAATTAATTAATGATAATATTAAATTCTATGTACCATTACACATGATCCCAAATAGAAATATCAGAAGACACCAAAATATGTAGAATTCCTACTGGTGGGTATCTTCTCATAATCGCATATCCTAAAGATTACCATGTGTGAAAATTATAAGAAGAGGCCTAATATACTTATGAGTACTCAACCTTGATAGTTTATATACTATATGTCCCATTTTAGTATGTTATCCGACGGTAGAACTATATTTAATAATTTCTTCCTTGAACTTCATGGTTCTCATCATAACGGGGAACTCCAATAACCTTATCAATGCAATGTATACTATAAGATGTTATTATATTAGATTCATGAAGAATAATGAACAATATATAATAAAAAGTTTTTATAATTATTCAATAAATCAAATATATATGTAATAAATGTTTAAATTGTTAATCATAGTAAACCAACTCTAATAAACTATCATTTGGACTAGATCCAATTACCTATGAATTTTTATAAACAAGACCTCAAATGATAAAACTTTTTCTCAATAGTCAAGGATTTAGTTAAGGGGTCTTCCATGTTTTCTACCATGTAAATATTTTTCTAAAAAACCACACCTCTATAAGAAAAATCCCTCAAGTGATTATACTTTAAATTTATGATCTTCATATACAAATGGTACCTTACATCTTTTTTGAGGGACACCACTATAGTATTATTTTAATAGAGTGTGATATGATCTTTACAAAAAGTTACTACATCAATATCTTGGATGATGTTTTGAATCCATACTTCTTCTATAGATACTTTAGAAGCTACAATATAGTTGGAATCTACTTTATAAAATGTAAACACATTATACATTGAGCTCTTCCTACTCAAACCCACAATTCAATGTGAAGATGTATCCCGTTTGTGACATTATGTCATATGGACCTATTTATAAACTAGAATTTTCATATCCTTTTATGATTAGTTCCTTATCTCATCCATAAAATAAGACCATATCCTTAGTACACCTTTGATAATTATGGATATTCTTGACCACCGTCCAATGGTGGTCACCTAGGTCAGCTTGATATCTTCTTACGACACATAAAGTATATGTGTCATCTTTTCTAGTACATAGCATAGCATACAAGAATGACCCAATCACTGAAATATATGAAATTATTTCAATTCTATTTATTTTCTCATATGTCGATGGACACAGCATACATTAAGTATAAGTTCCATGTGATACTGGAAACAATCCCATCTTGGATTGTTCCATTCCGAATCTCTCAAGAATCTTGTCAATATATATACTTTGTCTTAGTATGAGAATTCTCTTGGATCTATCTCAATGGATCTTAATCCAACTAATATTAAATACCCCGACCAGGTCTTTTATAGAGAAAAATTTATTCAAACACAACTTAAAAAATTATAAGACTGTTATTTCATTTCAAATCTGAAATATTTCATTGACATATAATATTTTGAACGTGATGGGACATACACTAAACAATTAATAATAACAAGGCTAACATTAATTCATTATGAAAAATTATTTTGATATGAATTCATCAAAATTAATGTACCATGACCTGGATGGTTATTTTAATCTAGAAATATGATTTTTACAATTTTTATGTCTTGTTGGAATCCTTGTGATACCCAAACACTTCAGGTTGTGTCTAATAGAAATATTCCTGAAGATTCCTGTTAAGGAATGATATTTTTAAATCCATTTTCCAAATATCATAGACATGGTATGAAATAATTCCATTGATATTTTTTATGGATTTCATCTTTGAAACAGGTTAAAAGGATTCTTCATAGTCAATTACTTAATTTTCATTAAAACATTTTGGAACGAGTCACATATTATTGGTACTAACTTCTCCGTACCAGTCCAGTATATTCTTTAATAACTATTTTCTACCAACATTCTATACATCCATTGGAGGATCTAAAAAATAAAAAATTGGTTTTGGTACAAGGAATCCATTTTAGAATTCATGGATTCTTTACACATGGAAATATATTTTCCACTTACTAATTCATTTCAGTTTAAAGGATCATTATTATTAAATAATAACAAGTCATTATCCTCGGTGACTATAAAACCATACCATTCTATTTCTCTATCCTATATTGTACTACAGTATAATACTTTTGTCTCTAGAACAGTTTCTTCTTCCACAGGGCTATGTGTAATTTGTCCCTATTCCAACTCTTGTTTACCTTAAGACTTAACTTCATCAAAGACTATCTCAATCCCAAAATCTATTTTATAGATTTGATCCCCCTCATTGTTAATGGTGTCTCTTTCCACTATTATTTTTCTTATGAGGGTTTATATAGTAAATACCCCTTTTTTGAAATAATGATGAACTTTTTGCCTCAGGGTTCATGTTTGTAAACTAAATATTCCTTAAAAACACATCATAACCTCACACTTGTAAGTATGAAAACACATGATTCTTTCCATTACATAAATGGTGTGGTATACCATCTTCCTCTTTAGTTGGCACTGAGTTTCGTAATTTTTTTATTTTTTCTTATGTGTATCCCAAAAAAAGATAATGGAAGTCTTGCATGACTAATCATTGATATCATTATACAAAACAAGGTGTGGTTCCTCCTTCCACTTACACTATTCAATTGAGGTGTATAAGGAAGAGTGTGTTTAGATATGATCTTGAACTCTTATAAATAATCAATGATGTCCTGACTAAGATATTCTATACCACTATCTTAGTGTTGATTCCTAATATTTTTACCAATATTCTTCTCAAAATTATTATTGTATTCCATGAATTTCTCAAAATAATCTCACTTATAACTCATTATTTGGACATATACATATATACTAAAATCCTCAGTAAAATTTATGATGTATATGTAACCAACCCATTCCTCGATAGAAATGGACCATACAGATATTTAGGAACTAATTCAATAATATCTTTGTCCCTCTCACATTTTCAACAAAATGGGTCTCTTATTAGTTTACCTTATAAATGTTTATGACATATACAAAGTGTTTTTTGTTCAAAATAATCTAGATATCCATCTTGGTATAATTTATTCATGCAATTTCAATTTACAAGACCAATATAGTGATTCCATAGTTGGGTGTGGTCTGATTCATATGAATTGGTTTCATTACCTATTTCTATTACTTGATTCGTGTAATCCAAAACATAAAGATAATATTTAAAATGAGTTTTACCATAAACAATTCTATCATTATAAAATAATCGAAAAATATTTCAAAACATGAAAATAAAAAAATATATATCAAGTCTGGATACAAAAATAATGTTTTTGGTAATTGAAGTAACATAATAAAAACTTTAAAACCAAGGTGATTCCATTTGATAGCATGAGTTTGTACCACATGATAGTTAAAATAGAAATTTTATCTTCATTTCCTACTCATATAACTAAACCAATTGATCAATCATTCTGAATCTACTTGTCTATTGTATTTTAATACATATTTAAGAACCACAAATAATATCTAATACCCAGTTTTTATAAAAAGATAAATTTCCCTTGAGAAACAACGCACCTCAAGATTCCCCTTGCATTTTTTTGTTTGGTATTGTTTTTCTTCTTGTGGAAATTCTTACTACATATGAAACAAATAGCATCATATTCCCTTAATTTCCCCTTAATCATCCCCTTATTGTAATGGTGTGAAGAATCTTTGGTCTTAGAGCTCTTCACTTTCCCTTTTTGGGTTTTCACCATAAATACTTAAGTGTTTTTCACTTTTTCCCCTTAAATACATGGAGAAGAAGAGTGTGAATATATTGAGAGACTTATAAATTTTGTTTATATTAAAATTTACATCAATTTTAGAGAATATATGAAGGTGAGGGGGGGTTCCAGAATGAGATTGGTGACAAGTTCTTCAGCTAATTTAAACTCTATAACCTCTAGATCTTCAATGTAGATAATAAGATTGATTATGTGAGGCCTATATGGGAAAAACTATCCATGATTTATTTGAAGTAAAACCTTGTAAATATCAAATCATTCATATCTAAATATCTCCTCAAAAATTCCATACAGGTTCTCAAGCATGATATATGCATCCATATTTCCATGAGACGTCATGAGTTCACTAGACATAGAAGAAATAATTAATCATTGAGTGTTATCTACTTTGCTAAAATGTTTTCCATACTATAGGTACTCTTTATCACTCACCTCATCTCTAGGAAAATTACAAAGTGGGAATTCTAGCATGTAAGATTTCCATTCATGGCACAAAACAACCTAAATCCACTCCTGAAAGTTACTTCCAGTGAGGATATTATCTTTCTCTAATATATATTGAAGGGATAGTGTGGATGTATAGTTTTTATTTTATTCTACAATTAATGTATTAGATTATTAGTATTACTTTTACTATATTTTTTTTTAAATAATAAACAATAATTTATGTTATTAAATCTTCCACTATTTTATCATGTCCCATTATCCCTATACATTGAACTTAGACTGTCTAGTTTCTAGAACATTTATATGGAAAGGAATAATATTCCCTTTTACAAAACCCAAAATAGGTTTGGACAAGCTACATGATGTTATTTTGATAAAAAGGTCTTTTTCAACTATGGACATTCATTTCCATGTTCTGTTGAGTGGACTCCCCTATCTTGAATCCTAACCTGGACCTTAAAAATAATATCCTCCATGTTATAGAAATTATTGTGGGGGATAATTCTATTGATGTGAGATGGTTATGTCAATCTATAACCTTCATAAGAACTAATGATTAAAATTAATTTTCCTAATGAGGGTTATTCATACCCTTAGTTCTACAGATCATATTCCTAATCAAGTGATGGAAGATCAAGTCTGACTTAATATTTATTTGAGGGGGTTTTATTTAATATGAATAAATTTTATCTTCTTTTATCTTTCACATGTCATGTTAATATTATTTATATGTTACTTAATTATTTGACCATTTTGGCTAAAACATTTCCATAGAATCCATTTTTTTAAATTACATCTTTTCACATTAATTTATTCATTTTTTTGATCACATTATATCATCCATAAAATTAAATAATTCATTGAAAAAAATAATTAATTAATTAAATGAACCATTCATGAGAATTATATAATGTTTTATTTAATTATTATATATTAACTAAACCTTTGACCTCAGGGAAATAAATCATTTTTTCACCATTGGATTGAGTTAAAACATTAAACACGTCTACTTGTGTAACACCTAGGTTGGAATTATTATCGTTTCCTCTTGAAACGCCTTTGCGTGCCATAGAAAAATCCATTAATTTCAATTATTTATAACTCAATCACAGGTTAGGGGAACCAAAGGATTGATTAAAGAAAATTACCTAAATATCATTATATTCACTTGAAGCACATAATAATAGAGGGAGGTATGACTCACTGCATATAAAATTTAATATACTAATAAATTATTCTAAAACCATACAATAAATTAAATACAATAAATAATATCATTTAAAATTTTATTGTTCTATCTCATAAACAATCATACGTGAAACATATACAAAAAATTAAATGGCTACCAATCAATTATTTATCTAATATTTATTTTGAAGATAAACACACTTGCATTAATTAATTAATAAATTCCCTTACATCTTAATAACCATAAAACTTTATTTTGGATATTCCCATAATTAGTGTAATTCATATAAATTAAATAACAAAACTAATAATAATAGAATTTATGATAATAAATTAATTGAGCATTTAAAATTCTTTAAATGCATTAATAAATAGTCTAACAAATCCAGTGCTAAACAACAAAATAATATATTAATTCGATAATTATAAATTTAATTTAATTTAACTCTATGCATTTTTTGTAAAAACTAAACAACGTGTAATATACATCTATACACCATTTTACCCAGTATCTATGTATCCACGGTACACACCTGGGCATCGGTGTATACCACTACCAAACTACACAACATGTACTAATGAGATATTGATGCAACCAAAAGGAGTCTTTGATTCCTCTAAGTGTGATCGTTTTAAAAAAAATTGTTCCCAAACAACATTTTACTATAGAGTTATAGTGAAGAGGTGGTACTGGGTTGAACCCAAGTGGAAAAATGGAAAAAAGAATTTAGAGATTCAAATACTATAGAAGGATTCCTCACATTCACTGTAGAGATTTGGTTTCTCAAGAATTAGGCAGATTAGATTTAGATCAGATAAAAAAATTTGATATTAGGGTCAATTTCAGGGCTTTAAGAAAAAGATAATACAAAATCTTCCTTGGGATAATCCTACGGATTAGGCTACGAATTAGTGGAAGGGTCTCCAATTGGTTATGGTCAAACCAATCAGATCATCCTACATTGAAATTATCCCTTGGAATGTGTATAACTAAAAAACTCGATGAACTAAAAATTTTGTTTTATGGATAATAGTATCATAATAAAATGACTATATCCTTCTTGACACCAATTAGGGCATATTTTCCAATTATTCCTGCCATTGTTAGGGATGCCCAAGAGAATGCAATGAACGTTTTTGAACCAAAGTTACTAGTCATAGTGTCACCAAGGTTCAATTATAGATTCATAATGTTCAGAAAAACCCTTACTCTTAACCCATAACCCTAATAGGATTAGTCATGTGTAACAGTATTAATCAAAATAAAAGATATAATAAACATGCTCAACCTGATTATACAAAAATTGAGAAATAATAAATCCAAAAATGCAATTTTATTTTATCCTAAGTATCCAAGAAGAAAAAATAGAATTTGTGCCTTGATATTCATTCTAGAACATGATTAATAAAAGGTATGTGAAATTATATTTTTATTTTTCCATGTTGAGTTTTTAATAATAATTAAATACACACCATCCAGTGATGGTTTCATTTACGATTAGCCCATCTTCACCATTTTTCTTCAATAGTTAGGTTTCCCTTCATTGGGAAAAATTCTAGAAAAATCACCCATCCACTATCAGAAAATGGGAAATTATACCTAAATCATTAATATTCCACTCTTCTTTATTTACCACTTCTTTTATTAGTGGGATGAGTTTCCTCTGGGTTTGAAATTTAATCTTAGCACCATCTTCCAACAATATATTGTGGGTGAAGATTATTGGATTGGTCCCTTTAATGTCTTCCACTCCCTATGAAATTGTGTTTTTGAGCACATTTAGGACTATAATCAACTTTTCATCTTGAATATGGGTCATCAATAAGCAGATAATGATTTTTAGTGAATTTACAATATCTAGGAATGAGTATTTGAGTGTGATCCATAGAGTTTTTCGTTCCAAATTTGGTTTCTTGATGATCTAGAGTATGAATGGTGGGATAATTTCCCTTTTCAACAGTTCAATTTAATTTACATCCTCTTGATCAATGTGTTCATCTACTTCATGGGATGGGATCTCTCTTTCATCCGAAATGGTCAACAAATCACCCATCTCATCGGTATGACAGTCAAATGTGTTATATTTTTTCTTACCATCCTTTACTAAGTGGTATACTACTTGTTCATATCCTACAATGAATATTAGTATCCCTTGATTTAAATCAATATGTTCTTTATTAGTGGTAATAAATGGGAATACTATAATAATCAGAATGTATCCTTCTTTTTTCATGTATAATATGATGAAATCTATAGGAAAGATGAATTTTCCATCTTTGACAACAATATCCAAAAGAAGTCCCTAAGGGTACCTTACATAATTCTTACCTAGTTGTTCTTCCACTATATTTAACTTTTGTTCCTCAAGCTCTAATTTTTGAAAGATTTCCATCAGCATGATTATGATGCTCACACCTAGATTACAAAATTATCTTTTGATGTTTCGTTCCCCTATAGTTAATGGAATTGAGAAGCTTCTAAGGTCTCTCATCTTAGGGATAATCTTCTACTAAATGATAGAAGAAAATTATTCATTTAATGAAATGAATCCTAAGTCTTCTACATTCCTTTTCCTATAAACGAGTTATTTTAAGAATTTGGTGTAGGAAAGTATCTAAGCAATAGTTTCAAAAAAGGGATGTAGATGTGTAATTTCTAAAACATTGCTTGAAACTTTTTATACTACCCCTAAACTCGACATTCCACATTATTTATTATAATGTAATAGGGGGTTTTTATGTTGTAAATTATACATATAATGATTACATTTTTGGATGATCTTTCATTCGATATTTTTATGTGGTTTCAGAATCAAGAGATGCTTATCGACTAGCTTCCTTTATGATATTGGTGTTATCCTTACTGATGAGTGCTTCACATCTCTAGGGTTATTCAAGCATATTTTTCTATCCTAGTAAAGGATACTGAATGTCAATAACATTTACACTACTAATATCCACTACCTTTTCCTCTTCTATCAATTTAATCTCAATGTTATTAAGAAAAAACCTGGTAGTCAGTTTGATAATGTCTTTGGGATTTTACCCATTTGATGCGCAAGCTTATGCAAGGAATCTCCCTAGTTTTCTATATCTATCTATGTGTTGGTAGTCCTTTGATTATCTTTTGAAAAATGAGGTTATATTGATTTCGAAATTGTATTATTGAGGTGAGTCTAATTGTGGTGGCTTTTGTAAAGCCTAGTGGAATTTCTTCTGCAAAGTAGGTGGAAATTGCTGAGCCTTATGGGGAAAAGGTTATTGATGTTGAAGAGATAGGTTTTGAGGTGGGAACACAAATTCTCCCTGATTCTATGGTTGTCATTGGATACTCCTCTACTAATAGTATACTTGTTTATTTTATTGTGGATGTCTCTGAGAGGGTATTTACAGGCAATATTATTGTTCTCATTGTTGTGGTTATTGGAATTAATGTCCTTATTGATTTTAATTTATAAAATTACAATCTTTTTTTTTGGGTTTCTTATACTCCATATCTAAAATCATGATATGTGTGCAGGTCTTTTCATATTCTACATGTTTGAATTTTTATAATAGGTGTAAGAGGTGGTGGTGTAGGATCAGGTACTTGAAATGACCCACGATTAATTAAAGTGGATTCTACTAGTGCATGAAAGAGAGTGTCCCCTTACACTTGATGTATTCAGTGTCAAGGTTTCCCGTGATCACTCTTCCACATACTATAATTTTTGGATCCCTCATCTAGAAGTTCTCATCCAACTTCTATCGTATTAAGTATGATTCTTCTATCCACAATGGTGTCCAATACAGTTTGTTCATTCGGTTAGAGTCCATAATTAAACATCTAATGTTGAAGCCACACATCAAGTCCATGATGTGGGAACTTTCTAGTGAGGTTCTTAAAATGACCCCTGCCTTCCCAAGATGACTCTTTGTCTATCTAGGAAAATACCTAAATGCCATTACAGAGCTTCCACATCCATATCGGTGGGATGTACTTATCTAGAAACGTCATAGCTAGGTCGTACAATGTCATGATTGACTTGGGACCTTGGATATTGATCCAATACATAGCTCAATTATACAAGGAGAAAGGGAAGACTCAAAAATCTAACAGCATCAATGGATACTCCTTAGTTTTGAAAAGATTCACAGTCCTCGAGAAAATTGGAAATATGTTCTTGGGGGTCTTCATTATGATGTTTTCAAAACTAACCCATGTTTTGGATCATGTGGATAAGTCCATGTTTGATCATGAATGTATGTTCCTATAAAAGAGGGTGAGAAATTCTAGTTCCAACACCAATTATGGATGTAAAGTAATAATCTATAATGGTGCATATAATGACCTGAACTTTTATAAATAAAATCCTCCCTATTGATTTATTTAAATGTCTCATCATGAAATATGGTTATATAAAGCACATGAACTTATTTTATTTTGTTATATTCAATTGGATTT
Source organism: Viscum album (assembly GCA_963277665.1). NCBI lineage: Eukaryota > Viridiplantae > Streptophyta > Magnoliopsida > Santalales > Viscaceae > Viscum > Viscum album. The sequence continues at coordinate 226,189,510 of OY728129.1, read as the reverse complement.
AAATGACTATTAAGTATCATTTCCATTGATAATATAGTGTTTGAACTGTGATCAGATGGTATGTATAAATATTGGGCTTTAACGAATCAAATTGACATAGAAAAAAGAAGTGATAGTCTCAATTAGTATACTCATACCCTATGAAGTCCATTTATCAGAACTTTTGAAAGTGATATCATTTATAGTCTTTACCCATGACCAATAGAAATAAGATATCCAACAACATAAGCATTATAGAAACTGTTTATGGTAGAAGTTCAAGATCATCAAGATCATGGCCCAAACCATGTTCATTGAACTCCCACATGAATGTATTACTACCACACAACTTACTTTTAATTAATTATATAATGTATTAAAGGGATATATATCAATACCCTAACATTATGATTATGTGTAATATTTTTATAGAATAATGAATATATTGTCATCATATTATTGTCACTTCTTATTTTTTTTATTTTTATACAACAAAGCACAAATCATATTTTGGATAATATTCAAATTCAATTAATGACTTTTTTAAATAACGGATGGTTGAAAAAAAAATTAACATTATTATTAATTTTTTTTATAAAATATAAATGATTATATAATTTTTATGAAGTCAAATGTTATTTTATTAAGGATTAGAAAACTGTTATAGTCAAAAAACCATCATTTTCAACAAATGTTAGTTATAATTTTAAAGGTAAATATTCACATAATAAGAAAATTATTTTTTAAAATTGAATATTATTTTTGGAATCATAATGTCAAAATTATCCTATGGAGAATTTTTCATATTTTTTTGAGATGGTCAAATTTTGAAGTAAAAAATTAAATACTACATAAAGAAACATTGTATATTATGAATTAATAATGAACAAAAAGGGATGTAAAAAATAATATAAAGGGTATCCATGAAATATTATATATATTACATTTTAAATAATATGTTTTTAAGTTTATTTTATTAAGTAATTATGAATCATCCAAAACATGTAATAAATTTTAAGGTTTTAAAATCATTTATTTAAAAGTATGACTCACCTATAGAAAATAAAGGGAATTATTTAATTAATTTAGGCCCTTAACCTTATAAAATATTTTTATACTCAATAATTTGGAATGGAACATGGAAAAACCCCATGGTATGGTTTATGGTTTTGAATATTTTATTATGTACAATCGAGACCAAAAATAATAATGAAATCCCCCTCTTTTACTATACTAACCCACCCAATATCCCATATATCATCACTAAAACTCATTATAGGACATCCCTAAGGTTATATCAACTCTATAGAGTCATCTTAAGGTCCCTATAATATCCCATTAATCCCCTCCAAAGATTTTATAGTAAGACACTCAAGTGAGGGATCCTCACTTTCCTCTCCTCCATTCAATTCTAGAACCTTGTTTGAAATTAGTCTTTTTAATTTGAATTTTTTATATTATCATTTACTTTTAAAAATTCCCTTAAAATTTAATTTATGATATTTTAATTATATATTAATTATCCACTCACATTTTTACCTTTATTTAATCCATTACTATGTTGAATTTTTTAATGGATTTATCTCCCCTCTTTTATTCCCGCACCATTTTTATGTTAGGATTATTAATAACACTTTAACCATGTTGGTATATATTCTTCTATATCCAAAATACATTAAATTTTATTTATAAATTTTTATATTACCCATTTAAATCGTATTAATACACCCACGATCCGTTATGTACATGTATTACCATGCCAAAAAAATAGGTAGACAAATTTTCTTTATTCATGTTTCTACATTACTTATGCATTATATTTCCAATTTATAATATTGGTATATGTTTATCCATGTCCCTATTAATATACATTGTAGGAATATTTTATGAGATACTGTAATGGCTCAGACCTCTCCGGCCCATTCCTTTGTCAAAAAGAAGGCCACAAAGTGTTCTGGAGGGTAAAATGGGCTTTTCCCACACTTTCCAGAATTTTGAAACTACATGCCAAGTAGTTTGAGTACATGTAGTGTACCCCCTTGCCGGGTATACCTCGTGTTGAAGGTCGTGTCCTTGCCATGTGAAATAAATGGGTACACGCCGTGTATCCAATACTACATGTCATGTAGTCTGTCCCTGCGTACGCGTTACCGTGTGTTGACCAGTCAACAGCCGTGTGCCATGTTGGAGTCGTGTGAAATAAATGGGTGCACACTATGTGTCTCATACTACACGCCGTGTAGTCCTTCCCCATTTATGTGTTACCAGTTAATGGCCATGTGCCATGTTTGAGTCGTGTCTTTTCCATGTGAAATAAATGGGTACACGCCGTGTGTCCAAACTACATGCCGTGTAGTCCTTCCCTGCGTATGTGTTACCCTCAAACCATGTGTTGACCAGTCAACAGCCGCGAAGCCATGTTGGAAGCCGCGTGGAGACCGTGTGAAATAACCGAGTACACTGCATGTACCATAAAGAACACGTCGTGTACTTTTTCTTATCTCGCATATAAAAGGAGGGGTCCCCTCATCCTTTTCAACTCGACCCTCTCCTCCCCTCTCCTTTGAGCAGAGTTCTCCCAAGAGGCTCGAAGGCTCTTTCTTCCAAAACTTCATCAACCGAGCTCTGATTTACGATCCGTCAGTGGCCACGGGATCGTAATGACATGGTGGAACTTTCTAGATTGGATATGTTGTCTTTCCTTCTACCTTTCCATTATGAATTCCACCCGAGGAGGTTTTTCTGGGACCTGACATAAGTGACGGATGACGACAGATGTCTTTTAAGGTTGATCCGGGGGAGCATTGTGATCAGAACATGTTAAGGTAGGGATCTTACCTTCATCTCTCTAATTTGTGCATCATGCGGGGTGGGTGTTCTATTATTTATATGAAACACTTTTGAACCGGTTTAATAAAGATAATATTTGGCCTATATAACGCGGTTGGGATGTTTGTGATTGATGTTACGTTATATCCTGTGATATTATGTTCTGAATTAAATGAGCTTCTGCCTACTGAAAATCATGGTTATTGGGGGCCTTTTCTTATGCAATTAAATGTTTCCCTCTCTTTTTTGATTTTCTTATGGATGGGAACATTTTGGAATGTGGAAATTGGTTAATCAAGTAATGTTGGCTGTTTAAAACCTCAAGCCCTCGTGTGATCACCCCGGTTAAACAAAATAGAACAATGAACATGTGGGTTTTGTCTTGTTTACTGGTGTTTGAAAGGGAGGGGTGAATCCTGGGTTATTACAAATAGAATAGGTAGCAGGGATGTGGTAAATGATGTTAAAGGGGCAATGATGTGGCATGAACCTTGTTTTGTGGGTAGTTGTTGATCGGGTGGGCAGCGGGGCTGTGATAAATGGAATTAAAGGGATAATGATGTACGGTGCAGTTGTGGTCATGGCAGTTGGCAGCGGGGTTGCAGGGATGGGTTTGAATGTGATCGAACTATGGGTTGTGAATAATAAATAAAAATGTGGATGAGTTAATGAATGGTGGGTCATGGTAATGGAATGAGAATAATAATCATGGGGCTGTTTGGCTAATAAGAAGTACTTGGTTGTGTTTCTTGTGTTTTCCTAACAAGATTTGTGGATGGCAGTGATATGTTTTATGAACGATCGATGTGGTTGGTTGTGGATAGTTTCCCAGTAGGTAAGGAACAAAATAAACTAATTCTGCTGAAACGTGAAAACCTAAATGGGGTTGGGGTTGATTGTTGTATGCATGATTCGTAGTAGCAGTGTCGAGGCATGTGCTCAGTTTCCCTGTTTAGAAGCCATAGGTTGGGCTGTGTGTTTGGTATACATATTTATCTGTATCTTTTTTGTTTTATCGCACCCCACCCATGTTGAGCACTTAGTGCCGAACACTCCCATTTCATGGGAGAGGGTGTTTCCCCTTAGTTACTAGCTCTTTCTTGCTCCTTCTCCCCTAGGCTGTGATGGCTGGAGGCAACCTTACACCTAAGACTCTTTGGGTAGGTTTGGATTGGTGTGGTTTCAGCCCAAGACTATTTGGGAAGGTTCTACTATTTCCCAGGAATCTTCGGGATGAGGCCCAGGTGTGTGCGGGCGGGATACATGGTTGTGAGGCCCAGGTGTGTGCGGGCGGGATACGTGGTTGTGAGGCTCAGGTGTCTGCGGGCGGGATACGTTGTTGTGAGGCCTAGGTGTGTGTGGGTGGGATATGTGGTTGTGAGTCCTTGGTGTGTACGGGCGGGATAAGTGGTTGTGAGGCCCAGGTGTGTGCGGGGGGGATATGTGGTTGTGAGGCCCAGGTGTGTGCGGGCGGGATATGTGGTTGTGAGACCCAGTTGTGTGCGGGCGGGGAGAGTGTGGCAGTTGCAGGACATTCGCCATTAGGAAGAGTATCTAACTAAAGGGAAATGGTGCAGGGTACCCAATACTCTTGTGCTTATATACTACTACTACCTGTTGTGATTGTGTTTTGGTGAGTGTGGCTGGTGAGGTTGGGTGGGTAGAATTCCTTGCTAGGTTTCTTCTGTTGTTCTCACTGGACATTAGGTTGTCTCCCCACTTGTGCATGAGAGCTTTAGGTTTCCCTACTTAGTATACTTGTATGCTCACCCTACATTTACTTTCAGGTTTCCAGGAGGACTACCAGGGTCGTGTGGGACGCTACTAGTCAGATTGTTGGACTTGTTGCAGTTGTTGTACTATTGTTTTCTTTTGGTATTGTACATTGAGCTTTCTTGTACTTGCACCTTATTATAAAATTGCTTAAACATGCATGTAGGCTTAGTTTGGGTTTATTTCTATACACTTGTTCTTTTCCTTTTTGGTGGTTGACTTGTCCTATTTCCCGATCTTAAAATAATAAAAGGGTAATGCCTCCCATATTTGTGAAAACTCATACCCTTGGTTCTAGTTGCCAACCCGGGTCCTACTGGAGGCAGGACTCGGGGGGTCATTATCTCCCTTTCACCATTTCCACCTCCGGAGGGGCATCTTTGGTGGGAGGGGGTCGTGACAAAATGGTATAAGAGGTGAAGGTTGAGAGATAGGATGGAGTCTGTAGTTAGGCACACTGAGGATTGCATGGGATGGTAGGGTGAAAATGTTAGTTAATCTTGGTTTGTGACATAGGCCAGGGAAGACCGGCTAGGACACGGGATTTTAGGGCCCCCTGTGATCCGATGAAAGGAATCTGAGCCTATCGAACGACCAACTGAGACTAAATTGATTGCAGGGTAGAGACCCTAGGGAAGGTACACGCATCATCATGATTGTTTTTACATGATTTGGGTGTTCTGGGAAAGTAATTGAAATAAAATGATAAAATAAAACCTTGAGATTTTTCTTACTAATTGGGCTTAGGCGATCTCTGTTTAATGTACAGCTATGTCACCTCGACGTCATCCCCGGGTGGCTCAGACGGCCGAGGCCCATCAGATTCAGGCGGTCGATCAGTTGATGATTGACCGAGAGGAGGAAGATAGTCAGTGGTAGAAGACTCCCCGTTCTTTTCAGTGGCAGACCCTCGAGAAGTACGAGGGTAGTACATTGGATACGGAGACGGAGGGGTGGCTTGAGGAGCTGGCGATCGCTTTTACCTTGATCTTTGATCCGAGGGAGTACTGGGTTCCCCTAGCAGTCAGTCAGCTGAGAGGTGCGGCGTGACAGTGGTGGACGCTCTTCCTCAGAGAGAGGATAGAGGCATAGGTTCCATGGGCTGACTTTGAGAAGGAAATCCAAGAGGAATTCTTTTCTTCCATGATCAAGGCGGAGAAACGACAGGAGTTACTCTCCCATCAGTAGAGGGTTTTGTCAGTACGAGAGTTGGGGATCAAGTTCAAGGATCTCCTGTGCTTTTCTCCGGATCTCTTTCCGAATGAGGAGTCTCGGGCGAGACGTTTAGAGGAGGCGCTTTGTCCTTCACTCCAGTATGCTATCACCCCCTTCACCCTTCCGACGTACTTGGCAGTACAGAAGAAGGCAGAGGTTGTAGAAAGTGTGCACTTTCTGGGAGGTGTACCTCGAGAGGGGATCTAGCCGGGCTCGTCGACAGGGAAGGCAGTCCGCAGTAGGTCTCCTGCAACGGGACCTTCCAGGTTCAGGCCAGTGTGGAGCCGGCCCTAGCAGTTCCAGTTCAGATCTTCGGGTCCTCGTCCCTTTTTCACGAGCCCAGGACCAAAGTGTTTTTCTTTTGGAGGTTTCGGGCATGTTCAGTGTCGGTGCCCGACCCGAGCTCAGTACGGTGGAGGTGGGCAGGTTCAGTGCCCACCTTAGCAGCACCAGTTGTCGGTGAGGCCCTTCCAGTAGCAGCAGGACCATGCACCTCCGAGGGTAGACATTGCGGGAGGAGGCCAACCTCAGGGTGCTCCTCAGGGACCTCAACCAGGGCATGGGTGGGGAGGTGGACGACATCAGAGAGGCAGAGGATCTGGGCGTGGATAGTTGCCCGCAGTAGAGTTGACAGCTCTAGCAGGACCAGAGGTGGTGCGAGGTACGATTTGTTTGTTCAGCACTCTTGTTTCTGCTTTGTTCGATTCCGGAGCTTTGCACTCCTTAGTTGCACATGTTTTAGCCCATGCTGTGGGATTAGATGTAGAGATACTTTCCATACCACTGGTGCTATGTACACCAGTTGGAGGCCCGACCAGCGTATCTTGTGTTTGCCGGGGATGTGGGCTGACGTTGGGACCACATCGATCTAGTGGGGACCTTGTTCTGTTACAGATGCAGCCATACGATGTCATCCTAGGAATCGACTGGTTGTTTTTTTGTTAGTGTCGTTATAGACTGCTTTCGGAGAAGAGTCGTATTCTCTAACATGTATGGGCAGTGCTTATCTTTTGTTGGTGAGAGGATCTATCAGGTGGGAAGCTGGAATATGAAGCCTCCACTTTCCTTGTTAGGCGTGTTATCAGTGGTTCTAGCTGATACAGAGATGATGGATGTCCCAGAGGTTGTTGGGGAGTTCCATGATATTTTTCCTGAGGAGGTTGTAACTCTACACCCCCCCCCCCCGACATGACGTTGAGTTCGGGATAGACTTACAGCCTAGTGCCCTCTCGATTTGGATGACCCCTTATAGGATGGCACCTTCGGAGTTGTGGGAGTTGCAAATTCAGATTGATGATCTAATGGAGAAGGGTTTTGTTCGACCTAGCGTTTCACCATGGGGTGCTCCAGTTTTGTTCGTGAAGAAGGCAGATGGTGGTTTCAGACTATGCATAGACTACCGAATGTTGAACCAGGTAACGGTCAAGAACCATTACCCCCTTCAAAGGATAGATGATCTCTTCGACCAACTGAGGGGAGCAGGTTGTTTTTATAAGATTGAACTACAATCTGGATATCACCAGCTGAGGGTAAAGGACAGTGACATCTTGAAGACGACTTTCAGGTGTAGGTATGGGCACTTCGAGTTTGTAGTGATGACGTTTGGAGTGACGAATGCACTGGTTGTTTTCATGGGACTTATGAACTTTGTCTTCCGAGAGTTTCTGGACCGGTTCATCATTGTGTTTATCGATGACATTCTAATCTACTCAAGATCAGAGGAGGAGCACGTTGAGCATCTCAAGGAAGTCTTAGAAGTCCTTTGACACCACCAGATTTACTGGAAATTGTCAAAGTGTAAGTTATTGACACAAGAAGTACACTTCCTTGGGCACGTAGTGTCTCATCATAGAGTGTTAGCGGACCCGTCGAAGGTGGAGGAAGTTGTTTCTTGGGAAGCACCCAAGAGCATGGCAGAAGTTCGTAGTTTCGTGGGGTTAGCAGGTTACTATCGGAGGTTCGTTTCGGACTTCTCTCGAGTTGCTGCTCCATTGATAGCTTTGACTAGGAAAAACCAGGTCTTCCTATGGAGAGACCAATAACAAAAGGCTTTTGACTACCAAAAGGATAAGTTTGTCAGTGCTCCCGTACTCGGGTTTCCAGAGGAAGGTTTGTTGTATGAGGTGTTTTGTGATGCTTCTGGCCTCAGTCTGGGGTGCGTGCTGATGCAGAAGAAGGGAGTGATCTGTTATGGTTCTAGGCAGTTACGCCCTCACGATCGTAACTATGCCACCCATGAACTAGAGCTTTCATCAGTAGTGTTCGCACTGAAGTTGTTTCGACATTACCTCTTTGGGGAGCGCATTGTGGTATTCTCATATCACAAGATCTTGCATTATATCATCTCCCTGCGTGACCTGAACTTACGGTAGTGGAGATGGGTCGAGTTTCTCCAAGACTATGACTTTGATATCACTTACACTGAAGGTAAGGGAAACGTTGTGGATAATGCCTTGAACAGGAAGTCGCATAAGGAAGTGGTTCGAGAATCCACTAATGCTTGGAAGGCGATGGGAGAGTTGGATGCCTTGCACTTCGATGCCAGGGTAGAAGGTGTTAGAGGCTGTTTGTTTTAGATGATAGTGCAGTCCTCCTTGTTGCAGTAGTAGTAAGAGTCTCAGTGGGGGGACTCCAAGGCGGAAGTGATGCGGGATCATGTCAATCAGGGGAACGCTCCAGAAGGGTGGTCAGAGGACAGCATACATCGGAAGCTTTTCCATGGAAGGTTGTTTGTCCCAGAGACAATGTGTGAGGGAGTTCTCTGTGAGTTCTATAGCCCAGCCTTGGCGGTAAATCCAAGAGTTTCAAAAATGTACCAAGGCTTGAGGGAGCAATTTTGGTGGCCCTGGGTGAAACGGGTAGTGGCGGAGTTCATGGATAAATGCCTAGTGTGTCAGCAAGTGATGGCTGGACACCGTGTTCCCAGTGGGTTGTTGCATCCTTTAGATGTCCCTGAGTGGAAGTGGGATGACATCTCAATGTACTTCATCATAGGACTACCTAGAGCTCAGGGTGGTTATGATGATATCTGGGTAGTGGTGGATCGACTGATGAAATCATCTCACTTCTTAGCAATTAAGGAGTCAGGCCCGGTGAGTACCTTAGCACAGAGGTACATAGATGAGGTTGTGCGGTTGCATGGAGTCTGTTGGCGCCAAAATAAGGCCCGAAAGAAAGGAACAAAAAAGAAGGACGATGCGCTGCCTCGCGAAGCCCCGCCGCGATGCCCCGCCGCGATGCCCCGACGCGAAGCCCCGACACGAAGCGCACCAATCATCGAGGCCTCGCGATGCTCCAGAGGCGGTAACACTCTGCGAACGCATTTGAAGTTTGCGAGCCCGCCGCGAAGCTACAGAGGCGGTAACGCTCCACGAATGCATTTGACGTTCGCGAGCGCGCCGTGAAGCACCCGAGGTGGAACGTGAGTTCTACTTCGCGGCGCCCCTTCCCTATAAATACTGGACTCCCCCTGAGTCCCGAAGACGGACAATCCGACCTTTCGGCTTCTCCTCTCCCGAATCGCGAAGCACTCTTTTCCCCGAGAATCATGAGCTCCGCGAGGTATTTCTACTTCGCGAGACGCCTTTTTCTTTGTCTCATTTTGAGCCCCTCTTCCGAGAGGGATGCCCTTCATGATGCTCAAGGGCATTCGCGAAGGACGGGGATTCCCAAGGGAACCCAGGCAGCCGCGGAGCACTTATGCTTCGCGAAACACCCATCCTGTACTAGTGATTCCTATGCTAATCCAGAATCGCTACACATCGCGAACCACACTACTTCGCAGGACCCTACTTCGTGAGGCACCCCTTCTTCGCGAGGTAGTGCTCCGCGAACACTGTTCCACTTCGTGAAGCACCCTCCACTCACACCTATGCCCCATGCTAAGGCCAAGGCACTCCACTTCGCGAAGCACACTCCTTTTCTTAGCAATTCCTCTTCCCGTGCGATCCACCAGGTTTTCACGATGTTATTTCAAAGTCCCATGGACAATACGACCCGTAGCATTGCTTCGCCTAATGCTTCTTCGCATAGGCATGCTAACGACTATTGCTTCTTCGCATAGCCATGCTAACATGGACCCCTTGATGGTTCGTTCCACAACCCCCTTTGACCATGGCCTTACTGGTACCTTCCCTTCCCCAAGGACCAGAGGGTACCGGTTATGTAAGTCCTAGGGGTGCGGGGTGAACCCACCTCGTCCGAGCTGCATGACGTTAAACTGCCAAGCACCACGTCCTCAGCACATGACATTAAACTGTGACCCGACCTCGTGACTCTCACGAAGGGTCCCCCCAGCTCGAACATTTTTACTCCACTCGTCTCCACGGGAGTGGAATCACCCATCCACAAGGGGTGATATCCTCCTTATTAGAGTGGTGTATGTTCTCAGGAGAAGGGCGACCCCAGTTCCCAAACAGATGGTTGCACCTCTGCATCTCCGTACTTCCCCACTACCAAGGTCAGTGGAGGGCGTGATAGGGAATGAGGCACCTCCCATAATCAGTCCCAAACCCCTCTTTTGCTGCGCTTTGTCGCACTATGGGCCTCCATCCTGGAGTAAGTCCCAACACCATGGGCCGCCTAACGCGTAAGCCCCTCTTCGCTTCTCACGGACGCATCCTTCGCGACGTGATCGTCATGTCCTTGCAACCTCTTGTTTCTCACACTGAGCATGACTCACGTGGGCTTAGAGTGAGCACCGACCCTGACCCCCATTCCGAGCGAACTACGAGGACTTTGATCCATGTCAAGGCATGGTACGTAGGAATCCTCCATGAGGTTCAAGCCACATTGATCGGTCGTTCATTCACGTCGAGTTTCACCCTCGTCCAGCATGACGTTAAACTTCACGCCCCGTCCCGCATGACATTAAACTGCATACCCTCGTCTAGTATGAACATAGACTATATGCCCCTTGTCCCGCATGACATTAAACTTCACACCCATTCCCAGCGAACTACGAGGACTTTGATCCATGTCAAGGCATGGTACGTAGGAAACCTCCCCGAGGTTCAAGCCCACCACTCATTGGACCAAGGTCCGCCTTCACATCGGTTCGCCGAAAACGCCCCATTTGAACTACGAGGTCTTTGATCCATGTCAAGGAATGGTACCTTGGAAGCCTCTACGAGGTTCAAGCCCATCCATCATTCATTCACGTCGGGTCTCATCCCTGTCCAACATGACGTTAAACTGCATCCCGGTCTGACGGCAAGCTGTTGTGACTCATCCATTCCGAACTACGAGGACTTTGATCCATGTCAAGGCATGGTATGTAGGAAGCCTTCATGAGGTTCAAGCCCACCAGAAGTAGACCCCCGGGTCCACCTTCATGTCGGTTCGCCGACAAAGCCCCTTCCGAACTACAAGGTCTTTGATCAATGTCAAGGCATGGTACCTAGGAAGCCTCTACGAGGTTCAAACCCACCATCTGGTCGTTCCGACCTCATTCACGTCGGTTCAACCCCGTCCCGCATGACGTTAAATTGTATTCCACAACCCGAACTACGAGGACTTTGATCTATGTCAAGGCATGGTACGTAGGAAGCCTCCCCGAGGTTAAATCCCAACAATCATTGGCCCAACCCGTCTCCTTGTCAGTGTGCCAAGCCCCCATTTTCACCCGAACTACGAGGACATTGATCTATGTCAAGGCATGGTACGTAGGAATCCTCCCAGAGGATCAAGCCCATCTCCCATCGGACCAAGGTCCCTCACTTACGTCGGTTCACCGACACCCACCACTCGTCGTTTATTCACGTCAGGGTTCGCTATCGTCCCGCATGACGTTAAACTGTATTCCATCAATCCTTTGAACTACGAGGACTTTGATCCATGTCAAGGCATGGTATGTAGGAAACCTTCACGAGGTTCAAGCCCACCACCAGTGGACCCACGGGTCTACTTTCATGTCAGTTCACCGATGAAACCCTTTGAACTGCGAGGTCTTTGATCCATGTCAAAGCATGGTACGTAGGAAGCCTTCCAGAGGCTCAAGTCCACCACTCATCGGACCAAGGTCCACCTTCACGTCGGTACGCTGACGATGCCCATCGGACCAAGGTCCACCTTCACGTTGGTTCGCTGGCGACATTCATCGGGCCAAGTTCCACCTTCATGTCGGTTTACCAGCACCATCTCGAACTACGCAGACTTTAATTACCTTCCACATGGATACGTAGTAATCCTCTCCAATGCTCAAGCCCAACCTCATCATCGCCCCTGCGATGGTCTTATTTCACTCCCCCTCCACTCCATTCATCCACCTATCACCGATCCCGATTCTCGCCCGGACCGTCATATCTCGGTGAGACCATATCGGTACAGCTGCCCATGGGCTGGCCCCAGTATCGGCATCCCTTCAAGGCGAATCCCTCAATCAGATCTATCCTAGATAATGCTCTGATCGGGCTGAACCGTCTCCGCTGGACGTTAAACTTGCGGCATACCCTGTGCTAAACATGGGAAGCTGAGGAAAACCTCATATATGTGTCTATGGAATATAATTCCCCATGTTCTATGTGGGATGCCTCGGGCTTCCACGCCCTCGAGAAGCCCTGTGACCAGGTATAATAGACAGACATGCCAGGTTCCTCAGCATCCAGACACGCTACTGATGCCTCAACATGACTACTCCCCTGACTGAAGGTTGCTGCCCTGACTGGACCCTTTGGAATGTCCCGATAGAAGCAGTGTAATTAATCAGCGTCCATGGAAACATGGCACTGGGAAGAGTTTCACGAACAATGTATTAAATCTATGAGGGAGACCCAGACTAGGTGACGAGTTCTGAGGAGGAGTCCCCAGAAAGAGGAGCCGACATCCCATCATCCTGTTTCGATCAAGGAGCAGACGTCCCTAAACAAGGAGCGAATGCCTCCCACCTTTGGAAAGCGGGAATGCGGGGCAACAAGCACCGCACGTCCTCCTCCGCGGACGGACGGATGCGCGCGTGCCCCGGCGGAAGCGTCGGAATCAGAAATGGTGAACCCAACGTGAAATTATTCTCCTCAATATGGAGATTAGTAGCATTCGAGACACCAGTAGATTGACGTGTCACCGGATCCAGATATCTGGTGCCTGGTCCCACCAAGCAAATAGCGGGCATGTCGTGAAGCTCATCGGATGTCGGGGCAGTAGAATGTGGGGCACTCCGTTCTGCAGCATGTTGGCGCGGATCCTTCTTACAAACGTGGAGAATGGAAGGACGCTGGGGCACTGGCTGTCAATCCTTTTCCTCTCAGTATTGATGAGTTGATCCCTTCGTTTCTCAGGAACCAGGTCGTTGTTACAGAGACGCGATCATTACCTGCTAGCCTACGCAGGGGCAGGGGCAACATCGCCACAGCCACCCCACCTGGCGCCGCTACCGCCACGATGGCCGCCACATTGCGGAATACGGGTCATCCACGTCCCCTTTCCCCATCAGAGGTCATCCAACGAAGGGTGATCAACAACCTTGTGCGCAGGTACGAGGAGGAAGGGGTCATCCCAACTAGGGATATCGCCCACTTGGACCTGGAGGCATCCAGGCCCCGCCGTCAATGCCGCCCTAATAGGCCGCGTAGGGATCCCCTGCTCCCTACCCCGACGTTCAACCGTTTCGGGAGCCTGTCCCCGGAACGCCTTGACGACTCCTCGCCTTACGCCGAAGAGGCGGGCGCAATCTGGCTCAGCCCGTTCAGGGTCCCGACCCAAGGGCTCCAGACGAGAGCTCCCGCCCGGCTGCGTCAGCGCTGCCGTCCGGCTCCGTAGGAAGAGCAGGCAGGCTACGTCCCTGCACCACCTGCACCAGCTCGCCTAACCCGACGTCAGCGTCGGGCCCGGGCTGAGGATGCTCGCCCAAGCGCGTCGACGTCAACAGCTACAGTGGCCCGAGCCACCGCTGACGTGCATCATGAAGCCCCTGCATACACTGAGCAGGGGCGCTCCTTTACCCAACCAAGATCGACACCCCAACCGCCCCGCGGGCACGCTGGGTTGGCTCTTCGGGTTGCAGGCCCAAGTGGTGATCGCCACAAACTTACCCGCGGTGATGTCACCCCGTACGGAGGTCCTCCCCGTACCACTACTCCACAGAGCATGGGCCTTCCCCGCTCCGAAGTTCTTCATGGAGGCATGCCTCGTGCTACCCCCATCCCGAAGGAAGACCTGCCCCGCGGCAGTGACGCTCAGCACGGAAATCTTTCCCGCTCCCACTATACAGGGTATGGAGTCCATCCTCCTGCCCCCGACCGCCGATCTGAAGGCACCGTCCATCCTGTCCTTCTCCAACGTGGGGGCCCTCCCTACGCCGTCTCTGCAACCGGAGAAGGTCCTCCTCACCCCAGCAACTCGAGGAGTGAAGGTCAGCCTCGCTCCGCCCGCAACGACCATGGAGGTCCTCCCCATGCTCCTGCCAATTCCAACATAGGCTCCGCCTACATGGGTGCGGTTCATGGAGGTCCTCCCCATGTACCCTTCGACATTTTCCCCGGTTCCCCCTGCACCTCGACCATCTCGAGTGGGGGCCCTCTCCGCCACAGCGCCAACGCCGCCCCGAGACTGCCTGATAGGGATCAACCATGTCCCGAAGAGCCACCCCGGGGCAGGAGAGCAGGTCGTCGCCGCCACAAGAAGAATCCAGGGAAGGCCCGTGTAGAGATCAAACCTGCTTGCTTCTCCGACTCTGAAGCGGAATGTGATTCAGCGATGGAACCTTCTCCCCACTCCTCCGTATCAAGGACTGGGGCAGGAACCAGACGCGTTAGCCTCATTCTTCCAGAATTTGAGGTCCACCAGATTCCCATCTCTCTCCGTAGGTACATCCAGGAGGAAGAAATCTTGGGAATTCTGTAGGTCTCGACCGTGCAATCAATGCTATTGTCACCAGAGGTGCCCTCTACCTCTACCAGAGATCACGGAGAGCTATTTTGAGGGCCAACAAGGGTAGAGCGATGACACGACCTATCGCCAGTAGCCGCGATTCCTATGCCGGAAGCTGTGGCTATTAGCCTGTCGTACCATGACATCGTGGCCATGTCACCTCACTCTTCGGAGGATGGCATGGAGTTCGGCGACCAGTTAGCTCGTTCACCGTATTCCCCAACGCCGAGCTTGCTATCCCAGAGGTCCTCCTCGGTACCGCTACCGGTCCCTCAACCGCCCCCGGTTGACGAGTGGGGCAACACAGGGCCAGACCCTGAGTCCGAGCCCGGGAGCTTCTGGAGTATTCTCGCAGCGGATTACTTCCCGGAGAAGTTCTGGCAGACGGCGGCGCTGAATTTTTGCGTACCAGAGTCTCTTACCCCTGAAGAAGTGGGGTGCTTTTTTCGAACCCAATGGGCGACACACTTCCGCCTTCGTTACGAATGGGTGGTGTACCCCAAAAGTCGATAGCACCTTGAAGAAATCGGCGAGCAGTGCCGCCTGATCGATGCGGCCGCACTTCTTGTGGCCCAGCACCAGGACACCAGAGCGCCCTTAAATGGAAATGCATTCAGGGTTTTAAAGCACTCCGCAGAATCATCAGGGAAGCCACCCCCCATCTGCAAGTCTGTGGTTGGGGACACTACACCGCTCTCCTCTTCGACCCTATCCGACGACAGCCTGATTCGCTATGCGACATCGAGGACATGCCCTTGAGAGGGGTCGCAGTCCACATGGCTGACATCGTGGACAAGGAAGATGATATCGAATTACTTGATGGAGAATTACCCCCCGAGGGCGTACCGCCACTGCTGGACCCATCAGGGTGGGTTACCCGTCAGTAGAGGAACCTGCTAGGCCTCCTCGTACCCACTGAGTCGCTGGTACTCAGTCGAAACACTGTCAAGGGTAAAGAGCACGTCGGAACTGTCAAGAACTCCAACCCGTCTGCCTCTGCGCAGAAAATGGAAGAGGATCCTGAGAAGGCCACGTTACACCAGCAGCTTGCTGAGCAGAAGAGGCTGGTTGACGAACTCTTGGCTGAGCGTGCCGTAGAGCGGCGACACGACTATGGTGATCCCAGGCCGGGGTAGCAGGGGCAGGAACAATTCCACCCCGGTGAGATGCCTCCGGGAAACCCTGATCATGCTACTGCCGCAGACAGGGAGGAAGCCGGAACGTATGGCAAGAGGGCGTGATACGTCTCGCCAAACCCCCCCGAGCGACGGGGCAATCTGAAGAACCCAGTCCGAGATCCCCCAATCGCCTCGCAGGTCATTCCACCAGTTGATCCACGAGCTGCCGAAGCCATCTACCATGTTGAAGAACCTGACAACGCACTTGTGGTTAGGGATCCCCGTCAAGAAATGGACCCCCACCCGGATGATCTTATTGCTGCACTCACAGCCCGCCTTGAAGTGTTGGAAACGCGGCAGGTGGCGGTCCCACCGAATGGCAAGCCATATCCTGCGTGGGTAGATGATATGCCCGCACCTCTGAGTTGTGGGAACCCCACTTTCTCACCCTTCAACGGGACAGGGGACCCGCCCCAGCACTTGGCACATTTTTCCTCCAGGTGTGGCCCCATGCTGGGGACCCCGGCTCAGCAAGAAGCCTCCAAGCTCCGATGCTTCGTACAGACATTGGAAGGTCCGACATTTGTCTGGTACAGCCAGATCCCTATCGGATCGGTGACCGGTTGGGAGGATCTTCGCCGGCAGTTCTTATACCAGTTCATCTCCACCATGCGGAAGACCAGCATTGCAGACCTCTTCAAGTGCAAGCAAAGGCCTGATGAGCGAGTCGCGGATTTCATCGCCCGGTGGAAGGAACATACGTATTCCCTCGATATGCCACTGACTCAGGAGCAATTACTGAAGATGTGTGTGGGGAATGTCAAGACAGAGCTGGTACCCTCCCTAATTACCCAGAACTACCCTGGAGGGTTCAGAGATTTCTCGGATAAGGCTTAGCACCTTGAGGAAGCCCTGCAACAGGCTATTCATGCACGTTTGTTGCCCCCTATGATCCTGGCCAGGAGGACCGCCAGGGCTGAACCCGTCGCGGTGGCCCAAATAGAAGCCCCGAGGCAACTGGAGTTACTGCCGGTGGCACCACCTCCGCAACCCCATAGAGGTCCTCCACCTCAAGCACAGGCTTCTGCCCAGCAGCGACTGCCTCAGAACCGACCGGTTCCCCCGCGCAATGCGCCACCGCCACCTAGGCGAGACAATCAGGTGCCGCCTCCTCGGCAGGCCCCTCCGGCCCCTCGTCAGGGCCAGGCCCCTAGGCCCTCTATCCGGAAAGATGGCAACAGACTTATTTGTTCAACAAAAATCAGGACCCTGGCTATTTCCGAAGTGCTCTAGAGCAAGGGATTGTGCGTCTACCTGATTGTAGAAGGCCAACAGAGGCGAATCTCACTGATCACCCCAACTACTTCCCTTATCATCAGATTCTGGGGCACACCCTTAAGCAATGCTATGTGTTTAAAGACTGGCTTCAAGACCAGGTCAACAACAACATAGTCAAGTTGGGCCCAGCACCAGCGCAAGTGGCGGGTGTCTCTACAGGATCAGAGATCGGCAGCGACAACAAAGGCGAGTGGCAGCAGGTCCCCAGCCACGGATCCCGGAAATATGACGACTGGATGGCTCGAAAAACTATCATTCGTGCCCAAGGTATCATCCGGGCGCACCTAAAGCAGCCGAAACCTTCAGAAGAAGTAGCCGGTGCCTCCGCATCGTCTTCACAGTCGACCTCTTCCCAAAAGGGCAAGTAGCGGCGACGCAAGAAGAAGCAACGCGCACTGCGAGTGCCATCGTCATCCCTCACTCTCGGCGACTTTATGCCCCCTGAAATGGGGATTCCTCCCAGAATCCGCCCAGCGGTGGATGACTCCTCGAGTGACAGCTAGGGGTACACTTCGGTTAACACGGTAGAGCTAGTAACGCCCTATATGACTCCCGACGAGGGGGAGCACCAGGAAAACCTCCCCAATGTTTCCAACCAACGTCAACGTCAGCGGAATCGCAACCATTCCGGTCATCTAGCTATGTTGATAGGAACTTTTGGCCAAGCCGTGCACGCTACTGAGACCAGGCAGTAGGCTCAGCGCAGATCTCAGCACGCGCAACCCCATCTAACACCCTCGGCTCAACCTCCGCCGTCGTTCGTGCTACTGGATCAGGGAGAGCTTCCTCGTTCGTATCACAGTCAGTCTTACCCAGCTACAGGCCAGCCTCCGCTGTCCAATCCTAGTCCGGCGACTACTATCCAGGTTTCAACTAGTAGGCAGCAGGATGTACCCAGTACTAGCCGATCGCCAGTTCAACCGGTAGGACCCGCTACGCCTCCAAGTGTCGAACGACCTCCTGTAAGCAGAGGTTTGCGTTTGGCACGAAAGTATGATGTCCTGAAGCACATGTCCGGCATTCCGGTGAGGCTTTCTATCCTTGAGGCCCTTCTCCTTTCATCCGAAATGCGCGAGGCACTTGCCGAGGCCCTAAGGAGCCCCCTCCAGTTCGAGACGGAGGTAGTAGCTGCAGAAGCCTTCCATACCGAGACGATTGAAAACGCCGAATGCCAGGCGGTTATCTCGTTATCTGGTGAAGATGAGGACCCTCCTATACAGGGGCACATTCGCCCGTTGTACATCACTGGCCACTTCAATGGTGTGGAAGTCCGCCGCTGCCTCGTTGACATGGGTTCCGGAATCAATCTAATTCCGACCCGGACGTTGCAAAAGCTGGGTCTGTATGAAGGTGATTTAACTCCCTCTGACCTCAGAATCCAGGGGTATGACAGGACCAAGCAAACCCCAATCGGCAAGATCCGCCAGAAGACTCTGTTCGGTGGCTTAATTTCCAGCACCGAGTTCATGGTCGTCTCTCAGGACACCGCCTAAAACGCATTGATGGGTAGGCCATGGCTCCATCTGCATGCAGCGGTCCCTTCGTCGTATCACCAGTGCCTCAAGTACTCGCTCAATGGTCGAGTAGGCGTGCTCCAAGGAGATGTGTCCCCTTTCGCTTCTTGTGAGGCCCGCTATCTGGATGCAGATTATTACAAAACTAAGGATAAGCAAATCCTAGTAAGTGAGGATGAACCCGCCTCGGTCACAAGTGATCCCTGGGCAAGCATGGATGATGCCTACGTTCTCCCGATCCACCGGTTGGAGGCCACGACCCCCGACATGGGGAAATGTTTTGTTGTTTCGGGTATGCAAGGAAGGCATGTTCCTGTGTCCAAGCGACGGCAGAAAATCACCTCGTACTCCTACATCAACCAGGATCAGGTCATCCCAGAACCTCTTACCCCTGTACGGTACTGGGACGTCAAGCTTATGACAACGGAGGTGCGCCATACATGTCTCTTCCACTGGGCTGGAATCAACCGACTCAGGCCGACACGTCACCACTGCATTGATATTATCAAACGTGGCCCCTTAGGCCGAAGGCCAGATGGTATAGGGTCGACTGCCTTCATTTCTAGGATCTCAATGGCAAGTGAGTCTCCCGATGTGATGACCGCTGCTGCCCAAGCCGGCACCAGCTGCCCCTCGGGTTTTGATAGCCTAGAAGTATCTTCTGTCGTGGGAAGTTCCCCAGCGGGCGGGGAGGAAGACCTGTAGGATGCTCCCCCCGCCTGTGAAGAAGGCGTCTCTACCACGGTTGATGAACTGTTACAGGTGAACCTTGGTAGCGAGGCAGATCCGAAACCCACATTGATCAGTGCAGCCATGTCCCCCAAGGAGTGGCAGTAGTACATAGACTTCCTCAAACAACACCGTGACGTGTTTTCCTGGAGTTACAATGAGATGCCAGGGCTAGATCCCCATGTAGTCGTTCACCGTCTGGGCCTCCCGGCAAAACATCGTGGGTTTATGCAGCCCCCCAGGGAAATGCACCCTTCTCATGGTGCTATGGTTGAGGCTGAAGTTGACAAGATTATCAGAGCCAACTTCGTTAAAGAAGTCCAGTACCCCAAATGTCCTGCCAACATTGTGCCATTCAGGAAGAAGAATGGGCAGATCAGAGTCTGCATCGACTTCCGCGATCTTAATCGCCACTGCCCAAGGGATGACTTCCCACTTTCGTTGACTGAGTTATTGATTGACGCCACGGCCGGGTTCCAAGCCCTCTCTTTCATGGATGGATATTCCGGGTAAAACCAGATCCGGATGGCCCCCGAAGACGAGGAGTCCACTACCTTCAAGGCTCCCCAAGGTACATTTTTCTACCAGGTTATGCCATTCGGCTTGAAAAATGCAGGTGCCACTTATCCGAGGTCCATGCATCGCATATTCAAACTGATCCTCGAGACATTGGTGGAATGCTACGTGGATGACCTCGTAGTCAAATCATGTCTGCGCTAGGACCATCTCAAAGTCCTTGAGAAAGTGTTCGGTTTCCTTCGTTCCTGTCACCTGAAGATAAACCCACTGAAGTGTGCCTTCGGGGTCACCTCCGGGTAGTTTTTGGGCTTTGTTGTCAGATACCGAGGTTTTGAGATTGACCCGGAGAAGATCAAGGCCATCAACCAAATGCCTCCCCCGAGAAACATTCGAGAGCTTCGAGGCCTTCAAGTCCACTTAGCCTATATATGTCGATTCATCGCGAATCTGGCCGAAAAGTGTAAGCCCTTTTCCCGGATCATGAAGAAGGGCACCGCCTACGAATGGGATGAGGAGTGTCAGACCGCCTTCGAGGAAATCAAGCAGTATCTGCTCCAACCTCCGGTCTTGATGCCACCCGTCTCCGGAAAGCCACCAGACCTTTATGTGACCGCCCTGGAGAAATCCCTCGGTGTGCTACTCGCCCAGAAGAATAACGAGGGTACTGAGAATAGTCTCTACTATCTCAGCCGCATGCTACTCGATACGGAGGTCAGATACTCCCCAATCGAAAATAGATGCCTTGCGCTCATATTCGCCATGTAGAAGTTGCGACATTGCCTGCAGCACCATGAGGTGAAATTGGTCTCCCGGGTAGACCCACTGAAGTACATCCTGGACCGCCCCATGCTGACTGGCCGACTAGCACGGTGGGCAGTGATTCTCCAGCAGTTTGATATCAGGTTTTTACCTCATAAGGCCATTAAGGGACAGGCGTTGGCGGACTTTTTATCTGCCCATCCAACCTCCGCGGATCAATCCCTGGACTTGGATTTCCCTGATGAGATGATCCTCTCAGTCGATCATGATGTCCCGTGTTGGAAAATGCATTTCGATGGTGCCTCCCAGAGCCCCACCGGTAGGAGGCTCAACGATCCCAAGCTCAACAGAGTGGGCCTGGGTATTGTATTCATTACCTCGGTGCAGGATGTCCTGCCATACTCGCTCCTTTTGTCAGAAGGCTGTAAGAACAATGAGGCATAGTACCAGGCCTCATCACCGGCCTCGATCTGGCCCTTGAGATCCATGTGCCCCATCTACATGTGAAGGGAGATTCCGAGATGGTAATCAAACAGGTTAATGGTGACTACGTCGTCAGGAAGCCGGAGCTTGCACCGTTGCTGGAGTACACCCTCCACCTAATGGCCCAGTTCTCTTCTCGACCAGAGGTTACCCATGTCCCACGGTCGCAGAACGGCCAAGCAGACGCCCGGGCCGGCTTGGCCGCATCGCTCGCAGAACCCAAGCAAGATGATTTGATCATACATGTGGCACATCGAAGAGTCATTGCCCCTGTCACCCAAGAGGACAATGATGGCATGCGGGTAAGTCATCTCACTACCGGACCCTCCACGTCAGGGGTCCCGGGTTTGTCAGACGTAGTGATTGAAGCCACTCCCGACTGGAGGGCACCTTTTGTCGAGTACCTCCAAAATGGTCGCCTCCCGGACGACCGGGCCGAGCGCGAGCGAATCCGATGCCGCGCGCTGCAATTTACCCTCCAGAGCGGCCCCAGTCTTGAACAGATCCTTTATAAGTGGAGTTTCGATGGTGTCCTCCTCCGTTGTATCCATGGAGTAGAGATGTCTCAAGTTATGAAAGAGGTTCATGCCGGTTCCTGTGGCGCCCATCAAGCTGGGCCGAGGCTGTCCCATCAAATCCGGAGGTTAGGGTACTTTTGGCCCTCTATGATCCACGATTGTATTGGGTATGCCAAGAGATGCCACGCGTGCCAAGTTCACGCCAACTTCCTGCATCGGCCGTCGGAGCCCCTCCACCCCACCAAGTACTCTTGGCCATTTGCGGTATGGGGACTTGATGTAGTGGGACCGTATCCACCGGCAACAGCCCACCTGTGTAGGTTCATCCTGACTGCTACATATTTCTTCTCCAAGTGGGCAGAGGCAGTTCCGCTCAAAGAATTCAAGGCCTGTTCCATCGTTGAATTTGTGAGCTCCAATATTATCCACCGGTTAGGAGTCCCTCACACCGTCCTCACCGATAATGGCACCAACTTCCGAGCGGCTGAACTAAAGAAATTGTACGCCAAGTACGACATCTGGTCGAACCATACCTCCCGCTACTACGCGCAGGCAAATGGACAAATCAAGGCGTTCAACGAGACCCTCTTTAACATTATACAGAAGATGGTTGGTCAGAACAAGAAAAGTTGGCCGGACAAGCTCCCCAACGCCCTCTGGGCTTACCAGACGACGACTCGTAACTCTACCCAGGTCACCCCATATTCCCTGGTGTATGGAGCTGAGTCCGTCATACCCATTGAGATCCAACTGTCGTCGTTACACACTGTAGTTTATGATCACCAGACATTAGATGAGGTAGCCGAGATTTGTCTAGCTGAATTGGAAGCACTGGACGAGAACCAGCTTCGTGCCCTGCACAATCTTGAAAGGCATCAGGATAAGGTAGCGAGGGCCTTCAACAAGAAGGTTCGTCTCCGTTCTTTTCTATAGGGCGACCTGGTACTGGCCCTTCGAGCGCCAATGATTCCTAGTAGGAAACCGCCAAAATTAGAACCCAAATGGGAAGGGCCTTATATCATCCATATGGTTTACCCCAATGGAGGATACTCCTTGGTGACCACGGATGGAGAGCGTATGACCCCTCTCACCAATGCCAAGTTCCTCAAGCGATACTTTCCCTAGGGCAAAAGGGTCCTGCAAAACCCCAAACTGCATCCCCGTCCTTACTGCAAGACGTTAAAATGCATGACAGTCAGGCCTTCCTGACCAAGGCTCAGCCTCAGGCCCCTTGGCCTCCTCGGGCCCCAAGGCCTTCCGTCCTTACTGCGAGACGTTAAACTGCAAGCCAGTCAGGCCTTCCTGACCGAGGCTCAGGCTCAGCCCCCTTGGCCTCCTCGGTCCCCAAGGCCCCCCGTCCTTACTGCAAGACGTTAAACTGCAAGCTAGTCATGCCTTCCTGAACGGGGCTCAGCCTCAGGCCCCTTGGCCTCCTCGGGCCCCAGGGCCCCCCATCCTTACTACAAGACGTTAAACTGCAAGCCAGCCAGGCCTTCTTGACCGAGGCTCAGCCTCAGGCCCCTTGGCATCCACGGGCCCCTGGACCCCCGTCTTCACCGTGAGACGTTAAACCACAAGCTGGTCAGGTCTCCATGACCGCGGTCCAGCCCCAGGCCCCTTGGTTTTTTCCCCAACTTACCCTCTTACGGGATCGTACGGTGTGGTGTAGGACTATGTCCTCATTCACGTTGGATTACTTGTCATACCATACATATACCCAAATGAGATGCTCCTCATCCCCCATGACGTTAAACTGCATTTCAAGAACTACGTGTGGCTTGATTCCCGTCTTCATGGGATACATAGGAATGCTCGGAAGCCTCGTCTTGAGCCCAGCACCAAGATTTTCTCTTCCACTATCCCCCCTGGGAATAGTTTCCTTGGAGGATCTTTGTGTAGCAGGGAGTATGCTTTCTTATCCCTGCTCATACAACCCCGCTCACACAAGGATTGTAAGGGTCGCACCATGTGCCCACTCCCATTCTTCTATCCTCCCACGTCCTCACCGCATGACGCTAAACTGCATGGCCTTCAAGAAATATTTATGGCTTGATTCTCATCCTCATGAGATATGTAGTAACGCCCGGACATTTTGTCCGTTGGCCCATCCCAAAAGCCAAAATCTGCCCCTCGGGTCAAGACATGGCAGGGTACACACTTTTGCCCCAACTCACATCGAGCAAGCCTCGACCCGGCTGCACATCCCCCCAGGAGATGTCTACCTCTTTCGTGGAAGGATACAGCTATGCTTCACCCACTCCTTGACTGGGATTCCATCATTTTTACACACTCAGAGGGACCCCCAAGAACGGCCTGGATACTACGCCCAAGGGCTCTCCTACCGTTACGGTCCAACGCCCCCGAGGGTTTTTGAGCAACAAGCCGATACAAGTCCCACGTTGCGAATTTGGTCAGCAGTCGATGCTCATTTGTTGCTCCCATATCGGGTCACCATAGGAACGCTGTGTTTCGGACATGGTCAACAGTGTCCTGGATCTTCGGGTCCACCTCGATATGTCCTAGACATCGAGTTTAGTGATGTTTTTTTCCCATCCCGAAGTGACAAACTTCCCCCCGGGTGGTGCTAGCGATCGGGCCCATGGCCCCGATTCCCCATAAGGGTGTACGGTGTGGTGTAGGACTACATCCTTATACACGTCGGTATCATGTACTGTGTCGTACGCCTTCCCTTACGAGGCCCAGCCTCAGGCCCCTTGGCCTCCTCGGTTCCCCAACCCCTGTCCTCATGTAAGACGCTAAACTGCAAACCAGTCAGGCCTTCCTGACTGATGCCTGACCTTAGGCCCTTTGGCCTCCTCGGGCCCCCCGGCCCAGGTCCCCTCTTACCCAGGGTGTACGGTGTGGTGTAGGACTACGTCCTTATTCGCGTCGCGATCATGTACCATGCCGTACGCCCTCCCTTTACGAGGCCCAGCCTCAGGCCCCTTGGCCTTCTTGGGTCCCCGACCCTCGTCCTCATTGCAAGATGTTAAAATACATGCAGATCAGGCCTTCCTGACAAATTCCTAACCATCAGGCCCCTTGGCCTTTCCGGGCCACGACCCAGGTCCTCTCTTATGGGATTGTATGGTGTGGTGTAGGACTACGTCCTCATTCACGTAGGCTTCTTCGCCATACCGTACACCTCCCTTGTTTAGGGTCATATTACTCCCCTCCTCGTCCCGTATGATGTTAAACTACATTTGGAGAACTACGTGTTTCTTGATTCCAATCCTCATGGGATACGTAGGACCACCTGAATGTCTAGGATTCAGGTCCAGCCCCATCCCTCGGGAATCTTCATCCCATCTTGGCCTACCCTTCCTCCATAATGGGATTATATGGTGTGGTGTGGGATTATGTCCTCATTCGCGTCGGTCTCGTAATGACCACGCCATATACCTCTCCTTACTGAGCTGTTTTGTCGATCCCTTTTCGGCAGTCCACCGATGTGCCTGAGAGTACTCTGGTTTATTACCTGGAATGCCATGCTTTACTCGGACACGTCCGCATCTTCTTTCCAGGCTTTGTGTATCCCTGCATCAGGGCTTCCATCATCTTTGACACCCAGAGGGACGCCCAAGAACAGCCTGGATACTACGTCCAAGGGCTCTCCTACCATTACGGGCCAACGCCCCTGAGGGTTTTGAACAACAAATTGATAAAATCCCCCATTGCGAATATGGTCAACGGTCGATGCTCATTTTTTGTTCCCACCTCAGGCTAACGCGATATGTACGCTGCGTCTCCACCATGGTTAATAGTTTTCCTCTATCGCCACACCAACCCATTAGGCCCAAAATGTCGGGTGCACAGTTCACACTCTTCATCACTTCACTGTGTCCAAGTGGAGTCTCGGAACTTTTGGAACTTTTCCTCCATGCACGTCCGCGCGTTGGGGGGAACAAGCCACGTCAAAGGTGTCCTTCGGAGCTCTACCAACTCCCGTTTGACTCGCCTCAAAGTATTGCAATGAGGATACCCCCCTTGTTTCCCACACTAAGTTTAACTCACGTGGGATTAGGAATCGGGTTGAAATTTGTGCTTACTTGTGAAAGTTGTCACCATCCACGGTCCGAACTCTAAGACCATAAACTAAGATTCTCATCTGGAACTACGTTCAGCTTGATTCCTATATTGATAGGATATGTAAGAATGCCCAAACCCCTTGTCTTTGGGTCCATCTTGAGTTTAGCACATTCACCTCTCTGGTCCTGCCTCCAGGACACCGATTACGGGACCGCGTGGCGTAGTGAGGGATTATGTCCTCATTCACGTCGGGTATGCAATGGCTGCACCACGCACACCCCCGTTCTGCCCTCCTATTCCTTGTCCATCATGAAATTAAAAGGCACCCTTTAGAACTACGCGTGTCTTGATTCCCATCTTCATGGGATACGTAGGACCACCCGGATGCCCTGTCATCGGGTACAACCCATTTGGGGAACCAGTCTCCCCCCCTGTTTCACCTCTTACCTCTATATAGGCCCCTCGGCCTAAGGTCTCCCTCTCCGATTGGCGTACAATTTGATGTGGGATCATGTCTCCGTCAATTGTGTTTTATAACACTACGCATGTTCCCCGCCTAGAATCGTCTCTGCTACGTCTGCGCTGCATGACGATAAAATGCATGCTTGGTCCTATCATACGACCATAAACTATGACATTATCGTCCTGGCTGCACGACGAAAAACGGCACTGCATTGTGGTGACCTCGTTGTAGAGGACATCACATTGGGTATTTGTCACGTGCCATGCCATTTGTCAACGCCCATTACGGATTGATCCTTGTGGTGACACCACAGCCTACTACTCTAGGCCTGTCGGTTCACAAAAAAAACCATTCACCTTAAAGAACAAAAAAGACTTATCAAATTCCTCTTCTTTTAGTGCAAGGGCCACGGCCGCACTCCCCCTTATCCCCTGGCAATGGTACCTTACCGTGCCACCCTTCAGAACTATGTATGGCTTGATTCTCATCCTTATGAGATACGTAGGAGCGCCTGGGCACTTCCCCGCGGGCCCAGCCAAACCTTCGTGTTCGGTCCCTCGACTCGAGCATTTCCCCAGAGAATGCATGGTATGTAGGGCTTAGGTCCTCATTCACGTCGGGTTTTGTAACCACCTTTCCATGTATCCCCTGCTCCCCTTACCCATCCATAGTCCGAATTCTACGACCCTAAACTAAGATCTCCCCATGGGAAAGGAATCTGCTCCCTCTCTCTAATACGTCTCGTTGTCGTATTCAGATGTGTTTCGACAAAGAGCCCGAAGTGTGGGATTTTCATGGGGACATTCCCCTCGTCCCGTGACCAAGCTTCATGAGCTCTCTATTTGGATCCACATCCTCTTCCACATCCAAAAGGACCCTCGGATGACATGGATACTAGGCTTAAGGGCTCTCCATGAATGCTGGACCTAAGGGCCCTCCAATCGTCTCAGGCCAACATCCCTATGGATATTTGACAACATTTGTGACATGGTCCTGTGTTTCGAACATGGTCAACGGTCAACCCTCATTTGTATGTACCCATTCTAGTCTAACGCGATAGGATGCTGTGTTGCGAACACGGTCAGCAGTTATCCTCCATCGCCACGCCGCCATCATCATGATCTGAATCTCGAGTGCCATGATTCACACATTTCCACTTCCTCATGTTCAAGTGGAATTCCATCATACTCGACTCTTTCTCTTCGCGCATCTAGGTGCACTAAATGATTGTGTTAGTGTCATTGGGCCGGTATTCACCGAACGTCCCTTTGCCCTAACCTGCCCCTTTCTGTGTCGGGAAATTCCCACCACTACTGCTTGTTTCACACAGAGAGCACGACTCACGTGGGCTTAGTTGTTTTGGCAGGATGTGTACCAACACGGCCAGGCTTCTCATCGTCCCCCATGATGTTAAACTGCGCTTCCAGAACTACGTATGGCTTGATTCCCATCCTCATGGGGTATGTAGGAACGCCCGGCCACTCTGCTTCGGACCCAGCCCAATCCTCACTTTTGGTCCCTCGACCTGAAATGTTTCCTCCGGGGGTATGTGGTATGATTCGGACTCCAAGTCCTCATTCACGTCGGTTTCATATCTACCGCGCCACACACTCCCTGGGATCTTCCCTTTTATTTCGCGTCCTATCGTATGACGTTAAACTACAGGAGTCCATGTGTCCTCAACGCATGACACTAAACTGCGGTTCTACCCTGAACAAGATCAGGATGCCCCAAGATCCCATTGGGTAGTGACAGATCCCCTCATCAGAGGGGCCTTGTCTGAAAGAAGGAATGATCCATGATCAAACCAACGCGCCCATATGGTGTACTCCCACCATGGTGGTGTGACTACCTAAGTGTTGGATTATGTTTGGACAAACCATCACTCCATATTCCATGCTTTGCGTACCCCTTATTCGGACCCTCGTCCTCTTTCATGTCTCACGGGACCCCCTAACGGCCTGGTCTCATGCCACATCGGCTCACCTACCGTCCTGGGCCAACGTTCCAGAAGACCGGTCATGTCTGGAAGGACCCCCTAACAGTATGGATGTCTGACCTATGGTCCGCCAACTGTCCTGGGCCAACGTCCCAAAGGATTGATCGACGACATTTGTGACATGGTCCCGTGTTTCGAACATGGTCAGCGGTCGATGTTCATTTGTTGCCCCCATTACAGGGTAACACAGTAAGGATACCGTTTCTCCTCCAAGGTCAACGGTTGTCCCCTATTGTCACGCCATCCCCACAGTGTTCTGAATCTTGGGTATCGTGATTCACACTTCCCATTTTCATCTGTTTGGACCGATTTCAGTGCCCCTGGCGTTGCCCCGTTCGTGCATAAGAGCACACTGAAGAAACGGTGATTCGGTTATCCTGAAAGTTCCTTCTCCGATCAAGCCTCTCCCTTCTTTCAGAAATCCGGACTGGTAATCCGAATCCCGGATGCCCGGAGCGTGATCCCCACTCCTATGTTAGGTGGGATGAGAGGGCAACTATCTCCTGTTTCTCACATCGGGCTCGACCCACGTGGGCTTGGGGAATTGTCGCCGAACGTCCCGAAAAAATTGTAGGGATGTAACAAGGCGATTCAAACAGTGGAAATCGTGCGCGCTACGACATTCAAATCAAAGAAAGGAAAGAAATTGATGCACGAAAGTACCAATAAATGGGTTTTGGGTTTGTTACAATACTCGGGGGTCGATTCCCCCCATGGACGGTTTGACCCGGTCAAAAGAGCGTTGCAGATCTGCCACCCGTTGGCTTGTGGCATCCAAGGCTTGCTGCCGCTTTCTTAGCTCCCGCTCCTCCTCAGCAGTGGCGGGGCGCAGTTCGTTAGTCCTGGCTTTGGCCCTCTCTACGTCAGCTTGAACGACATCCGTCTTTCCAGAGGTCTATCTCATATGCTCTTCTGCCTCTTCCAGCTGGGCCTTCAACCGTGAGACCAGCTCAGATTGTGCATCAAGAGAGGCTGAAAGCTCGTCTGCCCAGGTCTGCATCTGTTGGACCTCACCTTCAGCCTCCTAGAGCTTCTTGATGATGGTTTCCTTCCTCCGCTGCCAGCCCACGCTGAGCCCACGATCATGCTCCCGGATCTTCTCATCCATAAGATCTCGGATGAGTGTGTGAGGACGTTGGGCATCAACTCCCCCAGCACACAGTTCGCACAACCACGAGCAGAGTCTATCCATTTCGGCCAGCCATTTCACTTGGGGAGTGTCCTTGATAAAGCGCGTGATCAGCTTCCATGACCGACGGCAGACTATGCTGCTGTCTTCCTCGTCGGAGGCTGTTTCATCCCAGTCCGCGCGATTGGCAGGCTCGTACACGGGATATGCCCGCATGAAATCCTCGGCAGGATCTACATCTGGTGTTGAATCCAGTACAACACCTGGCGCCGAAGCAGGCGCGACAGGGCTGGGACCGACTGGTTGATCCTCTTCCTCGGAGTCCACCTCAATGACTTCAGGTACGGCCCTGCTGGAGGTCCCACCAGTGATGGTGTTCGTCGCAGCTTGAGGATATGGCGAGACTATCGCCACCATCACCGGCATGCCCCTAGGAGGGATGCCACCAGACATCCCGACCACTCTTGCCGCAACAACCCACGCCAGTCGAAGAACTGTACGAAAGAGAGGGACATAAACGTTAGTTGGCATGGTCTACATGTGACAACGAGGATACCGGTAGAGGATACTTATGGAGATCGGCCTCCTGGCGCTTCTCTTGAGCCGGTACTGATGGGACCCCGAGTCGAGGCCATCCGTATACTGTTGGAAGGTCTGGAGATTCCGGAAGAGCCACCTCGGGTGCTTTGGTCCCACCATACGCGGAACTGGACGCAGCCATAGGCGCGGGTTCTGAAGGTCCCGCATCATGACCCGCCAAGGGGCGAGAACGAGGCCTGCAAACATGTTCTTCCTGCATGGCTCAAACATCGGTGAGAAGTTCATAGTGACCCAAGAACGGATCGTAAGGAAAGAAGTTCAGACTGCTACCTCGAGAGCTTCTGCGAAATCGTCGGATTCTGAGCCTCGGTCTCCGACCTCGCCCTCCTCCAACGAGCTCCCTCCTCCAGCCTCATCCTCCCGAGAGGAGTCCTCTGATTCTTCCAGCAAGGGGAAGCGCTCCCTCAGATCAGTAGCCGATAACTGTGGGGGGACCGTCTGATTCAACAGTACCCTTACACGGTCTGTCATTGGGCGAGGGACACCACTGGAGTGGACGTAATCCTCCAGCTCATCCAGGTACTGTTCTGCCTCTGCCGGAGATGCCATGAATCCAGCCCGAACTGGGCCTATGCCTGGCAATTCCATCCCAAGGCGATTCAAGTGCGCCCATATCTCGGGTGGGCTGAGGAATTGCCGGTTGACATCCCAAATGTCCCAAGCTTCTGGGAAGACATCATCCTCTTCCATGTCGATATGACGCAACCGCTTCCCCGGATCCTGAGTGGATATCCTATGAAATCCCCTCAGTGGCCGCCCCTCCGGATAGCCCTGCTCTTCCGGAATCACTGGATCCACCACTACTGCCATACCCTCGGTCGGTGCGGGTCTCGCTACCATGGAAGCCCCGCTACCGCGAGCGGCCCTAGCTGCCCTTCGACCCCGACCTCGGGATAGGGGAGGCCCACCGTCACCGACCCGGATAGTTGGTTTCTTCAGCATCTCCCCTGGGTAAGCACCCTCCCAACTGATAGCGTACTCCCTCACCAATGTGAAAGCAGCGGTGGATGGAGGCAATGTAATCCGCATCTTCCCATCTTCCCGTGTGAACATGAGCCACAACTGCCTCATCACACACGGATGCTCCTTGTAACGCACCTCCCAGCAGACCTGCGGGGTCAGCCACTGGAGGCACCAGAACTGCCTCACAAACCGATGCGGGGTGTATGGTTCACAGAGTGGCTCATGATCTCTCTGTGCCACCAAAACTCCACCTTTAAAGGCCAGGAGGTAAGCCCGATGTTCTTCCGTTCCCCGCCCATCATCAGTAAGTATCCCCGTCGGCAATGGGAAGGGGTGGAAGTTAAACTCATCCACCCTCCATACCCGATTCAGCACCATCGGAATGGCTAGCTTGAACGGGAAGCTCCCGAACGCGTTCAGGATAGAGGGGCGGATGTTCGATCCCGACGGCGAAATGGGGTTTGGATACTCATAAATCCCTCTGATATGCACGGCTATCCACCCATACAAGAGGTGGAAGGGCCCGCATATCCTTGGCGGCTTCTTGCCCTCGCTAATATGCTGCAGCATTTTGTACAGTTTGGTGAGCATCGGAATCCCCAGATTGATCCGCTGCCCCATGGCCAACATCGACGCCATGATAAACGAGCTGGGTCGTACCCCCATGCTTGTATCTCTCACCGGTAGGATCCAGCCACAGATGAGAGCCGTGATGAACGCCGCCAGCCTGACTATCGGCTGTTGTTCAGTGCTGACACCGAAACCCCAAGTCTTCCATTGGCTGTCATCCAACACCCGCCAATACGAGTGCCCCTTACCCTGTTGGGCCGCCCTTGGACAAGTTCGAGGCCTCGGAGGGAACTCTCGATTCTCTGGGAAATTCAGGAAGCATTTGAACCATCTTCTAAAGTGGACATCCCTCACTGCCTCCTTTTCCTCTCCAGGGACAAGTGCCATCAGCGCTGAAGCCAGTCGCGGCATTTTCTCTGTATCCTCCCACGTGCTGATGACAGGGAGGAACTCGTCATACATGGCCCCCAAGATCGGGACCCCAGAAATTTGGTGGACATCCCACAGGCTGATGCCCACCTCCCCGTGATGCAGGTGAAAGGTACTGGTCCTAGATGGCCATCTGCTTAGTAGTTCCGGCATCAGTTGATTTGGTTGGTAAATGTGGAATTGGGAGGCCCATGTTGCCTCATACAACCCCACTCTCCTAAACATTGCCCCAAACTTCTCGCATGAGGTTCCTACCCAGTAGGCCCAGGCCCAGTCATCAGTAAAGTTGCCACCCTGGCGCAGGTCCCACTCATCGGACTATCCCTTATTCGAATCCTGCAAAGCCGCCTTCAGCATGGTACGGTAGAGAGGAGGGGACATCTCCGGTTTCAATGGCCTCCCATCAATATCGTTCACATGGTTTTGGAGACAGTCAGCGGAAACGGGTGTGAAGTCCTCCCACACATGACCATCGGCCGCCCTGAACCATTGGTGCTGGCATGGTATGCTCCTGAATGAGCAAGCTGGTTCATCCCTACTCGCCTCCGGGATGAAGACGTCATCCTTCAACCCGAAGCCGTACAATGGCAGTTTCTTGCACTGCGGGTAATTCTTATGACCCTCCGATAGCAGATCTGTCAAATAAGTGTGGTCCGAGTGGCTTCGGACCATCTCCCCCAGGCCTGGACAGTTGGCCATCTCATCCCGACGAGTAGCATCTGCAAGCACCCCCAATATAGCCTCTTGATGGGCCATTTCGATTCTGGCCCTCAGAAAATAATTTTTTCAGATGGATTGCGAAGCTCGACCGTGAAGCTGAATCGCGAAGACGGATCGTGAAGATCGGTGGTGAGATCAAGCCGCGAAGTCTGGACGAGGACGACAAGCAGAGGTTCGTTTGGCGCGAACGTGGAGTCGGAGACCCGCGGTTCACTGCGAAGCTCGATTCGCGGAGGGATGTCGCGGAGTATGCGGAGCTTCGCGAAGTCAAGAGAACAAAAAGACAAGGAAGTCACGTGAAGACAAAAGAGGTCGACCCCCTAATTATAGGCGGAGACCCCGGAGCATCGTGGCGCGCCTCACCCGCGCGGAGCATCGCTGCGCGTCCGGATCAGTGGCCCCGGTCAACACTGCGGACCCCCTTCGCGGAGCTGCATCGCGAACCACCGACAATTTTGGCGATTTTCCCACAGACATTGACCCTTCACCCTTCGCGGCTCCAAGTCTGAGGGGGGGAATTTTTTGGCGCCAAAATAAGGCCCGAAAGAAAGGAACAAAAAAGAAGGCCGACACGCTGCCTCGCGATGCCCCGCCGCGATGCCCCAACGCGAAGCCCCGATGCGAAGCGCTCCGATCATCGCGGCCTCGCGAAGCTCCAGAGGCAGTAACTCTCCACGAATGCATTTGACGTTCGCAAGCCCTCCGTGAAGCTCCAGAGGCGGTAACGCTCCGCGAACGCATTTGACGTTCGTGAGCGCGCCGCGAAGCACCCGAGGTGGCGCACGAGTTCTGCTTCACGGCTCCCCTTCCCTATAAATACTGGACTCCCCCTAAGTCCCGAAGACGGACAATTCGACCTTTCAGCTTCTCCTCTCCCGAATCGCGAAGCACTCTTTGCCCTGGGAATCATGAGCTCCGCGAGGTATTTCTACTTCGCGAGACGCCTTTGCTTTGTCTCGTTTTGAGCCCCTCTTCCGAGAGGGATGCCCTTCGCGATGCTCAAGGGCATTCGCGAAGGACAGGGATTCCCAAGGGAACCCGGGCAGCCGCGGAGCACTTATGCTTCGCGAAACACCCAACCTGTACTAGTGATTCCTATGCTAAGGCAGGATCGCTACACATCACGAAGCACACTGCTTCGCAGGACCCTGCTTCGCGAGGCAGTGCTCCGCGAAAACTCTTCCACTTCGCGAAGCACCCTCCACTCACACCTATGCCCCAAGCTAAGGCCAAGGCACTCCACTTCACGAAGCACACTCTTTTGCTTAGCAATTCCTCTTCCTGTGTGACCCTCCAGGTTTGCACGATGTGATTTCAAAGTCCCATGTACAATACCACCCGTAGCGTTGCATCGCCTAATGCTTCATCGCATAGGCACGCTAACGGCTATTGCTTCTTCGCATAGCCACGCTAACGTGGACCCCTTGATGGTTCGTTCCACAACCCCCCTTGACCATGGCCTTACTGGTACCTTCTCTTCCCCAAGGACCAGAGGGTACCGGTTATGTAAGTCATAGGGGTGCGGAGTGAACCCACCTCGTCCGAGCTGCAGGACGTTAAACTGCCAAGCACCACATCCTCAACACATTACGTTAAACTATGACCCGACCTCGTGCCTCTCACGAAGGGTCCCCCCCAGCTCGAACATTTTTTACGCCACTCGTCTCTTCGGGAGTGGAATCACCCATCCACAAGGGGTGATATCCTCTTTATTGGAGTGACGTATGTTCTCAGGAGAAGGGAGACCCTAGTTCCCCAACGGATGGCTGTACCTCTGCATCTCCATACTTCCCCACTACCAAGGTTAGTGGAGGGCGTGATAGGGAACGAGGCACCTCCCATCATTGGTCCCAAACCCCTCTTTTACTGCGCTTTGTCGCACTATGGGCCTCCATCCTGGAGTAAGTCCCAACACCATGGGCCGCCTAACGCGTAATCCCCTCTTCGCTTCTCATGGACGCATCCTTCGCGACGTGATCGTCAGGTCCTTGCAACCTCTTGTTTCTCACACCGAGCATGACTCACGTGGTCTTAGAGTGAGCACCGACCCTGACCCCCATTCCTAGCGAACTACAAGGACTTTGATCCATGTCAAGGCATGGTACGTTGGAATCCTCAATGAGGTTCAAGCCACATTTCTCGGTCGTTCATTCAGGTCGTGTTTTTCCCTTGTCCAACATGACGTTAAACTGCACGCCCCATCCCACATGACGTTAAACTGCATTCCCTCGTCCAGCATGACGTCAAAATATATGCCCCTTGTCCTGCATGACATTAAACTACACACCCATTCCCAGCGAACTACGAGGACTTTGATCCATGTCAAGGCATGGTATGTAGGAAACCTCCCCGAGGTTCAAGCCCACCACTCATTGGACCAAGGTCTGCCTTCACGTCGGTTCGCCGACAAAGCCCCATTTGAACTACAAGGTCTTTGATCCATGTCAAGGATGGTACGTAGGAAGCCTCTACGAGGTTCAAGCCCACCCATCATTCATTCACGTTGGGTCCCATCCCTGTCCAGCATGACGTTAAACTGCATCCCGGTCCGACGGCAAGCCATTGTGACTCATCCATTCCGAAATATGAGGACTTTGATCCATGTCAAGGCATGGTACGTAGGAAGCCTTCACGAGGTTCAAGCCCACCACAAGTGGACCCTCGGGTCCACCTTCATGTCGGTTCGCCGACAAAGCCCCTTCCGAACTACGAGGTCTTTGATCAATGTCAAGGCATGGTACGTAGGAAGCCTCTACGAGGTTCAAACCCACCATCTGGTCGTTCCGACCTCATTCACGTCGGTTCACCCCCGTCCCGCATGATGTTAAACAGTATTCCACAACCCAAACTAAGAGGAATTTGATCTATGTCAAGGCATGGTACGTAGGAAGCCTCCCCGAGGTTCCAGCCCAACAATCATTGGCCCAAACCGTCTCCTTGTCGGTGTGCCAAGCCCCCATTTTCACCTGAACTATGAGGACTTTGATCTATGTCAAGGCATGGTACGCTGGAATCCTCCCAGAGGTTCAAGCCCATCTCCCATCGGACCAAGGTCCCACACTTACGTCGGTTCACCGACACCCACCGCCCGTCGTTTATTCATGTCAGGGTTCGCTATCGTCCCGCATGACGTTAAACTGTATTCCACCAATCCTTTGAACTACGAGGACTTTGATCCATGTCAAGGCATGGTACGTAGGAAACCTTCCCGAGGTTCAATCCCACCACCAGTAGACCCACAGCTCTGCTTTCACGTCGGTTCACTGATGAAACCCTTTGAACTATGAGGTCTTTGATCCATGTCAAGGCATGGTACGTAGGAAGCCTTCCAGAGGCTCAAGTCCACCACTCATCGGACCAAGGTCCACCTTCACGTTGGTACGCTGACGATGCCCATCGGACCAAGGTCCACCTTCACATTGGTTCGCTGGCGACATTTATTGGGCCAAGGTCCACCTTCATGTCGGTCTACCGGCACCATCCCGAACTACGCGGACATTAATTCCCTGCCACGGGGATATGTAGGAAGCCTCTCCAAGCCTCAAGCCCAACCTCACCGTCACCCTTGCGATGGTCTTATTTCACTCCCCCTCCACTCCATTCATCCCCCTATCACCGATCCTGATTCTCGCCCGGACCGTCATATCTCAGTGAGACCATATCGGTACAGCCGCCCATGGGCTGGCCCCGGTATCGGCATCCCTTCAAGGGGAATCCCTCAATCAGATCTATCCTAGCTAATGATCTAATCGGGCCAAACCATCTCCGCTGGACGTTAAACTCGTGGCATACCCTATGCTAAACACGGGAAGCTGAGGAAAACATCAGATATGTGTCTATGGAATATAATTCCCCGCGTTCGATGTGGGATGCCTCGGGCTTCCACGCCCTCAAGAAGCCCTGTGACTAGGGATAATAGACAGACATGCCAGGTTCCCCAGCATCCAGACATGCTACTGATGCCTCAACGTGACTACTCCCCTGACTGAAGGTTGCTGCCCTGACTGGACCCTTTGGAATGTCCCGACAGAAGCAGTGTAATTAACCGGTGTCCATGGAAACATGGTACTGGGAAGAGTTTCACGAACTACGAATTAAATCTATGAGGGAGACCCGGACTAGGTGACGAGTTCTGAGGAGGAGTCCCCAGAAGGAGGATCCGACATCCCATCATTCCGTTTTGATCAAGGAGCAGACGTCCCTGAACAAGGAGCAAATGGTGCCCGCCTTTGGAAAGCGGGAATGCGGGGAAACAAGTGCCGTGCGTCCTCCTCCGCAGACAGACGGATGCGTGCGTGCCCTGGCGGAAGCGTCAGAAACAGATTCCCAAAGACTATCATCTCAGATCGGGATACTCGGTTTACCTCACTAGTCTGTAGGGGTTTCATCATGCGTTTTCCAACAAGATACGCCTTAGCAATACTTTCGACCCCCATACCAATGGGCAGAAATAGTGGACTATCCAGACGCTGGAGGACATGCTGCGAGCATGCATTCTGGATTTCAGAGGATCAGGGGTACGACACTTGCCTTTAGTAGAGTTTTCCTACAACAAAAGCTTCCACTATTCTATTGGTATGGCACCGTTTGTGGCTTTGTATTGGAGATCATGTCATTCACCCATTTGTAGGGCAGAGGTTGGTGAGACAGGTTCTCTTGGGCCAAAGGTAGTGTAGAGCACCACAGAGAAAGTCCAGCTTGTATGTGAGAGGATGAAAGCGGCTCAGGACCAACAAAAGTATTATGCTGATCGTTGGAGGAGGCCCTTCGAGTTTGAGGTGGGAGATCATGTGTTCTTGAAAGTTTCTGCTCGACGGGGGCAGCAGAGGTTTGGGAAAGGGAGAAATCTCTCACCTAGGTTCATTGGACCCTTTGAGGGGCTGAGGCGAGTTGGCGAGGTGGCATATCAGCTGGCCCTACCACCTTAGTTGGAGAAGGTTCATGACGTCTTCCACGTCTCCCAGCTTCTTCGGTACTTACACGATGACTCCCACGTTATCGACTGGGGACAGTTAGATATGGGAGACGACACGACCTTTGAGGAATGACCAGTCAGAATCGAGGATCGTAAATAGGAGGTGCACTATGGATGAACCATTCTATTGGTTCATGTGTTGTGGAGGTATGGCGGCCTCGAGGAGAGCACTTGGGAGAGGGAGACCCATATGCATGCTCAGTACCCAGAGTTGTTTTGACTTGTGTTTTCCCTTGTTATTATGAGCTTTGTGTTGATGTTGTACTTTGTACCATTGATATATGGAATTCTTAGCCTGTCGGTTGTGAGACCTTTTGTTTCCTTGTTCTCTGGAAGTGTGTAACATGTCCGGATGTGTGCGGAAAGGGAAAACTGTGATCCTTAATCGTGGCACATTAATGCGGATGTGATTGAACCCATACGGGTGATTCAGTGCCGCCTAAAGCGGATAATATCTCGACATAGGAGAAGGAATTTTTCCCCAAATCACATGTTCGGGCAGTGTGTTGGTTGTGTGGTGTTGGGGGTAGTGCATGTTGGAAAATCCTAATATATTGAAGTCGAAAGACCCAATCCGTAATCGTGACGCATTAATGTGGATGTGATTAAACCTGTGGAGGCGAGTCAATGCTGCCTAAATCAGATAATATCTCGAAATAGGAGGGGGAATTCCTAAGACCTATGATTATGGTTGTTTGTTGAGTTCCTGTTATAACGATAACCATAAGAGGTATCTTTCTGGGTTCCTCTGTGTTGGTTTTTGAATTCTAGAAGATGAAAATGTTTTAAGAGGTATCTAATGTAATGGCCCAGAAATCTCAGGGCAATTCCTTTTTCAAAAAGAAGGCCACGATGTGTTTTGGAGGGTAAAATGGACTTTTCCCACACTTTCAAAAAAAATTCAACTACACAACGTGTAGTTTGAGTACACGTCGTGTACCCCCTTGCCGGTTATACCCCGTGTTGAAGGCCGTGTCCTCGCCGTGTTAAATAAATGGGTACACGCCATGTATCCAATACTACACGCCGTGCAATCTCTCCCCGCATACGCGTTACCGTGTATTGACCAGTCAACAGCCGTGTGCCGTGTTGGAGCCATGTGAAATAAAGGGGTTCACACCGTGTGTCCCGTACTACACGATGTGTTGTCCTTCCCCACGTATGTGTTACCAGTCAACGCCCATGTGCCGTGTTTTAGCCGTGTCTTTGCCGTGTGAAATAAATGGGTACACGTCGTGTGTCTAAACTACACACCGTGTAGTCCTTCCCCGCGTATGTGTTACCCTCAAACCGTGTATTGACCAGTCAACTGTCGTGGAGCCATGTTGGAAGCCGCGTGGAGACCGTGTGAAATAACCGAGTACACACTGTGTACCATAAATTACACACCGTATAATTTTTCTTTTCTCACCTATGAAAGGAGGTTTCCCCTCCTCCTTTTCAACTCACCCATCTCCTCCCCTTTCCTCTGAGCAGAGTTCTCCCAAGAGACTCGAACGCTCTTTCTTCCATAACTTCTTCTTCCGAGCTCCGATTTATGATCCGTCAGTGGCCACGGGATCGTAACGACGATGCAGAACATCCGATCTTGGATCTGTTGTCTTTCATTCGGCCTTTGCTTTCCGATTTCCACCTGAGGAGGTTTTTCCGAGACCTGACAGAAGTGACGGACGCCGACGGACGTCTTCTAAGGTTGATCTGGGAGAGGGTTGCCATCAGAACCTGTTGAGGTGGGGATCTTACCTTCGTCTCTCTAATTTTTTGCATCATGCAGGGTGAGTGTTCTCTTGTTTACGTGAAACACTTTTGAACCGGTTTAATAAAGATAACAACTGGCTTATATAATGGGGTTGGGAAGTTTGTGATTAATGTTACTTTATATCCTGTTATATTATGTTGTGAATTGAATGAGCTTCTGCCTACTAAAAATCATGGTTGTTGGGGGACTTTGCTTACACAATTAAATGTTTCCCTCTCCTTCTAGATTTTCTTATGGATGGAAACTTTTTGGAATGTGGAAATTGGTTAATCACGTAAAGTTGGCTGTTTAAAATCTGGAACCCTTGTGTGATCACCCTGGTTAAACAAAATGGAATAATGAACATGTGGGTTTTGGCTTGGTTACTAGTGTGTGAAAGGGAGGGGTGAATCCTGGGTTTTTACGAATAGAATAGGTAGCAGGGTTGCGGTAAATGATGTTAAAGGGGTGATGATGTGGCACGAAACTTGTTTTGTGGATTGTTGTGGATCGGGTGGGCAGCGGGGATGGGATAAATGGTATTAAAGGGATAATGATATACGGTGCAGTTGTGGTTATGGCAGCTGGCAGCGGGGCTGTAGGGATTGGTTTGAATTTGAATGGACTATGGGTTGTGAATAATAAATAAAAAAGTGGAAGAGTTAATGAATGATGTGTCATGGTAATGGAATGGGAATAATAATCATGGGGCTGTTTGGCTAATAAGAAGGAATTGGTTGTGTTGCTTGTGTTTTCCTAACTTGATTTGTGGATGGAAGGGTTATGTTTTATGAATGATCGAAGTGGTTGGTTGTGGATAGTTTCCCAGTAGTTAAGGAACAGTATAAACTAATTCTTCTGAAACGTGAAAACCTAAATGGGGTTGGGGTTGTTTGTTGTATGCATGCTTCATAGTAGCAGTGACGAGGCACGTACTCAGTTTCTCTATTTAGAAGCCGTAGATTGGGCTGTGTATTTGGTATATATATATATATCTATATCTTTTGTGTTTTATTGCACCCCACCCATGTTGAGCACTTAGTGCCAAACACTCTCATTTCATGGGAGAGGGTGTTTTCCCTTAGTTACTTGCTCCTTCCTGCTCCTTATCCCCTAGGATGTGATGTCTTTAGGTGAACTTACACCTAAGACTCTTTGGGTAGGTTTAGATTGGGGTGGTTTTAGCCCAAGACTCTTTGGGAAAGTTCTATTGTTTCCCAAGAATCTTCGGGATGAGGCCCAGGTGTGTGCGGGCGGGATACGTGGTTGTGAGGCCCAGGTGTGTGCGGGTGGGATATGTTTTCGTGAGGCCCAGGTGTGTGCGGGCGGGATATGTGGTTGTGAGGCCGAGGTGTGTGAGGACGGGATACCTAGTTGTGAGGCCCAGGTGTGTGGGGGTGGGGAGAGTATGGCAGCATCAGGATGTTCACCGTTAGGAAGAGAAGCTAACTAAAGGGAAATGGTGCGGGGTACCCAATACTCATGTGCTTATATACTAATACTACCCGTTGTGATTATGTTTTGGTGAGTGTGGCTGGTGAGGTTGGGTGGATAGAATTCCTTGCTAGGTTACTTCTGTTGTTCTCACGGGACATTAGGATGTCTCCCCACTTGTGCATGATAGATTTAGGTTTCCCTACTGAGTATACATTGTATGCTCACCCTATGTTTACATTCAGGTTTCCAGGAGGACTACCAGGGCCATGCGGGACCCTACTAGTCGGACAGTTGGAGTTGTTGCAGTTTTTCTACTCTTGTTTTATTTTGGTATTGTACATTGAGGTTTCTTGTACTTTCACCTTATTAGAAAATTTTTCAAACATGCATGTGGGCTTGGTTTGGGTTTATTTCTATACACTTGTTCTTTTCCTTTTTGTTGGTTGACTCGTCCTATTTCCCGATCCTAAAATAATAAAAGGGTAATGCCTCCCATACTTGTGAAAACTCATACCCTTTGTGCTAGTCGCCAACCCGGGGCCTACTGTAGGCAGGACTCAGGGGTCATTATCCCCCTTTCACTATTGCCAGTTCAGGAGGGGCATCTTTGGTGGGAGGGGCTCATGACAGATACCCATTCCTCTCTCATCAATCTATTTTTATGAATATTCATGCCACGTCATTATGTTACCTAAATATCACCATGATTTTCCATGACAAACCAATTGTGTATGGAATACAGTTCCCATTTTAATATAATGGTTGTTCACCTTTATAAACAAATAATTTTATTGTGGACTTACATGTATGTATTTTACACTACATTATCATGTAATATATTATTATCATGAATTAATCCATGTTGTGTTATCTATTTGGAATAATTAAGAATGAGAATGAAATAATAATGATGGGTGTGCCCAGATAGTTCTTCAGTGCATTGGGCAATGTTTTGTATCATGATACATCACATTGGGATAAGGAGTGATCCTGACTAATTTATCATAATTTTTTCACCATGAATTCTTGCTGGATTTATCACTGAATAATGTTTACGATTCATTGCTTTTTATTTTATGCATATTTCTCATGTTTTGATTATCATCCTATATCGTGCCTTATTAATCATGTTCATTTTATTACTCATTGACATGCATATTTTCTAACATGTATCACTAATTAAATTTTTATTTCATTATGGATATTTAAGTCTTACCCCTTTCTAATGTATGTCCCCAGGTTATCCCATGCAGTTTTATGTTTGAAGGAGTATTTTTAGAATGTCGAAAAAGTTTTCAATAAAAATGACTTATTCCCTATTTTAGGTTGTTAGTTAATGTACCTAATTCCCAAATATCGTAGACTTCTCAACTATTCATTTTGTTTTATGTTTAGTCTTTTGTAATAAATTGAGTATTAACATGAAATAAAGGGAAGGGTTGTTATAGATGGTATCATAGAAAATATTTAGTTATTTTTGAAATTAGGATTAGAGAACTATAAAAATGACTTAAAGATATGAATAAGAATAAGAAATATTACCATTTTTTAAGTATAGAACAAGTGGTTTATCATCAAAATATATCCCTTTATAGATACTATAGGTGGACGTGGTTCAAGAATAGATGTACTTAGGAGTAACAACTCTAACAAGGTTTATTAGGCCAATCTCAGTGAAACATGGTATACAACAATAGACCATACTGCCCACCTAGTTTGAATATCATAGGGGATATTATTTTGTAAATTCATAAGATAAATATG
Organism: Viscum album; assembly: GCA_963277665.1. Taxonomy (NCBI): domain Eukaryota; kingdom Viridiplantae; phylum Streptophyta; class Magnoliopsida; order Santalales; family Viscaceae; genus Viscum; species Viscum album. Next base: position 226,147,055 of record OY728129.1, on the reverse strand, counting down.
AAACATTATTAAGGTAATACAAAAAATTCCTGTAAGAATATTTGATAGTAAATAGGTCATGGATAGCATAGACTGAATACTAGAAATTTATAAGTTAAGGAAATAAATGTAATTTATATGTTATCACTTTAAATTCATTGGATTCCCCTTTATTTTTTTAATTGTCTAAAATAATCATCCTTAATTTTAATTTTATGCTATAAAATGGTTGGAAATAGGAGGAATCGCGTAAAAAATCAATGCGATGGGTAATGCGATGAATGCCCCAACGAGGTGCCAAAATCGATGGGATTAAGAATCGTGAACTTTATAATTATACTCTCCCAAATTAATTAGGTTCTAAATAAAAATATATATCAATAGGTGTAACCAAAACCCCGTAATATAAAATAAGTTACAATTGAGAGCTAAATGTAAAAAAGACCTCACACTTTTAGTGGATCATATAATCTGTTAATCATGGAATAATGGATCAACTACATTGATAATATGTTCTCCATCCTTCAATGTTATGAGTAAGATAAGGTTGTACTGGTTGTTTGTTGTACGGAGGGAGATTTTAATCAGTGGTGGACATTGACCATGAATACAGATCTTGAGTAATAGATTGATGTAATGGAGGGGAAGGAGTTTTCTTTAAAAAAAATTAAATAAGTATTTTCATTGCACACTCCAAAAAAAAGGAAAGGTATTTCATTACCCTCAATGAAAAAGATAATGAATCTATTGGGGTGTATGAGTTAAAATTAAAAAGACATGAATGATACACCTCAGATTTTATCAGTATACCTAAATGCAATGTTGGATGCTTCATTGGTGGACTAAAGCCTAGTCTACAAAAAGTCTATGAAATCTATGACTTTGAAATCTAAGAGGAAATTTTGAGATGTGCCTTGAAAGTCGAAATGGATGTCCGAAAAGCACAGGATTATCAAGAGGTTAAGATTCATAAAGTGGATTTTAATTCTATTTGTCTAATGGATAAATCAGACAATGTCAAAAAACTTAGTACCCCACTTATCAAAGGTGCAGAAAGAGGATTTCCAAAAAATTTCTAAGGGGAATAAATTCATTAGGTGTGGGAAGGAAGTGAAATAAGGTAACAACTACCAATAGGAGAAGCCCATTAATGCAATAGAGTAACAGAAAGATCCATTAAACCCTTAGTGATTCGTTGATTTCTTAAACTACAATGAATTAGGTAAAATTTTAATCAAATTCCCTAAGCCAACGGCTTTTCGGGACAATGAACAACCTCCAGATAAGTAAGTGAAAGATTTTTACATCCTAACCGATAAGGTGGATCCTAAAAATGATGATGTGATAGGTACTCTAGTTATTTATTCATGAATAGATAACCTACATTTCGATTCAGGTTCTACGCATTCCATAATATCATGAATGTTTAGTGTAACTATCTAAACGCGACCACAAATAATAGAAGTAGAGATGTATGTGAAAATTGAAAATGTAGAAATTATTACATTCCATGTATATAACACCTACTCTGTCACAAATTATTGAATAAAATTCCCAGTGAACCTTATCATAATCCCTCTGGTGAAATTTGATGCAATTATTGGGTTGGATTGAACTTGCCTATATAGTGCCAACATAAATTACCATGAGAAGGAAATCACTGTACTTATTATGAATCAAACCCTGATTCTCTACAAGTGAAAGGAGAAGGATTAACATTCATTAGCACCAAAATCTAAAGCATGAAAATTATTTCCTACGTGCAAGTGTATTTATCTCAGATTATTGATTCAAAAGAATGAAACATCCTCAAAGACATGCCTATTGTGAAGGAATATTATGATGTGTTTCATAAGAAATTTCTTGTTCTTCCTCCTAACCGAAATGTTGAATTTTTCAATCGATCTAAAACCTAGGTATTTCCAATATCCAATTATCTATGTTGAATAGATGTTGTAGAAATTGAGGAGATAAAGGAAAAACTATAAGAGAATCTTGATAAAGGAATCATATTACCAAGTGCTTCACCATGGGTTGTACCAGTCCTCTTTATCAAGAAGAATGATGGTCCAATACACCCTTTCATTAATTATCATGATCTCACAATGCTCTCGAACAAGAAGAATTCATTTTCATCAGATTAATGATTTTTTTGATTATCTATATGGATAAAAATACTTATCCAAGGTGGATATTCAATTGATATATTATCAAGTAATTGTGAAGAAGGAAGATATCCCCATGATAAATTTTTATACAAGGTATGGTCACAATGATTTCATAGGGATTATATTTGGACTCCCTTATTCTCCAAAAATCTTAATGGTATTGATTAATAGAGTCTTTAGAGATTACCTTGATTTTTTTGTTATTATTTATTTATGATATTCTAATATACTCCAAAAGAAAGGAGAATCATGAGGATCATATTATTACTATTCAAGAGACCATACCAATAGAGAAGATTTACACCATGTAAATAAAATATGAGTTATGGTTGAAGGATCTCTCTTTAGTGGTGCATATCCTCACAATAAAAAGAATATTTGTGGACACTTAAAATATAGAATCAATTGATTGATTTTTGAGTCCAACATCTGTGATAAATATCTGTAATTTTATTGTATTAACTATGTATTATCATCAATTTGGGAGAAATTTCACATGATGTTCAAACGATACTACCATGATAACTTAGAAAGAAGTCAAGTTTTCTTTGAATGATGAATTTGAATTCACCTTCCTATAGTTAAAAAGGAGGATCATCACTACGCATGTGCTCACAATACCCACAAGTGGAGGACACATTGTAGTTTTCAGAGATTCTTTGAAGAAGGGATTGGTTTTTGAGTTGATGTAAAATGAAAAGGTCATATCCTATGCTTTAAGGTAGTAGATATTTAATGAGAAAAAATATCCCACACATGATATAAAATTTTTATTTATGATATTTGTTTTCTAAATCTTTTGGAATTATCTCTACAGAGATATGTTTGAATTATATACTATTCAAAAGACCCTAAAATATAAATTCACACAAAAAGTGATTAATATACATTAATGAAGATGACTAAAGCTCATCAAAGATTATGACTAGTCAATCCCCTACCATCATGGTAAAGAAAATAATGTGGATAATGCTCTATGTACAAAGGATCCAACAATTATATCATTGATTAGAATTGAGAGTGATATAATATTCTAAGATTTTGAAAGGATAAAAATGAGAATCACAAAGAAGTGAACATAATTAATCCTTTCACAAATGATATCTCAACTGTCTCTTTTGGAATGATTAATGTATTCTCATAGAAATGATTTGTAAATTCAGAATAAATTTTAAACTATAAGAAAAGGGAGGTACTTATAGTTCAATGTTAATGAATAGGTAATTATGATATTTGGGTCAATACTATGTGTTCTAAAAATCAAAAGTTAAAGAAGGAAATATTGGTCTATTCACATAGTTTGACTTTGTCTATTCACTTAGCAGACACAAATATGTATCAAGATCTCCATGTGCACCATTAGTGAAAAAATATGAAGAAAAATAACATTGAATATACATTAAAGTGCCTAGTATGACAAAAATTGAATGTTGAATGGGATACGTCTGATGGGATAATGCAACCATTACCCATGCCAACATGGAAATGAGAGAGAAACACCATAGAAATTGTCACCAGACATCAAAATACATAAAGGGGAAAGAATGTGGTATGGTTTTTTGTAGATCACACTACAAAAAACTCACATAATCACAATTGGGAGAACTTCTCACAAGATCAAATTACACAGATATATATTAGGGAAGTGGAAAGTCTGCATGGAGTACCACTATAAATTCAATTAGATCAAGATATGAGATTCACCTCCAAATTTTGGAAATATCTCAAATAAGATCTAAACACTGAGCTAAACTTTAGTACGACCCATCATCCTCAAACAGATGGCTAATCCGAGTAAACTATTGAGACACAGGACGACAAGTTGTGATCATCTTCTATGGACTTCCATTGAGTTTGGGACCAAAATATTCCTCTGCTCGAGTTCTTATACAAAAACAATTTTCACTCAAATATCCAAATGGATCCCTGTGAATCCTATTATGAGAATCGGTGAAGAAAAAATACTTGTTGGAATGAATTTGTGGAACAAAACATCTAGGTCTTGAAATGTTTGTGAACATTTTGGAAAAGGGTAAGACTATTATGTATCACATCATTGCTTCTCGGAGTTGACAGAAGAGCTATGGTGACCATCATCGACAAGACCTAGAGTTTGATGTTGTAGTCGTGGTATTACTCTACATATCATTAGGGAATAAATTTATTATATTTGGAAATAAAATAAATCTTAGTCAAAGATACATCAATCCCTTTGAGATCCATGACCACATTTGAGTGGTGGCCAACTGACTACACGCACACTAAACCTATCTCAAGTAAATTATGTATTCCATATATCTTTATTGATGAATTTCATGACAGACTCATCACATCTACTCAGTCCATAAGTGGTACCAATGGATAATTAAATTTCCTATGATGAGAAGTCGGTGAAGAAATTATATTGTAGAGAAAAAGTTCTAAAAATTAATTCAATGAACCTTGTAAAAGTGTTGTGGAGAAACCAAAAGTTTGAAGAATAAATGTTGGAACTAGAAGAGGTGATGATGTGGAATTACCCTCATCTATTTTATTATGGGAAATAAAAATTTCGAGGGTGTAATTTCTTAAGGGGGAAATATTGTAATGAGGAAAACTGTTATAAATAAAATTTCTCTTATAGATTTATTTAAATTTATCATATAAAATATTGTTATAGTAAAAAAATATTCTAATTTTGTTTTATTATATATAATTTGATTTAAATGACTATTATGTATCATAACGATTAATAATATAATCATTAAATAGTGATAACATGGTTAATATAAATATGGGGTGTTAACAAATCCAATTGACACATAAAAAAGAAGCGATGACCTCAACTTGTAGGATCATACCCTATGAATCCCATTTATTATAGTTTTAAAGGGAGATATAATTTATGGTAATTATCCGTGACAAATCCCAAGATGAGATCCAAAAACATAAGCATGAGTGATACCATTTGTATAAGAATTTCAAGCTCATCGAGATCACAACCAAAACCAAGTTTTCCAAACAACCCCATGAATGCCCCACCATCACACACCATACCCTTTGGGAATTTTCTAGTATATTAATGAGATATGTATAAATACAATTACAAAATTATTATATTCATTATTTTTTAAAGAAATGTTCATTTATTTTAATCCAATTATTGTTACATTGTAGATGATTTTTATTTTGAAACAATAAAGAAGTAATTATATTTTTGGTTTATATTCAAATTAAATTAATGAATTAATGTATTTTTGAAATTAATAACATTTAATATTATTATTAAACAATTTTTATCAACTATAAATTTCTATATAATTTTTATTATGTAAAATGAAATTTTCATATTGATTGGAAAACTGTAATTGCCAAAACCCATCATTTTCAATAAATGTTGGTTATTATTTTAAAAGTGAATGTTCACATATTTATAAAATTATTTATATAAATTGAATAATATTTTTGGAATCATAACATCTAAATTATATAGTTGTGAGTTTTTCATTTATTTCTGAGAGAGTCGAATTTTTGGGTAAAAATTAAATACCACCTAAAAATACATTGTGTATTATGAGATCATAATGACCCAAAAGTAATGGAATAAAGAATAAAAATGGTATCCATGACCAAATATATTTTTTCCATTTATAATAATTAGATTTTTTCTTTTATTTACTTTATAAACCCATTATGAATCCCCAAAAATATGTAATATATTTTAAGGTTATAAAATAATTTCAATAGGAGTATGACTCACCTCCAAATAAGCAAGGTCATTATTTTATTAATTTAGTCCCCTTAAATTATAAAAAAACAATAAACCAATCCCATTTTATAGAAACCATGGGTAAAAACCATGTGATGGTTTTTTGTTTTGAATATTTTTTTATGTAAGGTCCAAAACCAAAATAATAAAGAAATCCCACTCTTTTCTCACATAAACCCACCCAAGATACAATTTATCTTCACTAAATCACCTTTTAAAACGTACATAATCTTCCTTAAACTATTTATATTCCCCCCTAAGAATTTCTATTCCCTCGTAAATCCCCTCCCATGCTTTTGAAGTCACACACTCAAGTAAGGGATACTGACTTTTCTACCATCCTTTCAATTCAAGAACAATGTTTGAAATTATTATTCATAATTTCAATTAGTTATATTGTAATTAATTTATAAATAATTCTATAATTAAAATATTCTTATATTTTAATGGGATATTTTTTATCCTCTCATTTTGACAATTATCTTAGCTATTACTATGCGAAAATTATTTTTAAGTGATTTGTCTCCTCTCTTTTATTCATGCTCCCTTTTTTGTTACACTTACTAATTTTAGTTTGATCATGATGGTATATAATATTTCATATCCCCCTTTGAGTAAATTTTAGTTATAAATTATGATAGTCCCCCTTGAACGATCATTACCCATTTTGTGATCCTTTATAAACACCTGTTACCATGCATAAAAAATAATTTGGATTCTTTTCTCTATTCATGTTTTTTCATTACCTTATTCCCTCTATTTATATTCTATAACATTGGTATATGTTTATCCATGTACCTATTACTATATATTTTATTTATATATGATTATATTCCCCTTTAAATCTCATTAACCGGTTTTTATGAATCTCGAAGTGACATTGTTATGATATAGAAATATCACTATGATTTTCCATGCCAAACCAATTGTGTAGTGAATACCATACCCATTTCCTATAAAGGGTGTTCACCTTTATGAACATATTATACTTTATTTGAAACATACATGTGTTTATTCCACACTCTTTGATCTTAGAATAAATTATGACGATAAAAGAATCCATGTTGTTTGATCTATAGGGAACAATTAAGCATGATAATTAAATGATTATAATGTGTGCTTCTATATAACACTCCAAGGAAATAAAAAATGTTTTGTATCATTATACATCATGTTAGGATTGGGAGTGAACTCGATTCCTTTATGTAATTTTTTCCACCATGAAGTCATGGTGGAATTATCGTTGACCTATGATTATGATTTAATGTTTTAATTTGTGGCCACGTTTTCCATGTTATGATTATCATGCTATATCATGAATTATTATTCATGTGTTTTTTATTCATTATTGATATTCCTATTGTCTAACATGTATCATTTATGCCATTTATATTTCCCTAATGGTCTTTATAATTCACCTATTTCTTTTGTATTTCCATAGGTTATCCCCTATATTTTTAAGTTCGAAGGAGTATTTTGAGTATGTTATAGGAGTTTCCCATAAAGATGTTGTATTCCCTAATTTATATTGTTATGTAATGTACCTAATTCCCAAATACACTATACATCATGATCATCCAGGTTGTATTAAGTGTAGTCTTATGTAATAAATCAATTATTAATGTGAAATAAAGAGTTGGGTTGTTATTGTTTGCTCATGTAGTGCAATATTCTCCCCCTGATTGATTAGTGGTGTATACTGAAGGTTCTGGGGGTGTGGAGGCATAAGAAAATTATTATTGACCATTTTGATGTGGTGGCTTGCTGCTATGGATCAGTCAATCTCATGATTGAACAGAATAATTTCTGGAGCATCAAGGCACCTCGAGTGAATTAGAGGGCCCAGATGCATGTACTTTCTAGGAAAAAAGAGATATAATATAGATGTGTATGAGGGAGAATAATTTAAAAATAAGGGGAAGGTAGGGTAAAACCAGGTTTGATATAAATGATATTGTGCTTAGGAAATAGTGTACCTGAATACAACACCAAAATTTGATACACCCATAAGGAGGCATTGATTCCGTGGAGAGTGATCATATTATAAATTTATTGATTCCAAACTATACTCAGCTACAATGGATTTTTAAATCTATATTCTGAGGTCAAACCCACAAGGTCAACTAGAAAATAAGAAACCCTATTATTCAAAACCAATAGAAGGATTCCTCACATTCAATCTATAGATTTGGTTTCACTAGAACAACGAAATTTGGATTCAGATCAAATTAAAAAGAAGGAATCATGGTCAATTTCAAGGATTTAGTCCAAAAATAATCCTAAATAAATCTTGGGATTGTCTGGTGGCTTAGGCTGTGAAGTGGTGTAAGGTTCACCAATTGGTTAGGTTAAAACCAATTAGATCTACCTATGTTGAAATTGTCTCTTTACCATGGTATAGATAAAAAACTAGATGAATTATGCTTAGTTTCAATGGAATAAATGGTCACAGGATAATGGTCATAGCCTACTCAACTCCAATTAGTGCATGATCATTCAATTTCACCTCCCACGATCAATGTTGTGGAAGATAATTCAATGAATGCATTTTTAAACTAACTACTAACCTTAGGGTTACCCAGGTTCAATTATAGATTCATTAGTCTCATATAAATCCTTACTATTGAACCCTAAACCTAAGAATAAATTGAACAATTGCATTAGATAAATAAGTGGGAATGAAAGAAGTGAACATTGACATAGAATGAAAGATGATGTTGAACAGGAATTGAAATGGAAATTTAATCGAAATTATTGAGTAAATGACAAATAATAACAAACAATGAAAATGGATTTAATTAAACTAGTAAATTATTGAATTAAAACTATTTTTAGAATTAAATCATAGATTAAATAATGGATGAAGAAATAGAAAAATGTAGGTTCCCAACTCCCTATCCATGGCTGGAATTGACAAAATATATTTATTCACAAGAGTTATATGAACAGTTAGGCATTCGCATCATGTATTTGATTTTATGTGACTTCTATCTTGACTTTTACATGATGTGAATGATTTACAGGTCATGTTCCCATGATCCAAAATTTCATTTGAGAATCTTAAATCTTGTAAGATTTTTAGGTTCTATCTTTGACTAGATTAGATTTAAAAAAATTTCATGTCATGTATATTCCAAATGACATTTAAATGATTCACATCTTTTACCTACTTCTTGTAGTGTAATTTTATTATGAATTTGTGTTTCAAAATATCATGACATGTAATGTATTTACATGTTGCATAAATTCTTAACATCATTTAATTTCTCCTAGGCTATCGTTTGTTCAATATGGATGTTGTGAATGTGGAATATTGTAGCATCCTGAAATGTCCGTAAAAGAGAATAAGAATCCCCTTAATTCAAGAGAGGATTCTACCCAATTCCCTTCGAGGAATTGGGAAAAATTGTGAAGAAGATAGCACAAGACAAACAGGTCCGCAGACCCGTCCAATACTAACGGTACACGGACGGTTCCACGAAGCGCCTCGCTCCACGGACCGATGTCATTCGCGGAATAGAGGCGGGGATCCTCTGCTACTGCGAAGTAGGACGGGTTCTAGGCTGGTCCACCGACACAAACTGCCCCATCCACAGACCATGCCAGCCGGCCCATGCCACATGCACTGTCGTTCGCAGAATAAAGGCCGAACCATGCGCGGCCACAAAGCACCCCTTGAACAGAGTTGGTTCGTAGGTGGGGTGCACACCCCCACAAGTTACAGATTGACCAAGTCATCCGAAAACTGGGTTTTCGGTCATGGGCCTCTACAAAAGGTTCCGCATGGCCACAATTTACCCCTTTTTCTCCCCACTATAAAAGGACATCGAAGGGGAGAAAATGGGATATCGATCAGAGACGGGTGGAAGGATATCAGATGAAGGAGCTTAGGATTTCGCAAACATTGAAGTTCTGATTCGCGAACCAGAATAGGTATAAAACTAGAAATGAATTAATAAGGAACAGAAAAATGCATATCAACTGGGGGAACCCTGAACATAAAATCACAATAAAGAAAGACCACGGACAATTACTCCTCTGCGAATTCATTCCATGCGGACCAGGGAGTTTAAGCCTCTTTTTTCGATCTGACCTACCGAGTAGAACCCTCCTATGTGGGCGAAGCCCTGTCTGACGAACCCCCGACCGGCGCTGCCCTTGGCCTCCGCTACTCACGTGGACTCTCCCACGGACTGAGCTGTTCTATGTGCTGAACCCGAAGCTGTGTGTCACCCTGGTACGCGGGATACCTATCAATTCGTGGACTAAACTTGTTCGTGGAAGGCCTCTCCAGCCGCATGGAACCCCCCTACACAAATGGTGCCACTCCTCATATGCCCGTGTGGCCCACCAAATCCTTTGGTGTTCCCATTCCCCGATTCGAATAAAATCCTCCAATCTGGCCAAATCCTTCAAAATCCCCCATTGGCTCATTCATCGGTCTCGATCCAAGGCCTCCACTGAAGCCACCAGACCCGTATGATGCAACCTTCAGGTGCATCAGCATGCCGTCTTGAGTTCACGTACCCATGGTAATTAAGGGATAAGGGGTCGCTCCAGCCCTTGAGTGGATTCCCAAAGCGTTACTCGGTTGACATTCCCACGGTAACGCTGGGTCTGAGACTAGAGTACCCTTTATGCCTCTCCACTCGCCAGAATGGGGGACCCCGCTTCCATTTCCCTTCAACACCAATGTTGAGCACTCCTCCCCTCTTCTAGGAGTGATTGGGCAGCCTCCTTGGTGTAAGCCCCTATACATTCTTGCAAGAGGTAGCACCCATGAACCTTTGTACTTCCCTGGTGCAAAGGACCAAGAGGGGAAATGGACAAAGGGGTACCCTTTCCCTCTCTCGTTGTGCTTTGTCGGCATCGGGCCTCCATCTTGGAGTAAGTCCCAATCTCCACATCTCGGGCCACTCCATGCATAAGCCCCACTTCACTTCCCATGGACACACCTTTCGCGATGTGATCGTCAGGTCTCTACTGCCTCTTGTTTTCCACACCGTGCATGACTCACGTGGGCTTAGAGTAAGAACCGACCCTGACCCCAACCATTTTTTTCTGTGAACTACGAGGACTTTGATCCATGTTAAGGCATGGTATGTAGGAAGCCTCCACAAGGTTCAAGCCCAACCATCAGCTATTCCGACCCCCTTTCATCTAAGTTCATCCCTTGTCCCGCATGATGTTAAAATGTACTTTCGAACTTCGAGGACCTTGATCCATGTCAAGGCATGGTACGTAGGAAGCCTCAATGAGGTCCAAGCCCATGTGCCATCAGACCCCCGGGTCCACATTCACGTCTATTCTCATGGAATTTGATTCCCTACCATGGGGATGCGTAGGAAGCCTCCACAAGGTCCATGCCCAACATCCATTGGACCCTAGGTCTACCTTCGTGTCAGTTCAACGATGTCCTGAACTGAACTACGTGGATTCTGATTTCTCTCACAAGGATACGGAGGAAGCCCGCATCACGGGCTTGATCCAAACACTCAAGTCGTTATCTGTTCCCCCCTTGGATGACAAAAAACTCTAGAGTACCCATTTATGAGGTTTTAAATCAGCGTCGTCCCAACGACTCCAAACTCCTCAGAGTCATTAATCCAATGAGGGATGGTAAATTCATGGCCCTAAATGATTTTTAATCTTTGCATTTAGCTGACCATTTCCAACTAGGAATAATCCATGGATACTATGCTTGGGTATAAACCAAAGATTCACGAACATATGAATACGTCTTAAATCTATAAGAGAGTCCCGGAATAGGTAACAATTTCACACAAAAGGGTGAGATGATCCAGACTTTACATCCTCTCGACCAATGTGAGTTCTTATGTGTTATTGTCCAAATCGCCCAACGAACACTTGCCTTTGGAAAGCAGGTCCACATATCGTCGGATATGGAACCGTTGGGCGTTTCAAACCGATATGAAACAAAAAATGGTGAACCCAAAATGAATATTTAACCAAGCATGATAGATTTAACCTAATCTCACTCTGTGCTCCCTTATACTCACAAGGATGGACAAGAAAGGACATTAATTATGCATGGTATCATGAGATTATTTTTTGATGGGTTTGCTGTTTGTATTTGATAAAATATTTTACAGGTACAGATCAGAATACCCTTCGATCCAATGGCATCATGGAGGAACTCGCAGGTTCATGCTTCAAAATACGCAGTGACCGAACTTCCTCACCAACGAAGGACCACGTCACCTACCCAGCGTCTTCAACCCTGGGTTTCAGATGCGTTGATCCCAGAGTACCATCTGAATGGTACTCTCCCGACAGTGGAGGCAGCCATGCATGCCCTCCAATTCTCCAAGGCTTGCCGGTCGCCTGCCTAGCAGCAGCTGTGAACGAAAACCCAGAGGAATCCTATTGCCGTCTCGAACCGTTTGAGGAGTCTATCCCTAGAATGAGACAATGTGTACCTCCCTTATCTTAGGGAGGCAGATGAGGTCGACATGGAGGACTTCATCCCCGCTGAACGGGGGTTCCTCTCTAATCCCCCCACCGGAAGAGGTCATCGCGGTTACGCCGTGACTCAATATCCTCATGCTAAGGAGGATTTCGCCCTGAGGATCTAGGACCATGCTCCCCGAGCTCCGACCTCTCGGACCACCTGATGAGGGAGGAAAAATGAAACCAGGGACCGATCATCACCCTTTTCACTGAGGAGGAACTCCGCAGCCCACTCACGGAGACGTATTGCGAGCAGGCACACACAGCTATCTGCTCCTCCAAAGTCTTCCATCCAGACATGGCGGCATCATACGAGCATGCACCTACACCTGTCTGCTCCTCCAAAGTCTTCCATCCAGACATGGACGCATCATACGAGTAGGCGCACACCCCAGTTGAGCTCCATCATTCTCATCACTCACACAAGACGGAACCTACCCGGTAGGAACCTTTCCCTGCCCAGGGTCGTGAAGCCCACAAACCAGACGTGGTGGTGACCCAGCACCTGCAGGACCAGCTCCTAGCTGGTGCTCTTGATGTCTACCATCCCGACATGGTGGCGATCATGAAATTTCTACGTCCATATGTGGCAAAAATTAATAGGCAGGCACGTATCCCTACAAACAAAACCCACCAACTCAATACAGTGGGAAACCAACATATGCAAGGCCTGCTCCCTGTGGATGGAAGTATGGTCTGCCATCCTGATGTGGCGAAAAATGGATAGATAAGCCAGCGTATCCCAGCCCAGAGGCAGATTCATTCACCTGCCCTGACGAAGGAGAATTTTCAGTACCCATAGACCACCGGAGGACCGGAGCAGGATATTCTTCATCTGATACCAGAATGGGCCTTCATACCCATTCCATCCAAATATTTCTCTCTTTATATCCTTGAAATGGTGGAGGAGCAGGTATCGATCCCATATCATATCTTGCAGACTTCCCAGAATGTAATTGCATCAGCGGCAATAGCAAGGACTCGGGCCCGTGGGCCCATATCCCAAATTGAGACGACTCATCTAAGAGAGGAGATAGTAGCCTAGAAGCAGATATGCATCCCTACTTCTTCTAAAGAGGGTCGTCGGCCATATTCTGCGACGTAAGGGCAACCAGATCGAGTAGCTTCACTCATTCCAACTGGGGGACACCTGTCCATCATGGTGGATGCTCCAGAGTAGGAAAATATCCCAGATAAAAGTCAAGATGTTCGTTGGCATATCCCGGAAGCATCACGGGACCCAATTAGAAAGGGACCCAAATGTGAAGGCCGTTATCAATAGCAGATGGTCCCCAGTGCCTACAAGAATGCACCCCGAACGCGCCGAAGGTAGCTAGAAAATAAATAACGGGTTCATAACTCCACTCTGCTAGAATTTGGGGTTCCCAACGCCACTAGGAACATATCGAAGGCTCGAAACCATGCCCGCCCATTACCATGTTATGGTAGTGGCAGTGGCAGTTGCGAATTTCCTCCCCACAATGTTGCTACCAGCAACTCTGAAGGTCCTCCCCAGAGCACCCATGGGGGCCTCCCCCACGGGCATTTAATTATCGATCACCATATTTTCTCTTTTGATGCGAGTCACGCAAACCATCCACGTGACCAGAATATTGAGCAGCAAGAAAGCCCTCCACATGCTGCGGTCCACGCTGAAGGTCCTCCCCGGGGTTTACACTGCAAACACTCTCCGTGCAGTGGGACCACGGATTATGAAAGTAGTCCTCTCTATCATATTCACAATTATGGAGGCCCTCCCCGTAGTGACGTCTCATCATGACAAGAAGGTCCTCCCCTTGTCGCAGTCTGCCTTGAAGGTCCTCCCCAGTGGATACATAGCAAAGACACTTCGCGCAGCTAGGAATCATATCATGATGGTAGTCCTCACATCAATGATAACAGAGGTCCTCCCTGAAGAGACGTCATGCAACAAGAAGTATCTCCCCTTGTTGTGGTACATTCTGAAGGACCTCCCCAGGGTGAAACCCACAGACATTCTCTCTATGGCAGCTATCATGGAAGCTCTCGCCATCGCGGCCACCATTGCGAGTGTCCTCCCCGCAATGGCCCCAGTCAGTAAGAAGGTCCCCCCCTTGTCGTAGTGTGTCTTTAAGGTCCTCCCCAAGATACGCATCGAATGCCCAACCATGATGGTTATCCTCACCATAATGGAAGTTGTTGCGAAGGCCCTCCCTGTAACAATGCTACGCAGCCTGAAGGTCCTCCCCTCACTACGATATGCCTTGGAGGTCCTCATCAGGGTGTGAACTGCAAAATTCCTCTACGCTGTGGGGCGTCAAGTAGTAATGGTAGCCCTCGCCGTTACGAAACAGATAGCGGAGGCCCTCCCCGCCTAGACACCGTTCAATGAGAAGGCCCTCCCCTCATTGTGGTACATTCTGAAGGCCCTTTCCAAGGTGTACTGAGCACGTTATCTCCATACGGTAGTTGTGAGGGTAGTCCTCACCATTGTGGCCGCCATTGCGAAGGTCCTCCCCATAATGACATATCATATCGACAGAAAGGTCCTGCCCATGCTGAATCAAGCACAGAAAAGCCCTCATATGTTGAGGCACTTAGACGGATGAGATCGAGAAAGTCAGAATCTTAGTTAGTCACCAATGACACCCTTCTTCGATCAGGAGATAGTCCGGGGCCACGTCCATCTTCTGAACCACCCTAGAATCGCTCATATGATAATTCAACACCTATCGGCCCCACTGCCACCAGCCACACAATTAGTCAGAGTCATAGATGGGCCGACCCGGTAGAGGATTCACTAGCGGAGGAGTATGCCGACATGTTGCACTGGGGAAACGACTGGATAGAGATGATATCCCAGTTATGTTTTGGCCCACAGCCACCTCTCAATTCGACATTCTAATAATGTTGTTAGAAGATTGTGCGCACGAAATCCACTCCAATATATGGGAAACCCTCCGCCAACTGAAATCAAGCTTCCTTACCTAAGATGGGTATGTAGATAATGTAAAGATAATAGGAGACCTCCTGTGTCACATCGACCTAGAAGCTCTTCCTCCGGCGTGACAACCGTGACCTGAGAGGTGTAAAGGAACCATGGAGTTAGCCTGCCTCCATTCACTGCACCAGCTGCACCACCTCATTGGAGATTCTCCAACGGGAGTCCATATCAGAGGATTTGGAGAACATGGAGCCCTGCATTTCACTCCGCTCCCCACCCAAAAGAACATGTTTGGAATAGTATCTTGCAACTTCATCACGGAAATATAGCGAATGAGCGGTCTCACTGTTCGGGAAAGGTTACACACCCAGCATAGACATGCCATGAGTAAGTCCCAGAAGCTTCAGGCCTGACAGGAACGAGCCATTCATGAACTCCTGAATCAGGCCACCAAAAGAATACAACATGCCTCTCACCTGGGAGAGGCCAATCAACAATCATTGCCAACCTCCCTGGAGAGGATTGATTCACAGGTGAACTCAGCATAAAATCCATTTCACCCCCGAATGGGGGCACGCAAGATTCGGAAATTAGCGATAGCAGTAGCCACTGCCGCAATCCATGGCCCCCCAGCCAGCAGGGCTGGGGGCATCTTTAACAACAAATTCCCCTGTAAGACCAATAAAAACAGGAAAAGATACAACGTCTAGGGAACGGAGCCAACCCCAGCCCTCAGGGCTGGGGGCATTTTTACCACCTCAGCAAAAACCTCCCCTACAACGATCAGTATATTATCTTCTAGGGAGGACAGTCAGAAGAGGAGGTTAATGCCCTATTCCATATTTTGAGTCACCATCCCCTTCAAGAGGGTGGCTGTAATGTAAGGTCCCATCAAAGAACCTTCCACGTCACCCTTCGCCAAGGAGTCCGAAAGCAATCCTGGGATAGGAAGGGGGGACCAATAAAAGGCACGGTAGATCCTCTTCCTATTTGGATGATGAAATCTCCTCCACCCCCACGATATGCATCCATCAATGCCAGAGAGTCTAACCCCATGGGTGACATGGGAGATTATGCAAATCTAGATGGATTGGGAGACAATGGTTCCAGTCAGGCTGTGACTCACAATGAACCATCAAGTGTGCACACCCAGAACTAGAGGGCCACCCTAAATAAGGCCACCCTTATAGATAACACTCCTCCTCTTACCCTGCGATCTTCCAACAAGGATACGAATATAGGACCAGTTACTCTTAACCTGCCCTCTTCTCTCGATAAAAGCGATCCACTTACGCTCGAAGAGAGATTCACTCGATAGGAGGAGGAAATGAAAAAATTGAGGCGTCCTAATGCCAAGCTACGCCGGAGGAACCGTCTTATTGAAAGTGCTTCCCAAGAAGAGCCGTTCCTTGCACTCCCGGAAATTGCACTTCAAACATCATGTTTTTTCCCGAAAGATGAAGCACGGTCAGGGCCCCCACCCAATGAGGCACCCGGTCCATCCAACTACCTGAACATGGATTCAGGTGAATAACAAGACTTCCCTCCACTTAGGAATCTGCTGTAGTGAGTACGTCTGAACCCTCCGAGGGTGTCGCAAATGGAAAACAGACCCTTGGTGCCGGCAAAGCCGGATCCTTAGGAAATGCCTTGGGCTACACTCACCGAAAACCGGGCCCAAACGGATGTAAACCAGGGACTCGCCAGCACCATCGAGGAATTAACTGCTTGATTGGAAGAAATGGATGGTCGATGCGCTCTGATACAACCAAAGTGGAAGCCCTACCCAGATTGGGTGAGCAACACGCCTCCTTCTCCCAAATTTTGGGAGCCCTATATTCCCTACTTTCAATGGATAAGGCAATCCGAAATAGCACTTGATGCACTACGCATTTTATAGTGACCCTATGATGGGATCTCTGGAAAAACAAGAAGTAGTGAAACTCAGATACTTTGTACGGACCTTGCAAGGATCTGCCTTCGTTTGGTATACAAATCTACCAGCTCAGTCAATAAAAAGCTGGGAAGACCTTCGACAACAGTTCTTGTTCCACTTCAGCTTGATGCTGCCGAAGACAACGATCAATGACCTCATGAATTGAAAATAGAGGGAGAACGAGAGGGTCTCAGATTTCATTGCCAGATGCAAGGGTTTGACCTACTCCATGAATAGGCCAATTCCCAAAGATGAGATTTTGTCCATATGCATCGATAACCTTTAAGATGAGCTAAGAACACCACTCATACTCGTGGAGTGCACCACTGGCTTCCACAATCTATCTTCCATTGCACAGAGAATTGAAGAATCCCTGCAGCGGACTAATATGAAGTCCCGGATAGCCTCACAGGATCATGAAAAGCAAACAGTTAGAGATGAAGCATCCTCTTTCATGCTCAAGCATGCCCCTATGCCAGCTCCACTGCCTAGGCCTCCACCAAATCATCAAGGGCAAATTTTATATCAGCATCCACCTCCACCCAATTGGTACGATCAGAGAGGATCGAAGCGAAACCAGTTTGAGAAACAAAAGAAAAAAGTATACTCATTCTGAGAGGACCAAGACTATGGAAATTTCATCGCTGCCATGAATTGCAACATGATCCGCCTCTCGGGGACAAGGATGCCTGAAGAAGTTGGTTTCGATGAAAGGACGAATTACTATCCCTACCATCGAATGTTAGGGCATAGTATCCAGGAATGATTCGTCTTTAAAGACCTCTCTCAAAGGACGGTAGACTCTGGGAAGGTCGAACTAGGACCACCCCGAGCACATGCGACATATATTTCTACCACCGACTCCGACAAAGTGGAGGGGTGGAAAGAATTCACTAGAAATAAGGGGCATAAATTTGATAGCTGGATGACTCGAAAGACTGTCAACCGAACTCAGGGCATACTCCGAGTTTAATTACAGCAGTCGGTGTTGCCGCCAACAGCCCCTAATGCTGCGCAACTGAAAATATCGACCTTGTAACCCTCCAAGAACTGGTCATACAGGTGTATTAAAAAAGGGGAGAGAGAAGTGCAAGAAGAATAGTCTGCAATGAGGCCAAAGTTAGCCCCGACATTGTTGGATTTTATGCCCTCAAACTTGGCACCACAGGCACTAACCCACTGAACGTCACCATCAGGGAAAACCGACCAGGTTGACCTATCACAAGATGATGAGATAATCTTTGGTTCCATAAACATCATCCATATAATGGAATCGTTCCCTAATGAAGGTTATGGTTATGAACCAGTGTTCCTGACACAAGGGGCCAAGAGGAGGAATCGTAGAGGCAGGGGATACCGGGGATGGCGAAGTCGCGGTCGAATCCAACCATATGGTTTTACCCCAGCGCAAACCTTTAATATCGTAGAAACCTGTGGGAGAGACCTTTAACGGACTAAACAGGATAAATAATATCCCTCCACCTCCGCAAGTGACCAATCTAGCCCTATCATTCTGCGGTACCCATCATAGGAGGAACAGATGTCTAGCCACCTAGTGCGCACAAATAGACCGGACGGGCTGAGTCCCCAGAACATGGTAACACCATCAACCTCTATCCCCATGACCGGTCCTTCCTCGTCGCATGCTCCAAATCCTAATGTGCCTGCTAAAACTCTCCCACCAATAGAGAAGCATCATCCGTTGGAGCAAAAATACAATATCCTTAAGAAGATGGCTTCAGTACCAACCAAGCTATCAATCCAGGATGCCATTAGTATATCAGTAGATCTTAGGGAGGCGCTTAGTGAAGCCTTGCTCAGCCCCCTAAAGTTTCAAGCTGAGGTAGCTGCCACCAAGATTTACCGAACGGAGACTGGCCCGTCTGAATGAAACTCAGTGATTTCCTTCATCGATCATGATGAAGATTCCATCATGCAAGGACATATCAAACAACTATATGTGTCCGGCACACTAAATGGTGTTGGGATCTACAAAGTATTTATTGACAATGACTCTGGAGTTAACCTCCTTCCCCTACGAACACTCCACAAGTTGGGCTACAGTGAGGATGACCTAATCCCCTCAGACACAACCCTGTTGAGTTACGACAATAGTTAACAGAAGAAAATGGGGAAAATGAAGATGAAAACCCATTTTAGCGACCTTGTGGCCAACTCAGAATTCTAGGTGGTCCAGAAGAACACAACATTCAATGCCCTTCTTGGAAGGCCATGGCTCCATAAGCACATGGTTGTTCCTTCATCCTACCACCAGTGTATTAAATATTGCGTCAATGGACAAAGTGGAACATTGCATATTGACAAGGCCCCTTTTGAGCTCTCCGAGTCACACTACATTGACGCCAGGTTTTATGAGCAAATGAAAATGAATCCTTCACTTGATGGTATTGACTGTATCCCTGCTCAAAATGGTCTGTAAAAGGTTCCCGATGACCCCCTCACGCATCTTGGTGGAGACTACGTACTGCCCATCAACCATATTGACAGGATAGATTCAAGCCCGGACACACACTCGACTATCCTCATGACTTCAGCCATGAAGCCCGATAATAGCAGTGCAAAAACAACTACTAACCCTCCAATTGAGGGCATGTACTGGAGAGAAGACTACCACAATGCCTCGCTTCCGGACTCCCAAGAGCCAGTGCCGAGAACTCTCCCCCCGTCGGATCAAGAGGATGAGGGTTTGGGGGAAGAGGGGGAAGATATCAGGGATGCACCTCCCACTTTTGAGGAAGGTATCTCCACCACTGTGGATAAGCTTAGGGAAATAAACTCGGGTAATGAAGAAGACATGAGACCCACTCTCATTAGTGCAGCCATGTCTCTCGAGGAGAACGAGGTATATACCTCCTTCCTGAAGAAAAAACGGGATGTTTTTTCCTGGAATTACACAGAAATGTCGAGACTTGATCCCAATGTGGCGACCCGCCACTTATGTCTGTCAGAAGACCACCGGGGCTATAAACAAGCCACCAGAAGAACACACCCCTCACATGCTGCCAAAATAGAGGCTGAAGTTGATAAGATAATTAAAGTCGGCTTCATTTGGGAGTTTTAGTACCCCATCTGGTTGGACAACATTGTCCCCATCAAGAAAAAGAACTGACAAATCCGCATCTGCATCGATTTCAGATATCTCAATCGGCACTGCATGAAAGAGGATTTCCTTGTCCCAATTACTGAGTTATTAGTCATCGCTAAGACCGGGTATGAGGATCTCTCCTTCATGGACGATTATTCTAGGTATAATCAGATATGGATGGCCCAAGAAGACGAATAAGACACTTCCTTCAGAGGCCCTCAAGGAATATTCTATTACAGGGTCATGCCCTTTGGTCTCAAGAATGTTTGCACCACATATCAACGCACCATGCATCGAATCTTTAAACCATTCATGGGGAGATTCGCTGAACGCTATGTGGATGACTTGGTGGTCAAATCAATACTGTGCTCCGATCACCTGTCGGACCATGAAACCATCTTCAAAAAACATAGACAACATATCCTGAAGATGAATCCCTTAAAATTTGCCTTCAGGGTTACCTCAGGGAAATTCCTTGGCTTCGTTGTATGCCATCATGGCATCTAAGACGCCCTTGGAAAGACAAAGGCTATCCTTGTCCTGCCACCTCCCCACAATCTCACTGAGTTGAGAGGATTCCAAGGGCACCTAGCCAACATTAGGCTGTTCATAGCCAACCTAGCAGGAAAATGATTTCCCATCACTAGGTTAATGAAGAAGGGTGTTACGTACCAATGGACAGATGACTGTCAAAAGGCGTTTGATAGCCTAAAGAAGTACCTCTTGAGCCCACCGGTTCTCATGCCCTCGGTTGAAGGAAGACCTCTTATATTACACGTAACGACCCTAGAGAGGTCACTGGGAGACTTCCTCGCATAGAAAATTGACGTCGGCAATGAAAACAATCTCTATTACCTTAGCCGAACCATGATTGATTCTGAAACTTGATACTCAAACATCAAAAAGAGTTTTTTAGACTTGGTATTCGCAGTTCAAAAATTGTGACATTATCTGCAGCGTCATGTAGCTAATTTGGTCTCATGTAGTAACCCGCTCAAGTACATCCTTAGCCTCCCAATGCTGACCAGACACCTATCCTGGTGGGCAGTCATCCTGCAACAATTTGACATCCGGTTTGTGCCTCACAAAGCCATCAAAGTCCAGGCATTAGCAGATTTTCGGACAAAGCACCCCTCAATAGGGACCACCATACTGGAAATTTAGTTAGCTTATGAAGAAATATTCTTAGTTCCAGAGGATCTCCCGACATGGGAAATGTACATCGACGTCACATCCCGAAGACCGACAGGGAAAATGATGGAGCATCCCAAATTTAAAAAGGTATGTTTGGGGATAATACTCATGTCCCCAGAAAAGGTAGCCTTGACATATTCCTTCCTCATGTCAGAAGGATGTATGAATAATGAGGCGGAGTATCAAGCCCTCATTGTGGGCCTAGAGCTCGCACTATAGGCACAAGTACAGAACCTTAAGGTAAAAGGTGACTCGGAACTGGTCATCAGGCAAGTTAACGGTGACGATGCTATCAAAAAGGAGGAGTTGATTCCACTGTTTGACCATGTCCGATGGTTAATGGAGGAATTATCCACAGAACCAACATTGACCTATATTCCCCAGTCTCAGAATGACTAGGCTGATGCATTAGCTAATGCGGCCAGATCCCTAGCTAACCCAGACCGGGATGAAACAACTATCATTATTTCTCATTGTAAAATGGTATTTCGATTTGTTCAGGCCAAGAAGGAAGAAATCAACGAAGTCAGTCCTATCCTAGAGCCATATGCTCCTGCCACCAGCTGAATGACCCCCCTTGCAAAGTACCATCAAAGGGTAGAACTCCCATCAGATAGGGCTGAACGAGAGCAAGTACGGAGAAGGGAAATAAACTTTTTCATATAAGGCGGCAAATGTCATCAAGTTGTCCTCTACAAACGACGCCTCGACAGAGTCCTCCTCAGATGTATTGATGGGGAAGAAATCACTGCCATCATGACTGAAGTGCATGCTGGAGTATGTGGAGCACATCAATCAGGGTCTAATCTTTCCCATCCGGTTCAAAGGCTTGGGTAATATTGGCCCAACATGGCACGAGATTGTGAGCACTTTACTGAAAAATGCCACTCATGCCAACTTCATACACCATCCCCCGAAGATAATTCTTCAAGATATGTACTCTTGTACATTTTCCATCTAGGTAACGGACTTTGTGGGACCATATCCTCCTTCCACGACTAATCTACTCAATTATATCCTCACGACAACTGACTTCTTTTCCAAATGGGCAGAAGTTGTACCCCTTAAAGAAGTCAGGGCAAGAAACATTGCCAGCTTTGTGAAATCAAATATCATCACCAGATTTGGCATCCCTCATACCATACTGATAGATACGGCAGCAATTTCTGCTCTATTTAATTGGAGAAAGTATACCAAGAATATGGTATCAAGGCTAACCACTCATCCCGATACCATGTAGCGGCCAACGGACAGATAGAGGAATTCAACAAGATCATGTCCAACATTCTACAGAAAATGGTGGAAAAAGACATGAAATCATGCCCAGATATACTTTTTCATACATTGTGGTCTTATCAAACCACAATCCACACTTTTACTCAGGATAATCTGTAATCATTAGTATACGGAATAGAAGCGGTCCTGCCCATTGAACTCCAATTTCCCTCGATCCATCATTCCATTTGTAATCAGTAATCCAATGATGAGAAATCAGAAAAATGGCTAGGTGAATTGGAACAGCTGGATGAGAAATGGTTGCACACTTGGAACCATCTGGAAGTATATCAGTACCAGATCGCACGAGCCTTCAATAAAAAGGTTTGTCTCCAGTCTTTCTTGGAAAGAGAATTGGTTTTGGTCCTTCAGACCCCAATGATACAAGGAAAAAATCCTCCAAAGCTGGAGCCCATGTGGGAGGGACCATATGTTATACACAAGGTCTACTCCAATGGGAAATATTCCATGATCTCCATGGACGGGCAATTCACTACTGCTCCTAGAAATGTGAAGTTTCAGATGAAATATTTCTCATAATCAAGAGCAGTTGTCGTTCGAGCTGCATGACGTTAAACTGCCAACCCCCAATTGTATGAACTCTATGACACTAAACAAAGAGTACCCCGTCCTTACCACACGATGTTAATCTGCATGGATAAAAAAAATAAAAATAAAAATGCCCTCTCCCCCCATGTATGGACCGACCCTGCACGGGGTGTACCATTTTAGATAACTACGTACGTCTTGATTCTGACCCTTACAGGATACGTAGCGATGTCAGGATGCCCCATACTAGCCCATTCATCCCCATATAAAGTTAAAAATTCCCTTTTCCCCCGTGTACGGACCAACCCTGCATAGGGTGTATTCCACGTCCTCCCCGCACGACGTTAAACTGCACGGACTTCGTCCTCACCGCACGATGTTAAACTGCATGAATTTGTCCTCACCACACGATGTTAAAATGCACGGACTTCATCGTGACCCACCCAAAGATATACGGAAAACAAGATGGGAATAATCCTTGTGCATTTGGATGCATCTTCTCCATACATCAGACTCCACGACTCGGACAATTGCGGGTCTTCATAACCATTCATGGCCATCGAAAGTGGAAATTTATCGACCCATGGACACCATTTCAGGAATATGCATACCATTCCCTCAGCGGCTCTGCATATTGATTTCCCATGGCACATCTACCAAAGGCATTATTTCCTCAGGTGATACTCTTCCCAGCTCCATACACTTACAGGCCTCAGAGCCCACATATCATATCTCCGAATCTAAAAATTTATAGAGCAGTGGGTTACAAGATCATTCCCCTCTCACATCAAAATGTTTTCAAAGTATCCCTACCTGGTTAGCCAATGCATCCATCTGTGGTTCACAAGATGATCTGTATCTACAAAGGTCAAGTCAGGGTTAGGCTACATTGACTCGACGGGCAATTGTGGTGAAGATGTTCCTTGTATGCTTGTACACTATTATCCCCATATTCCAAACTCTATACTATGAGAAATATTGGATTTTCATAGTCATCCATGGACATTGGAAGTGGAATGTTATTGACCCGTGGACACCTTTTCATGACTATGCATACCATGTCCTCAAGGGCTCTACATATTGATAGCCCCTGACCCATCTACCAAAGACAAGATTTCCTCAGGCGATACTCTTCCTAGCTCTGTACGCTTACCAGCCTCAGAGCCCCCATGTTATGCCTCCTGATTTGGGAAACCCCAGAGTTACAGTTTGCACCCTCATTCCCTCACACATGTTTAAAGTATACCAGAGCTTCTTAACTTAGTTGCCTTCCGGGAAATTGTAGCAATAGTCACCCAATGGTCAGAACTCTAAGACTGCTAAACTAAGAGTACTTCCTCCTTACCGCATGACATCAAACTGCATAGTGTAAATGTATATCCCATACTCAAGATAAATCGGCATGGTGAACTATTCAAGCTTTAACAACAACCAGGGATGAACATCCCCGACATTTCCAAATATTTCCCTACAAAACAACATACTTCATGGCTAGGATAATCGTAGATACTCATAATAATTCATGGCCATCGAATGTGGGATGTTATCAACCCATGGAATCCTTTTCATTACTATGCATACCATTCCCTCAGTGGCTCTGCATATTGATAGCCCCTGGCCCATTTACCAAAGGAATGACTTCATCGGGAAACACTCTTCCTAGCCCTGAATGCTTACCGGCCTCGGAGCCCCCATATAATCTCTCATGATCCAAGAAGCCCCAGAACCATGATTTACACCATCAACCCCTCTCCATGTCTTGGACATGCCGAGATATTCAAGTCCGATTACATTCTGATCAAGAGAGGCCTTTGTAACTACATCCTTTCTGCATGATGATTAAAACTGCATGGAATATGTCTTTTTGACTTGGCGTGAAACTGCAACAGCAAAGAATTAAACATCTTGAGAAATGCATCCAATAATGATCATTATCATGGATTTAAAAATGCCCCCCGTCATTGATGCATGATGTTAACCTACACAGTATCTTTAAAATACTCCCCGTCTTTACCGCATGATGTTAAACTGCATAGAATTTAAAATGTGCCATGTCCTCACCGCATGAAGTTAAACTTCACGGTCGAACCTGCCTTGGGTTTAGTCAGGAATGAAGGCTTTCCTCTATCCCTTAGTACACATGCTAGACCTGCATGAACCACCGTCTCATACCAGTGTGAGAAGGGATGTCTTCACCCATTCACGGGAAGTCTATCCCATATGTTTCTCCCATCTAGACTAGATTTGTCTCTCGTATCCAGGCACCCTCTTTTCATAAACCATAATCTATACTCAGAAATAGCCGAACTCTCATAATCCACCACTGGTGGTCCTGAATTTTAACTTCCTGGATGTTGCTCGGCTATCGGTAGAATACAATCATTAATTTAAGGACACCTTTTCATGACTATACATACCATGCCCCCAGCGGCTATGCATATTGATAGCCCCTTTCTCTTCTAACAGAGGCAAAATTTCTTTAGGCAATGCTTTTCTCCATACGCCATGTGGCCTCCGAGCCCCCATTTCCATCCCTGGATTTAAAACCTTCTGAGTAGCAGTTTACCAACCATTTTCACACCCCTGCCTGAATATGGTGGAACGTCTCTGATGAGATTACCGAGAACCAAGAGAAGTCGTTCCATTTTGAATAATGTCCCAACTGCATGACTTTAAACTGTGTCAAGCTCCAACCATCCTTCAAGATTACTAAATACATAGGAAAGTGGACTCTTGACCACACTACTGATTAGAACAGATGTTCCCAAACCCTTTCAGAAGTCACACACCCGTTCCGAACCACCCTGGAAGTTTTCATAATTCTCCAAGCCACCCATGGTGGTTTCCATAAGCTGAACTTCCATGTGGTCCTCAGGCCATCAGAAATGGACAGTCATTAACTTAAGGACACCTTTGCATGACTATGCATACCATTCCCTCAGCGGATCTTCATATTGATCACCCCCGGCCCACCTAACAAAGGCATGTCGGCCTTAGGTAATACTTTCCAACTTCTGTACGCTGATACGGCTCCCTTGCCTTGAGACAAGCCCTATATGTCATTCAAATCTAAACATGTTCCCCCCCAAGTGCATATGAAGGGTATTGAGACATCTTTTAATGAACCAAACCTCATCAGGGACCTCTCCCCACCATATCTGGTCAAAATTTTCGACCTAAATCATCAGTAATGATAGTCTTGACTGCGAGACATTAAACCGCTCACAAAAAAAAGGCGCAATGCCCGTTATTCCGAAAACCTAAAAAGGGTGACCTAAGAAAAATCCGACCCATACCCAATGGGTTCACACTGAATGGGCCCAGGAAAAATTAGGGTATTAACAAAAAAAATTAAGACAAAAAGTATGTGGGGTTTTCCTACAAAACCCCAGCAGTAGTAAAATTATGCTCGCTAGATCTCATGGTCCGGGTAAAAATTAAAGCTCGTTTCTTTTTTTATCCAATGTCCTGAACTATGATTATTCTATGTTTGGTGAATTATCATATATGGAAATATTGTCAAATATTTTCAATCATAGGAGATCATAGGACAAGACCAAAGGAGTGTTAAGGAGAACCATCTCTTTGTTCCATAATAATGTTTATAAGAAGGTCATCCACAATCCGGAGCCTCCTATGGCATGAAATGTTATTACAAGATATTTTCAGCAGATTCACAAAGTTGTATCTAGAGATGATGAGAATCCTCGATTTCTTGAAGTGATTCTGCAGTATGGCTGTCTCAGGTTCTGTGCCAGCCCGCAGCGCTTCCGCCTCATGTGCCGCCTTTGCGCTCGCCCTCATCTCCTCCTCCATCTACCACTCCCCGTATTCGATTATGGCTGAGACATCAGTCGCATCCTATTGTAGCCACTGTATGTCAATCCTCAACACATCTAGTCAAGAACACTTCTTAATGACTTCTCTCTGAAGTCTCACGACCACCCCGGTATGATCATGAGCTTCCATTAGGCAAAGATGTCGGGTTGCGGAAAAGTAGGATTTAGATTGAGCAGCAGAAAGGCGAGATTCGAATCCACCAATCCTCTCCCTGCCAGCGACCACCTTCTTTACTATATCATAAATACCATGGTAGTCAAATCCGTTGAATCCCAACAACATAAATAATTTGTGCAGCTTCGGCAATTTAGTCGGCATCTCGGCCAAGGGTGTTTGAGAAATCAGCTTTCAAATTTTCTCCCATGCCCTTTGGAGAACAGGTCGAAAACTGGAAAGGACTCACTGATCAGGCTCAAGAATCACTCGTAGTGGAAGATGTGTAATCTAGGATGAATTTCACCAAGGAGGGACCTGATGTCGCCTCACCCACAAGCTCCAACACCGTGGAAACATCACCCCCGGTGGTCGTGGTCATGGGCAAGAATGGATCTAACAACACAATTGACAGTGCCAATGGTCATGGTCCTAAATCCTGAATGCTGATAAGGAAAATAAGTATCCTTCATCAGAAAAGGGAAGAAAAATGACTCAGTGGAAAAATACTGAGAAGCTTACCCCTGATCATCAAGGCATCTGTGCCCTCAAGCTCTGCGCCACCGATGCCGCTTGAGAAAGACGCTACTTCTTCGAGAGGCAAGGGAGTCCTAGGAACCCCCGAAGGTGTCCAAGACCTAAGTCCACACCCAAGGCTAGAAAATCCCAAATAAGTCCCCAAGAGGTCCTCTATGGAGATCAAACTCGGGGAAATTACTCCCCTGGTAAACAAAATGATGGCCTTCTCTGGGTTTCTAATAACTTTCCTGATAACAGGCTCTTCTCCATCGCCACGGGACCCATCGGGCCTGAGGTAGATGACCCCATCAGATCTGGGGCCTCCTCAGTAATCACGGGCTCTCCATCGTCCTCAACAATTATAGAGGCTGTGTGATCAAAAAAGGTCTTATCTTCCAGATGTTCCTCCTCTGGCATATCTCTAATTGATGAATTTAGAAGGAAGGCGTCCACATCAATAGCCCCTTCAGCAGGGCCTTCCGTCTCATCATGCTCAGGTATGGTGGCAGGTGATCCCTCATATAATAAAGTAACAAACAGTTTGACTGTTTGGGCATCCACATCCATGTATCCAATTTTCCCTACACCATAGTTCTAAAATAGTTAATAACTAGCAGAATCATAACATATAAGTTGGTAATAGGGGAAACGAGAGTCATAATTAACCGAAGTTACCTGTTTGAGTCGTTCTGCTAATCGGGACGCCTGTTGATGTCTCTGGATCTGGCCAGGGGACAATTCTCTCCTCGAAACGCAGGGAGGAGCTGGAGGAGGAAAGACCCTAGTTGGGTCCGCAATGATTGCGTCCATGAGCTCAGTTGTTCCAGGAGACCCCTCCTCGGTGATCCCCATAGTCAAAGGCACGTGTTAGCCTGCTACGGTAACACGGGGAGTATACTTCGGGGAAGGAATTTCCCCTGGGATTCCTCAGCACCCTATATAGAGGGAAGAAACTTTAGAAACTTCACAGTAAAGGAGAAAGAATGTCAGAATAGTCGAGAAGTGTGATATCTTCTTCTGGATCAGAAAATTTGGGATGATTTATCATCATATACACCGAATTTGACCCATAAAGCCGGTTTTGGATTGAATGCACATATGCATCCATCACCTTCAATGAGGAGACTATTTAGTCCAGATCCTCTTCTAACAACATGTGAGGCGGATCGAAGATAGTCACAATACCCGAAAGCCCGAGAGGGCTCGTTTGGAGTAATGCCCATACCTATTCTTCCGATCCACTAGCCCTCAGGTCATCCCAAATCCTCCATGCATATGGAAATGTGGCCGTAATGGGAACAGCTAGTCGGGAGGGATCGACCTCAGAGGGTCGTGCAGTAGCAAGGGCTGGTGGGGGCGCCAATGGCCGTGTCTGTTTTCTAGATCTCACAGCCGCCCTAGAACTCTATGGAGCTACCTAGGGGCGGGACCTCATGGAAGGGGGTAAATTCCCTTGCCTCAGCCACAACAGGGGAACTAGCAGAATTATCACCCCCTGAAGAGTGATCGCTCTCTTCCTCCTCATCGGTCACCGATCACAGCATGGCCTGGACTCGATGGGTTAACACCGCATAACCTTGGCATTCATGAACGTAAGCTTCAATGTCCTGGAGATACTGATTGTCCCTCTTCAGGTCCACATCTTAAATAATGTCAACAGGAGAAGATATGTAGCTCAGCCTTTCAAAAGACACTTCTTATTCCTGAAGATGCTGCCACAAAAAAATAGGGGTACTGGCTGTGAAAGGATGACTGACCTTTGAATTCATCCCATTGGCACCAATCCTTCGAGAAGGCAGCATCAGCAAGAATGACCGACTCTCTCTGGGCAGCTTCTAGGGCATGTGAGGAGACACCTCTGTTTATTAAATCCTTCCTCAGAGGCATGAGACCAACAGGGTTACGGAGGACCTTTCCCGGACTGGTTGGTGCACTATCCCCTTTATGCTTCCTTTTTCTCTTCGATGGCTTAGTACTTAAGATAGTGGGCACCCACAGCCCTAACTGGCCATTCGGGTACGATTTCACCCATGACTCAGCATAGCTCTTGGATTAGAAAGGCATGGAGTATGCAAGCGTGGGGGTCAGAACCACACAACCAGTATCCTCCTCGGTGAACATTAACCACAATTGTCTGGAAACCATTAGATGGCGGTTCCTATTGGTGCCATTGATTGTGGGAGGACACAGTACTTGGACGCAGCCAAATTGACGTCCAAATTGGCAAGGCGTATACCCATCGCAGATCAGCTCTCTACCAATATGATCTACTAGAGTGCCTTATCAAAGGGAAAAGAGGTAGCCCTGCTTTATATATTCATCAGATATGGTGTTCGTGATTGCACCGGTCAGGGAAGGATACAGTTGGAAATTGAAATTATCAAAACTCGAGATCTGACTCGACATCAGATGCTTATTCCGAACCGTCTTTTGTCCATCCTTCTAATGGGACACCCACTCTTCGGGCATAACCCCGGTGGTCAGTTTCAAGTATGATCGTAATGTGGTACCCTGAATCTGAAAGGGATTAATGAAAGTGTAGCAGTTTGTAATGTGCACTCCCAACCATCCCCAGAAAATTTGGAAAGTGTCAGCTACCCAGTTTCTCTGACTCCCATCAGTAATGTTGCCAAGTAGCCAATAAATCCTAGCTAATACTGGAATGGCCAAGTTGATGGTGTTGTCGATGGGTAGTTGTGCTGCCATAATAAAAGTGGAGACTCGCACGCCACCAGTCTCGTGTACCGGCAATAGCCATCCACTGAAGAACATGGATCGAAATGCCGCCAGATGGAGCAGTCGATCAACATCCAGAACAAGATCCCAACCATTTTCGTTGAACTGGCCTTCCTTTAGGATTAGCCAATAGCTGTCCCTCTGCATTAGGGACTCCATCATTGGACAGGTCATGGGACTGTGTGGAAGAGCCATGGACATGCTCTATCTGAAAAAATCCTTGATCCTTTCATGATAGGGAAAAAGATGTTTTGGATATTTATCTTTAGAATGCTTCTGGGCTAGATCAATAAGCTTCTTCACCAAGGTAGGAGTCCTCTCTTCATTGTCCCACACAGAAGGGGGAGGTAGGAATTCATCATACATGCCTCCAACAATGGGGACCCCTGAAATCTGGAAAACATCCCAAAGACTGATACCCGCCTCCCCATGGAACAGATGGAACGTGTTGGTATCCAGACTCCAAAGACTCATAAGTTTCTTGGAAAGGGCATGGGGCTGATGGGTATAGGTTTGGGACAACCAGTCAGCTTCATATAAGCCTACGGATCGCAATTTTTCTTCAAACTCTGCACAGCTCTGGTGAACCCAGAAGGACCACCACCAATCTAATGACTTAAATGCCCCCATGGCCGGAGGTACCGGTCCACTGACCAGCCATGATGGTTATTCACCATAGACTTAAGGGAGATGCTTCGATAACATTGAATTTTCCCATCTTGCTAGCATTGTTCTCCTGTCAGGGACACAGGAAGGTGATTCAACATAGATTTGAAAGTTGTATCCCTTAGAGCAGGCCACCCTCGGGAAGATATCACATATAGAGGGATAGTACAAGTAACTATCCATGCTACAAGACTATTATCACGGGATGGCACTAGAATCGGTGTATCGAATAGAAAACTAAACCTGTAGGCAGGAAGGCTATTGGAAAAGGGTTACTCCCACTGTAACTCTGAGAGAAAGTTGGCAAACAAGGGGTACAATGGGGATTGGCGGACTCCATCCTGAACAGAGCTGGCCACATCCTTTATGTGTTGATCACCAATTGGAAGAGTCTCGGCAGTCAGCCTACATGCAGGTTGAGGAGGAACCATATTTTCTCCCTACATTATGAAAACCAGGATAATTGTTAGTCTGAAATAATAATATTTGGACAACGATACCAAGTATTCTACAATGGATTCTGTTAGGAGTCCTTCACACGAGTTCCGCGAGGTAGCCTCAAAATGTGGTTTTCGATGGCTGGATCCCGCGAACCAACCTTACATGGAACAAGTCTGCGGTGCTCTGGCCCATGGAGCATTGGCCAGAAAACTGTGAACCAGGCTGCTCTGTGGAATCTCAATCTCAGATTTAAATATTTAAGTTCAGAAATTTATAAAATTTTCGATTTTTGGATTATTCCAGTCCACGAACCATCAAAACCACGTAGCGAGTTCCTACGAATCCCATTGTAACTTACTTTTTAATTGATTAAAAGTGTTAGTTCACGGCTGGGATTTAGTCCACAGTTTGAGACAGGCGCGAACAATGAATGGTTCACGGAAATGAAAGCTGGTTCGCAGGCGAGGGGCTTCGCGATGGAGCAATCACGCGGAGAAGAAAGGAAAAATCTCTCTGTTCGCAAAGAATTTGATAAAAGACAGAGGGAAAGGGCCCCCCATGTTTATAGGCGTGGTCCCCTACCGGGTCCACCCCTTTACCGCAAACCATCCATATTTTAGGACCACTCTACATTAAAATAGTCTCCTCTTCTTTCCGATCAGAACCCATTCCAATGGGGGGCATTTGTAGGGTCCTGAAAAGTCTGCAAAGGATAATAAGAATCCCTATAATTCAAGAGAGGATTCTAACTAATTTCCTTCTAGGAATTGAGAAAAAATGTGGAGAAATTGGCACAAGAGAAACCGGTCTTCGGAACGGTCCAATACTAACGGTATGCGGCCGGTTCCATGGAGCGCCCCCCTCTGCAGACCTTTGTCATTCGCAGAATAGAGGCGGGGATCCTCCATGACCGCAAAGAAAGACGGGTGCTAGGCCAGTCCACTGACACAAACTTCCCCAGCCACAGACCACACCAGTCGGCCCATGCCGCATGCATTTTCGTTCGCAGAATAGAGGCAGAACCCTGCGCGGCCGCGAAGCTCCCCTTGAACCAACTTGGTTCGCGGGTGAGGTGCACACCCCCATGAGTTGTGGATTGACCAAGTCATCCAAAAACTAGGTTTTCGGTCAAGGGCATCCAAAAAAGGTGCTACATATCCACAATTGACCCCTCCCCCCCCTCTATAAAAGGACATGGAAGTTGAGAAAAGGAAAGACCGATCAGAGACAGGTGGAAGGATTTCAGAGGAAGGAGCTTAGGATTTTGCAAACATTGAAGTTCCGATTCGTGAACCATAACAGGTATGAAACTGAAAAATAATTAATAAGGAACCAAAAAATGCATAACAACTGGGGGAACCACGAACCATAAATCACAAAAAAGGAAGACCGCGAACAATGTCCCCTCCACGGATGTATTCCCCATAGAACAGGGAGCTTATGCCCCTTTTTCGATCCGACGTACCGCATAACACCCTCCTACATGGGCAAAGCCCTGACCAACGAACCCCTGACCGGTGCTGCCCTTGGCTTCCACTGCTCGCGTGGACTCCCTCGTGGACCGACTAGGTCTGCGGGCTGAAACCGAAGCCGAGTACCGCCCTGGTATGTGGGATGCCTATCAGTCCGCGGACCACCCTGGTTCACGGATGGCCTCTCCACCTGTGTAGCACCCCTACATGAAGGGAACCACCCCTCATACACCCATGTGGACTGCCAAATCCTTCAGTGTTCCCATTCCCCGAGTCGGATAAAATCCTTCCAATCCAGCCCGATCCTTCGCAAACCCCTCATTGGCCCATTCATCGGTCAAGAGCCAAGGCCTCCACCGAAGCCACCAGACCCATATGATGCAACCTTCACGCACATCAGTATGTTGTCTTGAGTTCATGTACTCATAGTAATTGAGGGCGAAGGGGTTGATCTAGCCCTTTAGCAGATTCTCAGAGCATTCCAGGGTTCACTTTCCCACGGTAACGCAGGGTCTGAGCCTAGAGTACCCTTTATGCCTCTCCACTCGCCATATTGGGTGACCCCGCTTCCATTTCCCTTCAACTAAGGCCGTGAGCACTCCTCCCCTCTTCTGAGAGTGAACGGGAAGCCTCATTAGTGTAAGACCCTAGCCTTTATTGCAATAGGTAGCACCCATGCACCTCCATACTTCCCCGGTTCCAATGACCAAGAGGGGAAATGGACACAGGGGTACCCTTTCCCTCTCCCGCTGCGCCTTTTCGCCATCGGGCCTCCATCCTATAGTAAGTCCCAATCTCCACTTCTTGGGCCGCTCCATGCGTAATCCCCACTTCACCTCCCACAGATGCACCTTTCTTGATGTGATCGTCAAGTATCTACTGCCTCTTGTTTCTCACACCGAGCATGAATCACGTGGGCTTAGAGTAAGCACTGACCCTGACCCGAACCTTTTTCTCTGTGTACTATGAAGACATTGATCCATGTCAAGGCATGGTACGTATGAAGCCTCCACGAGGTTCAATCCCAACCATCAGCTATTCCGACCCCCTTTCACGTCTGTTCATCCCTCGTCCCACATGACGTTAAACTGTACTTCTGAACTACGGGGACTTTGATCCATGTCAAGGCATGGTACGTAGGAAGCCTCCACGAGGTTCAAGCCCAATTTCCATCGGACCCCCGGTCCACATTCACGTCGGTTCTCCAACAACCTTCCGAACTACGTGGACTTTGATTCCCTACCATGTGATTACGTAGGAAGCCTCTACGAGGTCCATGCCCAACATCCCTTGGACCCTAGGTCCGCTTTCGCGTCAGTTCACCGACGCCCCAAACCGAACTATGTGGGTTCTGATTCCTCTCATGAGGATACATAGAAATCCAACATCACGAGTTCGATCCAAACACTCAAGTCATTATATGTTCCCCCCTCGATGACAATAAACTCCAAAGTGCCCAGTTATGTGGCTTTAAATCAGCGTCATCCAAACCAGTCCAAACTCCTCAGAGTCATTATTCCAATGAGGGATGGTAAACCTCATGCATTAATGATTCCAAATCCCTACGTTTAGCTGACCATTGCCAAACAT
Organism: Viscum album; assembly: GCA_963277665.1. NCBI lineage: Eukaryota > Viridiplantae > Streptophyta > Magnoliopsida > Santalales > Viscaceae > Viscum > Viscum album. The sequence continues at coordinate 226,112,289 of OY728129.1, read as the reverse complement.
GAATAATCTGTGGATACTATGCTTGGTTGTAATCCAAAGATTCACGAACATATGAATACATCTTAAATCTATAAGAGAGTCCAAGAATAGGTAACAATTCCCCCCCCCCAAAGGGTGCGATGAGCCCGACATCCCATCCTCTTGACCAGTGTGAGTTTTTAAGTGTCACTGGGCAAATTTCCCAACGAATTCTTGCCTTTGGAAAGCAGGTCTATGTATCATCGGATACGGAACCGTTGGACGTTTCGAACTGATCTGAAACAAATACATATCATGAAATCCTTTCTTGACATGTAAAACTATTTTTTTCCTATTTTTATCATTTATTCCTTTGATTAGATTATTTATAGTTATTACGATAAAAACAAAACCCAATTTATTATTGAATAAAATAGGATTAAATATTATATAAATTTATCCAAATTGAGTATATAAATTCAACTTATTAGATACACATCATGTTATCCTCTTGTCATGATCCATGGATTCATTCCATGGTCATTATCTTGTATCTTGATAGATTACATGGTGTGTACATGCTTTCTATACACCGATATTTTCAAATGTAGTTCTCCCATGAAACCCACAAAAAGACATATCATGTTCTTTGGTAGAGACTAAAATTTGTCTTCTCTATAGCTACATGTCATGTATCTCTAATACCATGTATCGAGATAACAAGTCCAAGGACCCAACATGTATACCAAAAATAAGAATTGATGAATAATATTTTATGTACAGAAGATACATTATGGGTATTTCCTTAGTAATTAGGGTATCAATCTCACATGGTTTGACTACGTATAATGACCACATGAATTGCAAGAATCTCTCCACTAACCCATTAAGACTACACAATGTGTACGCCATATACATGTTGTGTAATCCAACATATCATGTGTCTTTTTGTTCAGTAAACACATTGTGTTCACCACATTTAACAACTACATGGAATATTGGAAATCTCATGGAATTTCTAGGTGTATCATACTAGCATACATAGCATATAGTCTGATTTTTTTTTAAATAATGAATAATGTGAAATAAAAATTCAACCATGATTGTGCATGGATAAATTATTAAATAATTAATTATAAATTTAAACCTATCCTATATGATTCCACATGATGGTCCTAGGAATAGTTGAAGTAATAGATGGAAGGTGATATATTAAAATTTCTTTTAATATTGATTTTCCCAAAAGATCGAATCAGGATCTTAAATGAAACATTTATTATGAATTTTTTGAGTATTAGAATAAATGAATATCAGGTATAAGAATTATTTATTTTATGTAGATATATATCATCCAAAAAAATCCCATTCAGATTGGAATCATTGCACTGTGAGGATCTAATGATGGAATTCCTCTAATGATGATCAACACATGATCAATTGATCTTTGAGAAATGCGAATTAATCTTCATTTTCCAGGGTGGTGAGTAAATATTCATTCTTTTATTAATGTTTATCACTTTTCCTTATATCATAGTGGAATATCTATTGTGTTTATTATTATTTAGAGGAAGAGATTTATGAAGAGTCTAGAGGGAGGATCATTGTGTGCAACAATTCTCAAATTTCTTTTTTGGATTCGATACATAATGGACATAATGGTCTATTTATAGAGTTATGGTATATATAAAAATAATTATTTAATTAAATTATAGAACTTAAATAATATGATAATACATCATAAAACCAATGACACATAATAATAGTATTATTATAATTATTTTGTTTATGTTAACTTGCACTAAAAAAATATTATTTAACTACCTTGTTAATAAATATTTGTCACGGGACCCGGTATTTGTCTATTTGAACTAATCTAGATTTTATTGAACTCCCGAAAAAAATATTTTATTTAAATATTTTATTCATAAAGACATATTTTTGATTGATGAACCATGAATTATATTATCCTTTATGCTTGAGAATAATATGTATTAAAAAAATTAAATGAAATAGAATTTAATTGAGATAATCCGAAACACTTAGTGTGGGACCCTGTATGATTCATTTTAATTTTAATTATGAAAGATTATATAAGTTAAATGATTAATATCTATCATTAGGTCATGTAACCAACGTTAAAGAACTAAATATTGCAACAATGACGACCATATATGAATGCACACTATGTAACATAATCCTTTTTTCTCAATATCTCTTCAAACAGGTTGAACATTTGTGTCACCAGCATATAATATTGATAACTTTATATTTGAATATCTAAAATAAACCCATAATTTAATAATGGACATGGAATTTAATGTAATTGTTTTATTCCAATCAATCAGATGAGATATCAAATTCTATAAAGATATAAGCGACAAATCCTTCCTGGACATATCCCTTAACGACACATCAATCGTGATGCACCCAATGTTCCCTATCTCACAAAGAATATATGGAATAATAATTTTAATCAAAAAATATAATTGTGTGAGACAATACATGAATTAATGACAATCTTACATTTTATGGACCTTTTAACTTATCAGAAAATAGGAATACCCAATGAAACTAAAACATTCAGAACTCCTACCAATGGGTCAATTTTCAAAATCTATTATCTTAGGGATTACCAAGTGAGAACTCCTTGAGAATAATCCTTATCGTCTTATGAGTAATAACAAATAAAAATGTATATACTACATCACCCATTATATATTGTTATCGGATTACATACCTATATTTAAGAATATCATCATATAACATTAAGCTTTTCATCAAAGTGGGGAACTGTTATGATCAATTTAGTGAGAAATATACTATAGGAAATTATTAAATTAAATTCATGTAGAATAATAAAAATTATGTAATTAGAATTTTTTATTAATATGCAATAAATTGAATATAAAATTAATAAAATAAAATAAAATTAGTCCTATGAAACTAACTTCGACACTCTAAATATTAAAAATAAATATTTATTATTATTATTATTTAACTCATATATTATTTCAATTAGCTTGTGATTAATTCTTAGTGATCAACCAAATCAAAATAATTTTTTTCTACAAAACTAGGATACTACTTATTTTTACTTGATATTTTAGATAAAATTACTGTGCTACCGTCTAGGATCCTTTCTCAATAGAATTAAGTATAATTTTTTAAAGTATGAGGTTAGAAACTTGAAAGATGATAAAAAATGCCTTGAGGAAGAAGTTAATGTTGCGATGACAAAAAACCTCTTAAGAGTGATTACTGTAAATTTTAATCCCTTTATCCTGATATCTCTAATCAAGAAGGTTTTATACTAGTGTCATCAATCTATGTGATCGATGTATTTTTATTTCACTTCCAGAAAATGAACACTCCCATAGATCACCATGGACATGGATTTAACATGGAAGTTCCATTCATATCAATGGTCATAATATATCTTCTTTCATAAAGGGAAAGAAGGTATAAATCCATTATTTCATTATCCATTAATGCAGTATCACTTGTGATGCACCCAAAATATCCTACTTTTTCATGAGCGTATGTCATCAAGGTTTTCATAAATACATAAAACTACATGACTCATGGTATTAATTAATGATAATATTAAAGTCTAATGATAAATACACATTTTTTTAGATAGAAACATCTAATAAAACATCAAATTTCGACTACCTATTAGTGGGTTCATTCTCATACAACCCTTCTTAGAGATTTCCAAGTGTGAACACCATGAGAAGGTGTATCAATGTCTTATGATCCTTCTACCAATGATATAAAATATAATATATTTCCCATTAGACAATATCAGATGTATGTAGAAAATTTATTCATGAATATTCATCATGGGGTTCTCATCATATCAGAGTTTTTCTAAGACCATTTAATGTGAGAAATATTCTTAGCACATTTTCACATATTATGTTATGTTGGGGAACAATCATGTGTGATAAGAAACTTCATTAATATTCATGAAAATAAATAGATGTAATAAAATATATATAATTTGGTTCTAGGTAAATAAGAACAAAAAATTTAGTTATCTATGTAAGGAAGGGTTGGGTTGTAGGAACATGTTCATGGATGGGTGTATCGTCTGATGGACCATATATCCCAACCATAAAACTATGTACAAATTTATTAATTTTACATTAAGAATAACTCTTAAACACATATAACCCACATTATTTCAATATTACATCTTATTAAAGTCCTAGGAATTTATGATAGTTATTTTGGGGCCACTCTACTATAAGGAAACACATTTATAAGATTACAAGGATCAAAATTGGAAAAAATGTCAATAATCTATAAACACATAATTTAGCATATCAATATTTATTATTCATTTTCAATCAATTTATCTCTAGGTGGATTTATCATATTGAGTTGATCTAGAGGGATTATATTTCAATAAATTAGGTCATTATTGGTTGATCAGATAATAATCTTATATTGTAAGGCTTTGACTATTCCAGAGGAATATTTTACACTTATAATTTCAGAACATCAGCATCACACACCACATCCTCATTATGGTAGGGTACATAATCATGATGGAAATTAATTTCAGGTGCCCCTCATTCCTTATATACACTCTATGAGATCCCACGTCACAACCACATCATCACATAAGGTGCCATGTCGTAAATTACAATTCCAATTGATCACATATTTTGGGTAAAGTACAACCCGACCTCATCAAGGATCACTCATCCAATAGTAACATAATATCAATGGAATATATTAATAAGTTTTCACATATTCACATTCCCCCATAACTAGTCTCTATCACACATAAAAAAACATACATCCTAGATCTCCCATCACATTCATATCCCTATATATATATACCACATCATTATCCAAAAAAACTACCACCAACCATATATCCACTTCATAAGCAAATTCCATCTAACCATATTCAAACATTATCACATTAAATATAGCTACATAACCCCCACACACCACATAATCCTCATAGTAAGGTATTCAATCATTAATGACATCAAAATTTCTCTCTCCTCCTTCCATGTTTACACCGACCCTGCTACCATATACTATACCAAATCATAATCACACTAACATTAATCTATCAAAAACCCAAAAATATATCCTTAGGTTGTCACTGCCTATTCTATTATTAAGAGAGAGATAGAGGAAGGGGTTATCTAACAACCTATATATTCTCTATCATAGATGTTAGTGAAAACACTTGTAACCCATGAGTTCATATAATCATCAATAAGGTTACCTAGATCAAGTGGAGATGGGATATAAGTAACATGAAATACAATTTATTTAATAACTAATCACAACTATAGCCTATGGTTTGGATCTTAAAACAATACATTTTTTACTATTACCTGCAACATGTGACCTTATTCTACCACATCACACATTCAATCACTGTCACAACAAATCAACTACACCAAACCACACCATAACCATAAAATAGTCACAGAAAATAATAAATTTCCATTTTATCACATCATTATAAAATTATTTATGTCCTACTAATATATACTTTAAATTCATTTATATTTATTCATTATATCCTTTTTCATTCATAAACCACATGAATCATATCCATTATAATTTTATATCTACCGTTTAATTTCATATTTCATTAAGAAAACACTATATACCTTGTTTAAAAAAATACCCATTAATAATTTAATTGTTTTCATCCAAATCAAATATTTTATATTAATTAACACAAAAAACCCAGAACCACCTCTAATCACACCCACATAATTCTATATTCCAACACATGCCACAAAATTCCACATCAATAATAAACACATAACCACTATCTCAACATCAACCCCTCCTTTACACATAATCCATTTCAAACCTCCATCGCAAAAGAGACATACCATCACCACAAATAAGTACACAAAAAATCCAAACAGGCAAATAAAACCCAACCAAAATAAGGACAACACAACAAACCTACATAAAACAATCAATAATAACTATAAATAATAGCATGAATAACTTTATTTTATTTAGGTTTTCATACTTACATATCTATGATGCATACAAAAATCATAATAAAAATCCTGATTCATACATATCCTTTTTGGTTACAATATTCAATTGAATAAATAATTATGTATGTTTTGTGATAAAACCAAAAATAGGAAAAAATATTTTAATAGTCGAATATATCAAATGAACAAAATAATAATGATTTTTACTGACTTGAAATGATATAAGAACATGTAAATCCCATATCCACCTTAAATATCATTTAATTTGGATAATTATAATAATTTGTTAAATTGAGAAGACCCAGTAACAACATAAATAGATATTATAACATTTTATTTGAATACACATTATATATCACAATAAATCACACCAAAAACTTATAGGTTTTGTGTCATTGGATATCAAATACAAAACAAACATTATCCACCTGCATTTGTAATCATATCCAATAAATATTATTTATACAATATAACCCTATATTAATGTGATACATAATAATATTTTTCATATAATAGGGAATGGAACATAAGAAAAAATGATCTTAGATACTTGGTATGGTTTGAACATAAGGCATAGAAATCAAAGATCATAAGTGGGCATAAGATGATTATATGGGTTTGTGAGCATAATCAAGGTACATAGACATGACATACAAGAATCATACCTAAAAACACAGAGGTCATAAATCATGTTTCTGAAAATATGGATGCTGGCATAACATAATAAATTAATCCAAGGATTATGAAATAAATGAGTCAATAACCATGATTTGTATTAATATAACCTATAATATTATGTAACATATAAATTTAGGAAGTAATGAGGCATATATATAAGTTTATAAAACAATTCTTTGTGATGAGGATCAATGAAAAAACCATAATCGCATAGTGGAAAGAGTTACATTGTGGTTTGTGTTTATTCCCAAATATATAACATGTCAACTCATGGGATATAAGGATTTATTAAATAGATTAGGGGCTATATAATATCAGGCTCACCTGTCACATAAACATAATGGATTTGGTTCAATACATGGTCTCTTACTTTTCATATCATGAGGTATAAATATTTAACTAATGCACTATAGGAAATTATAAATCATGTAATATTCATCACATAATAAAAAAACTGTACATATATGTTTCAAATGAAGATGAAATCATTCATAATTCTATCATATCTTAATTATCCCACAAGAATAAAAATAAATTCATCAAAAAATTAATAATGCATGATCATAAGTCACACAAATAATGGTGGTGGATATTATATTTAGTTCATACACCCAATGAATTATATAAATCATTAAAGGATATTGAAAAGATGAAAAACACATTTTATGATAATTAGAAAACTTATTTGAAAAATATGAATAAGTGTCCTTCACTTCTGGGAAAAAAATTAAATGAAATAATTTATAAAATAATGAGAATAAAAATTTATTTCGGAAACATAGAAATTATCAAATTTAATATTCATAAATAATAATGAAGAAGGCTTCAATAAAATTTCATCTTGTAAAAAACAGTTAAAAAACATTACTTTCAAACTTTTATAAAAAAAGTAAAATATAATAGAAAATGACCTATGTGGAAAATGTTAAAAAGAGAATAATTTAATTATACTTTAAGGAAATTAAAATATAATAAAAATTAGCTAAAAATAATAAAATTATATTGAAGGAAATTTATAAAATAAAATAACTTCTTAACCACAAAGATGATATGAGGTCCACTCCACTTATAGGAAACCAAACATGTTAATTATAAAATAATAAGAAGGTGAAATATTAAGAAGAAATGTAACCCCAAAAATATCCATTTAAGATAAAAATATATGGGGTTTCATATATAAATAACATGCAATCCCTCTGAATTGAAATTTTTAATAAATAATCTCAATTTAAATGTGAGATTAGAAATGAACCCTTACGACCATAGAAAATTTTGAATCAAAACCCATGGAAATAGAGAACCACATATAGATTTTAATGTAACTAAAATTTCATGAAAAAATTATAAAATATATCATTGGGATAATATATATACGTCATAAAAGAAAAAATGTGGTGAATATAAATCACATCTCAATGAGAAGAAATTGTGATGAGAAACCCTTACCCCGAGGTTTTTAGTTGTGAATACTCATATTTCATTCTAAATAAGTGTATATTTAGTTGTAATATATATCAAGATCATATTATAATTATTTTACTTGATAATTCTGATTAAAAAAAATTTTGTAAAAATTTATTTGTCATTCTTAATTATAATTGATATTTGAATGTCAGTTGTCTCATTTTTTCTCTACTAGCCTCATTATGGTAGTTTAAGTCCATTATCTTTCATCATGGGTTCATCATATAAAGAATTTAAATTTTGATTTAGTATATATATTTGTTATATTTCTTGAGATACATTATCGTTTCTGGGAATGTTTGTTTACTATTTGTATGGAATTATTACTAATTTTCTTTTTTTGAATTTAGATATAAAAAATTTATTTTATTAATGTGTATAATTATATATGTTACCATTTTAGAATTAGTAAAACATATTCAATTTATAATTATCACATCTTATTTCCAATATTTAAGTGTTATTATTCATCCATCATGTAAACGTTATAACATTGTTCATGTAGGTGGTAAAACATAAACAAATAATAACTCGTTATAACGAAAAAATAATTGTGAAAATGTTATTTTATAATACATCACATTTATATTGGATTAAAATTTTCAGAAAAATTTTATTAAACTGTTAAATAATATTTTATTATATATTGATGAATGAGATAGAAATTAAATATTTAATAAAGGATAACACTTATGTTTAAGACTTTAATATTCTCATCAAAGGTCACTTGGAAATAAGGGGTTTGGGACTCCATCTTATGACGAGAGACTACAGAACATGGGAGAGTATTTGGGTATTGATTAAATTTGAATATAAAATAAATGCCTGGTTCTAGGAGGATATAATAGGGTCCCTTTTTTATGTTATCTTGAGTGAAATTTCCATAAATACTCATTCATTAATTAATGAGGAATGTAATTTCTCAAGGAAAGTGGATCTAAAGTGAACATTAATTGAAAATATGATAAAGTTAGTTATATTATTCCCTAAATAGAATCATTTATAGACATTATTTTATGATATTTAATAAATTTACCTCAATGTTTAGCCATTTTATCTCATTTTACTATTAATATGATAAATCAATATTTACCTCAATGACATGTTTTTTGTTCATAAAAATGAAAGTGAACATATTAACTAATTTGAATTTGATGGTTCCAAATATGAAAATAATTTTACTATATTAAATTTCCAAAATTTATGAAAATTAATTTTAGTAAAAGAACACATAACGCATAAGAAAACATTTCTCTAGAAAAATCTATTTTCAAGCATAAAAATAAATTCATTACTATTCATTGCCATTTAATAAAATTTAGATTGATGTAAATTTAAATGATTATATAAATCATAATTTTTTAGTAAACCATTTTAATTAGTTATTAAATTAATATATTGATTAACAATACAAAACAAACATAAAATTAATTCTTTGAATGATATCACTTTTTATCATTAAATGATTATATTTTTATTTTTGATCAAATGATAATCATTTTATGAAAATAATTCATTTATATACATATATGAAATAAATTTAATTACATTTTTTATTCAAAAAAATATAACTTTATCTTTAAAATAGAAAAATATAATATATAATAAAATATATTTTTTAATAAGTCAAATTTCATTTATAATGAATAATTAAATTAATATTATTTATAGTTCTTTAATTACTTCAAAGATGTTATTTATTTAGATTAATAATCACTAAACTTTTTAAATCCATTTTATTAAAATCATTATTTATAATAAATAATTTTATCAAAAATTATTATTATATAAAAATAATTTCTTTAGAATAGAATTTATTATAAAAAATGTATTAATATAATTTTATTTATTCTAAAATAATTTTTTTTTATTTTAAAAAAAAATATTTATAATTGAAATTTATAATTTTTAACATTTAAATATTTTTTTATATTAATGACATATTACAAATTATAAACTGTGAAATGTTTATTAGTATTTTACTGAATACTGATATACTCTTTAATACTTGTCATATTAAAAAAATATTACCCCATTAAATTCTATAAATTCAATCCATTTTAAATTTACAAAAAAAAATCTCATTCCTATAGATTTTACTTGGATTATATAATATGAATTCTCCTTTTAGGATATACTTTCTCATTTTGGGTTTAGTTTCACTAATAGTGTTTCTCAAAGTTGAAGATGATCCAGGGGATTTCCTAGTTAAAAAAAAGTTATTTTGTTTTTATATTTATTTAACCATTTTAATTTATTCGGTTTTAAGGGTTGTAATAATCTATACTTTTTAATAGTCAATGGTTTGAAATAATTGGTATCATATACGTTTTTAAGTGTTCCATTATGATTGAATTATTGTTTTTCATTTTGATTCATCACTTTTATGATTGATTTTTGTCAGGTTTTTATTCATTATAATAAATAAAACAGGTAACTTTTTAAAATAAAATGAATAATTAAATATAAGTTGTTACATCCTACCAATCCCTAATACATTACATCCTCACAATTTTAATTTATCTCCATGATTAAAATAGATGAGGGTATTCTAAATATAGGGTTTACACATTATTTAATTTTTAATTAGATATCTTTCTTCATCCAAAAGAACCATGTAAAAAACAATGAATGTGAGAATTAATGAGGGAACTATATTAGTTACAATAGATGTTACTATTTAATTATAGTAAAAGTAATACTATTCATACAATTCTGGAAACTAGGAAAAAATTTGGGCCTTAATGAAATTACTAGTCCCGCATGACACATAGATTTTAGGCCACTAATATCCCAGACTTTGGGAAATAGGGACTTCAGACTATGAAGTATAGTAGGACCTGACTTACTAGAGAAACACTATACTAATGGATCAAAGAAGAAGTATTCACCAGGTGAATCTAACGAGACCCAATACTGAATGATTTATATATAGTAAATTCAATTGGACCATCCATTAGCATAAGAGAACTACAAGACGATACAAACACCAGGTGAAGGATCTGATATAGGCCTACATAGGAGTTAGGTAGGGGTTGTTCATATGTATTCATGATTCAATATATTGAAAAAATAGTTTAACCCTTGAACTTTAGGCAATGTAGTTTTGGATTTGTGCCTCTGGTCCTCTAGGTCATGTAAGGGTTCCATCTCAAACATGTTTTAAAAGGGATTATCCAAAAATTAATATTAAAATGTAAGGCCTTCAGGCCATTCCATCAATCCTAAGACTAAGAAGCTCATATTTTCCCCTCATAAACGGCATATGTTTCGATATTCATTTTTCATAACCATTTGTCACAAATATTACTCCATATCATTAAATAAAACATTAATTGTTATCTTTCTAGTTCATGGATTGGATTATTTTTCTCATGGACCTTTAATTAACATATGTCATAAAATACAACTATGTAATTCTTCACGAGGACACATCTCAACAGCTTATTTGACACGTCGTTGTATATAAAAATCCCTTATATATTAAAAGTGAGTGTGAGAATAGGTCTAGTGACCAACCTTATTTTCATATCAATGAAATTTTTATAACATTAATCTTTCTATAAAAACCTAACACTCTTCAAAGTTAACACAATAAATGGATTTGTCTCTTATAAAAAATTTATCAAAACGAATCAAGGGTATCTACCCAGTTAAAAAGAATTAAAAAACTCTATTATAATATTTTTATATGGATATTAATTAATTAAATAAATATTTTAAGGATATATATATATATATTCCATCACTTTTTACTACATAACATATGAATGATACTTTATATAGCATGAATTCACTGTTTATAATTTTTTTAAAACTTCTCCTTTCTTGCAGTCTTCAACATCATCCACAAATGATATTCATGATATTCATTGTCGATTGAATACATTAGAATATAACATATAAAAAATACCGTAAATTGATCAATGAAATATATAAATATAATTCATGATATCCATAAATAGAGTTGGGGTGTTTAAAATCATTAATGATATCAATATGAATTCGTAGTTTCAATATTACATATGAAAGGTTATATTGGGTAAATAATATATTTTAAACATTCATTAATGGTATCCAAATAACTATCCCAGTCTTTTACACATATTATTACATTATTTTAAACAAATTAATCCATTAAATACAAATAAAGGATCATAATGTCTGTAGTGTTTGGATGATTAGGTACATAAAACTAAATACTGGGAAATAGAATAAAACATCTTTATTTTAATCATCCATAAAGAGATCCCAACAATAATTGAGTTCTTACATATTCATAAGATAATATATGGAATACATGAACAAATATATGAGCTAAAAATTATAGTAGGCGAATAAAAATGAGAATAATGTATGACACCAAGGTTAGAAGGCATAACAATATGGTATAAAAAGGCATGAAACAAGAATAAACATAAGGAAGAATAACATAAAGAACATGTAATAATGTAACAATGGAATCATTGTAATGTGGAAGAAACATAAAATATGACATAATCATGATTCAATTATCATTTAACATGAATGATCTGGAGTCAAGTCTAACCACAAAGACCCTTGCTCATGAATCACAAATCATGACTAACCCCAAAGACTATTGCACATGACATATCAATAGACTAATAGTTAACCAATACATTGGAGCACTATATGGGAACATCCATATTAAAATATTTATTTATATGTCTTCCAAATTAATAATAACACAAAAATAATCAAATACAAAAATAATGATTACTCATGGAATGAATTGGTATCATAATCATATAAAAAAGAATATCAAAACGAAATATCATAATGGTGTCTATAAAAGTATGGATTTAAATCATATATTGAAATTAATAATTTAAAATAGGAATAGATCATTATAATTTATGTCAAACTGAAGTTAAAACATGTAAAAAGAGTGTTTAAGAATCATTATAAATAAATCAAATTTAGTATGGTTTAAGTTAAAATTTTCAAGATTTGTTAAAATGGAAAAGAACTAGTTGTTTGTATAAAAACAGAAATAAAACAAGATAATTTTTCATGATTAATTAGTGATTTTAGAAAAATAATGGTTGAATAATATAGATAATTTAGTGCACTCAAAAATTGATAAGAAATCTAGAAGATAGTTTTAATCAGGCTTGCTTATCGGGAATAATTAAGAAGAGAACCTTTTTAAAACATGTATTTCCCCATAAATCAAGGTTTATGTGATCAAGATAAATGATTTTGAGAAATATACATAGGGTTAAAAATAGTTATATAAAAATAAAGAACAATTACAATAGTTTAAGGAGATAGAAAGTGTATGCTCTATGAAAAATGGAGGTTCGAAAATAATCCCTTACCATAATTCTGAAACTATTCAGAAGATAATCATAATGTATTGGATTATCATATTTAATCCTTTAATTAATTAAATAAGAAACTTTTATATATTTATTTTATTTTTATAAATTTTATTATGTTTATTTTTGGAATTTTTGATGAGCTATAAGATAAAATTTTATTTTTCAGGAGTGTTCATTTCCTTGGTTTTTTTGATATGTTCATTTTTATGCATGTATGAAAGATCTTGTTGAATGGGAATAGTTTTCCAAAATCAAAATTATACGTTATTAATGATGTCATAATTTTTTTTTCTTATATATCAATTATTTAAATGTTATGAGCATGAATCATTATATAGAACATTAATGATAATTGTTTAGATTAATTTTGTGGTTTATTGATCCTCACGAACTAGTTTTGTTCTATTATTTAATACTATGTATATATATATTTACTTAAAATTAAATTATCTTAAATAAATATATTATATTTTGGATTAAACATTTAAATTTCCATATTCCCAAACACTAAGTATGTAAAGGAATTTTAAAACTCATCGTCCATGAATTCGATAAATTAACACACCACAGATGATGTTTTCATTTGTGGAACAAAAAGGGGAGGGTAAAGAAACGATGATGGATTATTCCATCAACATAATAACGTTAAATTATATGTGAGGTATTGTATTTAAATGTACACTAGTATGGAGGGGTTAGGAGATAATTATAAAATAAAATAAACTGTAAATAAATTAAAAGAAAAGGAAATAGGTTTTTACCTCTTGAATTCACCAAATTGATAACCTATTTAGGGGAATTGGTATTGGTATTTTTTTGAGACCAAAGGATCCTAGATGTTGGATTAGTGTATTTTGTTTGGATTTGATATAATTTTGACAATCTTAATTGTGTTATAGGTGTGAGGAGAAGAGGTGGTGAGGGGTTGTCTTTATAGTGGAGGAGAGGGATATTTCCTCATTATTTTATTCATTAGTATATTATTTTTCTTGAAGTAAAAAAAATTGATTATTCCATGACTAAATGTTGTAAGAATAGAAGGATAGTTAGTTATTATGGTCTTTCCATTATATGTGACTCCACTAATAGTGTATTTAACTTATAATGTATATATACCATAAATTACCCGATTTTACAATTCATAAAAAAAATCAACTATTATATAAAAAACCCCAAAATCACACCAAACATTTCTCAATGTGTAGACCAAAAAAAGGAACTCCATTTTATGAAATAATTTTTTAAATATGTGTAATTTAATTTTTAATTAAAATCATCATTTATTCGAAAAATACAAAATTTCAAATAATAACTAATTTCATGACACTTTGAAAAATTAATTAAGGTATCATAAAATTATCTTATAATAGTTAAATAAATTATTAATTTATGATTATATTTTATGAATATATAATTTCTTTAAAATCATAATATTAATTATAAAATTTTAATTAAATATTTATGACTTACAAAAATAAAAACACTTAACGTATTATTTTAAAACATTTTTTACTTATACTCTATTATAAATATATCATATTTTCATTCATGGGATTGAATTGTTTTTATACATTCATAGTTCAGGTTACTATTCTAATTTCTAGGTTACTATTCTTAATGTTTACATTGCAATTTCATGGGTCAAGTAACTATTCCATTGGTTTGGGTTTATTAATTTCTATAAAATCTTATTATTTCATTTATTTTTCATTTATAATGTTTGTATTGTGTTATATATTTTACTTTATGAGATTTATACTATTTAAAATAATTATAATAATGGAATTCTCATTGATACAATTTTGGATCATTACATTCTTCCCCCTTATGAAATCTCACAATAGAAATTTCATCATACAGACTAAGGGGGGAAATGTGGGGGTATTTCTCATTCATTGCATCCTCCTGTTCCCGTGTTGGTTCTTTGTAATTATGGTTCCCCTATATAATGTCCCGGATCTGGTTTCCACTCAATGGGTGCCCTGAACCAATTTGGTTACATGACCTCAAGTAAATTTCCCCATATACCAGAGGTCGCCGACTAGCAGCAAGGGCCTGGGTCTAATAGTGGGGAAACTATGCTCTCATTTGTCAAAGTGTAACGCAGTGGAACGAAATTCAAGAATAAGAAAGTGGAAGTAGTAAACAATACCAGTGCTGAGATGGACAAAATACTGAAGTAATGAAATGACAACCATCATATATAATGATGCAAAATGTCCCTAATTCTAAGAAAAAAACGCCCTTTGATACCACATTGTAATGTCTCGGATCCGGGTGCCACTCAATGGGTGCCCCAAACTCAGTTGGTCACATGACCTTAATAGAGTTTCCCCAAAAAACAGAGGCTGCCGACTAGCAGTGATGAAAGACTATCTCGAAAGATTTTGACCAAACAAACATCGCAGCCTTTGTAGTCAAACTCGTCAATGATGCTCCTAAGCGGGAGAAGTCATGTATAAAGCACGTGTAGTAACCAGCCAACCCCAAGAAAATCTGTATTTCAAACACATTCTTAGGCTGATCCTAAGAAACTACTGCTCTCCCCTTCTCTATGTCTATCGCAACTCCTTCCTCTAATATGATATGACATAGGAACTGTATCTGGTCCATCCAAAAGTGGCACTGTGAGAGAATAGAATATAGTTGATTCTCTCTCAAAGTACTGAATACTATCTCAATATGGGTAGCATGGTCGTGTCGAGTTTGAGAGTATACAAAGATATTATCCATGAAGACTACTAAAAAATAATCCAGATAATGGTGGAACACACAATTTATCAGAGCCATGAAAACTGTTGGCACGTTCATGACTCCGAACAGTATGACCAAGAACTCGTATATACCATATCTGCTCTGAAAAGCTCTATGTAGTGTGTCTAATGGTCTAACGCACAACTGATGATATCTGAATCTCAATTCAATCTCCGAGAACAATCATGATCCTTGAAGTTGATCAAAAATATCATCAATAATTTGCAAGGGATATTGGTTCATGAACATCAACTGGTTCAGCTTCCGATAATCCACACAAAGCATGAGGGTACCGGTCGCCTTCTTTGCAAACAGGATAGGCGAACCCCAAGGAGAAGTGCTGGGTCGGATGAAACCATTTTCCTACAAATCCTCAAACCACCTCTTAAGCTCTTGCAACCCCGGTGTAGCTATCCTATAAGGAGTAATGGACACTGGTGATGCTCTTGTATACACATGCCATGTAATCAGTCGGCAGGTGAACGGTAAGGTGGTGGGAGTAGCCGCCAGCGGAGTGACAGTACATGCCATGTACTTGTACTAACACTCCGTGTACTCATGTTGACAGATGAAGAATGTGGCGGTGAAAAGTAACAGCTAGAGGAATAGTTAAAAAATTAAAATTACACGCTATGCACTTGGGAGTACACGCAGTGTAGTTTGTTTTTTAACTATTCCTCTAGCGGCTACTTTTCACTTCCAAACATTACATTTTTCGACATCAATATAGTGTGTGTATTTCTGAGTACAGGGCATGTACTATCGCTCCAATGGCGGGTATTCCCGCCACCTTACTGTTCACCTGCCTACTAATTACTGGGCATGTATATACTAAATACACGACGTGTAGTCAGTTTTTACACCCTTCATCACTGACAGGCCCACACGCCTTGTGTACTCATCCCACACGGCCAAAGTACAAGGTGTGTGGAAAATTACACTGCGTGTACCCCAACAATTTTGGATTCGTCCAATTTTTTTTATTAACTCAAAAAAACTGATTGAAAAAGGAAAATAAGAAACTCATACCTCAAGAATAAGAACCAGATTCTTAAAAACTCCCCCTTAAAGAAATTCATCCCCGAATTTCCCTTCCAATGGTGGTAATGATAACGATGAGAACAACATTGGCCACTGAGCATGTACGTCGGTCTCCCGCTCCCAAGTCTCATCCTACACTAGGTCATGCTGCCATAGCACCCATACGAGAGGAACTGACTTGCCTTGAAGAACCTCCATGCTCATATCAACAGTACTAATTGGACGATCCTCAAAGGATGTATTGGCCTGAAGTTGAACCTCCTCAGGCTAAAAAATGTTAGATGGGTCTGAGTGATAATGGCACAACTGATACACATGGAAGAAGTCATGCATGGGTTGGGACCTCTATGGTAATTGAAACTGATAGGCAACCTGCCCGACTCTCTCTAATATCTGAAACGGTGCCACATAACTTGGTGAATGTTTTCCATGTCTCCTGATTCACTTGTGTCCCAACCACAGTGAAACACATAAGAAAACTAGATCCCAAACCACGAACTCCATGTGTCATCCACGACAATCAGCATAATATTTCTAACGAGACTAGGTAGTATCCATACTCTTTTGTATCAACTAGACCTACTCTAAAGTCTCCTGTACGAGACGTTGTCCCAATAAATCGGCCTCACCTGCCTCCAACCCGCACAAAGGTGATTGGCATACTCTACCATATAAAGCCTCATAAGGTTCCATCACAATGGTTTCCTCAAAATAGATATTGTAGGCCAAATCGACCAGGGGTATGTGCCTCTCCCAAGAGCCCCCAAATTCCAGGACGCATGAATGTAGCATGTCCTCATGCACCTATATCGTATGCTTTGATTGGCCATCAGTCTGAGGGAGGTAAGATTTTCTCAGAAGAACCTTTGTACCTATTACCCTCTAAAAACTCTTCCAGAAATGAGATGTAAAATGGGATTCCCTATCTAAAATGATAAAACGAGGGACCCCATGAAGGCATACTACCTCTCGGATATACAAAATTCTAAGATTATCAACATCGAAAGTCTATATGATCAGAAAGAAGTGAGCTACCTTTGTAAGTTTACCTACAACAACCCACACAACATCACTGCACCGAGGTGACCTTGGTATCCCATTCATGAAATCCATCAGGACATCATCCCATTTCCACTCTGGAATGGGTAACTGTTGTAACAGTCCAGCTGGCCTCTGATGCTCCACCTTCACCAACTGACAGACACAGATATAAAGATATGTGTAGCACCAGTATTAAAAAGTACTGAGGATAAGACTGAAGCAACTAGAATAGTACCTCTGATAGAGGATGGTCCGGGATCCTGCTCCAGTTAGGTTTGTTGCACTGTAGATGTCTACTCAGTGTCATAGACCTACGATACAACCTGTAAACCCAGAGCTTCCCTGACCTGCTGTCTCAGAGATCCCAGTGTCTGGCTACCACAACCACGACCATCACCTTGGACATAAAATCTTGATGTATTTCAATTCACTGACTGGTAATAAGCTTCTGGCCCTGCTCCTACATGTGGAGTCTGCACAGAACCCCACCCACAAGTCACTAAAAGAAATGCCCTTCAAAAATGCTGCAGATAACCCTTGTAGTTCAGGGTCGGGGATCAGGTTTTCATGCGTGTTTCCCCGAGGCTGGGGCACATGTAGATCAGAAGATAGGGTAAACTTTCACTGAGGTATGTGGGGCCATTGAAGATTTTGGAGAGAGTCGGGCTTCTTGCCTATCGGTTTCAGTTACCACATAGGTACCGGGCTATACCCGATGTCTTCCATGTGTCTTAGCTTTTCTGTTATCACTCAGACCCATTTCATGTTTTTCAGCCCAAGGAGGTTGAACTTCAGGCTGATACATCCTTTGAGGAGCATCCGATTAGTATTGTTGATAGAAGAATGAAGTTTCTCAAAGGCCGGTCAGTTCCTCTCATACGGGTGCTATGGTAGCATGGTCGTGTGAAGGACGAGACCTTGGAGTGGGAGACTGACGTATGTGCTCAGGGGCTAGAGTTGTTCTCAGCTTTATCTTCGCCACCCATGGAAGGGAAATTTTGGGAAGAATTGATTTAAGGGGGGAAGTTTGTAAGAACCAATTTCTTATTCTTGATGCATAAGTTTCTTCTTTTCCTTTTCCTTAAGTGTTTTTGAGAAAATAATGGAAATGGGGATAATCCCAATTTTTTTGGGTACACGCTATGTACTTTTCCACACACCATGTACTTTGGTCGTGTGGGATGAGTACATGGGGCGTGTGGTCTTATCGGTGATGAAGGGTTTAAAAACTGGCTACAAACTGTGTACTTAATATATAAAAGCCATCTAATCAGTCAGTAGGTGAATAGTAAGGTGGTTGGAGTAGTAGCCAGTGGAGTCACAATACACGCCGTGTACTCGAAAATACACATCATGTACTCATGTGAACAGATGAACAGTGTGGTAGTGAAAAGTAGCCTCCAGAGGAACAATTAAAAAATGAAAAGTACATTCCATGTACATGGGAGTACACACCGTGCAGTTTTTTTTATTCACATAAAACAGGTACCAGCCTCCAATTTCAACATAGGAAGATTATAATGCTGGGAGGCCATGGGAGAGATGGCCGAACCTTGGAGTAGCTCCCGAACGAACACTGGAACATAGATTTTTTCACCGATGATCTCGATTGAACCGCGTGGGTGAGTTCTTCACACTTCAGGATCCCTTCCTTCCAATAATTTTCTGATGGGAAGTTATTTTTGATTGAAAAAATATTTGTTTATCCAAGATCTATGTTGTTATCAGAAGTTTCAGAAGGTTTCTTTCACGTATATTGATCAGAGGAGATCAAGGTAGGTGGTCTGATGTTTAATTCAAACTGCCTTGTTGTTTTTGTTTACCGTTGTGCTACGTGCCAATGATTAGGGTGGTGTATGGCTAAGGCCTTGACAAATTAGATATCTAGAATTGCATATACAATTTAATCATAATTATAAACTGCTGTCTTGGATCATTTCATGGATCCAGGGCCACCCCGTGGGTGCGTTTCCCTTGTTTAGCCGTTTGGCCAGGATACCTGAGGGTATTCTGTGATTTTAGCATGCTTGAGTTTTCATGAGAGCAAATGTGTGTATAATTGATTTCTTATGTGTTGGGCTCATCCCATTTGCTTGTTTAGCATGAGGATAGTGTTACTCATCCTTGAAGGAAAGTGTTTTGTTTAGCCTAAGGGAAACTTTTCTTATGCCTTAGGGAAGTTTCTTCTGTGCCTGAGGGAATTATCTCATACGCCTGAGGGAAATATTCACTATTCCTGTGGGCAATCACTTGAGGGTTTCGATTCTAATTACCTGAGTGTGAGGTTATGCATGTCTGGGGACTCTGTTTACTTTGCATATTCCCTTTGGTGATTTCACATGTTATATCTTCCAAGCTAAATCATAGGCTTGGTATTGTTTTACCTTGTACATGATAGATAGCTTGTGGTGGTTTTTCTATGGCACTATATAAGAGATTGTTGGCCGAGGCTAAGTCTCAGAAACTTATAATTTAATTTTATTGAATTTTTAAGTGATAATTAAATGGAAATGGAACATGTAGGAGTAACTACTTTTGTGACCTTTCTAGTTTACTACATTTTCATTACTGCACACTACTGTTTCACAAATTCTCTGACAATTGGGCACATGACTTTGGTGGTTTCCTACTGGGATTTATTTCTCACACCCTATTTGGGTCATGTCTTGGGCCCAAATAGATTATATTTCTACTAGTGTAGATAAGGGGAATATGTCTTATATATGTACTTGATTTTTTCAAAGGAGTAGGAGAGCATGGGACCAAGCATAGGCTTGCGATGCTGCTGAGTTCCTACTGTGCTATTTTATTTTTCTTTATTATATTTTTACTATGTATTTTATTGTTTCGGATTGCAATGTATCATGTTTTGGGTGATTTCATAGATGTAGGGACATATTTCATCATTATATAGGACTGTTGGAAATTTTTTACTTCTCTTCTATTGTCCACATCAACTTGGCATTGTATACTACTTCCGCTTTTAGCATGTTTGTATTTTATCCACTATGCTACTCTATTGCAAATAGAAGCATAGTTTCCCCACTATCAGACCTAAACCCTTGCTACTAGTCGGTAGCCTCTGGCATTTGGGGAAATGCACTTGAGGTTATGTGACCAACCGTGTTCGGAGCACCGGTTGAGTGGAACTCGGATCTGGAACGCTACACACCATAGTAATTTGACCAGGTGAGTGATCTGGTTGTGTAGAACATTATCTCTATGATCCAATCTATTCACTCGTTTCTCCTCAAAAGAGAGGTCATTCTCCAACTATACCACATTTGGAGTCAGTATAAGTGAGGGATCTTGTATGTGCATCCTCAAGATGGACACATGAAATACATTGTGTACTTTATACATAGATGGTGGAATTGAGGCCACAACTCTAACACATTTAAAAATCATGAAGAGTTTGATGTACCTAGGATTAGATTTCCCTACTTCCCAAATCTCACGATCTTATTCCTTGGGGATATGTGGAGGAAAACCATTTCTCCAACCTTAAACTATATGTCTAGTCGATGATTACATGGATAACTCTTATTTTGACTTTGGATACCCATATATGGAGATGAATGGTTTTCACACATTCTACCATTTATTAAATTATTTCAGGACATATCAGCTGAGGTTCATTGACATCATCCTAGCATTCCATTGTTCAGCATCCTTTCGCATAAAGGGCTTCATAAGGAATCATTTGGATGCTTGAGTAGAAACTGTTATCACTAGAGAACTTTAACAAAGGAATATGTTGGTCCCATCCTCCATTGAAGTCCATAGAACATGCCCTTAACATGTATCCTAGTTTCTAAATAGTCCATTCATATAGGACATGATTTTGTAGATGAAAATCCATATTGAATTTCATCTCAGTGTTTAGAGCATGTTGGAGACTTTTTTCATATCATAGAAGTGAATCTTGGATCTCTATAAGATATAATCAATAGTGGTAATCCATGCATACTTACCACTTCTAGTAAGTATATTCATGCAAGTTTCTAAGGTGATAATTTCTCTCGAATTTTGGTAATGTGAAATGTATTTATGAGATGATCCACAATAACCCATATATAATCGTTTCCTCTACATGTATTAAAAAGTCTGGGGAAAAATTCATTGGGATTTTCCAAAATACATGTTAGTATGGGTAATTATTTCATTATCCCCTTATACTGTTGTCTTCAATTCTTCATTTCTTGACATACCATAAAATTTAATTTATATTTAGTGATCTCCTTCTTCATATTTTCAAATCAGCAGTTTTCTATAAGATCTCGATAAATCTTTATTCTCTCTTAGTAAATAGAGATGGTTGAGCTATGTGTGTCATTCATGGGATCTATCTTAATTTATGTATTGGAAGATAATCATAGTCATGATACAAATCATAAAACTACTTACACATCCATTTGGAACTCTAATGATTTCCTATTTCTGATAGCTTCCACAGTTTTCTAAATTTCCACAACATTTCTTTTAGTATCCTCTATTTTATCTGTGAGAGATGGTTGAGAAATTATTAGAGAAAGGCTTGAAGATATTCCTTACTTAAATATTCTCATTTTATTCTATTTCAAATTTATTAATGTTGGATAATTTTTAATTATCTTAATTGATAAAGATTATATAACATTTCTACTTAGAGCATCCACCACTTTATTTTCATTACAAGGATTCAAGTGGATTGAGCAGTCATAATCCTTGATGACCAGTAAACATCTTCAATAGTTCATACAACTCTCCCTTTCTGTAAATAATATATTTTTTTCTCTTATGATTGGTATATTCCTCACACTTCTCCACGTAGAAATAACTCCTCTATATTGTCAAAAAAAAATATCACAGTCACAAACTACAGATCATCTGTGGGATAGTTTTTCTCATGAATTTTCAACTCCCATGAGGTGTTTTCCATCACTTTATCATTTTTAATTAGTTCATATCCTAATAAATTCTTTGAAGCATCATTTTACCCCAGAAATAGTTACCCACTTGTAAGTAGAGTCAGCACTAGGGTGGTGATAAACCACTTTTCCAACTCTTTAGTGAAATATTCACATTCCCCGTCCTAGAAAAACTTTTCTATTTTCAGGTTAGCTAAGTTAGTGGGTTTGATAATCATGATATGTTCTTCACAAATCACCAATGATTCCAAGATAAACCAATTAAACTATGGATCTATATTATAGATATTGTTTTAGGCCACTATTTGATTGCCTTTGTCTTGAAAGGGTCCATAGATATCACTTTTTCAGTGATTACATGCCACGGTAAGGATAATTCCTCCATCCATAATCACATTTACTATACTTTGTATATATTTTATCCCTCTTCATTTTCTTTATCACACTATTAAAATTATCATCATGTTCCTCCTTGCTCTTGGAGTATATAATAATATCATCAATAAATAATACCAAATTTTTTTGACGTAATATGTGAAGAATATATTCATTAAATAAATGAAAATTTCGGGAGGACTAGTGCATTTTAAGATAATCACTATGAACTCATGGTGTCCATACCTCATTCGAAGGGAATTATTGGGAATAACCTCCTTCATTACCTTTAACTGGTGATATCCCGACCGAAGATCCACCAGAGAGAAATAACCCCGCCCCATAGTTGATCAAACAAGTCCTCTATCTGTGGTAGGGGATAGAATTTATTTATCGTTATTTTATTGAGCTCATGATAATAAATGCAGAGGCACATTGATCCATCCTTCTTCTCAATGAATAGGACTGGTGCATCCCATGGTGGAGCACTTGGGCGTATAAAACCCTTGTCTAGATTATACTACAAATGATTCATCAATTATTCCATCTTAGTGGGGGCCATTCTATAAGGTGCCTTTGATATAGTCAAAGATCTATGAATAAGATAAATTGAAAACTCAACCTCTCAATCAAGAGGAAGATTAGTCATTTCTTTAGGGAACAAATAAATGTAGTCTCTCACATGGGTCATGTCTTTGTGCATGATTATATCCTTTTTATCAATCATTTGAGCTAAATATGATTGCTCATAAAGAAATAATATCCACAATGTGGACAATGGTTCTGAAGGATATTGATCATCCTCTTTACATTTGTAAAAAATTAGATGATAACTCAAGATTTTAATAGTGATATATCTTTCCCAACAATCGATGTTGTATTTGTATAAAGATAGCCAATTCATGCCAAATATAGCATCAAATTCCAAAAAAAATGTATGAAAATATAATCTCAGAGGTTCAATACAAAACCATTAACTGATGAGGAGTTATACACTTTGGATTCAATAATTTTACCATTTTCTATTCTCATAGATAACTTAACCTCCATATTTTGAGGTGTTGTTTGAATAGTTCTACGAAACATTCAAGATATGAATGAATGCGTCGAACTAAAATCAAATAATATAGTTTACATTCTTGAAATAATGACCAACATACCTATCACCAAATCATTTTAAGGCTCCACCTCAGTCGTAGTGATCACATATTCCATTCCTTGTTTCCTTGTACACTTATTCGATTGATTCCCTCCAACAACCCTTGTATTAGAGTAATGATACACATAATTCCCATGTTCATTGTAGTCAAAAAACTACACTATAAGCTGAGTATTGGTTAGAACCTTCCTTTATTTACCAATTAGTGGCATTTTTCATATCTCTTTGGCATTTATTATCCAGATGCCCCATTCTCCCACATTTGAATCATTTCTTGGTTACCTTTAGACAGTTCCCATGATTCTTCTTCTCACACCATTTACTCGTGTGATATTGGGTTTTGTTTCCATCATGGGATTTATCTGTTGATCCACCCATATTAAACTCAATTTTTTATTTTTATCATAAGGCCAAAGAGACCACTAAGAGTCCCTGATATCCATTTCAACCATAAGGGAATAGTATAAAAATATCCTCATATTTATCAAAGTATCAAATCACTAATTATTTTCTTATCATATGATTTTGTCTGCAAAATAGTTATCCAAATTTCATTAGGTGTTCATGAAAAAAAATTTTGAGTATCTTGCACAACTTTTGAATGTTTCCCTGTATGCCTTGATAGACTAATCATCCATTTACTTCAGTATTAGGACTCTCTATTCATCTTAATGCGAACGGTTCGGGAAAATATTTATTATATCTTTTTATCCAAACCTTTTCATTCCATCGAATCAATTTCTTCCATGAAATTTTTGTCCGGAATCAGTTTCCACCACCAATAAGATTCCCCAAAAAATGATAGACTATTAGAACCAATTTCTCTTTTTCTGAGAAATGGAGGAAATATAATATCTTTTCAATGAAGTAAAACCACTACTTTGTGAGCAAGGGATCAAAAGTTCCATTAATCATGGGAGGCCTTTGTCACACAATGGATTCAACTACAACTATCTCAATATTAAGATAAGAATAGTGTTCCATATGATTCAAGATACAATTTCTAAATTGAGCCAGCTGAGAAAGAACAACCATGAAGTTGTGATCACCTGTTCCCATCATATTTTGAATATCATTAGGAAAATAATCACTTTTCATATCACATTTATTATTTTCACGCGTTTTTCAGTTTACATCCATTAGTTGAGAAAAATAAATTACAATTTGGGGGATTAAATATGTAGCAAATCTAAAAATATATTAGTGATCATATAAGAATAATATTCTAAATGAAAAGCATATCCTAACTTGGGAAATCCTATATTTAAATATAGGTTCTCCATAGCGATAGAAGTATCCCTAAGGTTCTTACTAAAGTCATCTAGTAACAATTTCAAAAAAATAATTATACCATGATATGATACCAACTATAATTTCCCTAGCTATTTATATATATTATTAAAAGATTTTAAAAATAGTTAAACTTTAAATACAAACCACTTATTATAATGTCTAGTGTCTTTGGATGATTAGGTACATAAAACGTAAAACATGGAAATAGAATAAAATATATTTATTTTAATCATCAATAAAGACCTCCTAACTCCCATTGATCTCTTATATCTTCATAGAAAATACTAGGGAATACATGAACATAGGGATGAGCAAAAAATAACAGTAAGGGAATAATACGGATTATCAACCATTGAATATGGGTTAGATGGAAAGAAATCGTGACATAAAAATTCATGTAACATGAATAAAAATATAGAAGCATAATATAAGGAATATGGGATATTATAATCCTGGAATCATAGAAATTTTGAAGTAACATAAAACATGACATAATAATGATTGAAGGTTAATTTCAAATGTTGGAGCATGAGTCAAGGATAACCTCCACAACCATTGCACATGGAGAGTGATCCAAGACTAACCACCAAGACCGTTACACGTGAAAAATCTTGAGATTAAGCATTACCCAATCCATTAGAGAAATATCAAAGTGAACCTATCCTAAAATATTCATGAATATCGGTTTCACATGAATAATCACATATAAGGAAACAAACATACACAAAAGGGTAACCCATGTAAATAATTTGGTATTGTAATCATGTCAATAGGCATACAAAAAGGTAATATCATAATGGTATCAACGAAAGAATGTATTTAAATCATACATGGGCATTCATAAGAGAAAATAGGCACAGATCTGGATAATAGATTAAAAACTGATGTGAAAAGATGTTATAAGAGTATTTAAGAAACTTTTGAAATAAAAAATTTTAGTGTGCTTGAAGGGAAAATTATCAAGATTCATTAAAATAGAAAATGCATAATTCTTTGTATAAAACCAGAAATGAACCAGGATAGTCTTTCATGTTATAAAGATTGATATTATAAAAATAATGGTGTCTTAAAACATATTTTGGGGTGCACATGTGTAAGGACCAAAAGGGGTCAAGATACTCTGATAGGTGGTGAATCATGGTATATATACTCTTTATGAAAATTATTCCTTCCCTACGCGATCTTAACCTCTTTATTATAATGATCAAATTGTGTGCACATATGTTATAATACTTATCTTATTATTCGTATCTTTATCTGATAATGATGCTTTGGATACAATGTAGGAAATCATGCAGACCGACACATAGATTTTTACTTTGTAACACCCCGAGCTTCCACAATACGCTTCTCTTTCAATAATGCAATAGCTTTCATTTTACGCAAGTTCGAGATTCTAACACACCGCGACCAATCAAAATAGCCATTATGAATAGTAATACCCACCTTTTGAAATTATATATATTTTATATTTCAAAATGGACTTAATTTTTGTATTCTTAATATCGAAATTACCCTAAGTTGAATTTTTTGTAATTTTCTGAGAACTTCCATTTTTTATGAATAGTGAAAAATACTTAAAACAACTTTTTTAATAAAAAAAATTTATAGTTATAAATTATACTATTGAGTTGTTTTAATGTATAATTAGAATATATTTTTACCATTTTATCCATTGGTGGTCATTATAATTAATTTCACTTTGAAATTGGATATAAACAATAGTCAATCTTTTGATATATATTGTTTCTTAAAAACACGCTATTTGTTGTGACATCGAGAATTAATTATAAAATTAATTAATGCAACTTATATGTTTGCAATTTTGTAAAATAGACATCATTTTTTAATTCTTAATATCAATTATAGCTTCGTGTGAAATTTTGGCATTGTTCTGAAAAACATCAATTTTTGATGAATAGTGAAACCACTAAGTGGTAGTTAAAAAACCGATTTCTCGTTTAAATGAATCATTACCACTTCTGTGATTTGATTTTCAAAAATATGACATACATGGTTGTCATTAGGATCTAAAATTTGGTTCAATGGGATTAAAATAATTTTTTGGTGAATAGTAACTTTTATGTTTTATTAATCGCGATTAAAGGTAATTAGTGAAATTTAAAGTAAAGATAATGTTATAATAATATGAAATGACCTTGAAACATGTAATAACCCTATTGGATGAGTCATGGAAGACCAATAAAATCCATGGGTCATCTTGGGGACCCCATGGAGCCACTTTGGTAGGAAAATGACATTAAAAACTTTTTATTTAATGTTAAAATAAAAATGTCACAAACATGAGCTGTTTTACTAAAACAATTTTAAAATGGGGTTATACAAGTCATATTTTTGAATATAAATATTCATTAGAAAGATAAAAATATTTCCTAAATCATGATATATTTTTTATAATTTTTAGACATTAAATAAATTTAATTATTTATGACACCATGATGATGAGGCGATTACCTCATTATTTAATGATTTAAATAAAGTGAAACGATAATATAAAATCTAAGATCTAAACATGTCAAAAAAATATTGGATGGGTGGATTTCGAACTCTTATCACCTTATCCTTGAAATATATAATTTTGGTACCTTTTAAATCCGAAAGTAATTTTATAATAAAGTATCCTTTTATAACTTTCAGGAGTGCCCCTCCTCTCCTATTATAAAAGGCCCCCACCTCTACCACCTTACCCACACCTCTAAAGCCTTTGGCTTGGCCAACCCCTGCCCATTTTGTCTCTCCACATCCCACTATTACCCCTAGAAGCCTCAATTTTGGTATAAGTCTTCCCAAGGAAGCCTTTGAGCTCAAATCAAAGAGAGTTACCCGTTTTAAAGGTAGTGTTTTCTCTTGTGTTTATATGTTTTATTTTGCTTCTCCAACCCCCTAAAATATTTTTTTTCATTTATTTTGTAACAAAAACAGTATCCTCAATATACTAGGATGTTTTTATAAGAATTATTAGATCTACACTTATAGACACCTACATTTAATGGTTAAAGAACATATTGTTTCTGTGGATGGAGAATTTCTGCCTCACGAAATGATGATTGTTCAACACTCATATAACACCTTCAAAGGTGGCCATTAAGATGTCACTATATTTATATATGATATATAATATGTTTATGTTTTACTTAATCTTCTGTATTTTTCATTTATGGCATACCTTTATGATTTCCATTATGGGTAAACGCGATAATTTAATTTTAGGAAGTGCGGACTACCACCCCCTCAAAGTGATTTGAATCGTTAATGCCATATGTGGGATGTATAAAGGATGGAGTAAATTGTATTATATATTATATTATACTGGAATTATATTATACCTTTATATAATTATAATTTCATTCCATTAAATACTAAATAGAATTGAAAGTAGCATTCATGCGTACGTACGGCTTACCGTCTCTATGATCGGTGCATTTCATTTCTTACCTCTAAATGTTTCGTAATATTATAAATGCATGTATATACTGGATATATAGAATATATATGATATCTACATCATGAATATAATTTTGGAGATAAAGGATATCCTACCACATAAACAACTTGTAATTATAAGAAGTTTATTGTTGACTCAAGTACCAAAGATCGACAAAACGACCGTTATTAACTTAAATGACTACATAATTTTGGGAACATTGTAATAAGTGATATAAAAGGGATAATGTACTTGAAAAAGGTTCTTATGAAATTAGATATTAACTCTAGTTTATTATTTAGGAGGTTAAAGAGCGGTCGAGTCAAATCGGACACGAGGTAAGGGAACTTCTTAACCCAATTTCCATTCTTTGGGTCAATCTCCAACTTTCAAATTATGTCATGATATTATTATGTCCTATCTTGTATTTATACATTATTTATGTGTAAATATAGTGAATAAACATAATAGATCAATTTCATTTTAAAAAATGATATTTTAAAGGGTCTTCATCTCAATCTCCTTTCATTGAGGCATATTTTGTTTTATACACAAATTTCTTTTATACGGTGTATAAACCCCTTTGACTTTTAATTTTACTCAAAAGGAATATTTTTATACGAAGCATTTTTACTAAACGACAAAAGGATTTTTTTTGTCTTACGTATGTGGCGACAATGACTTCACTGCCGCCATGACCATTATTTGAGTTTCGGCTTCCTCTACATGCCATAACTTTTTTAAAATGAAAAATAAATACCAAGTTTTAATTTTCTTTTATTTTGTTATTCAAAATGGTTTTGAAAGTGTTTTTATTATATCAATGTGTTGTATTGATATCTTGTGATCGAAATGTGGAAATGTTATGTTTCCTTTATGCATATTTTATGTGATACGATATGTTATGGTTTATGATATGTTTAAACCTGTTCATATGAGGAATTCATTGGACTTAATAAGTGACGGGTGGAGCCCGCTATAGCTCCTTGATGCATCAGCAGGTCTCATGAGACAAACTAGTCTCTTGGCCAGAGGCCTTGAAAAAATCTTATTTTTAGTCTTGGCACGAGGCCTTGGCTACATGGTTATGATAGTCTGGCATTATGCATTCCATCATTATGAAAGTGGTTATTGATATTGCATGTGATTATTCGACCAGTAGAATAACCATGTGAATAAGTAAATGGCATTATTTCATTTTTTTTCCCATATTATGTTGAAGTTAAAGTTTAAAAGGCTTTTGTTTTAGTTATAAATTGCCTTAAATGTTTTTGTTTATTTATGAAAGCTTCCGCTATATTGTTATACTTACTGAGCATCTGAGCTCACCCATTTCAATGTTTTAATTTTTCCGGGATGTGATGAAGTATATTATGAATGACCTGCAGGGATAGTATGAGGGGATATGAAGACATGATGTTTTTTAGTTTTTTTTACTTTATGATGTAATTGAAGACTTATGAATGTATCTAGTGTTTCCAAGACTACTAAACTAATCGGTCTTTCAAGACTTGATCTTTTGTGATCATGCCAATGTTACGCAATAATGCACCGACTCTAGGTAACGAGGGTCGGGGCGTTACAATTGGTATCAAAGGTAGTTTGGTACTAACCTTGGAAGATAGATTTAGATAAACTCTGATTAGAGAACATAGCCCAAAGATAGACTTTGAGGATTAGTATAGAAGAACTTCCTAGAATTTTGGTATTATAGAGATTTTGTGAGTTTTCCGGGCAATAAATCCCTGTCTGGATACGAGCAGGTAGAGGCGGATCTGGAACAGATGTACCTAGGGGTAAAACTCGAAAACACCTCTTTGAGCTAGACTCGAACGGGAACTGGTGCACGACAATGGGCCTTGCTGCACTCTTGGTTACGACACTCCCGGGGGATATACTTAGGATAATTCTCATTTTCTTCACAAACCACTATGAAGGGTTTTGAGTATATACTTCCTCAAAGAAAACATTTTTATGATTATGGATTATATCCATAAATAGTTCAATTTATGTTAAGTGTTTTAAAAGTATGGAATTATGTATTTTAATTCATAAACTGACCTAGTTTATGCCATTGTATAGAAATGGCGCCCAATAGAAGTATGGTGAACTTCAGCAATACGTATGATCCAAAGAGTATGAAGGATCATATCTTTCATGGTATTAAGACAACATTTAGAAGGGAAATAGTCTCCCATGTATTCTCAACATATGAAGAAATAGTATCATGTGTTAATAAGATAAGTAAATAATTCTCTGAGTCCTATGGATTTGAAGGGAATCAAGAGAAGAAAAGGATGATGGATAAGGGGAAGAAGGAAAAGAAGATTTCTCCAATATGTGATAACTGTGGGAAGAAACACCTTGAGACTTGCCTGAAGTGAATAAGAGTTTGTTATAAGTGTGGAGAAAAAGGACACCAAGTGTGTGACTACAAGGGTAAGAAATTTTTTTCAAATGTACAATGCTTCATCTGCAAGGAGTGGGGACACTACACAAACCAATGTCCAAATCATCAGAGTATGGACCAAATGATGTTATTGGATAATAATCAAGTTATGATACTACCACAGATGAGGAGAAATTATTAGACTTCTTATTTTTTTATTAAAGAATTTTGTTATTTGAGTGTTGTATCAATGATGTACTAGTTATAATAATTATGGAGTATATAAGGATTGTACTGTAGTACTATTTCATCAAGGACTTGAGATTGTGTGGAACCAAGAAAAGTGACTCCACAGCAGGTTAAATTTATGGAAAATATATGGTTGAGTGAAATATAAACCATAATATGGTTCTGATACTGAGATAGTGATTTTATAATAATACATGATTGATTTGGATAAATTATTTTGGATATTCTTAACTTTCTTGAAACTGATTAATTATTTGTATAAATTTTTGGATAGAAGGAGTATATCTAGTATTCTATAAGGGATCATGAATGTAATCAATAAGGATTTATGGTAATTCAGGATGTTGCAATGTCTTAAAAGAATACATGATGAAGGTGTTCACATGTTGTTATGTGGAATAAAGGATCTGCATTATGTTTACCTTCCTTATAAAATTTCGACTGTGAGTTGGACAGAAGTATTTTGGATAACTATAAAGGCTGGAATGGATTAAGTTGAACCTTGTATAGTATTTTTTAAGGATAAAACATTTCTGAAGTATATTTTTTGGAATATTATAATACTATAGTTTTAAAAAAGGACAACCTGTAGGTTGGGGGATAACCCGTCGCATCGGACAAAGCTATTGGAATCGAACCCACAACCCTAGTGCGACAGGACTTTATTACCTACCACTAGCCTACAGGAAGTCCCTAGTTATTACAAAAAGTTTTCCTAATCTAAA
This sequence comes from Viscum album, assembly GCA_963277665.1. Taxonomy (NCBI): domain Eukaryota; kingdom Viridiplantae; phylum Streptophyta; class Magnoliopsida; order Santalales; family Viscaceae; genus Viscum; species Viscum album. Next base: position 226,079,470 of record OY728129.1, on the reverse strand, counting down.
TGGTATGTGTTAATATTTGGAACCTTATAAAATTATGATAAATAGAATATTTTTGAGTTTAATTACCTTTTGGAGTGAAAGATGGGTTTGTGGTAAAAATTTCTTAAAGAATGAAAGTCTACATGAAAAGTATGTATATTCCCTTACGTCCTTAGTAAATCTCCAAAATAAATTTCTCAACTTTATAAAAGGTAACTTAAAACAAAAACATTGTCGGTTAACTTTTCCAACTGGGGATTCAATGACCGTTTAACCAATCACAAGTTTGTGATTTTCTTGTGGTTAACTTTCTCCTAATCCTGTTTTCTACAACTCTCCATCAGACCTTGATGGTTTGTTTTTCCTCCATATCCATATTTTCATAGAATCCTAGTATGGGCTATCTTGGGTGACCTTTGTACTTCTCCTTTTTTTAAAGTTATATTTTTATTAACCTTATTTCCGATGTGGGTTTTCCACAAAGGAATTTCTTATCTTCAACCTTTTATTTTCAAAGAAAAATTTCAAATTGGGAGGACACAATTTATTGAAGGAGGGGATAATGTAACACCTCGATCTTCCACAATACACTTCTCTTTCAATAATGCAATAGCTTGCATTGTACCCAAGTTCGAGATTCTAACACACCGCGACCAATCAAAATAGCCATTATGAATAGTAATACCCACTTTTTGAAATTATATATATTTTATATTTCAAAATGGACTTCATTTTTGTATTCGTAATATCGAAATTACCCTGAGTCGAATTTTTTGTAATTTTCTGAGAGCTTCCATTTTTTTATGAATAGTGAAAAATACTTAAAACAACTTTTTTAAAAAAATAATTTATAGTGATAAATTATACTATTGAGTGGTTTTAAAGTATAATTAGAATATATTTTTACCGTTTTATCCAATGGTGGTCATTAGAATTAATTTCACATTGAAATTGGACATAAATAATTGCCAATCTTTTGATATATATTGTTTCTTAAAAACACGCTATTTCTTGTGACATCAGGAATTAATTATAAAATTATTTAATTCAACTTATATTTTTGTAATTTTGTAAAATAGACATCATTTTTGAATTCAGAATATCAATTATAGCTTAGGGTGAAATTTTGGCATTGTTCTGAAAAACTTCAATTTTTTATGAATAGTGAAACCACTAAGTGGTAGTTAAAAAACCGATTTTTCATTTAAATGAATCATTACCACTTATGTGATTTTATTTTCAAAAATACAACATACATGGTTGTCATTAGGATGTAAAATGATGTTCAATGGGATTAAAATAATTTTTTTGGTGAATAGTAACTTTTATGTTTTCTTAATCGCGATTAAAGGTAATTAGTGAAATTTAAGGTAAAGATAATGTTATAATAATATAAAATGACCTTGACACATGTACTACCCCTATTGGATGAGTCATGGACGACCTAGAAAATCCATGGGTCAACATGGGGACCCCATGGAGCCACTTTGGTAGGAAAATGACATTAAAAACGTTTTATTTAATGTTAAAATAAAAATGTCACAAACATGAGTTGTTTTACTAAAATAATTTTTAAATGGGGTTATACAAGTCATATGTTTGACTATAAATATTCATTAGAAAGCCATAAATATTTCAAACATCATGATATATTTTTTATAATTTTTAGACATTAAATAAATTTAATTATTTATGACACCATGATGATGCAGCGATTACCTCATTATTTAACGATTTAAATAAAGTGAAAAGATAAAATAAAATCTAAGACCTACACATGTCAAAAACATATTGGATGGGTGGATTTATAACTCTTATCACCTTATCCTTGAAATATATAATTTTGGGACCTTTTAAATCTGAAAAACATTTTATAATAACGTAACCTTTTATAACAATCCAAGAGTGCCCCTCCTCGCCTCTTATAAAAGGCCCCCAACTCTACCACCTTACCCACACCTCTCAAGCCTTTTTCTCGGCTATCCCCTACCCATTTTGTCTCTCCACATCCCACTCTTACTCCTAGAAGCCTCAATTTGGGTATAAGTCTTCCCCAGGAAGCCTTTGAGCTCAAATCAAAGAGAGTTACCGGTTTTAAAGGTAGTGTTTTCTCTTCTGTTCTTATGTTTTAGTTTGCTCTTCCAACCCCCTAAAATATTTTTATTCATTTCTTATGTAACAACACCAGTATCCTAAATATACTAGGATGTTTTTAGAAGAAGTATTTTAGCTAAACTTACACACACCTACATCTAATGGTTAAAGAACATACTATTTCTGTGGATGACGAATTTCTGCCTCACAAAATGATGATTGTTCAACACTCATATAACACCTTCAAAGTTGGCCATTAAGATGTCACTATATTTATATATGATATATAATATGTTTATGTTTTACTTAAGCATCTGTATTTTTCATTTATGGCAATCCTTTACGATTTCCATTATGGGTAAACGCGATAATTTCATTTTAGGAAGTGCGGACTACCGCCCCTCAAAGTGATTTGAATCGTTAATGCCATATGTGGGATGTATAAAGGATGGAGTAAATTGTATTATATATTATATTATACTGTAATTATAGTATACCTTTATATAATTATAATTTCTTTCCAATAAATACGAAATAGAAATGAAAGTAGCGATCATGCGTACATACAACTTACTATCTCCATGAACGGTGCATTTCATTTTTTACCTCTAAATGTTATGTAATATTATAAATGCATGTATATAATGGATATATAGGATATATATGATATCTACATCATGAATATAATTCTGGAGATAATGGATATTCTACCACATAAACAACTTGTAATTATAAGAAGTTTATTGTTGACTCAAGTACCAAAGATCGACAAAACGACCATTATTAACTTAAATGACTGCATAATTTTTGTGACATTGTAATAAGTGATATAAAAGGGATAATATACTTGAAAAATTTTCTTACAAAAGTAGAGATTAACTCTAGTTTATTATTCAGGAGGTTAAAGAGCGGTCGAGTCAAGTCGGACACGAGGTAAGGGAACTTCTTAACCTAATTTCCATTCTTTGGGTTAATCTCCTACATTAAAATTATGTCATGATATTATTATGTCATATCTTGTATTTATACTTTATTTATGTGTAAATATAGAGAATACACATAATAGATCTATTTTATTTCAAAAAATGATCTTTGAAAGTGACTTCGTCTCAATATCCTTTCATTGAGGCATATTTTATTTTATACACAAATTTCTTTTATACGGTATATAAACCCCTTTGACTTTTACTTTTACTCAAAAGGAATCTTTTTATACGAAGAATTTTTACTAAACGTAAAAAGGAATGTTTTTTTCTTACGTAAGCGGCGACAACGACTTCCCCACCGCCGTGACCATTATTTGAGTTTCGGCTTCCTCTACAAGCCATAACTTTTTTAAATGAAAAAATAAATACAACGTTTTAATTTTCTTTTATTTTGGTATTTAAAATGGGTTTGAAAGTGTTTTTATTATATCAATGTGTTTTATTGATATATTTTGATTGAAATGTGGAAATATTATGTTTCCTTTATGCATATTGTATGTGATACGATTATGTTATGGTTTATGATATGTTTAAACCAGTTCATATGAGGAATGAATTGGACTTAATAAGTGATGGGTGGAGCCCGCTATAGCTCCTTGATGCATTGATAGGTCTCATGAGACAAACTAGTGTCGTGGCATGAGGCCTTGACAAAATCTTATTTGTAGTCTTGGCACGAGGCCTTGGCTACGTGGTTGTGATAGTCTGGAATTATGCTTTCCATCATTATGAAAGTGTTTATTGATATTTCATGTAATTATTCGACCAGTATAATAACCATGTGAATAAGTAAATAGAATTATTTCATTTTACTTTTTCTATATTATGTTGAAGTTCAAGTTTAAAAGGCTTTTGTTTTAGTTATAAATTGCCTTAAATGTTTTTGTTTATTTATGAAAGCTTCTGCTATATTGTTATCCTTACTGAGCATCTGAGCTCACCCCTTTCAATGTTTTAATTTTTCCTGGATGTGATGAAGTATATTATGAACGACCTGTAGGGATAGTATGAGGGGATATGATGACAGGATGTTTTTTTAGTTTTGTTTTACTTCATGATGTAATGTAAGACTTATGAATGTATCTAGTGTTTCTAAGACTACTAAACTAATCGGTCATTCGAGACTTGATCTTTTGTGATCATGCCAATGTTACGCAATAATGCACCGACTCTGGGTAACTAGGGTCGGGGCGTTACATACTTGGGTCACCCTCACATGGCTATGTCTAATGAGAATACAACGGCGATGTGGTGATGTACCAAATCCACTAAGCCTCATAGCCAATTACAATATTAAGGTGTGATCACTTATCTGACCAGGATCACTACGATTACAAGGTTTAGGGTCATCTCACTACTTTCTAAAGGGACACTCTATATTTATCTCTCTATGGATCACTACTGGTAGAAATGATATCCCTTTTCCCCTTCCATTTCTCACTGCTTTAGAAAGGATCCACTCAAAGTTTATAGACTTTTAGGTATCTTCATTAACATAGATGAATTCATCCTCCACGGTATGTAGATTCTCTGTAGAAGTCCAATTTTCATCCACTGATTAATATCCCAGAGCCACTAAATACTTGGTAATAACCTTTGAAATACTTTTTAAAATATCAATGCTTTACAAGGATCCATATTTTTAAAAGATCGAACAAGATATCACAAATTTACTAACTCTTCGGAAAGACCACACCTTCACAGAGCTCACTGCTTCACAGAGCTCAAGCCTTCACAGATAGACTTCCTTCATGGAGTTAACTAAGACAATGCATAACACCCCTAATTTGCGAAGCTCTCAATAGTTAGAGGCATTGAAATTGGTAAATACTGGGATAGTCTTTTCAAAAAGCTCAAGCCTTTCTTTGAAATGTTGCTTCACAGAGGTATTCTTTCATCATGAAATTGAAACATCTCCATATTCTCTCTCTTATTAACATCTATAATGAATAGTGGTGGCCTATTATTTATAGGCATGGTCGAACACGGAGCTCCACATCTTCCAGCATGATTTCCAGATCAGTTAAAATCGTCTCTATGGTGCATTTTCCCTTCACAGAGCACTACTTGAAATTTTTATTGTTGCAATTACCTCTACCAAACGCTTCACACTACCACTACAATTCAGCCTCGTAATTTTTTTCTACTCTTCCTTTTATGAATCTTGTTGTAATTTCAAAGCTTACTATCTACATTTTCATGTCATTTTGAAATCCACTTCATGAAGCCCATCATCATTAAATACATTCCTTTTACATACTCTAATGGGATATTAATGGAAATCCATTTTTTATAATTCTCACCAAACTCCAAATTTGGGACCCCAAAAATTTACCAAATACTGCAAAACAGTGCAACCTTATATCTGTTATTTTTCAATACCTCCATATCTTTCATTACTTTGTCATGGATCTTTGAAAATAAGGATTGTCAACAAAGATTCTGGAACATGAAAATTTACCATGAGCACAAGATTTATCAACAAACACAACCAACCCAAAAATTCTTCAATGTTACATTGAAGGATTTTTTCCAAACAACATGAAAATGAATATGAAATTTGGAAGCTCCCTTTAATCGGGCTTTCTTAATGGGAAGAATTGAGAATGGAAACTTTTTGAAACATGTATTTCCATATAAAATAAAGATTATGTGATGTAGGTAAATGATCAGGAAACATATAAATAGGATTTACAAGATGTATATAAAAATAAATAATAATAACATTGGGGTAAAGAAATTGAAATCATAACCTGAATGAAAAAATTGTCGTTCAGAAAGAATCCCTTATCTTGTTATTGAATCTATTCTGCACTTGATCATAATGACCTAGATAATAAAAATAAATTCATAAATTAATTAATTAAAAACCTTTTATACATGTATTTTACATAGTATAATTTCATTATTTTCATCGATTTCCTTCTTGATGATTTATAAGATACAATTTCATCATTCAGGACTGTTCATTTCATTGGTTTTTAGGATCGGTTCATTTTTATACCTGTATGAAAGATCTCATAGAATGGAAATAAATGTAAAAAATTTAAATTATATATTATCAATGAACTTGAATATGTTTTTTTCTTATATATCATTTTTATATGGTATGATAATAAATAATTAGATAGAAAATTAATTATAATCGTTCAGATTAATTTGGCAGTTTCATGATCATCACAAACAAGTTTTGTTGTATTATTTAATATTTTATATATGTTTCTGATGCTTTCACCGGGGCGCGCGCATCCGTCTGTGGAGGACGTGTTGCGGTCGCCCCACATTCCCACTTTCCAAGGGTGGGCGGCGTTCACTCATTATTCAGGGACGTCTACTCCTTGATCGAAACTGGCATGATGGGATGTCGGTTCTTCCTTCCGTGGATTCCTCCTCGGAACTCGTCACCTAGTCCGGGTGTCTCTCATAGATTTAATATGTTTTTCCTGAAAGTCTTCCCAGTGCCATGTTTCTATGGACGCCGGTTAATTACACTGCTTCTGTCAGGACATTCCAAAGGGTCCGTTCAGGGCAGCAACCTTCAGTCGGGGGAGTAGTCACGTCGAGGCATCCGTAGCGTGTCTGAACGCTAGGGAACTGGCGTGTCTGTCTTTTGTCCCTTGTCATAGGGCTTCTCGAGGGTGTGGAAACCCGAGGCATCCCACATCGAGCACGGGGAATTATATGCCGTAGGCATATATATGAGGTTTTCCGCAGCTTCCTATGTTTGACACAGGGTATGCCGCAAGTTTAACGTCCAGCAGAGACGGTTACGCCAAGGGCATGCCATCTGAGGTTTTCCTCAGGAATCCCATGTTAATCACGAGTTAGGTCACAAGATTAACATCCAGTGGAGATGGATCGGCCCGATCAAAACACTAGCTAGAGTGGATCAGATTGATTAATTTCCCTTGAAGGGATGCCGATATCGGGGCCAACCCGTGGGAGGCTTCCTAAATGTTCTGTAGAGGAGCGGAATGGCATGATCTCGCTGGGATAAGGTGGTCCGGGTGAGAATCAGGGTGGATTTTGGATGGATGGATGAAGTGGAGGGGGACTGTGATGGGACTATCGCAAGGGCGATAGTGAGATTGGGATTGAGCCACGAAGAGACCTCCTACGTATCCCCGTGGCAGGGAATCAATGTCCACATAGTTCGGGATGGTGTCGGTGAGCGGACGTGAAGGTGGACCTTGGCCCGATGGGCATCTTCAGTGAACCGATGTGAATGGGGTCAATACGACCGGGTTATGGGATTGAACCTTATGGAGGCTTCCTACGTACCATGCTTTGACGTGGATCAAAGACCTTGTAGTTCAGATTTGACACCGGAAGGCCGACGTAAAGAAGGACCAGGGGTCCAGGTGGAAATGGGCTTGAACCTGGTGAAGGATTCCTACGTACCACACCTTGACATGGATCAAATACCTCTTAGTTCATAATGGTGTGTTGGTGAACCGATGCGAGTGAGGACCTTGGTCCGGATAGTTCGGGGCTTACACACTAGGCTGCCCAGGTGCTGGTGACCTGACGTGAAGAAGGTCAGAGTGACCAACAGGTGGTGGGATTGAACCCTTGGGAGGCTTCCTACATTCCATGCCTTGACATGGATCAAAGACCTCATAGTTCAAAGGAGGCTTCGTTGGAGAACCGACGTGAAGGTGAACACGGAGGTCCACTGGAGGTGGGCTTGAACCTCGTGAGGATTCGTACGTACCATGCCTTGACATGGATCAAAGTCCTCGTAGTTTGGGAATGGCGGTGGGTGTCGGCGAACCGATGTGAAGAAGGGACCTTGTTCTGATGGAGATGGTCTTGAACCTTAGGGAGGCTTCCTACATACCGTGCCTTGACATGGATCAAAGTCCTCGTAGTTCGGGTTGGTCACAACGGCTTGCTGTCGGACTGGAATGTAGTTTAATGTCATGCTGGACGAGGGCGGAACCTAACATGATGAAATGATGGGTGGTGGTCTTGAACCTCATGGAGGTTTCCTACGTACCATGCCTTGACATGGATCAAAGACCTCGTAGTTCAATTGGTTGTGCAGTTTAACGTCATGCTGGACGGGGGCATACAGTTTAACGTCATGCTGGACGGCACCCAGTTTAACGTCATGCTGGACGGGGTGTTGTCATGTACAATTCTTACTCTAAGCCCACGTGAGTCGTGCTCAGTGTGAAAAACAAGAGGTAGCAGAGAGATGGCGATCACGTCGTGAAGGGTGCGTCCGTGAGAAAAGAAGACGGGCTTATGCGTTGGGCGGCCCATAGTGCTGGGACTTACTCTAGGATAGAGGCTCGAAGTGCGACAAAGCGCGGTGGTAGAGGGATTTGGGACCAAAGATAGAAGGTGCCTCATTCCCTATCACGCCCTCCACTAGCCTTGGCAGTGTGGAAGTACGGAGGTGCATGGGTGCTACCTTCCGCAAGAGAGGCTTGGGGCTTATACCGGGGTGGTTTCCCTTCTCCCATGGATATACGCTACTCCGAGAAGGAGGATATCATCCCATGTGAGGGGGATTCCATTCTTGTGGAGATGAGTGGCGTAAAAAATGTCTGAGCTGGGGGGACCCTGCGTGTGAGGCACGGGGTTGGATCACAGTTTAACGTCCTGCAGCTCGGACGAGGTGCGTTTACTCCACACCTCTAGGACTTACATGATCGGTACCCTCTGCTCCTTGGGGGAGGGAAGGTACTAGCAAGGCCAAGGTAAAGGGGGGTTCACAGAGCGAACCATCGAGGGGTCCACATTAGCGTGGCTATGCGAAGAAGCAATAGCCGTTAGCGTGCCTATGCAAAGAAGCATTAGGCAAAGCAATGCTATGGGTGGTGTTGCCCACGGGATTTTGAAATCACATTGTGCAAACCTGGAGGGTCGCACGGGAAGAGGAATTTCTAAGAAAAGGAGTATGCTTCGTGAAGTGGAGTTCCTCAGCCATAGCATGGGGCAGGGGTGTGAATGGGAGGTGCTTCGCGAAGATTAATAGTATTCGCAGAGAACTGCCTCGCGAAGCGGAGGGGCCTCGCGAAGCAAGGTGCTGGGAAGCAGTGTGCTTCGCGATGTACATCAACCCTGCCTTTGCATGTGGATCACTAGAACATGATGGGTGTTTCCCGAAGCATAAACGCTCCGTGGCTGCCCGGGTTCCCTTGAGAATCCCCTTCCTTCGCGAATGCCATTAGGCTTCGTGAAGGGAATCCCTCTCGGAAGAGGGGCTCCAGACGAGACAAGGCGAAGTCATATCACGAAGTAGAAGTACCTCGTAGATCTCATGATTCTTAGGGGTGAAGGGTGCTTCGCGATTCAGGAGATGAGAAGCCGAAAGGTCGGATCATCCTCTCTTTCTTTGGACTCAGGGGGAACCCTGTATTTATAGGAAAGGGACACCGTGAAGTAGAACTCACGCGGCGTGAAGGGGCGGCGGGTGCATCGCGGCGGGCTCGCGAACGTCATGGCGTTCGTAGAGTGGTACCGCCTCACGGTCTTCGCGGTGGGCTCGCAAACGTCAGGGAATTCACAGAGCGGTACCGCCTCTTGTGCTTCGCGGTGGGCTCGTGAACGTCAGGGCGTTCATGGAGCGTTACCGCCTCCTGTGCTGCACGGCAGCCGTGATGCTCGGGGGGTGCTTCGTGTCAGAGCCTCACTAGGCAGTGCGTAGGGCTTCTTTTCTATTCCTTCTTTGCGTGCAATATTTTGGCGCCAACAAATTCCCCCCCCCTCAGACTTGGTGCCACGGAGGGACTAAGGGTTGATGTCTGAGGGAAAATCGCCAAAATTACCAGTGGTTCGCGATGCGGCCTCACGAAGGGTCCCATGGTGCTGCCGGTGGCCATGTGGTCCGGACGCGCCGTGATGCTCCTTGCGGGCGGGATGCGCCGCGAAGCTCCTGGGTCGCCGCCTATAAATAGGGGGGCTGACCTCTCTTTTGTCCTCTCACGACTTTTGCCCTTTTGCACTCTCGACTTCGCGAAGCTCCGCGTACTCCGCGTCTGCTCTCTGCGAATCGAGCTTCGTGGTGAACCGTGAGTCTCCAAATCCCCGACCACGCCAAGAGAACTTATGTTTTCTGGCCTAGGACTGCCTTCGTGTCTTGGTTTTCATGCCCGAGCTTTGCGAGGGATCTTCGCGGGCATGCTTCGCGATCGAGCCTGAAAAAATCCTTTTCCAAGTGCCGAAACCGAAATGGCCCATCGAGAGGCTGTATTGGGGGTCCTTGCAGATGCCGCCTGGAGGGATGAGATGGATAACTCTCCGAGGGTAGGGGAGATGGTCTGAAGCCACTCGGACCATACTTCTTTGACAGAACTGCTATCAGAATGTTAGAAGGACTATCCGCAATGCAAGAAGCTACCCTTGTATGGATTCGAGCTGAGGGATGATGTCTTCATCCCTGAGGCGAGTAGGGACGAACCGACTTGCTGGTTCAGGAGCACACCATGCCAGCGCCAGTGGTTCAGGGGGGACGATGGTTGTGCATGGGAGGACTTCACACCCATCACTGCCGACTATCTCTACAACCATGTGAACAATATTGATGGGAAGCCGCTGCAACCGGAGACATCCCCTCCTATATATCGTACCATTCTGACGGTGGCTTTGTAGGATTCGAATAAGGGGTGGTCCGATGAGTGGGACCTGTGCCAGGGCGATAGCTTCACCCATGACTAGGCATGGGCCTTCTGGGTAGGCGCCTCATGTGAGGAGTTTGGGGCTGAGCTAAGGAGAGTGGGTTTGTATGAGGCGTCATGGGCCTCCCAATTCCACATTTACCAACCAAAACAACTGATGTCGGAGCTGCTGAGTAGATGGTCATCTAGGACCAATACATTTCAAATGCACCATGGGGAGGTGGGCATCAGCCTGTGGGATGTCCACCAGATTTCAGGGGTTCCGATCTTGGGGGACATGTATGATGAGTTCCTCCCCGTCATGAGCACGTGGGAGGATACCCAATAGATTTCACGACTGGCGTCGGCGTTGATGGCACTGGTCCCTGGAGAGGACAAGGAAGCAGTGAGGGATGTCCACTTTAAGAAGTGGTTCGAGCGGTTCCTGAACTTCCCGGAGAATTGAGAGTTTCCTCTGAGGCCTCGAACTTGTCCGAAGGCGGCTCAATGGGGAAAGGAGCACTCGTACTGGCGGGTCTTGGAGGACATCTAATGGAAGACTTTGGGTTTTAGTGTCAGCACTGAACATCAGCCGATAGTCAGGCTGGCGGCATTCATCATGGCCCTTATCTGTGGTTGGATTCTACTGGTGAGGGATACCAGAATGGGGGTGCGGCCCAGCTCGTTTATCATGGCATTGGTGCTGCCCATGGGGCAGCGGGTCAATCTGGGGATTCCAATGCTAGCCATGTTGTACATGATGCTGCGGCACGTTAGCAAGGGAAAGAAGCCGCCAAGGATATGATGGACCTTCTACCTTCTGTATGGGTGGATTGTGGTGCACATCCGGGGGATTTATGCATATCTAAACCCAATCTCGTCGCCAGGATCAAACATATGCCCCTCCATTCTGAATGCAGTCGAGAGCTTCCCATTCAAACTAACCATGCCGATGGTGTAGAACCGGGTGTGGAGGGAAGATGACATTAACTTCCACCCATTTCCATTGCCGATGGGGATACTCAATGACGATGGTCGGGGAACGGAAGAGCACCAGGCTTATCTCCAGGCCTTTAGAGGAGGAGTTTTGGTGGCACGAGTGGATCATGAGCCGCTCTGTGAACCGTACACCCCGCATCGGTTTGTGAGGCAGTTCAAGTGCCTCCAGCGGCTGACCCCGCAGGTTTACTGGCATGTGCGTCACGAGGAGAACCCTTGTGTGATGAGGAAGTTGTGTATCATGTTCACATGGGAAGACGGGAATATGCAAATTGCATTGCCTCCATCCACCGCCGCTTTCGGATTGGTGAGGAAGAATTCCATTAGCTGGGAGGATTCTTATCCGGGGGAGATGCGGAGGCAGCCAACTATTCGGGTTGGTGATAGTGGGCCTCCTCTATCCCGAGGTTGGGGTCGAAGGGTAGCAAAGTCCTCTACTGGTGGTGGGGCCGCCGTGGTGGCGAGACCTGCACCGGCCGAGGGTGTGGCAGCAGTGGTGTATCCGGTGATTCTGGAAGAGAAGGGCTATCTGGAGGGGAATCCACCGAGGGGATTTCGTAGGATATCCACTCAGGCTTCAGGGAAGCGCCTATGTCATATCGACATGGCAGAGGATGCGGTCTTCAAAGAGGCCTAGGAAATTTGGGATGTCAACTGGTAATTCCACAACCTGCCCAAGATGTGGGTGCACTTGAATCGCCTTGGGATGGAGTTACCGGGCATAGGCCCAGTCCGGGCTGGTTTCACGGCATCTTCGGTAGAGGAGGAGCGATACTTGGACGAGATCGAGGACTACGCTCACTCCAGTGGTGTCCCATGCCCAATGACAGACCGGGTGAGGGTACTGCTGGATCAGACGCTCCCCCCACAGCTGTCAGCTGCCGATCTGAGGGAGCGCTTCCCCCTGCAAGAAGAATTAGAGAACTCCTCTCGGGAGGATGAGGCTGACATGGGAGGTATCCCATTGGAGGAGGGTGAAGTCGGAGACCAAGACTCAGATTCTGATGATTTCTCAGAGGCTCTCGAGGTAGCATTCAAATCTTCATTCATTATGGTCCGTTCTAGGGCCATCACGGATTTCTCACTGATGTTTGAACCATGCAGGAGGAACTTGTACACAGGCCTCGCTCTCGCCCCTCGGCGGGTGATGATGCAGGACCTTCAGAACCCGCGCCTATGGCTGCATCCAGTTCTACGTCTGGTGGGGCCAGAGCACCCGAGGTAGCTCCTCAAGAGTCACTAGACCTTCAAACAGTATATGGAGGGTCACGCCTCGGGTTCTCGTCAGCATCGACTCAAGAACAGAACCAGGAGATCAATCTCTGTAAGTTTCTTCTACTAGATTCATTGTTGTCACATGTAGATTGTGCCAACTAAGGTTTGTGTCTCTCTCTGTCGTACAGTTCTTCGACTGGCATGGGCTGCTGCGGCAAGGCTTGTCGGGATGTCAGGTGGCATTCCTTCTAGGGGCATGCTGGTGATAGTGGAGATAGTCCCCCCATCTCACTGAGCTTCTACACACACTATCATCGGCAGGGCCACCAGCAGTTTCGTGCCTGAGGTTATTGAGGTGGAGTCTGATGACGAGGATCAATCAGCTGACCCAAGTCCCGTCACGCCTGCCCTGGCACCAGATGTCGTGACAGATTCAACACTAGATGCAGATCCTGGTGAGGACTTACTGCGGGCGTATCCTACGTACGAGCTTGCCAATCGCGCAGACTGAGACAAAACGGCCTCCGACGAGGAGGACAACAGCATAGTTTTCCGCTGATCATGGAAGCTAATCATTCGCTTCATCAGGGACACCCCCCAAACACTATGGCTGAACGAAATGGATAGGCTTTGCTTGAGACTGCTCCAACTGTGTGCTGGGGGAGTGGATTCCCAACATCATCATGCACTCATCTGAGATCTCATGGCCGAGCAGATCTGGGAGTATGATCGCGGTCTCAACGTGGGCTGGCAGTGGAGGAAGGCGACCAACATCAACAAGCTCCAGGAGGCTGAAAGAGAGGTCCAACAGGTGCAGACCCGGGTGGATGAGCACTCAGACTCTCTTAATGCACAATCTGAGCTTATCTCACGATTGAAGGCCCAGCTGGCAGAGGCAGAAGAGCATATGAGGTAGGCTTCTAAAAATATGGCTGCCATTCAGGCTGGCGTAGAGAGGTCTAGAGCCAAGGCTGACGAACTGCGCCCCGCCACTGCTGAGGAGGAGCGGGAGTAGAGTCGGTTGCAGCAAGTCTTGGATGCCACAAGCCGAAGGGTGGCGGAGCTGCAACATTCTTTTGACGGGGTCAACCCATCCATGGGGGGAGTCGACACCCGAGTATTGTAACAAATTACAAAACTTTTAATGGTACTTTTGCGCTTCAATTTTTTCTTCTTTTGAATACCATAGCACACACGATTTCCACTGTTTTCACCGGTTCATTACATCCCTGCAATGTTGGCGGGACGTCCGACGACAATTCCCCAAGCTCACGTGGGTCAAGCCTAATGTGAGAAATAGGAGATAGTTTCCTCATCGGCCCACCTGACATGGGAATGGAAAACAAGATTCGGGCACCCGGGGTTTGGATAACCAGTCCGGATTTCCCAAGGGTTTGAGAGGCCTGGATGGAGAAGGAAGTTCTCAGAACAGCCAAATTACCGTTTCTTTAGCGAGCTCTTATGCATGAACGGTGCAATGCCATGTCCGCTGAACTCGGTCCGAACAGATGGAAATGGGAAGTGTGGATCACGATGCCCAAGATTCAGAACACTGTGGGGATGGCATGACAATAAAAGACAATCGTTAACCGTGGCGGAGAAATGATATCTTTACTGCGTTAGCCTGAAATGGGGACAACAAATGAGGGTCGACCATTGAACATGTTTGAAACATGGGACCATGTCACAAATTTTGTCGATCAATACTTTGGGACGTTGGTCCAGGACAGTAGGCGGACCATAGGTCAGGAATCCATACTGTTAGGGGGTTCCTCAGACAAGATAGGGGATGAGAGTCCGAATAAGGGGCACGAGAAGCGTGGGAAGGGGAATGATGGTTTGTTCGAACAGAATCCAACACTCACGAAATTACTCCACCATGGTGGGAGTACGCTAGACGGGAACCTTGGTTTGATCATGGATCATTCATTCTTTCAGACAGGGCCTCTCTAGCGAGGGGTCCGACCAGGGGGCCGGAAAGGGGAAGGATAGGATTAATGATTCCTATGGGCTAGACCCTTGGAAAAATACCATGGTGTCTCTACGTATCCCATGAGGATGGGAATCAAGCCAAACGTTGTTCTGGGGTAGAATGTATAGGAAAATTCCAATGGGATGGACCCTAGGAAAAATACCAGGGTGTCTCTACGTATCCCATGAGGATGGGAATCAAGCCACATGTAGTTCTGTAAGCGTAGATTAACATCATGCATGACGATGAGAAGCCTGGTTGTTTTGGTACACATCCTTCCAAAACTACTAAGCCCACGTGAGTCATGATTCATGTGGGAAACAAGAAGTAGTGGTGGGGAATTCCCGACACAAAAAGGGTAGGTTAGGGTGAAGGGATACTCAGTGAATACCATCCCAAAGATACTAACATGCCCATGTGGTGCACTTAGATGCGCGAATAGATAGAGCCTATTATGTTGGAATTCCACTTGAACATGAGGAGGTGGAAATGTGTGAATCGTGACGCTCGAGATTTGGATCACAATGATGGCGGCTTGACGATAGAGGATAACTGTTATCCGTGACGGAAACACAACATTCATATTGCATTAGCCAAGAATGGGGACAGAAAAATGAGGGTTGACTGTTGACCATGTTCAAAACACGGGACCATGTTGCAAATGTTGTCAGAGATCCTTAGGGATGTTGGCCCGAGATGATAGGGGATCCCTTAGGCCCAACATCCATGGAGAGCCCTTAAGCCTGGTATCCACGTCGTCTGAGGGTCCTTTTGGATGTGGAGGAGGATGAGGATCCAAATAGCGGGCACACGAAGCTTGGTCATGGGACGAGGGTAATGTCCTTATAAAAATCCCACACTTCGGACTCTTTGTTAAAACACATCTGAATACAACAACGAGATGTATTAGATAGAGGGAGCAGATTCCTTTCCAATAGGGAGATCTTAGTTTAGGGTCCTAGAATTCAGACCATGAATGGGTAAGGGGAGTAGGGGACACATGGAAAGGCAGTTACAAAACCCGACGTGAATGGGGACCTAATCCCTACTTGCCGTGTGTTCTCTGGGGAAATGCTCGAGTCGAGGGACCGAATATGAAGGTTAGGCTGGGCCTGCGAGGAAGTTCCTGGGTCCGTATCTCATGAGGATGAGAATCAAGCCATACATAGTTATGAAAGGTGTCCTGGTAAGGTTCCAGTGCCAAGGGAGGAGGGAAGTGCGGGCGTGGACCTTGCACTGAATGAAGAAGAATTTGTTAAATCTTGTTTGTCCATTAAGGTAAGTGTTTTTTTTGTGAAGCAACAGGCCTAGGGTAGCCGGCCCTGGTGTCGCCAGAAGAATCTAGCCGTGATAGGCATTGACAAATGGCATGGCACGTGACCAATACCCAATGTGATGTCCTCTACAACGAGGTCATCACAATGTAGTGCCGTTTTTTCATCGTGCGGCCAGGACAATAATGTCACAGTTTAGGGTCGTGTGACAGGACCAAGCATGCATTTTAACACCATACAGTGCAGACGTAGTAGAGACGATTCTAGAAGGGAATGTGTATGGTGTCGCGCAGCATAACCGACGTGAATGGGGACATAATCCCACCTTATACTGTACGCAGTCCCGATAGAGGAACCTCATGATGAGGGGCCCACATAGAGGTGAAAGGTAACGGGGGAGAGACGAGCTCCCAAATGAATTGGACCCGAAAACGAGACGTTCGGGTGGTCCTATTTATCCCATGAATATGGGAATCAAGCTGAGCATAGTTCCAAGGAGATCTTAGTTTATGGTCTTAGTGCTCAGACCATGGGTGGGTGAAAACATTCCAGGTAAGCACAGACCTCGGCCCGATCCCTAAGCCCACGTGTGTTAAACACAGTGTGGGAAACAAGGGGGGAAGATCCTTATCGTAATACCTGAAACATCCTATTAGGGGGAGTCGGTGAAGAGCCCCGAAGGACCCCTTTGTCATGGCTTTGTTCCCCCAACGCGCAGACGTGCACGGAGGAATAGTACCAAGGGTTCCAAAACTCTACTTGGACATGATGAGACTGGAAAAGGATTTGAATTGTGTAACCGACATTTTGGGCTTAGTGGGGTTGGCGTGGTGATAGAGGATAACTGTTAACCGTGGAGGAAAAAAACAGTTTCCATATCGCGTTAGCCTAAGGTGGGAACAACAAACGAGCATCGACTGCTGGCCATATTCGCAACGCGGGATTTTTATAGATTTGTTGTCCGAAACACTCGGGGGCGTTGGCCCATGACGGTAGGAGAGCCCTTGGGCGTAATTTCCAGTCCGTTCTTGGGGGTCCCTCTGGGTGTGAAAGATGATGGAAGCCCTGATGAAGGGATACACAAAGCTTGGAAAGCGGGTTCAGACGTGTTCAAGTAAAGTTTGGCAATCTAGGTAATAAACCGGAGTACCCTTAGGCACATTGGTGAACCATCGAAAAGGGTCGACGAAATAGCTCGAGAATGAGAGGCACATGGCGTGGTTATTACAAGACCGACGTGAATGAGTACATAATCTCATTCCACACCATATAATCCCCTCGTGGAGGAAGGGTAGACCTAAGGGACAAGGTGGGATGAAGATTCCCGAGAGATGGGTTTGGACCCGAAGCCTAGACATTCAGGTTATCCTACGTATCCCATGAGGATGGGAATCAAGCCACACGTAGTTCTCTAGATGCAGTTTAACATCATGTGGGGTGAGGAGGGGAGTAATATACCCCTAAACAAGGGAGGTGTACGGTACGTCGAATAAAATGGCATGAATGAGGACATAATCCCACACCAAAAAATACACTCCCATAATAGAGGGCTTGGGCCTGGGGCCTGAAAAGTTCGAGGGGCATGATTGTTAGTCATTGGTTAGGAAGGCCTGACCTGCTTGCAGTTTAACGTCTTGCAGTAAGGATGAGGGCCAGGGGCCCAAGGAGGCCAAGGGGCCTGAGGCTGGGCCTCGGTCAGGAAGGCCTAACCTGCTTGTAGTTTAACATCTTGCAGTAAGGACGAGGGTCGTGGGCCCGGAGAGGCCGAGGTGCCTGAGGCTGGTCCTTGGTCAAGAAGGCCTACCCAATTTCCAGTTTAACTTCTTGCAATGAGGACAGGGAAAGAGATAACTATATCTCATCTGGGGAGGTGTACAACGCGGTGAGTAACCCTGCGCGAAAGAGGACGTAATCCTACACCATGCCGTATGTCTTGACCCAAGGGGATGATTTTGGCTTTTGGGCTAGGCCAACAGACGAAATGTCTGGGCATTCTTACGTATCCCATTAGGATGGGAATCAAGCCATACATAGTTCTTGAAGGCCATGCAGTTTAACGTCTTGTGGTGAGGACATGGGAGGATAGATGGACGGGAGTGGGCACATGGCTTGACCGTTATAATCCACATATGAGTGGGGCTAAGGGAGCCTACTCCACATCATGTAAGGACCCTCCAAGGAAACTATACCTAGGGGAACCGTCAAAGAGATGAGTTTGGGGATGGGCTCAAGATGAGGTGTCCGAGCGTTCCTACATATCCCATTAGGATGGGAATCATGCCACATGTAGTTTATAAAGTGCAGTTTAATGTAGTGTTGGAAAATGGATGCATCTTATTTGCGGATATGTGTGGTACGTCAACTAATACAAAGTGAATGAGGATGTAGTCCCATACCACACCGTACAATCCCACAAGAGAGTGAGTCGGGGAAAACCAAGGGGCCTGAGGCCGAGCCGCGGTCTGGGAGACCTGACCGGCTTGAAGTTTACCGTCTTGAGATGAGGATGGGGATAGATCTTAGTATAAGGTCATAGAGCTTGTACCATTTTGCAGTTTATCTTCTTGTAGGACGAGCATGAAGTTTAGGGTCATGCCGGACCATATGTGCAGTTTAACGTCATGACAGACGAAGATGAACAGTTTAATGTCATGTAGGACAATGGGGCAGTTTAATGTTGTGCAGGATGATCTTTCCCTAGGCAAAGTACCGCTTGAGGAACTTGGCATTGGTGGGTGGAGTTATGCGCTCACCATTCTTGGTCGCCAAGGAGTATGCCCTGTTGGGGTAAACCTTTTGGATGACGTAAGGTCCATCCCATTTGGGCTCTAGCTTGGGTGGTTTCCTACTGGGGATCACTGGCGCCCGAAGGGCCAAAACCAGATCTCCCTGCAGAAAATAGTGAAGGCAAACCTTCTTATTGAAGGCCCTCGCTATCTTATTCTGATTCCTTTCCAGATTGTGCAGGGCAAGAAGCCCGTTCTCGTACAGTGCTTCCAATTCAGTTAGATGGATTTCATCAACCTTATCTGGCGCTTGCTGGTCATAGACTGCTGTGCATAACGATGGCAACAAGATCTCAATGGGTAGGACGGCCTTGGCCCAATACACCAGGGAATATGGGGTCACCTGGGTGGAATTGCGAGTCATCATCCGATAAGCCCAGAGGGCGTTGGGGAGCTTTTACGACCATCTTTTCTTATTCTGACCAACCATTTTCATCATAATGTTAGAGAGGGTCTTGTTGAACGCCTTGATCTATCCGTTTTCCTATGCATTATAGTGGGAGGTATGGTTTGACCGGATATTGTACTTGGTGTACAATTTTTTCAACTCAGCCGCTCGGAAGTTGGTGCCATTATCGTTGAGGACATCGTTAAGGACCCCAAACCGGTGGATGATATTGGAGCGCACAAAGTTGACGATGGAACGAGCCTTGACCTCTTTGAGTGGAACTGCCTCTGCCCACTTGGAGAAGAAATCTGTATCAGTTTGGATGAACCTACACTGGCGAGCTATTGCGGGTGGATATGGTCCCACTACATTAAGTCCCCACACTGAAAATTGCCAAGAGTACCTGGTGGAGTGGAGGGGTTCCGGCGGCCGATGCAGGAATTTGGCATGAACTTGGAACGTGTGGAATCTCTTGGAAAACTCGATAAAATCATGGATCATAGAGGTCTAGGAGTACCCCAACCTCCAGATTTGATGGGACAACATTGGCCCATCTTGATGGGTACCACAGGAACCGGCGTGAACCTATTGAATAACCTGAGAAATATTGACTCCTGGAATGCAATGGAGGAGAAATCTATCGAAGCTCCACTTATAGAGGATCTGGTCAAGACTGCGACCACTCTGGAGGGTAAATTGCATCGCGCGGTGTCGGATTCGCTCGCGCTCGACCCGATCTTCTGGGAGGCAACCATTTTGGATATACTCGATAAAAGGTTCCCTCCAATAGAGAGTGGCTTCAACCACTGTGTCTGATGAACCCAAGACCCCTAACATAGAGGGTCCGACGGTGATATTACTTTCCCACATGCCATCATTGTCCTCTCGGGTGAAGGGGGAAATTATTCTCTGGTGTGCCACATGTATGATCAAATCATCTTGATCGGGTTCCGCGAGTGACACAGCTAGGCCAGCCAAAGCGTCAGCTCGACTATTCTGTGACCGAGGGACATGGGTGACCTCTGGATAGGAGGAGAACTAGGTCATGAGGCGGAGGGTGCACTCCAGCAATGGCACAAGCTCCGGCTTCCTAATGACATAATCTCCATTGACCTTCTTGATTACCAGCTCAGAATCTACTTTCACATGTAGATGGGGCATGTCGATCTCGAGGGCCAACTCGAGGCCGGTGATGAGAGCTCGGTACACTGCCTCGTTGTTGGTACAACCTTCTGACAATAGGAATGAGTATGGTAGGACAGCTTGCGCTGGGGTGACGAAGACGATACCTAGGCCCACAATGTTGAGCGTAGGATCATTGAGCCTCCTACCAGTGGGGCTCAGGGAGGCACCGTCGAAGTGTATTTGCCAACATGAGATAAAACGATCGACTGAGAGGATCATCTCATCAGGAAAATCCAGGTCTAGGGATTGATCTGTGGAGGTTGGATGGGAAGCTAAAAGGTCTGCCAACGAATGTCCCTTAATGGAATTCTGAGGTACGAACCTGATATCAAATTGCTGGAGGATCACCGGCCACCGTGCTAGTCTTCCAGTCAACATGGGGTGGTTCAGGATATACATCAGTGGGACTACCCGAGAGACCAATTGTACATCATGGTCCTGCAGGTAATGCCACAAATTCTGTATGGCAAAAAACGAGCACAAGGCAACCCTTTTCGATAGGGGAGTATATGATCTCTGTATCAAGAAGCATGCGGCTGAGATAGTATAGACTATTCTCCGTACCCTCATTATTCTTCTGGGAGAGATGTGCACTGAGGGATCATTCAAGGGCGGTCACGTAAAGGACCAGCGGCTTTCCAGAGACGGGTGGAATCAAAACCAGAGGTTGGAGCAGGTACTACTTGATTTCCTCGAAGGCGGTCTGACAATATTCATCCCATTCGTAGGCGGCGCCCTTCTTCATGAGCTGGGAAAAGGTCTTACAATTGCCGGCCAGATTCACGAGGAATTGGCGTATATAGGCTAAGTGGCCTTGGAGACATCGAAGTTCCCGAATATTACTAGGGGAGGCATTTGGCTGATGGCCTTGATCTTCTCTGGGTCGATCTCAATGCCCCAGTATCTAACAACAAAGCCAAGAAACTTCCCAGAGGTGACCCCGAAGGAACACTTTAACGGGTTCATCATCAGGTGGTGGGAACAGAGGATACTGAATAAAATCTCAAGGTCTTTGAGATGGTCCTGGCACTAGCGCGATTTGACCACTACGTCCTCCATGTAGCATTCCACCAGCGTCCCAAGAATCAGCCTAAATATGAGATGCATGGCCCTCTGATAAGTGGCACCTTCATTTTTCAGGCCGAAGGGCATGACCTGGTAACAAAAGGTACCTTGGGGATCCCTAAAGGCAATGTACTCCTCATCCTCGGGGGCCATCTAGATCTTGTTGTACCCAGAATAACCATCCCTGAAAAAGAGGGCTTGGAACCCGGCCGTGGCATCAATCAATAACTCGATCACTGAGAGGGGAAATTCGTCCTTTGGGAAGTGGTGATTGAGGTCACAGAAGTCAATGCAGACCCTGATCTTCCCATTCTTCTTCCTAAATGGCATAATGTTGGCAATCCACTTGGGGTACTGGACTTACTTGACGAAGATGGCTTTGATAAGCTTGTCAACTTCAGCGTCAACCATAGCACAGTGAGAAGGGTGCATCTTTCTAGGAGGATTGTTAAACCCGCGATGGTTTGACGGGAGGCCCAGGTGGTGAATGGCTACCTGGGGATCTAGTCTTGGAATATCATTGTAACTCCAGGCAAACACATCACGGTGTTACTTGAGAATGTCTACGTATCGCTGGTGCTCCTCAGGGGACATGGTTGTGCTGATCAATGTGGGTCTTAGATCTACCTCGCTACCAAGGTTTACCTATACCAGTTCATCAACCGTGTTAGAGACGCCTTCCTCAAAGGCGGGGGGAGCATCCTCTAGATCTTCCTCTCCACCCGTGGAGGGGTTTCCCGCAAAGGAGGCTTCTTCTAGGCTATCAAAACCTAATGGGCAGCTGGTGCCGGCTTGGGCAGCAGTGGTCATCATATCAAGAGACCCACTTGCCACTGAGACCATAGAAATGAAGGCAGTCGATCCTATACCATTTGGCCTTCGGCCTAAGGGGCCACGTTTGATGACATCAAAGCAGTGGTGATGCGTTGGCCTGAGTCAGTTGATTCCAGCCCGGAGGAAGAGACACGTATGGCGTACTTCCGTTGTCATAAGCTTGAAATTACGGTACCACATAGGGGTAGGAGGCTCTGGGATCACATGAGCCTGGTTGGTTTAGGAGTACGAGGTGATTTTCTGTCGTCGCTTGGACATGGGAAGACGCCTTCCTTGCGTACCTGAAACAACAAAACACTGCCCCATGTCCGGGGTCATGGCCTCCAATCGATGGATCATGAAGATATAGGCATCATCCAGGCCTACCAATGGATCACTTGTGACCGGGGCAGGTTCATCCTCACTTACTAGGATTTGCTTATCCTTGCTCTTGTAATAATCGGTGTCCAGATATCGGGCGTCACAAGAGGCGAAAGGAGACGCATCTCCATGGAGAACGCCTACTCGGCCATTGAGGGAGTATTTGAGGCATTGGTGATATGAAGAGGGGACTTATGCGTGTAGATGGAGTCATGGACTACACATAAATGCGTTGTAGGCGGTGTCCTGAGAGACAACTATGAACTCGGTGCTGGCAATTTGGCCGCCGAACTAGGTCTTCAGGCAGATCTTGCCGACTGGGGATTGCTCGGTCTTGTCAAATCCCTAGATTCTAAGGTCAGAGGGCGTTAAATCATCCTCAGATAGACCCAGCTTTCACAGTGTCTTAGTCGGGATAAGGTTGATCTCAGAACCTGTGTCAACGAGGCAGCGGCGTACTTCCATGCCATTGAAGTGGCCAGTGATGTACATGGGGTGAATATGCCCCTATATGGGAGGGTCTTCATCTTCACCGGAGAACAAGATTATTACCTGTCATTTAGCGTTCTCAATTGCCTCGGCGTTGAAGGCGTCCGCAGCTGCTACCTCTATCTCAAATTGAAGGGGGCTTTTTAGGGCCTCGGTAAGTGCTTCGCGCATTTAAGATGATAGGAGAAGGGCCTCAAGGATAGAAAGCCTTGCTGGAATGCTGGCCAGGTGCTTCAAGACAACATACATACGTGCCAAGCGCAAGCCTCTACTTACAGGAGGACGTTCTGCAGTTGGAGGTATAGCGGGTCCTGCCAGTTGAACCAGCGGTTGGCTAGTGCAGGGTGCATCCCTCTGCCTCAGTGCATGGCCTGGCTGAATGTGCCTGCTGACGTGCCTCGACGACTGGTGTGGTTGTGGTTCTGCTAACGTTGACACCAGATGGAAACGTTGGGGAGGCTCGCTTGGCGTTCCCCCTCGTCGGAAGTCATATAGGGCCTTACCAGCTCCACGGTGTTAACCGAAGCATACCCCTGGCTGTTGCTCGATGAGTCATCCACCAACGGGTAGATTCTGAGAGGAATCCCCATTTCGGTGGGCATAAAGTCTCCAAGCGTGCAGGATGATGACGACAGTGGTGGAGCGTGTTGCTTCTTCTTGCGTCGTCGCTGCTTGCCCCTTTGGGAAGAGGTCGACTGTGAAGACGATGCAGAGGTACTGGCTACTTCCCCCGAAGGCTCCAGCTGATTCAGGAATGTTCGATTGATACCATGGGCACGGGCGACCGTTGTTTGAGCAATCCATTCATCGTATTTCTAGGACCCACAGCTGGGAACCTGTTGCCACTCGCCTTCGTTGTCGCTACCGATCTCTGACCCTACAAATACACCCGCTACTTGTGTTGGTGTCGGGCTTAACCTGACTATGTTGTTGTCGACCTAGTCTTGAAGCTAATCTTTAAACACATAGAATTGCTTGAGGGTGTTCCCTAGAATCTGATGATAAGGACAGTAGTTGGGGTGATCGGTGAGATTCGCCTTTGCCGGCCTTCTGCACTCGGGTAGGCGCACAATCCCTTGCTCAAGAGCACTTCGGAAGTAGCCAGAGACCTAATTTTTGTTGAACGAATAGGCCTGGTGCCTCCTTTCCGGATAGGGGGCCCCAGGGCCTGGCCCTGACGAGGGGCCAGAGGGGCCTGCCGAGGAGGCGGCGCCTGATTGCCTCGCCTAGGTGGTGGTGGCGCATTGTGAGGGAGAACCTTTAGATTCGGAGGCAGTCACTGCTGGGAAGGAGCCTGCGCTTCAGGTGGAGGACCTCTGTGGGGTTGCGTAGCCGATGCCGCTGGCCTAAATTCCAGCTGCCCGGGGGCTTCTATTTGGGCCACCACAGCGGGTTCGGCTCTGGCATCCCTCCTGGCTGGGATCACAGGGGGCAGAAAACGTGCCTGACTAGCCTCTTGCAGAGCTTCCTCGAGGTGCTGAGCCTCATCTGAGAAATCCTGGAACCCACTTGGGTAGTTCTGGGTGATCAAGGAAGGAACCAGCTCCGTTTTAACGTTCCCTACACACATCGTCAGTAATTTATCCTGAGTCAGTGGAATGTCGAGGGAGTATGTAATTCCCTTCCACCGGGCGATGAAGTCCGCGACACGCTTATCAGGCCATTGCTTTCACTTGAAGTGGTCTGCGATGCTGGTCCTTCGCTTGGTGGAGCTGAATTGGTATAGGATCTGCCGGTGGAGATCCTCCAAACTGGTCACCGATCCGATAGGGAGCTGGGTATACTAGAAGAATGTGGGGGCCTCCACTGTTTGTATGAAACATCGGATCTTGGTGACTTCTTGCTGGGCTGGAGTCCCCAGCATGGGGCCGCACCTGGAAGAAAAGTGGGCCAAGTGCTGCGGCGGGTCCCCTGTCTCATTGAAGGGAGAGAAAGTGGGGTTCCCAAAACCTGGGGGTGCAGGCATATCATCCACCCACGCGGGATATGGCTTTCCATCCGGTGGGACCGTCACCTTCCGCGTTTCCAACGCTTCGAGGTGGGCGATGAGTGCCGCTATAAGATCATCCGGGTGGGGGTCCCTGTCTTGACGGGGATCCCTAATCACAAGTGCATTTCTAGGTTCTTCGACACGGTAGATGGGTTCAGCAGCTCATGGAGCGACTGGCGAAATGGCCTGCGGGGCGGCTGGGGGAACTCGGGCTGGATTCCTGAGATTGCCCCGTCATTCAGGAGGGTTTGGCGAGACGTATCATGCCCTCTTGTCGTGAGTTCCGGCTTCTGCCCTGTCTGTGGAAGTAGCATGATCAAGGTTTCCCAGAGGCATCTCACTGGGGGGAAATTGTTCCTGCCCCTACTGCCCAGGCTTGGGATTACCATAGTCAGGTCTCCACTCTGCAGCGCGCTCATCCAGGAGTTCGTCAACCAGCCTCTTCTGCTTAGCAAGCTGCTGGCGTAACACGGCCTTCTCGGGATCTTCGTCTGTATTTTGTATAGAGGCAGAAGGGTCGGAGTGCTTGACAATTCCGACGTGCTCCTTACCCTTACCGTCATTTCGACTGATTACCAGCGACTTTGTGTGTATAGGGAATCCTAGAAGGTTTCTCTGCTGATGGGTAACCCTCCCTGATGGTTCCAGTAGTGGGAGTACACCCTCGGGGGGTAAGTCTCCATAATGAAATTAAAGCTCGTCTTCCTTATCCACTACGTCAGCCATGTGGACAGCGACCCCTCTCGAGGGCATGTCCTCAATGTCGCATAACGAATCGGGCTGCCGTCAGATAGGGATGAAGAGGAGAGCCGCATAGTGTCCCCTTCCACGGACTTGCACATGGGGGGTAGCTTCCCTGATTACTCTGTGGAGTACTTTGAAACTCTGAACGCATTTCCGTTGATGGGTGCTCTAACGGCCTGGTGACTCAGGGTGCTGGGCCACAGGGAGTGCGTCCAAATCGATCAGGCGGCATTGCATGCTGTTTTATTCAAGGTGCTATCGACTCCTGGGGTACATCACCCGCTCGTAATGAATGTGGAAGTGTGTCACCCATAGGGTTCGGTGGAAGCACCCCACTTCCTCTGGGGTAAGGGACTCTTGTGCGAAAAAGTTTGGCGCTGTCGTTAGCCAGAACTTCTCCTGTAAGTGATTCGCTGCGAGAATGCTCCAGAAGCTCCTGGGTTCGGACTCGGGGTCTGGCCTCGTATTGCCCCACTCGTCAACCGAAGGCAGCTGAGGGACTGCTAGCAGTACTGAGGCGGACCGCTGGGATAGTAAACTTGGCAGTGGAGAATACGGCGAACGAGCTGACTGGTCGCCGAATTCCGGGCCATCCTCGGAAGAGTGAGGTGAGCTGACCATGATATCACGATACGATGGGTTGATAGCCACAACTTCTAGCGCAGGAATTTCGGCAACCAGCGATGGGTTACGCTGTTGCTCTACCATCGTTGGTCCCCAAAACATCTTTCTGTGATATCTGGTAGAGGTAGAGGGCGCTTATGGTGATGACGGTGGTGATTGCGCGGTCGGGACCTACGACATTTCCACAATTGCATCTTCCTGGATGTACCTATGGATGGAGGAGGGAATCCGGTGGACCTCGCATTCTAGGAGAATGAGGCTGACGCTCCTGGTTCCTGCCCCAGTTCTTGATATAGAGGAGCAGGGAGAAGGCTTCATCGCTGAGTCGCATTCCGCTTCAGAATCCAAGAAACGGGCATGTTCAATCTCCACCCGGGCCTTCCCATGACTCTTCTTGTGGTGGCGATGACCCGCTCTCCTACCCCTAGATGAATTTTCGGGACAAGGTTGATCCTCAACATGTGGTCTCGGGGCAGCGCTGACGCCATGGCAGAGAGGGTTCCCGCTTGAGATAAACGGGGTGTGAGGGGAACCATGGAAAATATCGAAGGGTATATGGGGAGGGCCTCCATGGACAGCACCCATGTAGGAGGAACCTCTGTTGGAACCAGCAGGAGCATGGGGAGGACCTCCATGGTCGGTGTGGGTGGAGTGAGGCTGACCTTCACTCCTCGAGTTTTCGGTGCGAGGAGGACCTTTTCTAGTTGCAGAGAGGACGTAGGGAGGACCCCCACATTAGAGAGGGACTGGATGGGCAGTGCCATCATATCGATGGTCGGGGGAAGGAGGAGGGAATCCATACCCTGTATGGTGGGCGCGAGAGAGGTTTCTGCGCCAAGCGTCACTGCCACGGGGCAGATCTTCCATTGAGATGGGGGTAGCACGAGGTATGCCTCTGTGACGAGCTTCGGAGTGGGGGAGGCCCACGATCTGTGGAATAGTGGCATGGGGAGGCCCTCTGTATGGGTGACATTACCACGAATTGGTTAGGGGAAATCACCACTCAGGCCTGCAACCCCGAGAGCCAACCCGACCTTCCCATGGGGCGGTTGGAGCCTCGCTCCTAGTCGGCTAAAGGAGTGCCCCTTCTCAGTGTGTGCAGGGACTCCATGATGCACGTCGGTGGTGGCTCGGGTCACAGTAGCTGTTGAAATTGATGCCCCTTGATGAGTGTCCTCAGCTCGGGCCCGACAGTGACACCGGGTTAGACGAGCTGGCGCAGGTGGCGTAGGGGAATAGCCTACCTTCTCTTCTGGTGAAGCCGGTCGGCGGTGCTAACGCATCCGGATGGGGGCCCTTTCCTGGAGCCCCTGGATTGGGACTCTGAGCGGGCTGAGATGGACATCACCCGCCTCATCAGCGTAAGGCGAGAAGTCATCGAGGCGTTCTGGGGACAGGCTCCCGAAACAATTGAATGTTAGGGTGGGGAGCAGAGGCTCCCAGCACGGCCTTTGAGGGCGGCGTTGATGGAGGGGCCTAGATGCCTCCAGGTCTAGTAGGGCCATATCTTGAGTTGGGATGACCCCTTCCTCCTCGTACCTACGTACAAGGTTGTTGATCACCCTTCGTTGGATGATCTCTGACAGGGAGAGGGGACGTGGGCGCCCCATATTCATAGATGTAGAGGCCGTCATTGCGGTAGCGGATCCATGCGGGGTGGTTGTGCCGGTATTTTCCCCGCCCCTACATGGGCGAGCGGGTGGTGATCGTGTCTCCATAATAGCAATCTGGTTCCTAGGAAACGGAGATATCAACTCATCATCACTGCGAGGAAAAGGATTGACAACCAGTGCCCCAACGTCATTCCATTCTCCACGTCGGTAAGAGGGATCCATGCTGACACGTTATAGAACGAAATGCCCCACGTTCTACTGCCCCAAATTCCAGTGAGTTTCATGCCAGGCCCGCTATTTGCTTTGTGGGACCCGGCACCGGATATCTGGATCCGGTGACACGTTAATCTACTAGTGTCTCTAACGCTACTAATCTACACATTGAGGAGAATAATTTCACGTCAGGTTCACCATTTCTGTTTCCGACGGTTTCTCCGGGGCGCGTGCATCCGTCTGTGGAGGACGCGCTGCTATCACCCCACATTCCCGCTTTCCAAGGGCGGGCGACATTCGCTCCTTATTCAGGGACGTATGATCCATGATCAAAACCGAGATGATGGGATGTCGGTTCTTCCTTCCGTGGATTCATCCTCAGAATTCGTCACCTAGTCCGAGGCTCCCTCATAGATTTAATACATTTTTTCGTGAAACTATTCCTAGTGTCATGTTTCCATGGATGCCGGTTAATTACACTGCTTCTGTCAGGACATTCCAAAGGGTCCGGTCAGGGCAACAACCATCAGTTGGGGGAGTAGTCACGTCAAGGCATCAGTAGCGTGTCTGAACGTGGGGAACTGGTGTGTCTGTATTTTTTCCCTTGTCATAGGGCTTCTCGAGAGCGTGGAAGCCTAAGGCATCCCACATCGAGCGTGGGGAATTATATGCCATAGGCATATATATGAGGTTTTCCCCAGCTTCATATGTTTGACACAGGGTATGATGCAGGTTTAACATCCAGCGGAGACGGTTACGCCAAGGGCGTGCCATCCGAGGTTTTCCTCAGGCATCTCATGTTTATCATGAGTTATGTTGCAAGTTTAACGTCCATCAGAGATGGATCGGCCTGATCAAAACACTAGCTGGAGTGGATCAGATTGATGAATTTCCCTTGAAGGGATGCCGATATTGGGGCCAACTCTTGTGCGACTTCCTGAATGTTGTGAAGAGGAGCGGAATGGCATGATCTCACCAGGATATGGTGGTCGGGGTGAGAATCAGGGTGGATGATGGATGGATGGATGAAGCAGGGGGGGAGTGTGATGGGACTATAGCAAGGGTGACAGTGAGATTGGGTTTGAGCCATAAGAGACCTCGTACGTATCCCCGTGGCATGGAATCAAAGTCTGTGTAGTTCAGGATGGTGTCGGCGAGCTGATGTGAAGGTGGAACTTGGCCCGATGGGCATCGTCAGTGAACCGACATGAATTGGGTCGGAACCACCAGGTGATGGGCTTGAACCTTATGGAGGCTTCCTATGTACCATGCCTTGACATGGATCAAAGACCTCGTAGTTCAGATTGGATGCTGGAAGGCCGACGTAAAGAAGGAACAGGGGTCCAGGTGGCAATGGGCTTGAACCTCCTGAAGGCTTCCTATGTACCACGCCTTGACATGGATCAAAGACCTCGTAGTTCATAATGGTGTGTCGGAGAATCGACGCGAGTGAGGACTTTAGTCCGGATGGTGCGGGGATTACACACTAGGCTGCCCAGGTGCTGGTGACCTGACGTGAAGAAGGTCGGAGTGACCAACAGGTGGTGGGATTGAACCTCTAGGAGGCTTCCTACGTACCATGATTTGACATGGATCAAAGGCCTCATAGTTCAAAGGGGGAATCGTCACCGAACCGATGTGAAGGTGAACCCGGAGGTCCATTGGTGGTGGGATTGAACCTCGTGAGGCTTCCTACATACCATTCCTTGACATGGATCAAAGTCCTCGTAGTTCGGGAATGGTGGTGGGTGTTGACGAACCGACGTGAAGAAGGGACCTTGGTCCAATGGGAGATGGGCTTGAACCTCAGGGAGGCTTCCTACGTACCGTGCCTTGACATGGATCAAACTCCTCGTAGTTCGGGTTGCTCACAACGACTTGCCGTCATACTGGAATGAAGTTTAATGTCATTCTGGACGAGGGCGGAACCATACGTGAGGAAATGAAAGGTGGTGGGCTTGAACCTCATGGAGGCTTCCTACGTACCATTTCTTGACATTGATCAATGACCTCATAGTTCAAATGGGTGTTCAGTTTAACGTCATGCCGGATGGGGGCATACTGTTTAACGTCATGATGGACGGAACACAGTTTAACGTCATGCTGGACAGGGTGTTGTCATAGACAATGCTTACTCTAAGCCCACGTGATTCATGCTCGGTGTGAGAAACAAGAGGCAGTAGAGACCTGACGATCACGTCGTGAAGGGTGTGTCCGTGAGAAACGAAGAGGGGCTTACGCATTGGGCGGCCCATGGCGCTGGGACTTACTCCCAAATGGAGGCCCGAAGTGCGAAAAAGCGTGGAAGGAGGGGGATTTGGGACCAAATATGGATGGTGCCTCCTTCCCTATCACGCCCTCCACTCGCCTTGGTAGTGGGAAATTACAGAGGTGCATTGGTGCTACCTTCCGCAAGAGAATCTTGGGGATTATACCGGGGTGGTTGCCCTTCTCCCTTGGCCATACGCTACTCCGAGAAGGAGGATATCATCCCATGTGAAGGTGATTCCATTCCCGTGCAGACGAGTGGCGTAAAAAATGTCCGAGCTCAGGGGACCCTACGTATGAGGCATGGGGTCAGATCACAGTTTAACGTCATGTGTTGAGGATGAGGTGCATGGCAGTTTAACGTCCTACATCTCGGACGAGGTGGGTTTACTCTACACCCCTAGGACTTACATGACCGGTACCCTCTGCTCCTTGGGGGAAGGAAGGTACTGGCAAGGCCATGGTAAAGGGGGGTTCGCGGAGCGAACCATCGAGGGGTCCACGTTAGTGTGGCTATGAGAAGAATAAATAGTCGTTAGCATGCCTATGCGAAGAAGAATTAGGCGATGCAATGCTACGGGTGGTGTTGCCCATGGGATTTTGAAATCACATTGTGCAAAACTGGAGTGTTGCACGGGAAGAGGAATTGCCAAGAAAAGGAGCATGCTTCACGAAGTGGAGTGCCTCGGCCATAGCATGGGGTAGAGGTGTCAATGGGAGGTGCTTCGTGAAGTGGAATAGTATTCACGGAGCACTGCCTCGCGAAGCAGAGGGGCCTCGCGAAGCAAGGTGTTGGGAAACAGTGTGCTTCACGATGTACATCGACCCTACCTTGGCATGTGGATCACTAGTACAGGATGGGTGTTTCGTGAAGCATAAACGCTCCGCGGCTGCCTGGGTTCCCTTGGGAATCCTCTTCCTTCGCGAATTCCCTCAGGCTTCATTAAGGGCATCCTTCTCAGAAGAGGGGCTCAAGACAAGACAAGGCAAAGGCATCTTGCAATGTAGAAGTGCCTCACAGAGCTCATGATTCCCAGGGGCGAAGGGTGCTTCACGATTCGGGTGCTGAGAAGCTGAAAGGTCGGATCGTCCTCTCTTTTTTCGGATTCAGGGGGAACACAATATTTATATTAAAGGGGCGCTGCGAAGTAGAACTCATGTGGTGCGAAGGGGTGGCGGGTGCTTCGTGGCGGGCTCGCGAACGTCAGGGAGTTCGCAGATCGGTAGGGCATCACAGTCTTCGTGGTGGGCTCACGAACATCAGGGCGTTCGCGGAGCGGTACCGCCTCCTGTTCTTCACGGAGGTCTCGCGAACATATGGGCGTTTGTGGAGCATTACAGCCTCCTGTGCTGCGCAGCGGCATCGATGCTCGGTGGTGCTTCGCGTCAGAGCTTCGCGAGGCAGCGTGCGGGGCTTCTTTTCCGTCCCTTCTTTGCGTGCAATATTTTGGCGTCAACCATATATATCAGGGTTCAAAAATAGTAAATAAACTATAATAAATATATTATAATATATTTAAACCATAAATGTGGTTTTATAAAAATTATTTATTATAGTAAAGAATATTAAAAACTTGTTTTCCTTGAATGTGATAAATTAACACATCACAGATGATGTTTGGATTTTTAGAACAAAAAGAGTTGGGATAAGAAATGATGATGGATTATTCCATTAACATAATAAAATTATGGTATATGGTATATTATAGAGTTACCATTCCACTTGTTTTATGGGACATTACTAGATAATAATATAATAAATGAAATTGGAATGAAATTAAATGAAATGAAAAAATGTATTTACCTCTTGAATTATCCTCCTTGAGAACCTCATTAGGGGAATTGGTTTGGGTTTTAATTGAGAAAAATGATATAAGACATGGGGGGAGGGGATTGGTAGAGGATTGATAATAATTTGTGGGAGCTTTGAGGATTTAATTTTTTATGTAGAATAAGTGATGAGGGGAGGTATTTATGGTTGAGGGGAAACAAGTTTTATCTTTATTTTATTCCGTAGTTTATTATTTTTCCTCAAGAAAAACAATTGTGATGATTCTAGGACTAAAAATAGTAATTATATAAGTATATTTCTAGATTATGGTTATTATATCAGATATTACTCAACTAATAGTGTAATTAACTTATAATGTATATGTATTGTAAATTACCAAATTTTACTATTCACCAAAAATTCTTTTATTTTAAAAGGATCCTAAAAATTTACCCTATCCATTTTTTAATATATATATTTAATAAATTAACTATTTTTTATAAAAATAGTTTTCTAAATAAGATATATTAAATTTTTAAATTAAATTAACATTTATTTAAATAAATAGTAATTTTAAAACTATAAATTATTTTATGACACTTTGAAATTTTTTTAAGGTATCATAAATTTATATTATCATAAAAAGAAAAAAATTTAATTTATGATTATATTTCATGATAATATATTTTTATTTTATGTAGTTATAATTATTCTAACATTTTAATTAAATATTTCTGACTTAAATGAATTCAAACACTTACTTAAAAAAAATTAAAAAAATTATTTACTTATAAAAAGATATAAATATATCATATTTTCATTTATCAGATACCAAAATTTTATTTATACTTTCATTGTTCATGTTAAAATTGTATTGACTAGTTTATTATTATGAAGGTTCACATAACTATTCCATAGGTCGTGTTACTATTCCATTGTTTTAGGTTCCTTCATCAAATCTCTTTTTTCCATTTTCTCAAAAAAACAACTTTATGGCTGAGTGTGAGCCTCACAAACTGAATACCAAATTTCAAACACCACAAACATTAACATCCTTTAGGCTTCAATATTCACCCCAAAACATCAAATTTCAAATTCAAGAAACTGAACCTGTCATTCAAAAAATCACACACAATAGCACGATTTGCCTCGAGCCATGCTCCCAGATTCGCAATCAACCATTCATCGACATCACATCACTTGTAATCAGAATCATCTAGAACAGAACATCATCGACACCATAAACGAAAACCGAAAACCATCGAAATGGCAGTCAACCCGCCGGACCATCAAACCAACTTCACCTGAGACAACTTGAACCTCGCTATCCACATTTCATGATTTCACCTTTGAATCAAACCAAAATACAAAACCAGAACCACCTTCGTAGCATCTTCAAGCAATATCAGCTTCAACCAGACTAAAAATCAGGCCGCCTTCGAGAGATCCATTACTCGGAGACCCAACATCTCTTCACGAATCAAACAAGAGAACCAGCGCTGAACAAACCCATGCCATCGAAAAAATCACAACGGAAATCTGACACAACACTGGAAAAGAAGGGACATAGTTGCGCAGGATGAGCTGCCTTGAACCCTGAATCGCTTGAAGATCACATCCCAAAGCTTCTTGCCGACCACCGCACCAGACCGTCTAGGAGAGAAGAAATGAGAGCTGATGCCAGAGCAGATCTGGAATCGTTCGGGCGAAAAACGACCTCCCAAGGAATTCCGTCCATCATCCACCTCTGAGAGTATCGATATCGCAAACCTACCAAAAACATAGAAAACCCCGAAACCAAAGCAATCGAAGCAATAGATCGACACTCCTCCGTCACCATCCCAATCCGACTTAAGCACTATTGTGCTAGACGAAAATGGGGTCTAACATGATGCTAATACTGGAAAGAGAAGAGGTAAAGGGGGAAATGGTCTTCGACCACAAGAGAATCAGAAAAGGAGGAATGCCTGGAGACATGGACAATAAATCCACCAGCCTAGAAGGATAATATGCAATGAGACCGAACATCGAGAGGGAGAAACATCATCGAAGAAGGATAAACCCTAGAAGAGGGTGAGGGAGGCGCGAGAGTGCCAAAATCCATGGGAGTGCGACGCCATTACCGAGCGTGGTTTAGGTCCCTTAAACATGTCATCAATACAAGGTTAATATTTTTGAATGGAGCCAAAATCTAGGGGAGCCTCCCACACCCATGTTCTCTTCTGAAGATTCCAATGCTGCCTAGGAAGGATCCTCTCTTACTGATCATCGATCTCTACCAGGTACTCATCAAAGGAAGTTCTATCCTAAATGTCTATCTCTACCCATTCAATAATGTGTTATGGTTTATTCATATATCTCCATAGCAACGACATGTGTAAGATTTTGTGTACCTTTCTAACTATGGAGGTAAAGATAAGTGGTACTACACCATTCTAACTCTACGTAGTATCTAGAAAGGTATAATGATACTCAGAGATATATTTCCACCCTAAAAAAATCTCGGAAATGTACCTTATGGTGAATCCCATAGGAACACGTATTATCCTTTCATGAAATCCAATGGCCTCCATTGTTTTTCTACATAATACTTCAAACGGATTTGTGCAGTCTTCATCCACTCCTAGATCAGGTATGCCTTCTCAGTTGTTTCTCAATCCAACTCTATTCCAAAGAGTAGTGACTCTCTTGGGTTAGTCTAGTAATGTGGGGACCTATAGGGTTGCACATAAAAATACTTGAATGGTTCCATACAAATAGTGAAATGGTAGATTTGTTTTACACAAACTCCTCTACTGGTAGCTGATCCTCCCAAATATGGACAAAGTCCAATATGCAATCCCACAACATGTCCACAAGAACCTGAATGGTACACTTAGTCTGGACTTCAGTTTGGTGGTGTAATGTAGTTCTCAAGCATAAATGTGTCCTAAATTCCTCTTTCAACCCCTTCCACAACTGGGATTTGAAGATATCATCACCTTTTGACATGATTTTGAATGGAAATCCATGGATTCAAACTATCTTCTCCATGTAGAGGCATCCTAGCACATATTCTAAAACATGATATCAGATAGCTAGGAAGTGGGCCGACTTGGTGAGTTGGTCTATGATCACCCAAATGGAATCATGTCCCTTGGACATACATGGTAATTCCATCACGAAGTCAATGGAAATCCCATTCTAATTCCATTCTTTCATATAAAGGGGTTGAGATAAACCAATAGAAACTCATTTCTCAACCTTCACTTATTGACTTTTAAGGAATTAAGATAAAAACTCTACAATTCCCTTCTTCATCCCTGGATAGACATTAGAGTTCATGGTAAATCTTTTCTATGCCTAGATTACAACTAAGGGAGACATATGAAACAGTCTAAGAACCTCATCTTGTAACTTCAATAGTACCCTCATGCATCCATTGTAAATAACGACATGCTCCTTATATTTAGAATATCCATCAAGAGTATGTCCAATGGATATAAGTGTACGTAGGGTCTCAAAGTTAGTATCCCCAAGCTGTGCCTCCCAGACTCACTCTAAGAGTAGAGGAGTGACAACCATCAACTAGAGGTAAAATGATCCATCCCCGTCCACCAAGGATAACTAAAATGATTCTAAATGATCTGGTATATTTTTTTAGAAACTGTAAATAATATCTATTTTTGAGAGAATATATTACCACACTCCCCTTTCCAAGACTATAGAAAAATTAAAAGTCAAAATCCTAATGGATCTCTAGATATTGCCTTTGTCTAATGTTAAGATCCTTCT
The DNA here is from genome assembly GCA_963277665.1 of Viscum album. Lineage (NCBI taxonomy): Eukaryota > Viridiplantae > Streptophyta > Magnoliopsida > Santalales > Viscaceae > Viscum > Viscum album. The sequence goes on along the minus strand of OY728129.1, from coordinate 226,043,240 downwards.
GATATAAAATATACATGAGACTCTTGTGATCAAAGTAGATGATAAACTACTCCCCCATTAAGTAGTGTCACCACATATTTTGTACAAATACTACCATTGTTAACTCAATATCACAATTAATATAGTTCTTCTCATATGGTCTGAATAGACATGAAACATAGGAAATCACTGCTTACCTCTGCATTATCACACAACCAATCCCGGTTCCATATGTTTCATAGAAAACTACGTACTCGAAACCCAAATCTAGAAACCTCAAGATGGGGGCACTCACTAAATAGTACCATAACTGTTGAAAAGCCTGCTAGAACCTATTTGTCCACACGAAAGGATACCACTTTAAGATCAAATATAGCATGGGTGTTGATATTCAAGAGAAATTAGGTTTGAATCTCTCATAATATACTTCCAATAAAACTAATCTCCGCACCTACATTACACTCTAGGGTGGATCCCCAAATAACATTTTCTCAAACATGGATGGGTCCACTAACACACCATCATCTGAGATAACGTGTCCTATAAAATGGACCACCTAAATCAAGAACTGGAATTTTGAGAGATTTCTATAAATATAGTGATCTCAGTGTACGTCCAAAAGTATCCTCTAGTGTATCATGTGCTCCTCATTGGATGATGAGTACATAAGGATATCATTGATGAAGAATACAATGATTTTTTTTAGGAAAGGATGAATGAGATGGTTCATGTATCCCATAAACATTTCTAGGTTTTCCATCATGCCAAAGGGAATCACCATTTACTCATAGTGACCGTATGACATCTAAATTCTGTCTTTGGTATATCCTCATACTGTACTCACAACTAGTGATAACCTGACTTGCATTCAACCTTTGAGAACCATTGAGACCCTCTCTATTGATCAATGAGGTCATCAATCCTTTATAGTGCATACTTACTCTAATCTCCTTTTTAATGTGTGGGTATTCCACACACAACCTAAAGCTCTCTTCCTCCTTCTTGGGAAACAAAACCGGGGCTGCCCTAGGTAAAACACTAGATTTAACAAATCCCTTCCTTTATAAGTCCTCTAACTATACCCTAAACTCATGAATCTATATATAATCCATCTGATTTGTTGTCATAAATAATAGTGTCGTCCTAGGGAGTAGATAAAAAAAGATGTCTCTCTCAATCTAGGGAAGTATACCTAGAACATCCATCGAGAAGACGTCCTCATACTCCACCAACATTTCTAGAAATTGGTAACTGAGAAAATCCACTACACTCAGTGTTAGGATATCCAACTAGTGAGTAATCATTTATAACCTCCTATGAACGAGTCAATCCTCTACTGTCTGAGATTCTCTTTAACAGATAAAGGAGAACATCATTCTATCACTACAGACACACAACATCCTCTGCCTAAAATAATCGATCTGGGCATGAACTATGGATAACTAGTCCAGACCTAAGATAACGTTTTAGGTCCCATCAATTCTATAAATAGATCCCAATAGAAACTATCACCTCCAATGGTTAGGTCAAATTATCGGTATAAGTGTGTGATCACTAATTCCCCTCCAGTAGGAGTCTCCTAGTGTAAGGGTCGAGTCATGGGGTCAACTGGAATCTATAAATATTTTACAAGGTATGTTTCAAGAAAGGAATGACTAGAAACTATGTTTATAAGTACTAAAGATAAATTATAAAAGGCACAAAACATACCTCAAATTATTCTCTAATCCTCTAGGTTATAAGATTCAAGTGCCTACAACTATCCCCACCACTGTCCTCCAGCTCCCCGAGCCTAGCATGGACCACCTAGGGGTGGTGGGGGTAATAATTCAAAGCTGTGAAGACTAAATTTTATAATCCCAACTCCCTCACATGTCTGCTGCACTATAAATCTATTTTCTCCTACTACTGCCTCTACCTCGACATCCCATCTATAATCGCACAATCAACTGTATGATGGGTCAGTTAATCTCATTCAATATGTCCCCTTCCTTCACATTAGAAGTAGAACATCTCTCTAGTCTAACTGGACCCAGCCTATAAGACCTGGAATGTAGATCCTATGTCTTGTTACGTTATCCTAAAATGTATTTCATGTCCAGGTCCCTGAGACTAACGTCTTCTCCCTACATTCGAGGACTATACTCCTTATTCGCTTCTATGAGAAACCACTTGTTGTATCTGATCTTCCAAGAAACTATCGATCAACAAATCTCACTATAGAACTATAGCACATGTAGGAATTCAAAGAGGGATAACACTAGCTTGGGTGTCTTTATATATACATCAATAAAAAGTCCGAGTCCTAAAGAACTAGTCACGAACCATATCCATCAAGTACTAGGAATGGTTGGTGATCCTAGATAAATACTCATCTACTATCATGCTTCCCTATCGAAGATACAAAATCTCTTAGATATGCACATCCCCAAGAATACATGGTGATAATTCATCTATAAAAAGGTGGTCAAACTCTATCCTTGAAATAGTCTCATAATCATAATACTGGATCGCCAAACCACACCATCATCCAACCGAGTCACATAGAAGGATTTCGACGAGGAACCACATTTAATCTACTAGTGTCTGGAAAAAATAAAAAACATGGTTCACTGCTTCCAGACAGTCCTTAACATACAATGGGTCAGGCATTCCTTGGAATCTAATGGGTCACTATCACTAAAACTTGTGAATCTCACTTTGATTGCACACCTCATTCACTGGTATTTTAGTGACCACATGCTTCTCTATAGGTGGTAGGATAGTTGGTGCACCACCTGGAGGAATCATCTTTGGAACAGGTCTCTGTATCAATGTGTAATCACTGATGGGATCATCCTTTTTATCCAGATATTTAATTCTATCCAGAAGACCTAGTCGAGGCATCCTATAAGTAAACAAGATGTCCCCTGACTGATGAGTATACCTGGAGAGATGAATAAAAAAGGACATGAAAACGACAACCAATTTCTATATGAGGAATGTACCATTTTTTTCCTTGAAGCCTATTTTTTCATGTACCTATTTGAAATTTTGGTGATCATAGTCTTGGTGTATGGATACATCAGACACTATACTAACACTGGATTCACTAGCTTGAAATCTAAACTTGAAACTCTTAACACTATTTCCCCAAAAAAATCTCATAGACTCAGATCCTAATGTAGAACTGACCACTATGATACCACTCTTTCATGACTTGTTCCAGAGGGTCCCTTTACACAACTCCCAAATCTAGCCTACAATACACCAGGGGTAGGAGACTAGTTCCTTGTAGGCATATCACAGACATGGGAGGTCTTATCCTAAGTACTTATACTCTCACACACAGCTCCAAGCCTATACAATTATGAAATGTAAAAATTACCAAACAACCATTCATGTATAAATATATATCTAAAAACTAGAGTAAGATAGGAAGTAAAAGAAAGTAAACAGAAAAAATAAAGGATCACCACATAATATTTTGAAACATGGGTCCAACCAGAAAATAAAACTAGGACTACTGTGTAGGTACCATAAGAACACACCTCAGTCTATCTAGTCTCACTAAGCACCATTTGGTCTTTGTCGATCAAGGAATTTGTCAAAAGTTTGATTATATACATAGGTCATGAAACATGTGGGAAAATACCATGTAGGGTTGAGTATAAAAATACTTAGTTGGATATCCAGAAACCAAAAATCATACAAAAAAGGATATATAGTTAGATCTACAAATATATATGTCAATATCACATATAACAAGAATTTCCGAATATAATCAAGAATGACACACAATTAAAAGGTAAGTCACAACCATAGTATACCAACCTAGGATTCTAGCTTGAAGATTCCACAAATCACTTATCTCAAAGAACATAATTTTAAGTCTGATATCACTAATGATGTCCTTCTAAGAGGTTGTGATCATCGAGTATCACCATTATAAGTACAGGCTGAAGGTATGAAGAGATACAATACACAAATGAGGATCACTCCCAAGGTCATGTGATGATGCTAACAATTCAATTTGGATTAACCTACTATGTAAAGGATCAGTGCTTTCCATGTGTTGGTCATGATGATATCATGAAATCCATCTCAATCATGAAGATGAATAGAGGATCTCACTATATAACTAACAAAAGGAATCCAAGAACTCTATATAGGATGAAAAGGTGAAGGGATCATATTCCTTGGAGTATGATAAGATTCCATACTAAACCTTAGGTAAACGATAAGGGGAATTCACCCTAATGAATATTGTCAATGATATAGATTAAATGGGATCCATGCCTTGTCTTAAAAAGGGAAAAATATTTGTAAGGGTTACACACTATGTTCCTTGACCCCAGGTACTACTTGTGTAAAAGGCATGTGCATCTTTCCCATGCCAATATAGAGGTACATTTCATATTGGATTTACATGTATTTTACCCATTTTCCATTAATCTAATTTTTCCTGTGTACAAGTTCCCATGTACCAGTACATGGAATAACCCATTTACTTTCATCTAGTCCATGTTCTTGTAGGGGAGTGTAGGGCGTGGTTCAACCTATGTATTCCAACCCGTGTTTGTTTACCCTATTAGTCCCACAATAAGTATTTGGGTAGGGACCACATGTCATGTGATAGGGGTTACACACCATGTGATCCTTAAGTTCCTTAGAAACCATATCCGCCACATAGGTGGACCACATGGCGTGTAGATCTGGTTTACATGTTGTGTAATGAAAAATTATATAGAAATCCAGATCTGGTTCAGTGTGCCCCGACCATTCCTTTAATCTTCGATCTAGTGATCATTTCACTAAAAAATAATAGATCAATCCTTATCGAGTCATGCCATCTCTGATTAAAATGTTCTAGTCCTTAGATCCGGTAGGAAAAAGAGATTGTTCATCATGATTTATTACATGAAAAAGTAAATGAAAATTGGGTATCTACATCATCTAGACCACAAATGTCGTAATCTTCACACCACTTTCACATCATTCTGATCCAAACCCTTTGATAAAAAAATTATTACGCCAAGAAATGAGTTCACAATGATCAATTTCCATGGTAAATGTTGAACCATGGGACAAACATTGAACATCCATGAAAAACAGAGAATTGTGGGAGAAAATAACAAGAACAACCAAGGGGAATGAACCTTGATCAATATTCTTGCCAATCTCTATTTGTTTCCATTAGAAAAAACTGTTCAATCAATATCAATGAATTATCCCGATAAAATCCCAATAATAAAACCCATCCTAAAATATACACGATCTGTGAATAAATCCACAAGATAATAGTTTCAGGTTCATCATAAAAATAAATAAGGGGTGAACCAATAAAAAAACCACTATAGCTTGATTTGTGTAGATCAAGGATGAAGAATAGAGCTATACTTTTATTCTTGGTGAGATCCTTTGAATCTATTGCGTATTGGTCGTTGATCCATGATCTGATCAACACTCTTATAAAAGAAATCATCCTATTCTCCATCTAATGGATCTCTAATGGTTCTAGGGTAATGAGGATAACCCTATAATTAAAAATAATAGTCTACATAAAATCTTGTTAGTCACTGAATCTAGAAATAAAAAAAAATTAATTTTTTTATTTTTTCGGCACCCATGAGTAAGATTAACCATTTAGTTGAAAGGATAAATCATAGACTTCAAAGATCATTAATCTCTTATACATTTTTCAGTATTTTAGGATATAATATAATGTGATATCAATACAAATAAATATTTCTCAATGTATTTTTTTCTAGGGAAAAAAAGAAAAAAATTGGATGGTTGAGCACTTTGGAAAAAGAAATATAGAAAAAGGGAATAAGTGAAGGGTGAAATTTAAAACATGTAATAATTATGGAATGAAACACCATATAACATTCTTGATAGAAATGAGATTTTTTAATGTGTAGAGAGAAATTATACCATGCACGTGTTTTCAAGGGAAATAATGAAGATATAAATAAAAAATTGTTCAACTATGAGGAGATAAAGAACTATTATAATTAATTCCCCAAGTGTTAATGGAATTTCTCTCAAAAAATAATAAGGTTAATGTTTCTAGTTTATGTGATCACTATAGTTTAGGTTGAAGTTCCTAATGGTGAAGTGATAGGTACACTGATCTCAACATCAAATATGTATAATTTTTTTTTTGGAATCTTACCAATATTTTATATCTTCATAGTTTTCCATGAAAATTAGATATTTCCCTAGAACCATAAGAATATTGTTGTTAATCAAGACTATAAGTGAAAATATTACCACAATAAAGATATGTCAATCAGTTCCTATTATTACACATATACATACCCTATTTTCAAACATGATTATTATATCGATGGTTGAATTTTATATAATCCATGGTATGGATTGGATATAAAATTATAATTATAACATTTATATTATATAGAAGTAGGCTATTATTTGTGATAGATATATAGAATCCCTAGTCTTCAGATAGGAGACCATGTCATCTGATTCATGTCGGGATCAACCTTCAGTAATTCTCTTTAATGTAATTCTTAGAGAAGAAGAGTTATAAAAACCTAGGAATGAGAAAGGTATATTTAGAATAAATTGTTTTCCAATTATGAAGGAATAAATTGATGTGTTTTCTATAGAACTATATGGACACCCACTTTAGATTTAAGCTGAGTTTTCTATTGATACCATTTATGATGAAAAACATATATCTAAGGCACCCTGTAGGATGGATACTATTGAATTAGTTGAACTAAAGAAGAAACTAAAATAGTAGTGTGATATGGGATTTATATTCCATAGTGTTTCACTATGGGGATCCAATGTTATGTTTATAAAGAAGAGATATGGTTCTGTGAGGTTGTGCATCAATTATAGGGAAATAAATGATATTATAATAAACAAAAAGTATCACATACTTTACATTGATTACTTGTTTGATCAAATATAAGGAGTTATATAGTTTTCAAATATTTATTTTCATTTTGGGTATCATAAAAAATGAGTAAATAAGGATTATATTCAAAAGATGCTATTTCATACAAGTTATAGACATTATGAATTTATAGTAATTCCCTTTGGATTGGCTAATAAATCCTATGATTTTATTAATATAATGAAAAAAATATTTACGTATTATATAGATAATTTTGTTTTGTTATTTATTGATAATATCATGGTATAATATAAAATAAATCAGGGTAATAAAAATCATTTGTGAATCATTCCTATAAATCTTAAGGAAAATGGGTTATATAGAAAATGTAGCAAAAGTAAATTTTAGATTCATGAATATTTGTTTCATCACTAGGTTATATCTAGGGGTGAGATATAAATTGGTCCTTTAAATAAAATGTCCATTATTGAATAGAAAATTACAATGAATATAATCAATGTATATAGTTTCCTTGGATTAGCTGGTCATTAATGATGATTTTCTCAAAATTTTATAAAGGGGTTAAGTTTATATGGCCAAATGAATAAAAATAATGTTTTGAAGAATTAAAGAGGAGGTTGTTTAATAAAATAACATTGACATTAACATTGGGAATGAATGGATTTTGGATCAATTGCGATTCATCAATGGAGGGACTTGGATTTGTCCTTACGAAAAATGATAGTGTTTTTTTCTTATTCATCAAGGTAGTTAATGATTTGGGAATATAATTGCATCCCATGATCTTGTGTTGTAAATCGCAATATCTACATTGGATATATGGATGCATTATCCTTATGGTGAAAGATGTGACTTATAAGATGATAAAAGGAGTTATAAATAAATATTCTCACAAAAATAGATCGATAAGAGGCATAGGAAATGACTAGAATTACTTAAGGTGTATGATTTCTGAATACCCTACCACCTTGGGAAGGAACATAAAGTGGATAAGGCATTTAGTAAAATGTATTTGGATTTCATGACTAATATGAGGGTAAAATCAGATATTATATTCATATATTTACTAACATTGGATATATGAATCATTTAGGAAGGGTAACCATTATATCTACCAAAAATTATTTCCAAACAATTCTTAATGTAGATAATAAAATGTTCCCATATTGAAGTTAAGAATATTAAAAAAATCAATGTCTCGAATGAAGAGTGGTCGTGTGATCTCATCTATGAAGATGACATATTGAAATTTGGAAATATGATATGTATTCCATCTATGAATTAAATTAAAAGATAAGTATTAGACAAAGCTCATAGATTAAATTTCCATATACTCCCTTGCATAACCAAAATGTATTTTGATTTGAAGGAATATTTTTTATAGGATAATATGAAATGGGAAATTGCATAGTTTTTATCAAGAGGCATGGTTTTTAAATGGGTAAAGGCTGAGAGAAATCACACTAAAAGAGTCATGAAACCTCTATCTATTCATATATAGAAATGGAATGATATTAATTTGGATTTTTTCATTGGATTTCCAAATACTATTAAAAATAATCATTCAATATGGGTTGGTTTTGATCATCTTTCCATATCCACGGATTTCCTTTCTATAAGTGAGGATCTACCACTTGAGGGCCTTTGGTAGGTCAATATTAATGATGTTTTGAGACATCATGGTCCACCTATTTTGATTATATATGATCGTGATATATGATTTACATTGAAATTATAGGTGAGTATTTAGAAGGCTCTTGACACTAAGTTACATTAGTGCACTGCTTATCGTCCTCAAATTTAGGGGAAGTCCAAAAGTAATATTCTAACATCACATGACATGTTGTGTTCATACTCAATTGAATATCAAGGCATGTGGGATCAGTATTTACCTTTAGTGTAATTATCATATAAAAACATCTTCCATTAAAGAATACAAATAGAACCAAATGAGTCATTGTATATAAATAGGTGTCATACTCAAACTTTTTTTAGATGAAGTCAGTGAATGGACTTAAAACGACCTGAAATTTTGTAAATAAATTTTTCCAAAATATTATTTTAAATGTATTGTTAATTAATATAGTTATAGAAAACACGTTCAATTAATTTGTTTTATTATACCCAATTGTATTTAAAATATGATTAAGTATATATATCATTGATTATATAGCCAATAAATAGTGATCATATGATTAGTATAAATATAGGGTTTTAACAAATCAAATTAACACAAACAAAGGAAGTGATGAACTCAACCAGTAGGATTGTATGTTATGATGTCCAGTTATCAAAGCTTACAAGGGAGATAACATTTTTGGGATTTTACCTATACTAATACCAAGATAAGATCTAACAACTTAAGCATTAGTGAAACTACTTATAAGAGAATTTCAAGATCATCAACATCAAGACCCAAACCATGTTCTTCAAACCGCCCCATTAAAGTCCCACCATAATCTACCATTTCTATACAAGGTCAAATATACCATATCTGATCAAACAATTCATCAATACAAGGTCAAAGATAAATTTTCATTATCATAATCTGGTTATGATTATGATAATTATCAGGACCCCTTCCCCACGCCCATCCTTCCCTTTTTACTGATATTGGTCCAAAAATTAATATTAGAATGACCCTAAAAAATATTTAATGTACCAAAACAAAGCCTAGGAAATGATTAAAGATCTCCAACAGCTCCTAAATCACTCCATAAGTTACTATCACCTAGATCGATCACAAACTAGCTTCCAAAGACCTGAAAAATTGTACACATATATATATATGGGGTGAGGATATAAATATACTAATGAGGATCCTCACAAGAACCTCTAGTTAAAATTTTAAAAAAGCATACTAATGCCCAATAAATAAGAAAATTAAACCACTTTTTTACCCTAATAGGTAAAAAAATATCCCATGATCACTAAGGATCACTTACAATCTAATTTACCAAACTAAGCATATACAAAAAAATTAATATATGTAAAGTGGTACCATGATTTCAAATTCCCCACTGGTTTGTCACTTTCATACACCAATGCCAAATGTATTGTACTCCAATCCATTCCCTATGTTATCATACACCCCATGAATACACATTATATATTATACTAAATCAAGTGTCTCTCATAATGATCCAATCACTAATATCTTACCATGACCAAGTAGTAAGTCTTAAAACCAATTCATATAGGTAACATTCATTATTCCCCAAACCATCACATCCCATGCAAGTATACTTATAGGAAACTTCAATACCTTCAACAAAAATACATTTAATTGTTATAAAATCAATCCTACATTACCCATAAAAATTTATATTAAAACATAGATGCATCACAGCACATGTAGACACAATTCCTCTATATATTCCATCATTAACATGGATGTTGAGGAAAACATCAATAGACAAAACATTTAGGCATCGATTTCCCACCTGAATCGGGTGTTGGAGCATATTATATCAAACAATATGAATAATATCAATGAAAACCACAAAAAATGTAACACCCTACTATTTTATGACATATTTCCCAATAATAAATTTGAATTGTATAATATTTTTCATTACATGCAACATTGAGTTTAAAAAAACTGTATTACACTATTGAAATAAAATTAATTTCGGTGATAGTTATTGTATAGACATTTGATTGATGATAATAAATAGATGCAAATAAATTAAGAAAATATATTTTTTACACATGTATAAAATGAATTCATTGGTTATAAATTTTTTAGGAAAGAAAATATAATTATTTGAACGTAAAAAGATATGTTTATTCTAAAAAACTATTTTTATGTAAGGAATGGTTCTTTACAATAAGAAATTAAATTAGTCAATGTTGAGGAATTATTTTAATTAAAATTTTAAAACATATATTCAAAAAAATATTTTAACATTAATATAATTATTTTATATTCTATGGAATGAAAATAAAGTCATTTTATTCTCCAAAATACATTTTATTTAAAAATAGATCTTAAGTAATTTTATATGTGGTCCTTATAATTAATTTTTCTTCCACTTTTAAAAATTTTATTTTATAAAAATTATATCTTTTTTGAAATAATCATGTCATAATCAGCCTAGAATTAATTTTTGTGATTTTTCTAAAAAGATTTATTTTTTAGTTAATATTGAACAATACTGATTTTTCAATTACTGTCACTTTTATGCATTATTATGATGTAAGTACAAATAAATAAATTTTAAACCCTTTATTTAGACCAAATTTATTTTTATGGAGTAATGTAATTATTTTCAAAAATAATTTTGAATTTGGGAACCCAACCTTGCCTTTTGTGTGTATAAGTTTTATTTTATTCAAATATAAATATATTTTTTGGGTATTTACATTTAATGGTATTGTTGGAAGGGGAAATTTAGTAGTTTATTGATCCAAAAATATAATTTCAGGACATGAACATATAGGGTTCGATCCCCAAATACCAAAATCCCTACTCCATAGTCTAGGGGGTGGCGACAAGCACCAAAAGGCATAACTAATTTTGGAGGCCTTTGAATAATGTACCTATATGCACAATCCCAAACATCTCTATATATTATTTTAGAGGAATAATAATAGTTGAAACATCTATAGAATAATCTATGAATGTAAAAACCCTTTAGAGTAAAAGAGTAATATAGTGTAAATTGAAAAGTAAAATGGAATATATACATGCCCAGTTAGAAAGTGGTCCCCACCTAAAAAAGGATGAAATGTAAATGATGAGAGGGACCAACTCCAAATCATCAAGATACAACCACCATATATAGTTAAATACACCAGGGTAAACCTATTCTACTCTATATTCAATACCGACTTATCTGTTTCCTGCATAAGTAATGACACGTACAGAGAAATTACCATGTAGTGGTTAGTATATGCATACCCAGTTGGACACCCTAAAAACTAAATGGGGATAAGTAAAAGACATGATAGGAATAGATATATCAACAAAAAGTAATATAGTATCCAAATTAAACTACATGGATGTAGATATATGTATACGATCAACCAAAGAATAGAAAATTAGAGTGAAATGTGGTATTTGTCTTCTACCACTTCATAGGAAAGAGTTACAACAGTTCCAAGAGTCTATCACTGATGACCAAAATCTAACACATATGTCAAAAGAATCATCCATGTTGAGACACACCTCTCCACTATTCCACACAGCTGAGGATAAACAATGTCTATATAGAGGAACCATACCCTAGTACAACAGGAGGGTACAAATCAATATATAGAGGACCCATGCCATGTTTCCTAGAGAAGGGTTTTATCCTGATTGTTAATAGAGGACTCATTACATGAACAAATATGAGGGTTATACCATAATAATAATTGATGACTCATCCCCTGACTCCAAAGGAGGGTACCACTCAGATAGTTGATATAGGACCCATACGCTTCCCAACATGAGGGTGTCACTCGAGTGGTCATATGCCCCAAACCTGATGTTACAGGATGGTGCCACTCAATTTTAGACATATGACCCATGGAAAATCTTGGAAGATGGTGTCACTATAATGTTGGAGGAAATATACCATGATTCCAAATGAGGTTTCCACTCAGATAGTAGATAGAGAACCCAGGCCCAACCTAGTAGGAGGGTTCCACTCTAGTGATTGTGGACTCAAAACCCGACTCTGTTAGAGGGTTCCACTCAATGGATATGTATAAGACTTATTCCCTATCCCTAAAAAGTGGGTACATCAATAATAGTTGATCAGGGAACCATACCTTGTCCAGTATAAGAGTTCCATTATGATCTCTCTCATGATCCTATGCAGTCACTTCCATCATCAAGCATTACCTAATGAAAAATGACACTCATAAAATCTCACGTAGTATCTAATAATCCACTAAAAATTACACCATAATGTTCTATAAAAGGAAACACTTACAATAGTCTACTCATGGGACAAAATCTTGGTTCAAATGAAGGATGTGTGACAGTTAGAAGTTTCCTTAAAAAGAATTAGGGGCACATAGGTTGTAAGGGGATCCACACATCATGTGGTCCATATATTATTCCTAAATGTGTCCCTATTGGTAAATGTTTTACTAGAAATGTATCAATACATGGGGTGTAATGGAACTACACAACATTCCTCATCAACTTGGGGTCCTACCCATGCTCCTAACTGTGTCTCTTTAACCATTCACATACCCATGTTCTTAGATACAAAGCATGTACACCAACATGGGGTCTTGCCATGTACTTATATCAAATGACCTATCTACCCAGGGAGTGTCACATGTAATGATGCCTATCCACATGATTTGTGATCTTTAAATTTTCCAAAACCCTAGTGATGAATCCATTGGAGTCTTACACCACATGTGTTCATTATTCTACACACTATGTACTTTGAGTTTTCAAAGAAAGTCATATATAATCAACAAGATCTAGATCCACACCCTTTTACTAGGAATCAAACCATATGTCCACCCAAAATCTTAGGTGGAATCCTTCATTCATCATTTTTTCCCTCTAGTGGTTGGAAATCGGTTCTTCGGAAATCTACCTGAAGCCTGTAAAAAACCAGCACACCTCATGTGCCTCCAGAGTCTTCTTATTCTTGTCTTAGATCATAAATTCATTAAAAAATAACACATATACCACAATTCATTTGAATCCATATCTTTTTATTCATTACACACCAATTCAACATGAATTTGGGGGGTTGATCACGCACTATCCCACCCAAAAATGTCGAATTGAGACCCTATAAGATAATCAATAAAGAATGTGAAAAAAAAAATCTAATAAAGGAACATGAAAAAAGGTTCAAAAATATTTTAAAAAGAATTATTATCCAATGGATACAATTTTGGATCCATGGGATGACAAACATGTCTCAATAGATATATATTGAATAATCAATTTAAAATCAGTACGGAGGCATAAGAAAGGGCTTGTAATTGTTACAGATGAAAGGAAAATTATGATCATACTAAATATTTTAATGTAAATGAAGAATAATCCATAAATTATAATTCATAACATTATATTGGATTATATCTCGATGAATAACATGATCAACAATAAATTATAGAAATTGTTTCATTTGTTGTGCATCGATTAATCTAGATCTGAAGGCCCGTTGTCATCTAATCTTGATCCATTAATGAGAGGTGGTATAATTATCCTCTCAATAATCCCATGGTTATGTGGATAACCCTATAGATCTTCTATAATTAAAATTAAGTAGGGAAAATATAATCAGCATATTTAATTTTAAAAAATAATTTTTAATTATTTATTTCAATTAAATGTACCCACCAATGACTGTTTTGTCAGAATTCTCCATGAAAACCACCATTATGTCATGCATAGGGTAAAACTCATGTTCCAAAATCAATCATGATCTCATATTTTTATTATGAAACTATTTTTATGAGTTATCCCAGACAATTTAAGAAATCAAGTGCGTGTGATGTAAATTATACTTAATATTTTTTAAAAACAAATTTTGGGAACACCGATCCCTAGAAACAGGCATTGTCTCCACACATGGATCCTAATATATATCTAGATATATTTCTATGCCGTCTAAGAAAAAAATAGTTTCTCTGCATTATTTCTTCTTTCATTATTTGTTCCTCAAAAAGAAAAAACTAAACAAAAAACTCCGGATACTGAAACAGCATATGGTTCTCCTATTCCCATGACCTCTCCTACATGCCCCCTTACTACCAAAAAACATGAACCAGGGGGATGTTCCATCCGCATATTTTATTCTTCTACTGATCTTTGATCTCCACTGGGTGCTCTGAAAAAGTGTCTTTATCCTCTATATCTATCTCACACCATTCAATAACTTGCATGGGGTCATTGACATATCTCCTCTTCTAAAACACATGGAAGATTTTGTTCCCACACTCTAACTATTGGGGTAGGTCAAGGTAGTACGAAAACATTCTGAATTTCTATAAGATCTTGAATGCCCTAATGAACCTCTTTTATAGCTTTCCTCCCTTGCCAACTCTCTACAATCTTCATTGTGGTGATCCTCCCAGACAAATTTGGTTTCATACCTCAAACTCCAAGGGTGAATAGTGTCAATATGTGAAATATTTATTCCTGTTTTGGGCTATCCTCATCTCTTAGAGGATGACCTAGAACTTTTCTCTCATTTCCTTCACCATCTATAGCCCAAAAACTGATTCCTCTCAAATTTCTATCCAGTATATTTGGTGACCTTCATGGTCTCCCATATATAGCCTCATAAGGTTCCATGATGATAGTATAGTGGTATCTACTATTGTAAAAAAACTCTAAAAATGGAAAGTTATCCACCTATCTCTAGATGAAATCTAATAAGAAATCCCTCAGTATATCCTCCATCACCTGGATAGTTTTCTTGGTATACACATTTTTATAGTGTTGAAACACTATATTCATCCACATATAAGTCTTGAGTAACCCTTCATGTCTTTACAAAACCATAACCTAAACCGTGCATTGTTGTTAGAGATAACAGTTATGGAAACCCAATGAAATCAGACGATCATATATATGTATAAATTCCCCAAAATCACAACAGAACCTTTCTCCCAGCTAGAAACGAAGTGTGTCAACTTCATGAGGAAGTCAACTATCACCTAGATGGTGTCATGGTATCTCGATATCCATGGAATCCATATCAAAAAGTAAATATTTATTCCATAACTTTTTTCACTTAGGAATTTCAAGTGGCTACAAAAATCCTACTAGAACTGGGTTCATAGCCTTCACTTATT
Source organism: Viscum album (assembly GCA_963277665.1). Taxonomy (NCBI): domain Eukaryota; kingdom Viridiplantae; phylum Streptophyta; class Magnoliopsida; order Santalales; family Viscaceae; genus Viscum; species Viscum album. Next base: position 226,027,627 of record OY728129.1, on the reverse strand, counting down.
CATAGGTGAGGCACCAAGAGATGAACTCATCCACGATCCATCTCATGCCATCCAAACAAAACTATCATTAAATGTCTCCAAAAATGTTCCCCACACTAGAATGTATAACCAAATAAGGATTTTTAAACTCTCTCATCACATCCTCCTACATAATGAATGGGACCACCGTTCATCCCTAGAAAAGGATGATGTTATTACCTCCTTCAGATGATCCATCCAATTAATCTTATGATGATATATGGTAATGTAATATATCATTGTCGATGTCTACCAACTGGGACTCTCTCACACATTGGATAATCAGAGGAGTCAATACCATGGAATGAAGAAAATATGGACCCTTCTTCTCAACCAGGGTCAGCTACAAGGAAGATAACTTATCCAACAACACCTACACCAAACAATCCTGGGACTTCCTACTAAGGGCATATAACACCATGTTTCCCTTTTTTGGAGTAGAGAATATCTCAAATTCATATTTATGTAGGAACTCCATCCAATGCATCTTACTCAGGTTTAATTATCTCTTTTTGAAGACATACTTATTGATCTGATGGTCTGTGTAAACAACATTGTTCTATCCTTGAAAATAGTTCCTCCATATCCTTAGATAAAAGACTACCTATTATAGCTCTATCTCATGATTCAAATAGTTATAATTGTGGGGTCTCAACTTCCTCAACCCACATGAAATATATTCCTATGTTGTCAACAAAAATAATATGATCCCAACACTTGATCCATATCAATACTCTACATACTCCACACCCCCATCTGATAGTGTAAAAATAGTATCACTAATCAGCCTTAACCTCAACTCCTCAGTGTCTCTCTAGTACTACTCAGTCTATATAAATGGATACTCTTTCCATGTAAGGGACATAAAAGGGATTAAAATCTTAGAGAAGTCATCCAAAAACCTCAAAGTGTACCGTTCCAGTCCAATAAAACACTACACCTTGGAAACGTGATAAGGAATCTCCTAAGAAATCCTTTCCTTAATCATCATTAGGTCCACATATAATCAATTCTTATAAATAAAATTCCCTTAAAATCAAACCTAGTGATCCATGACTGTAACATTGAGAGATTACTATAAAGTTGGTGCTCCCAAAGAAAATCTTGGACCATCCTCATGTGATATTCAGGATCCTACTCTAACACAAATTATATACGTATGTCATCGATGAATACAATAAAAAAATTAGTTCGATTATATCAAGAATATATAGTTCATCAAACCCATAAAAACATCAATGGAATTTATCACACTGAAATTCATCACCAGGAACTCATAGTGTCCCAAGTGACAATAGAATTCCAACTTCGGAATATTAGCCTCACAAACTCTCAAATTGTAGTTGATGGGCTCAATATTGATCTTCAAAAAACCAACTCGTGCATCACAACTGATCAAAGATTTTTTCAATCCTTGATAAAAGGTAATTTTTCAGTATCCTATCCTAGTTCATGTAACAATAGTCCACAAAAAATCTATAATCCATCATTCACCATTTTCACAAACAACTTTGGAGCTTCCCATATGGACACACAGGGTATAATAAAATCCTTATCTAGAAGGTCGTCTAACTGAATCTATATCTCCTGATGCATGTTGGGGGTGTTCATATATATATTACAAGATAATAGAGAGGTCATGGGATGAATGGTGACAAAAATTCCATATCCTACCTCATACGTAGTCCCAGAACATCATTGGGGATGATATCTATAAAATCCTCCATGATTGAAGGAAGCTAGATACATGAAGAGCCAGCTTCACCAAGGGAAACACACACCAACTAAGGGGTTATGGGATTCAACCTCCTACTCACAAAAATCACTCATACCTCCTTGAGATATCACTCATCCATAATGAAGATTTAATCTTATTAGTGAAAATTCATCTCACTCATCTACGAAGACAATCATTACGATCTATAAACATCGACAACCAATATGTATCCATGATAACATCATAGGGCATCATTGTGATGAAAAATGGTCTTAGGAGAACCTATATAAACTAAGTGATAGATCACACCATAGATAGATAAGAGATATAGAATAAGCATTCTCCATTATAACCTCAAGAAACAACTATTGGGATAAAGGCTCAACTGGGATCAATAGCTCCTGAACCATAAGTAAATAGATGAATGAATGACTCACACATGGGTTTAATAATACTTAATAAAGATTTGAATGAACACAAATCATACTTCTAATCATCACATGTGCCACTGGATCATATGCATCCATTTACTACAGTAGTCTTGGACCCCAACTGCCAACTCCAAATGACTCAAATGGTACTCTTTGTAGTTGTGGTGGAAGTATCTGATAACATTTACCACCACCCAAAGCTCTTCATCCTTGTGCTCCCCCAACGCCTCTTCTAACTCCAACTCCCTAGGGTCCACCCGGCCCTCACTGGGAGATCCATGAATATAGTGTTTCCCCTACTATAGAAGTATATCTATTAAATTCCTTTCCTCCATAGTATGTCTGATAAGGAAATAAATCTCCACGTGATCTCACCCATCACATGCACATCCCCTCCCCTCATTTGCCTTCTCTGGTCATATTTACTATTCAGAACTACATGCCTATGTCTAATCCTGGGAAGATATCTTATACTAAGATCCTATCGTCTGGAACCTACTAGATACTAGATACGACTCAACCCTATATTTCCCAATAAAATATCTAGCTACTTAAAGTACCTATGATAAGATTATCTCTATCACCAGCACCCACCCAACACCTTGACAAAGGTGGGACTAAAAAATGGTGATACACAAGCACAAATATCTCTATAAATAGCATAATCAAACTTATGTTCATGGAAGTATCCATCCTTAAAAATATCTTGTACCATGTAAGGTGTTTAAAACTCATTGAATAATCTATAGCTATAATACCTTCCTACTGAATCTCTATAAGCTCTTGAAACCAAAATTAATGCAAGTATGAGGGGTAATACTCTCCCCGGAACAAATTTTGGATTTTGAGCAATGAGTGTTTGAACTCATCATGAATCATTGTAACTAGACTCCACAAATACCCATATTCTCCATTGAAAAGATTTGCTTTTATTATAACCAAATAATCAGTTGTCGTCCAGACAAGCCTGAAAACATGGATCACCAACTCTATCCAATCCTTTGCATCCTGTGGTTCTTGAATTATATAGAAAATAAAAGGTATCAATCATATATGATTCATGTAAAATTAATCCCTATAATATATTTCATGGAATGCTAAGTCGAAAAGAATGTTTTCAGACCCTTGGTGAATGCATACATCAGCAACAACACCAACATTAGGTTCCCTTGCCTAAAATCCACACTAGAGAGTCCTTTACACTATTTACATAAACCTGATCTGAATCCTCACAAGGGGAATACTATGAACACCATAAAATGGAATAAGTTTATTTGATACTAATATGTCATGACCCAACCCCATATGGCTTGTTCTACAACTACCCAAAGCCTACCTCCATTGGCTAGGGTGTAACAAAAAGCACTAAAATTACTAAATAATATCAAAGGCCTTTTATTAATAGTCCGATATAGACACACCCAACCATCTACATGAAAAAGTGTAGGTGAATAGTAATATAAGAAACTTCTATAGAAAAAACAAAGCATGTAAAAACTCTAGGGGTACAAGAGTAATACAGTAAAAACTAAAAACTAAAAACCAAAAAATACACAACCAAATTGAAAGATATCCCAACATAACAATATTATGAAAGTAAATTTTGAGGGAGCGTAAATCTAAATCTCCAAGATCTGATGACAATATGTGCTAAAATACACCACGTTATGTTTATTATCTTTTGTAATCTCCACCAACCTATCCATCTATTGCATAAGTGATGAAAATTTCATTAAAATCTAATACAGGATTAAGTATATATATACCCAATAAGACACCCAAAATATTAAGGGGTAGAAGTATGTGACATGATGGGAATTGAAAAATCAACACAATGAAAGACTATAACAAAATCCAACAACAAGGATATATATATATATACTCAAAATTTTTTTCCTAAAATAGATAGAAAGTGGTTCTCTATCTCCCAGGCCATCCTAGGTAAGAGCTCCAACAGTTCCCAGAGTCCATCATTGATTCCAAGCATCTGGCACATCTTCCCAAAGAAACATCTAATCCAATACACACCTCACCACAATGACTCATTGTTGAAGGACCATAATATCTAGGTAGAGGATCAACACCATGTTACAATATGAGGGTTCCACTAAATAGATATAGGAATCATGCCGTGAATCTAGAAGAGGGTGCCGCTCTTATTGTCCATAGAGAAATCAAGCCCGGACTCGAGAAATGGGTGCCACTGTAATAATTAACTGAGGACCCATGCCTTTACTACATATTAAAGTAACAATCTGGTGGTTGATAAGGGTCTCATACATCTCCCAACAATAGTGTTCCACTCTAGTGTTTGAGGACACATACCCTGATGCCGCAAGTGGGTTCTAATCAGATATAAAATAAAGGACACATGCCCTTCCCAGCAATTTGTTCTACTATAGTGGTCAAGGAACCATACCCTTATAATATAGGAGGTTTCCATTAGGGTATAAAATATAAGACCCACGCATATCCCAACATGAGGGTTCCACTCTAGTGATTGAACACGCATTCCATGAATCTATAGGAGGGTTCTACTCAGTGGATAAGTAGAAGAATCATTCCTTATGCCTAGTAGAAGGGTGAAACTTTAATATTAAATCAAGGACATGTTACCTAACCAGTGGGAGAGAGACACTTTTATCTTTCTAATGATCCCACTTAATCACATTCATCATTAAGAATCTCCTAAAGAAGTGTCACATTCAGAACATCACACATCATTTCTCAAAAGCCACTATGGAGGCCTCTATCACGTTATAAGGGGAAAAATTAGTATAGGATACTCGTGAGATAAAATATAAGTCCAAAACAAGGATATAAAATAGGTATATTTTTTCCTTAATATGAATTTAGGGTACATGACATGTAAGGGGACCCACATGATGTTAGGTCCTACTCTGTTGTCTGGCCATTTCCTTATCGGTACATAGTGTACTTCCCATGTAGACCTACATAGTGTGTATGTGAACTACATGGAAAGAATCACCCACCCGAGGTCTTTCCCATGCTCTCAAATGATATTCATGTAACAATACTTATGCCCGTGTACATAGGTACATGGTGTGTCCTCCCATATGGGGCCCTTACCATGTGCTTCTATCACATGTCATATCTACCCAGGGAAGGTCACAAATGTTTTTTTCTCTATACATAGAATATGATAATTAAATTTTACAAAACCCTAGTTTTGAAACCATAACATTACTACACATCATTTGTTCATTATTTTACATATTCTGTAGTTTGGTTTTTCCAATAAAGTCATATTTTTTTATGTGAAATCTAGATCCACATTCACCACTAAAATTCAGACAATTTGGCCACCCAAAATATAATGTTGGAACCTTCATTCACCATTTATTGCCCTCCAGTGACCGAATCAGATCTATTGCGGTCTACCAAAAGCTCGTACATGGCTCACATACCTCCAATGTCATTGCCTTCCTAGTATTAGATCATGAATCCATGAAACGATCACCCAAACACTATGATTCATCGGAATTCCTTGATGATTTTTCAATAAATTTTTCACACATGAATCCATCATGAATCTGTCCAAGTAATGTTTAACTCAGTACCTGTAGGCCAATCTGTGAAGAACAGAAAGAATGATTGGGAGAAAAGAAAAAAATGTGAAAAATTATTTGTCAAAGAGTTATTTTCCAACAGATATAAATTATGATGCATTGGGTGACAAACATGACAAAATAGATATATATTTAATAATCAATTTATAATTGATATGTGGGAACATGTAATGGCTTGTAATTGATGCAGATCAATGGAAATGATGATAATAATAAAATTTTCATGAAATGGAGAATAATCATAAAATAATGAGTCCTAACTTCATAATAGAACTTTTTTCAATGAATAAAATTCTCTCCAATGAATAAGATATGTTGTTGGATTCATTGTGCCTCGATTCGCCGGGATCCGAAGGCTCATTGTCATCTAATCTCAGTCCACTGATGAGAGGTGGTAGAACAATTCTCTCAATGAACGCAGGGTTATGAGGCTAACCTTGGAGATACGCCATAATGATTCTTAAATGTAGGAATCATAATTAGGTCATTTAATTTTAATAAATAAATTTTAATTATGTATTTTAATTAAATTTAACTTCTAACAGATGTTTTATCTTAGCACCACATGTCGACAAAATTTAAGTCACAAATAGGGTAAACATTGTGTTTTAGAAAAAAATGAACTGAGTCTTTCTATATGAGACTCAATTTAAGAGTTATCTCATTTTATTTATTAAATCATTCATGGAGGTTATAAAATACTTTTAATATTTTGATGAAACTAATTTTGGGCACATTGGGCTTCAAAATAACACTTTGTCTCAGTGCCTGGCTCCTAAAAAATTTCTAGATATCATTTAATGTATTAAACGTAAAAAAACATGGAATATAAATATAAAAACCTTCTTTTTTATTAAAACACCATTTTTTGTAAACAACTATTTAAATTATTTCAATGTAAAATTATTTTTATGCTGGAATTGAGTATTTTCCAAAAAAATGGTATTAATGCGTTTTATTTTATTATATTAAAAGTAATTTATGCCACCAATAGAAATAAAATATAAAAAAATGGATTTAATATTTTTAATTATAATTAAAATAAATATAATTATTTTTATTTTTGGTAATATATTTATGTTGTCATTATAAAACGTTAAGTTATCACGATTATCGTTTAAATGTGTTTAAAGTGGATTAACTAAGAGATAACACATAAAATGTCTCAAAAAGATATAAATGTGATTTTTTTAATTTTATTTTGACCCTTTCACGTCATATATATTAATTTTTTGATCCTTTTTATACATTACATAATTTATAAATTTATTATATTTAAATATGTAATGAAATTCTAATTGCGTCATTTCCATCACTTATAAAAGGAAACCACATATTATCTTATATTTGTAAAATTTAAGAACTCTAGATAAGAAAATACATACCAAAATAAATTCCTTGATTCATTACTAACATCTTAGATCTTATTTTATTTTTAAAATATCATCCTATGAAGACTTAATTTTTAATCCAAAAGAGGTATCTCAATGAAATGTTAATTGTCTTAGCCAAATCATTCAAATTTTCTCTAATCATGTATTTCTTATAAATATATTTTGTTTATAATAACATTTATAATATAGTATCATACATATATTTAGATTTACTATGATTATTTTACATCAATTTTTACCTATATTCCATCAAATGTGAAAATAAAGTATCGATCGTGCGTACTTGTGAATTACAACATCCAAGAAGTAATGTGATTCATTTTCATATTTGATTAACATGAATGATAGTAATAATATATTTGATAAATATATATCATATTTATGAAATAATTATAATTTTTAATGGTCAAATATTTTCACCTTTCATCTATTTCATCCATTGAGAAGTGAAAATATCACCCATCCGTACATACAAACCACCTTCTCCACGGAGGGATGTGATTTATTTTTCATCACTTAATTATATTAAGGGTTATAAAAGTCTATATGATTAAAAAACACTATAATAATTAAATTATTAAAATTATGGAGATGATTAAACCATTACTTAGGTGTATGTACTATAAATATTGAACTAATACATGCATGGAAAATGAACGAGTATTCACCTGAATGTTCATTTTAATGAAAAAATGTTAATAAAATGAGAATTTGAAATTATAATGAAATGATAAATAGTATATAATGTATGAATAAGGTTTTATAATATATTCAACACATATATATATTTAATATATATTATTATTAAAGTATATAAATAATGAAAAATCATTAGGTAAGGGTTTATGTTGCAATATCTGTTCTTTTAATAACTGTTTGTTGTAAATATTAATTGAGAGAAATTATATGGATCTTATCCTTTAACAAAGTATTTTTAATTATCTCTTGGTTTCTCAAATAATTTTTATATATTAGTAATATTTTCCACTTTTTGGAACTTTAAATGGCTGATAAAATGATTTTAAATAATGTTCAACCTTATTTTCACTTTGGCCATCAAAATTTTTATTAAATGTACACGATATTCAAAATTATTTTATGAATTTTTTTAAATTTACATGAAATGATTTAGAATTTTCATTTTCATTACCTTTTCATTTATTTACATAGGGTTGAAAGGAATATTTTTAAATCAACATTTTCTGATCAAGTAGTTTTTTAATATTTATAACAATGGGAAAATAATAATATCTTTTAAAGTATATAATATGAATATATTTCCCCACCATCATGAAAATTATTTTATTTGAATATTAATTTACAAGTCTCCATAGTCATTTTCATAAGTTATAATTTTCTCAATATTTTGGGAACATTTAGTCAAACTTTTATCTAAATAAATGGATATGTTTCTCATGGTTTTAATGAACATATCTAATAATATTTTAATTGTGCTTTTCATATATATCAACATATTTTAAGGATTGTTATGTTTAAAAATGGATATGATCTTGTGATTTCATAAATTTTTCTTGATGACTTATGATGATGTTGGTATTAAGATGATTACATGCAACCCATTTCACTCCCAATGGTTAATTAAGATGATATCATTAATTCCCTTATGATACCTTACACTTAAATTCCCTATATGACTTATGAATATGTGATTATGATAGGTTTATAAAACCCATTTATTTTCCAAAGGTTATTATATACTGATATTATAATTTGTTTTAGAATTTGGTGGCACATATATGATAGTTTTCATTATGTGATTGGAGAGACCATAATTATATAACTGTACAATGTATTGGGTAAAAAATGATATCCCATAAGATAATAAGGGGTGGAACAGAGAGAGAATCGAGTTTAGTAGGGTAAGTTTTCCACTATGATAGTTTTAGGAGTGAACCCTGAATAAGGAAATAATGGACTCGAGAGTGAACACAATCCACCATGATAGCCTTGGATGTTACCCTAAACTAATGAAATTATTTTCTATACTTACCTGTATGAAAGAAAATAATATGTTATTATTATTATACATTCCCATAGGCCATGATTTATTATCGAAGATTTTTCACTATTATAACTTAAATATTTTGTTATCAAATAACCTTATTCAATGAATCATGATTACAGATATTTGACTAATTGGGTATCAGTTTCATTGGTTAATATCAATTTCTTATATACTTATGATTATGATCCCTTATGATAAATGATTGATTTATATTCTGTTTATCGTTACAATGTATCTAAGATCAACCATTATTATGTTACCATTTTCCTTTTGTTATAAAAAAAGAATTTAGTTGGACATTTCAAACATGGGTACTATTAGAGAAGAACCTTGTGGGAGATGGTGAAGATATTTTATGAGATAAGTTTATTATATATATAGTATCTAAATTCAATAAAACTTTATGGTACTAAATAAATTATTATTATAAAAAATATTAATTATTCAAATAAAATTATATAATTTTTAGGAATTTTATTCATGGTTCACCTCACCAAGGGAAAAAATATATCTTTAGACTCAACCACAATTATCATCATACAAGACACCCAACATCCACTATCAAATTATAGGAGACATGATCTCACATATGTTCAATCAAAATTCAATATCATTAACCATATTAAAATTGAAATTAGAAATTAATATTAATTCGTTAAACCCCCTTAAAAATCTGGGTACAGAAATTACATTTAATTATAGGCTAACATTCATTCACAATTTATAATAAAAATTATAGATTTCCATCGCATGCTCCTCAAATCATACCATTAAACTATATTATGGTTTCTATTATTCTTTATTATCAATATCAACGCCCTAACCATGAGTTAATTATTTATTATATTTACTATTACATAGTTACTGGTACTCTAGGATTCATCTTATGCTACCACAAAGAGATGCACTCACAATTCATAAAACAAACTACAATAGGAAGAAGAATATTACAGAAAACAACAATATGATATCCAACCTTCTAAATAAAACACCAAAAAGATAAGAAATACCATCTATAAACCCATACCTAAGAAACACAGAAATAATACTCACATAAAAACCCAAAAATAAAAGGTAAATATATCCTCTCAAACAATTCAATCTATTCCCATCAACCCCATGTCGACCAAAGGCATCAAGAAATCCTTAGTCTGAACATGTGTCCTCTACCCCTTAGTCTAACTAAACCCACACATTAAATCATAATAAGTATCTACCATCATAGATCACATATAAAGTAAAAAAGAAGTATTTTAAACTCAAAAACTCAAGGATATCCATAGATAAAACTCTAAGTCTTGAAATCCATAAGAAAAATAGAGGTGATCACTAATCCTCAAAAATATATCTCCTGAAAAAAACCATTACATCCCCATTTTAAATTAATTGATGCATTAAAAAGTAGTTTTAGAAACAAGAAAACATCATTAGTATCAAAAAAGTGTTAGTTATCAAAGATAAACATGATTTTAATGGTTCTTCCATATTCAATAGTTTATAACAAAGTACTGTTATCAAATTCCTATACATATTTCATTATTAATTTAATATTTTCAAAATTTATTTTATTTAACTATTTCCAAGAATATGAACCATTTTGAAATACAATAATAATCAAAAAAATATAACCTCACACTCTCTGGAAAATATCAAGAGGAATCTATAACACAACATCAACACATACTATCACAAAACCATTATAACCAATTTCTAATTCTAATTATTATATTAATATGGGTTAATTAAACCATTAACCAAAGAAACTAAATCATGATAATATCATAAATGAACATAAATAAAAATAATTAATTAATACCCTACCTCAATATAGATCATTCAATATTCTCAAAGAAAGAATAGATGAACATGGGATAATCACCATTAATCTCAAAGGAAACAACATCATAACCTCAGACTAACAAACCATCATAAAATAATTCATAAAACAAAAAACACAATTAGAGAAAAATCATGACATGAACCTATAAAAAGTAAGATAACAAGGAATATGATTATAATAAGGAAATTGTGTACAATGATTTAAGTGTTTTTGATCCCAATGAACCATGGGGGGTAGACCTTCAAGAGAATTGTCTATAGATTATGAAAATAACTAGGAGTTTACTAGAGTTAGAAGAGAAAATAAAAATCCAAACCTAGGTTACCAAGACACCACTTTTAATAACACTAATCGGAACCATTCCTTTCACCCAAGAATGGAGGATGTTGTTTCACCCCATAATGTACACCACAATCATCACCATGGAGAAATAAATAATTATCCACCATTTCAAACCACCATGCCCTATAATTTTAAATTATGAGAATCAACCCATTATTTCCATTCGCCTATACTCAACTTGAGTTCACCTTGACTATGAATCTCAATGCCCAACATCATGGAATTGTGGTTTCTCTATTTCATTTAGAAAGATATTCTAAGTAACCAAGGTCATTAAATCTACTACAATGATATAGATATGTTCGCCATTTCACAATAGGAATCATTAATGGAAAATACCTTCCAAAAAATCCACTTAATGTGTTACACTCCTTGCTATGCACACCAGTACCAAACAACCAACCCACCATGTCCAAGGCATGAAAAAATCCAATAGAATATGACATATCCCTTGTAAAAACTCAAAAATTGGATCACCATGTTTGACACCATTCATAACACCATAGTGTAGAAGCTCTCTATATAACCATATATCCACTGTCACCTCAAAAACTCCTCAAATCATCCACTAAACATCCACAGTTAGTGAAAAAACATAGGGAGGGATTTTAGAAAACTGGTCATTTCTATCGAATACATATGAAGAGATTTTCAACCTAAAAAATTATTACCAAACTTTTGAAGAAAGAGAATAAATAGGGGCCAAAACAAACACCTTTTTGCGATACCTATCAAGGATATTACTTGAACAGAAAACTATCGATGCATTATGAGGATAGAGTACATAATAATGATACATAAACATCTAATAAAATGATAAAAATTTATAAAAATAATCTCAGCAAGGATCACATATCAATAAAATTAGGAAATTCAGTGCTCATCTATGAATACTACTCCCAAGTGCTTTAAATCAAGCCACCATGCAACAAAAATACTTTATTCAACGAAATAAAAAACCCATGAAACACATTCTCTTGATGTTACTAGATCTCAATAGTCTACTCCATGATGGTCTCATAATATTAAATTCCCAACTCATCTTAGTAGATGACATGAGGATCCTCATGAAGGTACTAGAAAAGATATGAAACATGAATGTTTTCATGAATCTATCTCATCTATTGGTGAAGTTATAAATGATACATAATTTCTCTAACATGCACCAAAACCTTGAAAGGTCCATCAAATCTCGGATAAATCTTACTCCCCTGACCAAAAATTCATTTCTCATGGTGTGTAGATACCTTTAAAACAATATGATCTCTAATGTTAAACTCATGAGGAATCATCCTATAATTAACATAGGTCCTTTGATGATCATGTTCTACCTTCATTACTCATGGATCACCTAACCCTTATATGTCATGCCTTACACCAATCCAGTTTAAGAATAGGGGTTTCTCCAATGAGGTTATAATAAAATAGAGATAAAAAAGATCATTCTTGCAATTATTTTAATTGAAATACACCGATAGTGATGTGATGACTATTACTAAATGAGAACCACACTAGGGTATGTAATCCACCCAAAATCCTCCAAAATTTAGATTTAAAATGTGAAATATTTCTTATAAATTCGAGATGTTCTACTCTATTTGACCATATTTCTATAGATAAATTTTTATATAAGGAATATTTAGGATCTTAAATCATGCATAAGATTGATATTAACCCTAGAGGTGAAATGGAGATTATGATCAGAGATGATCATCCATATAGCCCAATGAGGCCTCGCCACCTCATTCAGATACTCCCTTGAAAAAACCCAATCTATATTGACTCTTTAATTTCTAATAATTTATATAAAAGAATCAAGTGGCCCGTTATCACCCATATAACTTCATTTACTACCTAATCTCAAGTAAAATATATTAATAAGTCCATTTATATGTCTCCCAATTCCATCGGGGGAACATTAAGTGGTTCAAACAACCCACTGTGAACACAATGCCTACCCTACACCATCTTGAAAACCAAACACTAAGAGACAAACATTGTGAATGAACACTTCATGACAAACCACTGAAACAAAATTTGAAAGGACCTCAAAATCACATATATGGGACTCCTCTACCTACTAACACAAATATTATTACACCATAATCTAAAAAATACATCATCTACATTCAATTACTCCCATATCAAGGTGCATCATTGAATGCTCCTCAATCACCCTGTTCTAATACTTGACTCATGCACAATATGACTTCACTGATTATTAAACAAATAATCACCCACACCATTTTCTTTCATCTAAGTAAAGGAAATCTCAATGTTATAATCTTGTAATAATTCCATCAAATGTCATTGTAGAATATTTAATCACACAAAGAGACGAAATAAATCAGTATCTTGTCACATTTAAAGGACAAAAATCACTCATTGGTTAGGTAATGACACCACAACAATAGAGAAAATATAATCTCCATAATTTATAGATTATAGGCAGAGCAGTTACATTCATGAGTTAATAATTACCACTACCAATAAGAGATATACATTCTATGTTTCATCAGTACAAAAACTAAATGAAGACAGAGTGTTCCATAATAAACCTTAAATACTTTACCCTCCTCTAAAACTGAATAATAAGATCAACGACCAGCTTCCCATTTAATTTCTTGAAAGTATCCTAAAACTAGCTAGACCACATTAAAACCTAATACTTTCTAATCTAAAATACAATAGGGGTTGAAATTTGAGAAAATTTAAGAAAAAACTCATATAATACCAACAAGTCTATGGAAACTCTACACATCCCCAAAATTATTAGAGGATACCCAAAAAACAAACACCTCAAACATTGAAGTACCCATAGATAATCTATACAAATAATGAAAATTTCCTGAGAAACAGACCTCATTGGCCAAATCTCACACTTTGATAGATTCCAAAATAGATTCTAATATTGAAGAACACATAACAGCATCGAAATGATCTATATGATCCTATATAGACATTGTAAAATCATGTATCTAATCAATAAACACCATTGTTAATTTATAAAAAAATCATGGAATAATATGTTCATCAGTCCCATGAATATCAATAGAAAATTTATAACATTGAATAACATTTCAATGAATTCATAATCCTCATAAAGTTATCAAAAATTATACTTTGGAATATCCTCATCCTTAAATCACATGTAATGATATCCAAAATAAAAATTGATCTTAAAAAACCATCTACTTCACTTAATCTAATTGAAAAAATCATCAATCCATATAAGTGGATTGTTGTTCTTCACTATCACCTAATTCCAGTTATAGTAATAAATACACTATCATAGAATAAAACATGACTTCATCATAAATCGAATTGGATTAACCCAAGTTGACATGCTAGGATAAATGAATCCTTTTTATGGATATATTGTTGATTTAAATATATAGATCCTATTATATAGAATGGGACAAACTATTTAGAGACATTAATATTAATGAAATGATTGGATATACCTCTACCTCAAACTCAATCTATTGTCAAAGGGGTAGTACCTCAACCACTTCAGGAAATACATCAGGGTACTCCTATATAACCCTTGTAAAACACCACTAATTAATACTATAAAAAACTCATCATTATATCGACTATCCTTAAAGAAAGGGATGCAACACGTCTCTGACCTATCCAAAGGCCATTCATGAAAAAAAACACATCCATGTCTCTATTAGTGTCATTTGATATAATACACATCCAATAGAGATCCACAATATCTTACCCAAATACATCTATTCCATGATAAAGATAATATGATATGGTTGTATCTATAAACATAAAAAATCTCCCCAAGAATGATGTTTCACTAAAATCAACTCATGGTCTATTCACACCTCATAAAATCTAACTCAGCCCTTATATTATGTAGTCAAGACCAAGTGTATTGAAGAATATCCACCTTATGTCTCGACACGTTGAATATGGAAGCTTCAAGAAAGTTGTGTGTGACTTATAATCCAAATAAGGCATGCACCTATGTATAATATATGCAGATAGAACCATTCCCAAAATCCTGCTCCCTAAGAGTTGGAATCTCCGAGGCATGCATCAGACCACAACCTACTCCATAACCTCTCTATCCTTGATGGAAACCACCTTTATGGATTATCTATACTCGATGTCCCAAAGGATGATGGGTATTATAAGGATTTCATTTGTACTCCCTATCCATTATGTAATGGTAAAATGAAATATTAACCTATCATCGATGCTACCACAAAGGTTACAACATTGATGGATAATCAAAAATGTGGCCACCAGATCCCATATAAATACATAGGAAGGTTTTGTACTCAATAATCTGATGGTGATGAACTCCACATAAAAAACCATACCTAATCCATTAGTAGGGTTTCATGAATATCCATCCCTAATGAAACAGGATGAATCATGTTGGGAAAAAAATCCTTAAAATCTGAAACTTATACTTACTAAGAAACTGATAAATTCTATCTACCAATATACTATAGTGATTAAATTCTCTCGATAACAACTTCATTATCTAGATCTTCAAGACATGTAGTAACTTGAATAAGGTAACCTAGATAAAACTTTATATATGAATTTCCTCCTAAAAATTTATTTTCCTATCCTCTAAATCTAAAACACTCCTTTAAGCACAATGAAAGAGCTTAATATATCAAAAATTGATCTGCATCATGATAGAATTACCCTGACAATGATTAAAAATATCCTACTAATAATCTACCTTCACGATCTAATAAATAAATATAGCATTAAACTATTCATAAATCTTTTCCTAAATAATAGTCAAATCCTCACTACCCCCAACGAACAAGAACCCCCTTTCAATTATCCCCATTTAGAATCATCACATCTAATGAAACATAGATCCCCCTTAGATAATGGGTTGAAAAAAAGTAAATATCTACCTCCTCCAAACAATCCTCTACCTTTTAATCCAAAAATAAACCCCCTGTACATATATAGTCCCCAGAGATAAAATCTAAAATTTCAATCCCCCAAGTGTCACCATTGTCAACCATTTCTCTATGATGATATACTAGAATATCTTATTGAATATCATTGATTTTAGCCTGAAGGGGGCATCAAATTTGACCTATTCATATAAAAGAACAAAAATTAGGGACTCCTAAACCCAATAATATAATATTTAAGGTAAATAAATTAATATTAAACCTAATTACCATTGTCTATCCCATTAAAAGGAGTCCTTGAAAATCATGATGCATGATCATTACTTAGTTCCCTACCATATAAGCATCATCAATCCAGTTTTTTCATTTATTAAACTTGATTTCCTTGAATCAGATCATAGGGGCCTCTAAATACTTATGTCATAGTTAACATCCATTATTAATATCACGTAATAAGTAAAACTGATACCATTTCCCTACCAAACCATGCAATCCTTACCCATTTATATCTCCAAAATCAATCCTATATCTCTATCATTTGATCTGATTCCACTCTATCATGACACCCCCCCACTGGTACCACTATTAGTCTAGAGGGTAAGATAGGGATGACACTTAAATATTGGTTCCAATAAACTATAGGTTACGGACTAGAACCTAGGGTATACAATGAATAAAAATGTAAATAATTACCCTATTTATATAAAAATTATGCAAAATAGGCCGGAAGATAGAAACTAATCAATACCATAAATACATAGATAAAATATCCCAATTCATAATCGTAATGTGATAAAAAATAAAACAAATAAATTTTCCAAAATATATCTTAGGAAGCAACCACATAACCCCCCAACAAATCCTGAAAAAACTCTATGAGTTAGTATTGAATAGATCAATCACATACCCACTCTTACAGACCTAAAAGCTAGTGTGTGTATATATATATGGAGAAAGCCTATTACTATTCACAGTATCATCCTAAAAATGTGGTTAATTTAGGGATGTTTTTCTAATAATGTTGGTAAATTAGTGATGTCTCCCAAAAAACATCACAAAATTAGTGATGTTCTTCAAAACATGGCTAATTTAGCGATGTTTTTAGGAAACATCACTATATATATATAGCTCATTTCCTTGCACTGATGTAAATATATATATATATACATATATATAAACACTGACACATATGTATAAACATATATATATATATATATAAACACACACAAACACACAAACAGATAAATACATATATATATATATAAACATATATATTTTAAATTTAATCACATTTTTCTGAAAACATGTCTATTTTAGTAAAATTTTAACCTGTGTTTTAAAATGTGGAAAATTATATATATAGACACACACACACACACACATATAAACATACACACATATATATAAACATATATAGATAAACACACACACATATAGATTAATATATATATATATAATATATATATAATATACATAATATAAACAAAAAATTTAAGCAAATATATATATGTAATATAAAATCAAAAAATATAAACACATATATATATATAATATAAAACAAAAACTCACACACACACACACATATATATATTAAACAAGCACACACACACACACCTCCCCCCCACATATATATAACATAAACATATATATATATATAAACATAAAATATAAACAAATATATATATATATAAACATAAAATATGAACATATATATATAATCACATATATAAATAATATAAAATATAAACATATATGTAAAATATTAACATATATATAATATAATATAAACAAATATATGTATATATAATTATATAAGTATACATACGCTTATATATTTATTCACCCACACCCACACAAATATATATCTATTTAAACACACATATACATAAGCATATAATATATATACATGAATATATATACGTAGATATATAATATAAACACACATATATAATATAATCATATTTATATAATATAAACATATAAATAAACATAATATATATATATATATATAATAAATATAAATATATATGTACAATATAATAATATATATGTAATATAACATAATAATTTATATGTATATAGGAACATAAAATATAAAATATAAAAATTAAACAAAAATATATTAATATATATATAATATATTAATTTTGTAAATATCGAAACTGATATATATATATATAAGATAATACAATTATTTATCATAATTTGAAATGTGGTTTGGTTTTTTGTTGTTGTCAATATGGAGGTCCATTGATCCATTCCTAGGGGAGGCATGGTTTTTCTCCTTTGACATATGTGTGGAACTATGTTGTGGGAGTACTGAACAGGATGGACAGTAGAGGAGGGGGGTAGTTAGTAGCGTGGAACTGTATCAGGGGTGTAGTAGAGGAACATGATGGTTTGGGGGGGGAGGGTGTAAGTGTGGTTGGGTGTGGAATTCTGTATAAAAGACAGGTAGAGTGTACGCCGGTAGTCAAGGGGAGAGGTGGGTGGAGTGAAAGGGGACCATAAAAATTTATATATTTTTTAAAAAATGGATCAACAAAAAAACATGAAAAATAATGAATTTTAGATAAAATAGTGATTCTTTAGAAAATTCCGTAAATTATGTATGATTAACCGACATTTCTAAAAACTATTATCAAACAAGGGTTACTGGAGGTGAGGTTTGGGGGAATAGGTGGGCAATGTGAGCACTAAAGAGGGGAGGGTTGGGGGGAAGAGGTATGTGTGAGGGGTGGAGGTTTTGTGAGGGAGTATGAGAGGGAGAGGGAGTGTACACTTGGGGTAAGGGGGGAGAGGCGGGTGTGATGAGAGCGACTAGAAAAATATCATTTTATTAAATAATGGATCACCAATAAAAAACCCGAAAAATAATGAATCTTAGAAAAAAGATGATTTTTTTGAAAAATTAGTAAATGAAGTATGATTTATTGTCATTTCTAAAAAATATTGGGAAACGTGGTGTCTCTAATTGGTGACATTTAGAATCATCATTATTTTGGTGATGTTTATAAATGTCACTAAAAAATTACTGATGTTTTTTAAAAAATGTTGGTAAATGACGTGTGATTTACCAAATTTTTTTATAACGCCAATAAATGAATTAACACAATTCATAAACTACATTTTTTTAAATAAACATTGATAAATGAAATATTATTTACTAAGATTTATAAAAAATTTTTAAAATGTTTTGTCTCTATTTAGAGACATTTAGAAATGTCATTAGTTTGGCGATGTTTATAACCATTGAAAAAAACTACTGATCATTTTTAGAAATGTCAACAAATGCGGTGTGGTTTACCAATGTTTTTTTAGAAATTTTATCTAAATGAATTTGTGACGCTTATAAATGTCAGTAATTAATGTTTTCTAGTATTGTGAGTGCACATCATAACTTTCAATGAAAAAAAATCTTCATGATTTGTGGAAATCTAAACCCCAAACCAGATTATGACTAGTTTGAGTAAAATAAATGTGTCTTTTGCCTCTCTAGAACACCTATAAAGCAGATGGTGGTTATAACAGTGATCATTATGATTGGATGTATAGGGAGATGGAGGAGAATAGTGACTATATCCTATGATTATAGAACTTTTTATTAGATGGAGGTTGAGAACATTTATATAGTGGAGTTCCCTCTAGCTATATTGTGGTCAACATGTTTCCAAGAGATTCTATAGCTTCAGCTGGGTAGCAAGACTATGTTTGAGTATTCATCA
Source organism: Viscum album (assembly GCA_963277665.1). Classification (NCBI taxonomy): domain Eukaryota; kingdom Viridiplantae; phylum Streptophyta; class Magnoliopsida; order Santalales; family Viscaceae; genus Viscum; species Viscum album. The sequence goes on along the minus strand of OY728129.1, from coordinate 226,007,640 downwards.
AGGTTCAATAACCTATGACGATACTCATTGAATATAGTTCATGATCTATTATTCTAAGCATAGACCTTCGAGAGAGGACTATACATAGATATCTCCGATAATGTGACAAAATTTTGCATTCTGAACTATTCTAGGTTGCTATAACATGATTTGGTAGTAGAGATCTATTTAGATGGGAAGATGCCCAAAGTGGATTCCATTGGTAGGAACACAGAGGCTGAGACTTCAACATTGTGTAGAATATGGTAGACCCATGGTTCGAGACGTGAGAGACGTTTCAGTAGGTGATCTCAAGATATAGGGTTTGTGGTTTAGGGATCTCAAGATGGTTTTATTATACATAGAGAGTGGTAGTGCTACTCTTGGGATGGTCAGAGACATATCATGTAGGATTATCTAACCCATCATAAAATTGATAGAGATATTATGGATGGACAACATAGGTCGAGGAAGAAAGAGTAACAAGGTAGTATATAGGCAAAATGAAACTGAAGATGAGTAGGGAGAGCAGTCCAAGGTGAAAAAATTACACTACCAAAAAACATGTTTTTATAACACCACCCATTTTGAATGCTAAGAAAAGTGTTGATAAAGGAGGTACCTTTATCAGCGCTAA